>OY997268.1:231020410-233420410 GCA_963921465.1 Triticum timopheevii
TTTTCGTTGCCACTGTTACAATTACTACAAAACTACTACTGTTACTTTTGCTACTGTTACTGTTACTTCCATACTACTTTGCTACTAAATACTTTGCTGCAGATATTAAGTTATCCAGGTGTGGTTGAATTGACAACTCAATTGCTAATAATTGTGAATAATCTTTGGCTCCCCTTGTGTCGAATCAATAAATTTGGGTTGAATACTCTACCCTTGAAAACTATTGCGATCCCCTATACTTCTAGGTTATCACTACCGGAGTCCTTCAAAGATGTATCTCCGACGAAGAGGGAAGGCAGCTTTCGGCAGAAATACATACTGGCCTTGGCGGTCATCATGCCGCAGCTCGAGCCCTCGTAAGCAAGGCGTTTCGGACGAGGTTTTTCTGGCCCACGGCTCGAGCAGACGCTCAAGCCCTTGTCCAAGATTGCGTGGGTTGTCAGCTTTTCACCAATCAAAGCCACATGCCTCCCACTGCATTAAGAACAATCCCCATTACTTGGCCCTTTGCGGTCTGGGGGCTTGATATGGTTGGACCCCGTAAAGGGGGAAGCCACCAAAAGAAATACTTGCTGGTCATGGTTGATAAAATCACTAAATGGATAGAGGCCAAACCAATAAAAACAGCTGACGCCGGACCAGTGATTGACTTTATATCCGGTGTAGTCCACCATAATGGTGTCCCACACAGTATCATCACTGATAATGGCTCTAACTTCACAGCTGATGAGGTGAAAACTTGGTGCACTAAGTTGGGTATTAAACTCGACTATGCATCCGTATACCACCCTAAAAAAACGGCCAAGTCGAACGGGCCAATGGTCTGATCATGAGTGGTATTAAGCCCAGACTAGTGCGCTCTTTACGCGAATCAGACAAGCACTGGGTTGAGGAACTTGATTTCGTACTTTGGGGACTCCGGACTACGCCCAATTGAATGACCGGATACACACCTTTCTTTATGGTGTACGGCGCAGAGGCCGTACTGCCCTCCAACATTATTCATGACTCACCCATAGTGCGCATGTACGAAGAGAGGGAAGTCGAACTAGATCGGCAGGATGACCTAGACGGACTTCAAGAGGAGCGCGATGTTGCTAAGGCCCGTTCCGCATTCTATCAACAACAGGCCAGGCGTTACCAAAGCATAGAAGTGCGGGCTAAGATATACAATGTCGGAGAACTTGTTCTACGCCTCCTGGAGAAGAAAAAGGATAAGCTCAAATCCAAATGGGAGGGCCCCTTCGTCATAGATGAAGTCCTTACTGCAGGAGCCTATCGCCTTCGCAATGCAGAGGATAATCGCCTTGAGCCGAACCCATGGAACGCTGCCCGGCTCCTAAGATTTTACGTATAGTTCGGCCTCCTTAGGTTTCATTTTAAAACTAGGTTTTTTTTTCATTTTTCTTCTCTCCCTTTTTAATTTTCCCTTTTTTCTTCTCAAATGTATGTTCGGATCGACCGCATTATTCGGGGTACACATCTTAAAATGTATACACCCCACCATAGATGGGGGCTTTTTTGAAAAGCTTATAAGCTTCTTTCGTCCATAACAGTTGTTGCTTCTGTCATTTTATGCACCTCTATGACTTATGTTTTTGCTAAGCTGGGTTGCCTTGCTCCTAGGTTTATACCCTACGTTCCCGATTGTTCGGCTAGGGTGTAAAGGGAGCACCTCTGCAATTGTTACAACCGGGTTACCGGACCTATACCTCAGATGGGTGAAGCCGAAAGCTAGCATTCTTAAGGGAATAATTGGTCGGCACGTATACAACAGACTATTTCTGGGAAAACTATTAAATTGGCTGCCTGTACTTCGGATACGAGCCTAGGCATGCATCATTTGGCATGCCAGCCCAAGGAAAGGAACCCCTAATGGAACTAGTTTTCTTGTAAGATGTTTCTTACCTTAAAACGTAATATAACATAACTCCCTGAACACTTTTTGTCTGATCGAGCAATATGACCGGATTGCCTAGTTTCCAAAGCCACTAAAGATTTCTTAGTTAAACATGGTATATGGAAACACTCCAACTTCTTGGTTCGGAGATAGATGCCGAAGGTCTGCGGTGACAAAAAATTTATAAGTTTGGCAGGAGATAAGTTCGGTCATAAAGTACATTGTTACATAGAATCAAAAGCCTACTCTCTTTCTACGCCATCTAGTAGACTATGTAATTTACAATCTTGTTGCGAATATTTCGCTGCTTTCATTACTTGGTCGTATAATAAGCTTATAGGAATTTCTTTCCCGTCAGGTCCTTGATATCCAACTTGGGCCATATGGTTCGGATCAAGTTTGGTGTAGTGTGTCTTCACCATGGCCCATGCCTCTCGTGCACCTTCATGGCATGCAGACGTCTTCACAGCTGGAAGGGACGTCAAGCACCATTGAACAGATCTGCTACCCCCTCCATTCTTTCTGGAGGGGTGAGGGAGTCCTGGACTAGGGGGTGTCCGGATAGCCGGACTATCATCATCGGTCGGACTCCAAGACTATGAAGATACAAGATTGAAGACTTCGTCCCGTGTCCGGATGGGACTTTCCTTGGCGTGGAAGGCAAGCTTGGCAATACGGATATATAGATCTCCTACCATTGTAACCAGCTCTATGAACCCTAGCCCTCTCCGGTGTCTATATAAACCGGAGGGTTTTAGTCCGTAGGACGAACAACCATTACAACAATCATACCATAGGCTAGCTTCTAGGGTTTAGCCTCCTTGATCTCGTGGTAGATCCACTCTTGTACTACCCATATCATCAATATTAATCAAGAAGGAGTAGGGTTTTACCTCCATCGAGAGGGCCCGAACCTGGGTAAAAACTTCGTGTCCCTTGTCTCCGGTTACCATCCGCCTAGACGCACAGTTTGGGAGCCCCTACCCGAGATCCGCCGGTTTTGACACCGACATTGGTGCTTTCATTGAGAGTTCCTCTGTGCCGTCACGATCAGGAAGGATGCCTCTTCCCATCTTTAAAGACGGTACCATCGCCAAATGAGCTTTGGCCGCCGGCCAAACTATCCGGCTGGGTGGTTTTCTTATGACCGCCTGTTCGACCACCGCTCCGACGATGACCTCTCGGATCATCAAAAGCGATCTTCATGTCAACTTAGAATTTACCGAGCAGCTAGATCCAATGGAGCTCTCTTCTGTAAATGAGGTCCTGGATCGCTTTGCCGCCCTGGGAGTCGCTATAGACTACAATCAGATTGGGCTTAAAACCGATCTGAGAGAGATTGACTCTCCCCAGGTTACCCATCACGTTGCTGTGGTAGAAGAACAACGCGGCGATTCTCCCCCTGTATTAAAAACCATCTATGTCCGGACTCCTGATTCCTCCATGCCGGATTTCCGCGGAGGGACGGACGTCAATCAAGTACTAAACCTAAAGTCAGGCAGCGGACCAGATTCGTTGGACGACATCCAGCAATCCAAGCTTCCGAATTCGGAAACTTTTTGGCCCTTGAGCCTCAAGTTGGGCAGGGTTCCGGAATTAATTCCACCCGCCCACCCAAACATAAGCGATCTATCTCAAATCCGGCAAGAGCCCGCTGAAACAGTACATCATTACTGGGCCAGATTCCTCCTGGTAATGGACAGGATAAAGGACTTCCGTGAGGAAAACGCAATTTCAATTTTCTGCAACTATTGCACGGACAAGGGAATCTTGAACACCGTAAGTCATCGCGAAATTACATGCTTCTCCGACCTGGCATCCATAGTACAAAAATACTGTGTGATGGAGAGTGTCCGGAAAACCGAAACTAAGTTTTGGGACAATCCGGCTCCGAACACAACCCTAGTCCGAAACAAAAGGGTGCACCACGCTCAGGCACCCAGGGCAAGAACGAAAAAGAAAAAAACCCATAAATGGCATGGAACCGTACTGGAGGGATGGCTCAGTGGACCCTGTAAAATTCACAGTACAGAGGGCGCCACTCCAACTCATAGCCTTCGAGCATGCTGGATACTACGGCAGGTGGCCAAAAGTGGCGAAGAGCTTCTAGCCCCGGAGACCAACCCCAACAGTACCAGTACGGTATTAACAGTCTTTGAGACTTTCGCATCAAATAATATGCGGAAGAGAACAATCCGCAGCCTCGCCGAAGTCTACCAAGTAGCAACAACAAATCCATGGAGCGACACGGCCATCACCTTCAACGCCAGCGACGAACCTAAATTCCGAACAGCCTGAGCACCAGCCGCATTGGTCCTCAGTCCATTAGTGGACGGCTTTCGTCTTACCAAGGTACTCATGGATGGCGGCAGCGGATTAAACCTCATCTACGAGGAAACCCTTCAAAAAATGGAAATAGACTGGAGACGTATTGAGCGAAGCAGCACAACCTTTAGAGGAATAATCCCTAGCCGGGAAGCACGCTGCACAGGAAAAATCACACTTGATGTGGTGTTCGGCTCGCCGGACAATTACAGGTCCGAGGAGGTCACGTTCCAAGTGGCCCCGTTCAGTAGCGGATATCATGCTCTATTAGGACGAGAGGCATTCACAATTTTCCAGCCATACCCCATTACGGGTACATGAAGCTTAAAATGCCCAGGCCCAATGGAACCATCACCCTTGCCAGTGATCTGGACATAGCACTCCGCGCCGAAAACAAGACAGCCGCATTAGCCCTAGAGGCACTATCCGAAGCCCTAGCGGCGGAGGAACTCACTGCGCTGCGCTCTATGGTAAACAGGGATGATCTGATACTCGATAAAAGATCCAAGTCCACCTCTTTTAAACCAGCGGACGAAATAGTCAAATTCCAGGTCCATCCAACAGACCCAACAAAGACAGCCTCCATTGGGGCACAGTTAAACCCCGATGTAGACGCCGCACTACGATAATTCCTTCGGGAGAATTGGGACATCTTTGCCTGGCATCCTTCAGATATGCCAGGAATCCCACGCAGATTGGCAGAACACAGCCTAAACATCCTAAAAGGATTCAAGCCAGTCAAACAGGCTCTTCGGCGATTTTCCGAACCCAAAAGACAGGCAATGGGAGAGGAGCTAGCCAAATTATTGGAAGCCGGATTCATCAGAGACATCAAACATCCGGACTGGCTAGCAAACCTGGTGATGGTACCAAAGAAGGACAAATCCTGGCGCCTATGTGTCGATTTTAAAGACCTCAACAAGGCTTGCCCAAAGGATCCTTTCCCCCTTCCCCGCATCGATCAGATAATCGATGCTACTGCAAGGCACGATTCATTGTGCTTCCTCGATGCATACTCCGGCTACCATCAAATCAAGATGGCGGAGGCGGACCAAGCCGCAACGGCATTCATTACTCCATACGGACCATTCTGCTTCAACACGATGCCCTTCAGACTCAAAAACACCGGCGCAACATATCAGCGCATGATTCAGACATGTCTGGCTACCCAGATCGGCAAAATAGTAGAGGCATACGTAGACGACGTGGTCGTCAAAACCAAACACGTCAAAACTCTAGTAGACGATTTGAGGCTCACATTCGACAACCTCCGAGCATATGATATTAAGCTGAACCTGGAAAAATGCGTTTTCGGCATACCAGCCGGAAAGCTCCTGGGCTTCATTGTATCCGGTAGAGGAATTGAAGCAAACCCAGCCAAGATCCGAGCTCTGTCACAGCTGGATATTCCAAAAGACCTCAAACAAATACAAAAACTGACTGGATGCATGGCGGCTCTAAGCCGCTTCATCTCCCGTTTGGGAGAAAAGGCATTACCCCTCTATCGCCTCCTCAGGCGCACCGAACACTTCGAGTGGACGGATGCTGCCACTGCCGGACTCGAAGAAATAAAGGCCATACTGGCAACAAATCCGGTCCTGGGCGAACCAATGTTGTTATATATCGCGGCGACACATCAAGTAGTAAGCGCGGTGCTCGTCGTCGAACGAAAACAGAAGGGCGTAAATTCCCTCTTCAAAAACCAGTGTACTACGTATCCACTGTCTTAACTCCCTGCAAGTCTCGGTACCCGCATTATCAAAAGATAGCATACGCGGTGTTCATGGCATCCCGGAAGCTGCGGCACTACTTTCAAGAGTGTTCGATAACAGTGGCCTCTGAAGTACACCTCAACGACATCATAAACAACCGCGACGCGACGTGCAGGATTGCAAAATGGGCCATTGAGCTCTTACCATTCGACATAACCTACAAACCACGGCGAGCTATAAAGTCGCAAGTCTTGGCTGACTTCGTCGCTGAATGGACTGAAGCCGAACTCCCTAAAGAGCACGGCGCATACTCCAATTGGATCATGCATTTCGACGGCTCTAAAATGGTGGCCGGCTTGGGGGCTGGCGTTGTTTTGACGTCCCCAACCGGAGACACAGTCCAATACGTACTTCAAATAATGTACACAGACTCCAACAACGCAGCCGAATACGAGGCCCTTCTGCACGGTCTCCGGATGGCAATCTCCATGGGCATTCAACGCCTCGAGGTATGCGGGGATTCAAACCTCGCAATATCACAAGTAAACGGAGACTTCGACGCCAAAGATCCGAAAATGGCAGCCTACCGTAACGCCGTCTTGAAAATGTCAGCTCGGTTCGAAGGACTGGAATTCCATCATGTACCCCGGGACAATAACCAGGTGGCCGACGTGTTGGCACGCATCGGCGAAAACGCGACGCCGTCCCTCCAAACATCTTCCTGGAGTGGCTCTTTAAGCCATCCGTAGTATGGGAAGCGGAGTCCGGAAACAACAATCTGGAACCAACCACACCGCCCAACACCGAACATTCTGACACAACCGGTGGCTCAGCCAACGACACAACACCTTCCGCCCACGAAATAATGGCAGTCATTGCCCCGTGGACGGAACCATTCTTAGCCTACTTAATTAGACAGGAACTTCCCGAAGACCAAAATGAGGCCCACTGCATAGTTCGGCGATCTAAAGCCTACAAGGTCCATGAGGGGGAACTTTATAAGAAAAGCGCAACCGGAGTCCTTCAAAGGTGTATCTCCGAAGAGGAAGGGCAAAATCTTCTGGCTGAAATTCACGCCGAACTAGGCGGACACCATGCTGCAGCCCGGGCCCTTGTAGGTAAGGCCTTCCATACAGGATTTTATTGGCCAACGGCCCGGGCAGATGCTCAGGACTTAGTCCAAGGATGCGTCGGTTGTCAGCTCTTTGCCAATCAGAGCCACGTGCTACCCACCGCCCTCAAAACTATACCATCACCTGGCCGTTTGCGGTCTGGGGGATTGACATGGTCGGACCCCTTAAAGGGGGAACCCACAAGCAAAAATACCTATTGGTCATGGTGGACAAATTCACCAAATGGATAGAGGCCAAGCCAGTTAAAATGGCTGAATCCGGACCTGTGATAGACTTCATATCCGGGGTAGTACACCGTTACGGTGTCCCCCACAGCATCATCACCAATAACGGCATGAACTTCACGGCCGACGAGGTTAAACTCTGGTGCAAAAATATGGGCATTAAGCTCGACTACGCTTCAGTCTATCACCCTCAAACCAACGGTCAAGTTGAACGAGCAAATGGTCTAATCATGAGCGGCATTTGACCTAGATTAGTGCGGTCCCTTACGGAATCTAACACGCACTGGGTAGAGGAGCTCTACTCTGTACTCTGGGGGCTGCGGACCACGCCAAACCGTACTACCGGGTTCACACCATTCTTTATGGTATACGGCGCAGAGGCAGTTTTGCCCTGCGACATAATTCATGACTCACCTCGAGTGCGCATGTACGAAGAAAGAGAAGCTGAGTTGGATCGGCAGGACAGCTTGGACGCATTGGAGGAGGAGCGCGACGTGGCCAAGGCTCGTTCCGCATTCTATCAGCAGCAGGCTCGAAGATATCAAAGAAGAGAGGTACGAGCCAAGACTTACAATGTTGGCGAACTAGTTCTACGCCTGCCGGACAAGAAAAAGGACAAACTCAAGCCCAAATGGGAAGGTCCCTTCATCATCGACCAAGTTCTGACCGGCGGAGCATACCGTCTGCGAAACGCATCGGACAACCGACTCGAGCCGAACCCGTGGAACGCAGCCCGCCTCCAAAGATTCTACGCCTAGCGCCGGACTCAGAGTTCGTCTCCTTCCTCTGTCCACATTTTTACACTTCAACTGTCTTTTGTTTCTCTATTTTCTCCCACCTTCTTCATAAAAGCCCTTGAGGGCCGATTTCCGCATTGTTCGCACACACTTGATGTGCTACCCGCACTCATTATACCTGGGGGCTTCTTTAACAGAAGCTTACTTATACGGGTTTATGCCCAACACATGTGTCAAACTTCCGCATGTACCTTTTATTCACCATTATATGCATCGATATGGCTTAAGTTTTGGCCAAGCTGGGTTGCCTAGCTCCTGTGCTTACCCCTACGTTCCCGATTGTTCGGCTAGGAGGTAAAGGGAGCACCTCTGCGATTGCTACTGCCAGGTCGGCCGGATGTGTACCTCAGACTGGGTGAAGCCGAAAGCTAGCGTTCTTAAGGGAATATTCGGTCGGTGACTTGAAAGATGATATTTTACCTATTTATTTATCTGCCCTCAGATGTTTTCCTGCTCTTTTCGCAGTCCGGACATGCACTTTAGGGCATGCCTCCCAGGGAAAGGAACCCTTAACGGAACTATTCTCCCTGGAAGATGTTTCTTACTAACCATGTAATATAACATAACTAGTTGGGCACTTGTCTGATAAAGCGACCCCTACGCCTGGTCTCCATGCATGCCCCGGTTTTCATAACTGAGAAGGTATTCGGACACACTCCAGACTCTAGGGTTCCGAGGTTGAAGCGAAAAGGTCGGCAAAGACAAATGATCTACAATCCGGCTAGAAGGCATTTTACATGTCATTTTAAATACATCGTCAAATCGACTGACTGTACTCCTCCTCAATCCCGTCTAACAGGCTGTCTAATTTACAGTCCCGTTGGGAATACTTAGCGGCCAACTCTACTTGGCCGTACACTAAGCTCACAGGGATCTCCCTCCCATCGGGCCCCACAGGTCTGACCTCGGCCATGTGGTTTGGATCCGCCTTCTTGTACCACGTCTTCACCATGGCCCAGGCCTCCCTGGCACCTTGACGGCAGGCCGATATCATCCATAAACGGAAGCACTGCCGTGCTCCCTGAAGCTTCTCCGCAAGCTCTCCAAGGCCCTCGGGTAGGGAGACGGACAGCCACAAGGCCTGGACGACGCCACTCATCGCCTGCCCAACACGTTCAAGCAGTTGCACCAGCTCGGGAAGTTGGTCACCCGTTGAACCGGGCATTTCCTCCGCAGGGCGACCTGTGAGAACACCTGCAGACATATCTCTGTCAATTGACTTCCTCGCCGAACTCTTCTTTTCAAAAGAGTTTGCTCAAGCACTTACTATAGATGCCGCGACGAAGCCGCTGATTCTCCTTCACGGAGCCAGACAGCTGGGCCCGAACACCTTTTAGCTCTTCTCCAAGCTGGGTGTGGGCATCTTGGAGTTTGTTCCTCTCCTGCTGCACCTTCATAAGCACCCTCTCGCTGGCTTTCAGCTGGCGCAGTAGCTGTTGCTTGTCCGGATCCAGTCCGGTAACATCTGCAATATCATTGTCAGACTTATATGCACGCCACACACCGCTTATCTTTTTGAAATAATGTGTTACCGGAGGGGGTCTCTGTGTCTCCTCCTACGGCAGCTAGTGCGGCCTCAAGTTGGGCTTTGCACTCTTGTAGCTCCTGGGACAATCGGGTATTCTTCTCTGTCAGATCCTGCATATTAAATGAGCCTTAAATCAGTTATTTTAACTACTTTAAGTCTAGGGGGCTACTGGCATATACAACTATTAAAATCCCTTACCCGTATGTCTTTTACATATTGCTCCGTGGCTCTGGTTAAACCATCTTGAGCGGCACGGAGGTGCGCGTCTCCTGCGTTAAAGGCATTCAACGCCTCTGGGGAGAAACACGCGTCACGCAGAACTGTCCGGCGGCGCCTATGATTCATGGCGCTCTCCACCTCAGACCTGGTGGCGGACAACCTGTCGGCATCCTCCGTTGGAGGAGTTCCCGGCTCGCGCCTTGCGCTCGCCTCACCCTCCGGACCAGGTGGTGGAGCCTAGTTGGCGGAGGCTTGGTTGGCAACCTCTCCGGGCACAGTCCGGCGAGCGCTCTTTCTCCTGGAAAAGTCATGAGCATTAATACACCTCCTAGGAATCTTTTCCCTAAATAACGGTCGCAAGCTATACCGTTGCGGTGGCATTTCGACTCGCACCGCACCCCTCTTCCGCCTGCTGGGCCGGACTGACCCTTCTTGGTCAGCCTCCGCAGGTTCGGCTTCCCGCCTTGAAGGCACCTCCTATGAAACATCATTGTATACGGTGGTCAGAAATACGCAAGGACGAAATAATGGTGTCAAGACTCCGGTCATAATTACCTGGGAAGCCGGAGATAAGCCAGGGTAGTTAGCCGTAATGGCGACTAGAGCATTGTCCATGCTGTGTTGGTAGAACACCCCATCAATTAGCTCCACCTTTATGTCCGGATCCTCTTCGGAAGCCGAATCAAGGGATCTTCCCGGATCCTTGGGTTGTGGAGCCGGACTATGTATGCCCTCCACATCCCGACGCAGTTCCTGCGTCAAAATCATAAAGTAAGGTACTTAACTTTGAAAGCATGGGTCGGATAAATAAACGTCCGCTTACGCAGCTCCGAGGGTTATTCATGGAGAACCCATTCAATGGGCTCGTCTGGAGGAAGTCCTCCTTCTCCCCCTTCTACAGGCCGGACAGAATCTTCACCAGATCTGCGGCCGATCCCGGCCCCTTACGGCCATGACGGGTGGCATCATTCTCCCCGTTGAAATCCCACATGGGGTGGCCCCTATATTGGAGCGGCTACACCCCTCGCATAATGCACGTGGCCATGACTCCAATCATGGTCAATCCGGAATGGGCCAGTAACCTTATCCGGCCCATCAAATAATGGACGCTCCTGTCTTCCTCCTGTTGAGGGCTCCGCGGGCGCCAACTTAGGCGTTTCTTCAGAGGAGCCTTGGTGAGCTCCGGGAGGCCGATCTGAACTGGGTCCGGCAGTGGAGCATCTTCCACATAGAACCATTCCGAGGGCCAGTCTTCGGACGCCTTCTTTGGGGTTCCGGATAGATATCCGGTCCCGGCGATGCGCCATATTTCCGCACCGCCCACTTGATATATTGACCCCTCGTGAGAACGGGGTATGAGGCAAAATAGTGTCTTCCATAGCGCAAATGGGGCTCGATGCCCAAGAACAACTTGCAAAGAGCTACGAAACCCGCGATGTGCAGAATAGAGGCGGGCGTGAGGTGATGAAGCTGGAGTCCGTAGAACTCCAGAAGCCCCCGGAGAAACGGATGTATGGGAAATCCGAGCCCCCTTATTAGATAAGGGACGAAGCACACCCGCTCTCCTTTGGAGGGACTAGGGGTGGCCTCCCCTTGCTTTTGACCTTTGTTGGTGGCCAGCCCGGCTCGAACCGGGACCATAAAGGCCGGAGGAAGGTATCCCTCCACTTGGAGCGTCACCAGCTCGTTGTGCGGAACTGAACATCTCCTCCAATCTCCTGGCGGAGGGCTGGGAGCGCGAGAGGAGGAGCCGCGTCGACGGTCCATGATAGAATGGACTTTTGGTCAGAAGCGCTCCGATGAGTACTCGCAGAAGGAAGATGGTGTGATTTGGATCTGGATTCTTGCTTCTCTTATAGGCAGATTATTTGCGCAGCTAGGGGGTAAAATATAAAAATACCCTGGCCTTTCACATTCATGCGACACGTGGAAGAGGGCCAATATTGGGCGTGGATGTTGGGGAACGTTGCAGAAAATTAAAATTTTTCCTACGGTTTCACCAAGATCCATCTATGAGTTCATCGAAGCAACGAGTCATGGGAGAGAGATTGCATCTACATACCACTTGTAGATCACGTGCGGAAGCGTTCAAGAGAATGGTGATGATGGAGTCGTACTCGCCGTGATTCAAATCACCGATGACCAAGTGCCGAACGGACAGCACCTCCGCGTTCAACACACGTACGGAGCGGATGATGTCTCCTCCTTCTTGATCCAGCAAGGGGGAAGGAGAGGTTGATGATGATCCAGCAGCACGACGGCATGGTGGTGGATGCAGCAGAACTTCGGCAGGGCTTCGCCAAGCTGCTGCGGGAGGAGGACGAGGTGTACCAGGGGAGGGAGGCGCCAAGACACAGGGTGTGGCTGCCCTCTCCCTGCCCTCCTTTATATAGGCCCCCAGGGGGGGCGCCGGCCCTGGGAGATGCAATCTCCCAAGGGGGCGGCGGCCAGGGGGGTTGGAGTACCCCCCAAGGCAAGTTGTGCGCCTCCCCCCTAGGGTTTTCAACCCTAGGCGCAGGGGAGGCCCAAGGGGGGGGCGCACCAGCCCACTAGGGGCTCGTTCCCCTCCCACCTCAGCCCACGGGGCCCTCCGGGATAGGTGGCCCCACCCGGTGGACCCCCGGGACCCTTCCGGTGGTCCCGGTACAATACCGGGTGACCCCGAAACTTTCCCGATGGCCGAAACAGCACTTCCTATATATAATTCTTCACCTCCGGACCATTTCGAAACTCCTGTGACGTCCGGGATCTCATCCGAGACTCCGAACAACATTCGGTCTGCTGCATACTCATATTCATACAACCCTAGCGTCATCGAACCTTAAGTGTGTAAACCCTACGGGTTTGGGAGACACGTAGACATGACCGAGACGGCTCTCGGGCAATAACCAACAGCGGGATCTGGATACCCATGTTGGCTCCCACATGCTCCTCGATGATCTCATCGGATGAACCACTATGTCGAGGATTCAAACAACCCTGTATTCAATTCTCTTTGTCAGACGGTACGTTACTTGCCCGAGACTCGATCGTCGGTATCCCAAAACCTCGTTCAGTCTCGCTAACGGCAAGTCACTTTACTCGTACCGTAATGCATGATCCCATGACCAAACACTTGGTCACTTTGAGCTCATTATGATGCTGCATTACGGAGTGGGCCCAGAGATACCTCTCCGTCATACGGAGTGACAAATCCCAGTCTCGATCCATGTCAACCCAACAGACACTTTCAGAGATACCTGTAGTGCACCTTTATAGTCACCCAGTTACATTGTGATGTTTGGTACACCCAAAGCACTCGTACGGTGTCCGGGAGTTACACGATCTCATGGTCTAAGGAAAAGATACTTGACATTGGAAAAGCTCTAGCAAACGAACTACACGATCTTGTGCTATGCTTAGGATTGGGTCTTGTCCATCACATCATTCTCCTAATGATGTGATCCCGTTATCAACGACATTCAATGTCCATAGCCAGGAAACCATGACTATCTGTTGATCAACGAGCTAGTCAACTAGAGGCTTACTAGGGACATATTATGGTCTATGTATTCACACGTGTATTACAATTTCCGGATAATATAGTTATAGCATGAATAAAGACAATTATCATGAACAAGGAAATATAATAATAATCCTTTTATTATTGCCTCTAGGGCATATTTCCAATAGTCTCCCACTTGCACTAGAGTCAATAATCTAGTTACATTGTGATGAATCGAACACCCATAGAGTTCTGGTGTTGATCATCTTTTGCTCGCGAGAGAGGTTTAGTCAACGGATCTGCGACATTCAGATCCGTATGTACTTTGCAAATATCTATGTCTCCATCTTGAACATTTTCACGAATGGAGTTGAAGCGACGCTTGATGTGCCTGGTCTTCTTGTGAAACCTGGGCTCCTTGGCAAGTGCAATAGCTCCAGTGTTGTCACAGAAGAGTTTGATCGGCCCCGACGCATTGGGTATGACTCCTAGGTCGGTGATGAACTCCTTCACCCAAATTGCTTCATGCGCTGCCTCCGAGGCTGCCATGTACTCCGCTTCACATGTAGATCCCGCCACGACGCTCTGCTTGCAGCTGCACCAGCTCACTGCTCCACCATTCAACATATACACGTATCCAGTTTGTGACTTAGAGTCATCCAGATCTGTGTCGAAGCTAGCGTCGACGTAACCCTTTACGATGAGCTCTTCGTCACCTCCATAAACGAGAAACATGTCCTTTGTCCTTTTCAGGTACTTCAGGATATTCTTGACCACTGTCCAGTGTTCCTTGCCGGGATTACTTTGGTACCTTCCAAGCAAACTTACGGCAAGGTTTACATCAGGTCTGGTACACAGCATGGCATACATAATAGATCCTATGGCTGAAGCATAGGGGATGACACTCATCTCTTCTTTATCTTTTGCCATGGTCGGGCATTGAGCCGAGCTCAATCTCACACCTTGCAATACAGGCAAGACCCCCTTCTTGGACTGATCCATTTTGAACTTCTTCAAAATCTTATCAAGGTAGGTGCTTTGTGAAAGACCTATGAGGCATCTCGATCTATCTCAATAGATCTTGATGCCTAATATATAAGCAGCTTCTCCAAGGTCCTTCATTGAAAAACACTTATTCAAGTAGGCCTTAATGCTGTCCAAAAGTTCTATATCATTTCCCATCAAGAGTATGTCATCTACATATAATATGAGAAATGCTACAGAGCTCCCACTCACTTTCTTGTAAACGCAGACTTCTCCATAAGTCTGCATAAACCCAAACACTTTGATCATCTCATCAAAGCGAATGTTCCAACTCTGAGATGCTTGCACCAGCCCATAAATGGATCGCTGGAGCTTGCATACTTTGTTAGCATTATTAGGATCGACAAAACCTTCTGGCTGCATCATCTACAGTTCTTCCTTAAGATGTCCGTTAAGGAATGCCGTTTTGACTTCCATCTGCCATATCTCATAATCATAGTATGCGGCAATTGCTAACATGATTCGGACGGACTTCAGCTTCGCTACGGGAGAGAATGTCTCATCGCAGTCAATCCCTTGAACTTGTCGATAACCCTTAGCGACAAGTTGAGCTTTATAGATGGTAACATTTCCATCCGCGTCCGTCTTCTTCTTAAAGATCCATTTGTTTTCTATCGCTCGCCGATCATCGGGCAAGTCTGTCAAAGTCCACACTTTTTTTCATATATGGATTCTTTCACGGATTTCATGGCTTCAAGCCATTTGTTGGAATCTGGGCCCGCCATCGCTTCTTCATAGTTTGAAGGTTCACCATTGTCTAACAACATGATTTCCAGGACAGGGTTGCCGTACCACTCTGGTGCGGAACGTGTCCTTGTGGACCTACGAAGTTCAGTAGCAACTTGATCCGAAGTACCTTGATCATCATCATTATTTTCCTCTTCAGTTGGTGTAGGCATCACAGGAACATTTTCCTGAGCTGCACTACTTTCCTGTTCGAGAGGTAGTACTTCATCGAGTTCTACTTTCCTCCCACTTACTTCTTTCGAGAGAAACTCTTTCTCCAGAAAGGATCCGTTCTTGGCAACAAAGATCTTGCCCTCGGATCTTAAGTAGAAGGTATACTCAATGGTTTCCTTAGGGTATCCTATGAAGACGCATTTTTCCGACTTGGGTTCGAGCTTTTCAGGTTGAAGTTTCTTGACGTAAGCATCGCATCCCCAAACTTTTAGAAACGACAGCTTAGGTTTCTTGCCAAACCATAATTCATATGGTGTCATCTCAATGGATTTAGACGGTGCCCTATTTAAAGTGAATGTAGCTGTCTCTAGAGCGTATCCCCAAAATGATAGCGGTAAATCGGTAAGAGACATAATAGACCGCACCATATCCAATAGAGTGCGATTACGAAGTTCGGACACACCGTTACGCTGAGGTGTTCCAGGCGGCGTGAGTTGTGAAACGATTCCACATTTCCTTAAGTGCATACCAAATTCGTGACTTAAATATTCTCCTCCACGATCTGATCGTAGGAATTTTATCTTTCGGTCACGTTGATTTTCTACCTCACTCTGAAATTCCTTGAACTTTTCAAAGGTCTCAGACTTGTGTTTCATTAAGTAGACATACCCATATCTACTCAAGTCATCAGTGAGAGTGAGAACATAACGATATCCTCCGCGAGCCTCAACGCTCATTGGACCGCACACATCGGTATGTATGATTTCCAATAAGTTGGTTGCTCGCTCCATTGTTCCGGAGAACGGAGTCTTGGTCATTTTGCCCATGAGGCATGGTTCGCATGTGTCAAATGATTCATAATCGAGAGACTCCAAAAGTCCATAAGCATGGAGCTTCTTCATGCGCTTGACACCAATGTGACCAAGGCGGCAGTGCCACAAGTATGTGGGACTATCGTTATCAACTTTACATATTTTGGTATTCACACTATGAATATGTGTAATATTACGCTCGAGATTCATTAAGAATAAACCATTGACCATCGGGGCATGACCATAAAACATATCTCTTATATAAATAGAACAACCATTATTCTCGGATTTAAATGAGTAGCCATCTCATATCAAACGAGATCCAGATACAATGTTCATGCTCAAACTTGGCACCAAATAACAATTATTAAGGTTTAAAACTAATCCTGTAGGTAAATGTAAAGGTAGCATGCCGACGACGATCACATCGACCTTGGAACCATTCCCGAAGCGCATCGTCACCTCGTCCTTCGCCAGTCTCCGCTTATTCCGCAGCTCCTACTGTGAGTTACAAATATGAGCAACGACACCGGTATCAAATACCCAGGAGTTACTATGAGTACTGGTAAGGTACACATCAATCACATGTATATCAAATATACCTTTGGTGTTGCCGGCCTTCTTGTCCGCTAAGTATTTGGGGCAGTTCCGCTTCCAGTGACCCTTCCCTTTGCAATAAAAGCACTCAGTCTCAGGCTTGGGTCCATTCTTTGACTTCTTCCCGGCAACTGGCTTACCGGGCACGGCAACATCCTTGCCGTCTTTCTTGAAGTTCTTCTTGCCCTTGCCCTTCTTGAACTTAGTGGTTTTATTGACCATCAACACTTGATGTTCCTTCTTGATTTCTACCTCTGCTGACTTCAGCATTGAAAATACTTCAGGAATGGTCTTCACCATCCCTTGCATATTGTAGTTCATCACAAAGCTCTTGTAGCTTGGTGGGAGCGACTGAAGGATTCTGTCAATGACCACCTCGTCCGGGAGGTTAATGTCCAGCTGGGACAGGCGGTTGTGCAACCCAGACATTTTGAGTATGTGCTCACTGACAGAACTATTTTCCTCCATCTTACAACTATAGAACTTGTCGGAGACTTCATATCTCTCGACCCGGGCATGAGCTTGGTAAACTAGTTTCAGCTCCTCGAACATCTCATATGCTCCGTGTTGCTCAAAACGCTTTTGGAGCCCTGGTTCTAAGCTGTACAGCATGCCGCACTGAACGAGGGAGTAATCATCAGCACGAGACTGCCAAGCGTTCATAACGTCTTGGTTCTCTGGAACGGGTGCATCACCTAGTGGTTCTTCTAGGACATATTGTTTCCTGGCAGCTATGAGGATGATCCTCAGGTTCCGGAGCCAGTCCGTATAGTTGCTGCCATCATCTTTCAGCTTGGTTTTCTCTAGGAACGCGTTGAAGTTCATGTTGACATGAGCGGCGGCCATTTGATCTACAAGACATATTTGCAAAGGTTTTAGACTAAGTTCATGATAATTAAGTTCATCTAATCAAATTATTTCAATGAACTCCCACTCATATTAGACATCCCTCTAGTCATCTAAGTGTTACATGATCCGAGTCGACTAGGCCGTGTCTGATCATCACGTGAGACGGACTAGTCATCGTCGGTGAACATCTCCATGTTGATCGTATCTTCCATACGACTCATGTTCGACCTTTCGGTCTCTGTGTTCCGAGGCCATGTCTGTACATGCTAGGCTCGTCAAGTTAACCCTAAGTGTTTTGCATGTGTAAAACTGTCTTACACCCGTTGTATGTGAACGTAAGAATCTATCACACCCGATCATCACGTGGTGCTTCGAAACGACGAACTTTAGCAACGGTGCACAGTTAGGGGAGAACACTTCTTGAAATTGTTGTAAGGGATCATCTTATTTACTACCATCGTTCTAAGTAAACAAGATGCATAAAAATAATAAACATCACATGCAATTATATAGTAGTGACATGATATGGCCAATATCCTATAGCTCCTTTGATCTTCATCTTCGAGGCTCCATGATCATCTTCGTCACCGGCATGACACCATAATCTCCATCATCATGATCTCCATCATCGTGTCTTCATGAAGTTGTCACGCCAACAACTACTTCTACTTCTATGGCTAACGCGTTTAGCAATAAAGTAAAGTAATTTACATGGCATTCTTCAATGACACGCAGGTCATACAAAAATAAAGACAACTCCTATGGCTCATGCCGGTTGTCATACTCATTGACATGCAAGTTGTGATTCCTATTACAAGAACATGATCTCATACATCACATATATATCATTCATCATTCATCACAACTTTGGCCATATCACATCACAAGACACTTGCTGCAGAAACAAGTTAGACGTCCTCTAATTGTTGTTGCAAGTTTTTACGTGGCTTCTATAGGTGATCTAGCAAGAACGTTTTCTTACCTACGTTAAAGCCACAACGTGATTTTGTCAACTTCTATTTACCCTTCATAAGGACCCTTTTCATGGAATCCGCTCCAACTAAAGTGGGAGAGACAGACACCCGCCAGCCACCTTATGCAACTAGTGCATGTTAGTCAGTGGAACCGGTCTCACGTAAGCGTACGTGTAAGGTTGGTCCGGGCCGCTTCATCCCACAATACCGCTGAAGCAAGATAAGACTAGTAGCGGCAAGCAAGTTGACAAGATCTACGCCCACAACCAAATTGTGTTCTACTCGTGCAATAGAGAACTACGCATAGACCTAGCTCATGATGCCACTGTTGGGGAACGTTGCAGAAAATTAAAATTTTTCCTACGGTTTCACCAAGATCCATCTATGAGTTCATCTAACCTACGAGTCATGGGAGAGAGATTGCATCTACATACCACTTGTAGATCGCGTGCGGAAGCGTTCAAGAGAACGGTGATGATGGAGTCGTACTCGACGTGATTCAAATCACCGATGACCAAGTGCCGAACGGAAAGCACCTCCGCGTTCAACACACGTACGGAGCGGATGACGTCTCCTCCTTCTTGATCCAGCAAGGGGGAAGGAGAGGTTGATGATGATCCAGCAGCACGACGGCGTGGTGGTGGATATAGCAGAACTCCGGCAGGGCTTCGCCAAGCTGCTTCGGGAGGAGGACGAGGGTAGCAGGGGAGGGAGGCACCAAGACACAGGGTGCGGCTGCCCTCCCTCTGCCCTCCTTTATATAGGCCCCCAGGGGGGGCGCCGGCCCTGGGAGATGCAATCTCCCAAGGGGGCGGCGGCCAGGGGGGTTGGAGTACCCCCCAAGGCAAGTGGTGCACCTCCCCCCCTAGGGTTTTCAACCCTTGGTGCATGGGAGGCCCAAGGGGGGCGCACCAGCCCACTAGGGGCTGGTTCCCCTCCAACCTCAGCCCACGGGGCCCTCCGGGATAGGTGGCCCCACCCGGTGGACCCCCGGGACCCTTCCGGTGGTCACGATACAATTCCGGGTGACCCCGAAACTTTCCCGATGGCCGAAACAACACTTCCTATATATAATTCTTCACCTCCAGACCATTCTGAAACTCCTCGTGACGTCCGGGATCTCATCCGGGACTCCGAACAACATTCGGTCTGCTGCATACTCATATTCATACAACCCTAGCATCACCGAACCTTAAGTGTGTAGACCCTACGGGTTCGGGAGACACGTAGACATGACCGAGACGGCTCTCGGGAAATAACCAACAACGGGATCTGGATTCCCATGTTGGCTCCCACATGCTCCTCGATGATCTCATCGGATGAACCACGATTTCGAGGATTCAAACAACCCCGTATTCAATTCCCTTTGTCAGACGGTACATTACTTGCCCGAGACTCGATCATAGGTATCCCAATACCTCGTTCAGTCTCGTTACCGGCAAGTCACTTTACTCGTACCATAATGCATGATCCCGTGACTAAACACTTGGTCACTTTGAGCTCATTACGATGATGCATTACCGAGTCGGCCCAGAGATACCTCTCCGTCATATGGAGTGACAAATCCCAGTCTCGATCCGTGTCAACCCAACAGACACTTTCAGAGATACCTGTAGTGCACCTTTATAGTCACCCAGTTATGTTGTGACGTTTGGTACACCCAAAGCACTCCTATGGTGTCCGGGAGTTACACGATCTCATGGTCTAAGGAAAAGATACTTGACATTGGAAAAGCTCTAGCAAACGAACTACACGATCTTGTGCTATGCATAGGATTGGGTCTTGTCCATCACATCATTCTCCTAATGATGTGATCCCATTATCAACGATATCCAATGTCCATAGCCAGGAAACCACGACTATCTGTTGATCAACGAGCTAGTCAACTAGAGGCTTACCAGGGACATATTATGGTATATGTATTCACACGTGTATTACGATTTCCGGATAATACAGTTGTAGCATGAATAAAGACAATTATCATGAACAAGGAAATATAATAATAATCCTTTTATTATTGCCTCTAGGGCATATTTCCAATAGTGGAAGCCAAGGACCGCAACATTTGTAAGGAAGCCGGACACTATTCGGCAAGCGCATGGAATTTGGAGGAGAACCCGCCTTGCAATGCCGAAGACAATATACGCATTGGACTCGTCGTCATTGAAGCCTGGTTCGGGGGCTACTGAGGAGTCCTGGACTAGGGGGTGTCCGGATAGCCGGACTATCATCATCGGCCGGACTCCAAGACTATGAAGATACAAGATTGAAGACTTCGTCCCGTGTCCGGATGGGACTTTCCTTGGCGTGGAAGGCAAGCTTGGCAATACGGATATATAGATCTCCTACCATTGTAACCGACTCTGTGTAACCCTAGCCCTCTCCGGTGTCTATATAAACCGGAGGGTTTTAGTCCGTAGTACGAACAACCATTACAACAATCATACCATAGGCTAGCTTCTAGGGTTTAGCCTCCTTGATCTCGTGGTAGATCCACTCTTGTACTACCCATATCATCAACATTAATCAAGCAGGAGTAGGGTTTTACCTCCATCGAGAGGGCCCGAACCTGGGTAAAAACAGCGTGTCCCTTGTCTCCTGTTACCATCCGCCTAGACGCACAGTTCGGGACCCCCTACCCGAGATCCGCCGGTTTTGACACCGACAAGGGGCATCGGAGGGCCATAAGGCTTTGGCCATATTCTTCATGGCCTTCCGGGCACACTCCTGCAGCTTTGGCAGTTCCTTTAAAATGTCGCTTTGCAGCCCGGACACTTCCTCATCGTGGATGCCGGTCAACATACCTGTATCAACCGAACTATAACATTCTGCATTATGTGATCATATCAATAATTCGGATGGTTCACAAGTCATACCATATATTCCACCCTTTAGCTTCTGGTTTTCCTGTTGTGCCTCCAAGAGTTGAGCCTTTAAGCTCTCCATCTCTTCAGCCCACTTCTTCAATTCTTCTTCTAGTTTTTTATCTTTTCCAAAATACATTGGGGCACTCTTCATTTCTTGAAGCTCGGAAACAACGACATTTAGCTGTGTCCGGCTTGTATCAAGCTCCTAGGACAATGCATTGTTCTTCTCCTTGAGAACCTGAGGTCCTAACCGATCCTAAAATTGGTTTTTTCCACCCACTTTAAGTCTCGGGGGCTACCGGTATCTATCTACTAAGTTTAAATAAATTTATACCTGTATATCTTTTGAGAACAAGCGAGCAACTCTTGTAAGTCCGTCCCGGGTAGCTCAGATGTATGCGCCCATGGTGCTGAGGGCGGTAAACTCCGGCTATGTTAAAGCAGGGGTGCGCAAAGCTTCTTTCAAGTGTCGATGATTCATCGCACTTTCCACATCGTAGTTGGTAACAGACACCTCATCCGGTTCTTGATGGGGCAGATGGGTCTGCATTGCGTCAGCGCGCGCCCCGGTCCTAGTTGACGTCTCCGGCGCCGGATTGGCTGCGGCCCGGCTGGCCGGGATCTTGTTTACGGCCCGTCGGGTACCCCTCCTAAGATAATAGAAGGAGGATGAAAATTGACAACTCGGTTCACGCCTAAACATGAAATAAGACACATACCTTTTTTGTGATGGAGGAGGCTCAGTGGCGCTCCCGGTTTCCTTTTGCTTTGCACGACCACCCCTTAAGGGTGTCGTGCTTCTTCTTGTCGACCGTCCTTGGGTGCGGTTCGCTGAATGTCGATCCTGCGAAGTATGGTTCAGTGCGGCAAGTAAGTTATGTGCAGAAATGTCACTTCCTTTTGACTGCCGAACACTTACCTTGATGAAGGGGTAGAAATCGGGGTAATTAGCCATGATGTCTACCTCTAGGCCATCAAGGCTCGCCTGGTAATAGACTCTGTCTTCAAACTCCACAAATATATCCGGATCTTCATGGAATCCGGGGTCTTCATGACGTACGCGGTCTTTTGTTGCGTTGGAGGGCAACAGATGTTCTCAAGTACCTTCCTCTATGACTGTTTTTGAGACAACCAGACTATTTAGTTAATGCACCTCAATGACAAAAAAGGTGCTGAATGACTAAACTTACCCGGTCAACAGGGTTGTACATGGAGAAACCATCCCGACATTGTAGACGGACGAAGTATTCTTCCTCTCCCTTATAAGGGTCCATAAGCATGGCAGCCAATGCGGCTTGGTTGTTTGGACCCTTTCGCGTATAGCGAGACGCGTCGTCCTCCCTGTTGTAGTTCCATAAAGGACCCACTCTTGACTAAAGATGCTGGATACATTGCTTTATTCCAATAGCCATGACTTCAACGACGGAGAGTCCGGAATGGGTCAATAATCTCACCTTGCTGACCAATCTCATTACTTCCGCATTATCCTTTTGTCTAGGGGACTTGGGACACCAGTTGAACAGCTTCTTTAAAGGAGCGCTAGAGAATTCAGGAAACTCCTGCCAAATAGGGTCCGGAAGAGGAACATTGTTAATGTAGAACCATTCCGAAGACCATTCGCCGGACCCCCTCTTTGGAGTCCCGACAAGATAACAGGATCTAGCTATGCACCCTACTTCGGTGCCGCCCACTTCAAATATAGACCCTCCACCCTGGTGGCGGGGGATGAGGCAGAAGAACTTCTTCCACAGTTCAAAAAGAGCCCCACAGCCTAAAAATAACTCGCAAAGGGCGACAAAACCAGAAGTGTGCAAAATAGAACCTGGTGTGAGGTTGTGCAATTGGATCCTGTAATGTTCCAGTAGGCCCCTGAGGAAGGGGTGGATTGGGAATCCCATGCCCCTCAGAAGGAACGAGATGAAGCACACCCTCTCTCCTTGACTGGGATTGGGGAAATTCTTGGCCAATGCATCATAGCCGATAGAAGTTAACCCTGCCCGTACGGAGACTAGATCCGCAGGAGGAAGATATCCTTATGTCAGGAGTCAATTGAGCTAGAGATGGGATATGGAGCAACTATTCCAGTCCCCCTCTTCAGGGCCATGAGGACACAAGGAGGATCCAGGGACACTAGCCATGGTTTGAATTTTTTTTCCTGGTTTGCTCTTTTACTCTTGGGGCGATGTGAGATGGCATTTCGGAGATCCAACCTTGTTGCGCTGCTTGTGCGTGTTAGAAATATTAAAATAAATGGGCAATGGAACGTTCGTATTCACTCAGATGCATGGAAATCGAGGCGACGACAGGAAGGAATCATAAAGACTGGATGCAGAAATCTATGCCAGACTATCATCAATCCGGAATATGATGGAGAACCCGCCTTGCAAAGCCGAAGACTTGCGTCCGCACGCTACATCGTCATTGAAGGCAAGTTCGGGGGCTACTGTGGGAGTCCTGGATTCGGGGGTCCTCAGGTGTCCGGCCCAGGTGTATAGGCCGGGTTGGATGGGTCGTACAAGATCAAGCTGAAGATTATCCTCCGTGTCCGGATGGGACTTCTCAATACGTAGGCAGCAAGATTAGAGTCCGTAAGATTCCTTCCCTGATGAACCGACCTTGTACAAACCCTATCCCCTCCGGTGTGTATATAAATTGGAGGGTTAGTCCATAGAGGCTATCTTCTTCACCGTCATTGGACTTCTCATAGGCTAGACATCTAGAGTTTAGCCATTACGATCTCGAGGTAGATCAACTCTTGTAATCTTCATACTAGTCGAATATAATCAAGCAGGTGTAGGGTTTTACTTCCCTTAAGAGGGCCCGAACCTGGGTAAACATTATGTCCCCTGGCTTCCTGTTACCATTGATCCTTAGACGCACAGCTTGCCCCCCCCCCCCCTACAAAAGATCTGCCGGTTTTGACACCGAGAACCGTTGCCAAAGTTCGTCATTTCAAAGAACCACATGATGATTGGGTGTGATAGACTCTACGTTCACATACAAAGAGTGTAAGACAGTTTTGCACATGCAGAATACTTGGGTTGTACAGACATGGTCTCGGAACACTGGAGACCAAAAGGTCGAACATGAGTAATATTGTGGATATGATCAACATAGAGACGTTCACCATTGATGACTACCCCATCTCACGTGATGATCGGACGTGGGTTAGTTGATTTGGATCACGTATCACTTAGATGACTTGAGGGATGTCCATTTAAGTGGGAGTTCATTAGTAATTTGATTAGCTGAAATAAATTTATCATGAACTTAATCTTATAGTTTTGCATATTTATGTTGTAGATCAATGGCCCAAGCTACCGTTCCCCTGAATTTTAATGCATTCCTAGAGAAAGCTAAGTTGAAAGATGATGGTAGCAACTACCCGGACTGGGTCCCTAACTTGAGGATTATCCTCATTGCTGCACAAAAGAATTATGTCCTTGATGCACCGCTAGGTGAAAGGCCTGCTACAGGAGCTGAAGAATCTATTATGAACGTCTGGCAAGCTTGATCTGATCACTACTCAATATTTCAGTGTCCCATGCTTTACGGCTTTGAATCGAGACTTCCAAGATGTTTTGAACGTTATGGAGCATATGAGATGTTCCAGGAGTTGAAGTTAATATTTCAAGCTAATGCCCGGGTAGAGAGATATGAAGCCTCCAACAAGTTCTATAGCTACAAGATGGAGGAGAATAGTTTTGTCAGTGAACACATACACAAAATGTCTGGGTATTATAATCACTTGACTCAGCTGGGAGTTGATCTTCCAGTTGATTGTGTTATTGACTAAGTTCTTCAATCACTTACACCAACCTACAAATGCTTCATTATGAACTATAATATGAAGGGATAAACGAAACAATTCCCGAGCTCTTCGCAATGCTCAAGGCTGCATAGGTAGAAATCAAGGAGCATCAAGTGTTGATGGTTAACAAGACCACTAGTTTCAAGAAAAAGGGCAAGCAAAAGAAAGGGAACTTCAAGAAGAATGGCAAGGAAGTTGCCACTCCTAGGAAGAAGCCCAAAGCTGGACCAAGCCTGAAACTGAGTGCTTCTACTGCAAACGGACTGGTCACGGGAAGCGGAACTGCCCCAAATACTTGGCGGATAAGAAGGATGGCAAAGTGAACAATGGTATATTTGATATACATGTAATTGATGTGTACCGTACTAATGCTTGTAGAAGCACCTATGTATTTGATACTGGTTCGGTTTCTCATATTTGTAACTCGAAACAGGAGTTGCGGAATAAACGAAGATTGACTAAGGATGAGGTGATGATGCGCGTCGGAAATGGTTCCAAGGTCGATGTGATCGTCATAGGCACGCTACCTCTACATCTACCTTCGGGATTAGTTTTAGACCTGAATAAATGTTATTTGGTGCCCACGTTGAGCATGAACATTATATCTAGATCTTGTTTATTGCGAGAGGTTATTCATTTAAATCATAGAATAATCGTTGTTCTATTTATATGAGTAATATGTTTTATGGTCATGCTCCCTTGAAGAGTGGTCTATTCTTTTTGATCTCGATAGTAGTGATACACATATTCATAATATTGATGCCAAAAGTGGCAAAGTAGATAATGATAGTGCAACATATTTATGGCACGATCGTTTAGGTCATCTTGGTGTAAAACGCATGAAGAAACTCCATGCAGATGGACTTTTGGAATCACTTGATTATGAATCATTTGATACTTGCGAACCATGCCTCATGGGCAATATGACTAAAACTCTGTTCTTCAGAACAATGGAGTGAGCTAATGACTTACTGGAAATAATACATACTGATGTATGTGGTCCGATGAGTATTGATGCGTGCGGCAGGTATCTTTATTTCTGACCTTCACAGATGATTTAAGTAGATATGGGTATGTCTAATTAATGAAACACAAGTCTGAAACATTTGAAAAGTTCAAAAAATTTATAGTGAAGTGGAGAATCATCGTAACAAGAAAATTAAAGTTTCTACAATCTAATCACGAAGGGGAATATTTGAGTTACGAGTTCGGCCTTCATATAAAACAATGTGGAATAGTTTCACCACTCATGCCACCTGGAACACCGTAGTGTAATGATGTCTCTAAACGTTGTAATGGTACTTTATTAGATATGGTGTGTTCTATGATGTCTCTTACCGATTTACCACTATCATTTTGGGGTTATGCATTAAAGACAGCCGCATTCACGTTAAATAGGGCACCATCTAAATCCGTTGAGACGACACCGTATGAACTGTGGTTTGGCAAGAAACCTAAGATGTCGTTTCTTAAAGTTTGGGGTTGCGACAATTATGTCAAAAGGCTTCAGCCTAATAAGCTCGAACCCAAATCGGAGAAGTGCGTCTTCATAGGATACCCAAAGGAAACAATTGGGTACGCCTTCTACCACATATCCGAAGGAAAGATCTTTGTTGCCAAGAAGGGAGCCTTTCTAGAGAAGGAGTTTCTCTCGAAAGAAGTGAGTGGGAGGAAACTAGAACTTGATGAGGTAATGTTACCTTCTCTCGAATTGGAAAGTAGCACATCACAGAAAACCATTCCAGTGATCCTACACCAACTAGAGAGGAAGCAAATGATAATAATCATGAAACATCAGATCAAGTTGCTACCGAACCTTGTAGGTCGACCAGAGCATGATCTGCACCAAAGTGGTAAGGTCATGTTCTAGAATTCATGTTAATAGACCAAGGCAAACCTATGAACTATGAAGAAGCTATGATGAGCCCAGATTCCGACAAATGGCTTGAGGCCATGAAATCTGAGATAGCATACATGTGAACAAAGTGTGGACTTTGGTGGACTTGCCCGATGATCGGCAAGCCATTGCGAATAAATGGATCTTTGATAACCCGCAAGTATACGGGATAGTTGTAGCCTCTTTCGATAAGTAAGAGTGTCAAACCCAAAGAGGAGCTAAAGGTAGAACAAATACTCTCTCAAGTCCTATCGGCCACTGATATGACTCTACGCACGCTTGGCGTTCGCTTTACCTAGAACAAGTATGAAACTAGAGGTACTTTGTAGGTGTGATAGGATAGATTTGCAAGATAATAAAGAACACATAAATAAAAAGTAGGGGCTGTTTAGATAAAGATGCAATAAAGTAAATATAGCGAGTTTGGAAATTTGGTGGTAGGAGTTGTGGAATTGTCCCTAAGCAATTGACTACTTTACTAGATCGATAGCAAGTTTTATGTGGGAGAGGCCACTGCTAGCATGTCATCCCTGACCTAGAATTCTATGCACTTATGATTGGAACTATTAGCAAGCATCCTCAACTACTAACGTTCATTAAGGTAAAACCCAACCATAGCATTAAGATACATTGGTCCCCCTTCAATCTCGTATGCATCAATTTCTATGCTAGGTTGAAGCTTTTGTCACTCTAGCCCTCCAATACATAGTCCTATCAACATACAACTAACCCTATGGTGTGATCCACGCACGCGCTCATATGATGGGCACCAAAGGACAGCAACATAACCACAAGCAAATTAAATCAATCATAGCAATTCATCAACCACCGATAGGATAACGAAAATGTACTCAGACATCATAGGATGGCAACTCATCATTGGATAACAATATGAAGCATAAAGCGCCGTGTTCAAGTAGAGGGTACAGCGGGCTGCGGGAGAGTGGACCTGTGTAGATAGAGGGGGGAAGATGATGGAGATGTTGGTGAAGATGGCGGAGGTGTTGGTGAAGATCGCGGTGATGATGATGGCCCCCGGTGGTGTTCCGGCGCAACCGGAAGCAAGAGGGAGAGAGCCCCCCTACTTCTTCTTCTTCTTCCTTGCCATTCTCCCTAGATGGGAGAAGGGTTTTCCCTCTGGTCCTTGGCTCCCATGGCTTGGGAGGGGCGATATCCCCTCCGAGATAGGATTTGTCTCTCTGTCTCTCTCTGCTTCTGCGTTCCCAGATTCTACCCCTTCACCGTTTCTTTTATATCCGGATCCGTAACTACGATTGGGGTGAACTTTCGCCCAGATTTTTCTCATAAAATTAGCTTTCTTGCGGCAAAAGAAGAGCGTCAACCGCCTTACGGGTGGCCCACGAGAGTGCCAGGCGTGCCCGGGGGGGGGGGGGGGGGGGGGGGGAGGGTGCGCCCCTGTCTCGTGGCCACCTCAGGCACCGTTTCATGTTGATTCTTCCTCCGGAAAATCCCAAATGTTCCAAAATAATTCTCTGTCCATTTTTATCCCATTTGGATTCCGTTTGATATTGGTTTTTTGTGAAACATAAAACATGCAACAAACAGGAACTGACACTGGGCATTGGGTCAATATGCTAGTCCCAAAATTAGTATAAAAAGTTGCCAAAAGTATATGAAAGTTGAAGAATATTGGCATGGAATAATCAAAAATTATAGATACGATGGAGACGTATGACCATCCCCAAGCTTAATTCCTGCTTGTCCTCGAGTAGGTAAATGATAAAAAAGATAATTTTTGATGTGGAATGCTACCTAGCATAATCTTGATCATATGTCTAATCATGACATGAATATTGAGACACGAGTGATTCAAAGCAATAGTCTATCATTTGACATAAAAAACAATAATACTTCGAGCATAATAATAAAGCAATCATGTCTTTTTCAAAACAACAAGGCCAAAGCAAGCTTATCAAACAAAATCATATACTTTGTCCATGCTTCATTCTCGTCACACAAAATGCTCCCATCATGCACAACCACGATGACAAGCCGAGCAATTGGTTCATACTTTTTAACGCGCTTCAGCTTTTTCAACCCTCACGCAATACATGAGCGCAAGCCATGGATATAGCACTATAGGTGGAATAGAATATGACGGTGGGGGTTTATGTGGAGAAGACAAAAAGGGAGAAAGTCTCACATCAACACGGCTAATCAGCAGGCTATGGAGATGCCCATCAATTGATGTCAATGCGAGGAGTAGGGATCGCCATGCAACGGATGCACTAAGAGCTATAAGTGCATGAAAGCTCAAACCGAAGCTAAGTGGGTGTGCATCCAACTTGCTTGCTCATGAAGACCTAGGGCATTTGAGGAAGCCCATCATTGGAATATACAAGCCAAGTTCTATAATGAAAATTCCCACTAGTATATGAAAGTGATAACGTAGGAGACTCTCTATATGAAGAACATGGTGCTAATTTGAAGCACAAGTGTGGAAAAAGGATAGTAACATTGCCCCTTTTCTTTTTCCTTTTTTTCTTTTTTTTTCTTTTTTTTCTTTTTGGGTGGGCTTCTTTGGTCCCCTTTTTTATTTAGGCTTCTTTGGCCTTTCCTTTTTTTCATGGGGCAATGCTCTATAATGATGATCATCACACTTTTATTTACTTACAACTCGATATTACAACAAGATACTAGAACAAAGATATGACTCTATATGAATGCTTCCGGCGGTGTACCGGGATGTGCAACGATCTAGCATAGCAATGACATCAAAAAATGGACAAGACATGAAAACATCATGCTAGCTATCTTACGATCATGCAAGGCAATATGACAATGAATTCTCAAGTCATGTATATGATGATGATGGAAGTTGCATGGCAATATATCTCGGAATGGCTATGGAAATGCCATAATAGGTAGGTATGGTGGCTGTTTTAAGGAAGATATAAGGAGGCTTATGTGTGGTAGAGCGTATCATATCACGGGGTTTGGATGCACTGGCGAAGTTTGCACCAACTCTCGAGGTGAGAAAGGGAAATGCACGGTACCAAAGAGGCTAGCAATGATGGTACGGTAAAAGTGGGTATAATCCATGGACTCACATTAGTCATAAAGAACTCATATACTTATTGCAAAAGTTTATTAGTCCTCGAAGCAAAGTACTACTACGCATGCACCTAGGGGGATAGATTGGTAGGAAAAGACTATCTCTCGTCCCTGACCGCCACTCATAAGGAAGACAATCAAAGAAACACCCCATGCTTCAAATTTGTCACACAACGGTCACCATACATGCATTCTACGGGACTTGCAAATTTCATAACAAGTGTCTCTACAATCCACAACCACCCACTAGCATGACTCTAATATCACCATATTTATATCGCAAAACTATTGCAAGGAATCAAACATATCATATTCAGCGATCTACAAGTTATGTAGGATTTTATGACAAACCATGTGAATGACCAATTCCTATCACCTCTCTAAATAGATATAAGTGAGGCAAGTGAGTATAATTATTTCTACAAAATATATGCCCACACTCTAACAAATATAAGTGAAGTAAAAGAGCATTCTACAAATGGCGGTTTTATATGTGAAGAGAAACAGGCAATCCAAACTTCAAATGATATAAGTGAAGCACGTGAAGCATTCTATAAAGCCATACTCAAAAGATTTAAGTGAAGTGCAAAGAGAATTCTATAAATCAACCAAGTACTATCTCACACCAGCACGGTGCATAAAATAAAAATGAAAACTAAATGCAAAAGACGCTCCAAGACTTGCACATATCGCATGAACGAAACGAATACGAAAGCATACTGATACTTGTTGAAGAAAGAGGGGATGCCTTCCGGTGCATCCCCAAGCATAAACGCTTGAGTCTCCTTGAATATTTACTTGGGGTGCCTCGGGCATCCCCAAGCTTGAACTCTTGCCTCTCTTCCTTTTCCTCATATCGAGACCTCCTCGATTAGACACTTCATCCACAAAAAACTTCAACAGGAAACTCGGTAAGATCCGTTAGTATAATGAAGCAAATCACTACTCTAAGTACTGTTGCAAACCAATTCATATTTTGTTTTTGCATTGTGTATACTGTAATATAACTTTTTCATGGCTTAAATCCACTGATATAAATTGATAGATTCATCAAAACAAGCAAACTATGCATCAAAAAAACAGAATCTGTCAAAAACAGAACACTGTGTATCAATCTGAACATTCACCATACTTCTAGTACCCCAACCATTCTACCAAAATTAGGAACAATAAAAAAGTTGTACAGAAAGACAGTGAAAAAAGAATCAGAACCATTTGGCGTTCCAGTAAAAAAATGTAAAATCGCGCACTACAGCCAAAGTTTCTGTCCTGAACCGCACAAACCAACAAGCATTGTAAACATCCTAAAGGCAAACCTTGGCACACTATTTTTATAATACAATGGAATTGTACAAGGGGGTAATTATTTTTATTGAAAAGTTTATGTAATCAAGATTCACAAAGTTTCTGTGAGCATGAACAAAGTTCAAGGCTAGCTCCCACTTCAACAATGCTTGTCTTTCTCATTTTCACTTTCCTTTTTGAAAAGTTTTAGGTTCGCCTCTTTATTTTTTTGTTTTTAAACTATATAAAAGCATTGAACAGAAATAAATGACTCTCTAAAACCTCCAGGTTGTCTCCCTGGAAGCGCTTTCTTTAAAGCCATTAAGCTAGGCATAAAGTGCTCAAGTAATGGATCCACCCGGATCCCAAGGTATATCAAAGCCAATTTTAATTAACAGTGATTTGTAATTTAGTAGTGAGCACAAGGTAACATAAAGTATGCAACAACAAAGTCTAACTCTCTTCCTATGCATCGGCATGTCATAAAAGAACAATTCATGCACACAAAGTAAAGGCCAATGCATAGTATAAGCAGTTTCTTGCAATTCTATCGTGTTGGAAACATAGAGTGGTGGAGATATAGTTCCTCTCTCATAATAATTGCAAGTAGGAGAAGCAAGCACATGCATATTACATTCATCAAAATTATCATGTGCAACGGTAAAACGCAACCCATCAATACAATCCTTAATAAGCACAAACTTCTCTGATATAGTGTAGTTTGGAGAATTCAAAAAGATAATAGGACTATCATGCGTGGGTGCAATAGCAACAATTCCATGTTTAACATAAGGAACTATAGAAAGTTAATCTCCATAAGCATAATTCATATTGGCATCTTGGCCACAAGCATAGCAAGCATCATCAAAAAGGGATATTTCAAACAAATTTAAGGGATCATAGCAATGATCATAGCAATCATCCTTCGGTAAACACGAAGGGGAATTAAACAATGTATGAGTTGAAGAGTTACTCTCATTAGAAGGTGGGCATGGGTGATCAATCCGCTCTTCCTCCTTTTGTTCTTCGCTCTCCTCATCATCTTTTCATCCAATGAGCTCACACTTTCATCAATTTCTTCTTCCATAGCTTCCTGCAAAATATTAGTCTCTTCTTGGATAGCGGAGACTTTCTCAATAAATGAATTAATATTGTAATTGTATTCATAATTTTTGTAGCAATATCTAACTATAGCAAAATTTTCAGGTCTATAAACTGCATCATCAAAATCATCACTCTTTAAACATAGATTCAATCTCATAAGCACCCATGAAAGCAACAAATTCTTCTATTTGTTCCACATCATAATAATCATATCTACCATTAGCATAAGAAGCTAAGGTTTTATTATCATTGAATTTGCATGAAAAGGGAAGGTGTTGAGCCTTCATCCTAGAGCAACAAGTATAATCATGTATCAAGCATAGTTGCCTAGCATACCAACGCAACATAGAAGTTTGATCCCATAATAGTTTCCCTTTTTGTGTCAAGCGATAATCCCTAAGGTATTCATGTTAATCCAACGTGTCTCCCATAACAGAGTTGAATGGGGTTTTCTCAGGATTATTAAAGTAGTACATAATTTCTTTCACATAACGAGCATCGAGGGTTTTAGGAGGTTCCCCATCTCCATGAGTAGCATCTACACCTAATTTTTTTGGTATTTCGTGTTCCATATCCATAACTAAAGATAGAGAACAACATAGAGCAGCAAATAAAAATTACTTAGTGATATAGCAAACAAGCACACACGAGAATATTCACCCCACGCTATGACTCCCCGGCAACGGCGCCAGAAAAAAGTCTTGATAACCCGCAAGTATACGGGATAGTTGTAGCCTCTTTTTATAAGTAAGAGTGTCGAACCCAACGAGGAGCTAAAGGTAGAACAAATACTCTCTCAAGTACTATCGGCCACTATTACGACTCTACGCACGCTTCACGTTCGCTTTACCTAGAATAAGTATGAAACTAGAGGTACTTTGTAGGTGTGATAGGATAGGTTTGCAAGATAATAAAGAACACATAAATAAAAAGTAGGGGCTGTTTAGATAAAGATGCAATAAAGTAAATATAGCGAGTGTGGAAAAGTGGTGGTAGGAGTTGTGGAATTGTCCCTAAGCAATTGACTACTTTACTAGACCGATAGCAAGTTTTATGTGGGAGAGGCCACTGCTACCATGTCATCCCTCACTTGGAATTATATGCACTTATGATTGGAACTATTAGCAAGAATCCACAACTACTAACGTTCATTAAGGTAAAACCCAACCATAGCATTAAGATATATTGGTCCCCCTTCAATCCAGTATGCATCAATTTCTATGCTAGTTTGAAGCTTCTGTCACTCTAGCCCTCCAATACATAGTCCTATCAACATACAACTAACCCTATGGTGTGATCCACGCGTGCGCTCATATGACGGGCGCCAAAGGACAGCAACATAACACAAGCAAATTAAATCAATCAAAGCAATTCATCAACCACCAATAGGACAACGAAAATCTACTCAGACATCATAGGATGGCAACACATCATTGGCTAACAATATGAAGCATAAAGCACCGTGTTCAAGTAGAGGGTACAACGGGTTGCGGGAGAGTGGACCGCTGTAGATAGAGGGGGGAAGATGATGGGGATGTGGGTGAAGATGGCAGAGGTGTTTGTGAAGATCGCGGTGATGATGATGGCCCCCGGCGGTGTTCCGGCGCCACCAGAAGCAAGGGGGAGAGAGCCGCCCTTATTCTTCTTCTTCCTTGACCTTCTCCCTAGATGGGAGAAGGGTTTCCCCTCTGGTCCTTGGATCCCATGGCTTGGGAGGGGTGAGAGCGCCTCCGAGATTGGATCCATCTCTCTGTCTCTATCTATTTCTGCGTTCCCAGATTCTGCCCCTTCACCGTTTGTTTTATATCCGGAGATCCGTAACTCTGATTGGGGTGAATCTTTTGCCCAGATTTTTCTCATAAAATTAGCTTTGCTTGCGGCAGAATAAGAGTGTCAACCGCCTTACGGGTGGCCAACGAGAGTGCCAGGCACGCCCAGGGGGGGAGGGCGCGCCCCCCTGTCTCATGGCCACCTCAGGCACCATTTCGTGTTGATTCTTCCTTCGGAAAATCCCAAATATTCCAAAATAATTCTCCATCCGTTTTTATCCCGTTTGGATTCCAGTTTGATATTGGTTTCTGTGAAACATAAAACATGCAACTAATACGATCTGGCACTCGGCACTGGATCAATATGTTAGTCCCAAAAATAGTATAAAAAGTTGCCAAAAGTATATGAAAGTTGAAGAATATTGGCATGGAACAATCAAAAATTATAGATACGACGGAGACGTATCAATCTTCAAGAAGAAGATTGATACAAAACTCGACTTGTTATGAAAGGTTTTCGACAAGTTCAACGAGTTGACTACGATGATACTTTCTCACCATTAGTGATGCTTAAGTCTGTCCGAATCATGTTAGCAATTGCCGCATTTTTTAATTATGAAATCTGGCAAATGGACGTCAAAACTGCATTCCTTAATGGATTTCTTAAAAAAGAAGAGTTGTATATGATGCAACCAGACGGTTTTGTCGATCCTAAAGGTGCTAGCAAAGTGTGGAAGCTCTAGTGATCCCCTATGGACTGGTGCGAGCATCTCGGAGTTGGAATACATGCTTTGATGAGGTGATCAAAGCATATCGTTTTATAAAGACTTATGATAAATCCTTTATTTACAAGAAAGTGAATGGGAGCTCTGTAGCATTTCTGATATTATATGTGGATGACTTATTATTGATTGGAAATGATGAAGAATTTCTGGATAACATAAAAGGATATTGAATAAGAATTTTTTCAATGAAAGACCTCAGTGAAGCTGCTTATATATTGGGCAGCAAGATCAAGACGCTTAATAGGACTTTCACAAAGCACGTACCTTGATAATGTTTTGAAGAAGTTCAAAATGGATCAATTAAAGAAAGGGTTCTTTCCTTTGTTACAAGGTGTGAAGTTGAGTCGGACTCAAAGCCCGACCACTGCCGAAGATAGAGAGAAAATGAAAGTCATTCCCGATGACTCAGCCATAGGTTCTATCATGTATGCTATGTTGTGTACCAAACCTGATGTGTTCTTTGCTATAAGTCTGGCAGGGAGGTACCAAAGTAATCTTGGAGTGGATCACTGGACAGCGGTTAAGAACATCCTGAAGTACCTGAAAAGGACCAAGGATATGTTCATCTTTTATGGAGGTGACGAAGAACTCGTCGTAAATGGTTTTGTCGATGCTAGCTTCGACACTAATTCGGATGACTGTAAGTCACAAACCGGATATGTGTTTATATTGAATGGTGGAGCTGTCAGTTGGTGCAGTTCCAAGTAGAGTGTCGTGGCGGGATCTACGTGTGAAGCGGAGTACTTAGCTGCTTCGGAAGCAGCGCATGAAGGAGTCTGGATGAAGGAGTTCATATCTAATATAGGTGTAATACCTAGTGCATCGGGTCCAATGAAATCTTTTGTGACAACACTGGATCAATTGCCGTAACGAAGGAATCCAGGTTTCACAAGAGAATCAAACACATCAAGAGACACTTCAACTCCATTCGTGAAAAGGTCAAGCATAGAGACACAGAAATTTGGAAAGTACATATGGATCTGAATGTGGCAGACCTGTTGACTAAGCCTCTTCCGCGAGTAAAACATGATTAGCACCAAGACTCCATGGAGGTTAGATTCATTACAATGTAATCTAGATTATTGACTCTAGTGCAAGTGCGAGATTGAAGGAAATATGCCCTAGAGGCAATAATAAAGTTGTTATTTTATATTTCCTTATTCATGATAAAAGTTTATTATTCAAGCTAGAATTGTATTGATCGGAAACCTAAATACATGTGTGAATACTTAAACAAATACCTTGTCCCTAGTAAGCCTCTACTAGACTAGCTCGTTGATCAAAGATGGTTAAGGTTTCCTAACCACATACATGGGTTGTCATTTGATAGCGGGATCACATCATTATGAGAACGATGTTATGGACAAGACCCATCCTTTAGCTTAGCATAATGATCGTTTAGTTTTATTGCTATTGCTTTCTTCATGTCAAATACATATTCCTTCGACTATGAGATTGTGCAACTCCTGGATACCGGAGGAATACCTTGTGTGCTATCAAATGTCACAAGTAACTGGGTCATCATAAAGATGCTCTACAGATATCTCCGAAGGTGTTTCTTGAGTTGGCATAGATTGAGATTAGGATTTGTCACTCTGAGTATTGGAGAGGTATGTTTGGGCCCTCACGATAATACACATCATAAGAAGCCTTGCAAGCAAATTGACTAATAGGTTAGTTACAGGATGATGTATTATGGAATGAGTAAAGAGAATTTCTGGTGATGAGATTGAACTAGGTATGAAGATACCCACGATCGAATCTCGGGCAAGTAACATACCGATGGACAAAGGGAATTACGTATGTTGTCATAACGGTTCGACCGATAAAGATCTTCGTAGAATATGTAGGAGCCTATATGGGCATCCAGGTTCCGCTATTGGTTATTGACCGGAGAGGTGTCTCGGTCATGTCTACATAGTTCTTGAACCCATAGGGTCCGCACACTTAACGTCCGTTGAGGATATAGTGTTATATGAGTTATTTGATTTGGTGATGTTGTTCGGAGTCCCAGATGAGATCACGGACATGATGAGGAGTCTCAAAATGGTCGAGGTAAATATTGATATATAGGACGATGGTATTCAGACATCGGAAGGGTTTTGGGATGCACCGGGTACCCATCAGGTCACCAGAAGGGGTTCCGGACACCCCCGGTAAGTGATATGGGCTTTGTGTGCCAAAGGAGGGATAGACCAGCCCACAGGGGGCTGGTGAGCCCCTGTCCCTGGCCCTCCATCCCTGGGGAAGGAAAGGGGGAGGGCTTGCTCCTCCTGCCTTTCCCTCTCATGGGAGAAAGGAAAGGGGGGTGCCACCATCACTTGCCTTTCCCCCGCACCTATATAAGGCAGGGGGCGGCTTAGGAGAGACCCAAAGTAGGATTCCTCTTACATGGGCGCCCCCTTTGCATCCTCCTCCCTCCCACCCGCTTATATATATGTGGGATGGAGTCCCCTATCACACAAAAACAATTGCCTAGCCATGTGCGGGTCCCCCCTCCACCGTTTACACCCCGGTCATATTTTCGTTGTGCTGAGGCAAAGCCCTGCAGAGATAGCTTCACCATCACCATCACCATGCCATCGTGCTGTTAGAACTCATCCACTACCTAGTCATCTTGCTGGATGAAGAAGGCGCAGACGTCACTGAGCTGAACGCATGCTGAACGTGGAGGTGTCATACGTTCTATGCTCTATTGGTTGGATCGCGAAGTAAGTTTAACTACATCAACAGCGTTGTGAAACGCTTCCTCTTACGGTCTATGAGGGTATGTAGACACACTCTCCCCCTCGTTCCTATGCATCTCCATGGGTAGATCTTGCATGTGCATAGAAAATTTTTTGTTTTCCACGCAACGTTTCCCAACACTATTCGCGTCATCATAGATGGAGGGAGCTGCAACAACTTGGCTAGCATGGAGATGGTGGAGAAGTTGTCTCTCACCAAAATACCACATCCGCATCCATACTACGTCCAATGGTTCAACAACAACGGTAAGGTTAAGGTAACACGTACTGTTCTTGTGCATTTTAGTATCGCTACATATGCTGATTATGTTTATTGTGATGTGGTACCCATGCAAGCATGTTTCCTGATTACTTGGCAGTTCGATAAAAATTCTGTACACCATGGTAGAAACTATCAGTATACTCTTGTTCATCAGAATAAACATATTACTTTGCTTCCTATGACTCCTGATTCCATTTTCAAAGATGATATTAATCGAGGTAGTAAAGAAAAACAGGAGAAAAATAAGAGTGAAAATTCATATAGTGGCAAAAGAATTTGAGCAAAAAATGAAAGCTAATAATAAACCATCTAGTGTTGCTTCTAAAATTAAATTGAAAAGTGGATGTTTACTTGCCACCAAATCTGATATTGATGATCTAGATTGCAGCAAATCTGTTTGCTATGCTTTTGTGTGCAAAGAGGCTTATTTTCATTCGAGGACGTGCCTTCCTCTTTACCTCCTACTGTCACTAACATTTTGCAGGAGTTTGTTGACGTTTTTCCACAAGATGTGCCACTGAGATTACCACCTATTTGAGGGATTGAACATCAGATTGACTTAATTCCCAGTGCATCACTACCCAACCGTGCACCATACCGTACGAATCTAGGGTGACGAAGGAGATTATGCGTCAGGTACAGGAGCTGCTCGACAAAGGTTATATACGCCAATGTCTTAGTCCTTGTGCTATTCTTATTATTCTAGTGCCAAAAAAGGATGGTACATCGTGTATGTGTGTTGATTCTAGAGGCATTAATAATATTACTATTCGTTATCGTCATCCTATTCCTAGGCTCGATGATATGCTTGATGAATTAAGTGGCTCTCCAATTTTCTCCAAAGTTGATTTGCGTAGTGGATACCATCAAATTCGTATGAATTTGGGAGATGAATGGAAAACAACATTTAAAACTAAGTTTAGATTATATGAGTGGTTAGTCATGCCTTTTGGGTTAACTAATGCACCTAGTTCTTTCATGAGACTAATGAACGAAGCTTTACGTGCTTTCACTCTATGATTTGTGGTAGTCTATTTTGATGATGTACTTTTATAACAGATCTTTGGAGGAACATTTGGAACATTTACATGTTGTTTTTATTACTCTACCTGATGCACGTTTGTTTGGTAACCTTGGGAAGTGCGCCTTTTGCACCAACATAGTATCTTTTTTTGTCTATGTTGTTACTCCCCAGGGAATTGAAGTTGATAAAGCCAAGATTGAAGCTATTGAGAGTTGGACGCAACCCAAAACGGTAACACAAATGAGGAGTTTCTTGGACTCGCTGGTTTCTATAGGCATTTTTGAGAGATTTCAGCACCATTGTTGCACCTCTCAATGAGCTTACAAAAAAGGATGTGCCTTTTGTCTGAGGTACCGCACAAGAAGAATCCTTCATGGTATTAAAGATAAGCTGACACATGCTCCTTTACTCCAACTTCCTGATCTTAATAAGAGTTTTGAGCTTGAATGTGTTGCTAGTGGAATTGGATTGGGAGGTGTGTTATTACAAGATGGTAAACATGTTGCATACTTTTCTGAAAAATTGAGTGGGCCTAGTTTCAACTATTCTACTTATGATAAGGAATTATATGCTCTTGTTCGGACTTTAGAAACATGGCAACATTATTTATGGCCCAAAGATTTGTTATACATTCTGATCATTAATCTTCGAAACATATTAAAAGTCAAACAAAACTCAACCGTAGACATGCTAAATGGGTTGAATTCGTTGAGACTTTTCTTTGTGACATAAAACACAAGAAGGGCAAAGAAAACGTTACTACAGATGCACTGTCTCGTCACTATAATATGCTTTCACAACTTGACTTCAAAATATTAGTTTGGAGACCATAAAAGATCAATTTGTGCCTGATGCTGAATTTAAGGATCTACATGGAACAAGTTCGTTGTTAATTATGGATTTGTGATTCGTGCTAACAAGCTAAGTTGGGGACTAAACTGCTTTTTAGTACTACTTGTCACCCCCAAACTGATGGACAAACTGAAGTAGTCAACTGAACATTGTCTACTATGTTTAGGGCTGTTTCAAAGAATAACAAGAAAATATGGGAAGAATGCTTGCCTCATATTGAATTTTCTTATAATCTTTCGCTGCACTCTACTACTAAGATGTGCCCTTTTGAAATTGTGTATGGTTTCCTACCTCATGCACCTATTGATTTGTTGCCTCTTCCTTCATTGGAGAAGGTTAATTTGGATACAAAACAACATGCTGAATTGATCTTAAAAATGCATGAGTTAACTAAGGAAAACATTGAGTGCATGAATGCTAAATATAAACTTGCTAGAGAAAAAGGTACATAACATGTTGTCTTTGCACATGGAGATCTTTTTGGTTACATTTGCGTAAGGATGGATTCCTGATTTGCACAAATCAAACCTAATGCCACGTGTTGATAGTGCTTTTAAGATGTTAGAGAAAATAAATAATAATGCGTATAAACTTGAGCTGCCGGTGGATTTTGGGATTAGCCTCACTTTTAACATTGCGGATTTGAAGCCTTATTTGGGTGAGGAAGATAAGCTTCCATCGAGGATGACTTCATTTCAAAAAGGGGAGGATGATGAGGACATCAATATCAGTGTTACACCCACAGACGCTGCTGTTATATACATTGGACCAATTACTAGAGCTCACGCACGCCAATTAAATTACCAGGTACTTTTGTTTCTTGGTAATAATTGTAATGTCCATGAGAATATGATGTTGCATAAATTGGATACGTTTGTCTTGCTTACAAATGAAGGGCCTAGCTTGGACAAGAAGGATGAACATTGGAGCAAGATCAAGCATCGAGATGATGACATGCACAAGGGGAACAAGAACGGAGTTACAACTGATGATTTCAGGACTTTGAAGCCACCATAATGAGTGCATGAAGGCTTGGACGAAATAAAAGACGCCACCTCATAGATTTCGTCCATAGGCTATTATAGGTGCTGCATCACCTTATTATTGGGCCAGGCCCATGTAATTTCGAAATACTGAAGTATAGGCTGTTTTTAGAGTCCGTATATACAGCCCTTACGGCGTCGTTTAGACTTTGGGTTTTGTTTAGATTAAAGTTTGCCATAGCTGCAACTTCACATACTTCATTTGTTTTCTACGACCAGACAAAGACGTCACAGAGCCCCACCTTCATTAATAAAGCTTTCCTCTTATATTCGCAATATCGAGGTTACAATTTCAGTTTCTTGCTTGTTCTTAGTTTGCGTAAAGGAAACAGACCCTCGTGGTCAGGTCGGTGATGCTCCGGCGTGGTCAATAACCTCTCGGAGTTGGTTTAGCGATAGCTAAGCTGCAACATCTTCGCATGTTCATAATCGAATCATGAAAGTCTACTCCACTAAAGATGATAGCCACCATCTCAACGAAAGATGGGACACCTTAGCCTCTATCATTGTTGGGGAACATAGTATAAAACAAAATAAATCGCGCCTACGATCACCCGAGATCAATATCAAGATGCATTACTGGTTGAGATCACGATCATTACCGTCATCGAGTTGCAGCGGAAGAAGAACGTGTCGGTATAGACAGTACTGCTACTTGTGAGCTGCATTCGGATTCCTCAAAGAGGATAGGATGATGCAGTACAGTTATCAATCCAATAGAAGAACCACATAAGACTCATGAACAACACCTACATGTGAAAGAACAATTACTTGCACCCAACGCAAATAAGGGGTTGTCAATCCCCTCGTGGTTAATTGCAAAGATCAAATCTTGTAGTGATAGACAAACAAAAATACAAAATAAAATAACAGTAAATGAATTGATGCAAGGTATTTTTGGATTTTATATATGATAAAGATTGACCCGGGGGCCATAATTTTCACTAGGAGCTTCTCTCTCGAACAACAAATAGGTAGTTGGTAACCTAGTTAATGTTGGGTTATTGATAGAAAAGTGCATTGTTCATGATGATATCCAAGGCAATGATCATGTATATAGGCACCACGTCCAAGACAAGTAGACTGACTCCTGCCAGCATCTACTACTATTACTCTACACATGGACCGCTATCCAGCTTACATCCAGAGTATTAAGTTCATACAGAATGGAGTAATGCCTTAAGCAAGGTGACATAATGTAGACAAAGTAAATCCAATCAATATGAATAAACCCCATAATTTTCCCATTAATGGCAACATTACAAATATGTGTCTTATCCCTTTCTGTCATAGGGATATGCAGCACCGCAAGATGAACCCACCTCTCCCATTGCAAGATAAATCAATCTAGTTGGCCAAACCAAAAGGATAGATCGGAGAGAAGTACAAAGCTATAATAATCATATAAAATAGTTTAGAGAAGACTCAAATAATATTCATAAACAATATGATCATAAACCCACAATTCGTCTGATCCCAACAAACACACCGCAAAAGAAGATTACATCGAATAGATCCCCAGGAAGCATCGAGGGGAACATTGAGTTGAAGATCAAAGAGAGAGAAGAAGCAATCTAGCTACTAGCAATTGACCCGTTGGTCTGTGGTGAACTACTCACACATCATCAGAAGGGCAGCATGGTTGATGTAGAGGCCCTCCGTGATCGATTCCCCCTACGACAGAGTACCAGAGAAGGTCTCCATATGGGATCTCCGAAGAACACAATCTTGCGGCAGAGGAAAAAAGTATTTTGGGTGGCTCTCTATTGGTTTCCCAATTTTACAGAATTTATGGAGATGGAATTAGGTTAAACGGAGGCACGTGGGGCCCACAAGGTTCTTGGGTGCACCCTAGTGCCTTGTGATCTTCTCGTCACACATTTACTCTCCTCCAGAAGATTCTAGGGTCTCTTATGTCCTAGAAAAAATCGTCAAAAAGTTTTGTGGCATTTGGACTTCGTTTGGTACTGATTCCCTAAAAAACCAAAAACAGGTAAAAAACAGCAACTGGCACATGGCACTAAGTTAATATATTAGTCGCAAAAAATGATACATAATTGCATATAAAACATCCAAGATTTGTTGTGTAATAGAATGGAACAATAAAAAATTATAGATACAATTGATACGTATCAATCATGCCCAAGCTTAATTCCTACTCGTCCTCGAGTAGTTAAGTGATAAAAATAGAATTTTCGATGTGGAATGCTACCTAAAATGTCCATCATGTAATGTTTCTTTTATGGCATGAATATTTAGATTCGAATGATTCAAAGCAATAGTCTATAATTGGACATAAAGACATCAATACTCAAGCATACCAACAAAGAATCACACCTTTCAAAATAACTATGCTAAGGAACACTATCCCCACGAAATCGTATAGCCTTGCCATGATCCATCTTCTTAACACAAAGTATAAATCATGAACAACCCTGGTGTCAGCGAAGCAATCGATTCATACTTTTGACCGCGCTTCAGTTTTTTCAAACTACACGAAATACATGAGCACAAGCCATGGATATAGCACTATAGTTGGAATAGAGTATGGTGGTAGAGATTGATAAGGAGAAAAAAAAGAGAAAGTCTCACATTGACGAGGCTAATCGACGGGCTATGGAGATGCCAATCAATGGATGCGCTAAGAGCTATAAGTGTATGAAAGCTCAAAAAAGAAAACTAAGTGCGTGAGCATCGAACTCGCTTGCTCTAGAAGACCTCGGTCATTTGAGAAGTCCATCATTGGAATATACAAGCCAAGATATATAATGAAAAATTCCTACATGCTATATGAAAGTAACTACGTAGTAGACTCTATATATAAAAACACGATGCTACTTTGAAGCACAAGTGTGGAAAAAGATAGTAACGTTGCTCCTTTTCTCATTTTTTTTATTTTTTGGGCTTTGTCGGTGTACAAATGTACGGGCTCTTCTGTACCCCTTACTTGTGCACGGGCAGTCTTGTCGACACCTGCGACAGGGCCTGGCAGGGCAGTAGGCAACAGAATACAAGACTACCAAGACATCATTCAAGATGGAAAACAGAGAGTAGAAGACTAGCTGGACCTCCCCCGGCGACACCCTTGCCGGGGAGACCTACGCAGCCCCGGCAAGACCCTTGCCAGGGCAGCCTGCGAAGCACCAGCAAGGTCATCACCCTTGAGGCCGAGGCCTTCGACACCATCGACAGCTTCAAGGCCAAGACTAGAGGACACATGCATAGTAGCATGCAAATCTTTGTGAAGACTAATGGCCCGCGAGTCCACGTGGGACCAGAAGACGAAGCCCTCCGGCAAGGGCCTTGCCCGGGACGACTGGGAGGCCCCCGGCAAGACTCTTGCCAGGGTCAATTACAGGGCCACAACCAGGCCCGCACCCGACAAGGCTTTGGCCACCTCACCACCATTCCAGCACGACGGCTAGCTTGACAACTAGGCAGAGGCCTGCGTGGTGGCATGCAGATCTTCGTGGAGGCTCTACCACCGTGCCAGCACAGCAGCTGGCCAGCCAGCGTGGCACTACATGGCTCGTCTTCTCGGACGCTTGTCAAGGCAGAAAGAGGCGGCAACGGACGAGACGACTTCAGTTACCGTCCCCCATAAAGCAAGATGGCACGTAGGCAGCACATTAAATGCATTTGTCCGACGGTGTCAAGTGATAAGCCCATACACTGTAGCTTGCTTTCCACCTCCTGTGTGCCACTGTGGCAACCCCTTTTGACATATAAAAGGAGGCCCGAGGCGTACTGAGAGAGGATTCAGACTTTTTGGACTGGGCATGCGCTGCAGCTAGATCAAGAGATCAAGAACACTAAATAGACACAAGCAGGACTAGGGTTTTATGCACCATTGCGGCGCGAACCTGGGTAAAAACCCCTCGCGCTGATCACTAGACCTGCTATTTGCACAGATTCTCTCCCCGTCAACCGTAGAAGGGATCCTCGTGGTCCCATAGGTGTTCGTTTACACGACATCTTTGGCTCGCCGGTAGAGGGAGGAAGTTGTGAAAATATGGTCTAGAAGTTAATGTAGCAGTTTCTTCATCACCATGGCTTCGAAGAAGAAGATGATTGTGGCGGTCGGTTAATCTGGGGTTGGTACACCCATGCCAGCGCGGACAGTCGACATGGCGGACGCTGGTGGCAGGGGGGGGGGGCAAGATCATCCATGCCACCCTGATACTAGAAGCCAAGTGAGTGGCGTCGTCCGCAGTGGCGATGACGATCCTCTCACCGCCGCACCCAATGATGGAGCGTGCTGCCTACGGGTGGCACGGGGACCTCCAAGGGTAGGAAGACAACCCCGCCGGTGCACGCACCGCAGTCCTCCCAGGTTGTGCGTTACGAGCAGTGCCTCGACGTTGGCAACCCCGGGCATTGTCGCGGCAAGAGCCCTTGGCGCCATTCTCAAGATGCGCAGGGGCGACATGGATGTCAAGATACTGGCGAAAAGGGCGTGCGGCCGTGGAACGATGATGGAACTCCATCAAACATAGTTGGAAGTCTAAGTTCCTCCCGTTCCTCGCGCTTGTCGCTGCCACCGACGCGAGCAGAAGCGTTGGCACGAGCGCATCTACTCCTCGACTTCCCTCCTGCTACGGAGAGGCAAGAAGATTGGAGAGCTAATATCCAGAGCCTTATTGGCCACGCCAACACGGGTGGCCACCAAGAGGCAAGTCCCTCACCTCGCTGGACCACTGAGCCGGCGCGCTTTGATAGTGGAAGGGCTGGTGGCGCTTCAACTATGGTGCACTCCCCTCCACCGCGGCAACGGCGGTCGCCAGCTCATTGGGGTGACGCCCGTGAGAATGTGTCCACGGCGTCGTCCAACCCCTGAGCACGTTGTCCGTGTCAAAACCGGAGGATCTCGGGTAGGGGGTCCCGATCTGTGTGTCTAAGGCTGATGGTAACAGGAGGCAAGGGACACGATGTTTTACCCAGGTTCGGGCCATGTTGATGGAGGTAAAACCCTACTTCCTGCTTGCTTGATATTGATGATATGGGTATTACAAGAGTCGATCTACCACGAGATCGTAGAGGCTAAACCCTAGAAGCTAGCCTATGATGATTATGATTGTCCCTATACGGACCAAACCCTCCGGTTTATATAGACACAGGAGGGGGCTAGGGTTTACACAGAGTTGGTTATAAATAAGGAGATCTAATATCCGGATCGCCAAGCTTGTCTTCCACGCAAAGGAGAGTCCCATCCGGACACGGGACAAAGTCTTGAGTCTTGTATCTTCACGGTCCATCAGTCCGGCCAAAGTATATAGTCCGGCTGTCCGGATACCCCCTAGTCCAGGACTCCCTCAGTAGCCCCTGAACCAGGCTTGAATGACGATGAGTCCGGCGCGTAGATTGTCTTCGGCATTGCAAGGAGGGTTCCATCTCCGAATACTCCAAAGTAATTACAGAACACTTGAATCGTGTCCGGATCTCCAAGATGATCTTCACATGCCATCATGGAGAGAATGATATTCCACAAACATAATCTGCTGACAACTTTGGATAGCATGACATAGCACCATGGACGAGTCATTATTGAACCAACTCTCTACTACCAAACACCGCAAATGTTGCGAGGCGGTCTCCTCGAAGCAGAGATCGTGCTCCCCTTATCGTGGGGCTTTCATTAGTATGGGCATGGGTAGCACAACCGCACCGCTAATCGCGGCGAGTGGGGAACAAGCGGGTTCCACTAGGCAAGTGGGGAGGCGCAAAAGCTTTTACCTCCTCTATAAAGAGATAAGGTCTCTTCCTCTTTACCCACGCCTTTCCCTTCCCCTAGTCCATTCCCCTTTGCTCGAGCCTTAGCGCCCAAGCACTCTTCTTCTCCACCGAAGAGAGGTTCTCGGAAGATGTACGGATCCAGAGCAGGAGGCAAATGGATGGCCTCTACCGTCCGGGAGAGGAATATCAAAAAGCTCCGAGAGGCCGGGTACCTGGCCAAGAAAATTGGCCATCGTCTTCCGCCGGCGGGACAGATCGTCCCCACTCCGGAGCCCCACGAGAGGGTCGTGTTCCTTCCTCATTTTGTCCGCGGGCTCGGGTTTCCCGTTAACCCATTTGTTCGCGGCATCATATATTATTACGGGATTGATTTTCATGATCTGTCCCCCAATTATTTCCTTAACATCTCGACGTTCATCGTCATGTGTGAGGCTTTTCTGCGTATTTTGCCCCACTTCGGCTTATGGCTGAAGATCTTCAACGTGAAGCCCAAGGTGGTGAATGGCGAGCACGCCGAGTGCAGTGGCGCCACGGTGAGCAAGATGCCCAAGGTCACATGGACGACGGGCGCCTTCAATGATTCCGTCAAGGAGTGGCAGCAGCAGTGGTTCTATATCTCCGAACCGCGCGGTAAAAAGTGGGCCGCTGCTCCTGAATTCAGATCCGGAGCCCCACTTTGGCTCACGTCCTGGCCCGAGAAGGGCCTAAACGGGTCCTCATCCGATGAGCTTTCAGTGCTCCAAACGCGCGTCCAGAGCGTGGTCGATAAGGATTTCAAACTCGTCAACGTAGTCCAGATGATGTTAGTTCGCCTGGTTCTCCCTTGCCAGCGCCGAGCACCAGACCCTACGGGAACTCTACGTATCCTCCCACAAGGACATCTGGAAGGTGCTCTTCATGTCCGGGAAACCGTGGCCGGACTCCGCTGAGGACCGCGGGTATCAACTATCCCGCTCTGCAAGTCCAGTAAGTCATTGATGTGCTCTGTCCATCCATGTTTTAGCTGGCATGTCCGAGGGAGACGCTTTTATCATGCTTTCTACAATTATCCCAGGAATGGACGAAAAAGGTGGGACGGATACACTGTCCGGCCCCGCTGTCGGAGGAACCGGCAGGACCTCTTCTGACGAAGATGCTGGTCCCAGTGCCTTATGAGGCGCCGAAGAAAGAGGCCTCCAAGAAGGTCAAGAAGACCTGGAGCGGCCTCCGTCGCCGTGATGCTTCAGAAACAAAATCCGAAGACTCCAACGACCATCCCTCCTCCGAAGACGAGGAGGAGGAGGAAGAAGACGAGTCCTCCATAGGGGGAGGGAAGAAAAGGACGGCTTCCTCATCCCTGGAGACTGAATCGCCAAAGAGGGGGAAAGGTTCCCTCCTGAAGGAGTCCACCAGGGCTGCCCATAGCAGCCCGGAGTGGGATCCCAGGGCCCAGCCGCTGGTAAAGTCATGAGTATACGAAATACGAACACGCCTACATGCCCGAGGTCATTAGGATGTAGTAGTTTAACTGTCGCCATACTTTGTGCAGCCGGCGAGGTCCCACGCCGGACAGTCCTCATCGGAGGATTCAATGAGCTCAGATGCCCTGGAGAGCGAGACTCCTCCAGAGGCCCCTTCCCCGAAACCTAGGCGCAACACCGAGGTGTCGTCTCAGCGGGACCCGGACCAGGGAGGGCATATCTCTGGGGCCGGATACACGGGAGCAGCGGTTCCCGTGCTTGTCGATGGCGGGGGCGATCTTAGATTCGGCCCGCAGCTGGACACGGTCCTGGAGACCTTTAAAGCTCCATGACTGGGCATGCAGCCACCTTTGACGGGGGGAGTCCCGCTCGCTCCGCCAGCAACCTCTGTCCAAGCAGAGTTGTCGGGCGGCCTATCGACAGCGCTAAAGAGTGCGTCCATCGTCGATGAACATCGCGCCCTCATGGGTGCGGTGATTGAAAAGATTCAGTCCGCTGAGAGCGGACTGAATGAATCCTGCCTTAGCCTTATAAAAGCCATTGAGGTATGTTTTTAGAAACCTTTGAAGATTGTCATAGTATGAGTAGTAGCCCTTGATGCACTATCCGGTGAAAGAGAGAGAGCCGGAGAGGGGATCAAATTTCCACTTCGCAGGAGACTCGGTAAATGACATATATCCCTTTGTTTGAAAAGAGGCGTCTGTAGCGAGGACCGCCTCTCATCATTCAGAGGTGTCCGGACTAAAGCAGAGTCTGGAATGGGCCGAAGAAGAACTTTTCCGCGTGAAGAAGCAGTTGGAGGACAAGCAAGGTATGTCGAAACCTTGTCCTAAATTCAGCACGAATGAGTAGTTGTGCCTGATGAAAATATTTGTATTGTGTGCTTTAGGAGCTAGTGCCGAAATTGAGGCATTGAAGAAGGCTGTGGCCGAAGCCAACAAGAAGGCCACCGCAGAGTAGGCTCTTCATGAGAAGCACGAGGCTAGGGTCATTGAAGCTGCGTGGGCCGTGAAGAAGAGCGAGACCTTAGTGCATAGTCTAGAAGGGAAAGAGTCCGAACTCGCCCAAGCTCTCCAAGCTGCAGATGATGCTCGGAAACAAGCCCGAGGTGCTCTGAAGGACATTCAGGAGGCACATAGGGTTGCGGCTGGTAAGGCTTTTGGTACTCAAAGCATTGTTAGCATAGTAATAGGAGGAGCTCTAAGCAACAAACTGAATTCTTGTTTTTCCAGGGGCATTTGCGGACCTGCCACATAGCATATCTGATGTTGCCTAGTTCTACCGGACTGAGGAGAAGAAGTCTGTGGAGAAGCATTTCTGGTCGCAGTATTTGGCGCCGAATTATCCGGTGCCCTTTATCGATCAGCTGAAGCAGCTGGTCGAACTGCACCAGGCGGCTGAACTAGCAATGAAGGACTTAGTTGTCCGGTTGTGGCCCGCTGAGCCGATTCCAAGCAGTTACTTTGGAATCGTGAAGCGAATTGTTGGTGCTTGCCCTCGGCTCGAAGTCATTAAGCGGTAGGTCTGTATAGAAGGTGCATGCATGGCATTGGCCCGCGCGAAGGTGCACTGGGGGAAGCTTGATGCTAAAAAGCTAATGAATGAGGGACCACCGGAGGGTAAGGAGCATCACAAACCCGAGTTGTATTATGAGGGTGTCCTGAAAGGAGCTCGCCTTGTGGCGGAACAGTGTACCAAAGACACTATATTTCCCTGAAGGCAGTCATGCCGTTCTTTGTAATGCGGGATAATGGCACTGTTATTATTTATTGCCTGTTATATGAACATTTTTTCTTCCTGTGCGGCTGTTTAGTGTATATATATCCTGAGAGTTGGCCAGTCGTCGGCTTCTGCCCCCACGTAAAAAGTACGGGGATGTTCGGGACATACCTGAACACTCTTTATCCCATTGTTGGGTCCTTTAAGGAGGTATTCATCACCACGAAACAGGCAATCAGACTATAGGGCTTTATCACACTCACTTAGCCATAGTAATTTTGAGTATGGTAGGCGCAGCCCCTGGTGTTCGGAAGACCGTACAAGTGGCTCTAACGGCGCCTGATCAGAAAACCGATCTGTCGCACTCTACATTTATTATGGCATTGTGCGGAATAAATCTTTAAAGATTTTACAACCTCTCGAACAGCTGACCAGCTCTCGCCGTATAATGACAGTCAGTTTTCGGCTTTCTCTACTGAGGTGCTCGTCCAGAAGAACCGGGACACAATCGCAGCAGTTCTCCCAGCGCTACCTTAGCCGATAGAGCGGAACGTAAGGTACGAAAACATGGGAGCCGGGCAAACCCAACTAATGACCCAAGACATGATTCGGAGCTGATGCATATAGTGCTATAAGTTCGGGGAGCCGAGCGACTGAAAAGGTGGCTGGACTTTGTTGCCATATTATGAGTACTATGAAGCCTCTGGCATAGTGGGGCATAACACGATGTACGTGTGCCGTTTGTGACGAAAAAGGCATCAATGGGGAACGATGGCCGGTAAGTTTGAGAGCGAAAACCTAAACCTCCTAGTGCTCCCCCCCCCCACCTTGCGCCAGCGGCCACTCTGGCCCCGGCGGCCACCCAATCCCTACTAGTGGCCACTCCGGCCCTGGTAGCCACACTCCCGTCAAGATGGCACCGTTTGATCTCAACTTCGACCGTGGGAAGAAGTTACAGATGGAGATGAGGGCCAAGTTTGGTCATCCGGTGGTGTTCTCTCTAGGCTTCCATCACAAGGAGTTCACCATGGCGGTTTCGTTTTGCCGTGCATCTTTCAAACTTGATGTGCACACGGTTAGTGTCTCGCTTCTTGCCATCTTTGGTGGCTATGCCCAAGGTTTTCGAGTCTGTTTCCTTCGAGATAGATCTTACAAGTTCTCAATAGCCTCAAAGTCCCTAGGTTTTGAGATTTATAATGCGGGTAGAATCATTGGAAAGGATTTTGAGATGGTTTTTAGCCTGTGGAACTTTGGTGGCCCGAACTGGCACCGGGAGGAAGCTCTATTCTATGAGCTCGACAAAGAATGGACTTTGGTCGGTAGGGCTGGCAAGGCCATTGTGCCTCACTCCGGTGATCACCGGAGTTACTCCGCGGTGGTGAGAGACGGTAGGTCAGTTTTCGAGCGGTTATCGGGGCTCAATCATGAGGGCAATTCTCCGAGCATTAACCACAATTCAACACAGCATAATTCTGCCCCGGTCAGGCCACAATTGGTGCACAATGAAGTGCAACATACCGTTACACGTCAACATGTGGTATGTCATGCATGCGGGGCCAACGGCCACTTTGTTCGTTTTTGCACTGTTCCGAACTTGACTGGGCTTTGGCCTTTTATACCCTATAGTACTTTCCCGAGCCCACCTGAAAATGCTTGGGCTGATGGTCAGGTTGAGTCTTGGTTCCACTGTTTTGTGCCGGCGGCATAGATTAGGCAGGTGACATCATTTAAGGAGCCGGTCAAGGATTTATTCCAAAACTTTCAGCCGAGACTGTCGCCTGCCTCCTTGCATTCCACTTCACCTGCCCACTCTACCACCTCCACCTCCGCCCACGCCTCGACAAGCTTGCTGGCGCTGCCGTTGCTATCGGAGAGGGCTCTGGTTGCCTCCTTGCCAGAGCCGAGGGAGATGGCCAATATCCCCATCGATCCTTAGCCGTTCGTCCCGCACGGCTTTCAAGTTCAGGTGATTCTGGGAAGAACTAGTGTTTCTTGCACCATTGTGCCTCATCGTCCTAGAAGGCACGAGGACTGGGAGATTGCTAATATTCATCCACACCTGGACGAGGTATTTTTTCCAAATGTTCGTGATGTTCTGCAAGAGTTTCTTCAAGGAGATGCTCAAGTTGGGTTCAGAGAAATTCAGCCATGCCCGTTTGGAGAGGCATATGTGCAGTTTAGGCATGTCAGAGAACGGGATAGGCTCATCCAGCAGAGGCCGCATGCTTTCGGTGATGTTTTCATCTCCTTTACTAAACACAATAAAGGTAGAAATTGGCGCAGGGTTCATTTCAACAGGATCTGTTGGTTGCTCTTTGTTGGAGTTCCGTTTGATTGTTGCAACACTGAAGATATTGCGTCTGCTATTTCCAAATGGGGAAAGATCATTAGTTGGAAGAAAGAAGGTGCGCTCAAGGGTAAAATCCTAGTAAAAGCAAGAGCGACAGAGTTGGATGAGGTCCCTAAAAGCATACGTTGGTCTGAAGGAGAGCGGTTTGAGGAAGACTCCTGGACTTGCTCTGTTGAAGTGCTTCTAGAGGAAATGCTGGGTGGTGGGCCTGCTGATGAAGACCCCATTCCACCTAATGTTGTGGACCCACACCCCATACCACAACATGCCAATGATTTTCCATGGTTTCAACCTCTGCCAAACCACAATATCCATGCCCAAAATGAGGACTGGGATGCTTGGGAAGAGCAAGCTGAGCAGGAACAACATTGGACTTTTCCTCAACCAGAGCCTTTCCAGCCACAACAACAGCAAGTTGTCATTCCTGCATTGCCAGAGGAGGGTGCACCTTATAGCAGCATTACAACAACTGTACCACTGTCTAATGGTTTGCTTTCCCTAACTCATTCTGCTAGTGAAGAGGTCAGTCAGGGAGTTCAAGTCCCACAATTTGGTCAAGGACTGTTAAACATTGCATTTGCACATAATGCAATTAAAGAAGAGGAGGATCAAGCGCCCCAGAACAATTTGGATAATGTTCAACAACAGAATCCAGTATTAGAGCCTGCTGTGATACCTCAGATTCAGGATACTGAACCACAACTGGACTTATAGATGGATCACATGACTGATAAGCTCAATGATGGGAGGGACAATGTAGTTACTGATAATCCTATGCCTGAAAGGAACACATTCAGTCAGAGGGAGGCATGGAAAGATCTTTCTTCTACTAATGCAATTGCTCCTGCCAGCATTTTGTCTGGAGCAACTGTCATTGCTCCCCACACTCTGCTTCCTGATGAGAAGGGCAAGGAAGATGTCCCAATTCCATATGTTGGCACATCTACAGACCCTAATAATAAAGGTAACTATGGAACTTTCTCATTGCCAAGTTCTCCTTCTATGTTTGATTTACATGAACTGGCTCAGAACCATGCTTTGGAAATTATTGATGGTTCTCATTTAATGTCTGAAGAAGGATTTGGCCTCTGGATTAAGCATTTTGCACCAGGAACACAAGGAGCTGAAAACACTTTCAAAATTGAAATACCAGTAAGTTGGTTCAACTTCATAATACATTTGTTGTTAACCCTGACAAGTTTAGTTGGACAATGCACCTGCTAAAGTCTGATGTGTGGAAAATATTGACTGCCAATTGCAAACAAGAGGAAACTATGCTCTTTCATATACCTGATGGATGTTCTACTTCCAAGGCACCAACTTGCAAAGATTTCCTCCTAGGGCAGGGTAAGGAAAATGAAGGTGTTAGTCCAGCAGCCCACTCTTCTAGTGGGGTAGGTAGTCCTCTACAACTAGTCTCCCCAAACAAATATCTTCCATTGGGGGAGGCTATTTCAAGGAAGAGAAGGGACAAGGAGCCTCTAGTTGAAATAGAGGTAAGAAGGAGTGACAGGATTAAGAAAGATAATATGGGTTATAGGAGAAAATCTTGTGATACTAAATCCTGTTTGCCATGTAATGCAATCCCACCAGTTATTCAGAATTCAGTGGTGAAAAACCTAACTAAGTCTTTCTGTAAGGTTGCTGAGGATGAACTTCAAGGAAAGATATCCAAGAAGCCTAAAAAGAAGGGGCAGGAGGAGGTGGCCAAGGTGTCCAAGGCCACTGGGCAGGACTGCACTTCAAAGATTGTCTGATGATGACAAGACCACACCAGATGAGCTGGAATAGCAGAGTGTCCTGCTGTTCTCTTTTGGAATGTCCTTTCTTTATGATTGCAAAAAATCCTAAGACTAGAACTTGTTCCATAGTGGTTGACTATCCAGAAAGACATCTTTTGTTCCTTTAATGTAATGGATTGTTGTGTAAACTATGCTGCTCTTTTATGGGGATGACATGTGATAATCCTGCTATCATTCTGCTTATGCATGACTTGCTGCTCTGGCATGGGCTTCACTTCAATCATGTGAAATGCTTGTATGATGGGACTACTTGTACGACAACTGTTTTAACTGTGATTCAAAGTAAAATCAACCATTGGGATAGACACCAGGGGTTGGACCTGGGTGTACAAGGGCACACACTTCTGGTTTTTAATGAATAATAACATAACCTGGAATATACTGAACTGGAATGTGAGAGGTATTAATTCTTCAGATAAGTGGCTAGCTATAAAGCAAAAAGTGGAAGAAAGTGCTGCTGGTATTATGTGTTTGCAGGAAACAAAGGGAGCGTTCTTTGATTTAACATATATACATAAATTTTACCCACACAGATTCAATAAATTTGAATACTTACCCTCCATTGGGGCATCTAGTTCCATCCTCACTGCTTGGAATGGAGCCTTATTTATTGGAGAGTTGATGTTTCAAAATAAATTTTCACTATCCATTCAGTTCACATGCAACACCTCCTCCAAGTCTTGGATTCTCACAAACATTTATGGGCCCTGCAATCATGAAGAAAAGATTGAGTTCATTGAATGGTTTGGAAATTTTCAAATGCCTAGTGATGTGGACTGGATTATCATGGGTGATTTTAACTTCATTAGAAAACCTGAAGACAAAAATAAACCTGGAGGTGATGTTAATTAAACACTTATGTTTAATGAAGCTATTAGTGAACTGGGTTTAATTGAACTACCACTCAAAGGCAGACAATTCAGCTGGAGTAACATGCAGGACAACCCCCTACTTGAGAAGTTAGATTGGTTTTTCACATCTGCTGCTTGGATGACCAGCTATCTAGATTCTATTGCTCTACCCATGGCTAAACCTATATCTGACCACCTTCCCTGTATGATAAAAATTGGCACAAATATTCCAGAGTCAAAAGTGTTCAGGTTTGAAAATTGTTGGCTAAACCACAGCTCCTTCAAGAAAGTGGTCCATGATGCTTGGAACATCCCAGTGGGTCACACTGATTGTGCAAAAAAATGCAAAGTTCAAGAATGTTAGAAGAGCACTACAACTTTGGGCTAGATCGCTATCTTGTCATAAGAAGCAGATTGTAGAGTTGAATGATGTTATTTTCCTTTGGGACTTAATTGAGGAATACAGAGATTTGTCAGTGTTTGAAACAAATTGCAGGAAAATACTGAAGGAATTCTTATTAACAATGCTCAACAATCAGAAAATTTACTGGAAGCTAAGAGGGAAAATTAAAGGGGTGAAGTTTGGGGATGAGAACACAAAATTCTTTCACACAAAAGCCTCTATTAACCACAGACATAATCAAATTGCAATGCTAGTAAACAAGGATCAAGTTGAAGTCACTGATCATGAAGGAAAGGCAGCAATTCTATGGGATGCACTTAAGAGTAGATTGGGACAGTCCACTGGGCATTCCATGCACTTTAATCTAAATAAATTGTATGAAAACACAGTGGATCCGCACTAATTCATTGATTTGGAAAAACCTTTCACTCAAGAAGAAATTGAGGATGTGGTCAAGAATTTGCCAAATGATAAATCACCAGGCCCAGATGGTTTCAATAATGAGTTCCTCAAGAATTGTTGGGATATAATCAAATCAGATGTCATTGAACTTATCATGGCTTTTCATGCTGGGAATGTCAATCTTGAGAGCATCAATTCATCTTTCATCACCCATATCCCTAAAAACGAAGTGCCACTTACTCCAAATGACTTTAGAACAATTTCTCTGCTTAATGGAGTCCTCAAGATCATTACAAAACTACTGGCCAATAGATTGCAAAGGGTAATTCTGCAGATGGTGCATATCAATCAATATGGCTTCCTCAAAGACAGGGTGATACAGGACTGCTTAGGATGGGCTTATGAATACATTTACCAATGCCACAAGTCCAGGGAGGAAATTTTAGTTATTAAACTGGATTTGGAAAAGGCTTTTGATACAATTGAACATGAAGCAATATTTGACATTTTTAAAGCCAAAGCTTTTGGTGACAGATGGATCTCTTGGATGAAAGTTCTTTTTTCAACAGCATCATCCTCTGTCTTACTGAATGGAGTCCCAGGGAAAAAAATTTACATCAAAAGAGGAGTCAGACAGGGAGATCCTTACTCTCCTCTAATTTTTGTGCTGGCAGCTGACCTATTGCAATCTATTCTTAACAAAGCAATGAGGCTAAACTTACTCTCTGCACCACTGCAAGTGAACTCTTGCCCACGTTTCCCAGTTGTGCAGTATGCAGATGAAACACTGGTGATTATGCAAGCAGATACTAGGCAGCTCTTCTGTCTGAAAGCCTTACTCAACACTTTTTCTTCTGCAACGGGGCTCAAAGTGAATTATGGGATGTCATTTCTGGTTCCTCTAAACATCAATGAAGAAAGGATTGAATTATTCAATAACACACTACAATGTGCCAGAGGACACTTCCCTTTCACTTACCTTGGCCTTCCATTGGGAATTTACAAGCCCACTGTGGAACAATGTTTACCTCTTGTCAACAGGATTGCAAAAGATTGGCAGGCATTTCTACCTTCATGACCTAGGCAGGAAAATTACTGCTGGTAAAGTCAGTGCTCACTTCTTTGTCAGTATTCGTCATGACATGTCTGGATATCCCAATCACAATAAAGAAACAGATAATAAAATACCTAAGACACTGCCTTTGGAGAGGCCCTGACATGGAAGACCGCAGACCTGCTTTAGTAGCTTGGACCACTGTGTGCAGACCCAAAGATCAGGGAGGTCTAGGTGTTTTGGATATATATACCCATAACAAAACCCTGCTAATGAAGAATTTGCATAAATTTTTCAACAGACATGACATACCATGGGTCAACTTGATATTGGAAACTTACTACAGTGATGGGGAATTGCTAGGTGACAACATGGTGGGTTCTTTTTGGTGGAAATCCAACTTAGCACTTCTTGATCATTACAAAGCTATTGCTAGATGCAATGTGGGAGATGGGGTCAGTGCTTCTTTTTGGGATGATCTATGGCAACAGGCAGTACTCAAACACAAATTCCATCACCTGTACTCCTTTGTGAGAAATCCACAGTTGAACATACAACAGGTATTGCAGACAGAGTACCTTCAGGATCTTTTCTTCCTCCCATTGACAACAGAGGCATATGAGGAATTCTTAGAAATGGAGGACATTTGTATCTCTATGAGGCAATCTAAATTTCTGGGATCTTTAGACACATGGAGTTATATTTGGGGAAATGAAATATACTCATCCATCAAAGCATATAAAGTGTTAATAGGTCACAAGTAAACACCTCCACATTTCAACTGGATTTGGCAAAGCTCATGTCAGCCAAAGCACAAAGTTTTTTTGGCAACTGCTTCATGACAGAGTTAATACAAGAAACCTTCTTAGAAGGAAGAATTTTGTGTTGGAAGCATACAACTGTGCAGTTAGTGACTGTCAACAGGAAGAAATGCTTCATCATCTTTTTTGGGGATGCCCCTTTGTGCAACAATGCTGGGACTTTATTTGTCCAACAAGAACACCAAACCTGTCAGTGCTGGAAGCATTCCAAGATCTAAAGGACAAACTAAATTACCCCTTTTACATGGAGATCATCATTCTTGGTGCATGGGCCATCTAGATAACAAGAAACAATAAAATTTTCGAAAATATTGCACAATCTTTTCAAGGATGGAAGTACATTTTTCTGGAGGACCTAAAGCTTTTAAGGATCAGAATGAAGAAAAAGCATGAGAGACATTTCAATCTGTGGCTTGAGGCCCTGCTGTAATTTTCTTTTTTTTCTTAGCCTAGTTTTTTCTTACTTTCTTTCTTATTTCTTTCTTTTCTTTCTCTCCCCCCTTTTTTCTTCTCCTTTTTTTAGTTTCTAGTTTTTTAGTTTTCTTTTCTCTCTATTTCCTTTCTTTCTATAGGCTTACCTCAAGCCTGTAAGACTACTTGCTTCTTTGCTCTTTAATTATAAAAATTGCAGTGGGGTTTCACCCTACTGTTTATAGTCAAAAAAAGTGTTATTTAAGTCGACGTATTGTAGTAGAATGACATGTCTATGCATATGATTACGGTTTATGCTTATGAAAAGAGGTGTTTTGCCGGAACCTGTCGTGGCCGGACTGCAGGAGGTTTTGTGTGGATCCGAAGTGTATCCGGACTATCTCCTTGGGCGGCGGGGTACTTATGTGTTCCCGCCTTGTGCGTCCGAGCTGATTCCGTGTCGCTAGTCCCGTTCTGTGCAAAAGTCAGTCTGTAAAGACAAATGCTTAGAGGCAGTTGCATGCCATATCGTGTTTGAACCGCGGGTGCCTGATTGAGGCCTGGTCGAGCCAGGTTATAATGCCGTAAAGTAGCTCAGACTCCTCAATTGGTGTCCGGTTGGTTGGCTGCTGAATCGAAGTTCGATAAACGGGCAAAACTCGCTATATCAGCGGCGGTGTGATTTCCACTCTTAGGGTGGAGTGCGGCCTTGCCCATAATTGTGACCATGCCACGTGGATTTGGCATGATGTTGTACCGCGTTGAGTCTAGACCACGCGGTTCGTCCCGATAGTATATGGTAGTTACTGTATAAGGGGACAGTGCCAAAGACTTACTCTTCGGCATGGTATTTGTTTGGTGATCCGAAGACAACCTCCAGGGTGATGGGCCTGTAAAACTTGGCTTTTGCACCTGGGACGACATCTTTTAGAAGATGTTATTAATGGGTTTGATCCACGAACGGTCACTACCTATCTGGCAAATTTTTTCCTGGCGCAGTGAGTTTCAGCTGATGTTTATGCCCGTAGGGGCTCGTGTGTGATCGAACCCACAAACTATTCGGTTGATAGTAAGCGCAATTAAATTGCTATGGTTGGTATTGTTCGGACGGTCGATGCGATCGAAGATGGTCGGCCGTATTTTTGTACAGCGGGGGATCTTCCTTTGACCTCGCCATGTTTGGTGGTCTGGTCTTCTCGTTGTTTGAGACCTCCTTTCATTGTTTCTGGCGCCCGACTGGCAGTTTTGTTTTGAGGATCCCGCATTCTCTATTGGTATGCTTGGCCGCCACTCTAGGGGTACCATGAATTTGACATGGTTGGTCGAGCAATTCTGTTTGCGCTGACCGGACTGGGGGTCGTGGAATTCGGCTCCAACTCCCTTGTCTTGATCGTCGTCGTTATTTTTGTGACGCTTATGTCTGTTTCGTCAAGGTTTATGGATGCTGCCTCGCGTTTCCTATGTATTACCCAGGGCCGTGGTATATTGTCGTCAGGGTGTGGGCTTTAGGTCCTCCTTCTTGGGTTGAGGTAGTGAATTGTTCTTTGTGTACCTTTTATTCCTCGATTGCCAGGACCTTGGTCTGTCTGTCTGTGAGCAAATCTTGGTCAGGATTGAGCTATTGTTGCTTCTTTTGCAGGCTTTTCGCCGTGGCCATAAGCCGTCGCTTAAAGTGAACTTGTTCCGCGGGATCCTCGGGCACGCCTAATTCATCGTCGCCGAGGATCACCTCATCATAGGAGGGGACATGTAGTTGTCCTCCTCCAAGTATCTGTCCGTCGCCTGTCCGGCCTGCTCGAAGGCAGGCTTATCGGAATTGTATTCATCTTCAGCACCATCCGGATTGTTTTTGACTCCTGTGCCGGTATTGTTGTGGCGGGGATTGGGGCGGCGCTGATGGCGTTCATACTTCACCTTCTTCGTTGAGGGGTTATCCTCCATTGCCTTATCGCCATTGGTTTCTTTCGGAGTGTCCACCATATATATATATCATACGAGGATGTGGTTGTCCAGCGCCCCGTGGGCGGTGGTTCCTGTTCTTCTCCTACATCGTCGTCCACACCGTCGATGTCTTCAGAGTCGAAGTCAAGCACGTCGGTCAAATCATCGATCGTGGCAATGAAGTGGGTGGTGGGTGGGCAACGAATTCCCTCGTTGCCTGCTTCCCACTCAAGCCGGACATAGTTCGGCCAAGAGTGTCCTGACAAAGAGAGAGACTTTAATGAGTTTAGCATGTCGCCAAAGGGCGAGTGCTGGAAGATATCTGCAACAGTGAACTCCATTACCAGAGCCCAGCCAAAATCGGCGGGCTCGGGGGCACGCGGTCTGGGGCCTACAACCGGACACGAGTCCAGGGGTCCGGAGACACAGGCTTCCTTGGGGCTGAAGTCTATGTTCGGCTCTACCACCGATGAGTGTGCGGCCTCCGGGGCGGGGTCCATCCGCCCGTCCTCGGACGACGCGATCTGCCCCGGATTTAGGTCCGGAGCTCGTGCAGGTGCGATATCCCGAGTATTGCCCGACAGTGGGTCTAAGCCGTGCTTGTCATGACTGTTCGGCGCTCCCGGCGTAGGACCGAACCCATCGAAGATCAAGTCTCCGCGGATATCGGCCGTGTAGTTCAAGTTTTCGAACCTGACCTGATGGCCAGGGGCGTAGCTGTCGATCTGCTCCAGATGGCCAAGCAAATTGGCCCGTAGTGCGAAGCCACCGAACACGAAGATCTATCCGGGGAGAAAAGTCTCACCCTGGACTACATTGTTGTTGATGATTGAAGGAGCCATCGAGCCTTGCAGTGACAACACAAAGGAACTCTCAATGAAAGAACCCATGTCAGTGTCAAAACCGGCGGATCTCGGGTAGGGGGTCCCGATCTATGCGTCTAAGGCTGATGGTAACAGGAGGCAAGGGACACGATGTTTTACCCAGGTTCGGGCCCTCTTGATGGAGGTAAAACCCTACTTCCTGCTTGATTGATATTGATGATATGGGTATTACAAGAGTTGATCTACCACGACATCGTAGAGGCTAAACCCTAGAAGCTAGCCTATGATGATTATGATTGTCACTATACGGACCATGTCGGCGTTCTGGGAATGGGGGTACCCAGACTTGCCTGCCTGTGGCCTGCGACGTGGCTCAGGGAGTGGCCCAGTATGGCCCATGTTCATCAACACATGTTCAGGACCCTCGCGGGGCAGACGACAGGAGGCTTCCTCGGGCACAGACTCGTCAGGCTGGCTCGCGAGGAGGCGGAGAGATCAAGGCAGGTGTCGGTGTCAAACTCGGCAGATCTTGGGTTGGGGGTCCCAAACTGTGCGTCTAGGCAGATGGTAACAGGAGACAAGGGACACGATGTTTTTACCCAAGTTCGGGCCCTCTCGATGGAGGTAAAACCCTACTCCTGCTTGATTGATATTGATGATATGGGTAGTACAAGAGTGGATCTACCACGAGATCAAGGAGGCTAAACCCTAGAAGCTAGCCTATGGTGTGATTGTTGTTTTGATTGTTGTCCTACGGACTAAAACCCTCCGGTTTATATAGACACCGGAGAGGGCTAGGGTTACACAGAGTCGGTTACAATGGTAGGAGATCTACATATCCATATTGCCAAGCTTGCCTTCCACGCCAAGGAAAGTCCCATCCGGACATGGGACGAAGTCTTCAATCTTGTATCTTCATAGTCTTGGAGTCTGGCCGATGATGATAGTTCGGCTATCCGGACACCCCCTAGTCCAGGACTCCCTCAGTAGCCCCTGAACCAGGCTTCAATGACGACGAGTCCGGCGCGCATATTGTCTTCGGCATTGCAAGGCGGCTTCCTCCTCCGAATAATTCATAGAAGATTGTGAACACCAGGATAGTGTCCGGCTCTGCAAAATCAATTCCAGATACCACCGTAGAGAGAATAATATTTACACAAGTTCAATCTGCTAACGTATTTTGTGGCGTGACGTCACACCACTACCAAGCCTTTACTTGAATCGTTTTTATTGTACCACCTCAGCGCGTTTAGCGAAGCGGTTTCCTTGGCACGTCTTGTCGAAGCAGAGATCGTGCTCCCCTTATTCCGGGATTCCCATCAATACGGACGTGGGTAACCAAACCGCGCCTGTCGCCACGCCCCCTCCATCGAAGGCGAGTTCCAACCGGTCACGGAGAGGGCTCTTGGTATTCTCCCTCTTTATAATGAGACCAAGGCTCGTCCTTTTTCTTTAATCCTCAATCGAATCCGCCCCTCGCCCCGAGCTCCAACACTAAGGGTCTAGATTCGAGTGCTTCGGAACTTCGACAATGTCCGGCTCCGACTTGCAGGGCCGGTGGATGCCCTCCTCGGTCACGGAGGAGGACGTGCTAAAGCTGAGAGAAGCCAGGTACTTAACCTACGAGATTTCGCATAGGCTTCCTGCCCAAGGGCAAGTCATTCCCACTCCCGAGCTAGGCGAGAGCGTCGTGTTCACCTCCGTCGGGGTTTAGGCTTCCTGATGGATCCCTTCATGAGGGGGCTCATGTTTTACTATGGGTTGGAATTCCATGACTTGGCTCCGGAGTCCATCCTCCACATCTCATCATTCATTGTCGTATGCGAAGCCTTCCTCCGCACTACCCCTCACTTCGGTTTGTGGCTCAAAACCTTCAACGTGGAGCCGAAGATGATCGAGGGGCATTAAGCAGAGTGCGGCGGGGCGGTTGTAAGCAAGAGGGCCGATGCTCCATGGCCCGAGGGCTCTTTCCAGGAGGAGCTCGGTTTGTGGCAACAGGAGTGGTTCTATATTACCGCTCCCAGGGGCAGCAGGCAGAAGCCGCCGCCCATCTTTCGCTCGGGCCGTCCACAACGGCTGATGTCATGGGTCAACAAAGGGCTTAACTAGGGGCCGTCAAAGGACGTACCCCTATTGCAGGGCCGGATTCGAGACCTCCAAGAGAGGGAGATCGATCTGGTCGTAGTGATGCAGGTTATGCTGATTTGGCGTCTTCTGCCCTGCAAACGTCGCCCCCTCCGCCTGTGGGAATTCAATCCAGAGGGGCCACGACCTCTCCAACACTTCATGGGTACGACACCCATGGAGATGTACAAATTGTTCTTCGGATCACAAGAGGTGTGTCCGGAATTGACCGAGGACGCCGGCTTAAGCTGCAATCGCCCGGATACTCAAGTAAGTAGCCCTGTGTCCGGGCATACCGTTTGTTTGCATATTCTTGGATTTGCCTTTTAACCAATCGTCCTTTGAACAGGAGTGGATAGCGCAAGCAAAACTGATACGGTGTCCGGCCCCCCTCCCCGAGACCGCGCCGGATCCGGTGTTGGTCAAGATGCTGGAGGTTGCGCCTTTAGAAGAGGGCGAAGGGGAAAACAGAGAAACTACCACCTCTACTAAGGAGGCTTTGGAGAAAGGGGGGATCGAGAATCCCTCCCTCCATGGGGAGAAGAGGACCGCTTCCGAAGACTCCGAGGCTAAGGCCTCAAAGCGGGGGAAGAAATCTTCATCAGAGGGTCCTACGCCAGGGGAAGCCCCGGCCGCATTATCTCCCCCAAGGAATCAGCCCTCCAGCGAGCCGTAAGTAGAAAAAGGGGAGTATTGTAATAAGAGACGTCCCTATTTTTGCTTCTGAGGATAACCGAAGTTTTTACCTTGTAGTTCGGATCTCCGTCCTTCTCAGCTGAGCTCGTCTTTGGGGGACCTTTGTCCGGAGATGATGGAGAGCAAAACGCCTCCATCTGCCGCGCCATCAGGCGGGGCCGACGACCCTGAAGTGTCGTCGCGGAGGGTCTCCCCCAGTCCGGCGGGGCCGGAGAGTTCGGCACCTACTGGTGTACGGTCGGGGGAGCTAAAGGATCTGCTCGAGAGGGCGCTATCTCAGAAGATCAACGTATATTGATAAATACGGTGATTGAAAGAATTTCGTCCGCTGAGGGCGGGTTGCATGATGCCGTCATAAGTTTACTGGCGGGTTTTGAGGTACGTAAAAATGACATACCTTTTGACAGTTTTGCACATAGAGTGCGCCCTGTATAGATAGTAGGGCCTGAGACTCGGCATGTTGTCGAAAGCGACATCGTGCCGAGGATCATAATCTCAGTTAATAATTCTCACATTTCCCATGTAGGTGGTGGATCGTCCGGTGGCCAGCCGGACTGATAGAGTTGCCGAGTTAAAGAGGCAACTCGACGTTGCGGATGCGGACATCGCGCTGGTCAATAAATGACTTGATGAGTCACAATGTAGGTTGTTTCTCCGCGGTCACCTAGTAAGGGAGCTGACGCCCACTTCTTACAACATGTATACTTGATGCAGATGGTGCCGCTGCTGTGGAGGACCTTCGGGCAGAGCTTGCTCGAGCCAAGGAGCAGGCCAGAAGGAGTGATGCGGCTGCCTCGAGGGCAGCCGAAGAGCTAAAAGCCGAAAAGGCTGCTCACTGCCGAAGCAGGGAGGAGATGGCCGAAATGGCCGTGAAGCTGAAGGATGTTACCGACCGCTATGAGGTTCTTGAAAAAGAACGCCGAGCGGAGCAAGAGGACCTGAAGAAGGCCACCGCCGAAGCAAAGGATGCCCGTTCTGCACTGAGGGCTATAAAGGAGGAGTTGCGTCAGGCCAAAGACATTGTGGCTGGAAAGCCCTTTCTGCTGCGCAGGAAGTTCACGGATCCAAAGTATGCTCAGCTGGGCCAGCTGTGGGGTGCAGATGATCCTTATCTGGATTTGGCGGTGAGTGCGGTGGATGCGGTTGTGCACTTCCGAAGCCAAAAGGATCACGAGATGGAAGAGCTGTTTTGGTCTCAATTCCACAGTCTAGAGCATCCACTTCCGTTGACCGATCGGTTGGCTGAATGGGCTGAGCTGAATAGATTATCCGGATTTGCCATGACGGATGTGGTGGCTCATGTGTGGCCGAATAGGCCTGAGCCGAAGAGTTATTTTGGCTTATTGCAGCAGTTCCTTGGGGCGGTGCCGCATATCAAGGCGATGAAGCGGTCGGCGTGCATAGAGGGTGCACGGATGGCTCTCGCCCGTGTCAAGACATACTGGGCAGAGATGGATGCCACTGATGTTGCATCCCTGGGTTCGGACAAAAGCCGGTTACCCGCCGAGCACTATTTTGGGGAAGTCCTGTAGGGCGCTCGTTTGATAGAGTCGCAGTGCTCGAAAAATGTTATGTTCAAATGACATGTATGATTTGTGAAACCATATTTATAATATGAGTGCTTTTTATACTTGTGCGTTCAAGTATTGAAATATCTCCTGTGCGGCCGTTAATGTATATGTATATAACCTGAAAGATGGCCGTCTTCGGCTTCATCCCCCACGCACATGGTGCGGGGGTGTTTGCAAAAATAGCGCATTTTCACACTTAATCCAACGTCTTGCTCCTGTGAAGGAGGTGGTAGCGTAGCAAACTAGGCAACCGGACTATAATGCTTTGTCACTTTCACTTAGCCATAGGAGTTTGAAGGTGGGGCTACGATATATCCCCTGGGGGCACCACGCTCTCCGAATTCGGGGCGCGTATGTGCCTGACCGGGAAACGGTCCTTCGTCAAAGCGGAGGAATTCTAGACATTCCGGTAGTCGATCGAGTGGTTGACCAGTCTCTCGCTATATCATGACAGTCAGTTTTCAGCTTTCTCTACTGAGGTGCTCGCCCGGCCGAACTGGGGCACAATCGCAGTAGTTCTCCTGGTGCCGCATTAGCCAATGATATGGAACGTAAGGCAGCAAAACACAGGAGTCGGGCAAACCCAACATTTGACCAAAGACATGATTCGGAGCTGATGCATATAAGGCCTAACTCGAGACGCCGAACACTCCATAAGGTATTCGGTCTTTATGATAACGGGCAGAACGATGCCCTAAGCCCCTCGTGTCCAGGTACGGGTGAAAATTTCTGACGCGGCCGATGCCAAAACGCCAGCCTCCTCATCGGTTATGGTAGGAAACCAGGGGATGTGTATCAACAAGAGACAGTAAGAAAGGTTTAGGCAGGGTCTTAATCTGAAAAGAATCCTTGCAACGGGTCCCTGCTGCACGTCTGCGCGTGTGTCTCCGTTGTGCTGTATCCTGGACGGGTGTAGCACGCCGTTCATCTGTAAAAGAGAAGAACTTAGTTTGGAAAGGTATCGTGCGAGCAATGTATTTAAAACAGAGCATGAAAAAAGAAATGAATGAAGTTGAGCGTTTATTGGCTCTCATTGTTCATGCTCACAGCCCCTTGTGGGTATGCGGCTAGGATGCCCCTAGTTTATTTATGCCGGACTCGCCTAGCCGTGTCCGGGGTCTTAAGCGACCTTTGAAAGAGATAATGCCGTGTGGGCCGGGCATTTTAAGTGTAAGAGACGTGTAATGCGGTATTGCATTAAAACGGGCGAAAGCTTCACGTCCCAATAGTGCTTGATGGCTACTTTTAAATGGGGCGATATGGAAGATTAGCTTTTCGCGATGGAAGTTGTCGGATGAACCGAACACGACTTCTAGTAGTAAGGAGCCCGTGCAATTGGCGTAAGGGCCTGGTGTCACTCCTTTGAAGGAAGTGCTGCTATGGCGAATTTGGTAGGGTCTATCCCCATCCTGCGGATTGTGTCCGGATATAGCAGGTTTAAGTCGCTACTGCCATCCATTAGGACTTGTGTAAATTGTAGCCTGTCGATTATAGGATCCAATATCAAAGCAGTCCATCCTGCGTTTCGAATGCTTCTAGAGTAATCCAGATGGTCGAAAGTAATTGGTTTTGACACCCAATCTCAGGATTCCGCTGGGGTGGACTGTGCGGCGCATACTTTAGTAGGTGCCGCACTATTATTCCGTATTATCACGTGAAGTGAGTTTACTATTTTGACTTCCTGTGGGAAAGTCTTTTGTTTTCCGGCGCTCTGCTTGTGGGGCTCATCATCGTCTTCGCTTGGTGTGTCGAGCCCCTTGTGTTCGGCGTTAAATCGGCCGGACTGTTTGAAGACCCAACAATCTCGGTGGGTGTGGTTTGCAGGCTTCCCAGGGGTACTGTGGATTTGACATATCCTGTCCAAAATTTTGTTTAGGTTGGATAGCTCATCACTGTTGTCTTTAAGAGGCAGTGTTTTGTTGTTCGGCCGAGAGCTTTTGAATCCGGCGTTGACCGCCGTGTTCTTTGGGCCATTTTCTTTATTCCGGTGCTGATCTTTTCTGCGTCGTGATTTCCCATTTCCATCTCTGACCTCAGATGTACTTGGGTTGCTGGTGCTGCATCTTGCCAGCCCGCTATCTTCTCCCGCGCAAAAGTGGGTCATGAGGCTCGTTAGCGCGGCCATTGTTCTTGGTTTTTCCTGGCCGAGGTGTCTGGCGAGCCATTCGTCTCGAACATTATGTTTAAAAGCTGCTAAGGCTTCGGCGTCCGGATAGTCGACTATTTGGTTCTTTTTGGTGAGGAACCTGTTCGAGAATTTGCGTGCTGACTCTCCGGGCTGTTGAGTTATGTGACTTAAATCGTCTGCATCCGGAGGGCGGACATAAGTCCCCTGAAAATTTGCTCTAAACGCATCCTCGAGCTCTTCCCAACTTCCAATGGTATTTTCTGGGAGGCTTTTGAGCCAATGCCGAGCTGGCCCTTTGAGCTTGAGGGGTAGGTATTTTATGGCATGGAGATCATCTCCTCTTGCCATGTGTATGTGTAGGATGTAATCCTCAATCCAGACTCCGGGGTCTGTTGTTCCGTCATATGCCTCTATGTTTACGGGTTTGAATCCCGCTGGAAATTCATGATCCAGTACCTTATCGGTAAAACATAGTGGGTGTGCGGCGCCCCTGTATTTAGGTGTGCCGTTATATTCAAAAACTCGGTGTGTTGTGTTGCTCTCTGGAGCCCTCTGTTTTGGCCCTTAAATGGACCTGACTTGTCCATCCTTTTTGCGAGGATCTTTATGTGTATCATGTGCCGGATTGTGTGCGGCGCCGCTTGCCGTTCTTAGCCTGTCATCTGGTCGTCTATCCGGCCAGGCGGCCTCTTTGTTTTTTAATTGTGGTGGCTCTATGGCCTCCTCGTCGAATTCGGGCAACATCTTGCGCTTCGGGTAGCTCTTTGCTTGATGGCTATTGCCGTAGTTGTCTGCGGTCTTGAGTACTTTGTTCCATCTCATTCTGAGTACGTCTTTCGCTGTTTTGAGCTTCCGCTTCTGCTTCTTCAAACTTCTTGCAGTGGCGACGAGCCTTTTGTGAAGGCTCTTATGCTCTGGTGATGTGTCCGGCGTGAGATCGTCTGGACTGTTGTTTTCACCGGGGATGGGTTGCTTGTCCAATTCATCCTGTTCGGATGATTGCTTGGTTGCATGTTCGTCCTCCACTAGTTCGCCCTGCTCTACGGCCGGGTCGTTATGGGTGCTGTTGTTATCGAGGCGGGACTTCGGACGGCGCTTGCGTCGCCGTTTTGGTTGTTTCGCCGCGTCCCATTGTTCCTCGTTATTGCTTCCTTTTGGTGTATCCACCATGTATATTTCATGAGTTTAGGTGGCTTTCCAGTGCCCTGTAGGCGCTGGTTCTTGGTCATCTCCAGCATCGTCATCCATACCGTCGATGTCTTCGGAGTCGAAGTCTAGCATGTCGGTTAAATCGTCGACAGTGGCTACAAAGTGGGTGGTGGGTGGGCTTTGAATTTCTTCGTCGTCCACATCCCGACCATCCTGACTGCAATTCGGCCAGGGCTCTCCTGATAGCAAGAGATACTTTAGCGAATTCAGGATGTCGCCAAAAGGTGAGTGTTGAAAGATGTCCGCGGCGGTGAACTCCATGATCGGCGCCCAATCGGATTCGATTGGAGGGGGCGCGGGAGGTTCGGAGTCCGGAGAGGAGTCCGGCACCTCAGAGTCACGAGCCTCACAAGGGACAAAGTCAGTATTCGGCTCCATCGCCGTAGAGGTAGCAGCCCCCGAGGCGGTGTCTAGCCACCCGTCCTCGATCTGCGCGGTCGGCTCCGAATTAAGGATCGGAGCGGACTCATGTGCGGCCTCCAGGGCACTGTCCGGCAGCAGAGCTAAATCATGCCCATCGAGACAGTGCGGTGCGCTCGGCTGTGGCTCGAATCCATCGAAGATCAAGTCCCCGCGGATGTCAGCCGTGAAGTTTAGGCTTCCAAATCAGACCTGATGGCCAGGGGCGTAGCTTTCGATCTGCTCCGGATGGCCAAGCGAATTGGCCCGCAGTGCAAAGCCGCCGAATACGAAGATCTGTCTGGAGAGAAAAGTCTCACCCTGGACTGCGTCGTTGTTGATGATCGAAGGAGCCATCAAGCCTATCGGTGACGACACAGAGGAACTCTCAATGAAAGCACCAATGTCGGTGTCAAAACTGGCGGATATCGGGTAGGGGGTCCCGAACTCTGCGTCTAGGCGGATGGTAACAGGAGACAAGGGACACGATGTTTTTACCCAGGTTCGGGCCCTCTCGATGGAGGTAAAACCCTACTCCTACTTGATTGATATTGATGATACGGGTAGTACAAGAGTGGTTCTACCACGAGATCAAGGAGGCTAAACCCTAGAAGCTAGCCTATGGTATGATTATTGTTGTGATTGTTGTCCTATGGACTAAAACCCTCTAGTTTATATAGACACCGGAGAGGGCTAGGGTTACACAGAGTCGGTTACAATGGTAGGAGATCTAAATATCCGTATTGCCAAGTTTGCCTTCCACGCCAAGGAAAGTCCCATCCAGACACGGGACGAAGTCTTCAATCTTGTATCTTCATAGTCTTGGAGTCCGGCCGATGATGATAGTTCGGCTATCCAAACACCCCCTAGTCCAGGACTCCTTCAGCAGGGTACCTCACGAGGTGCCCGTGATGCAAGCCATGACGACCGAGGCCAGCGCAGAGTCCTTGTTTCCTCTTTGGTGCAAAGGGGCAAGCGCAGGCAAGAGTATCAAGCAAAGGCAACCATTTCGGTGCAACAAGACCAACACCAGCAGAACGGCGGGATGGAGGTCATCGTGGAGCCCAAGCCGGCGTCACCGTCAGAGTCTTTGGCAGGCGAGGACCGACTTTAGTCAGGATAAGTGTACTAGATGTTCCCCTTCAAAATGGCCAATTCTTGGCGCCCTTCCCGCTCAATATTTGGGAAGAGGACCAAGGCCTCGCTCTATAAATAGGACTAGCTGCCACAACAGAAGGCATCAGATAGAGAGCCACCCCGCAGCTAGAAATCAACTAGAGATCCAGATTTTGGGTAGACTAGAGAGAGAGAGAGGTGACTGAACTCACCCAAGCAGTTCATCGCACCAGCCAAGAACAGCCCCTCGCGAGGCTGTTCTTCCCTTGTATTATTCATCATCAGCCCCTGAGGCAATCCACCACACCACAAACTAGAGTAGGGTATTACACCACAATGGTGGCCCGAACTAGTATAAACCTCGTGTTCCTTGTGTTGTTCTTCGTGTAGTTTAGATCCTTGCGAGGCGACGAGACACGGGTAGGCAGTAGGTGTGATCTCCGCGTGCACCCCAGAGTTCGAACCTTGAGGGTCTGCCGGAACCCGAAATCCGACATTTGGCGCGCCAGGTAGGGGTGCACCGGAATCGGCCTTCCATCGCCCCGTGTTTTCGCCGCCCGTCGCATCCATGTCAAATGCTCGTCGAGCCCATGCCGAGCGCCGGGACGCTCTGGACACTCACGTCGCCCAAATGGCCCCCGTCGGTGAGCGCCCCCGCCTTTCCCCGTCGCCTGCCGTCAACGCCGCCACCGGCCCGACGGGGAACGAGCAGCAGGTGTCACCCCATCGCTGACTCCAGCCGGTTCCTCGTCCCACGCCCGTTGCGCTCCTACGGACGCGCACGCCACGCTACTCCTAGCGCGGGAGCTCCTGCACTACCATCCCGTCGACGACCTCTACGACGAGTGGCTCGCCCGCATCACCGAGCTTGTCAGCGCCGCTGGGGCCTCCACTGCGCCATCCCTCTCGCTGCCCCGCGCCCCGCCCTGCGCGGGCGACGAAGCTCCGCGGGCGCCTCAGCCGCCTCCCCCTCAAGAAGGCACCTTGGCACCAAGGCGCACGGCCCCTGGACAGAACCCACTCCGTCCGGCGCCAGCACAGCAAGAGAAGAGCTGCCAAGAGGTCCCTCATCCCCAAGAAGCTGCCTGTGTGCTCCCCGCACCGGCCCGACACGAACGCGCTCCTGCTCCAGCGCGCCAAGACCCGCGCTGCTCCTGGCGGCAGCGCACAGAGACTTCCAAGATCAAGCTCTCCGTCACCAAAGGCCTCCCGCGGCCACTGCAGGCTGCCGTGCCTTCACCACCGAGCTGCGCAGCGTGCTCTCGCCGGGCAAGTTCAAGACAGATCTGCCCCCGCGCTACGATGGCACAGCTGACCCTGCGGAATTCCTCTAGCTCTACGAGCTGGGCATCAAAGCCACCAACGGGGACGAGAAGGTCATGGCGAACTGGTTCCCCATGGCGCTCAAGGACGGTGCCCGCACTTGGCTCCTGAACATGGCTCCTGGCACGATCTCCTCCTGGGACGAGATGTGCACCCAATTCATCGCCAACTTCCAAGGCACCCGCGACCGGCCCCCAGCCATGAGCGACTTGCGCTGCATCAAGCAGCAGCCGGGAGAGACCCTGCACAAGTTCATCCAGCATTTCAAGAACGCTCACCTTAAGATACCCAGGGTGTCTGAGAAGGCCATCATCTCAGCCTTCTCCAACGGCGTGCGTGACGTCAAGATGAAGGAGGAGCTTGTGATCCATGAAGACCTGTGCACCTCCCTGGAGCTGTTCAATTTGGCGACCAAGTGCGCTAGGGCTAAGGAAGGGCCCTTTCCCTCCTTGAGCTGCTAGCTGCTGACCCAGAAGAGAAGAAGCCCAAGGTCAAGGACGTGAAGCGCAAGGGGGCTACTGCGCTTGCGGCAGAACCGGACACCAAGCAAGGCAGGGATCAGCCTGAGTCATGCAAGGGCAGCCGGTACTGCATGTACCACGACCTCCACACCAAAACACCAATGAATGCCAAGAGCTCAGGGTAGTGTGGGACGTGCGTGCCGACCGACGCCCCGAGCGCAACAACCGGGGTTATGGCCGAGGAGGAGGAAGAGGTGGAGGACGATGGGAAGACCGTGGCCATCGCCAAGGGTGGCGTGATCGACCTCGCGAGGACCGCTGGCAGGACGAGCCTCGCAAGGGAGGTTGGAGGGACTAGCCTCGCGAGGGAGGTTGGAGAGACCAGCCTCGCGAGGATCGCCCACAAGGCAACGCAGGCCTTCCTCCTCTGCCACCACAGCCGAGGAGGAATTAAGACCATCATCAGGACGAGGGGGCTGGAGGCTTCCAGGACCCGCGCGCAATCGCTTGCATCTTGGCCGGCGCTCAAGCCCCGGCCTCTCAGCGCATCTTCAAGTAGTTTGCTCGCGAAGTGAATGCAGTCCTCCCCAAGCTCGAGGCCACACGCCCTCTCAGGTGGTCAGCGTGCGCCATCACGTTCAGCTGAGTGGATCAGCTCAAGTGCGTGGCCACAGCTGGAGTCCTCCCGATGCTTTGTTCCACAATCATCAGCAATGTGCAAGTCACCAGGACCCTCATCGATGGCGGAGCGGGGCTCAATGTCCTATCCGTCGAGACATTCAACAATCTCCAAGTGCCATATAATCAGCTTCAGCCAACCAAGCCTTTCTCAGGAGTCACTGATGGTTCCACGGTTCTGATAGGGCAGGTCCGCCTTTCTGTTACCTTCAGGAAGCGCGACAACTACCGCACCGAGCTCATTGACTTCGACGTCGCGCACATTCGCCTGCCGTACAATGCCATCCTCGGGTAGCCAGCTCTGGCCAAGTTCATGGCCGTGACTCATCACGGCTACAATGTCCTCAAGATGGCAGGAAGCGGTGGAGTCATCACGGTGCCTTGTGAAGAGAGGGATGCTGTGTGTTCTCTACAGCGTGCTTTTTAAGCCGTGTCAAATGAAGACCCAGATCACAGGAGCGGAAGGCTTCCCGAGGCAGTCCCTAAGAAGAAGAAGACATCGCCCGGTCCGAACCCTCGAGAGGCAGGTCCCTCAGGGCCCGCTCCCGTTCAGAGGGCGCCTCCTTCTATCACATAGGAAGGCGCGGCCGGCGCCCTCCTCGAGCAAGGCTCGGGGGCTCTCTCCTGGAGGGCCATCGACTTTGCTAAGATCACGAGGAAGGCGATCGGGCACCACTTGGAGGTGTGTTTCAAAGCACATTTCCCTTAGGAAGGAGCAAGGCAAGGATGGCCAAACCCTCCGGAGTTCGTCAGCGAGATCATTCAGGAGCTGCAGGACTCAAGAGTCATGAGTGGCAGCCACGCTTACCTGCCGTAGCTCCCCATCCAGGTGAGGAAGGGGGGCTGCGCGTCCGCATCGACATACCAGGACTCAACCGAGCTGCCTCTCAGGAGCGCCTCTGGCCCTCACACATAGGACGCTGCGAAGGTCCACCCCACAGCTATGTTCGCACGCCTTACGGCCTGCCGAACGCGGCTGCTATGCGTCAGCGCCTCATGAGGAGCATCCTGGAGGCTCAAGCGGCCAGGCATTCCACAGTCTTGGGAGAAATGGAGATGGTCCGCGAGGAGCCGCCAGCGCCTCCGGAGCCTCCCGAGGCTCCTGGGCCTGGGGGCTCGTAAAGATCGGCTTCCGCGGCGCACGCCGTTCGCTACTTCAGCATCCCTTCATCTTCAACATCATCAGGTGACATCCTTCGAGTTTCATTTTCAGCTGGGAGCGCCCCCCAGGGATGCATCATTCCCAGGCCGTGTGGGTCCATCCCTGCGGCATGTATCCCTTTTGGTTCATGTTTTTAGCTTACTTTATTGGGGGCGCCCCTCGGGATGCATCATCCCCAAGTCGCTCGGGTCCGACCCAGCGGTGTTCGCCTTTTTCTGTGCCTATGTAAATGAATTTGCTCCTTCATGATTAACGTGCTTGACTTAATCGCCCGCTCAATTGACACCAACTGATGGGGCTGCTCCCTAACGGCACGACCCTTGCGCACGGGTCCGTCCCTGCAACGTCGACAAACCTGAATGGCTGAGCTCTGGCCGCGGCAACCCTGCAAGGCGCCACCTCACCAAGCCTTCAGTGCCTCGTCACCCTTCCAGAGCAACCAGCAGCTAGCTGACAACTGTAACGACAAACTCTCATTTTTCTTGTGATGAGCTCACATGATCTCTTTAAGGAGCAACGTCAGGCGAGGCCTTCGCGGCGTCTCCTTTGCTCTCGCCCGCACGAACCGCTTGCACGTTAAAGGGGGGGGTACCTGAGCATCGCGACTCATGGACTCTTACTGGCTCTCCAGCCCTCACCTCCTGGCCTTGTCCACGACATCGCGACCTGGCATACCAGTGACGGCTGAGCTCGCTCGATGGCCGGGACCTGAGGACGTGGAGCACAAAGGGGAGCAAAGGCGAGAGGGAAGAGGCACGAGGAGACATCGCCAGGAAACTCCTCAGCTGCCGATGCGCGGGCCTGGTGCCGCGCCAAGGAGTGGCTTCTGACTCCCGAGATAAGTCATCCTCCGGAAATACTAGCTGTCGCAGCACCAACCTCGCACCTAATGCGGTCCCGTTTTGGCAACGTCGCACTCCTTTCTCACCGAATGATGGCTGCTTGAGCGCTAAAGGGGACCTCCTGAGCATTGTGACTCGGGGGCTCTTACTGGACCCCGGGCCGCTCACCTCCTGGCCTTGACCACGGTATCGCGACTTGGCATACCAGCGACTGCTGAAGCTTGCCTTGGGACCGGGACCTGTCAGCACATGTCGGTGTACTAAAGTAGGGGGGTACCTTAGTACCCCGAACTTGTGCACGGTCAGTCGCAGCACCCCGCGACAAGGCTTGCCGGACGTCCGCCAAGATGCTCCACGGCTACTCTGACGCCACTCAAGAGCAAAGTACTAACCAAGAAAACGAAGGCCCCGGCAAGAGGAGCTTGCCGGGAAGGCAAACCAAGGCCCCGGCAAGAGGAGTTTGCCGGGAAGGCCGACCAAGGCGTCTCCATAAGACTTGCCGCGGCGCCCCGCGCATCCCGGCAATGCCTGACAGCCGGCAAGCTTGCCGGCACGACAAGAGAAGGGCTGCGGCAAGGCACTTGCCGCGGCAAGACTGCCACCCAAACTCCAGCGCATCCGGCGACGTGTCATCACAGGGCCATCCCAAGGGCACGTGGCAAGGCACTACGCAGTCATGCAGGGCGAGGTGGCAAGCGGAGATGACAAAGACACCATCGTGGCAACCGGTGGCTCACTTAACGGTCACTTCTCTGCACTGTTGGGGCGACCGGACAGGCATTAAATGCCCCTATCTCCTACCGTCAGAGTTAGGTAGAGGACACTGTTGGTCACTGTTACACCAACCTGCGTTTTTACCTTTCTACCCCCTCTTCTTACGCTGCCACCTGTTGGTGCCCCCTTCAGACTATAAAAGGGAGGCCCATGCACACGTAGAAGGGGTTGGATTTTTTTGGACACATGGTTCGGTCCATTGGACACAGGTAACACCACCATACGCTCAGACCCTCGAGCAAGATCGAATACGAACACAAAGCAGCAGTAGGAGTTTTATCTCTCCGGAGAGCTCCGAAGCTGGGTAAAAATCGTCCCGTCTCCCAAGCGCGCGCGCCCGACCTCGATCTGCTCTGCGCGCGGCCTCCGCCCCCCTTGCCGAACTAGAAGGGGCCCCCCGTGCCCCATAGGTGCTCGTGGCCACAGAGAGATACGCCCCGACAGCGCAGAGCATCAAGTCCTCGCGAGGTTCGAAAGTAGGAACTAAGGTAAGACGGGACGAGCATCTCATGCCGCTTCACGATAAGGATCATATTAACAAATGGAACTACAGGCACCTTACAAACCCCCACGGGGTGTGTTCTTCGATTCCTCGCAGGGAACAAAAGGAGCAAATCCTAAAGAGCGCTAACCACATGCGCCTATGCAAGAGACACCATCATCAACAGTGGGCCGTCACGCACTGGCGCCAACCCCATACAGGTCAGTGGCGACGGCGGCCTGACGAGCCCGCCCTGCTCCGAGAACGACGCAAGCTCGGGAGCTCGTAGCTGTCGTCGCTCGTCTCCGGAGTCGTGAAGAGCTCGGCAGAGTCGCTGGACCCTCCGGCACCTCCGCTGCCTGAGGGGCTGCTGGGGGAACGATTGGCGAGGCTAGTCCTCGCCACGGCAAGGCCCCGGCCGCCTTTCTCGGGGCAGCATTCCAGCCGACGTCCTTCTATGTCGAAGACCTTGAAGAACATCAGGGAGGCGCCATCGTACTCGAGGTGGATTACGAGGGCGCCACCCATCCTGCAGACTCGGGCGATCTCGCCCCAGCCATGGGTCATGTAGACCTTGCCCGGAGCGACGACCTCGACCTCCGTTCCAGTCGCAGGGGTACTACAGTCAGCATGCTGCAACCAAAGTTCGATAGGCCCCCTCGGCGGGATCTCGAAGGCGAAGGAGGGAGGAATGCGAATCCAAGACCGGGGAGGCATGGCGTCATGAAGCACAAGCTCGCGAGAGGAGCCCTCAGTGTGAACTCCAGGAGGAACGACGCGCACCGCCGTAATCCGCCGGCGGCGATGGTGCCTACGCCTTCAGGACCCTCGATCCGGGCATACATGGGCAATGGGAACCCTGGCGGCGACCGCTTAAACCAAGGCCTTGACAAATCCTGCCAAGCACCCACTTCTCCGCGGCAAGAGACGAGCCGTTTCTTCGGTGGAAGCGGGACAGGACCCTCTCGGGGGGCCTTCCACTTCTCTTCGGCAGAAAACCGACGGATTGGTGCCATTGGCGTATGGTGGAGCGAGGATAAAGAAGAAGACGGAGAGTAGGAGGAAGAGATGGACTGGAAAGGCTCGCGTCGTTCCGTACATATAGTCGGGGGAGGCCAACCGCAGGCCTCCACGATCACAGGTAATCATGACCCGTTTTGCATGCAGGGACTTGTCAATTCGTGCAGTTGCCGAGGCGTCGTGGGGGAGCCAGGACGCCCACGTCCAATCAACCGCCACGCGGCGCCCAAGGCCGCAGGCTGATGGGGCCCGCGGCGCTTCGCACTTGCCCCTTCGCTTCTCTGCTAAGCCAAGTCCAGGCGCGCCTTGGGCCTGGGGGCTACTGTCGGCATTCTGGGAACGGGGGTACCCAGACTTGCCTACCTGCGGCCTGCGGCGTGGCTCAGGGAGTGGCCCAGTACGGCCCATCTTCATCAACACATGTTCAAGACCCTCGCGAGGAGCCAGGCCTCGCGGGGCGGACGACAGGAGGCTTCCTCGGGCACAGCCTCATCAGGCTGGCTCGCGAGGAGGTGGAGAGATGAAGGCAGGGTACCTCACGAGGTGCTAGTGACCCAAGCCATGACGACCGAGGCCAGGCAGGCGCCAGGCGGGCACCGGCCTACGCAGAGTCATTGTTTCCTCTTTGGTGCAAAGGGGGCAACCACAGGCAAGAGTATCAAGCAAAGGCAACCATTTCGGTGCAACAAGACCAAGACCAGCAGAACGGCAGGATGGAGGTCATCGTGGAGCCCAAGCCGGCGTCACCGTCAGAGTCTTTGGCAGGCGAGGACCGACTTTAGTCAGGATAAGTGTACTAGATGTTCCCCTTCAAAATGGCCAATTGTTGGCGCCCTTCCCACTCAATATTTGGGAAGAGGACCAAGGCCTCTCTCTATAAATAGGACTAGCCACCACAGCAAAAGGAATCAAATAGAGAGCCACCCCGCAGCTAGAAATCAACTAGAGATCCAGATTTTGGGTAGACTAGAGAGAGAGAGGCTACTGAACTCACCCAAGCATTTCATCGCACCAGCCAAGAACAGCCCCCCGCGAGGCTGTTCTTCCCTTGTATTATTCATCATCAGCCCCTGAGGCAATCCACCACACCACAAACTTGAGTAGGGTATTACACCACAATGGTGGCCCGAACTAGTATAAACCTCGTGTCCCTTGTGTTGTTCTTCGTGTAGTTTAGATCCTTGCGAGGCGACGAGACGCGGGTAGGCAGTAGGTGTGATCTCCGCGTGCACCCCAGAGTTCGAACCTTGAGGGTCTGCCGGAACCCGAAATCCGACAGACCAAACCCTCAGGTTTATATAGACACCGGAGGGGGCTAGGGTTTACACAGAGTCGATTACAAAGAAGGAGATCTAATATCTGGATCGCCAAGCATGTCTTCCGCGCAAAGGAGAGTCCCATCCGGACACGGGACGAAGTCTTGAGTCTTGTATCTTCACGGTCCATCAGTCCGGCCAAAGTATAAAGTCCAGCTGTCCGGATACCCCCTAGTCCAGGACTCCCTCACACGTCACGACCAACATCAAGTTCTTCGGGAACGGCTCAAGGAGGACGCCCGAACCACCATCGAGCGGCAATGGGAAGCGCGCCACCAATTTGATAGGCATGCAGGTCCCACCGCATACAGTCCTGCGCCGGGGGATGTTGACGACTTGCCTTACGCAATAACATGTCCAGCATTTACTTGTGAGTTGCTGCAGTTCGAGTGGCCCACGACCCGCACATTCAAGCCAGAGATCCCGTAGAAAGTATGATGGCAAGACTCATCCGTCCGAGTTCCTAAGCGTTTACACCATTGCGATGCTAGCTGCCAGGGATCGGGATGGCAAGGTGCTCGCCAACTACTTCATGTTGGTGCTCAAGCCCAACGTTAGATCATGGCTGATGCACCTGCCGATAGATTCCATCTCCTCTTGGTCAGATATGTGCCATGAGTTTGTTGGGCCTGCTACAAACTGTAATAAAACCACCACTTAGGTACTGTAATAAACTCATTCTAAATTCATATTGGTGTAATATCTACTGTATTCCAACTTATCTATGGCTCATACCCTCCAATACTACTCGTAGATTTATTAAAATAAGCAAACAACACATAGATAACAGAATCTGTAAAAACAGAACAGTCTGCAGTAATCTGTATCAAACGTATACTTCTGGAACTCCAAAAATTCTACCAAATTAGGAGGTCCTAAGAAACTTGTGAACCAATCCACAGCAGAAAGAATCAGATCAAGAGCACGTTTCTGTGAATTAACAAAACTAATTTTCTGGGTGCAAAAGTTTCTGATTTTCAGCAGGATCAACACAACTATCACCGTAAGCTATCCTAAAGGTCTTACTTGGCACTTTATTGAAACAAAAGCTATAAAACATGATTACTACAGTAGCATAATCATGTGGACACACAAAAACAGTAAGGGTAAATATTGGGTTGTCTCCCAACAAGCGCTTTTCTTTAATGCCTTTCTAGCTAGGCATGATGATGACAATGATGCTCACATAAATGATAAGAATTGAAACATAACGGGAGCATCATGAAGCATATGACTAGCACATTTAAGCCTAACCCACTTCCTATGCATAGGGATTTTGTGAGCAAACAACTTATGCAAACAATAATCAACTAGCATAGGAAGGTAAAACAAGCATAGCTTCAAGATTTTCAACACATAGAGAGGAAACTTAGCATTATTGCAATTCCTACAAGCATATATTCCTCCCTCATAATAATTTTCAGTAGCATCGTGAATAAATTCAACAATATAACTAGCACCTAAAGCATTCTTTTCATGATCTACAGGCATAGAAAATTTACTACTCTCCACATAAGCAAAATTCTTCTCATGAATAATAGTGGGAGCAAACTCAACAAAATAATTATCATGTGAGGCATAATCCAATTGAAAACTAAAATCATGATGACAAGTCTCATGGTTATCATTACTCTTAATAGCATACAATTCATCACAATAATCATCATAGATAGCACCTTTGTTCTCATAATCAATTGGATCCTCTTCCGAAATAGTGGAATCATCACTAAATAAAGTTGACACTCTTCCAAATCCACTTTCATGTTCATCACAATAAGATTCAACATCCTCCAAAATAGTGGGATCACTACTTCCTAAAGTTGACACTCTTCCTAACCCACTGTCGGTGTCAAAATCGGCGGATCTCGGGTAGGGGGTCCCGAACTGTGCGTCTAGGCGGATGGTAACAGGAGACAAGGGACACGATGTTTTTACCCAGGTTTGGGCCCTCTCGATGGAGGTAAAACCCTACTCCTGCTTGATTGATATTGATGATATGGGTAGTACAAGAGTAGATCTACCACGAAATCAAAGAGGCTAAACCCTAGAAGCTAGCCTATGGTATGATTGTTGTTCGTCCTACGGACTAAAACCCTTCGGCTTATATAGGCGCCGAAGAGGGTTAGGGTTACACGGAGTCAGTTATAATGGTAGGAGATCTACATATCCGTATCGCCAAGCTTGCCTTCCACGCCAAGGAAAGTCCCATCCGGACACGGGATGATGTCTTCAATCTTGTATCTTCATAGTCTAGGAGTCCGGTCGAAGATGATAGTTCGGCTATCCAGACACCCCGTAGTCCGGGACTCCCTCAGTAGCCCCCGAACCAGGCTTCAATGGCGATGAGTCCGGCGCGTAGATTGTCTTCGGCATTGCAAGGCGAGTTCTTCTACAAATCCTGTGCACCTGTTGAATAGCATCCGACTTCTTGTAAATATTGCACTCCTCTGCTTCCACGCCCAATAATGGCCATCTTCCACGTGTTGAATGAATGCGAAAAGCCAGGGTATTTTTACATTTATCCCCCTAGCTGCGCAAATAAGCTTCCTATAAAAGAGATGAGGATCTAGATCCAAATCACACCATCCTCCCTTCGCGAGCATTCATCATAGCGCACCTGACAGAAATCCATTCCATCATGGACAGTCGACGCGGCTCCCCCTCTCGCCCTCCCAGCCCTCAGCCTGGAGATTGGGAGAGATGCTCTGTCCCGCATAGTGAGCTAGTGGTGCTCCAAACCAAGGGATTTCTTCCCCCAGCCTTCATGGTCCCGGTTCGAGCCGGACTCGCCACCTATAAGGGCGGAAAGCAAGCGGAGAGCGTCCCCAGCCGCTCCAAAGGAGAGCGGGTATGTCTTGTCTCTTATTTGATAAGAGGGCTCGGATTTCCAATTCATCCGTTTCTCCAGGGGCTCCTGGAGTTCTATGGCCTCCAGTTGCACAACCTTACGCCTGCCTCCATTTTGCATATCGCGGGCTTCGTGGCCCTTTGCGAGCTGCTTTTGGGCATCGAGCCTCATTTTGCGCTGTGGAAGAAGCTATTCTGCCTTGTGCCCCGTTCTCAAGAGGGGTCAATATATCAAGTGGGCGTAGCCGAACTATGGCGCATTGCCGGGACCGGATATCTATCCGGAACCCCGAAGAAGGCGTCCGAAGACTGGCCTTCGGAATGGTTTTATATAGAAGATGTTCCCCTGCCGGACCCAGTTCGGGTTGGCCTCCCTGAGTTCAATAACGCTCCTTTGAATAAACACCTAAGCTGGCGTCCACGGAGCCCTCGGAAGGAAAATGACAGGGACGTCCTTTACCTGGTGAGCCGAATTAGGCTGTTAGCTCATTCCGGACTGACCATGATCGGGGTCATGGCCACATGCATTATGCGGGGGGTACAGCCGCTCCAGTATAGAGGCCACCCCATGTGGGATTTCAACGGGGAGGATGATACCACCCGCTGCGGCCGCAAGGGGCCGGGATCGGTCGCCGATCTGATGAAGATCTTGTCTGCATTGTACAGGGGAGAAGAGGAGGAATTTCTCCACGTCAATCCGCAGGGCGGATTTTCTATTAACAATCCACCAAGCTGGGTAAGCGGACATTTATTTTTGCCTATCCGATCCATACAACCATAGTCAAGTACCTCATTTTGTGATTTCGGCGCAGGAACTACGCCGGGCCGTAAAGGATATAAACAACCCACCTCCACAACCCGAGGATCCGGAACGGTTCCTCGATCTGGCCTCCCAAGAGGATCCGGACATTTGAGTGGAGCTGATCGACGGGGTATTTCACCAACTGAGCATCGATAATGCCTTGGTCGCCATTACGGCCGATTACCCCGGAATACTTCCCGCTTCGCAGGTAACTGAGACCGAAGTCCCAATACTTTGAAAATGACCCATCCGTGCGTGTTTTTGATCCCCGTATACCAATGGTATTTTGCAGGAGGCGCCCTTGAGGCGGAAGGCCGAGCCCGCGGCGGCTGGCCAACAAGGGGCAGCACAGCCCAGCAGGCTAAAAAGAAGTGCGGTCCGGATCGAAACTCCGGCGCAACGGTATGGCGCCTCACCTTACTCCCCGGCTTTATTCCCGGGAGGCATACTAATGCTCGTGCCTTTTTAGGAAGAAGAGCGCTCGCCGGACTCTATCCGGAGAGGTTGCCAATCAATCCTCCGCTTGCCAGGCTCCCAAGCCAGGTCCAGAAGCGGAGGCGAACACGGGGCATGCGCCGGATGTTCCTCCGACAGAGGATGCCGACGGGTTATCTGCCACCAATTCCGAGGTGGAGAGTGCCATGAATCACAGGCGCCGCTGGATAGTTCTTCGTGACGCGTGTTTCTCCCCAACTGTCCCAGGAGCTGCGCACCTCCGTGCCGCTAAAAATTGTCTAGCCAGAGCCACGGAGCAGTATGTAAAAGACATACGGGTGAGAAAATTTGATAGTTATATATGCCAGTAGCCCCCGAGACTTGAAATAGTTAGAATAACTGATTTAAGGATCATTTATTGTGCAGGATCTTACAGAAAAGAATACCCAACTGTCCCAGGAGCTGGAGGAGTGCAAAGCCCAACTTGAGGCCACACTAGCCGCAGCGGGGGAAGCCAAAGAGACCCCCTCTGGTAATATATGCTTCAAAAGATAAGTAATTTGTGAAGTGCGGCATGTGTATAAGTCTGACAATAATATTGCAGATGGCGCCGAGATAGATCCAGACAAGCAACAACTCATGCGTCGGTTAAAGGCCGGCGAGAATGTGCTTACAAGGGTGAGGCAGGAGAAAAATAATCTCCAAGATGCCAACACCCAGCTGGGTGAGGAACTAAAGGATGTTCATGCCCAACTATCTTACTCTGTTAAGGAGAATCGGCGGCTTTGACGTGGCATTTTTAGTATGTGCTTGAACGAACTTTGAAAAAGAGTTCGGCGAGGAAGTCGACTAATAGAGTTATGTCTGTAGGTATGCTCACAGGCCGTCCTGCAGAGGAAATGCCCGGTTCTATGGGTGACCTTCTTCACGAGCTCTTGCAACTGGACGAACGAGTTCGGCGGGTGATGAAAGGCGTCGCCTAGGCCTTGTGGCCATCTGTCTCCCTGCCCGAAGGCCTTGGAGAGCTTGCAGAGAGGCTTCAGGGAGCGCGGCAGCACTTCCGCTTATGGAAGATATTGGCCTGCCATCAAGGCGTCAGGGAGGCCTGGGCCATGGTGAAGACGCGGTACACGAAGGCTGACCCAAACCACATGGCCGAGGTCGGCCCTGCGGGGCCTGTTGGGAAGGAGATCCCTGTGAGCTTAGTGTACGACCAAGTAGAATTGGCCGCAAAGTATTCCCAACAGGACTATAAACTAGACAGCCTGCTGGATGGCATTGAAGAGGAATATGCCCAATCAGGTTGACTATGTAATTTAAGATGACATGTAAAATGCCTTCTAGTCGGATTGTAGATCGTTTGTCATAGCGGACCTTTTCGCTTCAACATCAGGACCCAATAGTCCGGAGTGTGTCCGAATACCCTCGCGGTTATATAAGAACCGGGGCATGCGTGGAGACCTGGCGTAGGGGTCATTAGTGCTTTATCAGACAAGTGCCCAACTAGTTATGTTATATTGCATGGTTAGTAAGAAACATATTACAGGGAGAATAGTTCCGTTAGGGGTTCCTTTCCCTGGGAGGCATACCCTAAAGTGCATGTCCGGACTACGAAAAAAGCAGAAAAACATCTCGGGGCAGGTAAGTAAATATGTAAGAAATCATCTTTTAGTTCACTGACCGAATATTCCCTTAAGAATACTAGCTTTCGGCTTCACCCAGTCTGAGGTACACATCCGGCTGACACAGCAGTAACAATCGCAGAGGTGCTCCCTTTACCGCCTAGCCGAACAATCGGGAACGCAGGGGTAAGCACAGGAGCCAGGCAAACCAGCTTGGCCAGAACTTAAGTCATATCAATGCATATAATGGTGAATAAAAGGTACATGCGGAAGTGTGACACATGTGTTGGGCATGAAGTCCATATAAATAAGCTTCTGTTAAAGAAGCCCCCAGGTATAATGAGCGCGGATAGTGCGTCAAGTGTGTGCGAACAATGCGCGAACAAGCTTTCAAAGGCTGTAATAGGAAAGGGGGGAGAAGGAGAGAAACAAAAGACAGCTAATATGTAAAATATAGACGGAGGAAGGAGACAAACTCAAAATCCGGCGCTAGGCGTAGAATCTTCGGAGACGGGCTGCGTTCCATGGGTTCGGCTTGAGTCGGTTATCCGATGCAACTCGTAGACGGTACGCTCCACCGGTCAGGACTTGGTCGATGATAAAGGGACCTTCCCATTTGGGCTTGAGTTTGTCCTTTTTCTTGTCCGGCAAGCGTAGAACTAACTCACGAACGTTGAAAGTTTTGGCCCGTACTTCTCTGCGTTGATATCTTCGAGCTTGCTGTTGATAGAATGCAGAACGGGCTTTTGCCACGTCACGCTCCTCCTCCAATGCGTCCAAACTGTCCTGCCGATCGAGCTCGGCTTCTCTTTCTTCGTACGTGCGCACGTGAGGTGAGTCATGAATTATGTCACAGGGCAGAAGTGCCTCTACGCCGTATACCATAAAGAATGGTGTAAACCCGGTGGTGCGATTCGGAGTGGTCCGCAGCCCCCAGAGTACGGAGTCGAGCTCCTCTACCCAGTGCGTGTTAGATTCCTTCAGGGACCACACTAATCAGGGTTTGATCCCGCTCATGATTAGACCATTTGCTCGCTCGACTTGACCGTTAGTTTGAGGGTGATAGACTGAAGCATAGTCGAGTTTGATGCCCATGTTTTTGCACCAGAGTTTAACCTCGTCGGCCGTAAAGTTCATGTCGTTGTCAGCGATGATGCTATGGGGGATGCTGTAACGGTGTACGACCCCTGATATGAAGTCTATCACTGGTCCGGATTCGGCCGTCTTAACAGGCTTGGCCTCTATCCATTTGGTGAACTTATCCACCATGACCAGTAGGTATCTTTGCTTGTGGGTTCCTCCTTTAAGGGTCCAACCATCTCAAGTCCCCAGACCGTGAAGGGCCAGGTTATGGGTATAGTTTTGAGGGCGGTGGGTGGCATGTGGCTTTGACTTGCAAAGAGCTGGCAACCGACGCATCGTTGGACTAAGTCCTGAGCATCTGCCCGGGCCGTTGGCCAATAAAATCATGTACGGAAGGCCTTGCCTACAAGGACCCGGGCTGCGGCGTGGTCCCCGCCGAGTCCGGCGTGAATTCATCCAGAAGGTTCCGCCCTTCCTCTTTGGAGATACACCTTTGAAGGACTCCGGTTGTGCTTTTCTTGTAAAGCTCTCCCTCATGGACCTTATAGGCTTTAGATCGCCACACTATGCAGCGGGCCTCGTTTTGGTCCTCGGGAAGTTCCTGCCTGGTTAGGTAGGCTAGGAATGGTTCCGTCCACGGGGCAATGACTGCCATTATTACGTGGGCTGAGGATGTTACTTCGTTGGCAGAACCGCCAATTGTGTCACAATGTTCGGTGTCAGGCATTGCGGTTGGGTCTGGGTTATTATTTCCGGATTCCCCCTCCCATAGTATGGATGGCCTGAATAGCCTCTCTAGGAAGATGCTGGGAGGGACGGCATCGCGCTTTGCGCCAATACGTGCCAATACAACTGCTGCCTAGTTGTTATCCCGGGCTATATGGTGAAATTCGAGCCCCTCAAACCGAGCTAACATTTTTAGGACGGCGTTGCGATAAGCTGCCATTTTCGGATCCTTGGCATCGAAGTCTCCATTTATTTGGGATACCGCGAGGTTCAAATCCCCGCGCACCTCTAGGCGTTGAATGCCTATGGAGACTGCCATCCGAAGGCCATGTAGAAGGGCCTCGTATTCGGCTGCGTTGTTGGAGTCCATATACATTATCTGGAGTATGTATTGAACCGTATCTCCGGTTGGGGACGTCAGGATGACGCCATTCCCCAGACTAGCCAACATTTTGGAGCCGTCGAAGTGCATGATCCAGTTGGAATATGCGCCGTACTCTTTAGGGAGTTCGGCTTCAGTCCATTCGGCGATGAAGTCGGCCAAAACTTGCGACTTAATAGCTCACCGTGGCTTATAGGTTATGTCGAACGGGAGGAGCTCAATGGCCCATTGGGCAATCCGGCCCGTCGTGTCGCGTTGTTTATAATGTCATTAAGAGGTACTTCGAAGGCTACTGATATCGAACACTCTTGAAAGTAGTGTTGCAGCTTCCAGGATGCCATGAACACCGCGTACGCTATCTTCTGATAATGCGGGTACCGTGACTTGCATGGAGTCAGGACAGTGGACACGTAGTACATAGGTTTTTGAAGGGGGAACTTGTGTCCGTCCGTTTCTCGTTCGACAACGAGCATCGCGCTCACCACTTGACGAGTTGCCACGATATATAATAGCATTGGTTCGCCTATGTTGGGTGCGGCCTGGACCGGGTTTGTTGCCAATATGGCTTTTATTTCTTCGAGTCCGGCTGTGGCGGCATCCGTCCAGTCGAAGTGTTCGGTGCGTCGGAGGAGGCGATAAAGGGGTAATGACTTTTCTCCTAAACGGGAGATAAAGCAGCTTAAAGCCGCCACGCATCTCGTCAATTTTTGTATTTGTTTGAGGTCGTAATGGGGTATAGCTTAAAAAATTGTGAATGCCTCTCGCCCTAATAGAGCGTGATATCCGCCGCTGAACGGGGCCACTTGGAACGTGACCTCCTCGGACCTGTAATTATCCGGCGTGCCGAACACCACATCTAGTGTGATTTTTCTTGTACAGCATGCTTCCCGACCGGGGATTATTCCTCTAAAGTTTGTGCTGCTTCGCTCAATGCGGCTCCAGACTATTTCCATTTTTCGGAGGGTTTCCTCATAAATGAGGTTCAGTCCGCTGCCACCGTCCATGAGTACCTTGGTAAGGCGAAAGCCGTCCACTATTGGACTGAGGACCAATGCGGCTGGTGCTCGGGCTGTTCGGAATTTAGGTTCGTCACTGGCATTAAAGGTAATAGCCGTGTCACTCCATGGGTTTATTGTTGCTACTTGGTAGACTTCGGCAAGGCTGCGGAGTGTTCATTTCCGCATATTATTTGATGCGAAAGTCTCGAAGACTGTTAATACCATACTGGTATCCTTGGACTGGTGCTCTGGAGTTAGAAGCTGTTCTCCACTTTTGGCCACCTGCCGTAGTATCCAACATGCTCTATGGGTATGAGTTGGAGTGGCGCCCTCTGTACTATGAATTTTGCAGGGTCCGTTGAGCCATCCCTCCAGTACGGTTCCATGCCCTATAGAGGGTTTTTGCTTTTTGGTATTTAACCCGGGTGCCTGGCGATGATGCACCCTTTTAATTCGGACCGGGGTTGTATTCAGGGCCGGACTGTCCCAAAAATTGATTTCGGTTTTCCGGGCTTTCCATCGCACAGTAATTTCATACTATGGACACCAAGTCAGCAAAGCGTGTAATTTCACGATGACTTACGACGTTGAGGATTCCCTTGTCCGTGCAGTTATTGCAGAAGAATGAAATTGCGTCCTCCTCACGGCAATCCTTTATCCTGTTTATGACCAAGAGGAATCTGGCCCAGTAATGGTGTACTGTTTCTGCCAGCTCTTGCCGGATTTGGCATAGATCACTTGTGTTTGGGTGGGCGGGTGGAATTAAATTCGGAACCCAGTCCAATCTAAAACTCAGGGGCCAAGAAGTTTCCAAACTTGGAAGCATGGGTTCTTGGATGTTGTCCAATGAATCTAGACCGCTGCCTGACTTTAGGTTCAGGGCTTGAGTGACTTCCTGCCCTCCGCGGGAATCCGGCATGGAGGGATCAGGAATCCGGACGTAACTAGTCCTTAAGATAGAAGAAGGGTCGCCGCATTGTTCCTCTACCACAGCAACGTGGTGGGTAACCTGGGGAGAGTTAATCTCTCTCAGATCGGGTTTAAGACCAATGTGATCATAGTCTGTAGCGACTCCCAGGGCAGCGATGCGATCCAAGAGCTCGTTTAAGGAAGAGAGCTCCATCGGATCTAACTGCTCGGCGAGTTTCGAGTTGACGTGAAGATTGCTTTCGATGACCCAAGAAGTCATCGTCGGCGCGGCTACCGAGCAGGCGGTCATAAGGAAACCGCCTATTCGGAGAGTTTGGCCGATAGCCAAAGCTCCTTGAGCCACAGTGCCATCTTTAAAGACGGGACGGGGCATCCTTCCTGATGGCGACGGCACAGAGGAACTCTCAAAGAAAGCACCAATGTCGGTGTCAAAGCCGGTGGATCTCGGGTAGGGGTCCCGAACTGTGCGTCTAGGCGGATGGTAACAGGAGACAAGGGACACGATGTTTTTACCCATGTTTGGGCCCTCTCGATGGAGGTAAAACCCTACTCCTGCTTGATTGATATTGATAATATGGGTAGTACAAGAGTAGATCTACCACGAGATCAAAGAGGCTAAACCCTAGAAGCTAGCCTATGGTATGATTGTTGTTCGTCCTACGGACTAAAACCCTCCGGCTTATATAGGCACCAAAGAGGGTTAGGGTTACATGGAGTCGGTTACAATGGTAGGAGATCTACATATCCATATCGCCAAGCTTGCCTTCCACGCCAAGGAAAGTCCCATCCGGACACAGGACGAAGTCTTCAATCTTGTATCTTCATAGTCCAGGAGTCCGGCCGAAGATGATAGTTCGGCTACCCGGACACCCCCTAGTCCGGGACTCCCTCACCCACTTTCATCAATATAATCATCATAAATAGGAGGCATGCTTTCATAATAATAAATATTCTCATCAAAACTTGGGGGACTAACAATATCGTATTCATCAAACATAGCTTCCCCAAGCTTGTGGCTTTGCATATCATTAGCATCATGGGTATTCAAGGAATTCATACTAACAACATTGCAATCATGCTCATCATACAAAGATTTAGTACCAAACATTTTATAGACTTCTTCTTCTAGCACTTGAGCACAATTTTCCTTTTCATCATACTCACGAAAGATATGAAAAAGACGAAGCTATGAGACAAACTCAATTCCATTTTTTTGTAGTTTTCTTTCATAAACTAAACTAGTGATAAAACAAGAAACAAAAAGATTCGATTGCAAGATCTAATCATATACCTTCAAGCACTCACCTCCCCGGCGGCGGTGCCAGAAAAGAACTTAGTTGACGGGGGGGTGTGAGTGAGTGCCCTTTACCTATGCCTCCTCGGCAACGGCGCTAGAAAAGAGCTTGATGTCTACTACACAACCTTCTTCTTGTACACGTTGTTGGGCCTGCAAGTGCACTGGTTTGTAGGACAGTAGCAAATTTCCCTCAAGTGGATGACCTAAGGTTTATCAATCCGTGGGAGGCATAGGATGAAGATGGTCTCTCTCAAACAACCCTGCAACCAAATAACAAAGAGTCTCTTGTGTCCCCAACACACCTAGTACAATGGTAAATTTTATAGGTGCACTAGTATGGCGAAGAGATGGTGATACAAGTGCAATATGGATAGTAGATATGGGTATTTGTAATCTGAAATAATAAAAACAGCAAGGTAACTAATGGTAAAAGTGAGCGTAAACGGTATTGCAATGATCGGAAACAAGGCCTAGGGTTCATACTTTCACTACTGCAAGTTCTCTCAACAATAATAACATAGATAGATCATATAACAAGCCCTCAACATGCAACAAAGAGTCACTCCAAAGCCGCTAATAGCAGAGAACAAACGTAGAGATTATGGTAGGGTACGAAACCACCTCAAAGTTATTCTTTTGGATCGATCTATAAAAGAGTTCGTACTAGAATAACACCTTAAGACACAAATCAACCAAAACCCTAATGTCACCTAGATACTCCATTGTCACTTCAAGTATCCGTGGGCATGATTATACGATATGCATCACACAATCTCAGATTCATCCAACCAACATAAAAGTACTTCAAAGAGTGCCCCAAAGTTTCTACCGGAGAGTCAAGAACATGTGCCAACCCCTATACATAGGTTCATGGGCAGAACCTCCAAGTTAGTCACCAAAACATACATCAAGAGGCACATGATATCCCATTGTCACCACAGATAAACACGGCAAGACATACATCAAGTGTTCTCATAAAAGACTCAATCCGATAAAATAACTTCAAGAGGGGAAACTCAATTCATTACAAGAGAGTAGAGAGGGGGAGAAACATCATAAGATCCAACTATAATAGAAAAGCTCGCGATACACCAAGATCGTGTGAAGTCGAGAACACGAGAGAGAGATAGAGAGATCAAACACATAGCTACTGGTACATACCCTCAGCCTCAAGGGTGAACTACTCCCTCCTCGTCATGGAGAGCGCCGGGATGATGAAGGTGGCCACCGGTGATGGGTTCCCCCTTTGGCCGGGTATCGGAACAGACTCCCGAGAGGTTTTTGGTGGCTACAGAGGCTTCTGGCGGCGGAACTCCCGATCTATCTTGATTTCTGATGTTTTTAGGGTACGTAGGGATATATGGGCGAAAGAAGTCGGTCGGGAGGTGCTTGAGGGGCCCACGAGACAGGGGCCGCGCCCTGTAGGGGGGTCGTCCCCTATCTCCTGGGCTCCTCGAGGACCTTCTGGCTTGGACTCCATGTCTCCAGGATGAAAATCTTCCAATAAATGGCGATGCCGAAAGTTTCATCCCGTTTGGACTCCGTTTGATATTCCTTTTCTTAGAAATATTGAAACAGGCAATAAAACAGCAATATGGGTTGGGCCTCTGGTTAGTAGGTTAGTCCCAAAAATGATATAAATGTGTAAAATAAAGCCCATAAACATCCAAAAGGGGTAATATAATAGCATGGAACAATCAAAAATTATAGATACGTTGGAGATGTATCAATGGGCCATGAGGATTCAAGCTAGAAGGCCTTCTCCCATGTCCGGATGGGACACTCCTTTGCGTGGATGACAAGCTTGGCATCCAGATGTTTAGTTTCCTTCCTCTATAAACTGACTTTGTACAACCCTAGTCCCCTCTGGTGTCTATATAAACAGGAGGGTTTAGTCCATAGAGGTTGTCGGTGTCAAAACCGGCTGATCTCGGGTAGGGGGTCCCGATCTGTGCGTCTAAGCCTAATGGTAACAGGAGGCAAGGGACACGATGTTTTACCCAGGTTCGGGCCCTCTCGATGGAGATAAAACCCTACTTCCTTCTTGATTGATCTTGATGATATGAGTATTACAAGAGTTGATCTACCACGAGATCGTAGAGGCTAAACCCTAGAAGCTAGCCTATGATGATTATGATTGTCCCTTTACGAACTAAACCCTCCGGTTTATATAAACACCAGAGGGGGCTAGGGTTTACACAGAGTCGGTTACAAAGAAGGAGATCTAATATGCGGATCGCCAAGCTTGTCTTCCACGCAAAGGAGAGTCCCATCCGGACACGGGACGAAGTTTTGAGTCTTGTATCTTCACGGTCCAACAGTCCGACCAAAATATATAGTCCGGCTGTCCGGATACCCCCTAATCCAGGACTCCCTCAGTAGCCCCTGAACTAAGCTTCAATGACGATGAGTCTGGCGTGTAGATTGTCTTCGGCATTGCAAGGCGGGTTCCATTTTCGAATACTCCAAAGTAAACCTCGAACACTTAAATCGTGTCTGGCTCTGCAAGGGGATTTTCACATACCATCGTAGAGAGAACGATATTCTACAAATATAATTTGCTGACGAATTTAGATAACATGACCCAAAACTATGGCCGAGTCATTATTCAAATCGTTTTCACACAAACAGCCAGCACATATTGCGACGCAGTTTCCTCGGCACGTCTTGTCGAAGCAGAGATCGTGTCCCCTTATCACGGGATTCTCATCAATATGGGTACGGGTAACCCAACCGTGCCATCAATCATGGCGCTTGGGAAACAAGCGATTTTCAACAGGCAAGTGGGGAGACACACCGTTTTTGTCGCCTCTATAAAGGGATAAGGATTCCCCATTTTTACCCACGCCTTCCTCCTTCGCTTACCCATTCTTTCACCCTTGAGCTCCAGCGCCCTAGTTCACGCCTTCTCCACACAACCAAACATGTCCGGAGCAGGAGGCGAGTGGGTGGCCTCCACCGTCAAGGAGGAGCATATTACGAAGCTCCGGGCGGCCGGATACTTGGCTGCAGACATCGCGCATTGGCTGCCGGACACAGGGCAGATCATTCCGACTCCGGGACCCCACGAGAGGGTCGTGTTCCTTGCCCACTTCATCCGCGGACTGGGATTTCCACTTCATCCCTTTGTCCGCGGGCTCATGTTTTACTATGGGCTGGACTTCCATGATCTAGCACAAAATTTCGTCCTCAACATCTTGGCATTTGTCGTCATGTGCGAGGCCTTCCTCTGCATCATGCCCCACTTCGGCTTGTGGCTACGAATCTTCTACGTGAAGCCGAAGATCGTGAGCGGCCAGCAAGCGGAGTGCAGAGGCACCATGGTGGGCAGGATGCCCAATGTTACCTGGCTTGACGGCTCCTTCACGGAGACCATGAAAGGGTGGCAATCGGGGTGGTTCTACATCACCGTGCTGCGCGACGCCAACTGGGCGGCGACCCCTGAATTTCGATCCAGAATCCCCATGGGGCTCACTTCCTAGGAAAAGAAAGGCCTGGCCTGGGGTGAACCTGCAGAGCTGACAGGACTTCAGAACTACATCAAAAATATGATGAACAAGAAAATCAAGCTTGTCAACGTGGTCCAGGTCATGCTCATCCCCCGAATCCTTCCGTGCCTAAGACGGGCATTTAATCTGTGGGAGTTCATTCTGGCCGAACACCAGACACTTCAAGAGCTCTACGGCACGACACACAAGGACGCAAGGAAGGTGCTATTCAAGGCCTCCGAAATACCTCCTCCCACATCCGAGGACCGCGGACTTCACGCCACGTGGCTCCCCCATCCGGTGAGTTTTCTGACCATCACCATATGTACCTTTCCCAGCATACTCATGGGAGGATTTTAAGTCATAGTGTGTATTTAATCAGGATTCTGTGGTGATGGCGGAGCGGATCGATTGTCCGGCTCCACTACCAGAAGACCCAGCAACCACTCTCCTGATGGAGATGCTAGTCCAAGCGACTTACAAGGTGACGGAGAAGAAGGCCGAAAAGAAGGCCACGGGGACGAGGAAGGGTCTCCGGCGTAAGGTCACACCGAACTCCTCATCCGAAGACGATGAGGCACACTCCTCCCACGAAGGGGGGGAGGAGAAGAAAAGGGCTGCCCCATCCGGGGAGGCCGAAGAGTCCAACAGGGCGGCCTTGGGGACCAGGAAGGGTCCCCGGTGCAAGGCCGTCATAGACTCGTCGTCCGAGGACGACGAGGCAGATTCCTCCCGCGGAGGCGGAGGGAATCAAGAAGAAATTCCGCCTCCCCATATTGGGGAGGAGAGGAAAAGGAAAGCTGCCCCGCATGGGGAGGCTAGGACGCTGAAGAAGGGAAAAGCGTCCCTTCCGGATCACTTAACAACAGCCACCTACAGCGAGGAGGAGTGGCTGCCCAGGGGCAAGTCCCTGGTGAGATCATAAGTATCCGCACCCTGTTAATATTGCAGTGCCACTTAGCTTCATAGTTTGTCATAACGCCGAACACGTATATGCAGTCCGGCCAGGGCCCATCTCGAGGTATCCTCTTCGGATGGGTCTTTGAGCGATTCTGCGATGAATTCGCTCCCGACGGCCACCTCCGCTCGGCCCGCGGTTGACACGGAGGTGGGGTCCCAAAGGGTCCCAGAGCAGGGGGAGGTGACTCTGGAGACGCCCCAAGGCGAGATTCCAGACGCCGGGCACATGGGGTGTCAGATCCCCGCAGATTATGCTGACGAGACCCGCAGCAAGTTGGGCCCCCAGTCGGATACTGTACCTCAACCTCCAAAGATTCCGGACTCAGGCAGACAGCCCCTCTCTAAGGAGGGCGAGCCGGCCATGCTGATGACTTCGGTTACGCCAGAGGCATCGGATAGTCTGCTGGAAGTGCTTCGCGGCGCTTCCATGGATGAAGAGCACCGTACTCATATGAGTGCGGTGATTCAGAAGGTTCGGTCGGCGAAAAGCGGATTGACCGAAGCCTGTACCAGCCTCCTGACAGGCTTTGAGGTAAGTAATCAAAAGTGTGAGAAATTATCCCCCGATAGACAGTAGCCCTTGATACTCTGTTTGGTTTTCGGAAAGAAAAGCCAAATGGAGGGTCAACTCTAAACCGCAGGAGTCTAACAGTATGTGTCTATGTGAATAAGCAGGCAATACTGCTTGCTGCTGCTGCCCGCACAGCAGAGGTCACCGGACTCAAACGGGACCTAGAGCAGGCCAAAGGGGAGCTCCGCCTCACGAAGAGGCAGCTCTAAGAGAACAAAGGTGAGTGATATCCCATTCACATATTATATAGTAGGAAAAATTGGTGACGCTAAAAAAAGCGTCATGATTTTGTAACAGGGCCACGACAGAAGTGGAGGCCCTGAAGAAAGCGCTATCCGAGGCCGAAAACAATGCAACCATGGAGCGCATTCAGCGTGAAAAGCAGGATGCTATGGTGGGCGAGGTATAGCAAGAGCTCCAGGAGCTCGGCAAGAAGTTCGAGTCCTTGGAGCGTGACTTCAAGACACAGGAATGTGAGCTTGCGAAGGCCCTTTTGAGCACGAAAGATGCCAAAGCCGAAGCCCAAAAGGACCAGCAGGAAATCCAGGCAGCCAAGAAGATAGCGGCGGGTAAGGCATTCATTATGCAAAGCAAGCATGTGGAGGAGACATTTCTTTTACTTACCCGTATTCGGAGCTCTCCAGGGGCATTCGCAGATCTAGCACGCAGCATATCGGATGCCGCGGAGTTCTACCGTGCCGAAGAGGGGAGCTCAACGGAGAAGCTATTCTGGTCCCAGTATGCTGGAGTCGAACACCCAATGCCCTTGAGTGACCAACTAAAGAAATTGGTTGAACTCCATAGGGCGGCCGAAGGGCCATGAAGGATTTCGTCGTCCGGATGTGGCCTGGTGAGCCCCTTCCCGCCAGCTACCTCGGCCTTATAAAGCGGATGGTAAATGCCTGCCTGCGGCTTGAAGTTATCAAGCGATCCGTTTGCATTGAGGGTGCCCGCCGGACCTTTGCCCGTGCGAAGATGCATTGGGCCAAGCTGGATGCAGAGGAGCTGATGAAGGAAGGACCGCTAGAGGGGAAGGCTCATCACTACCCCGAGAAATATTATGATGGCGTGATGAAAGGTGCTCGTCTCGTGGCCGATGAATGTACCAAGGACACAATCTTTGAGTGAATGTACTCATGTCGTCTTTGTAATATGAAAACAAACTTGTTTGCGCTATATAGCGTTTTGTTGATTTAAAATATTACCTTTTGTGCGGCTGTTTACAAAATTCTGAAAGTAGGCCAATCATCGGCTTCCGCCCCCACGTAGCTAGTACTAGGGTGTTCGTGGAAAACCCAAAACACTCTTTTATCCAAATTTTTGGTCCTTGAAGGAGGTGTTTGGCGCAGCGAACAAGGCAATCAGACTATGCGGCTTTATAACTCTCAGTTAGCCATAGAAGTCTACAATTTTAAATTGCGGCGAAGCCCCTAGAATTCAGAAAGCCAAACTGGGGCGCTATACACACCCAAATCAGACGAGGCCGACTCCTCGCTTAAAGCGGAAAAAAAATCTTTAAGGATTTTAAGACCTCTCAAATGGCGACCAGCTCTCGCTGTGTCGGTGTACTAAAGTAGGGGTACCTTAGTATCCCGAACTTGTGCACGGGCAGTCGCAGCACCCAGTGGCAGGGCTTGCCGGGCGTCCGCCAAGATCCTCCGTAGCTCATATTGATGCCATTCAAGAACGAAGTGTTTTGACTGAGAAGACAAGACTCCGGCAAGAGCAGCTCGCCGGGAAGGACAAGGCCCCGGCAAGAGGAGCTTGCCGGGAAGGCCAACAAAGGCACTGCGAAGAACTTGCCGCGACGCGCCGCGCGTCCCGGCAGGGCCCGACGAGCGGCAAGCTCTCAGGTGCGGCAAGACAACGACCGCGGCAAAGCGCTTGCCGCGGCGAAGCCACCACTCTGCGCCCACGCTCCAGCGCATCCGACGATGTGTCGCCCCAAGATCGTTCCTGGCGCACGTGGCGGGCGGCTAGCCAAGTGGTGTGAGGTGGCAAGTGGAGATGATGAGAAGGCCATCGTGGCGATCGGAGGCGCCCCTAACGGTCGTTTCCTGCACTGTTTGGGCGACCAGACGGTCATTAAATGCCCTTGTCCCCTGCCGTCAGAGTTAGGTAGGGAGCACTGTAGATAGCGGTTGTACCAACCCCTCTTTTTACTTTTATACCGCTCTCTGCGTTGCCACCTGTCGGTGACCCCTTTAGCCTATAAAAGGAGGCCCATGCGCAACGTATAAGGGGTTCGATGCCTTCAAAAACACAGAACGCTCACGCCTTTGAGAAAGAACATAATACCACCACAAAGCAGTAGTAGGAGTTTTATCTCTCCAGAGAGCTCTGAAGCTGGGTAAAATCCCTCGCGTGCTTCGCCTCGAACTTCTCTTCGTGCGCTCTCCGCTACCTTGCCGGACCGAAAGGGGCCCTGCCCCATAGGTGTTCGTTCCCCACGACATCTTTGGCGCGCCAGGTAGGGGGGCATCGAGGTTGTGCAAACCTGATCCGGTGTTCGCGCGCGCTACATCAACATCTTCATCGACATGCCACCGAAGAAGAAGACTTTGGAGGTGGTTGGTCCGTCCGCGTCGATCCCACCGCCACCGGAGCAAACGGGCGATGGGGTGGACACCGGCGGAGGAGCGGGCGCCGACGGGGGGACTCACGTTGTCACCAGGTCCAAGGACAAGGCCCCGCAAGCTTCGGCGTCTGTACATACACCGCACCCCTCCCAGGAGGTGCGGGATCGACAACGCCATGGTGCTCCTAGCACCGTACTCGCGTTGGAACAAGGCCAAGCTGGTGGGTCGCGGGACGCTCAAGGTCAACATGCGCATCAACATGTTGGCACGAGCGCGGTACGGTCGCCTGGACGAGATGTTGCTCCTTCTAACACTGTTAGAAGTTTGAGCATATCCCGCTCCTCGCGTCGCTCGCCACCGCCGCCCAAGACTCCAGAGGCAGCGCTGGCCCGAGCCCAACTGCTTCTAGATTACCCTCCAGCACCAGACAAGATCGACAATTGGAGGGCCACCATTCAGGGCCTCATCGGCTTCGCCAACAACGACAAGCCCCGGCAACCGAGCACGTCAAAGCCCCGGCAAGACGCCCAGGCGCAAGCCGACGCCGACAAGACCGCTGGGGGTGCCACCACCGTGCACTCCCTGCCCAGAAGGCCAAGATCGCCGACTCGCCGGGCTAACCTCGACACCGATTCCACCGTGTCGTCGGACCCGCGAGCTCGTCGCGATCAGCGCCAAGTTCTCCAAGAACGACGACAAGAAGATGCTCGTACTCGCATCGAGCATCAAAGAGAAGCGTGGCGTCAGTCAGACCAGCGCGCTGGGCCCGCTGTTGATATGCATGCACCAAGGGAACCAGGCGACTTGCCGTATGCGGTAGGTTGCCCTGCGTTCACTCGTGAGCTGCGGCAGGTCCAGTGGCCCAGTACAAAGAACTTCAAGCCAGATGTACCCGAGAAGTACGATGGCAGGATACATCCATCAGAGTTCCTTAGCATCTACACCATCGCGGTGCAGGCTGCCGGGGGGCGCGACGAGAAGATCCTCGCCAACTACTTCCCATTGGTGCTCAAGCCCAACGTCAGATCTTGGCTCATGCACTTGCCGGACAACTCCATCTCTTCATAGGCAGATCTGTGCCATCAGTTTGTCGGCGCCTTCACAGGCGGCCACAAGCCCCATGGCCAGGAGAGTGATCTTCATCTGCTCGCCCAGAAAGAAGGAGAACCTCTGCGCAAGTACATTCAAAGATTCAGCCAAGTGCAGCGCAACATCCCAGACGTCCACCCTGCCGCGGTTATCAGCGTGTTCCATCAGAACGTGCGTAACCGCAGGATGAGGGAGGAGATGGCGATGTGCAAAATTAGAGATGTCAGCGAGCTATATGCTCTGGCCGACAAGTGTGCACGTGCTGAGGAGGGGAGGAAACTCCCCGGAGAAAACGCAGGAGTAGAGGGATCTGGCAGTGAGGATGCCGCTCCGGTAGAGAAGAACCGGAGGCGAAATAATAGGAAGAGGAAAGCTAAGGATGTGCTAGTTGTCGAGCAGTCCGGCAATGGAGGTGACGCCGAGAAGGCCAAAGCTGGTGACTCCGGCGAGGCTGTGGTGGACGCCGACAAGCAGGACGGCTCCGGCAAGCAGTACTGCAAGATCCACCGCACCAAGGGCCATGATCTCCAGACTTGCAAGAAGGTTGAGCAGCTTGTTGAGCTACAGAAAGCTGAATACGAGCGCCGCGACAAGGAGAAGGCCCAGGAAGGTGGCGGAGGATCCGGCAAGAAGTGTCCCGGCCGGGGAGGACGCCGCGGCAAGGCCAAGCAGCGGCAAGGAGACAGGCCTCCCCGTGGCCGCGACAAGGATTAAGACGAAGATGAGGACGAAGAGATGGACGAAGATGAGGCCGATGAGCAGGAGTTTCAGAAAGCAATAGTGGTTTTGTGCGTCGACGGCGGTGCTTCTCTGCATACTTTGCACCGCCAACTCAAACAGTGGGTGCGTGAAGTTAATGCAGCAGAACCATCAGTTGAGTCGCGCAAGCCTCTGAAGTGGTCCAGCACGCCCATCATCTTTGATGTTGAGGATCACCCTGATCGCATAACTGCGGTCGGGTGCTTGCCAATGTTGGTTTCACCAACTATCCGCAACCTCAAGGTCACAAAGATGCTGGTTGACGGCGGGGCCGGCTTGAATCTGATCTCCTCCGCAGTGCTCAAGAAGCTCCAGATCCCCGACAGCGAGCTCGAAGAGACTGGTACCTTTCAAGGAATTAACCCGGGAAGGAGCAAGCCGAAGGGGAAGATTACACTGCCAGTGACATTTGGCAGCGAACTGAACTTTAGGACAGAGAAGGTCACCTTTGACGTTGCTGATTTCCCATTGCCCTACAATGGGATACTTGGCCGTCCAGCGCTCGCCAAGTTCATGGCAGCCTCTCATTATGCTTACAACATGCTCAAGATGCCCGGTCCGATAAGTGTTATTTCTGTCCCTGGCGACAAGAAAGATGCCCTTATCTGTACCGACAAGATCTACCGGGAAGCAGCAGCCGCAGCAGATCGCAAGACACTTGCCGCTGAAGCTCCCGGGGGGAAGAAGAAGACCAAGTCCGGCAAGAACAGCTCTGATGCCCACTCCGGCAAGCGCACCTCTTCGTAGTGCTACGCTACCGTCGAGGACGCACCATCGAGCTCCACCGGCAAGTGCAAGAAGGCAAAGACAGCTTCACCGGAGACCAAGAAAGTGGCCACCAAGGAGGACGGCACTGGTGGTACCTTCACCATCAGTGCCACGCTTGACCCTAAATAGGAAAGCGCACTCGTTGCTTTCCTGCGGGCGAATGTTGATGTGTTTGCATGGCAACCATCTGACATCCCCGGTGTTCCCAGGAAAGTAATTGAGCACCACCTTGCCGTCTGCCCTCACGTGTGGCCCGTCAAGCAGAGAGTTAGGAAGCAAGCAATGGAGCATCAAGAATTGATCGCAGAAGAGATCAAGAAGTTGGAAGCAGCAGGCCTTGTCAGAGGAGTGCTCCATCCTACGTGGTTGGCCAATCCTGTAGTCGTACGCAAGGCGAATGGGAGGTGGAGGCTTGTATTGACTTCACTGATGTTAATAGAGCTTGTCCCAAAGATCCATTTCCCTTGCCGCGCATTGACCAAATTGTCGACTCCACGGCAGGATGTGATTTGCTTTCATTTCTTGATGCATACTCAGGATATCATCAGATCTTGATGGAAGAAGAGGATGAATAGAAAACCGCATTCATTACTCCATGTGGCACGTACTGCTTTGTACGGATGCCTTTCGGACTAAAGAATTGCTGGTTCAACATTTGCAAGGGTAGTCAGTCATGCTTTTGAGCCACAGCTACACAGAAATGTAGAAGCTTACATGGATGACATAGTGGTCAAGAGCAAGGACAAAGAAACTTTGATCCAAGACTTGGACGAGACCTTTGCAAATCTGCGCAAGATCAATCTCAAGTTGAAACCCGAGAAGTGTGTGTTTGGAGTCCCTTCCGGCAAGCTTCTCGGGTTCTTTGTATCCCAGAGGAGGATTGAAGCTAATCCCGACAAGATCAAGGCCATTGAGCAGATCGAAGCACCGAAGCGCGTCAAGGATGTACGAAGGCTTGCCGGCTGCGTTGCTGCTCTCAGCAGGTTCATTTCCAAGTCTGCTGAACGCGCCCTGCCGTTTTTCAAAATTTTGAAAAAGGCAGGTCCAATGAAATGGACTCCAGAAGCGGAGGCTGCGCTGCAAGACTTGAAGAAATATTTGTCCTCCACTCCAATACTTGTCGCACCTAAGCCACAAGAGAAGTTGCTGCTATACCTAGCGGCAACCAATCAAGTGGTTAGTGCTGCGTTAGTAGCGGAGAGGGAGGCAGATGATGAGCCAGCGGACGCGGCAAGCACATTCAGCGACAAGCAGGGGGCTTCCCTGACAAGCTCTGGTCCCGACAAGGATAGATCTGTGCAGCCAGAGGAAGAGAAGCAGAAGAAGATGGTGCAGCGCCCAGTTTATTTTGTCAGTTCCCTTCTACAGGGGGCTAGGTCAAGGTACTCTGGAGTGCAGAAGTTGCTTTTCGGCCTTCTCATGGCCTCGAGAAAGTTGCGCCATTACTTTCAAGCACATGAGATCACAGTTGTCACTCGCTTTCCGTTGAAGAGGATACTGCAGAATCCAGAAGCAACAGGCAGGATTGTCAAGTGGGCACTGGAACTGTCGAGCTTTGGCCTCAAATTTGAGAGTACCTCAACTATCCAGAGCCGAGCATTGGCAGAATTCATAGCAGAGTGGACGCCAACACCTGATGAAGAAACTCCGGAGACGAGCATCCCCGTCAAGGAAGCAAACAAGGAATGGGTCATGTAGTTTGATGGTGCCTTCTCGCTGCAAGGCGCCGGTGCGGGCGTACTACTTGTCGCACCCACCGGAGAGCACCTGAAGTACGTGGTCCAGATGCACTTTCCCAAGGAGCAAGCGACAAACAATACTGCAGAGTATGAAGGCTTGCTTGCCGGACTCAGGATCGCGGCGGACCTTGGGATCAAGAAGCTTATTGTCAGGGGTGACTCGCAGCTTGTCGTTCGCCAAGTTAACAAAGATTATCAGAGTCCGTTGATGGAAGCCTACGTTGATGAAGTAAGAAAACTAGAAGAGCATTTCGACGGCCTACAAATGGAACATGTTCCGAGAACTCAGAACGACATAGCAGATGGCCTGTCAAAATGCGCCGCACTCAAGTTGCCTGTGGAACCAGGGATCTTTGTGCTCAAGTTGACTCAACCATCTGTAATACCATCAACTGGACAGCACAAGAAGAGGAAGTTGATTTCTGATGACTACTTTCCGGCTGAGCTTCCCGAAGCCGCCGCCAAGAAGGTCCCCAAGATCAACACCAAGAGTGCTGAGGAGCAGTCTGCTCCAACAAGCCCTAGGGTTTGTTTCGTTGAAGCAGACGCTCCCGACAAGTTTTGCTCTGGCGAGCTTGCCGGGGAACATCAAGCTCCCTCTGAACCTCTGGTTCTTGCCGTAGAAGCTGATGTTCCCGCAGCAGCATTTGTGCCTTTAGTCCTTGTTGTTGAGCCGCAGGCTCCGGCATGGGCGCAGCAGATTGTCCGTTTCCTTCAAACAGGAGAACTTCCCGAGGAGCAAGAAGAAGCGGAGAGAGTAGCCCGGCAATCAAGTATGTACCAGTTTGTCGATGACATACTGTACAGAAGGAGAGTCAACGGAGTGAAATTGAAGTGCATTTCCCGGGAAGAAGGACAGGAGCTGTTGGCGTAGATACATGGAGGCATATGTGGTCACCACATTGGCGCAAGAGCACTTGCCGGCAAAGCATTCCGGCAAGGTTACTTTTGGCCGACAGCCCTCCAGGATGCAACTGCACAAGTAACCAAGTGTGAAGCGTGCCAGTTCCACTCCAAACAGATACATCAACCAGCTCAAGCTCTCCAAACAATCCCTTTATCCTGGCCATTTTCGGTCTGGGGGCTCGAAATCCTCGGCCCCTTTCCCCGAGCTGTCGGGGGCTTCGAGTACTTGTACGTGGAAATCGACAAGTTCACGAAGTGGCCGGAGGTGGAAGCAGTGAGGAAGGTGACAGCACAGTCAGCAGTCAAGTTCTTCAGGTCAATTGTTTGCCGCTTCGGAGTCCCTAACAGGATCATCACCGACAATGGCACACAATTCACGAGCCGCACCTTCATGCAGTATGTCCAAGATCTTGGCGCCAAGATCTGCTTCGCTTCTGTTGCTCACCCGAGAAGCAACGATCAAGCGGAGAGGGCAAACGCTGAAGTGCTGCGCGGGCTCAAGACCAGAACTTTCGACAGGCTGCACAAGTGCGGAAGAAATTGGATCGAGGAGCTGCCAGTGGTTCTTTGGTCAATCAGGACGACACCAAATCGAGCCACTGGCTAGACACCTTTTGCTCTAGTCTATGGAGCAGAAGCAGTTCTCCCCACGGAAATCGTATACGGATCGCCTTGAGTGCTCGCTTATGATGAGCTTGAGCAAGAGCAGCTGCGGCAAGATGACGCGCTGCTCCTTGAGGAAGATCGTCTTCAGGCTGCTGTACGAGCTGCTCGATACCAGCAAGCTTTGCGTTGCTACCATAGCCGCAAAGTTAATGCCAGAAGTTTCGAGGAAGGCGACCTTGTTCTTCGGCGCGTTCAATCCGCCAAGAATTCCAACAAGTTGACACCGAAGTGGGAAGGCCCTTATCGGGCAAAACGAGTGACTAGGCCTGGCGCTGTCCGCCTTGAGACCGAAGATGGCTTTCCGGTGAGCAACTCCTGGAACATAGAGCATCTCCGTAAGTTTTACCCTAAGGCGCGGTTGCCGGAACCTGCTGTTCCGACAACCACCTTTTGTACAAGCCTTGCCGCTGTTGCATGTAACCCTTTGTACAAAGCCGGGCGCAGATCCCGTGCATAAATAAAGTTCATGTGCTTCGCACATCTTGTCAAATTTCATGCATTTTTTCTTTTTTGCTTGCTTTATCTGACACTTTGTGCAGCACTTGCCCCGGTAAGCAATAACGAGCCTTAAGGTTCCATATCGTTATTTTCTCTTCTTTTTCTCAAAGAGAAGGTTCCTTCACCCACAAGTTCACCGGGGGGGGAAGGAGAAGATAAGAAGATAATGGTGTGGACTAGGCGTCGTTCAAAGAAGTTTGGCCTTGCCGGGACACAGACAACAAAAAGAAAAAGCTAAGTAGCCAAAGTCTGAGCATGATCAGTTTTTAAAATTTTAAGTTATCTTCCTTGAACGACCTTGCTTTGTATGGAAAACCTGTGCGCGGAGGAACCTCCTCGTAGCTAGTTGCGCCCTTACTTTGTTTCGAGTCCGCTCAACAACTTAAGTGTGCTGCAACTAGTTGCGGCATGGTATCTTGCCGGAGCCGGCACCGCCAGCGGGCTGCTGATGTTCCGCACTCAGCACTTGCGGCAAGCGTGCCCGCGCTGACAAGTTCCCTAAAAGCGTAGGGTAAAAATATACAAAGAAAGGAATCAAGTAAAGGAGATAACGTACCAAGCATTGCCCAGAATAAAGTTATATTACAAAAGTAACTTGTTGCGGCACTGACTAAATTGTTTCCATAACATAAATGGCAGCGGCAAGGAAAGGAGAGAAAGAGCAGCCTAATCCACGCGCTCTCCGTCGATCCTCCTGACTTCATTCACCTTGTCCACAATGGGTGCGACAATGGCTTTGAGCTCTTCGAGATCAGCACCCGCCGGCAGCTTCTTGAGGACGCGGGTGAGGTTGAGGCCCGGATTGCGGAAGAGTATCTTCACCAACACCTTCTCCAAGACCTTGGCACAGATTGCACGCAACTCGTCAGCCAGCTTCTTTGGGATCCTTTTCCGGAGTTGCTGGAGGGCCGTCGCCACACCCTTGAAGAAAAGAGTAAGCTTGGCGCTGGGCTGGAGGTTCTCGTCGGAGGAGTACCCGAAGCCCGCCAAGTCCAGTTGCGCCAGCTCGTCGTCGATAACTACGGCGATGTTGACGAGGCCCTCCGTCCAGAGCTCCACCGTAGCCTTGAAGGTGTTTTGAGTCTCGGCGGCCCTCGTTAACAGCTCCTCGTTGGCCTTGATCTCTTTCTTCAAATCCTCCTCTCGCTTCTTGACGCCGCCCATCGTCTCCGACAGCGTGGCCAGCTTCAGCTCCAGATCAGCATTTGAGTCCTTGGCGGCGTTCAGTTCCTTGCCCTTGTCAGCGAGTTGGACTTGCAGATCACCATGAGCGAGGGCATCCTTCTCGCGTTCGCGCTGGAGTGCGGCAAGCTCCTCATCCTTCCCTTTCAGATCAGCCTCCAGCTGCATCATCTTCACCTCTAATTCCTTCTTGGCGGCCTCGACAGCTGCGGCAGCGTCCTTCGCTTCTTTGAGTGCCCCGACAAGTGATTGCTCGCGTGCGGCGAGCTCCTCCTCGTAGCTATCCAGATTGACTTTCCGTTGTGTCAGTTCACCTTCCCGGGTGGACAGCTCTTCAGCGGCAAGCCTCTGCTGCTCCTCGGCTTCAGCCTTCTCAAGGATGAACGCCTTCTTCGCCTCGACAAGCTGCGCCCTCTCCTCAGCAATAGACCGGAGGGCCTCTTGGTTGCGGCTCTGGAGCTCCTCCACATGCTTCTCTATGTCAACTCCCGCCCATGCAACAAGCGCTTCCCAGGACTCCAGCTTCGCTTGTCGGGCGCGGTAGAGCTACACCAACTTCCGGAGCAGCTGCTCCTCTTCAGATTCGCCACTACTGCTGCTTGGCGCGTCAACCACCGCCAGCCAAGCGGAGGCGAGTACTTCTCCGTCGAAAGTCTCTCCCTCGACCGGCGCCCTGGAACTCGACACCCAGGGGAGCCTGATGAAGATACCTTCGCCGGCCTTCAAGTAGGCGCCGGGCTGGGGCTCTTCGGAGCCTGGCGCTGCATCAGCGGCGGAGGGATTGCTGTTCGGTGTAGCGCCCTGCGCTCCTGCGGCCCCCGGGTCGTCAGTACGATCGCCGGATCCCTCGCCAGCTCCAGCGCCAGCAGCCTTGGCGGCCTCTTCGTCGGCGGGGTCATTAGCGCCGGCCTCCTCCTTAGTAGCAGCGGCATCGCCAGTATCGCCGCGCAAGTTCTCCTCGCCGGTGGCCTCAGTCTCCATTGGCTCCATAGAGGGAGGAACTGAAGGCAGGAAAAGGGGGGAGAAAAAGTCAAGCAAATATCAGAAAAGAAGATCAGAAGAAAAAGAACCCAAGAAAAAAAAATTCGACAAGGAGGGCTACTTGTGCTGGGCTCTGTGACCATGGGCTCCACTACCGAAGGCTCGCTGGTTCCACCCCTTACCGGGGACCTCTCCCTTGCCGGAGAGCGCTCCCTTGTCGGAGAATCGCCCCTTGGCGGCGTAGTTGAAGCAGATTGCGCCTCCGGAACGGCTTCTGGTTGCTCCTGGCGGGCCTGCTCTGCTCCTACACCAGCAAGTCAACAATCAATATATCAACAAGGAAAGGCACCCATGCGCGCCCCACAATAGGAAGTGAACAAGTACTTACGCTGGGGGCTGCACTGGGGGCTACTTCGAGGAGAGGTTGCCAGGTCCATCAAGGTAGTCTCGAACGTGTCCTCTGCCATCACAGTAGGATCGTCCTCGATGACAACCACGGGGACCTTGGCCCTCTTCGCCGCTCTCTCGGCCAGAGTCCTGAAATGGAACGAGGTTCAAAGGGAAGCAGATCAGATACAAAGACAAGAAACAACAGAAATCGAAGAAATATAAGTACAACAGGAAGAAAGTCTTACTCCTCCTCCTCTTCTTCCTCCTCGTCGGAGCTGAGCGCGGAAAGGTCGAAGTCCGGTACCCTTTCGGCGTGATGAGGCGGAGGAGTAGGCTCCCTTGGATGCTTGGCGGGAGCTGCAGCAGGATCGGAAGTGGCGGCCCAAGAAGACCCCTCTCTCCAGTTGTCGGCGCGGCATGAGACGCTCCCGTATCAGCGGTGCTTGGCGCGGTGGAGCGTGTCCCGCGGCGCGACGGCTGTTGGCCCGTCTGCCGCCCTGCTGTGTCTCCGGTCCTGCGAAGGCGCCTCCTGGGTTGAGCTGGGGGCTGCGCTGAGGGCCCCGTCTGCGGCAAGCTGCTTGAAGACGGCTGGCCACTTGCGCCCCCGGCAGGCTCGCTTGCCTCGGCTTCGGGCTCCCCCTCGCCAGCGACCTCCCCGCCAAGGTCCTCTCAGTCGGCAAGACTTGCCGCCTCGGCCGCCTCTGCCTCCTCCAACGTGAACCCAAACTCGCCCACGGCGGCGGCTGCCGCCGCCTCTTCGGCCCTGGTGGCGATGTACCGCATTTCGTCGTCGGTGGTGTCGCGGGTGAGGAGCCTCTGCTCGTCGGCACGGACTGCTACCTCCACCAAGCTGTCGAATAATTGCCGCACGACATCGTCGGCGGGCTCCTTCCAAGTTGGGATAATCCCGTGCGAGTCGCACTCCGGCATCATTGCACGGATGCGATCAAGCTGGGAGTTGTTGCACAGTGGGATGACGCCCTGCGGCAACCTGAACAACTCCGGATGGTTGGCATCGTGCTTGAACAGCTCCTTGAGCATTCCATCCAGCTCCAGAACCGTGAAGTTAAAATTGAGACATGGCGTAGCCTCATGATATCTGCCGGGCCCCCGAACAGCCAGGCGGGCCTCCTCCTCTCCTGCAGAGGGGCGATGCGGCGGCGAAGGAAGTCCGTGCAAACAACCCCTACAATAAGCCCGGCAAGCCTGAGCCGCAGAATACGCATGGTGGCGATCTTCAATCTGGCGTCATCCGCCGCCAGGGCGCTCTAGTCGCCGCCGCGCACTACTCGGGCTTGACGCAGGCTGGTGAATGGCTGCGGATCTGCGTCGACAATCCAACACCATTCGGCCCTCCACTCGTCCCATTTGCTGCGGAGCTCCCCCTCCAGATACACCTCCTTCTTGCCGGCCCTCGAGATCCAGGAGACCCCACCAGACAAGGGCTCTCCTTTCTCGACCCGAGGCATGAAATAGTGGTGGAAAAGGGCAACGTTGGGGTGGATTCCGATGAAGTTCTCGCAAAGATGCGCGAAAACCGCCATTGTCAGAATGGCGTTGGGGGTGAAATCGAGGAGATGGAGCCCGTATGTATTCATGACGTTGCAGAAGAAATCGGAAAAGAGCGGGCAGAGCCCGCAGTAGAAGAACACTGGGAAGAAATGATACCCTTTTGGACACCGCTTCGAAGTAGAAGCTTCAGCGGAGAGCACCGGCGTGCGTGGATGCGCCCGCGTCTCCGTCGACCAGAAGAGATAGAACTCCTCCCGCAGCGCCTTCGGGGTGAGCTCGGGGGGGGGGGGGGGAGTGCTCGTTCCTTGCGCAGCGCCTCAAGCCGCAGCGCCTCGGCCGACTTCGGAGCCATGGCGGAAGCGGTGGAGGAGGTTGGCGGCGATGGCGGCGACGGTGGCGGCGAGGGCGGAGCGCTACTCTCTTTCGGCTTGGGAGGCGGAGGAGAGCGGCGGAGCTTTCTGAGGAAGGAACCGCAAGTGGCGAAGGTGGGGGAACGGCCCCTGTTTCCCCTGCTTATAAAGAGGAGAGACGAACGTTACGCCTTTCTTGATTAAAGAATTGCCCACGATCTCTCCCACGACGCCGCATTTGACGCGTGCTGTTACGGGAGGGCGCGGTGGATACGGAGTTAGATTTGGTATGGACCCAGGCCGCGAGTGCCCGTGCCCTGTTTTGGGCCTGGCCCAACAACGCTCGGCACCGTGTGTGGCCCAGGCCCGGGGGCTCTTGTCGGTGTACTAAAGTAGGGGTACCTTAGTATGCCGAACTTGTGCACGGGCAGTCGCAACACCCAGTGGCAGGGCTTGCTGGGCGTCCGCCAAGATCCTCCGTAGCTCATATTGATGCCATTCAAGAACAAAGTGTTTGACTGAGAAGACAATACTCCGGCAAGAGCAGCTCGCCGGGAAGGACAAGGCCCCGGCAAGAGGAGCTTGCCGGGAAGGCCAACCAAGGCACTGCGAAGAACTTCCACGACGCGCCACGCGTCCAAGCAGGGCCCGACGAGCGGCAAGCTCTCGGGTGCGGCAAGACAACGACCACGGCAAAGCGCTTGCCGCGGCGAAGCCACCACTCTGCGCCCACGCTCCAGCGCATCCGACGACGTGTCACCCCAAGATCGTTCCTGGCGCACGTGGCGGGCGGCTGTGCAGCCAATCGGTGCGAGGTAGCAAGTGGAGATGACGAGAAGGCCATCATGATGATCAGTGGCGCCCCTAACAGTCGTTTCCTGCACTGTTTGGGCGACCAGACGGGCATTAAATGCCCTTGTCCCCTGCCGTCAGAGTTAGGTAAGGAGAACTGTAGATAGCGGTTGTACCAACCCCTCTTTTTACTTTTATACCCCTCTCTGCGTTGCCACCTGTCGGTGACCCCTTTAGCCTATAAAACGAGGCCCATGCGCAACGTATAAGGGGTTCGACGCCTTCGAAAACACAGAATGCTCACGCCTTTGAGCAAGAACATAATACCACCACAAAGTAGCAGTAGGATTTTATCTCTCCGGAGAGCTCCGAAGCTGGGTAAAATCCCTCGTGTGCTTCGCCTCGAACTGCTCTTCGTGTGCTCTCCGCTCCCTTGCCGGACCGAAAGGGGCCCTGCCCCATAGGTGTTCGTTCCCCACGACACGCTGCATCATGATAGTCAGTTTTTGGCTTTCTCTACTGAGGTTCTCGTCCGGAAGAACCGGGACACAATTGCAGTAGTTCTCCCTGCGCTACCTTAGCCGATATAACGGAACGTAAGGTACCACAACAAGGGAGCCGGGCAGACCCAACTATTGACCCAAGACATGATTCGGAGCTGATGCATATAGTGCTATAAGTTCGGGGTGCCGCACTGTTGAAAGTGTTCGGACTTATCTTGCCGTATTAAGGGGTACCATGAGAAGCCGCTGGCAAACTGACCGTACCAAAGTGTACGGGTTCAATATTAAATAAACATTTTTATGGAAAATGTGGACATATGAATAATAAGCTGATGCTATATATTATATCCCATTGATAAATAATATGTCCAAGCGTATATGTACAATTAATGCATTGAGCAGAAGCAAATAGGACTATTTGACATGTCCTATCCAAGGGCGGGCTGCATGTAGGTATATAAAACAGGTATAACGATCATTGACAGATACCACCTGGGTATTCCCTTTGTGCGTAAAGCTTTTTGCCTCCTTGGTGTTCCCTCCTGTGATAAGTCCGATGATCCGGCTCTCTGAAGAGGCTGCCCGAAAGTAGGGTCCTGAAAGACAAAAGGGGGGTTATTAAAGCAAGTTGCGGCTGAACTGCACTGTTGACCGCATCACCATTGCGCCTCCGCCTATGCCCATGCTATTTTGAGTGCATAATTGTGTACGCGCGACACAAATGTTGCTTGAATGGGACTAGGGCAGAGGCCGGACTGCTAGTCACGCTCTTGGCGTGCCTGGCGATCCTGTTGTAGGGTGTTCCGGTCTCGCTTGACGGTGTTCGGGGTTGTTGTCGCCGGATTGGTGGTTTGCCGGAGAAGGATGCTTTGTACTTATGCCGTGAGGGCCGCAGTGTGCTCCTCTATACGGAGAGAGCGGTCTGTTTTTCCATTGACTTTATAACCCCGCGAGGTCCTGGCATCTTGAGCTTGAGGTATGCATAGTCTGGTACCGCATTGAATCGAGCGAATGTGGTTCGTCCAAGCAGTGCATGATAGCCACTACGGAAAGGGACGATGTCAAAGATTAACTCCTCGCCTCAGAAGTTATCCGGGGATCCGAAGACCACTTCCAGTGTTATTCAGCCTGTACAACGGGCCTCTACTCCCAGAATTACACCTTTGAAGGTGGTTTTGGTGGGCTTGATCCTTGAGGGATCGATGCCCATTTCATGCACTATGTCCTGATAAAGCAGGTTCAGGCTACTGCCACCGTCCATAAGGACTCGCCTAAGGTGGGATCCGTCGATGATTTGGTCGAGGACAAATGCAGCTGAACCACCATGACGGATGCTGGTAGGGTGATCCCTACGATCAAAAGTGATCGGACAGGATGACCATGGGTTGAACTTTGGGGCGACTGGCTCCATCGCATAGACGTCCTTAGTGCTCGTTTTCGTTCCCGTTTTGGAATGTGGGTGGCATAGATCATATTGACCGTTTTCACCTGGGGAGGAAATTTCTTCTATCCCCTCGTGTTCGGACGCCGGGGCTCCTCGTCATCGTTGCTGTGCAGCCCCTTGTCCTTGTGTTCGGAATTTATTTTGCCGGCTTGTTTGAACACCCAGCAATTTCTATTAGTGCGGTTTGCTGGCTTATCAGGGGTGCTGTGAATTTGACACGAGCAATCAAGTATGTAGTCCTATTGGGGAACATTGCAGAAAATAAAATTATTCTACGCTTCACCAAGATCAATCTATGGAGTCATCTAGCAACGAGAGAGAGGAGTGCATCTACATACCCTTGTAGATCGCGCGCGGAAGCGTTCAAGAGAACAGGGTTGAGGGAGTCGTACTCGTCGTGATCCAAATCACCGATGATCCTAGTGCCGAACGGACGGCACTTCTGCGTTCAACACACATATGGTTGGGGAAGACATCTCCTCCTTCTTGATCTAGCAGGGGGGAGGGAGAGGCTGATGGAGATCCAGCAGCACGACGGCGTGGTGGTGGAAGTAGCAGCGATCTCGGCAGGGCTTCGCCAAGCTCTATGAGAGGGATAGGTGTTGCAAAGGGAGAGCGAGGCACCAGGAGCATGGGTGCGCAGCCCTCCCTCCCCCTCTTTATATAGGGGCCCTGAAGGGCGCCGGCCCCCTAGAGATCCCATATCAAGGGGGGGCGGCGGCCAAGGGGGGACTTGCCCCCCAAGTCAAGTGGGGTGCCCCCACCCCTAGGGTTTCCAACCCTAGGCACAGGGGGAGGCCCAAGGGGGGCGCACCAGCCACCAGGGGCTGGTTCCCTTCCCCACTTCAGCCCATGGGGCCCTCCGGGATAGGTGGCCCCACCCGGTGGACCCCCGGGACCCTTCCTGTGGTCCCGGTACAATACCGGTGACCCTCGAAACTTTCCCGGTGGCCGAAACTGGACTTCCTATATACCATTCTCCACCTACGGACCATTCCAGAACTCCTCGTGACGTCCGGGATCTCATCCGGGACTCCGAACAACTTTCGGGTTACCACATACTAATATCTCTATAATCCTAGCGTCACCGAACCTTAAGTGTGTAGACCCTACGGGTTCGGGAGACACGCAGACATGACCGAGACGACTCTCCGGCCAATAATCAACAGTGGGATCTGGATACCCATATTGGCTCCCACATGCTCCTCTATGATCTCATCGGATGAACCATGATGTCAAGGATTCAAGTAATCCCGTATACAATTCCCTTTGTCAATCGGTACGATACTTGCCCGAGATTCGATCGTCGGTATCCCAATACCTCGTTCAATCTCATTACCGGAAAGTCACTTTACTCGTACCGTAATGCATGATCCCGTGACCAAACACTTGTCACATTGAGCTCATTATGATGATGCATTACCGAGTGGGCCCAGGGATACCTCTCCGTCATACGGAGTGACAAATCCCAGTCTCGATCCGTGTCAACCCAACAGATACTTTCGGGGATACCTGTAGTATACCTTTCTAGTCACCCAGTTACGTTGTGACGTTTGGTACACCCAAAGCACTCCTACGGCATCCGGGAGTTACACGATCTCATGGTCTAAGGAAATTATACTTGACATTGGAAAAGCTCTAGCAAACGAACTACACGATCTTGTGCTATGCTTAGGATTGGGTCTTGTCCATCACATCATTCTCCCAATGATGTGATCCCGTTATCAATGACATCCAATGTCCATGGTCAGGAAACCGTGACCATCTATTGATAAACGAGCTAGTCAACTAGAGGCTCACTAGGGACATGTTGTGGTCTATGTATTCACACATGTATTACGATTTCCGGATAACACAATTATAGCATGAATAAAAGACAATTATCATGAACGAGGAAATATAATAATAACCATTTTATTATTGCCTCTAGGGCATATTTCCAACAGTCTCCCACTTGCACTAGAGTCAATAATCTAGTTACATTGTGAAGAATCGGACACCCATAGAGTACTGGTGTTGATCATGTTTTGCTCGCGGAAGAGGTTTAGTCTACGGATCTGCGACATTCAGATCCGTATGCACTTTGCAAATATCTATGTCTCCATCTTGAACGTTTTCACGAATGGAGTTGAAGCGACGCTTGATGTGCCTGGTCTTCTTGTGAAACCTGGGCTCCTTGGCAAGGGCAATAGCTCCAGTGTTGTCACAGAAGAGTGTGATTGGCCCCGACGCATTGGGTATGACTCCTAGGTCGGTGATGTACTCCTTCATCTAGATCGCTTCATGCGCTGCCTCCGAGGCTGCCATGTACTCCGCTTCACATGTAGATCCCACAACGACGCTTTGCTTGCAACTCCACCAGCTTACTGCCCCACCATTCAAAATATACATGTATCCGGTTTGTGACTTAGAGTCATCTAGATCTGTGTCGAAGCTAGCGTCGATGTAACCCTATATGACGAGCTCTTCGTCACCTCCATACACGAGAAACATATCCTTAGTCCTTTTCAGGTACTTCAGGATATTCTTGACCGCTGTCCAGTGTTCCATGCCGGGATTGCTTTGTTACGTTCCTACGAAACTTACGGCAAGGTTTACATCACGTCTGGTACACAGCATGGCATACATGATAGACCCTATGGCTGAGGCATAGGGGACGACACTCATCTTTTCTCTATCTTCTGCCGTTGTCGGACATTGAGCCGAGCTCAATTTCACACCTTGCAACACAGGCAAGAACCCCTTATTGGACTGATCCATATTGAGCTTCTTCAATATCTTATCAAGGTATGTGCTTTGTGAAAGACCTATGAGGCATCTCGATCTATCTCTATAGATGTTGATGCCTAATATGTAAGCAGCTTCTCCAAGGTCCTTCATTAAAAACACTTATTCAAGTAGGCCTTAATGCTGTCCAAAAGTTCTATATCATTTCCCATCAAAAGTATGTCATCCACATATAATATGAGAAATGCGACAGAGCTCCCACTCACATTTTCTTGTAAACGCAGGCTTCTTCATAAGTCTGCATAAACCCAAACGCTTTGATCACTTCATTAAAGCGAATGTTTGAACTCCGAGATGCTTGCACCAGCCCATAGATGGAGCGCTGGAGCTTGCATACCTTGTTAGCATTCTTAGGATCGACAAAACCCTCCGGCTTCATCATATACAGTTCTTCCTTAAGACGGCCGTTAAGGAATGCGGTTTTGACGTCCATTTGCCATATCTCATAATCATAGTATGCTGCAATTGCTAACATGATTCGGACGGACTTCAGCTTCGCTACGGGAGAGAAAGTCTCATCGTAGTCAACCCCTTGAACTTGTCAATAACCCTTAGCGACAAGTCGAGCTTTATAGATGGTAACATTACCATCCGCGTCCGTCTTCTTCTTAAAGATCCATTTGTTTTCTATCGCTCGCCGATCATCGGGCAAGTCTGTCAAAGTCCATACTTTGTTTTCATACATGGATCCTATCTCGGATTGCATGGCTTCAAGCCATTTGTTGGAATCTGGGCCTGCCATTGCTTCTTCATAGTTCGAAGGTTCACCGTTATCTAACAACATGATTTCTAGGACAGGGTTGCCATACCACTCTGGTGTGGAATGTGTCCTCGTGGACCTACGAAGTTCAGTAGTAACTTGATCCGAAGTACCTTGATCATCATCATTAGTTTCCTCTCTAGGCAGTGCAGGCACCACAGGAACATCTTCCTGAGCTGTGCTACTTTCCGGTTCAAGAGGTAGTACTTCATCAAGTTCCACTTTCCTCCCACTTACTTCTTTCGAGAGAAACTCTTTCTCCAGAAAGGACCCGTTCTTGGCAACAAAGATCTTGCCTTTGGATCTGAGGTAGAAGGTATACCCAATGGTTTCCTTAGGGTATCCTATGAAGACGCATTTTTCTGACTTGGGTTCGAGATTTTCAGGTTGAAGTTTCTTGACATAAGCATCGCATCCCCAAACTTTTAGCAACGACAGCGTAGGTTTCTTCCCAAAACAAAATTCATACAGTGTCGTCTCACCAGATTTAGAAAGTGCCCTATTTAAAGTGAATGTAGCTGACTCTAGATTTTATCCCCAAAATGATAGCGGTAAACCGGTGAGTGACATCATGGCTCACACCATATCCAATAGAGTGCGATTACGACATTCGGACACACCGTTACGCCGAGGTGTTCCAAGCGGCGTGAGTTGTGAAATGATTCCACATTTCCTTAAGTGTGCACCAAATTCGTGACTTAAATATTCTCCCACACGATCTGATCGTACGAACTTTATCTTTCGGTCACGTTGATTCTCTACCTCATTATGAAACTCCTTAAACTTTTCAAAGGTCTCAGACTTGTGTTTCATCAAGTAGACATACCCATATCTACTCAAGTCGTCAGTGAGAGTGAGAACATAACGATATCCTCCGCGAGCCTCAATGCTCATTGGACCGCACACATCAGTATGTATGACAACCAATAAGTTGGTTGCTCGCTCCATTGTTCCAGAGAACGGAGTCTTGGTCATTTTGCCCATAAGGCATGGTTCGCATGTGTCAAATGATTCATAATCAAGAGACTCCAAAAGTCCATCAGCATGGAGCTTCTTCATGCGTTTGACACCAATGTGACCAAGGTGCCAGTGCCACAAGTATGTGGGACTATCGTTATCAACTTTACATCTTTTGGTGTTCACACTATGAATATGTGTAACATCACGTTCGAGATTCATTAAGAATAAACCATTGACCAGCGGGGCATGGCCATAAAACATATCTCTCATATAAATAGAACAACCATTATTCTCGGATTTAAATGAGTAGCCATCTCGTATTAAATGAGATCCAGATACAATGTTCATGCTCAAAGCTGGCACTAAATAGCAATTATTGAGGATTAGTACTAATCCTGTAGGTAAATGTAGAGGTAGCGTGCCGACGGCGATCACATCGACCTTGGAACCATTCCCGACGCGCATCGTCACCTTGTCCTTTGCCAGTCTCCGCTTATTCCGCAGCTCTTGTTTTGAGTTACAAATATGAGCAACTGCACCGGTATCAAATACCCAGGAGCTACTATGAGTACTGGTAAGGTACACATCAATTACATGTATAACACGTATACCTTTAGTGTTGCCGGCCTTCTTGTCCGCTAAGTATTTGGGGCAGTTCTGCTTCCAGTGTCCCTTTGCCTTGCAATAAAAGCACTCAGTCTCAGGTTTGGGTCCATTCTTTGGCTTCTTCCAGGCAACTGGCTTACCGGGCGCGGCAACTCCTTTGCTGTCCTTCTTGAAGTTCTTCTTACCCTTGCCTTTCTTGAAACTAGTGGTTTTATTGACCATCAACACTTGATGTTCCTTTCTGATTTCCACCTCTGCTGATTTCAGCATTAAAAATACTTCAGGAATAGTTTTCACCATCCCCTGCATATTGTAGTTCATCACAAAGCTCTTGTAGCTTGGTGGGAGCGACTGAAGGATTCTGTCAATGACCGCCTCGTCCGGGAGGTTAATGTCCAACTGGGACAAGCGGTTGTGCAACGCAGACATTTTGAGTATGTGCTCACTGATAGAACTATTTTCCTCCATCTTACAACTGTAGAACTTGTCGGAGACTTCATATCTCTCGACCCGGGCATGAGCTTGGAAAACCATTTTCAGCTCTTCGAACATCTCATTTGCTCCGTGTTGCTCAAAACGCTTTTGGAGCCCCGGTTCTAAGATGTAAAGCATGCCGCACTGAACGAGGGAGTAATCATCAGCAGGTGACTGCCAAGCGTTCATAACGTCTTGGTTCTCTAGGATGGGTGCTTCACCTAGCGGTCCTTCTAGGACATATGCTTTCTTGGCAGCTATGAGGATGATCCTCAGGTTCCGGACCTAGTCCGAATAGTTGCTGCCATCATCTTTCAGCTTGGTTTTCTCTAGGAACGCGTTGAAGTTGAGGTTGACATGAGCGTTAGCCATTTGATCTACAAGACATTTTGCAAAGGTTTTTAGACTAAGTTCATGATAATTTAAGTTCATCTATTCAAATTATTTAATGAACTCCCACTCAGATTAGACATCCCTCTAGTCATCTAAGTGATACATGATCCGACTCAACTAGACCGTGTCCGATCATCACGTGAGACGGACTAGTCATCATCGATGAACATCTCCATGTTAATCGTATCTTCCATACGACTCATGTTCGACCTTTCGGTCTCTTATGTTCCGAGGCCATGTTTGTACATGCTAGGCTGGTCAAGTCAACCTAAGTGTTTTGCATGTGTAAATCTGTCTTACACCCGTTGTATGTGAACGTTAGAATCTATCACACCCGATCGTCACGTGGTGCTTCGAAACAACGAACTTCCACAATGGCGCACAGTTAGGGGGAACACTTTCTTGAAATTATTATAAGGGATCATCTTATTTACTACCGTCGTACTAAGCAAATAAGAAACAAAACATGATAAACATCACATGCAATCAAATAGTGACATGATATGGCGAATATCATATTGCTCCTTTGATCTCCATCTTTGGGGCGCCATGATCATCTTCGCCACCGGCGTGACACCATGATCTCCATCATCGTGTCTTCATGAAGTTGTCACGCCAACGATTACTTCTACTTCTATGGCTAACATGTTTAGCAATAAAGTGAAGTGATTTAGATGGCGTTATTCAATGACTCGTAGGTCATACAAAAAAATAAAGACAACTCCTATGGCTCCTGCCGGTTGTCATACTCATCGACATGAAAGTCATGATTCCTATTACAAGAACATGATCAATCTCATACATCACATATATTTCATTCATCACATCCTTTTGGCCATATCACATCACAAGGCATATGCTGCAAAAACAAGTTAGATGTCCTTTAATTGTTGTTGCATGTTTTTACGTGGCTTCTATAGGTTTCTAGCAAGAACGTTTCTTACCTACGTAAAACCATGACGTGATATGCCAATTTCTATTTACCCTTCATAAGGACCCTTTTCATCGAATCTGATCCGACTAAAGTGGGAGAGACAGACACCCGCTAGCCACCTTATGCAACTAGTGCATGTCAGTCGGTGGAACCTATCTCACATAAGCGTACGTGTAAGGTCGTTCTGGGCCGCTTCATCCCACTATGCCGCCAAAACAAGATAAGACTAGTAGTGGCAAGAAAATTGACAACATCTACGCCCACAACAAGATTGTGTTCTACTCGTGCATAGAAACTACGCCTAGACCTAACTCATGATGCCACTGTTGGGGAAAGTTGCAAAAAATAAAAAAAATTCTACGCTTAACCAACATAAATCTATGGAGTCATCTAGCAACGAGAGAGAGGAGTGCATCTACATACCCTTGTAGATCGCACGCGGAAGCGTTCAAGAGAACGGGGTTGAGGGAGTCGTACTCGTCGTGATCCAAATCACCGATGATCCTAGTGCCGAACGGACGACACCTCCGCGTTCAACACACATACGGTTGGGGAAGACGTCTCCTCCTTCTTGATCCAGCAAGGGGGAGGGAGAGGTTGATGGAGATCCAGCAGCACGACGGTGTGGTGGTGGAAGTAGCAGCGATCTCGTCAGGGCTTCGCCAAGCTCTACGGGAGGGAGAGGTGTTGCGGAGGGAGAGGGAGGCGCCAGGAGCAGGGGTGCACAGCCCTCCCTCCCCCTCTCTTTATATAGGGGCCCTAGGGGGGCGCCGGCCCCCTAGAGATCCCATCTCACGGGGGGGGGGGGGTCAAGGGGGGGGACTTGCCCCCAAGTGAAGTGGGGCGCCCCCCACCCATAGGGTTTCCAACAATAGGCGCAGGGGGGGCCCAAGGGGGGCGCACCAGCCCACCAGGGGCTAGTTCCCTTCCCCACTTCAGCCCATGGGGCCCTCTGGGATAGGTGGCCCCACCCGATGGACCCCCAGGACCCTTCCGATGGTCCTAGTACAATACCGGTGACCCGCGAAACTTTCCCGGTGGCCGAAACTGGACTTCCTATATACCATTCTTCACCTCTGGACCATTCTGGAACTCCTCGTGACATCCGAGATCTCATTCGGGACTCCGAACAACTTTCGGGTTACCACATACTAATATCTCTACAACCTTAGCGTCACCGAACCTTAAGTGTGTAGACCCTACGGGTTCGGGAGACTGACATGACCGAGACGACTCTCTGGCCAATAACCAACAGCGGGATCTGGATACCCATGTTAGCTCCCACATGCTCCTCGATGATCTCATCGGAGGAACCACGATGTCAAGGATTCAAGTAATGTCGTATACAATTCCCTTTGTCAATTGGTACGTTACTTGCCCGAGATTCGATCGTCGGTATCCCAATACCTCGTTCAATCTCGTTACCGGCAAGTCACTTTACTCATACCGTAATGCATGATCCCGTGACCAAATACTTGGTCACATTGAGCTCATTATGATGATGCATTACCGACTGGGCCCAGAGATACCTCTCCGTCATACGGAGTGACAAATCCCAGTCTCGATCCGTGTCAACCCAACAGATACTTTCAGGGATACCTGTAGTACGCCTTTATAGTGACCCAGTTACGTTGTGACGTTTGGTAGACCCAAAGCACTCCTATGGCATCAGGGAGTTACACGATCTCATGGTCTAAGGAAATGATACTTGACATTGGAAAAGCTCTAGCAAACAAACTACACGATCTTGTGCTATGCTTAGGATTGGATCTTGTCCATCACATCATTCTCCCAATGATGTGATCCCGTTATCAATGACATCCAATGTCCACTATCAGGAAACCGTGACCATCTATTGAGAAACGAGCTAGTCAACTAGAGGCTCACTAGGGACATGTTGTGGTCTATGTATTCACACATGTATTATGATTTCCGGATAACACAATTATAGCATGAATAAAAGTCAATTATCATGAACGAGGAAATATAATAATATCCATTTTGTTATTGCCTCTAGGGCATATTTCCAACAAGTCCAGACTAGACGATCCCCGATTGTTTCTTTTGAATGGCTTTTTGCACTGGCCGGATTTTGAGCCACTGAATCCGGCGTTGACTGCCGTGTCTTCAGTGTTGTCGCCATTGTTCTGATGCTTATGTCTGTTGCGTCGTGGCTTGCCGTTATTGTTGTGGATATCTAAAGTGCCGGAGTTTATTGGCGTGGTGCTACTGCGGGCCAACCAGCTGTCCTCGCCCGTGCAAAAGCGGGTCATGAGGGTCGTGAGGGCCGCCATGGACTTTCGCTTTTCCTGGCCGAGGTGTCGGGCGAGACACTTGTCGCAAATATTATGCGTGAAAGCCGCCAAGGCTTCGTCGTCCAAACAGTTGACAATTTGGTTCTTTTTAGTTAGGAACCGAGTCCGGAATTTTCTGGATGAGTCTCCGGTCTGTTGGGTAATGTGACTCAAGTCATGAGCATCCGGTGGTCGCACGTACGTGCCCAGGAAGTTGTCGAGGAACGCATCCTCCAGTTTTTCCCAACTACCGATGGAATTTGCCGGCAGGCTCTTTAGCCAGTGCCGGGCCGGTCCTTTCAGCTTAAGGGGAAGATACTTGATGGCATGTAGATCGTCACCGCGGGCCATGTGGATGTGGCGAAGGAAATCTTCGATCCATACTACGGGGTCTGTTGTGCCATCGTAAGATTCGATGTCTATGGTTTTAAACCCTTGTGGGAATTCATGATGCATCACTTCATCAGTGAAGCAGAGGGGGTGTGCGGCGCCTATATGCCGGGCTATGTGGCTACGCAGTACGAATAATTCTAGTTGGCTATGTTCGGCCCTGCCGCACTTGTTGATAGTATATCCGGCATGAGGATCATCGTCATGTGTTGGGGCACCCTCGCGATCCGTAGATCTATCTTGGCTGTCCTGCCTTGTTTTCCAGTATGTTTCACAAGTCCTGCCTATTGCCCCGGGCCGTAGTGTGTTGGCGTGGGGGTACGGGCTGGTATTCGGGCTGATACGCCATTTTATCCCGGCCACGAGGTGGCCAGTCAGCCTCGTCCTATGCTGGTAGTACGGGCTCCTCATTGAATTGAGGTAGCAACTTGTGCTTTGGGTAACCTTTGGTGTGGCTCTCGAGTTCATATTCCTCGGCTGCCAGGACTTCAGCCCATCTGTCTGTGAGCAGATATTGATCAGCTTGAAGCTGCTGCTGCTTCTTTTTCAGGATCCTCACAGTGGCCATATGCCGGCGCTTGAAGCGCTCCTGCTCTACGGGATCCTCAGGCACACCGAATTCATTGTCGCCGAGGCTTATCTCGTCTTCGGAGGGGGGCATGTAGTTGTTCTCCTCCAGGTGTCCATCCGTTGCTAGTTCGTATGGACTGACCTGCCTGTCCTCCTGTTCGGCCTGCTCAAAGGTAGGCTGATCTGGGTTGTATTCATCTTTGGCACCGTCCGGATTGTTTTTGTCTCCCATGCCGGTATTGCTGTGGCGGGGCTTGGAGTGGCACCGATGACGTCCATGCTTTGCTTTCTTCCTTGAGGGGTTATCCTCCATTGCCTCATCGCCATTGGTTTGTTTTGGAGTGTCCACCATATATATATCATACGAGGAGGTGGTTTTCCAGCGCCCCGTGGGCGGTGGTTCCTGTTCTTCTCCTACATCATTCTCCACACCGTCGATGTCTTCAGAGTCGAAGTCAAGCACGTCGGTCAAATCATCCACCATGGCGATGAAGCGAGTGGTGGTTGGGCAACGAATTCCCTCGTCGCCTGCTTCCCACTCGAGTCGGACATAGTTCGGCCGAGAGTCTCCTGACAAAGAGAGAGAATTTAATGAGTTCAACATGTCGCCAAACGGCGAGTGCTGGAAGATATCCACAGCGGTAAACTCCATTATCGGAGCCCAACCAGATTCGGCGGGCTCGGGTGCGTGCTGTCTGGAACCTACAGCCGGACACGAGTCCGGAGGTCCGATGACACAGGATTCCTTGGGGGTGGATTCTGTGTTAGGCCCTACCGCCGATGAGTGTGCGGCCTCCGAGGTGGGGTCTATCCACCCATCCCCGGATGACGCAATCTGCCCCAGATTTAGGTCCAGAGCTCCTGCAGGTGCGATATCCCGAGTATTGTCCGATAGCAGGTCTAAGTCGTGCTCGTCGTGACTGTTCGGCGCTCCTGGCGTAGGCCCAAATCCATTGAAGATCAAGTATCCACGGATATTGGCCGTGTAGTTCAAGTTTCCGAACCTGACCTCATGGCCAGGGGCGTAGCTGTCGATCTGCTCCAGATGGCCGTGCGAATTGGCCCACAGTGCGAAGCCGCCGAACACGAAGGTCTGTCCGGGGAGAAAAGTCTCACCCTGGACCGTGTTGTTGTTGATGATTGAAGGGGCCATCGAGCCTTGCAGCGACGACACAGAGGAACTATCAATGAAAGCACCAATGTCGGTGTCAAAACCGGCGGATCTCGGGTAGGGGGTCCCGATCTGTGCGTCTAAGGCTAATGGTAACAGGAGGCAAGGGACACGATGTTTTACCCAGGTTCGGGCCCTCTCGATGGAGGTAAAACCCTACTTCCTGCTTGATTGATCTTGATGATATGAGTATTACAAGAGTTGATCTACCACGAGATCGTAGAGGCTAAACCCTAGAAGCTAGCCTATGATGATTATGATTGTCCCTCTACGAACTAAACCCTCCGGTTTATATAGACACCGGAGGGGGCTAGGGTTTACACAGAGTCGGTTACAAAGAAGGAGATCTAATATCCGGATTGCCAAGCTTGTCTTCCACGCAAAGGAGAGTCCCATCCGGACATGGGAGAAGTCTTGAGTCTTGTATCTTCATGGTCCAACAGTCCGGCCCAAGTATATAGTCTGGCTGTCCGGATACCCCCTAATCCAGGACTCCCTTAGAGGCAATCACAATCATACAGGATAGACATCTAGGGTTTAGTAATCACAATCTCGAGGTGGATCAACTCTTGTAACCCCTATACTCATGCAAGTCAATCAAGCTAGAAGAAGGGTATTACCTCCATTAAGAGGGCCAGAACCTGGGTAAACATCATGTCCCCTGCCTCCTGTTACCTTCGATCCTTAGACGTACAGTTCAGGACCCCCTACCTGAGATCTGCTTGTTTTGACACCGACATTGGTGCTTTCCTTGAGAGTTCCTTTGTGCCGTGCACAGAAGGGTTGATGGCTCGCCGTGTCATCAAGGACAATATCGCTTCCGGAGGAGCTCTAGCTTTAGGGAAAACCCTCCAGCTTGGTAGCTTCACCATGGCCGCTCGTTCGGCCATTAAGCAAAAGGCATCCCAGCCTGTCACCAAAAATTATCTCCGCGTTGGCCCTCAATACTCCGACTAGATGGATCCGGCAAATGTATCGGCCTTAAACGAAGTGCCAGATTGCATCGCTTCCCTAGGGGTCGCAACTGACTATGATCGGATTGGGCTTAAACCTGATCAAAGAGAAATCAAATCTCCACCGATCACCCATCAGGTGGCAGTTGTGGAGCAACAAGCTGACAATAAATCTTCTCCTACGTTTAGAACAAAGTATGTTCAAATTTCCGACATCGGGAGCTGGACACCCATTTTTGGGAGGACACTTCCTGTCCTCGGAACATAGAATAGGGTGTTGAGCCTCAAAACTCACCATACGCTCCGGAGCCCGGGCTTGTAACATCGGAAATTCTTCAGAATCTGGACTTCACAGTGCGTTAGGGTTCGGATTTAAGCCCGCCCACCCACCACAAGCAATATTCCCCAAGAAATGCCGGTCCTTCGGATGTATGCGACTTAATGTATGTGCGACAGCAGCCTCAGGAAACAGTCTGCCACTTTTGGGCCAGATTCCTCCTTGTTAAAAATAAGATCAAGGATTGCTACGATGACGACGCGATCAGAGTATTTTGCAATAATTGTATGGATGAGGGAATCCTTAATGCCCTCATCCGTCGTCTCGTACTGCACTTTGCAGATTTGGCACACATAGTACAGAAGCACTGTGGAATGAAAAGCGCCTGGAAAACCCAGACAGCCCGCTGGGAACCACAGGCCTTTAGGCCATCTCTCGGACGGGCAAAAAGGATGCACCCTCGTGGACCACCTAATCATCATACCATGGATAAGAAAATCAAGCCCTTTACGGGGCATAGAACTGTCCTCGAGGAATGGCTCGACAAGCCCTGTCAAATTCACATGACGCTGAACACCGAACCAACGCATAGCCTCCGAGCATGTTGGATACTCCGGCAAGTGGCCAAGAGCGGCGATGATATCCTCACCAATAACACCCCAGAGAACTAATATTTGGAGGACAACGATCTCAAAGTATTCACGATCTTCGAGATCTTTTCATCAAAATAATCGGCGCAAAAGAGTGCTCCATGAAGTCTACCAAGTGGCAGTAGTAAATCCTTGGAACGATACGGCGATCACTTTCAACGCCGATGACGAACCAAGATCCCGCTCACTCCGGGCACCAGCCACTTTGGTCCTAAACCCAATCATGGACGGCATTCGGCTCACTATAGTGCTAATGGATGGCGGCTGTGGACTGAACCTCATCTACGAAGACACACTCAATAAAATGCAAATGGACAGGAGTCGCATTGAGCAAAGTGACACAAACTTTTGAGGTATTATCCCTAATCGGGAAGCAAGATGCTCGGGGAAAATCAAACTCGACGTGGTATTTGACATGCCCGAGAACTATAGGTCCGAAGAGTTACTCTTCCATGTGGCACCTTTCAACAGCGGGTATCATGCCCTGCTAGGGCGAGACGCATTCACACGCTTCCAAACCATACCCCATTATGGGTATATGAAGCTCAAAATGCCCGGGCCCAATAGTGTCATCACTATCACCAGTGATCCGGACATAGCACTCCGCACCGAAAACAGAACAGCCTATCTGGCCCTCAAGGCTTTACCCGAGGCCCTCGTGGCCGAAGAATTAAGCACCCTACATTCCATAGTGGATAGGGACGACGTAATCCTCGATAAGAGACCCAAATCCACTTCCATTAAGTCAACAGACGAAATAGTCAAATTTCAACTCCACCCGACGGACCCCAAGAAGACATCTTCCATTGGGGCATAGCTAGATCCGATGGATGATGCCGCATTATGCGCATTCTTGCGTGAGAACTGGGACATCTTTGCCTAGCATCCTTTGGATATGCCAGGTATCCCACGAAGACTGGCCGAGCATAGTCTCAATATACTAAAAGGATACAAATCACTCAAGAAAACGCTGCGCCGATTTTCCAAACCCAAACAACAGGCTATGGGGGAGGAGCTAGCCAAGCTACTCGAAGCCAGGTTTATCATAGAGATCAAACATCCGATCTGGCTAGCAAACCTGGTCATGGTACCGAAGAAGGATAAATCCTGGCGCCTGTGTGTCGATTTCAAAGACCTTAATAAAGCCTGCCCTAAGGACCCCTTCCCACTACCTCGCATTGACCAGATTTTTGACGCGACCGTGGGACATGATTCACTGTGTTTCCTCAACGCATACTCCGGATACCATCAAATTAAGATGAAAGAATCCAACCAGGCTGCAACGGCATTCATCACCCCGTATTGGCCCTTCTGCTTCAAAACCATGCCTTTCGGGCTCAAGAATGCCGGCGCAACCTATCAACGCATGATTCAAACATGCCTGAAAAAGCAAATTGGCAAGACTGTGGAGGCATATGTAGATAATGTAGTCTTTAAAACCAAGCATATCAAATCATTGGTGGACGACTTACACCTTACATTCGACAACCTCCAAGCATATGACATACATCTCAATTCGAAAAAATGTGTTTTTGGCATTCCAGCTGGAAAACAGCTTGGGTTCATTGTCCCAAATAGAGGAATCGAAGCAATCCCGGCCAAAATCCAAGCCCTGTCACAGTTGGCAACACCAACAGACCTCAAGCAGGTCCAAAAACTAGCTGGATGAGTGGCAGCTTTGAGCCGTTTTATCTCGAGACTAGGGGAAAAGGCATTGCCATTGTATCGCCTGCTCCGCCGCACCGACCACTTCGTGTGGACGGACGCCGCCATAGCCGTATTGGAAGAAATAAAAACTTAGCTAGCAAGCAACCCAATCCTGGCCGCACAAAACATCGGTGAACCGATGTTGCTCTACATATATGCAACTCACCAGGTGGTGAGTGCGGTGCTCGTCGTTGAACGAGACGAAGAGGGACATAAATTCCCACTTAAAAAACCAGTATATTACGTATCAACGGTCCTTACACCATGGAAATCTCGATACCCGCATTATGAAAAGATAGCATATGCGGTCTTTATGGCATCCCGCAAGCTGCGGCACTAATTTCAGGAGTGCTCGATCATGTTGGCTTCCAAAGTACCAATTAATGATATTATAAACAACCGGGACGCCATCGGCCGAATTGCCAAATGGGCCATTGAGCTCTTACCATTTGAAATAACTTACAAGCCACGCCGAGCTATTAAATCGCAGGTGTTGGCTGACTTCGTTGCCGAATGGACAGAGGCCAAAATCCCTAAAGAATATGGCACATATTCCAACTTGTGATTGATACGTCCATTTTGCATCATCCTTTGATATTGATATTTATTCCATTATGGGCTTTATTACTCATTATGTCACAATACTTATGCCTTTTATCTCTTATTTTACAAGGTTTAGACGAAGAGGGAGAATGCCGGCAGCTGGAATTTTGGGCTGGAAAAGGAGTAAATATTAAAGACCTATTCTGCATAACTCCAAAAGTCCTGAAACTCCACGAAAGTTATTTTTGGAATTAATAAAAAATACTGAGCAAAGAAAATACCAGAGGGAGGCCACCCACCGTCCACGAGGGTGGGGGCGCGCCCTACCCCCCTGGCGCGCCCCCCTGCCTCGTGGTCCGCCTGACAAGCCTCCGGTGCCCATCGTTGGCTATATGAAGTCTTTCACCCACGAAAAAATCAGGAGGAAGCTTTCGGGATGAAACACCGCCGCCACGAGGCGGAACCTTGGCAGAACCAATCTAGGGCTCCGGCGGAGCTGTTCTGCAGGGGAAACATCCCTCTAGGAGGGGGAAATCGTCACCATTGTCATCACCATTTATCCTCTCATCGGGAGGGGGTCAATCTCCATCAACATCTTCACCAGCACCATCTCCTCTCAAACCCTAGTTTATCTCTTGTATCCAATCTTTGTTTCAAAGCCTCAGATTGGTACCTGTGGGTTGCTAGTAGTGTTGACTACTCCTTGTAGTTGATGCTCGTTGGTTTATTCGGTGGAAGATTATATGTTCAGATCCTTAATGCATATTAATACCCCTCTGATTATGAACATGAATATGATTTGTGAGTATTTACATTTGTTCCTGAGAACATGAGAGAAGTCTTTCTATAAGTACTCATGTGAATTTGGTATTCGTTCGATATTTTGATAAGATGTATGTTGTCTTTCCTCTAGTGGTGTCATGTGAACGTCGACTACATGACACTTCACCATTATTTAGGCCTAGGGGAATGTATTGGGAAGTAATAAGTAGATGATGGGTTTCTAGAGTGACAGAAGCTTAAAACCTAGTTTATGTGTTGCTTCGCAAGGGGCTAATTTGGATCCATATGTTTCATGCTATGGTTAGGTTTATCTTAATTCTTCTTTCGTAGTTGAGGATTCTTGCAAGAGTAGTTAATCATAAGTGGGATTCTTGTCCAAGGAAGGGCAGCACCCAAGCACCGGTACACCCACATATCAGATTATCGAAGTAACGAACGCGAATCATATGAGCATGATGAAAACTAGCTTGACGATAATTCCCATGTGTCCTCGGGAGCGTTTTCCTTCATATAAGAATTTGTCCAGGCTTTTCCTTTGCTACAAAAAGGATTGGGCCACCTTGCTCCATGTAACATCCCAAATTTTCAATTTGGAATGTTATACATTAGATCATCATTGCATATCATATTTTATTGCATTTGGCCTGATCGAGAAATTCTACGCAACTCGAGGACCCTCAGAGAGAGTTGGGATTTTCGTTATTTTCGTATTTGAGTTTTCTCAAATTTTGAAAATAGGATCATTTTATTTTATTTATTTTATCTTCAATTATTTCTATTATAAAAATCTGAGAGAGGGAATAAAATGACTTTCCCAAAATAAAGAAATATTGAGGATTTAATAAAAAAATCAAATAAGATTCTATTTCGGAGTTTTTGGCTATTTTATTTGAATTTAGGAAAACTGCACGTTTTTCAAAACTACATTTTAGGGCCAAGAAAATGTTCATCTCATTCTAAATGTTTTATTTAGACGATGAAAATTTATTTTGGCATTTTTAGAATTTTATTTTATTTTCTAGGATTTTTCTTAGTTTCGGCGGAATTTAAAAAAAAATCGCGCACGCACGACTGGCTCCTGGAGACCGAGGCCCAGCTGAGCCGGTCCGCCTCCCCGCGCCGCCGTCTCCCTCCTGGAGACCGATGCCACCGCTACCACTGACTCGGACAGGAGTCCGAGCCGGACTCCGCCTCCCCGCCGCCTTGCCCCCTCCTCCAGGCCACCCACTCCCCCTCCTTAAATACCCCCAGCCCCGCCGCCTCACCCCGTCCCGCCCCGCCGCCGAAGCCCGCCGCTGCCACCAGGAGCTGCCACGGCCGACGCCCGCCGTCGCCGTCGCACGCCGCCCCACGCCGCCCCGCCGGAGCCCGAGCCCCGTCGGATTCCGACGAGGAAGCCGCCGTTCGCGGCCGCCGGTTTTTTTAGAAAACCGATTCGGTTTTTTTAGAAACCCTAGTTAATTTTTTTAATTCGGTTCACCAGTTTTCTCGATTTATCGATTTAACGGACGTTCGTCCGTACATTCATTTTAACGACCGGTTTTCGCCGTTTAGCCACAGACAACGAACGTTCATTCGTTAGCCTGTTCGTCAGTTTTTCTTTTTCTCGGATTTTCCGCGATTATTTCTGATCGCGATTTCTGATCCGATTTTCGTTCTAGTATAACTTTTCGCTCGTTTATCGGAATCAGGCGATTCAAGCGCCTAGAGTTTCGTCTCGAAACCCTCTTTCCATTTAACCAACTCAAACAAGTTTTTCCTTCTGTAAAATTTTGACTTAGGTCCAGATTAGTAAACAAAGCTTGTTTCTTTCGCCGTTTGACTTTTGTTGCTTCATTTGATTTGATTTCTTTTTGCAAACCAGAGTTCTTAAGTTGAACTTTCTGGTTAGATCTCTTATTTTAGTTTTACATGTGCATTAGATTATTGCTTATTGTATGCTTGGTTGTTTGCGATAGAGTACCCGGAGTGCGCCGCTTGCTACTTCGAATCGCTAGGTTTCACGGATCATCAGCAAGGCAAGTAACACTTTGATCATACCTCTTTACTACCCAGTTTTATTGCATTAGATCAATCCTCAAACAATTGCATGGTTAGGAGTTCTATCATCCCTGTTTTCATTTTTATGCAGGCACCTTGGACCTTGAAAGTTTAAACACTGGTTTCATCACCCTCATCCCCAGGAATCAATCACCGGAGACAACAGATGAATATCGCCCCATAACGCTTCTCAACTGCTGCCTCAAATTGCTGACGAAACTGCTGGCTAATCGCCTGCAGAAAGTGGTCCTTAAAATCATACATCAAAACCAATACGGGTTCTTGAAGGGCAGATCGATCCAGGATTGCATGGCGTGGGCGTATGAATTCATCCATCAGTGCCAAAACTCAGGGAGAGAGATTGCCATCCTTAAGCTGGATTTCGCAAAGGCCTTTGACACGATAGAGCACGCCCCAATGCTGCAGATCATGAAATGCATGGGTTTTGACAGTCGCTGGCTGGGGTGGATCCACTGCTTGTTCTCGACGGCAAAGTCATCTATACTACTTAACGGAACCCGGGTAGGCAATTCTTCTGTAGGAGAGGGGTGCGCCAGGGGGATCCGCTGTCCTCCCTCATTTTCGTCTTGGCAGCTGACCTTCTTCAAGCAGCCATCAATGACGCCTATAGGAGGGGAGAGCTCGAGCTGCCCATGCCCACCGTGGAGAGGGACTACCCGGTGATTCAGTACGCGGATGATACGATCTTGGTGTTGCCTGCTGACCAAGCGCAAGCGGAAACGATCAAATGCATTCTTCAGGACTATGCATCCTCCATAGGTTTGCGCATCAACTTTCATAAATCGACTCTGATGACTGTCAACACAGCGGTCGAAGCGACGGAGCGGCTGGCTGGGGTTTTTGGGTGCAAAGTTGGAGAGATGTCGTTCACGTACCTTGGCATGCCGATGGGCACGGCTAGACCCACGGTCTCTGACCTGATGCCGTTGGTGTCTTCGGTAGAGCGTAGGCTGTCCACGGCAGCGTCGCTGCTAGACCTTGGGTCAAAGCTTACCCTAGTCAACTCGGTGGTCACGTCCCTCGCGATCCATGCTATGTGCTCAATCAGGCTGCCGCCGAAGATCCTGGAACACCTTGACAAAGTAAGGAGATACCGTCTATGGGCGAAAGAAACAGATGATGGCCACAAAACTATGTCCATGGCGGCTTGGACTCTTTTCTGTCGCCCCAAAGAGAAAGGTGGGTTGGGGATAATCAATCTTCAAGTCCAGAATCAAGCCCTGTTGCTCAAGCAACTGCACAAGTTTTACAATCGATGTGATGTACCGTGGGTTAACCTTATTTGGTCTAAATACTATGAGGATGTGGTGCCCCATGCAGCTGATCAGTGCGGGTCTTTCTGGTGGCGCGACGTCTTGCAGCTCGCTCCAACCAACAGAGGGGTTACGTCGGCTGAGGTTCAGGGCGGGAGCACAATGCTTTTTTGGAAAGATCTGTGGCACAACAGCGTCCTCAGTGATAGCCACCCCAGGCTATTCTCCTTTGCGACTGATGAAGTTGTCTCGGTGCAGGCACTGCTGACAGCACCTACACTTGGGCGAAATTTTAAACTACCGCTATCGACGCAAGCTAGGGAAGAGCTACAAGACCTTCAATGCAGTTTGGCCTCCACAGAGCTCGCTGATGCCCGGGACATCTGGAGATGCACCTGGGGGGGCACGGGATTCAGTCCCAAGAAGTTCTACGACCATTGCTTTTGTGAGGTGGTGGCAGATGATGCCTTCAAATGGATCTGGAATTCAAAATGCACTAATAAATGGAGGGTTTTTGCATGGCTCCTCCTAGCGGACAGACTGAATACCAAAAACATGCTAAAGAGGAGAGGCATGAAGCTGCGTGATGACGTCTACGCCTGCCTCCTCTGTGACAGCCCGCCAGAAGAAATGGTTGAGCATCTTTTCTTTCATTATCCGTTTAGTAGGGCGTGCTGGAGGCATCTGGGGATCGATTGGATGATCGGCGGTAACAGACTCCAAATTGTGCATGAGGAAAGAGCCAGGTGGACGAACCCTATGTTTATGGACATATTTATCATTTCGGCCTGGAGCATTTGGAAGGAACGCAACAACAGACACTTCAGGGGGGTGCTGCCTACGTTCGAGGGTTGGCTCCTCCGGTTCAAGACCAATTTCCATATGATGAGATACAGGGTCAGGGAGGCCCTGGTGCCATTTGTGAACAGTTTTGTCACTTCTATCTAGCTTGCCAAAACAGAGCACTACTTTGTATTGTATCTTGTCCCTCTACTCTTCTTCCTCTCTAGTGGTGAGGGATTAACATACCCATCCTAATGTAACACCACAGAGTTGTACATGTACCCTTGATTTGAGTTAATTTGAAGTCAGTGAGGGGCTGCCCTCACTATCCTAAGCTTTTCAGAAAAAATTGCATGGTTAGGATCTGATTTAATATGTGGTTTTTGGGAAGTAGATGAGGTAGTACCTAATACCTGTTTTATTATAAAACCCTTGGGAGTTACTTCTACGCTTTCTTATAATGCCATGCTATGCTAGTAGACGTGGATTGGGTGAGTGTATCCATGACAGATGTGAGATTGTTATTTAATGGTTTATTTAAGGTGGCAACTTTAACACACATCTGGGTGGATTGAGGCACCTAGGTATTCTAGCGATTGCCTATTTTCTTTATGGACCGTCACCCAGGCTCAAAGGGATCATGAGGTTATTCATGCTAGAAACTTCCGTGTGCAGCCACAAGCTACTATGGGCTCCAGCATAGTTGATTAAGTCATGCGAACTCTTATAGTGGTAGACTAGCAGATGTAGGGGAAAGTAGGTGTAACTGTCTACCCGATCGTAAGGTGCTAGCGCTTCTGAAAGACTATGTCTCGGTCATCCGTTTCTCAAACACCATGTAGTGCGAGAAATCCATGAAGGAGATCGAGTCTTGTGGGGAAAAGTGCGCAAACCTCTGCAGAGTGTATAAACTAATCATGGTTAGCCGAGTTCCCGGTTATGGACGTTTTGAGTATCTAGTTCTTGGATTATCATGTGAATCTCATCATGTTACTTTAATTTAATTTGTTGGGTTCTATGATGATGCTTAATTGGGATTGAGAGGATGTCTATCTTCTTAATGTTTAACAACCACCATGATAGTTAAATAAAATTTACTCCTTTGAAGTAGGGAAAAATTGGCTTTATGCAAAATTGTAACCATAGAGCTTTCCATCAGCCATATATGCATGTAGTATAGCATATTTCTGTTCATTACTCTCTATGTGTTACATTGCCAGCATATTCCATGTGCTGACCCATTTTCGAGCTGTAACGTTCATGTTGTAGACTTTTAGACGACGAGTAAGGTGCCTTAGGTCGTGGTCTTATACTCAGTGATCCTATTGGAGTTGATGGACTCACTTATCTTCCAAGACTTCTTGTAATAAGTTCTCTTTTGAGACATTCAATGTAATAAGTCTGTGGTTGCTACTCTGTTATAAATCCCTCAAGTACTATGCGTGTCAGCATTACTGATCCAGGGATGACACTAAAGCACAGAGATCAGACTGTTTGAGGTCTGGTCGCTACAAGATGGTATTAGAGCACACGCTGACGATAGGACACGACCACTAAGCAAAAAGCCCTAAAACACAACTCACTCTTCTCATTTCTGACTCCTCATCTTTTCTACTCTTTTAGGATGGCGGATGGAAGGAACAAGTTCACACAACCAGATGAAGATACACCCTTTGGATGCCACTTGAAAGAAGTCACTAAGTACCTGAACATCAGTACCAAGCTTCACCGGGACCTACAACGCCACTTAACCAGAAGAGGAGCGTTGGATGATTCAAGTTCAAGTTCCAGGAAGGACGTTCATGCCCGTCACTGAGCCCATAGAGTTTTCCTTTGATGCACAAACCTGGATTCTAGGAAAGAGCATGGCAGCCCACATCACCATGGGACACATTGGAAAAGTTTACCACAAGGATCTCAAGGATACTATTTACCAGATTTGTGGGCACCGAGATGACCAATGGGAGATGATTAGCACCAGGAAGGATAGACCAATTGAAGCATTCATACAAGAGTTGAACCAGCACATTCGTTGCCAGGAGAACCAGGTGTGCACAGGCATGATAGATCTAAAGAAGGCCATGACCAAGATCACGGAACTGGAGGAAGAACTCAAGTCTACACGCGATGGATATGAGGAGGAAATAGCAACACTTGTGGAGAGGAATGATGATCTGAAGAAGAAGCAAAAAGTATTCATTGGATTTCCAGCGACTGGAGGAGAAGACGATGATTGCACTTGCCCGGAGAATTACATCATCATCGACGACCCCGAATTGGACCCAGACGATAGCGATGATGATTATGTTGATGAAGCTGGAGCAGATATCATGGAGTCTTCAACGGAGCAGTTTTTGTAGTCGACCACCATAATAGTAGTAGTATTCCCCCATGAATCTAGTATAGTCCGAGCACTTTTGCAACGATAGTTAGACCGTTGTATGCCATTGTTTGAATTGAATGAAGTGATATTGTTTGCTTTTGTCTCATGTGCATATGGGTAGTGTTTTCTCTCTAGACCTCATTCCATTCTATTTCCTCATATTTTCTAAAACCCTCAGATGCCTCCGAGGCGTGACAATGGATTTGCTTTCCCACCGGAGCTCACTCAGTTGATCCAGCAGCCGAATGTGTTGATGCAGTTACTAGTCCAGAATCAGAATCAGGGGAATAACAACAACAACAACCCACCACCTCCACCACCTGTTGATCACTTAACACGTTTCCTTAGACTGAATCCGCCGGTGTTCTCCAGTAGCACCGAGCCGATAGTTGCAGATGATTGGCTCCGCAAGACAGGAAGGGAGTTGACCACTGCAGGATGCACATATGCGGAAAAGGTGCATTTTTCCACACATCAGCTTGATGGCCCCACAGCATCATGTTGGGAGAATTTCACAGCCACTTATCCTATCGACACGGTCACATGGGATCAGTTTCAGCAGGCACTCCGTACTGACCATGTTTCCGCAGGAGCTATGGCCGTGAAGAAGTGTGAGTTTCGCAACTTGCGCCAAGGAGGACGGATAGTTGGCCAGTATGTGGATGACTTTAGTAAGCTAGCATGTTATGCCCCAGATGACGTTGCTACAGATACAGCTAAACATTAGAAGTTTCTAGAAGTACTGAATGATGAGCTGAGCATGCAGTTGATGGTAGCAACTTTCAACAACTACCAGGAGTTGGTAGATTGTGCTCTCATGATTGAAGGGAAGCAACAGCAGATTGACAACCGCAAGCGGAAGTATGGACAAGGTAAGTACAATTCTGGAGCTCAGTAGAAGCCACGTTTTACCCCGAAATCAGGAGGACATTTTCAGCATACCCATGGAGGAGGTAGCTCACATAATCATAGTGGCCCCTAGAATGGTAACGGTAATGGAGGAAGCAACGGTGAGAACCGTACCAACCCATCAACCCCAGCCAAGAGAGACCTGAGCCAAGTCACTTGCTATAAGTGTCAGGAGACTGGACATTATGCCAATGAATGTCTTGAAGCCCAGAATGGAAATGGCAATGGAAGCTCTGGGAAGAAGCCGAACCCTTTTAACATGGGACAGGTGAACCACGTTAACGTGGAGGAGGTTGAAGCCCAACCAGATGCAGTAATAGGTAAGTTTTTGGTTAAGTCACTTACTGCAATCGTTCTTTTTGATACTGGTGCATCGCATTCATACATATCAAGGGGATTTGTGGATAAGTGTAAACTTCCCACCAAAGTTCTTAGAACACCTATGTTAGTAAGCTCACCAGGAGCGGAGTATATGGCCAGTTGAGGATGTTTTCAAGTGCCATTGAGTATAGGTAGGCATGTCTTCCCTTCGGATTTAATCATTCTGGAATTGCAAGGTTTGCATGTGATTCTGGGTATGGATTGGCTATGGATGTATGGAGGAAACATCGATTGCGCTAGTAAGTCAATTTTTCTTACCACCCCGGAAGGGAGAAGGATCAAGTATGTATCATGACATGAGCCGAAAGAGGACACAAGTAAATTCCTTATCAGGAGTTGAGCAGGAGGAAGTACCAGTGGTGAAGGATTTCCCTAATGTATTTCCAGAGGAGTTGCCAGGCATGCCACCGGATAGAGACAATGAGTTTTTGATTGAGCTTTTACCAGGCAGAAGGCCGATATCTAAGAGACCGTACAGGATGCCCGCACAAGATTTGGAGGAAATTAAGAAGCAGATTAAGGAGCTACTGGATAAAGGCTAAATTTGTCCAAGTTCATCACCTTGGGGATCGCCAGTGCTTCTAGTGGAGAAGAAGGATGGATCATTAGGGATGGTTGTTGATTATCAAGGATTGAATGAAGTAACAATCAAGAACAAGTACCCATTGCCGATGATCAATGATGTGTTTGACCAATTGCAAGGAGCTAAGGTATTTTCCAAGATCGATCTACGATCAGGATACCACCAGTTGAAGATTCAAGAGCAGGATATACCTAAGACGGCTTTTCCCACCTGACGAAGTCATGTACCTAGGGTAGGGTCATGGACCTGTCCAAGGTACCCTCCCCAAGGACATATTTATGGGAAACTGCCTTCCAGTCGACCAAGAGGGATTCCACTCGACAGACTCGAAGACACTCGACCATGAAGACTCACTCGACCACTAGGAGATCAAGAGCCACTCTGTATCCAAATGGTCTGTAATTAAGTAGTCTTTATGGCCATGATGACACTTTATGTAAGGCGTTACAGGTAACGCCTGGCCTTAATGTACTTTAAACACTCCGCTACGTGGGCTGGCTGGGGTCCTGGCATACACTATATAAGCCACCCCCCTCCACTGGCAGAAGGGTTCGCACCCCTATAACTCATACGCTTATAATCCAGTCGACCGCCTCCGGTCTCCGAGACGTAGGGCTGTTACTTCTTCCGAGAAGGGCCGGAACTTGTAAATCTCTTGCGTATACAACTACTCCATAGCTAGGATCTTGCCTCTCCATACCTACCCCCTATTCTACTGTCAGTCTTAGTACCACGAAAGTTGGCGCCCACCGTGGGGCAGGTGTCTTAGCGCTTTATTGGAGAAGTTGCATTTGTTCCGATCGCCTTCATCATGGTTTCTGGCGGAGTTCTGGTCGAGGGCCGCGAGATCCGTCTCGGCGCGCTCACGTTCAACGCCGAGGACTCTGCTTGGCTCCAGGAGGCTCCGCTCAACATCGACGCACTTCCCGTCCGCGGGGAGACGCACTTTCGTGCGTGTGTCCGTGGCGTCCTGCTGCGGCAACCATCGACTCTGTATCGGTCGACTCCTATGTCGTCCTCCCTCCCTGTCTCCTGCCAGCGCAAGCGCTCTGGTCGGTCGAGGCTCCAGCGGTGGGTGAGACACGCAGTGGCTCGCCAATCGGCCACCACCCTAGTCGTGGCAATCGAGCCCGATGAATCTCTCTACGGCCTGTTCGATCTGTCGACTGGCTCCGTAGAGACCGCATCCGAGTGCGACAGCAGTGATCCAGCGGCGGAGGTTCTGATGGTCAATGGGCCACGTAGTCCTCCCGGCTTCACCCGCACCAATGGGATGGACGGCGGAGGTGACCCCGCTCAGGTCCACGAGGAATATCAACCCGAGCCACTCACTTCCCTACAAAGAGAAGATCTTCGCCGCCGGAACATGGATGCCCTGGATACTCCCATCTTAGGAGAAACTCCCGAGGCTCGTGCCTTGGAGGAGGCGCGTTTGGCCAACTTGGATGAACGCACTTGATTGGAGAACCTCCAGCGAGCACTCGACGAATGTGCGCGGCAATGAGTACCCGACTCCAGTCGACGTCAACTCTTTTTGTAACCAACTCAGGTATATCGAACCACGATTCAAAATCTAGCAGCTACAGCCCGTATAGCTGAGTCAATTCAGCCCTCTCAGTCGGAGGCTGGCAGAGGCTTGATGTAGATCTGGGATTTGCTCCGAGCAGCAGGAGATCAGAATTCAGCTGTGTCACAGTCACGCAATAGGATTCACAGTCGATCCGTCGCTGCGAATACAGTCCAATCGGCTCATAGCCCAAGATCGCCTCTGCGGCGTGAGGGACGTGGAGGTCGACGTGATCAGTATGATGACCGATTCGATCGTGATGATCGACGTCGAGTGCCATCTCCCCCCCCAAGGGGTGGGTCTTACGCCCATCGGTAGCAAGATGACAGGCGCCAGCTCAGTGTTGGGCGAAGAGCTCCGGTCGACCCCAGGGAAACAGGCTTTGACGCGAGATCCATCATTGTGCAATGTTTGGTCGATCGGAACAGAGCTCATCGAGGTAGCCACGACAGAGATGCACCCACTAGCAGCCGAGTCCATGTTTCAGGTCCAGAATGTTTTAGCAGAGCCATCAAAGCTGCAGTGATACCTCCCAACTTCAGGTTGGCAACTGGGGTAAGTAAATTCACTGGTGAGTCCAAGCCCGAAACCTGGCTCGAATATTACCGAGTGGCTGTACAGATTGGAGGTGGCAATGATGAGGTGGCCATGAAGCACTTACCACTCATGTTGGAGGGTTCGGCCAGGGCCTGGTTGAATCAGTTAGCTCCTAGCAGCATTTACACTTGGGAAGATCTTTCCCGAGTGTTCGTCAGGACATTTGAGGGAACTTGCAAGGGACCAGCAGGACTGACAGAGCTGCAGGTCTGCATGCAAAAGTCGAATGAGACCCTGAGAGATTACATCCAGAGATGGATCACCTTGCATCATACCGTGGAGAATGTATCTGATCATCAAGCGGTTTGTGCCTTCAATTATGGTGTTAAGAACAGAGAGTTAAGTTTGAAATTTGGTCGGACCGGGGATATGACCCTGTGTCGAATGATGGAGATTGCCACCAAATACGCCAATGGTGAAGAAGAGGATCGACTCCGGAGTGGCAAGTACAAGCAGAGCCAGTCGGAAAAAGGAAACTCCAGTCAGAAGCAGAAGCGGAAAGCCGAGCCAGCTGCTCCTGGAGAGGCTCTGGCCGTGACTCAGGGCAAATTCAAAGGGAAGCCCAAAGGATCATGGAATCCCAAGAAGGTAAAGGATAAAGAGGGAAACGACGTGATGGATCTGCCGTGTCCCATCCACACGAAGAAAGACGAAGAGGGTAACTTGATCTACCCGAAACATACCACTCGCCAGTGCCGACTCTTAATCCAGCAGTTTCAAGGAAAACAGCCCAAGGACAAGGAAAAGGAGACGGATAAGGCTGAGGACAAAGAGGACAGTGATGAAGGATACCCTCATGTCAATTCCACCCTAATGATTTTTGCTGATGTGGAGAGCAAAAGTTGATTGAATGTTATCAACCTTGAGGTAAATATGGTCGCTCCGGCGACACCAAGCTATCTGAGATTGTCCCAAACTGCCATTACGTTCGACCAGTCCGATCATCCGACTCACATAGCCACCCCTGGGAGGCAAGCTTTGGTGGTCGACCCAATTGTCGAAGGCACTCGACTGACTAAGGTGCTGATGGATGGTGGCAGTGGACTGAATATATTGTATGCGGAGACGCTAAAGGGAATGGGCATTCCGATGTCCAGACTCAGCTCCGGCAACATGAGTTTTCATGGAGTCATTCCTGGAAAGAAGGCTGAGTCACTCGGCCAAATAGCTCCAGATATGGTGTTCGGCGACTCGAAGCATTTCCGCAAAGAGAAGCTGACATTTGAAGTTGTAGATTTCCAGAGCGCTTATCACGCTATTTTTGGGAGACCAGCTTCTGCACGTTTCATGGCTTGACCATGTTACGTGTACCTCAAACTGAAGATGCCCGGCCCCAAAGGCGTGATCAACATCACTAGCAATCGGAAAAAGGCAGAAGAGTGTTTTCAGAAAGGCTCAAAGATTGCTGATTCCCAGATAACAGTGGTACAGCTAGAGGAATATAAGAAAAATGCAGATTCGAGTGATTTATTGCGGGCCAAGAAGCCCGCCACAGAGTCAGCGTTCCAGTCGTCTGGTGAGATGAAGCCTGTTCACATTCACCCGACCGACCCCAGTGCGGCTCCGACTCATATTTCCACAACACTCGACTCTAAATAGGAAGAAGAGCTCATCCAGTTCCTCCGTGAGAACTGGGACATCTTTGCATGGAAGCCTGCCGACATGCCGGGTGTTCCCAGGGGGCTGGCTGAGCATCGTTTACGAGTCGACCCAAAAGCAAAACCTGTCAAAGAACATCTTCGACGGTCCGCCGTCCAGAAGAGAAAGGCCATTGGCGTGGAGGTGGCTTGACTCCTGGCAGCAGAGTTTATCCAAGAGATATACCACTCCAAGTGGCTCGCCAATGTTGTCATGGTCCCCAAGAAGGACAAGTCACTTTGCATGTGCATTGACTTCAAACATATCAATCAGGCCTGCCCGAAAAATCATTTTCCTCTCCCCCGCATCGACCAAATAGTCGACTCGACTTCGGGGTGCGAGAGATTGTCTTTTTTAGATGCCTATTCCGGGTATCAGATTCGTCTGTGTGGACCCGACGAGATCAAAACAGCTTTCATCATTGCATTCAGGTGCTTCTGCTATGTCACCATGCCATTCGGTCCCAAGAATGCCGGAGCCACGTTCATGAGGATGATTCAAAAGTGTTTACTCGCTAAAATCAGTCGGAATGTGGAAGCGTACATGGATGATATTGTGGTCAAGTCACGAAAGGGTTCCGACCTGTTGACCGACCTCACTGAAAGATTTGCCAATCTCAGGAGGTATGATATCAAGCTTAATCCATCAAAGTGCACATTCGGAGTTCCTGGTGGAAAGTTACTCGGTTTTCTCGTTTCAGAACGAGGAATCGATGCTAACCCAGAAAAAGTTGGCACCATACTCTGAATGAAACACCCTGTGCGTGTGCACGATGTCCAGAAGCTTACTGGATGCCATGCCGCGTTAAGTCGATTCATCTCTCGCCTCGGTGAAAAGGCATTGCCTCTTTACCAACTGATGAAGAAGTCAGACAAGTTCGAGTGGACTCCAGAAGCTGATGCAGCGTTTGCCGAGCTAAAAGCTCTACTCTCCACCCAGCCGGTGCTTGCTACTCCAGTCAGCAAAGAGCCTCTGTTGCTTTACATTGCAGCCACAGGACAAGTCGTCAGTATAGTACTTACGGTCGAGCGGGAAGAAGAAGGGAAAGCCTTCAAAGTTCAGCGCCCAGTGTATTATATTTCCGAAGTTTTGACCCCATCGAAGCAAAGATATCCTCATTAGCAGAAGCTTGTGTATGGGATCTACATGACCACGAAGAAGGTTGCTCATTATTTCTCTGATCATTCCATTACAGTCGTCAGCGACGCCCCATTGTCAGAGATTCTGCACAACAGAGATGCAACTGGTCATGTGGCGAAATGGGCGATTGAACTCGTTCCCCTTGATATCAAGTTTGAGGCAAAGAAAGCCATTAAGTTCCAAGCAAGAGCAGATTTCCTTGCCGAGTGGATTGAACAACAACAGCCGACTCAAGTTCACTCGGAACACTGGACCATGTTCTTTGAAAGCTCTAAGATGTTAAATGGTTCCGGTGCTGGGATAGTTTTGGTTTCCCCCAGAGGAGATAAGCTCAGATATGTGCTCCAGATTCACTTTGATTCCTCCAACAATGAAGCAGAATACGAGGCACTTTTATATGGGTTGCGCATGGCTATTTCCCTCGGCGTCCGTCGCCTTATGGTTTATGGCGACTCAGATTTGGTGGTCAATCAGGTGATGAAGTAGTGGGAGGTTAGAAGCCCAGCCATGACTGGATACTGCAATGCAGTAAGAAAGCTTGAAAAGAAATTTGAAGGGTTAGAGCTCCATCATATACCCCGACTGAAGAACCAAGCGGCTGATGATTTGGCAAAGATAGGTTCCAAGAGAGAAGCCATTCCCGGTGATGTGTTCCTGGAGCATATCCATACCCCATCAGTTAAGGAAGAACCTTTTACCGAAGAAGCTCCGCAGCCTAAAAGTGTCACGGATCCGACTGTAGTTGAAGTTCCAACAGTGGTCGACCTGATCATGGAAGTGTTGGTGATCACTCCCGATTGGACAGTACCGTATATCGCGTATATCTTAAGGAAAGAGCTCCCAGAGGATGAAGAAGAGGCTCGACAGATCGTCCGCCGATCTAAAGCCTTTACCGTGATAAGGGGACAGTTGTACAGAGAAAGCGCGACTGGAGTTGGTCAGAAATGCATAACGCCAGAAGAAGGTCGAATAATCCTTGACGACATCCACTCGGGAACCTGTGGCCATCATGCGTCCTCTCGGACCATTGTAGCCAAAGCATACCGAGCCGGATTTTACTAGCCAAGAGCGAATGAAATGGCAAAGGAGATAGTCGACAAGTGTGAAGGATGTCAATTTTACTCCAATATGTCACACAAGCCCGCCTCAGCTTTAAAGACCATACACTCGTCTGGCCCTTCGCTGTATGGGGATTGGATATGGTTGGACCTCTGAGAACAGGCAGAAGCGGTTTCACCCACGTGCTGGTAGCAGTCGACAAATTCACCAAGTGGATTGAGGCTAAACCCACCAAGAACCTTGATGCCGGCACTGCTGTCAGCTTCATCAGAGAGTTGATATTCAGATATGGAGTCCCACACAGAATCATCACTGACAATGGGTCAAACTTTGATTTCGAGGAATTCAGAGCGTTTTGCACATCTCAGGGCACACTAGTCGACTATGCTTCAGTCGCTCATCCTTAGTCGAATGGACACGCAGAACGAGCAAATGGCTTGATTCTCAAAGGGTTGAAACCCCGATTGATGTGTGATCTCAAGCACGCAGCTGGTGCATGGGTCGATGATTTTCCATCAGTGCTTTGGGGGTTAAGGACCATGCCTAACCGGTCGACTGGGAGAACTCCGTTCTTCTTGGACTACGGAGCTGAAGTGGTCTTGCCGAGTGACCTGCTTCACAACGCTCCCCGAGTCGAGCTCTACATCGAAGCTGAAGCAGAACAAGCCCGGCAGGACGCAGTCGACCTTCTAGAGGAAGAAAGGGAGATGGCTTTGATCCGATCGACCATTTACCAGCAGGACTTGCGTCGCTTCCACGCCAAAAACATGAGGAGTCGAGCCTTCCAGGAAGGAGATTTGGTTCTCCGAGTGGATCGGCAGAAACCACACAAGCTAGCTCCTTCTTGGGAAGGCCCCTTCATCGTCACCAAGGTTCTCCACAATGGAGCATACCGTCTTTACAATGTCGAGCACCAGATCGACGAGCCTCGAGCTTGGAACACGGAGCTGCTCCGCCCCTTTTACACTTAAGTATGCACTCGGAAATGTAATAAAAGTATTTCTGTAGTTCATTTTTCAAAGACAATAGTGTTATGATTTTCCCGGTGATTGTTGTTACTTTTGTTTGTTCAATAAAATTCCCCCCAGTGGGTGGCTTGGCTGCGAATCCGTTTCGCCTAAGTTTGTAAAAATCCTCCCGAGTGGTGAGCCAGCCTCTCACTCGGAGGCTTAGCCGCGAATCCGTTTCGCCTAAGTTCAATAAAATCCTACCAAGTGGCGAGCCAGTATCCCACTTGGGGGCTTAGCTGCAGTCCAAGTACTCGCCTAAGTTTAAATGAAATCCTACCGAGTGGTGAGCCAGTCTCCCACTCGGAGGCTTAGCTGCAGTCCAAGTACTCGCCTAAGTTTCAACAAAATCCTACCGAGTGGTGAGCCAGCCTCCCACTCGGGGGCTTAGCTGCCGCATAGCGCTCGCCTAAGTACAAGCATAACGTGCGCTCCGCAAGGAAGTCGAGGTGCAGGTCGACTGCTGTCGTCCTCTTCCGAGCTACGCCACAAGTATAATGTGCCAGAGTACCTCCCACTCAGGGACTTAGCTGCAGCCCAGTGCTAGCCTAAGTTTTTGAAAATCCTACCGAGTGGAGAGAAGACCTCCCACTCGGGGACTTAGCTGCAGCCCAGTACTCGCCTAAGTTTTTGAAAATCCTACCGAGTGGAGAGTAGACCTCGCTCTCGGGGGCTTAGCTGCAGCCCAGTGCTCGCCTAAGTTTTTGAAAATCCTTCCGAGTGGAAAGCAGACCTCCCACTCGGAGGCTTAGCTGCAACCCTGTGCTCGCCTAAAGGTGTTGAGGAACAAGTCGATTGCAATAAGTGCTTCATCCTAGCCTGCAAAAGACACCTCAAACCAGATGCAAACATATTCAATGTCGAATCCAAGTTCAGATAACGTCTTACAGAACCATAAGTGCTCAGGCGCTAAGCCCATTAAAGTTTATCGGTTACAAAAACCACTCGGCATACCGAGGCAAATTTAAAGTATCAAGCATAGAAGTTTTTTACCCATCCTGCAGAGGGCTAGAAGGCGCAACGAATTCGTCCAGGTCGACTCCATCTGCGATCCGAGTGGCAGCGACGATGAAGGTCCCCATGAAGGATCGGAAATCATGCTTCTTGGTATTGGCCACCTTGAGAGCTGCCAGCTTGTCATCTCACGCTTCCTTGCAGTGAACACGGGCCAGAGATAGGGCAACGTCCGCACCACAGCTGGCAGAAGACTTCTTCCATTCTTGCACTCGACTTGGAACATCGTTCAGTCGAGTCATCACAGACTCGAGGTCATTCTGAAGTGTTTCTCCTGGCCAGAGTGTTGTGTTGATGCGGGAAGTTGCGACCTTCAGCCTTGCGAGATAGTCGACAACAGCAACGCGAGACTCAAGTCGGAGCACGTTCATGGCGGCTTCGTCCTTCACAGGAGAGTTGATGGGATCTAGGCTTGTCTCCAGTCGACCAGTCTCCTCTTCAAAATTCTGGCAGAACTCTACAGATACAACCCCAAAGTTAAGACAGCAGTTTGATGACAAGATCATAATAAAAAGACCTGTCTGATACAAAGGATTACCTTCGAGCATGAGGAATAGCTTCTTCGCGAGTCCTCCCAAAGAAGCCTCCAGATCATTCCTCTTTCCCGCCAATTCACTGGCCTTGTCACTCAAAGTAATCTTGTAATTCTTCAGTCGACTGACCTCTTTGTTGGCAGCATCAAGAGCAGCTTGCAGATTGGTATTCTCCTCTTCAAGCTTGGTGATTGAGGCCAACTTTTCTTCTGCGAGCTTGGTTTTCTCTGAAGCTGCTTTCTGCGCCTCAGCGAGGTCGAGATCCTTCTTCTTCAGAGAATCCCTCAGTTTATTTGCAAAATCACAGTGGGGTCAGACTCGGGAATAAAACAAGAAACAAAGGCAGTCGTCAAGGTTCTCACCAAACATACCTTTTGCCTCCTCCTTTGCCTTCGTGAAGTTCTCCTGGACAAGTTTCAGATCAAGTTCGATCTGGATATGCTTGTTCTCCAACTCAATATAACGAGCTGCAAGCTCACAAGATTTCTGCGAAGAACCAATCGGCAGATGTCAAAGGCACGTCACTTCGGGGACTACACCCAGTGGGTGCACTGAGCATGCCCCCACTAGTTCTATCAGCTAGAGTCGACCAGTCGACCAGAAAAGACAGAAAGGCTAATCACCAGCAGATAGCCACACACAAAAAAGAGAGAGGTGTTCTTCAGACTGTAGTCGACTGCCAGCAGTCGACCACAGTCTCGGGGACTACACCCAGTGGGTGCACTCAGAGTGCCCCCACTGGTCTATGATTCCATTCGACCTGATCGAGTAAAGAAAAAGCTTAAGACATAAAGACTATGGTCGACTGCCAGTGGTCCACCATAGCCTTGGGGACTACACCCAGTGGGTTGTCACGCCCGGGTTTTCTAGACATAAATTTCCAGAAAAGACCGTCGTGCTCATCAGCCCCAGGATTTACTGTTAGCTGATGAGGCTCCAACTTGACATAGAAATTCCAAGCAAATACAAAAAAAGATGTAGTACAAGACCATCCTGGCCTGTGAGTACAACAAATGGTTTCTAGTGGTTGATGGCGGAAGCGGGTTGTGAAACATCAGTGTCTATGGGACTCCATTTCCCACAGGAACAGCTGACCAGGTTAACTCCTATCTTCGCGAGGCTGCTATCTCCATTGCTTAGGTTCCGGGGCTGTCATCGCGTCGCTCCTCTCCGTGCAAGAAAATCTGGCCAAGACAATAGCCAGGGACAAGCTAGTGAGTACTTTGAATGTACTCGCAAACATTATGAACACGGGTATAATATAACAACGATGTGCTAAATATATTTTATGCTCATGACGTCAGTCACAAAAGATAAATAAAACTCTGATGCGTGCAAGCAAGTTATTTATAAAAATGCAATAACATGGTAGTATTAAAATTTATGAAATAAATAACAAGCAATGCCACAGTCAGGCGTCTTAGCGACACCACATAAAGGGCTTTAAAAGAAATGCCACAATCGGGCATCTGAGCGACACCACATAAAGGGCTTTAAAAGAAATGCCACAGTCGGGCGTCTGAGCGACACCACATAAAGGGCTTTAAAAGAAATGCCACAGTCGGGCGTCTGAGCGACACCACATAAAGGGCTTTAAAAGAAATGCCACAGTCGGGCGTCTGAGCAACACCACATAAAGGGCTTTAAAAGAAATGCCACAGTCGGGCGTCTGAGCGACACCACATAAAGGGCTTTAAAAGAAATGCCACAGTCGGGCGTCTGAGGGACACCACATAAAGGGCTTTAAAAGAAATGCCACAGTCGGGCGTCTGAGGGACACCACATAAAGGGCTTTAAAAGAAATGCCACAGTCGGGCGTCTGAGCGACACCACATAAAGGGATTTAAAAGAAATGCCACAGTCGGGCGTCTGAGCGACACCACATAAAGGGCTTTAAAAGAAACAATCATAGTGAATATCCTGGAGGTAGAACCATCCCAGAGATACTCGATAATAACAATAATATCACGGGTTAGTCAACAATAATAATAATCATAGTTATCACAAATCACAATTAGTAATTCCATTTCTGGTTTATCAGTTTCACCTCCGAAGACCGACACTAAGACCGACACTTGACCTATCCCAGACTGTAATCCTTAACCATGGACACGGCTATTCGAATAGGTTTAATCTCTGCAGAGGGTGTACTCTTTACCCACGAGTAACGGATTCCTTTAGTCCATCAAGACTAATTCCGTCTACGGCCTTTTAGTTGAAAACACACCTAACTTGCACACACCAGCTTAACTCATCGGTGTCTGGAATCACCCACGACACTTGTTAAGCAAAACTCTAAGTGGGGAGCCTACAACCTCGCGTAGCATGGGATCAAATTTATATCGCGCGCTCTAAGGGGTGGCCTCCCCTCTCGGTCCCAACCGGAAACACCCATGCCCCCAGACCAGGTGGCCTGCCTACCAGCTACAACCGGTATCTTCCACCATGGCCTCTCTGTACGGTGTGTGCTAGAAAGAGGTTAACAAATTACTGAACCGTACTCTACTTGCTGTAGAGATGAGTGGTAGTACGAAACAAGTATGGGGGTTACTGGCACAAGACTCGATCCGCGGTGGACTCAGGAGGTTTATAAGTTCCCTGCATGACATGTATATCAAATATATTTCAACCGAAGAAATCACCACTCAATGTACCTTACCATGCCATACCGGACGTAACCGTCCCGACGGGGACTGGCGACAAGATCACGCCTACCCAAGGCCGAGGCTTTCCCGGATTCCTTTCCGGCATGCATACAAGGCACATGAGGATGATTACCATCACAATAATATTCATTTCCAACAGCAAGGAAATCACTAATATGCTTCCATGCAAATGATCATGTCACATGAAATAACAAGTCCTCCGAAATAAGGTGGTGTTATAAACATGTCAAATAACACACCAAAAACATTATGCCAGGATTCAGAATGCTTGCCTTTAAGTTGTGGAGGGGTGAGGTGTTCTCCAAAACTTTTGAAAGTTTCTTCTCTCTCTCCAAAATCCTATTTTAAAATATATTTGAATTAACACACATTTCAAAAACAGTACAAAAAAGTTGTTTGGAAAATTTTCAAATAGATCGAAAAATAAACTAGACCAAATTTGAGGAAGGTAGGAGAAAGAATCAACTCATTTGGAGTTATAATTAAAAAGTTATAGCCAGTCAAAGTTCTGGTCAAATCTGTTTTTAAAATAAAAGGTAAAAGAAAACGCTTCAGATAGAATACGCTTTCGGTGCAGGGTAAACGTACTCGTGAGTTTTACGCTTCCACTTATCCAGCGTGGACGGCGCGCGTCTCACTGACAGTGGGCCCTCCTAGCCCACTGGTCAGGTTTGACTGGTCTATTTCTCCCTCCTCTTCCTTTGCCCGAACGGAGGTGGGGCAACGGCAGTCGTCGCCGGCGAACGGTGGCTCCCCGCGGGTTCCAGAGGGTCTGGATGGATCCGCGACTCCAATGCGGTCCTTCAGGTGGTCGCCAGGCCGGTGGGGACGGAGGGAGCTGCCGGCGGCGATCTTCGCGGTGGAGGAGGCTCCGGGTGGATAGTGAGTTTGGGGCTGCGGTGGTCTCTGACCAAAATCGAGCGTGGGGTTGTACTCACGAGATGGAGGGAGAGCTCTTGGTGGAGAGAATGGAGAGGGGGAGGCACTGGTGGCGACGGAATCGGCCGGAACTTGGCGGCGGCCGAACCGGCCGGCCTCGGGGAAGAAGGCCTTCCCTGGTCGATTGGCTGCCACTGGGGCTTCCTGAAGACCGTTTGAGGCTACCTTCGTGCGGAGACGAGCTCGGGGCTCCTTAAATAGGCGAGGCAAGGCGGTTCCGCGGTGGCCGTGGATAAGCTCTCTAGCGAACCGCCTCTCTGTAGCTAGGGCGACGTGGCGGCGACGAGGGCTAGCAGACACGCTTGCGGATGAGCTCGCACTGCTCTAGGGGCCAGGTGGCGAGCGGGAGAGGCTTGGGCGGCGGTGCCCGTGGTAGGGGCGCACTCCCGACGCCGGCGTGCCGCCAAAAGTGCTCTGGCGGTGGCGCTGTAGGGCGCCAGGGCGGCTGTCGTGTTGTGGCGAGGCGGGGAGTGCGTGGCGAGGTCCTGCCGTGTGGGCCAAGACAGGGGCGCGACGCGGCGGCTCATGTGCGCGGCTGCAATTTGCGCGCTCTGGGCGCGCCCAGCGCACGCCCACCAGATGCTCGGCGAAATGGCATGGCATGCTGGGTGGCTCGGTTGGAGCTGGGGTTTAGCAGGTCTAGGTTTGGGCTTGCAAGGGGATCAGTGGACAAGCTGGTTTGGTCAGGGGATTAGGTTCACAGTGCAAACCAAAAATTCATGCCAAAACAGATCATGCCCATAAGGTGTTTGACAAAATGCCAAGGGCACTTAGGCAAGTCTTGGAGTGGTCAAAAACTCCAAATCAGTGGGTTGATTCACTCAAAACTTGCAAATAACATCACTGGGTTTTTGCATAAAGTTGAATCATATGCTACTACCAACATCCCATAATTTTGGTGGAGGCTAGAAAGAATTATTTAAAAGGGTTGTAGTGCAAATTGCACTCTGGACCAGAGAAGAAAAATTGAGTGTAGAGCTCAAAATATTACATAAATAAAAGATATTTTTGTATAAAAGTGATTTAAAAACATCACATGACATCTCCAATTTTTGGTTAGAATTTTAGGTGAATTTATCCAATGGTTGTAGTTCAAATATGGCCATTTAACCTTGAAACACCATTTTTCAAGAAAATAAAGATCAAGAAATTTAATTAGTTAATTAGTTATACTGATAAAAGAAAAGTTTTTCTTGAGAGGTTAAATAAGTCCAATAACATATTTGAAAGGTTTTCACTTTGGGGAAAAACTCCATAATAACAAGGAAGGAAATGATTGAAAATCAAAATGGAGCTCAGAAATTCAAAGTTTTAATTCCGGCAAAAATTTTAATTCATTAAAACAAGGCCAAATTTTTGGGGTGTCACAACACTACCCCCCTTAAGAAAAATCTCGTCCTCGAGATTTGTTAAAAGCTGTTTTAAGAAAAACTATATGCAATAAAAATGTGGCTACAGTGAGAGGGCAATAAGTGGTGAAAAATCACAGTGTGAGTACTGGTGCTGCGTGAAAAAGTCTACGGTTCGGGACAAAAACGTGAGATTTCTATGCTGGATAAAAATTTAGAATAACTTCTAAATTTAAATATACGCTGGTCGTACCCGAGAGCACAGTGCTCTCTCTGGCTGACAGGTGGGACCGGGGTCCACTGCCAGTCTCTTCTTCTCCCTCTGGTTCTCTCTTCTTCCTCTCTCCCGCGCGCTTTCTCCACCGGCGACGCCTAGCGCGTAGGGCATCTAGGCTGTATCGTGGTAGTGCGCGGCGTGCTAGTTGTTGGTGCAGCGTGCACTCACCTCGCGGGCCAGTGCGCTGTCAGCACTGCTCGTGGATTCGACTCCGAACACCGGCGATCGGCGACGAGCGGCGTTGGTGCACTTCGTCCATCGTACACCGAGCTCGAGCTATAAAACGACCGGGGTGCTTCTCTCTTCTTCCTCACACCTGGCCTCACTTCTCCTCCTCCTTTCTCCATTACTGCATACAAAAGCTCGGGTGAGGCTCTAATGGCGGAGGCGATGCCGGACTGGTTTGCAATCCTGATATGCGGAGGGCTGACGACACTGCTGGGGCTCTCTGTGCTCCTGTGCGCCATCATCCTCGACGATCATCGCGACGCTGCTTCTCGGGTGTTGGCTCTCCGCGATGGTGGTGATCACGAGGAGTAGGTGGGGTGTGCCGGGTGCTAACTGTTGTTAGGGGGGTGATTAGCTGGATGTAACACCGTTGCAAAGATTTGCAAACAGTGTATGTGTTCGAATGGTAATGGTTGTGAGTCTGTTGCGTGGTGCTGTGTGAAATTAAAGAATCGACGTCGTGAGAAGGGGAAGATGTAGCAACTCAGGGAAAAGAAACCTCACTCCAGGATTTTGCGAGGGAAAAACAATTAATTTAAAGGAGCATAAATCACAAAAACTACACACATTAGTAGAAGCCAAATAATTGACTCGTCGTACAAACACAGGGTATCGCACATAAGTCACACACATAAATAAATGCTGAAATAACAAATACAATAGTGACGTCTAAAATGAAAACGGTAACTGGTTGGGGTCCTGATAAAATGTCTCTGGTAAAGGGATACACTCCTCTTCTATCGGAGGCAGTGGATTGACCTGTCGATGCACGTGTCTCTCCTGGTCGGGCCTTAGTGCTCTGCCGATGGCAATATGAGGATTTAAATCAGTGAGACTCTGGAGATAATCCATTACTCGCTGGTTCAAATGCTCTTGAGCGATGATGTACTGGATGAGTTTGGCTAGTACTGGGTCTTTCTCAATCTGTCCACCGGGAAAAGATGTCACTCCTTCGGGTGTTGCACGACTCGGAAAATAATAATATCCTCGTTCGCGGGCATAGGTTACTGCGGATCAAAGGCGAGCAATCGCTTCTTTTGCAGCATCTTCTATGGCCAGGTGTGGGGTTGGCATAGATTTTCCCACGAAGGAAACTTCTGTTGGGTCTTGGTTGGAGTCTACAGGAGGAATGTGTACTGCTGCCCAATATTCCGAGGTGGATGGGGTGATTCTTGATTTGAACAGCTCGTACTGGGTTGGCGGGGTAGAACCCATGGTACTGCGGGTAAAGTCCCGCAATATTTTGACAAAACTACCCGGGGTTGCATCTGGGGTTCTCAGATGAATGCCGGGGCTTGGCATGACCAGAAATGGTTGTGAGAGTGGTGCACGAGGTGAGGGTTGCTGGGTAAGGTCACAAGGTGGCCTTCTTATATAGCATCTGGGCTGTTTTATTTACCGTGGTGGAAGGTAATAAATTTGCCAGCTTAGCTCCAAAGGTCGGGTCATTGTCAGAGATACACATATCTCATAAAGAGACGTGGTACTGTGGTTGTTGTCGGGTTGGTTTTGGTAGCTGTGCCTAGAAAAATATGCAACTATGCGCTGACCAAATAAATGCAAGGTTATTATTAAAATAGAGGCATAACGACAGGCTGCGTTAATATACACGGTCGCACGATTACAAAGCGAGGATACACTGAAACTCGGTGCTACTCGCACGGCTTAATCTACCTCGTTTATGTCTAAACGGGCGTGCCTGGTGGATGTCGAGGCTTCTCCACGTGTCTCACTGCCGGGATTAGTCGGAGATGGCGGAGGAACTGCAGGGTCGGGGTAGCGATGATGACCATCACGGGGATTGTTAGCCACAATCCCATTGGAGTGTGTTCCCAAAAGGCGACGAAGCACTTCTGGGGTCATCAAAGCATCTCGGTTGGTGGCTGGAGCTGATCTCAGGGTCTCGATCGGTTGTCCGAACAGCACGACTGGGTTGTCGGTGTCGGGCTCGTCTTCTCTTCTAGCTGGGGTTCGATGAACCAACTCTCCTCTAGCTGCGATCAGATCAATGGTGATCAGGTCGAACTGTGCCTCTAGTGCACTTACATAGCGCACTAGGTGCAACAGTGTGGGATCTGTCTCGTGATCTCCGTTGGCAACTTGGGGTGGTCTACCATACCCTTCACGTCTGGGGTAGTAGTGGAACGAGCGACAGTTAACTCTGGGCGACAAGTGCCGGAGATGAACTATAGCCTCTCGAGCAGCTAGTTGTATGGCTTGTGGCTCAAAGGAAGTTGTTCTTCCGGTGAACCTGTAGGGGCGCTCGGGTGCTAGACCCCTACCGTAGATGTGCACAGTGGCCCAGAATTGATGGTCTTCACCGCTCACGGGTCCTTGGTACACAACATATTCAGGTGGCTCTTCTAACGCATAGGCACGACGGGTGAGGTTTGCGAGGATGGTCACAAAACCTCCAAGGTTGGTTGCTGTGGTATCATTGTGCACGACGGGGCCGGGCATTGTAGCTTGGTTTGGAGTAGAGGCTATGTTGTGCTATGTTGGTGCTAGTATGCCCCTTTTTATAGGAAAAGGGGACGGAGTCTTCCTTTGCACGCTTGCGAGAAAGGACTATTTAGGATTCGATCACTGGCGCATGAGCAACAGGTTAGGTTGATAGGTTGGGCACCAACTGCCAAAAGGTGTTGGGTCACTGTCTGGCTATCTTGCACGAGAAGCTTGGCTGGGCTTTGGTTATGGTTTGGTGGGTTGGTTTGCCTAATTTTATAGACCCGGCTAAGATAGGATTAGCCAATGGCCAGCCTGGCTCTGATACCAAGTCTGTCACGCCCGGGTTTTCTAGACATAAATTTCCAGAAAAGACCGTCGTGCTCATCAGCCCCAGGATTTACTATTAGCTGATGAGGCTCCAACTTGACACAGAAATTCCAAGCAAATACAAAAAAAGATGTAGTACAAGACCATTCTGGCCTGTGAGTACAACAAATGGTTTCTAGTGGTTGATGGCGGAAGCGGGTTGTGAAACATCAGTGTCTATGGGACACCACATAAAGGGCTTTAAAAGAAATGCCAATGGCCAGCCTAATTTTATAGACTCGGCTAAGATAGGATTAGCCAATGGCCAGCCTGGCTCTGATACCAAGTCTGTCACGCCCGGGTTTTCTAGACATAAATTTCCAGAAAAGACCGTCGTGCTCATCAGCCCCAGGATTTACTATTAGCTGATGAGGCTCCAACTTGACACAGAAATTCCAAGCAAATACAAAAAAAGATGTAGTACAAGACCATTCTGGCCTGTGAGTACAACAAATGGTTTCTAGTGGTTGATGGCGGAAGCGGGTTGTGAAACATCAGTGTCAATGAAGGTGAGGTTGATTCACTCAAAACTTGCAAATAACATCACTGGGTTTTTGCATAAAGTTGAATCATATGCTACTACCAACATCCCATAATTTTGGTGGAGGCTAGAAAGAATTATTTAAAAGGGACACCACATAAAGGGCTTTAAAAGAAATGCCACAGTCGGGCGTCTGAGCGACACCACATAAAGGGCTTTAACAGAAATGCCACAGTCGGGCGTTTGAGCGACACCACATAAAGGGCTTTCAAAGAAATGCCACAGTCGGGCATCTCAGCGACACCACATAAAGGTCTTTAAAAGAAATGCCACAGTCGGGCGTCTGAGCGACACCACATAAAGGGCTTCAAAATAAACAATCATAGTGAATATCCCGGAGGTAGAACCATCCCAGAGATACTCGATAATAACAATAATATCACGGGTTAGTCAACAATAATAATAATCATAGTTATCACAAGTCACAAGTAGTAATTCCATTTCTGGTTTAACAGTTTCACCTCCAAAGCTCGACACTAAGACCGACACTTGACCTATCCTAGACTGTAATCCTTAACCATGGACACGGCTATTCGAATAGGTTTAATCTCTGCAGAGGGTGTACTCTTTACCCACGAGTAACGGATTCCTTTAGTCCATCAAGACTAATTCTGTCTACGGCCTTTTAGTTGAAAACACACCTAACTTGCACACACTAGCTTAACTCATCGGTGTCTGGAATCACCGACGACACTTGTTAAGCAAAACTCTAAGTGGGGAGGCTACAACCTCGCGTAGCATGGGATCAAATTTATATCGCGCACTCTAAGGGGTGGCCTCCCCTCTCGGTCCCAACCGGAAACACCCATGCCCCCGGACCAGGTGGCCTGCCTACCAGCTACAACCGGTATCTTCCACCATGGCCTCTCTGTACGGTGTGTGCTAGAAAGAGGTTGACAACTTACTGAACCGTACTCTACTTGCTGTAGAGACGAGTGGTGGTACGAAACATGTATGGGGGTTACTGGCACAAGACTCGATCCGCGGTGGACTCAGGAGGTTTATAAGTTCCCTGCATGACATGTATGTCAAATATATTTCAACCGAAGAAATCACCACTCAATGTACCTTACCATGCCATACCGGACGTAACCGTCCCGACGGGGACCAGCGACTAGCTCACGCCTACCCAAGGCCGAGGCTTTCCCGGATTCCTTTCCGGCATGCATACAAGGCACATGAGGATGATTACCATCACAATAATATTCATTTCCAACAGCAAGGAAATCACTAATATGCTTCCATGCAAATGATCATGTCACATGAAATAACAAGTCCTCCGAAATAAGGTGGTGTTATAAACGTGTCAAATAACACACCAAAAACATTATGCTAGGGTTCAGAATGCTTGCCTTTAAGTTGTGGAGGGGTGAGGTGTTCTCCAAAACTTTTGAAAGTTTCTTCTCTCTCTCCAAAATCCTATTTTAAAATATATTTGAATTAACACACATTTCAAAAACAGTACAAAAAGTTGTTTGGAAAATTTTCAAATAAATCTGAAAATAAACTAGACCAAATTTGAGGAAGGCAGGAAAAAGAATCAACTCATTTGGAGTTATAATTAAAAAGTTATAGCCAGTCAAAGTTCTGGTAAAATCTGTTTTTAAAATAAAAGTATAAAAGAAAACGCTTCAGATAGAATACGCTTTCGGTGCAGGGTAAACGTACTCGTGAGTTTTACGCTTCAACTTATCCAGCGTGGACGGCGCGCGTCTCACTGACAGTGGGCCCTCCTGGCCCACTGGTCAGGTTTGACTGGTCTATTTCTCCTTCCTCTTCCTTTGCCCGAACGGAGGCGGGGCAACGGCGGTCGTCGCCGGCGAACGGTGGCTCCCCGCGGGTTCCAGAGGGTCTGGATGGATCCGCGACTCTAGTGCGGTCCTCCAGGTGGTCGCCAGGCCGGTGGGGACGGAGGGAGCTGCCGGCGGCGAGCTTCGCGGCGGAGGAGGCTCCGGGTGGATAGTGAGTTTGGGGCTGCGGTGGTCTCTGACCAAAATCGAGCATGGGGTTGTACTCACGAGATGGAGGAAGAGCTCTTGGTGGAGAGAATGGAGAGGGGGAGGCACTGGTGGCGACGGAATCGGCTGGAACTTGGCGGCGGCCGAACCGGCCGGACTCGGGGAAGAAGGTCTTCCCTGGTCGATTGACTGCCACTGGGGCTTCCTGGAGACCGTTTGAGGCTACCTTCGTGCGGAGACGAGCTCGGGGCTCCTTAAATAGGCGAGGCAAGGCAGTTCCGCTGCGGCCATGGATAAGCTCTCCGGCGAACCGCCTCTCTGTAGCTAGGGCGACGTGGCGGCGACGAGGGCTAGCAGACACGCTTGCGGATGAGCTCGCAATGCTCCAGGGGCCAAGCGGCGAGCGGGAGAGGCTTGGGCGGCGCTGCCCGTGGCAGGGGCGCACTCCCGACACCGGCGTGCCGCCAAAAGTGCTCTGGCGGTGGCGCTGTAGGGCGCCAGGGCGGCTGCCGTGTTGTGGCGAGGCGGGGAGTGCGTGGCGAGGTCCTGCGGTGTGGGCCAAGACAGGGGCGCGACGCGGCGGCTCGTGTGCGCGGCTGCAATTTGCGCGCTCTGGGCGCGCCCAGTGCACGCCCACCAGATGCTCGGCGAAATGGCATGGCATGCTGGGTGGCTCGGTTGGAGCTGGGGTTTAGCAGGTCTAGGTTTGGGCTTGCAAGGGGATCAGTGGCAAGCTGGTTTGGTCAGGGGATCAGGTTCACAGTGCAAACCAAAAATTCATGCCAAAACAGATCATGCCCATAAGGTGTTTGACAAAATGCCAAGGGTACTTAGGCAAGTCTTGGAGTGGTCAAAAACTCCAGATCAGTGTCTCCTTAGATGCAAGAGAGAGTGGTAGGGTTAGTTTGGCAAAAGGAGAAACTTGTTAGTGCAAGTTTTACAAAACTTCAAATCTGGACAGGAAATAAATGGCATCATTTCATGAACCAAAAATGACCTAAAGGGTGCATGCTCCTGGACTTAAGGGTTTAACATGGAGGACTATAAGTAGGATAAAGAATTAAGGGCTAAAGAGCAAGCAAAAATATGGTTCCTGTACAAACCATCATGTTGGACCAGAATGAAGGTGAGGTTGATTCACTCAAAACTTGCAAATAACATCACTGGGTTTTTGCATAAAGTTGAATCATATGCTACTACCAACATCCCATAATTTTGGTGGAGACTAGAAAGAATTATTTAAAAGCGTTGTAGTGCAAATTGCACTCTGGACCAGAGAAGAAAAATTGAGTGTAGAGCTCAAAATATTACATAAATAAAAGATATTTTTGTATAAAAGTGATTTAAAAACATCACATGACATCTCCAATTTTTGGTTAGAATTTTAGGTGAATTTATCCAATGGTTGTAGTTCAAATATGGCCATTTAACCTTGAAACACCATTTTTCAAGAAAATAAAGATCAAGCAATTTAATTAGTTAATTAGTTATACTGATAAAAGAAAAGTTTTTCTTGAGAGGTTAAATAAGTCCAATAACATATTTGAAAGGTTTTCACTTTGGGGAAAAACTCCATAATAACAAGGAAGGAAATGATTGAAAATCAAAATGGAGCTCAGAAATTCAAAGTTTTAATTCCTGGCAAAATTTTTAATTCATTAAAACAAGGCCAAATTTTTGGGGTGTCACATGGGTGCACTCAGCGTGCCCCCACCAATACAGAATTTCAATCGACGCACCCAGTGGGTGTACGACAGACACTAAGATTTTTAGAAAGAAAGATTTTCAGGTATCGTATCCTAACAGAACAGGCGGTGATCAACTAACCTAAACATTGCTTTGAAGAGCTGAACTGGCATCATAAGCCACCTGGCTGGCGTCTCGGATCGCCTTCACTTGCTCCATCATGACCCCTGCCTGGCGTATTGCTTCTTTAGCAGCGCTTGCTTGGTCTTCTGGGACGTAGTGGGTCGAGAAAAGAGAAGGCTGAGTAGCACTCGACGACGAAGGGCGAGCATTCGTCAGCGGCACTGCAAAGGATACGGTAGGCCGAGTGACGTTGTCCCCCTCCGCAACCAACGTCTCGGGTGCTGACACGTCCTGAGTCGCCTTGCCAGCAGACGCTTTCCTATTCCCCCTCTGCCTCAGTGGTTCCTCGTCATCGTCGTCGGGAAGGTTAATAACGATGTTAGGTAGAGCTACAGAAAAGAGTCAAAGTTAAAGACAAAGATCCAACCGACTGAAGACGGAGCTACAAAGGTCGTCCCAGGTTTTGAAGTGACAGCATCTTCCATTTCATGGTCTTCAGGTCTGGTCGAGGTATCAGAAGTAGCAGCACTACAGTTTCAGAATTCAGTCAATCAGCTAATGAATCGACCAAGAGTAAATCCATGAGAAACAAAGAGACGCAAGTTATGTCATTACCCAGAAATAGTGGGAATCACCATCTTCATCTTCGTCAAGGCCTTCGTCGGCTTTGACGGTGCCACTCGAGATTGCTTCGGCGCTTTTTCAGTCGGCACCGGAGAGGTCGTTCGAGGACGCTTGGTCGACTGAACAACAGGCGCGACTCCTTTGCCACGCTCGACTGTAGGATCATGGACAAGTTTGGATCTCCTCTCGGAACGAGGAGGCGCGACTTCCTCCTCCTCTTCCTCCTCCTCTTCCTCCTCGGAGCCAGGATCGTCATCATCCTCATCGCCATCCGATTCCCACTCTTCTTGACTTTCACCTCCACTTCCTTCCTCCTCCTCAGTCGGTGCCTGTGCCCCATTTGGCATCGAATACAACTTAGTGGTAGCCTGGAAGACAACAAAGCAAGACAAGAGTCAATCGACCGATTTGCAGTGAAATAGAATGAATGAAACAGGATCACAACTGGGGATAAGTGGTCATACCGTGTCTAGTTCATAAGACTGGTCGAGCGGTGGGATCCTCCTAGCCCCACGAGGGTTGTCCTTATTCCCCGTGATGGCAGTCATCCACCTCTCCAGCGTGGCATCGTCAACCTCCTCTGGGTGGACCCGAGTGGTGTCCTCAGTACCAGAGTACAACCACATCGGGTGGCCTCGGTACTGGAGTGGCTGAATGCGCTGTCGAAGAAAAACCTCCAAAAGATCCATGCCAGTGACACCGTCGCGAATGAGTTGAACTACACGCTCCATCAACATTTTAACCTGAGCCTTTTCTTCCAGAAGTACCTTCAGGGAAGATGGCTTGTTCACTCGGTCCATGGAGAACGGGGGGAGACCAGTCGACTGCCCCGGCGTCAACTCGTCTTGGCAGTAGAACCAGGTCGACTACCACCCTCTAACCGACTCGGGAAGGGTCATGGCTGGAAAAGCACTCTTAGTCCTCATTTGGATCCCAAGACCCACACACATCTGGATTACCTTGGTCCTCTCGTCATCCGGACTCGCCTTTTTCACCGTCTGAGAGCGACAAGTGAATATGTGCTTAAAGAGGCCCCAGTGCGGCCGACAACCCAGGAAGTTTTCGCACAGAGACACGAAAGCGGAGAGGTAGGCAATGGAATTGGGAGTGAAGTGGTGGAGTTGTACCCCAAAGAAGTTCAGAAACCCTCGGAAGAAAAGATTCGGTGGCAGAGAGAATAAGCGATCTACATGAGTGGCTAAGAGAACACACTCACCATCCAGCGGCTGCGGTTGCCGCTCGGTCCCCGGAAGTCTTGCTAACCCATGGGAGATCAGTCCCTCATTGGCCAGATCATCGAGATCCCTCTGGGTGATGGTCGAGCGGATCCAATCTCCTTGGACCCAGCCTTGCGGCAGGAGGGACCGTGACAAAGATCCACCCCGACTGGTCGCTCTCCCCTCTGCTTTCGCTGTCGCCGTCGCCTTCTTCGCTCGCTCCAAGGCCGCCGTCTTCTCCTTCACCATCATCGCCGGCGAAGCGTACGAGGAGTGGGTGGGCGGAGGTAAAAGCGGGTGCAGCGGGCGAGGTTGAGGAAGGGGGAGAGGGGAATGGAGATGCACTGTTCAAAAAACCCCCGTCCGGCACCTTATATAAGGACACTTCCAAGTGGCTGACAGGTAGGCCCGGGCGATCCTGTCAAATCCCGAAACAGTCGCGCACGCGATACGTGGCGAAAAAGGTGGCGCAGAAATCGAGGCGTCTTCGCCTTATCCCATCCGAGTACCGTGGTCCTCTCCGCTTCGCACACTTCCCAAAATTCGGATCCCACTAAATCCGCTAACAGCAGAGCAACCTGTCAGACGGTAGATTTCCTACGATCCGTCGCTCGGAAATCCACCAAGTTCAAAAGTTCACTCGACAGAGGAAAAGAAGGGATCAAGGCGACTGAAAGAAAAGTTGATGCCATCACTAAAAAAGGTCATTGATCTAGAATGTGACATACTCAGAACATGGAAAATAGGTCGGAAAAATTATCAACTCCTTCCTCACTCAAACCTCGATCCATTCGGGGGCTAATGACGAAGTCATGTACCTAGGGTAGGGTCATGGACCTGTCCAAGGTACCCTCCCCAAGGACATCTTTATGGGAAACTGCCTTCCAGTCGACCAAGAGGGATTCCACTCGACAGACTCGAAGACACTCGACCATGAAGACTCACTTGACCACTAGGACATCAAGAGCCACTCTGTATCCAAACGGTCTGTAATTAAGTAGTCTTTATGGCGATGATGACACTTTATGTAAGGCATTACAGGTAATGCCTGGCCTTAATGTACTTTAAACCCTCCGCTGCGTGGGCTGGCTGGGGTCCTGGCAGACACTATATAAGCCAACCCCCTCCATTGGCAGAAGGGTTTGCACCCCTGTAACTCATACGCTTATAATCCAGTCAACCGGCACCGGGCTCCGAGACATAGGGCTGTTACTTCTTCTGAGAAGGGCCTGAACTCGTAAATCTCTTGCGTATACGACTACTCCATAGCTAGGATCTTGCCTCTCCATACCTACGCCCTATTCTACTGTCAGTCTTAGTACCACGACACCACCAGGTACAGGCTGTATGAGTATACCGTTATGTCATTTGGTCTGACTAACGCACCTGCCTATTTGATGAACATGATGAACAAGGTGTTTATGGAGTTTTTGGATAAGTTTGTTGTGGTGTTCATTGATGATATTTTGGTATATTCAAAGAATGAAGAAGAGCATAAGGAGCATTTGTGTTTGGTACTAGAGAAGCTTAGAGAACATCAGTTATATGCCAAGTTCAGCAAATGTGAGTTTTGGTTGAAGGAAGTTGGATTCGTCGGACATGTTATATCCGGAGAAGGAATAGCAGTAGATCCCACCAAAGCGGTCACTGTGACAAGTTGGGTAGCACCAACCAAGGTTGGAGAGATCCGGAGTTTTCTTGGACTCGCAGGATAGTACCGGAGGTTCATTGAGAATTTCTCGAAGATTGCGAAGCCCATGGCGGAGTTGCTGAAGAAGGATACCAAGTTCATATGGACTAAGGAATGTGAGGCTAGTTTCCAGGAGTTGAAGAAACGTTTGGTTACATCACCAGTTTTGATTCTCGCAGATCAGCGCAAGGATTATGAGGTGTATTGCGACGCTTCTCGTCGAGGACTTGGAGCAGCTCTTATGCAGGAGGGGAGAGTTGTTTCGTATGCTCATGACAGCTTAAGCCCCATGAGTTGAATTATGCTAGACATTACTTGGAGTTAGCACCCGTAGTGCACGCATTGATGACTTGGAGACATTTTCTCATCAGAAACCATTGTGAGGTGTACACGGATCACAACAGTTTGAAGTACATCTTCACATAAGAGGAGTTGAATCTCAGGCAAAGGAGATGGTTGGAGCTCATCAAGGATTATGATATGAGATTGCATTATCATCCCGGAAAGGCTAACGTAGTAGCCGACGCGTTGAGCCGCAAGAGCCATGTCAACACACTCTTGACTGGAGAGTTACCAAGGGAGTTAGCCGAGGATCTTCGTGAACTATGTTTGGAGATAGTTCCGAGAGGCTATGTAGTAGCATTGGAGATTCAATCTACCTTGATGGATAAGATCAGAGAAGCTCAGAAGATTGACAAGGAGATTGCCACTATAAAGGAGAAGATGAGCAAAGGAAAAGCTAAAGGATTTTGTCAGGATGAGCATGGTACCTTATGGTTTGAGGACCGCGCTTATGTGCCTAATGATCCGGAGATCAGGAAGTTGATTCTAAAGGAGGACCATGATTCGCCATACTTGATTCACCCAGGAAATACCAAGATGTATTTGGATTTGAAAGACACATTCTGGTGGACCGGAATGAAGAAGGATATTGCGGAATATGTAGCAGTTTGTGATGTATGTTAGAGAGTGAAGGCAGAGCATCAGAAGCCAGCAGGATTGTTATAGCCATTGCCGTTACCCGAATGGAAGTGGGATAAGCTAGGCATGGATTTTATCACTGGATTGCCCAGGACTCGTTCAGGCTATGACTCGATTTGGGTTGTAGTTGATCGTTTGACGAAGGTAGCTCATTTCATCCCCGTGAAGACCACTTACACCAGTGCTAAGTTGGCTAAGATATACATGACCAGGATTGTATGTCTGCATGGAGTTCCGAGGAGGATTGTATCAGATAGAGGAACCCAGTTTACCTCAAAGTTCTGGAATCAGTTGCACAAAACATTGGGTACCAGGCTAGAGTTCAGTACAGCCTTTCATCCACAGACAGATGGATAGACCGAGAGAGTAAATCAAATTTTGGAGGATATGCTAAGAGCTTGTGCACTAGATTATGGATCTAGTTGGGACGACAACTCGCCATATGCAGAGTTCTCTTACAACAACAGTTACCAATCCAGTTTGAAGATGGCCCCTTTCGAAGCCTTGTACGGAACAAGGTGCAGGACCCCATCGTTGTGGGATGAAGTTGGAGACCGCCAGTTGTTTGGACCAGATTCGATTAAGGAGTCTGAACAGAAGGTGAAGTTGATTCGCGATAGGCTCAAGGTATCCCAGTCCAGGCAGAAGAGCTATGTGCTGGGGAACGTAGTAATTTCAAAAAAAATTCCTACGCACACGCAAGATCATGGTGATGCATAGCAACAAGAGGGGAGAGTGTTGTCCACGTACCCTCGTAGATCGAAAGCAGAAGCGTTATGACAACGCAGTTGATGTAGTCGTACGTCTTCACGATCCGACCGATCCAAGCACCGAACATACGACACCTCCGAGTTCAGCACACGTTCAGCTCGATGACGATCCCCGGACTCCGATCCAGCAGGGTGTCGGGGATGAGTTCCGCCAGCACGACAGCGTGGTGACGATGATGATGTTCTACTGACGCAGGGCTTCGCCTAAGCACCGCAATGATATGACCGAGGTGGAATATGGTGGAGGGGGGCACCGCACACGGCTAAGGAACGATCACGGTGATCAACTTGTATGTCATGGGGTGCCCCCTGCCCCCGTATATAAAGGAGCAAGGGGAGGAGGGCCGGCCAAGGAGGAGGAGGCATGCCCAAGGGGGGAGTCCTACTCCTACCGGGAGTAGGACTCCTCCTTTCCTAGTAGGAGTAGGAGAGAAGGAAGGGGAAGAGAGAAGGGAAGGAAGGAGGGGGCGCAGCCGCTCCCCCTAGTCCAATTCGGACTAGGCCTGGGGGGGGGGGCGGCCTGCCCTAGGCAGCCCCTCTCTCTTTCCTGTATGGCCCAGTAAGGCCCAATACTTCTCCCCGCCGAATTCCCCGTAACTCTCCGGTACTCTGATAAATATCTGAATCACTCAGAACCTTTCCGAAGTCCGAATATAGTCGTCCAATATATCGATCTTTACAACTCGACCATTTCGAAACTCTTCGTCATGTCCCCGATCTCATCAGGGACTCCAAACTCCTTCGGTACATCAAAACTCATAAACTCATAATATAACTTTCATCGAAACCTTAAGCATGCGGACTCTACGGGTTCGAGAACTATGTAGACATGACCGAAACATGTTTCCGGTCAATAACCAATAGTGGAAACTGGATGCTCATATTGGCTCCTACATATTCTACGAAGATCTTTATTGGTCAAACCGCATAACAACATACGATGTTCCCTTTGTCATCGGTATATTACTTGCCCGAGATTCGATCGTCGGTATCTCAATACCTAGTTCAATCTCGTTACTGGCAAGTCTCTTTACTCGTTCCGTAATACATCATCCCGCAACTAACTAATTAGTTGCAATGCTTTCAAGGCTTAAGTGATGTGTATTACCGAGAGGGCCCAGAGATACCTCTCCGACAATCGGAGTGACAAATCCTAATCTCAAAATATGCCAACCCAACATGTACCTTCGGAGACACCTGTAGAGCACCTTTATAATCACCCAGTTACGTTGTGACGTTTGGTAGCACACAAAGTGTTCCTCCGGTAAACGGGAGTTGCATAATCTCATAGTCACAGGAACATGTATAAGTCATGAAGAAAGCACTAGCAACATACTAAACGATCGTGTGCTAACCTAACAGAATGGGTCAAGTCAATCACATCATTATCCTAATGATGTGATCCCATTAATCAAATGACAACTCTTTTGTCCATGGCTAGGAAACTTAACCATCTTTGGTTCACGAGCTAGTCAAGTAGAGGCATACTAGTGACACTATGTTTGTCTATGTATTCACACATGTATTATGTTTCCGGTTAATACAATTCTAGCATGAATAATAAACATTTATCATGAAATAAGGAAACAAATAATAACTTTATTATTGCCTCTAGGGCGTATTTCCTTCAGTCTCCCACTTGCACTAGAGTCAATAATCTAGTTCACATCACCATGTGACTTAACACCAATATTCACATCTGTATGTGATTAATACCCATAGTTCACATCGTCATGTGATCAACACGCAAAGGGTTTACTAGAGTCAATAATCTAGTTCACATCGCTATGTGATTAACACCCAAAGAGTACTAAGGTATGATCATGTTTTGCTCGTGAGAGAAGTTTAGTCAACGGGTCTCTCACATTCAGAGCTGTATGTATTTTGCAAATATTCTATGTCTACAATGCTCTGCATGGAGCTACTCTAGCTAATTGCTCCCACTTTCAATATGTATCCAGATTGAGACTTAGAGTCATCTGGATTGGTCTAAAAGCTTGCACCGATGTAACTCTTTACGACAGGCTCTTTTATCACCTCCATAATCGAGAAGTATTTCCTTAGTCCTCACTAAGGATATTCTTGACCGCTGTCCGGTGATCTACTATTAGATCAAAATTGTATTCCTTTGCCAAACACAGAGCAAGGTATACAATAGATCTGGTTCACAGCATAGCATACTTTATAGAACCTATGACTCAGGCACAGGGAATGACTTTTCATTCTCTTTCTATTTTCTGCCATGGTCGGGTCTTGAGTCTTACTCAACTTCACACCTTGCAACACAGGCAAGAACTCCTTATTTGACTGTTCCATTTTGAACTATTTCAAAAAATTTATCAAGGTATGTACTCATTGAAAAATCTTATCAAGCGTCTTGATCTATCTATATAGATCTTGATGCTCAATGTGTAAGCAGCTTCAACGAGGTCTTGCTTTGAAAAACTCTTATTCAAGTATCCTTTCATGCTATCCAAAATTTCTATATCATTTCCAATCAACAATATGTCATCCACATATAATATTAGAAATGCTACAGAGCTCCCACTCACTTTCTTGTAAATACAGGCTTCTCAAAAAGTCTGTATAAAACCATATGCTTTGATCAACTCATCAAAGCGTATATTCCAACTCCGAGATGCTTGCACCAGTCCATTGATGGATCACTGGAGCTTGCGCACTTTGTTAGCACCTTTAGGATTGACAAAACCTTCTGGTTGCATCATATACAACTCTTATTTAATAAATCCATTAAGAAATGCTTTTTTGACATCCATTTGCCAAATTTCATAAAATGTGGCAATTGCTAACATGATTCGGACAGACTTAAGAATCGCTATAGTTGAGAAAATCGCATTGTAGTCAACACATTGAACTTATCGAAAACCTTTTGTGACAAGTCGAGCTTTGTAGATAGTAACACTACTATCAACATCCGTCTTACTCTTGAAGATCCATTTATATAATATGGCTTGCCGATCATCGGGCAATTCCACCAAAGTCCACACTTTGTTCTCATACATGGATCCCATCTCAGATTTCATGGCCTCAAGCCATTTCGCGGAATCTGGGCTCATCATCGCTTCCTCATAGTTCGTAGGTTTATCATGGTCTAGTAACATGACTTCCAGAATAGGATTACCGGACCACTCTGGTGCGTACTGTACTTTGGAAGACCTACGAGGTTTTGTAGTAACTTAATCTAAAGTTTCATGATCATCATCATTAGCTTCCTCACTAATTCGTGTAGAAATCACCAGAACTGATTTCTGTGATGAACTACTTTCCAATTCAGGAGAAGGTACAAATTACCTTATCAAGCTCTACTTTCCTCCCACTCACTTCTTTCGAGAGAAACTCCTTCTCTAGAAAGGATCCATTCTTAGCAACGAATATTTTGCCTTTGGATCTGTGATTAGAAGGTGTACCCAACAATCTCCTTTAGGTATCCTATGAAGATGCATTTCTCCAATTTGGGTTCGAGCTTATCAGGTTGAAACTTTTTCACATAAGCATCGCAACTTCAAACTTTAAGAAATGACAACTTAGGTTTACTGCTAAACCATAGTTCATACGGTGTCATCTCAACGGATTTAGATGGTGCCCTATTTAAAGTGAATGCAGTTATCTCTAATGCATAACCCCAAAATGATAATGGTAAATCGGTAAGATACATCATAAATTGCACCATATTCAATAAAGTGCAGTTACGATGTTTGGACACACCATTACGCTGTGGTGTTCCATGTGGTGTGAACTGTGAAACTATTCCACATTGTTTAAAATGAAGGCCAAAGGCGTAACTCAAATATTCTTTTCTACAATCAGATTGTAGAAACTTTATTTTCTTGTTACTACGATTCTCCACTTCACTCTGAAATTATTTGAACTTTTCAAATGTTTCAGACTTGTGCTTCATTAAGTAGATATATGCATATCTGCTCAAATCATCTGTGAAGTTCAGAAAATAACGATACCCGCCACGAGCATCAACACTCATTGGACCACATACATTGGTATGTATTACTTCCAACAAGTTAGTAGCTCGTTCCATTGTTTCGGAGAACGGAGTTTTAGTCATCTTACCCAAAAGGCACGGTTCGCAAGCATCAAATGATTCATAACCAAGTGATTCCGAAAATCCATCTTTATGGAATTTCTTCATGCACTTTACACCGATATGACCCAAACGGCAGTGCCACAACTAAGTTGCACTATCATTATTAACTCTGCATCTTTTGTCATCAACATTATGAATATGTGTATCACTATGATCAAGATTCAATAAACCATCACCATTGGGTGTATGACAATAGAAGGTTTTATTCATGTAAACAGAATAACAATTTATTCTCTATCTTATATGAATAATCGTATCGCGATAAGCATGATCTTATCATATTTATGCTCAACACAAACATCAAATAACATTTATTTAGGTTTAACACTAATCTCGAAAATATAGGGAGTGTGTGATGATGATCATATCAATTTTGGAACTACTTCCAACAATCACCGTCACTTCCCCTTCAACTAGTCTCTGTTTATTCTGTAACTCCTGTTTCAAGTTACTAATCTTAGAAACCGAACAAGTATCAAATACTCAGGGGCTACTATAAACACTAGTAAGGCACACATCAATAACCTGTATATCAAATATACCCTTGTTCACTTTGCCATCCTTCTTATCCACCTAATATTCAGGGCATTTCCGCTTCCAGTGACCATTTCCTTTAAGAACTTAGTTTCAGGCTTTGGTCCAGCTTTGGTCTTCTTCACGGGAGTGATAACTTGTTTGCCGTTCTACTTGAAGTTTCCCTTTCTTTCCCTTTGCCCTTTTCTTGAAACTAGTGGTCTTGTCAATCATCAACACTTGATGCTCTTTCTTGATTTCTACCTTTGTCGATTTCAACATCACGAAGAGCTCGGGAATCGGTTTCATCATCCCTTGCATACTATAGTTCCTCACAAAGTTCTAGTAACTTAGTGATGGTGACTAGAGAATTCTGTCAATCACTATCTTATCTGGAAGATTAACTCCCACTTGATTCAAGCGATTGAAGTACCCAGACAATCTGAGCACGTGCTCACTAGTTGAGCGATTCTCCTCCATCTTTTAGCTATAGAACTTGTTGGATACTTCATATCTCTCAACTCGGGTATTTGCTAGAAATATTAACTTCAACTCCTGGAACATCTCATATGGTCCATGACGTTGAAAACGTCTTTGAAGTCCCGATTCTAAGCCGTTTAAGCATGGTGCAGTAAACTATCAAGTAGTCATCATTTTGAGCTAGCCAAACGTTCATAACATCTGCATCTGCTCCTGCAATAGGTATTTTCTTCGCTCAGTATTTTTTATTAATTCCAAAAATAACTTCCGTGAAGTTTCAAGACTTTTGGAGTTTTGCAGAATAGGTCTCTAATATTTACTCCTTTTCCAGCCCAGAATTCAAGCTGTCGGCATTCTCCCTCTTCATGTAAACCTTGTAAAATAAGAGAGAATAGGCATAAGTATTGTGACATAATGAGTAATAACAGCCCAGAATGCAATAAATATCAATATGAAAGCATGATGCAAAATGGACGTATCAACTCCCCCAAGCTTAGACCTTGCTTGTCCTCAAGCGGAAGCCAATATCGGAAAATATGTCCACATGTTTAGATATAGAGGTGTCGATAAAGTAAAATATGGACATGAGGGCATCATGATCATTCTTATAACAACAACATATATATAAATATTGTCATATGATTTCTTATACTAAAGTAACAATCTATTCACAATGTCAAGTATGAATCAGAAACTTCATTGAAAACTAACAAACTATAATCTCAGTCATTGAAGCAATTGCAATTTATCATAACATCGGAAAGAGTCAATATAAGAGATTTTTAGCAAGTCCACATAGTCAACTATCATTTAGTCTTTCACAATTGCTAACACTGACACAATACTTATGGGTATGATGTTTTAGTCAGACACAAAGAAAGATAGGGGCTTATAGTGTTGCCTCCCAACCTTTTACCTCAAGGGTAATGTCAACAATAATAGTTCATGCTAACTTACATCCAATTGGATATGTATATATATATATATCAGGATCTTTCCAAAGGAAAGGTAAAGATCACCATGACCCTTGTATGAAGGTATAAGACAAAAATAAAATATAGGCCCTTCGCAGAGGTAAGCAGAGGTTGTCATGTGCTTTTAGGGTTGGATGCACAAAATCTTAATGCAAAAGAACGTCACATTATATTGCCACGTGTGATATGGACCTTTATTATGCAGTCTGTCGCTTTTATTTCTTCCACATCAATAGATCGTATAAAGCTTATTTTCTCCCACACTCATAAATCATACATATTTAAAGAGCAATTTTTATTGCTTGCAACAATGACAACTTACTTGAAGGATCTTACTCAATCCATGGATAGATATGGTGGACTCTCATGGCAAAACTGGGTTTAAGGATATTTGGAAGCACATGTAGTATCTCTACTTGGTGCAAAGAATTTGGCTAGCATGAGAGGGAAAGGCAAGCTCAACATGTTGGATGATCCATGACAATATACTTTATTTCGGATATAAGAAAACATAACCCATTACGTTGTTTTCCTTGCCCAACATCAACTCTTTAGCATGTCATATTTTAATGAGTGCTCACAATCATAAAAGATGTCCCATATAGTATATTTATATGTGAGAACGTCTCTTTCTTTATTACTTCCTATTAATTGCAATGATGAACAAAACTATATTTGCCAACTCTCAACAACTTTTATTGATCATACTCTTAATATGTGAAGTCATTACTCTCCATAAGATCCATATGATCACTTTATTTATTTCTTTTTCTTTTTCTTTTATTCCCTCAAGATCATAGCAAGATAGCTGGCCCTTGAATCAAGATTAATCTTTATTATATAGAGCTCACGGACTCGGTTACATAGTGGAATCATAAAGCAAAACTCAAAACTAGTCATTCTAAAACTTTATTCTACTAGATCAAGATATTACCAAAACGATCAAACTAAGAAAAACGGTAAAGATAGGAGTGTGATGGTGATACGATACCGAGGCACCTCCCCCAAGCTTGGCACTTGCCAAGGGGAGTTCCCATACCCATGTGATTATGTCTCCTTCTTCGGAGGTGATGATGATGGAGTTGTTGATGATGTAAGCTTGTCGTCCATCTTCCAAGGCATAGACTCACCATCATAAAAGGATCTCAGGGATCCTCAAATCTGCAGCCAAACTCATCCTTTTGAATCTGTACTCATACTCACAGTTTTGGTTTTGCAGGTCATAGATCTGGGTATCCAGTGATTGCCTGTTTTTTTTGGAAATCCTGGGGTTACCGTGTGATCTTCCTATGGACCGCCACCCAGGCTCAAAGGGAACTGGGTTTATTCATGCTAGAAACTTCCGTGTGCAGCCACAAGCTATTATGGGCTCTAGCATAGTTGAGTAAGTTACGTGAAGCTCTTGAAGAGGTGGATCAGCAGGTAGTGGCTTTTGTAGGTTTGGTATGGTCTACCCGGAGTAGAGAGTTAATATTTCTGAAAGACTGTGTCTCGGTCATCCGTTTCTCAAACACCATGTAGTGCGAGAAATTCAACGGAGGCGATCGAGTCTTGTGGGGAAAAGTGCACAAACCTCTGCAGAGTGTACAATCTAATCATGGTTAGCCGTGTCCCCGGTTATGGACAATTCTGAGTATCTAGTACTTGAGTATTCACATGTATCTCAACACTCTTAATTAATATTGCTGGGATGTTAACTATATTAATAGGGATCATTGAGTTGGGGTTACCTTCTCAAATGATGTTTCAACCACCATGATAGTTAAATAAAAATTTTATTCCTTTGTTGTAGGGAAAAATTGGCTTTTCGCAAAAACTGTAACCGTAGAGCTTTCCACCAGCCAAATATGCATGTAGTGGTAGCATTACTCTGTTATTGCTCTTTTGTGTTTCATTGCCAGCATATTCCATGTGCTGACCCGTTCTCGGGCTGCAACGTATTATGTTGCAGACTTTTCAGACGAGGAGTAAGGTTCGATAGGTCATTGCCGTGCAGCTCAGCTATGCCGTTGGAGTTGATGGACTCACTTAATCTTCCAAGCCTTCCACTGTTGTCACATTAGATGGCCTTAAGCCATATTATTGTAATAAGTTCTCTTTTGAGACATTCGATGTAATAAGTGTGTGATTGCTACTCTATTATAAATCCTTCGAGTACTGTGTGTGTCAGCATTACCGATCCAGAGATGACACGGAAGCATAGAGACTTGACCATCTGAGCTCGGGTCGCTACAAGATGGTATCAGAGCCAGGTTGAGTGTAGGACACGACCACTAAGATAAACCATAGGTCACTCTTCTCTACTCACTTCTAACTCCTCTCCATTTTCCACTCTTTAGGATGAAGGAGATGAAGAACAAGTTTGCACAACTGGATGAAGACACACATTTTGGACGCCACTTGAAGGAAGTCACTAGGTACTTGAATATTGGAATACCAGGCTTCACCGGGACGTACAACGCCACTTTACCAGAAGAAGAGTGCTGGATGATTCAAGTATGAGTTCCGGGAAGGACATTCTCGCCAACTCCCAAACCCATAGAGTTTTCTTTCGAAGCACCCACTTGGATCCTTGGCAAGAGTATGGCAGCTCACATTACCATGGGACGCGTTGGAGAAATATACAACATGGAGCTCTGGATGATTGAAGTATGAGTTCCGGGAAGGACATTCTCGCCAACTTCCAAACCCATAAAGTTTTCTTTCGAAGCACCCACTTGGATCCTTGGCAAGAGTATGGCAGCTCACATTACCATGGGACGCATTGGAGAAATCTACAACATGGACCTTAAAGACACCACCTATCAAATATGTGGGCGCCGAGATGAACAATGGGAGATGATCAGCACCAGGAAGGATAGATCTGTCGCAGCTTTTATCCAGGAGCTAAACTAGCACATTCGACGTCAGGAGAACCAGATGTGCGCAGACATGATGGAGATGAAGAAGGCAAAAACTAGGATCATCGAGCTGGAGGAAGAACTCAAGTTTACACGCGATGGATATGAGGAGGAAATCAAGACCCTACTGGAGAAGAATGACGACCTAGTCGAGAAGATCGGAGTCTTCATGGGAGGACTAGCCCCGAGAGAAGAGGAAGGAGGTCCCACTTGTCTGGACAATTACACCATCATCGACGACACCGATTCAGATCCAAGTGATGATGACTACAAAGATGAAGCTGGAGCAGACATCATGGAGTCTTCCACCGATCAAGATTTCTAAATGACCACCATATAATAGTAGTATTCCCCCATGTAACTAGAAGTAGTGGAGCACTTTTGCGATAGTCCCAGACCGTTTTGTATGCCCTTGCTTGATTGATTGAATGAATGCTTGTGTTTGCCTCATATGCATATGGGTAGTGTTTCTCCCCTATATCTCTTTCTATTCTAATCTCTTCCATCTAAACCCATCAGATGCCTCCAAGAAGAGACCCCGATTTTATTTTTCCACCGGAGATCACCCAGTTGATCCAACAGCAGAATGCCTTGATGCAATTGCTAGTTCAGAACCAGGGCAATGCCAACAACAACCCGCCGCCAGTGGATAACCTCGCCCGTTTCTTAAGGTTACACCCGCCAGTGTTCTCCAGTAGCATCGAGCCAATAGTTGCAGATGATTGGCTACGCCGTATTGGAAGGGAGTTAACCACCGCAGGATGCATAGATGCTGAGAAAGTGCGTTTTGCCACACACCAACTGGACGGACCTGCAGCAGCATGGTGGGAGAATTTCACAGCCACCTATCCTATCGACACTGTCACATGGGCTCAGTTTCAGCAGGCTTTTTGTATTGCCCATGTCTCGACTGGAGCTATGCAGATGAAGAAGCGTGAGTTTTGCAATTTACGCCAGGGGAACCGTACTGTTGGCCAGTACATGGATGAGTTTAGCAAGTTATCACGCTACGCCCCTGATGATGTGGCCATAGATGCCGCGAAGCAGGAGAAGTTTATGGAAGGGCTGAATGATGAGATGACCATGCAGTTGATGGTAGCAACCTTCAAAAACTACCAGGAGTTGGTAGATAAGGCTCTAATGATTGAAGGAAAGCAGCAGCAAATTGAGAACCGTAAGAGGAAGTATGGACAAGGGAAATACAACTCAGGAGCTCACCAGAAGCCTCGCTTAACCCCGAACTCGGGAGGACTTGTTCATAACCATGGAGGTCATAACCATACTGGAGGAGGATCGCATAACCATAATGGTGCGAAGAACGGGAATGGGAATGGAGCCAACAATAATCAGAATTGCTCTAACCCATCTACACCCGCAAAGAGGGACTTAAGTCAAGTCATTTGCTACAAGTGCGGGAAGACAGGGCACTATGCCAATGACTGCCTTGAAGGAAAGAATGGAAATGGAAATGGGAGCGCTGGGAAGAAACCCAATCCATTCAAGAAAGGACAAGTGAACCACGTTAACGTGGAGGAAGTTGAAGAGCAGCCGGACGCGGTAATAGGTAAGCTTTTGGTTCAGTCATTTACCGCTATTGTTCTTTTCGATACTGGTGCATCGATTTGCGGAAAGTTTAAGTTACCAACCCAAACCCTTAGGACCCCTCTTTTAGTGAGCTTGCCTGGAGCAGAGTACATGGCTAGCAGATGGTGCACCCAGATACCCTTAATCATTGGCACACATGTTTTTCCGTCTGACCTAATCATCTTGGAGTCGCAAGTATTGGATGTGATATTAGGTATGGACTGGATGTCAAAGTATGGAGGAAGTATTGACTGTGCTAGCAAGTCAATTTATCTTACCACCCCGGAGGGAAAACGGATTAAGTATGTATCTAGGCATGTGCCTAGGAGGAGCCAAGTAAACGCCCTCACGGGAGTTGTACAGGAGGAAGTATCGGTAGTAAAGGATTTTCCGGATGTTTTTCCCGAAGAGTTACCAGGTATGCCACCTGATCGAGACATCGAGTTTTTGATAGAGCTATTGCCAGGTACAGGTCCAATATCCAAGAGACCCTATCGGATGCCAGCAAATGACCTGGAGGAAATTAAGAAGCAGATCAAAGAGTTGTTGAAGAAGGTTACATTCGTAGAAGTTCATCACCTTGGGGAGCCCCAGTACTTTTGGTGGAGAAGAAGGATAAATCCCTGAGGATGGTTCTTGATTACCGAGCTCTGAATGAAGTAACGATAAAGAATAAGTATCCCTTACCGACGATTAATGATTTGTTTGATCAGTTACAAGGAGCTAAGGTGTTTTCAAAGATTGATCTACGATCTGGATACCATCAGTTGAAGATCCGAGAGAAGGATATACCAAAGACAGCGTTTACCACACGGTATGGATTATATGAGTATACTGTCATGTCATTTGGACTGACTAACGCCCCTGCCTATTTCATGAGTATGATGAACAAGGTGTTCATGGATTATTTGGACATGTTTGTTGTGGTATTTATTGATGATATTATGATATACTCGAAGAACAAAGAGGAGCACGCAGAACACTTGCGTTTGGTTCTCGAGAAACTCAGGGAACACCAGTTATACGCCAAATTCTGCAAGTGCGAGTTTTGGTTGAAGGAAGTTGGATTTCTTGGGCATGTTATATCAGGAGAGGGTATAGCAGTAGATCCCAGTAAGGTTCAGTCGGTCACTGAATGGTTGGCACCCACTTCAGTTGGCGAGATCCGCAGTTTCCTTGGACTCGCAGGATATTATCGGAGATTCATTGAGAATTTTTCCAAGATTGCTAAACCGATGACTGAATTGTTAAAGAAGGATACTAAGTTCAAATGGACAGAGGATTGTGAGACAAGCTTTCAGGAGTTGAAGAAACGATTGACTACAGCCCCAGTGCTGACCTTGCCAGATATACATAAGGAGTTTCAAGTGTATTGTGACTCCTCTTGCTTGGGACTTGGATGTGTGCTTATGCAGGAAGGAAAAGTTGTTTCGTATGCCTCACGACAACTGAAGCCACACGAGTTGAACTATGCCACGCATGATTTGGAATTAGCAGCCGTAGTGCATGCATTGAAGACCTGGAGACATTATCTTATTGGAAACCGTTGTGATGTGTACACGGATCATAAGAGCTTGAAGTACATTTTCACACAGAAGGAGTTGAACCTCATATAGAGGAGATGGTTGGAACTTATAAAGGATTACGATATGAAGCTACACTATCATCCAGGAAAAGCCAACGTCGTAGCAGACGCTTTGAGCCGGAAGAGTTATGCTAATATCCTTGAGAGCAAAGGATTGCTAATGGAGTTAGCTGCGGAGATCATGGAACTTCAATTGGAGATTGTTCCAAGAGGTTTTCTTGCAGCAATGGAGGTTCAGTCAACGTTGTTGGACAAGATTCGAGAAGCTCAGAAGGAGGACAAAGAGATTGCTGAGATAAGAGAGAGGATGGGCGAAGGTAAAGCCAAAGGTTTTCGCGAGAATGAGCATGATACCTTGTGGTTTGAGGACCGGGTTTATGTGCCCAACAATTCGGAGATCAGGAAGTTGATACTTTAGGAGGCCCATGACTCTCACCCCGGAAACACCAAGATGTATTTGGACTTGAAGGAACGTTTCTGGTGGACTGGTATGAAGAAGGATATTGCCGAGTATGTAGCCGTATGTGATGTATGTCAGAGAGTGAAGGCCGAGCATCAGAAGCCAGCAGGACTATTACAGCCTATGCCAATACCCGAATGGAAGTGGGACAAACTTGGTATGGACTTTATTACCGGATTACCCAGAACCAAGGCAGGATATGATTCTATATGGGTAGTTGTGGATCTTTTGACCAAAGTAGCTCACTTCATCCCGGTAAAAACAACTTATACAAGTGCCAAGTTGGCCAAGATATATATGTCCAGGATCGTATGTTCGCATGGAGTTCCAAGGAGCATCGTATCAGATAGAGGAACACAGTTTACTTCAAAGTTTTGGCATCAACTACACCAGACTTTGGGTACCCGATTGGAGTTCAGTACCGCTTTTCACCTACAGACAGATGGACAGACAGAGTGAGTCAACCAGATTCTGGAGGACATGTTGAGAGCTTGTGCGCTAGATTATGGATCTAGTTGGGATGGCAATTTGCCATACGCGGAGTTCTCTTATAACAACAGCTACCAGGCCAGTTTGAAGATGGCACCGTTCGAAGCTCTGTATGGACGCAGATGTAGAACACCATTGATGTGGGATGAGGTTGGAGATCGTCAGTTGTTTGGACCAGATTTGATCAAGGAATCAGAGGAGAAGGTTAAACGGATCAGAGACAGACTAAAGATTGCTCAGTCCAGACAAAAGAGTTATGCAGATTCAAAACGCAAGGAAGTAACCTATGAAATTGGAGACAGAGCCTATCTACAAGTATCACCCTTAAGGGGAGTAAAACGTTTTGGAGTTAAGGGAAAGTTAGCCCCGAGATTTGTAGGACCATATCGTATTTTGGAACGGATGGGAGAAGTTGCCTACAAGCTGGAGTTACCTGAAGGATTGTCAGGAGTTCACGATGTGTTTCACGTATCACAGCTGAAGAAGTGCCATGGAGATGGCCGATATACTGTTGAATGATACAGTACCTTTGGAGGCGATTCAGCTGGATAATAATCTGACCTATGAGGAGAAGCCAGTAAAGATTCTTGATTTTGATAGTCAAGTCACTCGCAACAAAGTTATCAAGTTTTGCAAAGTTCAGTGGAGTCATCATACCGAGGAGGAAGCCACCTGGGAGCGAGAAGAGGATATTCGCAAGGACCATCCACACCTATTTTCTAGCCAACCCGAATCTCGAGGGCGAGATTCATCTTAAGGGGGGTAGGTTTGTAACATCCCAAATTTCCAATTTGGCATGTTATACATAGATCATCCATGCATATCATATTTCATTGCTTTTTCGTTTGCAATCCTCGAAATCCTAAGCAACTCAAGGACCCTTGGAGAGAATTGGGGATTTTCCGATTTTCATATTTGAGTTTTACCAAATAATGAAGACGAGGATTTTGATTTTGATTATTTTTCTCTCCGGAAAAATATTTCATTTCAAATACATAAATGAGGGGAGATAATATGACTTCTCCAAAATAATTGAAATATCGGAGGAAAAATGTTAAAATCATTATTGGGTTTTATTTGAGTTTATTCAGAATTTTATTTGCCCTAGAAATTTTTTGCATGTTTTAAAATTGCATTTCAGGGGCCAAGAAAAGTTCATCTCTTTCTAAATATTCCATTTAGACGGAGAAAACTTGTTTTGGAATTTTTAGATTTTTATTTATTTTCCTAGGATTTTTCTAAGTCGGCGGAATGTTTAAAAAAAAAGGAACCCGCGCCCGACCGGGCCAAGGGCCCAGCCAGCCCGGCGCGCATCGCCGCCGCCTCCCCGCGCGCGCCGCCGTGCCCCGCACGGACGCCGCGGGGAGTCCGAGCAGGACTCCTCCCCGGGCGCCCCCTTCCCCAAGCCGGAGCAGCCCCCCCTCCTTAAATACCGCAGCCCCGCCGCCCTCACCACCACCCACCACCACCTGCCACTACCGCCGCCCCGCCGCCCTCACCACCACCCGCCACCACCCGCCACCACCGCCCCGCCCGAGCCGCCGCCGCCGCCTTCCGCGCCGCCGCGCCCCGCCCGAGCCCCGCCACCCCTCACCGATCCCCACCCGCCACTACGACCTTGCCGGAGGTAGCCGCCCTGCCGCTGGTTTTTTTTGAATAAAACCCCTTCGGTTTTTTGTGAAAACCCTAGTTTGTTTTTTATATAGATCAGTTTTATTCTTTGGTTTATTTACTTAGCGAGCGTTCGCTTGTCTGTTCGTTTTAATGAACGTGTTCATCATTTAGTTTTTGCTCATGAACGTTCGTTCGTTTAGCCGTTCGTCGTTTTTCTTTTTTATCGGATTTATTCCGCGATTACTCTGATCGCGATTTCTGATCCGATGTTCGAACCTGTTTATCTTTTCGCTCGTTTATCGGAATCAGGCAATTCAAGCGCCTGGAGTTTCATCTCGAAACCCTCTTTCCAAATAATCCACTCAAACAAGTTTTCGTCTCTGTAAAATTTGACCCTAGTTCAGATTAGTAAACGGATCTTATTTCTTTCGCCGTTTGAGATTCGTTGCTCCGTTTGATTTGTTTCCTTTTTGCGAACCGGAGTTCTTAAGTTGAACTCTCCAGTCAAACACTTTTATATGGAGTTCTACTTGTGCATCTTTGCTTGTTGCTTATGTATGTTATTGTTTGTTTGCGATAGAATTCCCGGAGTGCGAAGCGTGTTACTACGAGTCTCTAGGATTCACGGATCGTCAGCAAGGCAAGTAACACATTGATCATACTCTTTCCATACCCAGTTTTATGCATTAGTTTCAATCCTCAAACATTGCATGACTAGGATGTCTTTAACATGTGGGTTGGGAAGTAGTTGCTGACGTAGAACCTATTGCCCCGTTTATTATCAAACCCTTGGGAGTTACTTCTACACGTTGCTTAGATTGCCATGCTATGCTCGTAGACATGGATTGGGTTTGAGTGTTTCCATGACAGATGTGAGATTGTTAATTAATGGTTTACTTAAGGTGGCAACTTTAATACACATCTGGGTGGATTGAGGCACCTGGGGTATCCAGTGATTGCCTGTTTTCTTTTTGGAAATCCCGGGGTTACCGTGTGATCTTCCTATGGACCACCACCCAGGCTCAAAGGGAACTAGGTTTATTCATGCTAGAAACTTCCGTGTGACGCCACAAGCTATTATGGGCTCTAGCATAGTTGAGTAAGTTACGTGAAGCTCTTGAAGAGGTGGATCAGCAGGTAGTGGGTTTTGTAGGTTTGGTATGGTCTACCCGGAGTAGAGAGTTAATGTTTCTGAAAGACTGTGTCTCGGTCATCCATTTCTCAAACACCATGTAGTGCGAGAAATTCAACGGAGGCGATCGTGTCTTGTGGGGAAAAGTGCGCAAACCTCTGCAGAGTGTACAATCTAATCATGGTTAGCCGTGTCCCCGGTTATGGACAATTCTGAGTATCTAGTACTTGAGTATTCACATGTATCTCAACACTCTTAAATAATATTGTTGGGATGTTAACTATATTAATAGGGATCATTCAATTGGGGTTACCTTCTCAAATGATGTTTCAACCACCATGATAGTTAAATAAAAAATTTATTCCTTTGTTGTAGGGAAAAATTGGCTTTTCGCAAAAACTGTAACCATAGAGCTTTCCACCAGCCAAATATGCATGTAGTGGTAGCATTACTCTGTTATTGCTCTTATTCGATGTAATAAGCGTGTGATTGCTACTTTGTTATACATCCTTCGAGTACTGTGTGTGTCAGCATTACCGATCCAGGGATGACACGGAAGCACAGAGACTTGATCATCTGAGGCCGGGTCGCTACAGTATGGCCCAGGCCCGGGGGCTCCTGTCGGTTGACAAAACTATGGGCACTTTTCTACCCCTTACTCATGCATGGGCAGTCGTGGCCACACCTGTGATAGGGCATGGCAGGTTGGTAGGCAACAAAATACAAGACTACCAAGACAACATTCAAGATGGAAAACAAAGAGTAGAAGACTAGCTGGACCTCCCACGGCAACACCCTTGCCAGGGCGACCTACGTAGCCCAGGCAAGACCCTTGCCAGTGCAGCATGCAAAGCACCAGCAAGGTCATTACCGTTGCTGCTGAGGGCTTTGACACCATCGATGGCGTCAAGGCCAAGACTCGAGGATGCATGCGTACTACCATGCAGATCTTTGTGAAGACTAATGGCATGCGAGTCCACGTGGGACCAGAAGACGAAGCCCCTTGTAGGGGATGACTACGAGGCCCCTGGCAAGACTCTTGCCGGGGACAATTACAAGGCCACAGCCAGGCCCGCACCCGACAAGGCTCTCGCCACCTCACCACCGTTCCAGCATGACGACCAGCTTGCCAACTCAGCAGACGCCTGCGTGGCGGCATGCAGATCTTCATGGAGGCTCTACCACCACGCGAGCACAACAGCTAGCCAGTCAGCGTGCCACTGCATGCCTCGTCAGCCGCGTTTAGTTACAGTCCCTGATAAAGCAAGAGGGCACGTAGGCAGCACATTAAATGCGTTTGACCTATGGTGCTAAGCGATAAGCTCATACACTGTAGCTTGCTTTCCACCTCCCATGTGCCACTTTGGGAACCACTTTTGACATATAAAAGGAGGCCCAAGGCGTACTGAGAGAGGATTCGGACTTTTTGTACTGGGCTTGCACGGAGCTAGTTCAAGAGCGCAAGAACACTAAATACACACAAGGAGGACTAGGGTTTCACGCACCATTGCAGCCTGAACCTAGGTAAAAACTCCTCGCACTGATCACTTGACCTGCTATTTGCACAGGTTCTCTCCCTGCCAACTTAGAAGGGATCCCCGTGGTCCCATAGGTGTTCGTTTCAACCACAGGCTCTTTTTGGCCTCTCTTTTTCTTCTCTGTTCCCCCCCTTTATTTATTTCCAAACTTAGGACAATGCTCTAATAATGAATAGTGATGATCACCACACTTCTATTTACTTACAACTCAAAATTACAACTTGATACTAGAACAAAATATGACTCTATATGAATGCCTCTGGCAGTATACCAGGATGTGCAATGATCTAGCATAACATTTATAAAAAATGATGAACGGTGGCTGAGCCACAAATACTATGTCAGCTATATGATCATGCAAATCAATAGGACAAAGTTGGTGTGTGTCATAGTAATGGAACGGTGGAAGTTTCATGGCAATATATGTCGGAATGGCTATGGAAATGCCATAATAGGTGGGTATGGTGGCTATTTTGAGGAAGATATAAGGAGGTTTATGTGTGACAGAGCATATCATATTGCGGGGTTTGGATGCATCGGTGAAGTTTGCACCACCTCTCGAGGTGAGAAAGGGCAATGCATGGTATCAGAGAGGCTAGCCAATGGCGGAAAGGTGAGAGTGCGTCTAATACATGGACTAACATTAGTCATAAATAACTCACATACTTATTGCAAATGTTTATTATCCCTCCAAGCAAAGTAATACTATGCATGCCCATAGGGGGGAGGCTGTTAGGAGTTAACCATCGTGCGGCTTCGACCTTCACGCAAAGGAAGACACTCAATAATAAATCATGATCTAACATCTTAGCATAACGAGAGACTACACGTGCATGCTTGGGGAATCACAAACCTGAACACCAATATTCTTACTAAACCAGAATCATTCACTAGTACCTCCTACCATCTTTATATCACAAAACTATTGCAAGGAATCAAACTTATATATTCAGTTATCTACATGAAAGTTTTTATTGCCAATACTATTCCGAAACTCTCAAAATGATATAAGTAAATCATGCAACTACTTATTTAAAGTATAACCACCTCTAGGCTCTAAAAGATATAAGTGAAGTACTAAAGCAACCGTGTATCTCAATAGATATAAGTGAAGCATAAAGAGTATTCTAACAAATCACGAATAATGTGTGTCCCTCTCAAAAAGGTGTGTCCAGCAAAGATGATTGTGGCAAACTAAAAATCAAACAAAACAAAGACTCATATAATACACGAAGCTCCATGCAAAACTCATACCATGTGATGAATAAAAATATACTCCAATTAATTTACCAATGATTGGTAGAAGAAAGAAGGGACACCATCCGTGGCATCCCCAAGCGTAGACTCTTGGGTTTCCTTGGATATTACCTTGGGGTGCCTTGGGCATCCCCAAGCTTAGGGCATTGCCACTCCCTATTCCTTCATCCATCATGATCTCACACAAAACTTGAAAACTTTAGCACACAAGACTCAACAAAAAACTCGTGAGATCCGTTAGTATAACAAGCAAATCATAAACTTTAGGTACTGTTGTAAACCCATTCATATTTAATTAGTGCATAATACCTACTATATTCGAACTTCATCATGACTTACACCCCCCGATACAACATAGATTCATTAAAATAAGCAAACAATGCAATGAAACAAAATCTGTCAAAAAGAGAACAGTCTGTAAGGATCTAGACAATGACATACTTCTGTAACTTCAAAAATTCTGAAAAATTAGGACAACGTGGGCCATTTTGTATAATAATCATGTCTAAAAATTCAGAATTTATCACGTTCTAGTGATTTTAGAAAATTCTGTTACTGGGCACAAAAGTTTCTATTTTCTCGCTGAATCAAAGCAACTATCATCCAAATCATCCTAATGGCTTTACTTGCCAGAAACACTAATTTAAAAACAAAAACACAACCATAAGAGTAGCATAGTTGTGTGCACACAAAAATATAGAAAGAAAACTATCAGGTTGTTTCCCAATAAGCTCTTTCTATATAGCCATTAAGATAGGCTTTGAGATTTCAATGATGCTCGCATGAAAGACACGAATTGAAATACAAAGAGTGCATAATACATGTGACCAACACATTTAAGTCTAACATACTTCCTATGCATAGGAATTTTATAAGAAAACAAATTATCAAGAAAAAAACATTTAGCATATGCAAGGGAGAAGAATAAAACATTGACAATCTCAAGATAACGAGAGGTAATTTAGTAACATGAAAATTTCTCCAACCATATTTTCCTCTCTCATAGTAATTACATATAGGATCATAATCAAATTTAACAATATAGCTATCATATAAATTTCCTCTTCATGATCCACATGCATAAAAGTTTTATATTCATCCAAGATAGTGGGATTAACATCAACTAAAGTCATGACCTCTCCAAACCCAATTTTATTAAAAACAAATCATAAGATTGAACACTCTCCAAATATATGGGATTATTTTTACCTAAAGTTGATGCTCTTCCAAACCCACTTTCAATATCATTGCAAACATTATTATCAATAAGATATTGTTCATGAGGTTTAAATAAATTTTCAAGATCATAAGAAGCATTATCACCCCAATCATGATCATTGCAATAAGTAGTGGACATAACAAAATTATGATTCCCAAGCTTGTAACTTTCCATATCATTAGCACAATTTGCATTTATAGAATTTATAATAACATCATTGCAATCATCATGTTCATTCAAGGAGCTATAAAGAATCACTTTATAGATTTCTTCTTTCAACACTTCATCACAATTTTCAGATTCATGATTTTCAAGCAGAACTTCATAGAGATGATCAAGTGCACTCAACTCACTAGCAATTGGTTTAGTATAATTAGATGTTTTGAAAAGATTAGAAGTGGATGAGTATCCATATGTATTTACTTTTCATTTCCTTTTCTATTTTTGGGTGTTGACATGGAGGCCAAAAGCAAGCAAATGAGCAAAAAGGCAAACGGAAATATTTTTGTGTTTTTCTGAAAATATTTTAGAAGTGGGGGAGATGAAAACGAGAGGCAAATGGAAAATAAAAGTAAATGCAAGGAGATTAAAGTTTATGTGATGGTACTTGGGTTTTGGTGATGTTTCCCCGGCAACGACGCCAAAAATTCTTCCTGCTACTTGTGAACTTTCTTGGGATTTCCTCAAATAGGAGACGGTGATGCAGTACAGTAGAGATAAGTATACCCCTCAGTCAAGAACCAAGGTTATCAATCTAGTAGGAGAACCAAGCAAGACCTCGTGAACAGTACCTACATACAAAAGAACAAATACTTGCATCGAACGCAAACAAGGGTTTGTCAGTCCCTTGTCGGTTAATTGCAAGGATCAAATCTCGTGGTGATAGATAAACAAAAACAAAAAATAAAATAACAATGAGAAATTGCAGAAAGGTATTTTTCTATTTTATATTCGATAATATAGACCATGGGGCCATAGTTTTCACTAGAGGCTTATCCGTTGAACAAAAATAATATACTAGGTAAACAAATTATTGTTGGGTAATTGATAGAAAAGCACATACTTATGATGATATCCAAGGCAATGATCATGTATATAGGCATCATGTCCGAGACAAGTAGACCGACTCATCCTCCATCTGCTACTATTACTCCACACAAAGACCGCTATCCAGCATGCATCTAGAGTATTAAGTTCATAAAGAACGGAGTAACGCGTTAAGCAAGATGACATGATGTTGACAAAGTAAATCCAATCAATATGAATAAACCCCATCGTTTTCCCCTTAATGGAAACAATACAAATATGTTTCTTGTGCCTTTCTATCACTAGGATATAGGGCACCGCAAGATTGAACCCATTACAAAGCACCTCTCCCATTGCAAGATAAAATAATCTAGTTGACCAAACCAAATGGATAGATCGGAGAGAAATACAAAGCTATAATAATCATGCATAAAATAGTTCAGAGAAGACTCAGATGATATTCATAGAGAATCTGATCATCAACCCACAATTCATCGGATCCCAACAAACACACCCAAAAATAAGATTACATCTAATAGATCTCCAAGAACATCGAGGAGAACATTGTATTGAACATCAAAGAGAGGGAAGAAGCTATCTAGATACTAGCTATGGACCCGTAGATCTGTGGTAAATTACTCACACATCATTGGAAGTGTAGAAAGGTTGATGTAGAGGCCCTCCATGATCGATTCCCCCTCCGGCAGAGTATTGGAAAAGGTCTCTAGATGGCATCTTTGAAGAGAGAAAGTTGTGGTGGCGAAAAAAGTATTTTGGGTGGCTCTTTGTTGGTTTCCTGATTTTAGAGAATTTATAGAGGTGGAATTAGGTCAAATGGATCCACGGGGGGGGGGGGGGGGGGGGCACACTTTACTTGCGCGCGCCTACCCCCTAGGCATGCCCAAGTGCCTTGTGGCCTTCTCGTTGGACGTCTGGTCTCCTCCCGAAGCTTCTACGGTCTGTTCTATCAAGAAAAAATCACCGAAAAGTTTTGTGGCATTTGGACTTCGTTTCGTACTGATTTCCTAGAAAACCAAAAACAGGCAAAAAACAGCAACTAACACTTGACACTAAGTTAATATGTTAGTCCCAAAAAATGATATATAGTTTCATATAAAACACCCAAGGTTGATACTATAATAGCATGGAACAATAAAAAGTTATAGATACGTTGGAGACATATCACGTAATTGGAGTCCCTCGAACCATCGATGAATGATCGCTTGTATCGCCAATGAATAGTCCATGTCTACTTGGCTGCAACTGTGCAGCTTCATGATCCGGCAGCGCTTTGCCTTAGAGATCTAATCATCATCGGAGAATTAGAGCGAGGATATTAGAACCACACATGGCTTCTAATTATGAGGACAAGAGGATTAGCCTAGGTCTAATTAGTCGAGTAGGACCAACTACAACTAGAACTAGAAGAACTAGAGGAGGCTAAAAAACTTGTGTGTTCAAAGGGCCAAAGTCCTCAATTATATATAGGTTGGAGGTAGGAGGAGAGAGGGCTCCACAAGGGAGGAAAATCCCTCCCTTCTGCCGGCTAAGGAGGGGGAATCCCCCTTCAATTCAGCCTCCCCTCCCTTCCCTAAGCGGAGAGGGCGCCACCTCCACTTGTGCCATAGTGGACCCAGTAGCGTTCCACCACTTGGCCTTTTAAGGTTCATTGATATTAAATTAAATATAAAAGCCTTCTAGTGAACATTAGATCCTATATATAATTATTGGTAAAACCCGATATTTACCGAAACCCTTCTGGTGACCCCAAAACGCTTCCGGATCTCTCGAAACTATACCGAATATGAATGAAACAATTCCACAAATACATTCTCGTCACTCCCATCCTACCAACACTCAACAATTCATGATTTCCTTAAGCTTGCGATGCCGTAGGTTTGGTAACTCATAGACATGAACGAAACCATTCGTTCAATGACCGATAGAGGAACCGGGGATGTCCATATTGACCCCTATGTGCACGTGAATGATATTTGAGTGAGCCTTTGGTTATCTTTTGATGTTCCCTTTGCTTCACGATATACCGATATCCTCGTTACCGGTTTTTTTCATTTTTCTCATTGTTGTGTTTCGGCATCCCCGTGACATAGTCACCTGTGTCTGGCTAGACGATGATGGATGCTATCACACCGTGAGGGACCTATGAATATCTCTCCATTGTCGGACGATAAAATCCTACTCTCCATTGTCAAATCTTTTGATGAACCCGTAAGTTGTCATTATGATCACCGTGTTACAGGTGATGTTTGAGCAACCCCAAAGACCATTGTACGGTAAGAAGTGACTATGATACTCTCATGGTCTAATGAGCAAAACCGCACATTAACACTCCGTGTTATTCTTTTGACAATTAGCACTCCGTGTTATTACAATTGATTACAGATGATATTAACTCAATTAATAACATGCAAGATTGGGTCGATTCAATATGACCATTCTTCCAATGCCATAATATCAATGTTGTTTTAGGACTATCCTTACACTTAACGATATCCTAAGATCGAGAAAATGTGACCACCAACAACTCTTGAGCTAGTCCCAGAGGCAAGACTATGAATTTTTTATTTAACCATTTATCATTCCACAAGTGCATATGAGTCTTTCACTGAATCACATATTCGAGGATCATAGCAGTTATAGCATGAGAAACAAACACTTAATTATGAACATGTAAATATAATCATACAATATTATTGCCTCTAGGGCATAATTCCAATAGTCTCCCACTTTCACTAGAGTCAATAATCTAGTTAGCACTTTTAAATTTTAAGCCAATGGCAATCCGGTGTTAGTCCATGCTTTGCTTCTGGTATAGACTTCGTCCTATTGGATATCACAATCTTAAGATTGGTGTGTATCATTTTCATTTTAATGCATTTGTTATGCTTTCACAAGAATTCATAATTTATATGAAACAGGTTTGTATACATTGAATCAGTGGTTCAACCTTTGATTCCATACATTGAGTTACAGAACAACTATCTAGAATAGTATGCTTTTTGCACAATCATATAAAAACCATACCAAGTTCATAAATGAATCTTTCATTCATAACCCTCTATTATTGATTCTAAAGCAACAACATACTCAGCCTTTCGTTATAGAATTCATCGTATTAACTTTCTTGAACCAATTCCAACTTACTGTGACACCATAAATCATTTAATTGAAATCAAAATTCAATTGGAGCATTGGTTGAAGACTTTTGTCAATGTACTAGTTACATAAATTATGTATTCATGTAACTCCTTATAGCAATCTGTTCATTTTCTCTGTATACGAGAATACTGTCGTAAGTACTTAACGACATTTTCACTGTTGTCCTATGATCAATAATCTGACCTTCTAGTAACCTTACTCACAACTTACTTGGAGTACTGGACATATCCAATTATTTACATACCATGGAATTAACACAAGTGTGAATGAAATCATGTATTTCACTCATCATTATTGAAAGATACCAAATCTTGCAAAGAACTTCTCCCATCTGACTTTGACAAGAAAACTCATATTGGCGTTTTTCATACTAAAATGCTTTAGTGCTTTTTCAATATGTATTTTGGCTAAGCCCATGACACTACTCTCTCCATAGATAATGCTCAATACAAGGACTATATTGCCTAAGTACTCTACTAAAAAACTAGTTTCAATAAAGTCTTAATCTGCGTTAAGAAATTTTTATATAATTTGGAATCTATAATGTGTCATGCACACACAATGTTTAGAAATATTATCATGCTCCCACTTACCTTTTGTAAATACAATCATCTTTGTTTCTATCGCAGAAATCATATTGTTTGATCAATTCATCAAAACAAAGATTCCAACTCCACTATGCTTGCTTCAAATAATTACTGGATCTCTTGAAGTTTGCACACTTACTACCATCTTGTGGATCGATAAAACTACCTTGGACCATATCAAATATACAACCTTGGTTCTATTTAGATCTCATGGGAAACGTTTTGACATCCATCTGTTATATCTCATAACTGAAATATTTAGTAATTGCTAGTTTAATCCGAACTAACTTTATGTATAATTATGATTAGACATTATTATCATAATCAACTCCTTGATCTTGTCATAACTGTTTGCAACAAGTCAAGCATTATAAAACATTTTTATCATTGTCGATCTATATATCCATCACTACACTTTAGACTTTAAGTCTTCTAGAGGGTCTATGAAGTTCTAAACTTGAATTATTTGGCGTACATCCAATTCTGGAGTCAGGGCCCATCAACACTTCTTTGTGTATTATAAGTTCATTGTTTGTTTCAACAATATTTCGTCTGTGCACCCTGACGGTCTATACGAATCTCCATCTCGTAGAGTTTAGTTGCATGTTCGACTGAAGTCTCTATATCCTATGTAGAGGCTTTTGTATCAGTCATGGGAAGAAATTTTAGAACCACTTCTAGCGTTTCTTTCCTTCGACCTGATCACGAAGATTTCGTTATCTCGTTGAATTATACTGTCCTCCCACTCCCTATTTTGCAGAAAACACTTTCTTCAAAATTTCTGCACTCTTTAACAAAACACTTTGCCTCGGTGTAGTGATAGAGGAATACCCAACAATTAGGGATAACCTAGGAAGTAGCACTTATTTCAACAAATTTGATGGCGCTCTTTTCAGTGTAAAAGCCGTAGTCTCTAAAGCATCACATTAAAAAGTATATTGGCAAAACAATCAATGTCATCTCTGATCTCACCATGTCATAAAGAGCTTGATTACATCTTTTCAAAACATTCTGCTCTTTGTAATGTTTTGAGAATTGCAAGCTATAAAATTCGTTTACAGCTCGTCAGACATTCGCTAATTTTTTAACTCAATTTTTTTTCTGCAATCCAATTGTAGGAAAGTAATTTTCTTGTTAGAATAATTTCTTCTTCATTCTAAAAATATGTTAAAACATTTCAAAAAATCTTGTTTTATGTCTTAATTAGTAAATATAAATACCTACTTAAGTCATCCTAGATGATAGATAAATCCACTGCTTGAAACAACATTTTTTGGACTACATACATCAATATGCATACTTCCAATTATTTTATTGCTTGTTACATGGCATGTGAACAGTATTTTAGTTTACTTCACTATTTGGAGGAAATTTGCAAGTATCATATTATTCATAATGATATGACTTCAAAATCCATCACTATGGAATTTCTCCATGCGGGTTTCTCCAATGTGACTAAATTTAGTGCCACGCATATGTGGTATTCTTTTAGTCTTGCGACATTTAGCGTTAGCGTTATGGATGTTCAATTCTATCATCTATATTCATATCTTTGGACTATGTCCCTTTTGTTCATTACATCGAACAACTATTGTTCTCTTATGAACAACCTCCTTGCAACTTCTATGCAACGGGCTAGAGTTTACAAAACTCTAAAATGGATTATGACAATAAATTCAAAGGTAATATGTTGATGAAATAGTATCATAACTATTACAAAATTTTCAACACATATTTTAACCTCATTAATTTGTTGGTCATTTGGATGTAGTAATTCTTGCATCGATTCGCAACAACATGCAATTGAGTCGGTATCCTTATGATCAACTTTTCACCACAATTCTGAAGAATTTAGTGTTCAACAATTTAATCACAGTTCTCAAGAATCACACTTTACTCGACTGACTTTCTCCACATCTTATAACTTGTATGACATTAATACCGGAGCTGGACATTCCAATCTTCTTTTCATTCCATGTCAAAACTTCTTATAGTTTTACTTTCAATATTTATCCCACTCACGAGGAGAGTCATCTAACATTTTAAGAGTGGCATGAGCCCTGAACTTCCCTACGAATGTAAGTATCATTACATCCTTTGGTTTTGTCATTTCTCTTTATGTTCTCACCATCAACTCATGACTAGTGTTTTTCCGGATCTTACACATTTTACTCTCAAACATAGTCTCCGCTAGAACATCCAAAAAACACTTCTTTAGATATCATATATCTTTTAATCTTTGTTTGTTTCTGAAAACAATTTTCAGTTCCAAGAATATCACATAACTATCCAAAACATTTTAAAGTTCGGGTTTTTCAGAACCAAGCTCACTGTAATGCAATTCTAGCTTTTCGATCGAAAGACGTGTGTCGGTGTACTAAGATCCGGGTCCTCATTATGCACAGGTAGTACCAACCTTCCCGGCGGCAAGGCTTGCGGAGGACAACTAAATATAAACTGAAGACCATTTGACAAAACTAGAATGAAGACATCCAAGCCGTGATCAGAAGCCAAGAAGATCAAGTTCGGGGTTCCCGGCAGGCTTCCTTATCGGTGAGCTAGTGAAGACCCGACAAGCTCCGAACCAGTCAGGCTCCGAGCCCAACAAAAATCCCACTATCTTGCCATCACTCCACCTCATCAATCAAGTTGTCACTTATCGTATTGGTATCAAGCAGGCAGGTAGTTAGGCAAATCTTGTTTGGGCACGTGTCAGCTCACCGCTGAAGATACAACTTTAATGACACCCATCCCATAGGCGTGTCAAAGGAACACGAGGTAGTTCGATGAACGGCACAGAAGGAGAGGCAATCCTTGCCGGGGAGATTTATCAGCGTGACACCTTATGGCACAATTAATGTGTTTGTCCTAACTCGTCAGAGTTAGGTATTTAGCACCGTAACCACTATTTATAGTGTACATTCACTATTTTGTCAATGTGGTGGCCCCTTTTCGTATAAATGGAGGCCCATGGCTACCTTTACAAAGGTCACCACTTTGCGAAAACACATGTGTAGCTCCATTTCCCGCGCAACCTTGCTGGAATTGCGCTCTCTTATACTTGTGCTCATACATCCAATACAAAAAAGTAGGAGTAGGGTTTTATGCTTCACAGCGGCCCGAACCTGGGTAAAATACGTGTGTTCTTCCAAGTTCTTCTCTTTGTGCTCGTCGATCTCCCCAGGCAAACCGCAAATGGGCCTTTGCTGGTCCCATAGATCTTCGTATGCATGACATCTTTGGCGCGCCAGGAAGGGGGGTTCGCTTGTGTGAACTGGAACTAGCAGATAGCGCGTCAGCTTCTTCATCATCTTCATTGCCATGGTCCCAAGAAGGGCGCCATGGTGATCAATCCGTCCATGTCCAGGCTGCCGACGCTCATCTAGATGGGTGACGGCATGGGCGGTGACCGAGGAGGCGGAGACCACGAGCAGCCTCTGTGATGTTCTGGCGATCACAGCTAGGCAAGCAGTAGCGTCCGTAATGAGAATAATAACCCACATGCCACTAGGTCCAAGGACGGGGCCATGCTGCCTATAGGCGGTGCAGTGAACTCCAAGGATGCCAGGGCATAGTCCAAGACGCCCACACTGATGCCCACATCGCGGCCATCTCAGGTCGTGCACGATGAGTAGTGCCAGGAGAAGATGGAGGAATGGAGAGCCAACATCTAGATTGTTGTTGGCTTCGCCAACAACAAAAAACCCGGGCGGGAAGGATCTTCATAGCAGCAGCCCACTGCCCCGATGCATGTTGCTGGTGAGAGGATTGGTGGTGCTACAGCCATAGTGCAGTCTCCTCCGCAACAACAGCAGTGGCAGAGCCAGCGAGTCAACGCCCGTGATGACGTGTCCATGGCATCATCCTATCCGAGGACTCACCTTGATCAACGCTGAGTTCTTCAAGAATAGCACGGAGAAGATGCCCATACTACCGTCGAACGACGACGGGAAACACACAGTCAATCCATTAGGCATGCGTGGCCCATTGTAGAAGAGCCAGCGCTAGGGTACCCTGGCGGCCTACCTTACGAGGTGGGCTGCCCGGTGTTCACTCGTGAGTTGCGGCAAGTCCAGTGGCCCGGTTCCCAGAACTTCAAGATAGAAGTGCCGGAGAAGTAAAACAGCAAGACCACTCATCAGAGTTCCTCAGCATTTATACCATTGCAGTACAAGTTGTTGGCGGGCGGCACGACAAGATTCTTGGAAACTACTTTCCATTGGTGCTCAAGCCCAATGTCAGATCATGGTTGATGCACCAGCCAGAGAACGCCTTCTCCTGTTGGGCAGATCTATGGCACGAGTTTGTCGACACCTTTATAGGAGGCCACAAAATTTCTTGTCAAGAAAGTGATCTGCATGTGATCCCATAGAGAGAGGATGATACACTCCATATATACATATAGAGGATTGCCCGTGTACATCACAACATCCCTGACATTCACCTTGCAGCTGTGATTTCCGCATTTCATACAAATGTGCAAAATCACATGATGCAGGAGGAGTTGGCAATGAAGAAGCTGCGGATGTCACCGAGCTCTATGCTCTGGCCGACAAGTGTGCACATGATGAGGAGGGGAGGAGACTTCCCGGGGAGGATGCTGGCGTAGAGGTCGATTCGAAAGACGACGATGCAGCCACAATGCTGAAGAAGAAGGGCTGAAAGCGCAATAGGGAGCACAAAGGCAAGGCGGTGGTAGCTATCGAGGGCACCAGCAACAACGACATCGCCAAGAAGGTGAAGACTGAGAGCCCCAACAAGGAGGTTGCCAGGTGCGCCTCGTGTTAAGCCTTGGCGGCTGCCGACCAGACCGGGGGCTCCGACAAGCAATACTGCAAGATCCACCACACCAAGAGCCATGACCTCCAAGAATGCCAACAAGTTGTGTAGCTTGTCGAGAAAAACAAAGTAGAATACGAGAAGAGAGACAAGCAGAAACCTCAGCAAGGTGCAAATGGGCCCGCCAAGAAGCATGGTGGCCGAGGGGGCCGCCGCGGCAAGGACAATGTAACACCCCAAAAATTTAACCATGTTTTGATTATTAATTTTTTTTGCCAGGAACTTAAATTTTAATTTTTCTAGATTTATTTTTGATCTCAGAACCTCTCTCTTCCTCTAAGTTGTGGAGTTTTGACCCCAAGTAAAATCTTTTCAATCATTATTGGATTTATTTACCCTCTCAAATAAAACAAATTTTTTATTAGTGGGATTATTTATATAATTATTTTCCCTGAGCTTTATTTCTCTAAAATGGTTTTTTTCATAAGTTTGAGGGTTCCATTTGCACTGCAACCCTTTGAGAAATTCATTTAAAAAAATCCCACCAAAATTTGGGGATGACATATGATGTCCGTAAATCACTTTTATGCAAAAATATTCCTTAGTCATTTGGAGATTTTGAGTTTTACCACAAGTTTTTAAATCTGGTCCAGTTGCACTTTTGCACCACAACATACTTAAATACTTCTTTAAAACTTCCAGCAAAATTAGGGGAGGTCAGTAGGAGTATATTATTCATCTTTATGCAAAAACCCAGTTATGTCCTTTGAAAAAAATTGAGTGAATCAACCTCATTTTCATTCTGGTCCAACTTGATGATTTGTACCGCAACCATATTTTAACTTGCTCCTTTACCCATGATTCTTTTTCCTACTTATAGACCACCCTGCAAAACCCTTAAGTCCAGGAGAGTGGACCCATTGGAGGATTTTAAGTGCATGCAATCATGCCTTTTTCTTTCTGTCCAAAACTGAAGATTTGCAAAACTTGCACTAGCAAGTTTATGGTTTTGCCCAAATGACCTTGCCATCCTCACCTGCATCTAAAGAGACTCCAATCTGCAAAGTTTGGCCACCCCAAGAGTTGCCTTGTTGCCCTTGGCATTCTGTCGAGCACTTGGTGTGCATAGCCAGTTTTGGCATGATTTGTAGTTTGCACTGGGGACTTGACCCTCTAACCACACCACCATGTCTACTAATCTTCTTGCAAACCCTAACCTAGGCCTGTTAGTCCCTAGCCTCATCCAAACCCTCTAGCACACGCTGGCATTTTGTCGAGCAGTTGGCGTGCACAGTCTGGGCGCGGCCAGAGCGCGCGTTTTGCACGTGCGTGCGCACGAGTCGCCGCGTCCCGCTGCCGCCTCCCCCGCATCCGTTCTGGCCCCTACCCTCTCCCAGTCGACGCACCTGACTCCTCCCTCGCCGCAAGGCCGCCTGGCCCCCTCCTAGCACCCTACAGCGCCGCCACCGCAAGTGGCCACCGCCGCCCCGACAACCTCTGCCCTGGTCTGCGCCGCCCGAGCCTCGCCAATGCGCCAGCTCGCGCGTGGAACAGCCCGAGCTCATCCACTAGCTCGTCAGCTAGCGCCCATCGCCGACACGTCGCCCTGTCCAGTACAGAGCGGCGGTCACTGACGATCCTATCCACGGCCATCGCGAGCCGACCTAGCTGCACTATAAGTAGGGGCCCCCGAGCGCGTCCAGCTACTCAGGCAGCCTCAGACCATCCCCTCGAAGCCCCCACGGCCAGTAATCGTCGGGGGAAAGCCTTCTCCCCCGTCTCCAGCCAGCTTGGCCGCCGCCACGTCCCAGCCCTGTTCGTCGCAACCAGGGCCCCCCTGCCCATCCAACGCCATTCTACTCCCCTCGACCGTGCGGAGCTTCCCAGCCTCTCAATCGTGATCGGGAACCACCATAGAACACAACCCCAAACCCACCCAAAGCCTCCTCCGCCACGGAGCTCGCCGCCGGCGACTCCCTCCACCCCCGCTGACCCAGCAACCATGGGGAGGTCCACCATGAGCTGGCGGATCCATCCCTGGCCTCGGATGCCCTCGAGGAGCCTTCGTTCGCCGGCAAAGATCGCCGGAGCTCCGCCTCCGTTCGGCCAAAGGAGAGGGAAGGCGGGGGAGACCGGTCAAACTTGATCGGTGGGCCCCTGGACCCACTGTTAGCGACCCCGAGCCGGTCCACGCTGGCTAAGTGGAAGCGTAAAAGCAAAGTACACCTTCGACGTCTTCAGTTTTCGAAACGTTTTTTTCTGTTTTATTTTAAAAACAGAATTTGACCAAAACTTTGACTGCCTATATCTTTTAAAATAAAACTCCAAATGAGTTGATTCTTTTTCCTACCTCTCTCAAATTTGGTCTAGTTTATTTTAAGTATTATTTGAAAAAAATTCAGACAACTGTTTTACACTGTTTTGAAACTATGTTCTAATTTGAATTATTTCAAAACTAGGTTTTTGAAGAGGAAGGCAACTTTCAAAAATGCACCTCACTTGCATACTCTTGAAGGCAAGCATTCTGAACCCTGGCATAATATTTTTGTGTGTTGGTTAATACGATTATAACACCACCTTAATACAGAGAACTCATTATTTTATGTGGTGATACGATCATTTGCATGAATGCATATTGGAGACTTCCTTGCTGTTGGAAGTGGATATACTTGTGATGGTAATCGTCCTCGTATGCCTTGCATGCATGCCGAAAAGAAATCTGGGAAAGCCTCTGCCTTGGGTAGGCGTGAGCTTGTCTCCGATTTTCGTCGGGACGGTCATGTCCGGTATGGCATAGTAAGGTATAATGAGTGGTGATTGTGTTGGTTGAAATATTTTTGTTATGCATATCATGCAGGGAATTTTTAAATCTCCTGAGTTGACCGTAGATCGAGTCTTGTTCCAGTAACCCCCATGCTTATTTTGTACTACCACTTGTCCCTGCCGCAGGTAGGGTATGGTTCAGTAAGTTGTCAACCCCTCCCTAGCACACACCATACAGAGAGGCCATGGTGGAAGATACCGGATGCATCCGGTAGGCATGCCACCTGGTCCGGGGGCATGGGTGTTTCCGGTTGGGACCGAGAGGGGGGCACCCCTTAGAGCGCGCGATATAAATTTGATCCCATGCTACGCGAGGTTGTGGCCTCCCCACTTAGAGTTTTGCTTGACAGGTGTCGTGGGTCATTCCAGACACCGGTAAGTTAAGCTGGTGTGTGCAAGTCAGGTGTGTTTTCAATTAAAAGACCGTAGACGGAATTAGTCCCGATGAACTAAAGGAATCCATTACTCATGGGTAAAGAGTACACCCTCTGCAGAGATTATATCTATTCGAATAGTCGTGTCCACGGTTAAGGACTACAGTCTGGGATGTGTCAAGTGTCGGTTTTAGTGTCGGTCTTCGGAGGAGAGACTACTAAACCAAAACATGGATCAGGACGTGTGACTTATGATTATTATTATTATTATTATTATGGACTAACCCCTTTATATTATTCGAAGCATTGAGTATCCCTGGGACGGTTCTACCTCCTGGATATTCACTACGATTGTTTTTCTTATAAGCCCTTTATGCGGTGTCGCTGAGACGCCCGACTGTGGCATGCTTGTTATTTCTTTAGTTTATAAGCCCTTTATGTGGTGTCGCACAGATGCCCGACTGTGGCATGTTTGTTATTTATTTACCTTATAAGCCCTTTATGTGGTGTCGCTTAGACGCCCGACTGAGGCATGCTTCATATCATGCTCCTTTCGAGGCGTCGCTTCAGACACCCGATCGGTGCATTTTATTTCTACCCCATTGTTGCACCTTCATGTTGCATATAAATAACCTGCGTGCATGCATCAAGGATTTTTATTGCGTGACTGACGTTATGATCACAGAATATTTCAGAGCATGATTATCATTTGCTATTTTATACCCATGTTCATAATGTTTGCGAGTACATTCAAAGTACTCACTGGCTTGTCCCTAGCTATTGTCTTGGCCAGATTTCTTGCATGGAGAGGAGCGTTGCGATGACAGCCCCGGAACCTAAGCAACGGTTATAGCAGCCTCGCGAAGATAGGAGTTAGCCTGGTCAGCTGTTCCTATGGGAAATGGAGTCCCATAGACACTGATGACCCACAAACTGCTTCCGCCATCAGCCACTAGAAATCAATTGTTGTACTCATAGGCCAGAATGGTCTTGTAATACATACTTTGTATTTTGCTTGGAGTTTTTGTATCAAGTTGGTGCCTCATCAGCTAACAGTAATCCTGGGGCTGGTGAGCACAACGACCATTTCATGGGAAATTAATATCCCGAAAATCCGGTCCTGACAGCCAAGTAGTAGTAGAAGGAGAAGCATGCTAGAGGTCGCGAGAAGAAAGAAGAGGATGATGATGAGGACGAAGATGTAGCATCCCAAAATTCTAAATTTTGGAATGTATATTAAATGAACAGTTTTGATTGTTTGTTTGATTGTGATGTGGTTGTTTGTGTGAAACTGAGTGAAATTTGAAACTTTTTGAAAGTTGAATGAGAGGGAATGAAATGACTTTTCCAAACTTTCACTTTGCATTCTGATACCCATCAATTAAAATTCTTTTCAAATGCAAAACCGTAGAGTGAAGATGACATGACTTCTTCCAATTAAAATAAGAAGGGTTTTTGAAAATATTTGAATTTCATTTGCGAATAATTCAAACCAGAAACTTTATGCAACTCGAGGTTCATGAGAGAAGAGAAAATGAATTCTTCAAATGCTAAGAAAGAGAGTTGGAAGTTTCAAAGAATCGAATTGAAAGTTCCTTTGAAATTATTTTGAAACCCATTTCAAATTTGGCGTTATTTGGTTTTTATTGAAATTATTTTTCTCCAGAAATAAAATATATGGAGAATAAGGTAAATTGATTCCCTACAATAGAAAAGTGGAGAAAAATAAATTTGACATAATTTTGGTATTTTAAAAATGATTTTATTGGGTTTTATTGCAACAGAAGCACTGTTCACTTTATTGGAATTTTTGTAGATTTTATTTGAACCTGGAAAAAAGTTCATGTTTCAGGAAATCTATTTGTTTGACATAATTTTGAAAAAAGTTCATGTTTCTGGAAATTGGACATAATTTTGCCTATGGAAAAATTTTAATCTATTTTTTTATTTTTCATTTACCTTTTCTGTTTTTATTCTAAAAAAATTGTACGAGCGATCGACTGCTATCCTTCGCCAGCGTGCGCAGCATAGCTAGCAGGCCGGGCTAAATTATTTTTCCCGTTGTCCTTCAATTTCTTTATTTTCCGTTAAAAAAATATTTTTTTCTAAAGAAAAGGTAGAAAAAAACTCTGTGGACGCACACGCGCAGGCCGGCCTACGGCCCATGCGGTGGCGTTTCTTTTCCTTTGTTTTCCTATCTCTTTCGTCTGCCTTTTGTCTATGTTTAGTCCCACATTGCCAAGCCTTTGACCTCTAAGCCTCCCTTCCACATATAAATATAGACCTATAGAACCCAAAAATCATCCACTGTGGGTTAAATCAATATTTTGGTATGACTAGCTTCACAAAAGAAAAATATATTTCTTCTCTCCGGCGGGACTTCTGGAAGTTGTCTCCTCTCTCCGAAGTCGTCTTTTCTCTATCTTATAAAGGTATCTTTGTTCGTAATTTTTTATATTTCCATAGCTTATTATTTTTATACCAGTGTATGATATAATAATTCGATTTATAAATTAGTCCTTGTATTTACATTTTAAGACAAATTGACCCTGATTTTTTAGCCATATCACTTTTTCTTCCGTACAACAGCTTGACCCTGGTTTTTCAAATAGTTATAACGTTTTACTTGTTCTTACAAATTAGATGAAACCAGCGCCAATATTTTCGTCTTGATTCCACCTATCTAGTGAATCTATCAAATAAACTTTTTGCATCTTTCAAATTTCGAAATTTGTTCAGATTCATACTCAAATTTCTTTCGATCATATCTTTTTTTCCGTACCTCCGTTTCAGATGAACCCAACTACATCGGATTCATATTGAAGTAATCTTTCCGTTCGCACAATTAGTGTCATCTTTCCAACATATAATTTTGATCTTAGCCAGTTACTCTACTAGTCCACAAAAGAGTTTTTACACAACATTCTAAGCAGATTCAATGCTATGTTGAATTACTTGATCCTTTATTTTCAATCTAGTAGTTCTTTTTCCTACATTTCATATTGAGTTCGTAGATCTAGTAGCATCATTAGTTTCAACTTTTGATCTTTTCAAATTTGAACGATTCAATTTGAACTCGAAGCTGCGCTTGATCATATCTTGTAAACTGTAGCACTTTTTCAATTGATTCCTTTTTTAAATTGAATCCCTAGGTATAATCTAACATCTTGAGCATCACCACAGCTTTTCACCGAAATTAGGATCTGATCTTGCAAAATAATTTGATTTGGTTCTTTTGGAGTTTTTGCAATCTTCCTTTGCATTTTTTGGGTCTTTGAGTGATTGCTTATGTGTGGATAAAATTTCTTACTTACGATAGATTGATTGGAGTGTGACGAGTAGAACTATCTGGAATTATGAGTGCGAAGAATCTTCATCAATAGTACAAGGCAAGTTCACACCTTAATCATACTTTTCAATACCCAGTTTTTACTATGCATTATTTCACCCTCAAAGATTGCATGAGTAGGATTGGGAATTGGGCATTGCTATGTAGTTCATGAGGTAGCAACCTATGATCCTTGAAACACCCCGGGAGTTTGTTATGTCATATATTGCTTAGCCATGCTTGTAGACAGGGATTGGTATGTGAGATTCGTGCAAGTTGTGAGAGAAATAAGAATTAAGGGAAAGTTTTAAGGTGGCAACATTAACACACATCTAGGTGGAATGGTTGGGGCACCCTGGAGAACCAAGTGGCTTGCCCGGGCACCTGGAGAAGCCAGTGCTTGCCCAAGGTAATTCTAGAGTGCCCGTGTGATTACCCTACAAAATACCACCCAGGCTCAAAGGGATCATATGATATTTCATGCCTAGAAACTTCCGTGTGCAGCCACAAGCCATTATGGGCTTTGGCATAGTTGAGTAAGTTGTGGGGAAATCTTTCCATGATAGGCTAGCAAATGAAGGGGGATTGTAGGTGTACTGGCCTATCTATCGGTTAAGGGGACCTCTTCGGAAAGACTATGTCTCGATCATCCGGTCCTCAAACGTCAGGCAGTGCGAGAAATTCAACAGAGATCGAGTCTTGTGAGGAAAAGTGTGCAAACCTCTGCAGAGTGTACAAACTAATCATGATTAGCCGTGTCCCCAGTTATGGATAATTTGAGTATCTACAAGTGAACTATTTGTTGATATGTAACATCCCAAATTTTCAATTTGAAATGTTATACATTAGATCATAATGCATTACATATTTTCTAGCATTGTTGATCCTAGAAATTTCACGCAACTCAAGGACCCACGGAGAGAGTTGGAGATTTCGAAATTTTCGTATTTGAGTTCTCTCAAATTATGAAAAGAGGATCATTTGATTTTATTTATTTTATCTTCCAATATTTTTCCAATATCAAAAAAATAAGAGAGGGAATAATATGACTTTCCCAAAATTTAGGGAAAAATGAGGATTTAATAAATAAATCAAATTTTGGATTTTCTCGGAGTTTATTTGCTCTAGGAAAAAATGCATATTTTCAAAAATTGCATTTTAGGCCCCGAGTAAAAGTTCATTTTGTTCGTCTCATTTTTAGGAGTCGGGGAAAATTTACTTTGTAATTTTTGGAGTCCGGTAGGTTTTCTTTTCTGTGTTTTTCCCCGCGCGAAACCGATTTAAAAAAAAAGAAAATGCCGCAGCGCGACTGGGCCAAAGGCCCAGCCGGCCGAGCCAGCCACCAGGCTGCCCGCGCGCGCGCGCGTAGCGCCGCCGCGCCAGGGAGCCAGCGCCGCTGTTTCCTTTTCTTTTGCAAATCCTAGTAGGATTTGGACCCCCGTTTCGTTATTCCGTTTTTGTTTCTAGGATTCCTATTCCTACTCTTATTCCTTGATCCCTCCTCCAAGCAAAACCCTCCCCTCCCCAATATAAATACTCAAGCACCCCCCCTCTAAACATCAAATGAAAACCTCTCCTCTCCTCCCACAGTGCAGCGCAGCAGCAGCAGTAGCCAGCGCCGCCGCCGCCGCCCCTCACCCACGCCGCCGCCTGCCAGCGCCGCCGCCGCCGCTTGCCACCGCCGCCGCCAAGTGCCGCCGCCACTGCCCAACGCCGCCGCCGCCGGAGCCCCTCGCCTCTTCGAGGTACTAGCCCCGCGCCGTGTCACTTCTTCCCCTCGGTTCGGTTTTTCTCATAAACCGTTCCGGTTTTCTAGATCGTTTTTTTTTTCGTTTCGGTTTCCTTTCCATAACCCTAGATCAGTTTTTCTCGTCAGTTTTTCCGGTTTTGTTGTTTAGCGAGCGTTCGCCGGACCGATCGTCTTAACGAACATGATCATCGGTTATTCCCGGTTAACGAACGACCGTTCGTTTAACCATTCGTCGTTTTCTTTTTAATCGGATTTATTCCGCTATTTTTCTGATAGTGATTTCAGATCCGATCTTCTTTCTAGTTTATCTTCTCGCTCGTTTATCGGAATCAGGTGATTCAAGCGCCTGGAGTTTCGTTTCGAAACCGCCGTTCCGACTAATCAACTTAAACCAAGTTTTGCTACTGTAAAATTTGACTTAGTTTCAAATTGCTAGAACCGAGTTGTTTTCTCTCGCCGTTTGACTTTCGTTGCTTTATTCGATTTGATTCTTTTGCAACCAGGGTTCTTAAGTTGGACTTTCTTGTTCGATCTTTCATTCGAGTTTTACCTGTGCATTAGATGAGTACTTATTGTATGCTTGTTGTTTGTCTACGATAGATCACCCGGAGTGCGCCGCTTGTTAGTTTGAATCTCTAGGTTTCGCGGATCATCAGCAAGGCAAGTAACACTTGATCATACCTTTTCTCCTACCCAGTATTTATGCATTAGATCAATCCTCAAACATTGCATGATTAGGATCTAATTAAATTGTGGGATGGGAAGTAGATGAGGTAGTACCTATTACCTGTTTTACTTATGAAACCTTTGGGAGTTACTTCTGCGTTTGCTTATTATGCCATGCTATGCTAGTAGACGTGGATTGGGTGAGTGAATATCCATGACAGATGTGAGTTTGTTAATTAATGGTTTATCTAAGGTGGCAACTTAAATACACATCTGGGTGGATTGAGGCACCTGGAGTTACCAGGACTTGCCTGTTTTTTTGGAAATTCCGGGGGTACTGTGTGATTTTCCTAGGGACCGCCACCAAGGCTCAAAGGGATCATAAGATAATCCATACTAGTAACTTACGTGTGCAGCCACAAGCCATTATGGGCTTTGGCATAGTTGACTAAGGCGTGCGAACTCTTATAGTGGTGGACTAGCAGATGTAGGGGATGTAGGTGTACCGGTCTACCCATCGTAAGGTGCTAGCGCTTCTGAAAGACTATGTCTCGGTCATCCGTTTCTCAAACACCATGGAGTGCGGGAAACCAAACGGAAGCGCTCGAGTCTTGTGGGAAAAGTGCGCAAACCTCTGCAGAGTGTACAAACTAATCATGATTAGCCGTGTCCCCGATTATGGACATCTTGAGTATCTAGTACTTGAATATTCTGTGAATCTCAACATGTTACTCTAATTTAATATTGATGGGTTTGTTAATGAGTATTTTTAATTGGGATTGAGGATGCTGTCAAACCATTCTCAATGTTTAACAACCACCATGATACTTAAATAAATTTATTCCGTTGCAGTAGGGAAAAACTGGCTTTATGCAAAAACTGTAACCATAGAGCTTTACCACCAGCCATATATGCATGTAGTATAGGCTTATCATTCATTATTCTCTATGTGTTACATTGCCAGCATATTCCATGTGCTGACCCATTTTTGGGCTGCAACTTTCATGTTGCAGACTTTTCAGATGACGAGTAAGGTGCTTTTAGGTCATGGTTCTATACTCAGTGATGCCGTTGGAGTTGATGGACTCACTTATCTTCCAAGTCTTCCGCTGTTATCGTTATTAGATGGCCTTAAGCCATGATTGTTGTAATAAGTCCTCTTTTGGACAACGATGTAATAAGTGTGTGATTGCTACTCTGTTATAAATCCTTCGAAGTACTGTGTGGTGTTAGCATTACTGATCCAGGGATGACACCTGAGCTCAGAGACTTGACCATCTGAGGTCGGGTCGCTACAGCGATGGTATCAGAGCACACGCTGACTGTAGGACACGACCACTAAGTTAAAGCCATAGATCATTATTCTCTTCTCATTTTCTAACTCCTCATCTTTTCTACTCTTTTAGGATGACGGACGCAAAGATCAAGTACGCTCAACCAGATGAAGGCACACCTTTTGGATTCCACTTGAAGGAAGTCGCCAAGTACCTGAACATTGGACTACCAAGCTTCACCGGGACTTTCAACGCCACTCTGCCTGAAGAGGAGCGCTGGAAGATTCAAGCTCATGTTCCGGGAAGGACATTCGCGCCAATCACCAAGCCCATAGATAGTGTTTTCAGTGCACCAACCTAGAGTTTGGGAAACAGCATGGCAGCTCATATCACCATGGGACGCATTGGAGAAGTTTACCAAGAAGACCTCAAGGACACTATCTACCAAATTTGTGGACGCCGGAATGAAGATTGGGAGATAGTCAGCACCAAGAAGGATAGATCCATTGCAGCTTTCATCCAGGAGTTAAACCAGCACATCCGACGCCAGGAGAACCAGATGTGCAATGATATGATAGAGTTGAAGAATGCGAAGGGAAGGATCATCGAACTTGAAGGAGAGCTGAAGTCTAAAAGAAAGGACTACATGGACGAGATCGTAGCTGTCGTAAGGCACAATAGCGATCTTAAGTATGAGATTGGGGAACTCAAGAAGAAATTAGCGCTCAAGAATGAAGACAAGTACGTCCATTGTCCGAGCAACTACATCATCATCGACGACACCGATTCGGATCCAAGTGAACCCGATTTTGAAGACAAAGCTGGAGCAGACACCATGGAGTCTTCCACCGGTTCAAATTAATAGATGACCACCATATATTAGTAGTATTCCCTCCATGTAAACATTATAGTACATGCACTTTGCGATAGTTAGACCGTTGTATGCCCTTTGTTTGAAATGAATGAAGTGATTTTGTGTGCATTTGCCTCATGAGCATTTGGGTAGTGTTTTGTCCGTAGACCTCACTCTATTCTTAATTTCTCGTCTTTTCTAAACCCCTCAGATGCCTCCGAGACGCGACCCCGAGTTTGTTTTCCTGCCAGAGATCACTCAGTTGATTCAGCAGCAGAATACTTTGATTCAGACATTGGTGCAGAACCAAGGTAACAACAACAACAACCCACCACCACCACCACCTGCGGATCACTTGACTCGTTTCCTTAGGCTGAATCCGCCGGTGTATTCCAGTAGCACCGAGACGATTGTAGCAGATGATTGGCTCCGCAAGATAGGAAGGGAGTTGACCACTGTAGGATGCACAGATGGTGAGAAGGTGAAGTTTGCTGCACATCAGCTTGACGGACCCGCAACAGCATGGTGGGAGAATTTCACAGCCACTTACCCAGTAGACACTATCACATGGGATCAATTTCAGCAAGCTTTCTGCACTGCCCATGTTTCAGCAGGAGCTATGGCCATGAAGAAGTGTGAGTTTCGCAACTTACGCCAAGGAGGAAGGACTGTTGGCCAGTATGTGGATGATTTTAGTAAGTTAGCACGTTATGCCCCAGATGACGTTGCTACAGATGCAGCTAAACAGGAGAAGTTTCTGGAAGGACTGAATGATGAGTTAAGCATGCAGTTGATGGTAGCAAGATTCAATAACTACCAGGAGTTGGTAGACCGCGCCCTCATGATTGAAGGAAAACAACAGCAGATTGAGAATCACAAGAGGAAGTATGGACAGGGGAAGTATAACTCTGGAGCCCAGCAGAAGCCCCGTTATACACCTAAACAGGGAGTTCAGTTTCAGCATACCCATGGAGGAGGTAGTTCGCACAACCATAATGGCCACAAGAATGGTAATGGGAATGGAGGAAGCAACGGCCAGAACCGGACCACACCATCAACCCCAGCCATGAAAGACCTGAGCCATGTCACCTGTTACAAGTGTTCCAAGACCGGACATTATGCAAGTGATTGTCTCGAAGGCCAAGGTGGAAATGGAAGCTCTGGAAAGAAGCCAAACCCTTTCAACAGGGGACAGGTGAACCACATCGATGTGGAGGAGGTTGAAGCTCAGCCTGATGCAGTAATCGGTAAGTTTTTGGTTAAGTCATTTACTGCACTTGTTCTTTTCGATACTGGTGCATCGCATTCATACATATCAAGGGGATTTGTAGAAAGGTATAGTCTGCCTACTCAGATTCTTAAACCCCTATGCTAGTAAGTTCACTAGGAGCAGACTACATGGACAGACAAGGATGTTTTCAAGTGCCATTGAGTATAGGAAGGCATGTATTCCCATCGGATTTGATCATTCTGGAATCCCAAGGTTTGGATGTGATTCTCGGTATGGATTGGCTGTCGATGTATGGAGGAAACATTGATTGCGCAAGTAAGACTATTTTGCTCATGACGCCAGAAGGAAGGAGGATTAGGTATGTATCACAACATGGACCAAATAGGAATCAAGTAAATTCCTTATCAGGAGTTGTGCAGGAAGAGGTACCAGTGGTGAAGGATTATCCTGATGTATTTCCTGAGGAATTTCCAGGAATGCCACCGGATAGAGACATTGAGTTTTTGATTGAGCTTTTGCCAGGAACAGGCCCAATATCGAAGCGACCATACAGGATGCCCGCACAGGATTTGGCGGAAATCAAGAAGCAGATTAAGGAGCTATTGGATAAAGGTTATATACGCCCAAGTTCTTCGCCTTGGGGATCACCCGTACTTTTAGTGGAGAAGAAGGATGGATCGTTAAGGATGGTTGTTGATTACCGTGGATTGAATGCAGTAACAATCAAGAAAAAGTATCCACTACCAATGATAAATGATCTGTTTGATCGTTTGCAAGGAGCTAAAGTGTTTTCCAAGATCTATTTGCAATCAGGGTACCATCAGTTGAAAATTCGAGAACAGGACATACCTAAGACAGCGTTCACCACAAGATATGGACTGTATGAGTATACCGTTATGTCATTTGGACTGACTAACGCACCTGCTTATTTCATGAACCTGATGAACAAAGTGTTTATGGAGTTTTTCGATAAGTTCGTCGTGGTCTTCATTGATGATATTTTGATTTACTAAAGAATGAAGAGGAACATAAGAAACATTTGCGATTGGTTTTGGAGAAACTAAGGGAACATCAGCTATATGCCAAGTTCAGCAAATGTGAGTTTTGGCTAAAGGAAGTTGGATTTCTAGGACATGTTATATCTGGAGAAGGTATAGCAGTTAACCCCACAAAGGTTGAGACCGTAATCAAATGGGAAGCACCAACGACCGTTGGAGAGATCCAGAGTTTTCTTGGACTCGCAGGATACTACCGGAGATTCATTGAGAATTTCTCAAGGATTGCAAAGCCTATGACGGAGTTGCTGAAAAAGGATACTAAGTTCATATGGACTGAGGATTGTGAGGCAAGTTTCCAGGAGTTGAAGAAAAGATTGGTTACCTCACCAGTGTTAATTTTGCCAGATCAGACCAAGGATTATGAGGTGTATTGCGACGCTTCACGTCGAGGACTTGGAGTTGTGCTTATGCAGGAAGGAAGAGTTGTTTCGTATGCTTCACGACAACTAAAACCTCACAAATTAAATTATGCCACAAATGATTTGGAGTTAGCAGCCGTAGTGCATGCATTGAAGACATGGAGACATTTCCTCATTGGAAATCATTGTGAGGTGTACACGGATCACAAGAGTTTGAAGTACATTTTCACGCAGAAGGAGTTAAACCTTAGACAAAGAAGATGGTTGGAGCTCATCAAGGATTATGATATGAGATTGCATTATCATCCCGGAAAGGCTAATGTAGTAGCTGACGCATTGAGCCGCAAGAGCCATGTCAACACGCTGATGACGGGAGAGATACCAAAGGAATTAGCAGAAGATTTTCGTGAGCTATGTTTGGAAATAGTTCCGAGAGGCTATGTAGCAGCATTGGAGATTCAGTCTACCTTGATGGATAAAATCAGAGAAGCTCAGAAAAATGGCAAAGAGATCGTGGAGATAAAGAAGAAAATGAGCGAAGGAAAAGCAAAGGGATTTCGTGAGGATGAGCACGATACCCTATGGTTTGAGGACCGTGTTTATGTGCCAAATGATCCGGAGATCAGGAAGTTGATTCTGCAAGAGGCACATGATTCACCCTATTCGATTCACCCAGGAAATACCAAGATGTATTTGGATTTGAAGGAAACGTTCTGGTGGACCGGAATGAAGAAAGATATTACGGAGTATGTAGCAGTTTGTGATGTATGTCAGAGAGTAAAGGCAGAACATCAAAAGCCAACAGGATTGTTGCAACCGTTGCCGATACCCAAATGGAAGTGGGATAAACTAGGCATGGATTTCATCACGGGTTTGCCAAAGACTCGTTCAGGCTATGACTCGATTTGGGTTATAGTCGACCACTTGATGAAGGTAGCGCATTTCATTCCAGTCAAGACTACCTATAGCAGTCCTAAGCTGGCAAAGATATACATGACCAGAATTGTGTGTTTGCACGGAGTTCCGAGGAGTATCGTATCAGATAGAGGAACCCAATTTACCTCAAAGTACAGCTTTTCACCCACAGACATGAAACATTGGGAACGAGGCTGGAATTCAGTACAGCTTTTCACCCACAGACAGATGGACAGACTGAGAGAGTCAATCAGATTTTGGAGGACATGCTGAGAGCTTTTGCACTAGATTATGGATCTAGTTGGGACGATAACTTGCGTACGCAGAGTTTACGTATAACAACAGTTACCAAACCAGCTTGAAGATGGCACCTTTCGAAGCTTTATACGGAAGAAGGTGCAGAACACCGTTGTCATGGGACGAGGTTGGAGATCGTCAGTTGTTTGGGCCATATTTGATTAAGGAGTCTGAACAGAAAGTTAAGTTGATTCGCGATAGGCTCAAGGTAGCCCAGTCCAGATAGAAGAGCTATGCGGATTCAAAACGCAAGGCGATAGAATATAAAGTTGGAGATAGAGTTTATCTTAGAGTAACCCCACTTCGAGGAGTTAAGCATTTTGGAGTTAAAGGAAAATTAGCACCACGTTTTGTTGGACCGTATAAGATCTTGCAACGCATGGGAGAAGTCGCTTATAAGTTGGAATTACCTGAGGGACTGTCAGGAGTTCACGACGTATTCCATGTTTCTTAGCTGAAGAAATGTCATGTCGAGATGGCAGAGGTACCGCTAAGAGATACAGTGCCACTGGAAGCAATTCAGTTGAAGGATGATTTAACATATGAGGAGAAACCAGTTAAGATTCTCGAATATGCCAGCAGAGTTACTCGCAGCAAGGTTATCAAGTTTTGCAAGGTTCAGTGGAGCCACCACACTGAGGATGAAGCCACCTGGGAGAGAGAAGAAGATTTGCTCAAGGACCACCCTCACCTATTTTCTAGCCAACCCGAATCTCGAGGGCAAGATTCATCTTAACGGGGGTAGGTTTGTAACATCCCAAATTTTCAATTTGGAATGTTATACATTAGATCATCATGCATTACATATTTTCTTGCATTGTTGATCCTAGAAATTTCACGCAACTCAAGGACCCACGGAGAGAGTTGGAGATTTCGAAATTTTCGTATTTGAGTTCTCTCAAATTATGAAAAGAGGATCATTTGATTTTATTTATTTTATCTTCAAATATTTTTCCAATATCAAAAAAATAAGAGAGGGAATAATATGACTTTCCCAAAATTTAGGGAAAAATGAGGATTTAATAAATAAATCAAATTTTGGATTTTCTCGGAGTTTATTTGCTCTAGGAAAAAATGCGTATTTTTAAAAATTGCATTTTAGGCCCCGAGTAAAAGTTCATTTTGTTCGACTCATTTTTAGGAGTCGGGGAAAATTTAGTTTGTAATTTTTGGAGTCCGGTAGATTTTCTTTTCTATGTTTTTCCGCGCGCGAAACCGATTTAAAAAAAAGCCGCAGCTCGACTGGGCCAAAGGCCCAGCCGGCCGAGCCAGCCGCCAGGCCGCACGCGCGCGCATGCAGCGCTGCCGCGCCAGGGAGCCAGCACCGCTATTTCCTTTTATTTTGCAAATCCTAGTAGGATTTGGACCCCGTGTCGTTATTCCGTTTTTGTTTCTAGGATTCCTATTCCTACTCTTATTCCTTGATCCCTCCTCCAAGCAAAACCCTCCCCTCCCCAATATAAATACCCAAACACACCCCCCCCTCTAAACATCAAATCAAAACCTCTCCTCTCCTCCCGCAGCGCAGCAGTAGCCAGCGCCGCCGCCGCCGCCCCTCACCCACGTCGCCGCCTGCCAGCGCCGCCGCCGCCGCTTGCCACCGCCGCCGCCAAGTGCCGCCGCCGCCGCCCAACGCCGCCGCCGCCGGAGCCCCTCGCCTCTTCGAGGTACTAGCCCCGCGCCGCGTGACTTCTTCCCCTCGGTTCGGTTTTTCTCGTAAACCGTTCCGGTCTTCTAGATTGGTTTTTTTTGTTTCGGTTTTCTTCCCAGAACCCTAGATCGGTTTTTCTCGTCCATTTTTCCGGTTTTGTTGTTTAGCGAGTGTTCGCCAGACTGTTCAACTTGACGAATGTGATCACCGGTTATTCCCGGTTAACGAACGACCGTTCGTTTAACCGTTCGTCGTTTTCTTTTTAATCGGATTTATTCCGCTATTTTTCTGATAGCGATTTCAGATCCGATCTTCTTTCTAGTTTATCTTCTCGCTGGTTTATCGGAATCAGGTGATTCAAGCGCCTGGAGTTTCGTTTCGAAACCACCGTTCCGACTAATCAACTTAAACCAAGTTTTGCTACTGTAAAATTTGACTTAGTTTCAAATTGCTAGAACCGAGTTGTTTTCTCTCGCCGTTTGACTTTCGTTGCTTTATTCGATTTGATTCTTTTGCAACCAGGGTTCTTAAGTTGGACTTTCTGGTTCGATCTTTCATTCGATTTTTACTTGTGCATTAGATGAGTACTTATTGTATTCTTGTTGTTTCTCTGCGATAGATCACCCGGAGTGCGCCGCTTGTTACTTCGAATCTCTAGGTTTCGCGGATCATCAGCAAGGCAAGTAACACTTGATCATACCTTTTCTCGTACCCAGTTTTTATGCATTAGATCAATCCTCAAACATTGCATGATTAGGATCTAATCAAATTGTGGGATGGGAAGTAGATGAGGTAGTACCTATTACCTGTTTTACTTATGAAACCTTTGGGAGTTACTTCTGCATTTGCTTATTATGCCATGCTATGCTAGTAGACGTGGAATGGGTGAGTGAATATCCATGACAGATGTGAGTTTGTTAATTAATGGTTTATCTAAGGTGGCAACTTAAATACACATCTGGGTGGATTGAGGCACCTGGAGTTACCAGGACTTGCCTGTTTTTTTGGAAATCCCGGGGGTACCATGTGATTTTCCTAGGGACCGCCACCCAGGCTCAAAGGGATCATAAGATAATTCATACTAGTAACTTACGTGTGCAGCCACAAGCCATTATGGGCTCTGGCATAGTTGACTAAGGCGTGCGAAATCTTATAGTGGTGGACTAGCAGATGTAGGGGATGTAGGTGTACCGGTCTATCCATCGTAAGGTGCTAGCGCTTCTAAAAGACTATGTCTCGGTCATCCGTTTCTCAAACACCATGGAGTGCGGGAAACAAAACGGAGGCGATCAAGTCTTGTGGGAAAAGTGCGCAAACCTCTACAGAGTGTACAAACTGTGTCCCCGGTTATGGACATCTTGAGTATCTAGTACCTGAATATTCTGTGAATCTCAACATGTTACTCTAATTTAATATTGATGGGTTTGTTAATGAGTATTTTTAATTGGGATTGAGGATGTTGTCAACCATTCTCAATGTTTAACAACCACCATGATAGTTAAATAAATTTATTCCGTTGCAGTAGGGAAAAACTAGCTTTATGCAAAAATTGTAACCATAGAGCTTTACCACCAGCCATATATGCATGTAGTTTAGGCTTATCATTCATTATTCTCTATGTGTTACATTGCCAGCATATTCCATGTGCTGACCTGTTTTCGGGCTGCAACTTTCATGTTGCAGACTTTTCAGACGACGAGTAAGGTGCTTTTAGGTCGTGGTTCTATACTCAGTGATGCCGTTGGAGTTGATGGACTCACTTATCTTCCAAGTCTTCCGCTGTTATCGTTATTAGATGGCCTTAAGCCATGATGTTGTAATAAGTCCTCTTTTGGACAACGATGTAATAAGTGTGTGATTGCTACTCTGTTATAAATCCTTCGAAGTACTGTGTGGTGTCAGCATTACTGATCCAGGGATGACACCTGAGCACAGAGACTTGACCATCTGAGGTCGGGTCGCTACATGATATCATCACTCTATTTAATTAATGAATTTGGGTTATTATCTATACTTGGTAATTTTGGGATTTGACTTGGAAGAACCTTCTCAATGTTGGCATAAATCTGGTAGTAAAAATAAAATTTATTCCTTTGTTGTAGGAAAAAATTAACTTTATGCAAAAATTAAACTTAGAGGCTCCGCAGCCAAATATGCATATAGAGATAGACATTTTCATCATTATTCTATGGTGTGAAATTTCTAGTACATTCAGTGTACTGACCTACATGGCTGCCAACGTATCATGTTGCAGGAATCTTACGACAAGTAAGTGATACTTTAGGGTTATGATGTCCACAATCAACTTTACCATTGGTGTTGTTGGGACTCCACAATTTCGATGTTACTTCCGCTATATGGATTGAGGTAATAGTATTTACGCTATTTTCTACATGTGATTGCACTTTGTTATAAATCCTCGAGTACTGTGTGTGTGAGCATACCGATCCAGGGATGACATTTAAGCATAGAGACTTGATCTATTTGGGTCGGGTCACTACAAGATGGTATTAGAGCTAGGTGTTGACTATAGGACGTGACCCCTAGAAATTGGAAGCCCATAGGAAAGGATTTCTCTAAAACTTTATTTTCAAAAGAGATCCCTTAACTCTCATCTTTTCTAAAGGTTTACCAAGTACTTTCCTCTCACCTCAAATAGTTAGACTATACCCCTTCCTCTTTTGACCACACAAAGATTCGCTTGATGGGACCACTTCAAGAAGTACAAGATATCGGACAATTAAGACCACTTCAGAATAAAGAGGATTTTGCCTTACATTAGAATAATTGAAGACTCTGATGACTCGGATAATATGAAGGGTCTGAAGAATTCCTAGATTGAAGTGACTTGGAAGGCTTGGATAGGATCCACTTAAGTTATTCTCATACCCTTCTGAATTTCTTTACTAAAGAAACCCTGGCTACCATATTTTAGCTGAGGAGCTTCACCCTAAACCAAAGACAATGCTATGAAGATTCTCCCTATGGTCCAACCCTTATGGAACTTGTGAGACTATTGACCCTGTCGATACCTGAGATCAAGGTGTGTCAGAGGAAGATAGGAACATGGACCATCAAAACTCAAGTTTTTGGTCGTCAAGAAAACCTCAAGACATGAGATATCAACTATGGAATGATAGCTCATGGCAGAGACATGGGCATAAACTTGGCTATTCATGATGCTATCGCTCGTCACCGTGCTAAGTTAAGCATGTATTTCTTCGAAAGGGATTGGATGTAAGATGGCTAATGCCTATCGCCTTGACGAACAAGCAAAAAAATGAAGTTTTCACCTCAGCTGGTGTATCACCAGGATCTGGAGTATTACCTCAGGAATTTTTGGATGGACCTTCTGGAAGCCTTATTTGACAATAAAGCATTTCATAGAGAGCTCAGAACCCAGAAGTTGAAAGTAGCCAAGCTAGAGGAGCAAAACCTCAAGATACCGAAGAGTCGTCAGGAATTGAAGGACAGTAGGACCATTATTCATGCCAAGGATGTTGAAATCCAGAAGCTTCAAACACAACTCCAAGATATTCAAGGATTTCAGAAGAGACTTAACGTCCATAGAGATGATCTGGCAGAAGAACTTGATAAGATCAAGCATGATCGGAAGTAGCCAGCGGATACATGAACCAGGACATGAAGAAGCTAGTTTAGCTATAGGCCACCATGAGTGAATAAAGGTAAACGTTTTGTGATTAGACTATCTGACCATACCAACTTATATGGGTGGTAGTACTATAGGATTGATTGAACTGAAAGAATGTGTGGAGTTATTCCATATTTTAGCTGTTGTGTCTTTTGTGAGTATGGGTACGTTATCCCTGTCTGTCCAACCTTATCTCGTCCTTACCCAAAACCATTGGAACAATAGATGACAAATGGAAAAGAACTCACATTTTCTGGATCAATGACTCAATTGGATAAGGACAAATGGATTCAGAACATGGAGATCACATGAAGAATAACACTATAGCCAGAAAGGATATGGCCCAGCATGTTCAACAGTACTTTGAAAAAAGTGTTGTTGCTTAGTTGTGTATGTATCAAGCCATCAATGGAAGGCAAGGAGCAACCACTTGGAGAGAATTTAAGTTGACTCTCCTAAGATCTCGTCTGGTGCCCCAAAAACTGAAGCATTGTGGAAATGTTATGAAGAAACCTTGTGCATGGAAGCTTTGTGGAGAAATAGGACACAACCATAAAGAACACAAGGATGAATGCCCTCATTACCGAAGGAAGTCACCCAGCTGTAGCATGCCCAACTAGGCAGATTACTTGTTTTTGTGTGAAGGGACTACCCACTACCCTTCTTAGTGTCACATTTACCCTATGGTACAACAAACTATCCAGTAGAAGAAAGAAGGGATGGAAGAAGCCCTCGTGAAAATTTTAGAAGAACCTGCGATGAAGGAAGATTTGTAGGACACACCCGAAGAAGATCCAATTAAACTTTGCACCAAGTCATGCTATTCATGTGGAGAAGAAGGACACATCTCCCAGAATTGTCCGAAGGAGGATCTAGTAGAATTCCCGACAGAGGAAGTAGAGTATGAACCACAAGAGATAGAAGCCCTAATTGGTACGAAAAAGTGAAGGAAGAGAAACAGAATGTACCCCCAGAACAACCCAATTTCTACAAAGAAGTACCTAAGTCATATCACATGTTTCAGGTGCAATGAACTAGGGCACTACTTCAGCGGTTGCCCAAAAAGGAAGTCGAGGATCCAAGGAGCATACAAAATCACAAGGAAACCCCGAGACATGTTGGAAGTCAATTGTTTTCGCTACAAATAAGTGGGACATTTTGCTGGGGAATGTTCAGATCAGATGAAAGCTGGATTTGAGTAGTTCAGATTTTGATATGGATAGTAAGAATAGTAGAAAGTAATTTTATTTTCATAAGTTCGATGAGTTGAATTATGTAATGGGTGCTCAGAGATTGTAATAAATTCATGAAATCAATAAAGTTCATGTGTCATGATTTCATACGTTGAATTTTATGAGTTGTTACTCTATGAACCAAGATTTTGACCATTTTCGAGGAAATGAGAAATATGGTCTATAGAAGAATTTGTGCATTTCAAGGGTGGTAGTACCTTGTGAGAACACTTGACCGCTGGAAAGGATAATGATATTCCATGGAGTGGACTTTGGACAAAATAAGTATGAGTTTTATCTCGATATGTGGGATACCCCAAGAATATGAAGGAATGAAGTACTATTGGATATAAAGGAGGTATAATGTTGGGAATATGGAACAATTGTAACCCCAGGATGAGTTAAAGCTATACATGTGTTGAAGTGCGCTCATAACCCACATGCCCATGAATTAATAAGGTTCAAGTACTTCCAGGAAGAACAAATTTCGGAAGAAGTTGTGATTTGATCAGCAGATGTTTCTTAGGAGGATACGAAAACCCGAGAGCTGTGAAGAATGGTAGATGTTTTGTTCAGCTTGCAGAAGCAACGGATATATCCAAACTCAGTTCGTCGACAAGAGAAATTGTGATGCTTGTGAGGATGACCGAGTGTTAGAATGCGAGATTCAGTAAACAATATACAAGGTAATGATTTGGGTGTGGAATGGATTGATCACCATGCCGACTTACTCTTACTATTCGCCTTTGCTATATGGGATGGTAAATCTGAGTGACTTATCCATAGTAGAGAGATGACGATATCAAAAACCTTGTTTGAACCTTAGAATGGTATAACAATTTTTCCCCTGTACAAGGCAGTTGTTGCCAACCGTAGGCCATACGGTGAGAATGAAGCCCAGAACTATTTTCTGCAGGGACCTAGTCAAATTGTTTGATGACCACCATGAGATATTGATAGTTGTTTAGTTTTGGCGCAAGACCTATCAGCTAAGAAGACACTGTCTCGGAAGAACCTTAATTACCATGATGCAAGGACACAAGGATTGAAGAAATGGTTATGCCACTACCGGAAGAGCCCACAGGAGGAGTTATCCTGAAGATCTAAGAAGATCGACACTGCCAACAATAAGGATGGAGTACCTGAGTTTTGATGGAACCATAATCATGCTTCTAAGGGTGGTAGCACCCCAGACCTTCGTGACAATCGATGGATTTTTTAGGAGACCTCGAACCTAACCTATTTCTTGCTAGCCTCTTCGAATCTCGAGGGCGAGATTCAATTTAAGTGTGGTAGGTTTGTAACATCCCAAAATTCTAAATTTTGGAATGTTATATTAAATGAATAGTTTTGATTGTTTGTTTGATTGTGGTGTGGTTGCTTGTATGAAACTGAGTGAAATATGAAACTTTTTGAAAGTTGAATGAGAGGGAATGAAAAGACTTTCCCAAACTTTCACTTTGCATTCTGATCCCCATGAATTCAAATTCTTTTCAAATGCAAAACCCTAGAGTTAAGATGGCATGACTTCTTCCAATTAAAATGAAAAGGGTTTTTGAAAGTATTTGAATTTCATTTGCGAATAATTCAAACCAGAAACTTTATGCAACTCAATGAGTTTCGTTAGTGAAGATAAAATCACTTCTTCAAATGCTAAGAAAGAGAGCTGGAAGTTTCAAAGAATTAGATTGAAAGATCCTTTGAAATTATTTTGAAACCCATTTCCAATTTGGCGTTATTTGGTTTTTATTCAAATTATTTTTCTCCAAAAATAAAATATATGCAGAATAGGGTAAAATGATTCCCTACAAAAGAAAAGTGGAGAAAAAGAAATTTGAAAAAGTTTTGGTATTTTAAAAATGATCTTTATTGGGTTTTATTGCAATAGAAGCATTGTTTGCTTTATCTGAATTTTTGTAGATTTTATTTGAACTTGGAAAAAAGTTCATGTTTCAGGAAATCTTTTTCTGAATTTTGTGATATATAATACTCCCTCCGTCCGGAAATACTTCTCGGAAGAGTTGATGTATTTAGACGTAATTTAGTTTTAGATACATTCATTTTTATCTATTTCTTTGACAAGTATTTCCGGACGTAGGGACTATGTCTATGGAAAATTTCTAATTTACTATTTTCTTATTTTCTGTTTACCTTTTCTGTTTTTATTCTAAAAAACTGTACGGGTGACCGACTGCTATCCTTCGTCAACATGCGCAACATAGATAGCAGGCTGGGCTAAATTATTTTTCTGGTTTTCTTTCAAATTATTTATATTCTGTTAAAAAATAGTTTTTTTAAAGAAAAGGTAGAAAAAAACTCTGCACACGCACATGTGCAGGCCGGTCGAAGGCCCATGCGGCGGCGTTTCTTTTCTTTGTTTTCCTATCTCTTTCATCTAACTTTTGTGTACGTTCAGTCCCACATTGCCTAGCTTTTGACCCCTAAGCCTCCCTTTCACCTATAAATATAGATCTATAGAGCCCCAAAAATAATCCACTGCGGGCTAAGTCAATATTTTGGTTTGACTAGCTTCACAAAAGAAAAATATATTTCTTCTCTCCGGTGGGACTTCTGGAAGTTGTCTCCTCTCTTCGAAGTCCTCTTTTCTGTATCTTATAAAGGTATCATTCTTCATATTTTTGTATACTTCCATAGCTTATTATTTTTAGACTAGTGTATGGTAGAATAATTAGATTTATAAATTAGTCCCTGTATTTAAATTTTAAGACTAGAATTCTCTTAGCCATAGCACTTTTTCTTTCGTAAGACAGCTTGACCATGATTTTCAAATAGCCATAACTTTTTACTCATTCATCCAAATTAGACGAAACCAACGCCAATATTTTCGTCTTGATTCCACCTATCTAGTGAATCTATCAAATAAACTTTTTGCAACTTTCAAATTTTGAAACTTGTTCAGATTCATATCAAATTTCTTTCAATCATATCTTTTTATCCGTACCTCCGTTTCCGATGAACCAACTACACCGGATTCGTATTGAAGTAATCTTTCCGTTCGCGCAATTAGTGTCATCTTTCCAACATATAATTTTGATCTTAGGCAGTTACTCTACTAGTCCACCAAAGAGCTGTTACACAACATTTTAAGCTGATTCAATGCTATGTTGAATTACTTGATCCATTATTTTCAATCTAGTAATTCTTTTTCCTACATTTTCATATCGACTTCCTACATCCAGTAGCATCATTAGTTTCAACTTTTAATCTTTTCAAATTTGAATGATTCAAATTTGAACTCGAAGATTCACTTCACCATATCTTGTAAAATGTAGTGCTTTTTAATTCCTTCCTTTTTCAAATCGAATCCCTAGGCACAATCTAACATCTTGAGCTATCACCACACTTTTTCACCTAAATTAGGATCTGATCTTGCAAAATAATTTGATTTGATTCTTTTGGAATTTTTACAATCTTCCTTTGCATTTTTGTGGGACTTTGAGTGATTGCTTATGTGTGGATAAAATTTCTTACTTACGATAGATTGATCATAGTGTGACGCGTAGAACTGTTTGGAATTATGAGTTCGAAGAATCTTCATCAACAGTACAAGGCAAGTTCACACTTTGATCATATTTTTCAATACCTAGTTTTTACTATGCATTAGTTTCACCCTCAAAGATTGTATGAGTAGGATTGGGAATTGGACATTGCTATGTAGTTCATGAGGTAGGAACCTATGATTCTTGAAACACCCCGGGAGTATTCGTTATGTCATCTATTGCTTATCCATGCTTGTAGACGGGGATTGGTATGTGAGATTCATGCAAGTTGTGAGAGAAATAATAATTAAGGGAAAGTTTTAAGGTGGCATGATTAACACACATCTGGGTGGAATGGTTGGGGCACCCTGGAGAACCCAATGGCTTGCCCGGGCACCTAGAGAAACCAATGCTGGCCCAAGGGAATCCCGGAGTACCCGTTTGATTACCCTACGGAATGCCACCCATGCTCAAAGGGATCATATGATATTTCATGCGTAGAAACTTCTGTGTGCAGCCACAAGCCATTATGGGCTTTGGCATAGTTGAGTAAGTTGTGGAAACCTTTCCATGATAAGCTAGCAGATGTAGAGTGATTGTAGGTGTACCGGCCTATCTATCGGTTAAGGGGACCTCTTCTGAAAGACTATGTCTCGATCATCGGGTCCTCAAACATCAGGCAGTGCGAGGAATCCAATGGAGGAGATCGAGTCTTGTGGGGAAAAGTGCGCAAACCTCTGGAGAGTGTACAAACTAATCATGATTAGCCCCGTCCCCCGTTATGGACAATTTGAGTATCTAGAAGTGAATTATTTGTTGATCTCATCACTCTATTTAATTAATGAATTTGGTTTATTATTTATACTTGGTAATTGTGGGATTTGAGTTGGAGGAACCTTCTTAATGTTGGCATAGACCTGGTAGTAAAAATAAAATTTATTCCTTTGTTGTAGGGAAAACTAGCTTTATGCAAAAATTAAACTTAGAGCCTCCACCAGCGAAATATGCATATAGAGATAGACAATTTGATCATTATCTTATGGTGTGAAATTGCCAGTACATTGAATGTACAGACCTACATGGCGGCAATGTCTCATGTTGCAGGAATCTTATGACGAGTAAGTGATACCTTAGGGTTACGATGTCTACACTCAACTTTGTTGTTGGTGTTGTTGGGACTCCATAATTTTGATGTTACTTCTGCTATATGGATTGAGGTAAAGTATTTACGTTACTTTTTACATGTGATTGCACTCTATTGTAAATACTCGAGTACTGTGTGTGTCAGCATATTGATCCAGGTATGACACTTAGGCACAGAGACTTGATCTATTTGGGTCGGCTCGCTACAGAAGAGGATGATGGTGAGTCTAGTGAGAAAGATTTCCAGAAAGGCACGGAAGTGATATGAATTGACGGAGGCACATCTTTGCACTCCTCTCAACACCAACTCAAGCAGTGGGTGCTTCGGGTTAATGCAGCAGAACCAGCGGTCGACGCCCAGAAGCCATCGAGATGGTCGAACATGCCCATCATCTTTGACATCGATGACCAGCCTGATCGCACAAATGTGGTCAAGTGCTTGTTGTTGTTGGTTTCAGCAACACTCCGCAACCTCACAGTGACGATGATGTTGGTTGACGGTGGAGCTGGTCTCAACTTGATTTTGCCTAACGTGATCAAGAGGATGCAGATTTCTAACAATGATCTGAAGAAAACTAGTACATTCAAGGGGATCAATCCAGGAAGAAGCCAGCCGAAGGGAAAAATAACCTTGTTGGTGACATTTGGCAGTGAGCTCAACTACAGGACAGAGAAGATTGTCTTTGATGTCGTTGAGATTTCATTGCCGTACAATGGAATCCTTGGTCGCCCGACACTGGGAAATTCATGGCGGCATCCCACTATGCATATAACATGTAGAAGACGCTAGGGCCGATGAGCGTCATCACCATCCATTTTGAAAAGTAGGATGCACTACCTGCATGGATCAACTCTATTAGGAACTGGTTGCAACATCTGTCGGCAAGGCATTTTCTCCTGCCGACAAAGCTCCTAGGGGCAAAAAGAGGAAGAAGACTGGAAAGACCACAGACTCTGGCAAGCGCACCTCTTCTGAGTGCCGGGCTCCCATCAAGGACGTGCCAGAGAGCTCTACCGGGAAGATCAAATAAGAACAAAGTTGCTCCTCCAGAAACCATGAAGGTTTCCACCAAGGAGGATGGCACGGGGGGGGGGGGGGGACTTTCACCATAAGTTCCACCCTTGACGACAAATAAGAAAGTGCGATTGTTGCTTTCCTGCGAGCGAATGTCGATGTGTTTGCATGGCAACAGTCTCACACCCCCGGTGTTCCCAGTGAATTAATTGAGCACCACCTTGATGTCTGTCCCCATGCGTGGCTCATCAAGCGGAAGGTGCGGAAGCAAGATTTGGAACGGGAGCTGTTTATTGCCAAAGAGATAAGGAAGTTGGAAGCAGCAGGTGTTGGGGAACGTTGGATGGGAAACAAAAAATTCCTGCGCTCACCAAGGTAAATCTAGGAGATGACCATCTATGAGAGGAGAGATTTGATCTACGTACCCTTGTAGATCGCTAAGTGGAAGCCTTAAGAAACGCGATTGATCTAGTCATACTCTTCATGATCCAATCCGATCTAGCGCTGAACGGACGACACCTCAGCGTGTCGAATACATGCGGCTCGATGAAGTCTCCTCCTTGATCCAGCAAGAGAAGGAGCAGAAGTAAATGGGATCTCAACCAGCACGAAAACATGGTGGCGATGGTGGTGGAGCAATCCTAGCAGGACTTCGCCAAGATCCTCTAGAACTACAATCGAGGAAGAATGGGAGAGAGGGGAGACCGTGGGGCGTGGGAATTGTTTTCTCCATCTCTAGCCCCTCCTCCAAGGAGAGGAGGCAACCAAAGGGGGAGGAGTGCCCTCCAAACCAAGTGGAGGGCCCTCTCCCATAGGTTTCCCTTCCCCTAGGTGGATGGGCCTTAGGGGGCTGGTGCGTGATGACCCAGAAGTATAGGGGATCAATCGTAGTCCTTTCGATAAGTAAGAGTGTCAAATGCAACGAGGAGCAAAAGGAAATGACAAGTAGTTTTAAGCAAGCTAATGTCTGCAAGCACTGAAATTATAAGTAACAAGTAGTTTGATAGCAAGGTAATTTGTAAAGAGCAAGCAATGGTAACGATAATAAAAGTGCAGAAAGGTAGCCCAATCCTTTTGAGGCAAAGGACAGGTCAAAACAGACTCCTATGATAAGCAAAGTGTTCTTGAGGGTACACGGGAATTTCATCTAGTCACTTTGATCATGTTGGTTTGATTTGTGTCCGCTACTTTGATATTTGATATGTGGGTAGACCGGTGCTTAGGTGTTGTTCTTACTTGAAAAACCTCCTACTTATGATTAACCCCCTCGCAAGCATCCGCAACTATGAGAAAAGTATTAAGAATAAATTCTAACCATGACATTAAACTTTTGGATCCAAATCAGCCCCTTACAGAATAGCGCATAAACTAGGGTTTCAGCTTCTATCACTCTCGCGACCCATCATCTAATAACTACTCCACAATGCATTCCCTTAGGCCCAAGTATGTTGAAGTGTCATGTAGTTGACGTTCACATGACACCACTAAGGGAACACAACACACATACTATCAAAATATCGAACACATATAAAGTTCACATGATTACTTGCAACAAGATTTCTCCCGTGACCTCAAGAACAAAAGTAACTACTCACAAATGATAATCATGCTCAAGATCAGAGGGGTATTAAATAGCATAATGATCTGAACATATAATCTTCAACTAAATAAATCATATATTAATCAACTACAAGATGTAATCAACACTACTAGTCACCCACAAACACCAATCTATAGTTTTGGTACAAAGATTGAACACAAGAGATGAACAAGGGTTTGAGAGGAGATGGTGATGTTGAAGATGTTGATGGAGATTGCCTTCCCCAAGATGGGAGAATTGTTGGTGATGATGATGATTACCCCCTCCAGGAGGGAAGTCCCCTCGGCGGAATCGCTCCACCGGAGGGCAAAACTACTCCTGCCCAAGGTCCGCCTCGAGACGGCGGTGCTTCGTCCCGAAAGTCCTCTCCTTATTTTGTCTAGGTCAAAATGACTTAAATACCAGAAGAGGGGCACTGGAGATGGGCTGGGCTGAGCACAATACACCAGGGCGCACCTGGGGGCCCCTGCGCGCCCTGGTGTCTTGTACTCACCAGGTGGCCCCCCATCGGTAGTTATTTGGTCCATTATTTCTTATTTATTCCATAAAAATTCATCGTAAAGTTCAGCTCATTTGGAGTTGTGCGGAATAGGTGGCCTGATGTAGCTTTTTCAGATTCAGATTTCCAGCTGTCGGGATTTTCCCTGTTTGTGTGAACCTTGCAAATTATGAGAGAAAAGGCATTAGAATTACTCCAAAAAGCATTATTATGCATACAAACATCATAAATAACAGTAGGTAAACATGATGCAAAATGGACGTATCAGTGCGCCTGACCCAATAAGGCTAGTACACCCCCATATAGCCCATGCATGCCCAAGGTGCTGGAGGGGTCCTTCCGGAACCCTCCGAAACCTTCTAGAAGCTTCTGGAAGCTTCCTGGTATAATACCGGTAAAACCCGAAACTTTTTCGATAGCCAAAATATGACTTCCCATATATAAATCTTTACCTCCAGACCATTCCGGAGTTCCTCGTGACATCCAGGATCTCATCCGGGATTCCGAATAACATTCGGTCACCAACGTGAATATCCCAATACTACTCTAGCGTCATCGAACATTAAGCATGGATACTTCCCTATGTGTTCGAGAATCATGTGGACATCACCGAGACACCTCTCTTGTCAATAACAAATAGCGGGATCTAGATGCCCATATTGGTTCCTGCATATTCCACAAAGATCTTTATCGGTCGAACCACGATGCCAAGGATTCAATCAATATCGTATGCAGTTCCCTTTGTCTAGCAGTATGTTACTTGCCCGAGATTAAATCGTCGGTATCTCCATACCTAGTTCAATCTAGTTACCGACAAGTCTCTTTACTCGTTCCGTAATACAAGATCCCAAGACTAACTCCTTAGTCACATTGCTTCCAAGCTTCTTGTGATGTTGTATTACTGAGAGGGCCCAGAGATACCTCTCCATCATACGGAGTGACAAAACCCAGTCTTGATCCATGTCAACCCAATAGACACCCTCGAAGATACCTGTAGAGTACCTTTATGATCACCCAGTTATGAAGTGACGTTTGATACACACAAGGCATTCCTCTGGTTTCAGGGAGTTGCAGGTTCTCATGGTCTTAGGAATAGATACCTGACATGAAGAAAGCAGTAGCAATAAACTAATATGATCAAATGTTATGCTTATGGTTGGGTCTCCATCACATCATTCTCCTAATGATGTGATCCCGTTATCAAATGAAAACTCATGTATTTGGTTAGGAAACCTTAACCATCTTTGATCAACGAGCTAGTCTAGTAGAGGCTCACTAGGGACACATTGTTGTTTATGTATCCACACATGTATCTGAGTTTCCGATCAATACAATTCTAGCATGGATAACAAACGATTATCATGAATAGGTAAATATGATAATAACCAATTTATTATTTCCTCATGGGCATATTTCCAACAGTCTCCGACTTGCACTAGAGTCAATAATCTAGTTCACATCGCCCTGTGATTAACACCCAATGAGTTCTGGGGTTTGATCATGTTTTGCTTGTGAGAGAGGTTTTAGTCAACAGGTCTGCAACATTTACATCCGTGTGTACTTTGGAAATCTCTATGTCATATTGTAGATGCTGCTACCATCCTCCACTTGGAGCTATTCCAAATGGCTGCTCCACTATACATATTCGTTTGCTACTTAGAGTCATCTGGATTTGTGTCAAAGCTTGCATCGATGTAACCCTTTACGACAAACTCTTTATCACCTCCATAACTGAGAAACATTTCCTTACTCGCCTAAGCATAATTTTGACTGTTGTCCAGTGATCCACTCCTGGATCACTCTTGTACATCCTTCCCAGACACATGGCAAGGCACACATCAGGTGCGATACACAACATGGCATACCGTATAGAGCCTATGGCTAAGGCATAGGGGACAACCTTCGCCCTTTTTATTTCTTCTATCGTGGTCGAGCTTTGAGTCTTACTCAACTTCACACCTTACAACTCGGGCAAGAACTCCTTCTTTGACTAATCCATTTTGAACTCCTTCAATATCATGTCAAGGTATGTGGTCTATGAAAGTCTTATCAGGCATCTTGATCTTTCTCTATAGATCTTGATGCCCAATATGTAAGCAGCTTTACCTAGGTCTTCCTTTGAAAAAACACCTTTCAAACTGAGGAAGTCCTGGATTCGGGTGTCCGACCTAGGAGTATGGTCCGGGTTGCATGGGCCGTACAGGATCAAGCTGAAGATTATCCACTGTGTCCGGATGAGACTTCTCAATACGTGGACGGCAATAATAGAGTCCGGAGGTTTCCTTACCTAATAAAATGACTTTGTACAAACCCTAGACCCCCTTGGGTGTGTATATAAATTGGAGGGGGTAGTCTGTGGAGGGTAACTTTTCATCGTCATCAGAATCTTCATAGGCTATACATCTAGGATTAGCCATTACGATCTCGAGGTAGATTAACTCTTGTAATCTTCATACTCGTCGAATATAATCAAGCAGGAGTAGGGTTTTACATCCATCAAGAGGGTCCGAACCTGGGTAAACATTGTGTCCGCTGGCTTCCTATTAGCATCGATCTCTCGATGCACAACTTATACGTCTCCAACGTATCTACTTTTCCAAACACTTTAGCCCTTGTTTTGGACTCTAACTTGCATGATTTAAATCGAACTAACCCGGGCTGACGCTATTTTCAACAGAAGTACCATGGAGTTATTTTTGTGCAGAATTAAAAGTTCTCGGAATGACCTGAAACTCCACGGAGTCACGTTTTGGAATTAATAAAAAGTATTGGCGAAAGAATCAACATAAGGGGGCCCACACCCTGTCCACGAGGGTGCATGGTGCAGCCCCTACCTCGTGGGCCCCCTGGACCTCCACCGCCCTCAACTCCAACTCCATATATTCACGTTCGGGGAGAAAAAAATTAGATAGAAGGATTCATCGCGTTTTACGATATGGAGCCACCGCCAAGCCCTAATCTTCCTCGGGAGGGATGATCTGGAGTCCGTTCGAGGCTCCAGAGAGGGGAATCCGTCGCCATCGTCATCATCAACCATCCTCCATCACCAATTTCATGATGCTCACCGCCGTGCATGAGTAATCCCATCGTAGGCTTGCTGGATGGTGATGGGTTGGATGAGATTTACAATGTAATCGAGTTAGTTTTGTTAGGGTTTGATCCCCAGTATCCATTATGTTCTAAGATTGATGTTGCTATGACTTTTCCATGCTTAATGCTTGTCACTAGGGCCTGAGTGCCATGATTTGAGATCTGAACCTATTATGTTTTCATGAATATATGTGAGTTCTTGATCCTATATTGCAAGTTATGGTCACCTGCTACGTGTTATGATCCGGCAAACCCCAAAATGACAATAGTCGGGACACTTCCCGGTGATGGCCGTAGTTTGAGGAGTTCATGTATTCACTAAGTGCTGATGCTTTGGTCAGGTACTCTATTAAAAGGAGGCCTTAATATGCCTTAGTTTCTAATAGGACCCCGCTGCCATGGGAGGGTAGGAAAAAAGATGTCATGCAAGTTCTTTTCCATAAGCACGTATGACTATATTCAGAATACATGCCTACATTACATTGATGAACCGGAGCTAGTTCTTTGTCACCCTATATTATAACTGTTGCATGATGAATTGTATCCGACATAATTATCCATCATTGATCCATTGCCTATGAGCTTTTCACATATTGATATTTTCTTAGTTACTTCGACATTGCCACTGTTACGATTACTACAAAACCACTACTGTTACTTTTGCCACCGTTACCGTTACTTCCATACTACTTTGCTACTAAATAGTTTGCTGCAGATATTAAGTCTTCCTGGTGTGGTGGAATTGACAACTCAGTTGCTAATACTTGAGAATATTCTTTGGCTCCCCTTGTGTCAAATCAATAAATTTGGGTTGAATACTCTACCCTCGAAAACTGATGCAATCCCCTATACTTGTGGTTTATAAAGACCTTTTTCTGGCACCGTTGCCGGGGAGCATAGCTCTATTATTTGAGTCACTTGGGATTTATATTTGTTGATCACTTTGAGGAACTTGAAATATGTAAGAACCAAGATTTTTCCCTCAACTACTAGGGGAGGTAAGGAACTGCCATCTAGCTCTGCACTTGATTCACCTTCTGTTATGAGTAAATTTGCGACACCTACACCTGCACCTGCTATTGATTCTGATATGTAGCACGTTATTGATGATTCCACTTCTGCTATGCATAAAGCTTATGAAACTACTTCTCTTCTTGATAATACTGTGCCATTAGGTGAATTTCTAGATGAATAGCTTGCTAGGGTTAGAGAGAATGAGATTATTGAAACTTATGATATTAATGAAAGTGATGATGAAGATTCTCCTCCTAGATACGAATTTCCTATTGGGCCTGAGGGTTATGCTATGGACGAAGAAACTGCTACAAACCTTTTTTCTTGCAATGATAGATAGGATCTTAAGAAACTGTTAGCTAAACTAAAAGAAAAGTCTCTCAATGCTAGAATGAAATATGACCCTGCTTTTGCTAATTCACATATATGTGTTACTAATAATGATTATGATTTCTTTGTTGATCGTGAGTTAATTACTTTGGTTGAATCCGATCCTTTCTATGGCTATGAATCTGAAACTGTTGTGGCACATCTTACTAAATTGAATTATATAGCCACCCTATTTACTCATGAGGAAAAATTCGCTACTATTATATTCTTAAATTTTTTCCTTTCTTATTACATGGTGATGCTAAGATATGGTTTAATTCTCTTGCTCCTGGTTGTGTGTATAGTCCCCAGGATGTGATTTATTACTTCTCTGCAAAATATTTCCCCGCTCATAAGAAACAAGATGCCTTATGGGAAATATTTAATTTTGTGCAAATTGAAGAAGAGAGTCTCCCACAAGCTTGGGGGAGGCTTCTCCGACTACTTAATGCTTTTCCTGATCATCCTCTCAAGAAAAATGAAATACTTGATATCTTTTATAATGGACTAAACGATGCTTCTAGAGACCACCTAGATAGTTGTGTTGGTTGTGTTTTCAGGGAAAGAACTGTTGAGCAAGATGAATTGCTATTCAATAATATATTAATATGATTGGACACTTCTTGGACCAACTCCTAAGCCAACTCCAAAGAAAAGGGGTATTCTATTTCTCAGTCCTGAATATATGCAAGAGGCAAAGAAATCTATGTAAGAAAAAGGTATTAAAGCTGAAGATGTTAAGAATTTACCACCTGTTGAAGAAAATACATGGTAGTAAAGGTAAATTCTCTCTATAGAATTGATGAAGGTGGTATTGCTCGTAATAAGTCTACTAGCCAATGCTTGGATGAGTTTGATAATTTCATTGTTAAACAAGAAAACTTCAATGCTTGTGTCGGTAAACAATTGAAACGTAATGCTTATATGGTTGAACACTTGAGTGACTATATGTCTAGAGTTAAAGGTGACCTTAAGCTTATTAGTAAACATGCATCCATGGTTACCACTCAAGTAGAACAAGTACTTAAAGCACAAGATGATTTTCTCAGTGAGTTAAATAATAAGAATCATGATAATGTTGTTAGAGTTATGACTAGAGGTGGTAGAATGACCTAGGAATCTTTGTATCCTGAGGGTCATCCTAGGAGAGTTGAGCAACATTGTCAGAGAACTAATGTTGATGCACCTAGTCCTTCTAAGATAATAAAAACAAAACTGATAGGACTTCGCATGCTTCTAGTGAACCTGTTATAGACACACCTGAGAATCCCAATGATATTTCTATTTCTGATGCTGGAACACAATCTAGTAATGAACATGAAGACCTAGTGATAATATTAAAGATGATGTTCATGTTGATGCTCAACCAAGTAATAACAATGATGTAGAGGTTGAACCTGTTGTTGATCTTGATAACCTACAATCAAAGAATCAACATTATGATAAGAGAGACTTCTTTGCTAAGAAGCACGGTAAAGAAAGAGAACCATGGGTTCAGAAACCCATGGCTTTTCCTCCTAAGCCATCCATGAAAAAGGATGATGAGGATTTTGAGCGCTTTGCTGAAATGATTAGACCTATCTTTTTGCGCATGCGTTTGATTGATATGCTTAAAATGAATCCTTATGCTAATTATATGAAAGATATTGTTACAAATAAAAGAAAGATGCCAGAAGCTGAAATTTCCAGCATGCTTGCCAATTACACTTTTAAGGGTGGAATACCAAAGAAACTAGGAGATCCAGGAGTACCAACTATACCATGCTCCATTAAAAGAAACTATGTTAAAACTGCTTTATGTAATCTTGGAGCTGGTGTTAGTGTTATGCCTCTCTCATTGTATCGTAGAGTTGATTTGAATAAGTTGACTCCTACTGAAATCTCTTTGCAAATGACCGATAATTCAACTGCTATACCCGTCGGTATTTGTGAGGATGTGCCTCTTGTGGTTGCAAACATTACTATTTTAACGGACTTTGTAATTCTTGATATTCCCGAGGACGACAATATGTCAATCATCCTTGGTAGACCTTTTATAAATTCTGCAGCGGTTTTTATTGATTGCAAGAAAGGCAATATCAATTTTCATGATAATGGTAATGAGCATACGATACACTTTCCGAAGAAACAACCTCAAGTTCATAGTATCAATTCTATTGGAAAAATTTCAACGATTAATATTGGAGGTTTTGAATTCCCTCTTCCTACTATCAAAAACAAATATGATATTCTTATTGTTGGGGACATGCATATCCCTGTTGAAGTAACCTACTGTTATTCGAAAATTCTCCCGTTTCATGTTATTCGGAAGAAGTTTGTTAACAAGACATGATCAACCTTGTTAGTGGATTCCTTTTGATGAGCAAAAGATGGATGAAGTTAGAAAGCACAACTTTCTGTACCCTCCTTTTACTTTCTATTATTGAGAATAAATAAAGCAAAAATAGTATTTTCTATCTGTTTTTTGAATTATCCGTGCAATAAAGAATACCCCAAAAAAAGCTCTCCAAATGCCCTGAAAATGGAGTATGATTTTTTGTTGAATATTTAATAATTTCAGGCACTTAAAACAGACCAAGGGGACCCACCATTTGGCCACGAGGGCATAGGGCTCCCCCGCCTCCTAGGGTGTGTCCCCTTGCCTCATGGGCCCTACGAGGACCCCTCCACTTATTCCAGCACCCACACACTTCGTCTTCCTCCAGAAAAAATCATCCCATAGCTCAAACCCATGTTCTAGCTCATTTTGCTGCCATTTTCGATCTCCTTGCTCAAAGCTCCATTCATAAAACTACTTTGGGGGACTGTTCTTTGCTTTTAGCTCCTCCAATGGTCCAAATTTTTGCTGCTAAGGTGACCCAGTTCTTGAGCTTGCATGTCAAATTTATATGGTCCAAAGTAGCTTTAATGCAGGATATAGCCTATAGGCACTTGTGGGAGAAGTTGCTATCAATCTTGTTGAGTTTGGTTCACTTTTATTTTGAGTCATTAAAAATTTCTAAAAAAATTCACAGGAAGAAAAATGTTTAGGAAGATGTACCAAGGTGGTTCTTCAAGGAAGCAAGAACCAAGGCTCGCGGTACGTGAACCGGACCTTGAACCACCAAGGGAAGCTCAAGTGCAGCCTTGTGAATGGCTGTCGGAAGAGTTTATGATCCAAGCAGGCTTCAAGGAGGAATTTGATGCGTATGTACGTAATGCTGATCTTGAGGAATTCGTATCAGATAAGTGCTGACAATACTATTACCTCACTGATTCCTTTGTGAGGAGGTTTAAATTTTCATCCACGCGCAACACTCGCACTGTTTTATTTGATCTTTATGAGAAATCATATACCATGGACCTTGAAGATTTCAACACTGCATGTAAAATCCCACAGTGGGGCAAACTTAGTGAACCCCACAAATCTGAATATAAAGATTTTCTTGATAGTATTACTGTGGGAGAAACTAGAGAGGTCACACAAGCTACCATAGGGAGCATTCATTTCCCTTCCATACATAACTTTGCTCTCTTTATAGGTAGATGCATCAACGGTAAAGATGAGCTTTGTCACATGTGCGTCCCAGATCTTAGTGTCCTCAAGAGTACGGTATTAGGTGATGAACAATATAACTTGGGGGCCATTGTTGCATGGAGGTTACATCTTAATGGTAAAAGTGGAGATTTATTTGGTGGAATTTATGCAACTCGTTTAGCTGATTATGTTGGTGGACCCATAAATGGAAATGATATTGAGTTTCCACCTGCTTATCTAGATTATAATGCTATGGTTCGCCATCAGTTTCTTCAGAGGAACGAACAGTTCCTCCAGTACCAACTAATCTTTGACAGACAGCGTGCTATCCATATTAATCTCCCTGCTCCTACTTTCTTTAACTTTCAGGCAAATAGGAGATATTTTATAACCAGGGAGGAGGCAAATGAATATGAGAGGAGGATGGAGCAGCTCGCCTCCAAGCTACAGCTCTCCAGGCAGTAGGTGCTGCATCTCAGTACAATCTCAACTACAACTTTGGATATCTGCCAGGCTAGCTGTGGCCATAGACCAACTTAGGCCAAAATCCTAAGCTTGGGGAGTACATATTTCTCACCGACAGTACGTTCATGTTCACACACTCATGCCAGTTGTCGGTGTTCATACTTTTGCATTGTACTATCCATGCTAGTTTATTTTCTTTTCTTGCTTTCTTCTTGTGTGGTAGAAAAACCTTGATAAAAACAAAAAAAATAGTTGTAGCTTTTAGCTAGTTTACTTTCCATGCTTGTAGTAGTAATTAAAAAAGAAAACCCAAAAAGATTTCCAGTTCTTCTTTTGCTTGTTGGGAGCTTTCCCATGTAAATAGTTTTTATTTTTCTTTTAAATCCTTTCCTTTCTTTGGGAGTCGAGAGTAGAAGACCTCGATGAAAATGTTGAGTGTCTCTCATATGCATTACTATTGATCTAACAAAGAGCCCATATTACCTTGTATTGTCCTTTGTATTAAATGTTTGCAGATTCCCGTTAGTCCAATGCCGGTGCACTATTATTATTATCCATACCGTTCGGTCATGCAAGTGAAAGGCAATAATGCTGATATATGATGAAATGATTGAGATGAGAGAAGCTGGTATGAACTCGACCTATCTTATTTTAGTAAATATTATTAGTTCATCATTCCTAATTCAGCCTATTATGAATGAAACATGTTTGCAATGACAATTAGAGATTATAGTTGCTCATGCCATGCTTAATTAGCTAGGAGTTGGTTTACCTGGCGTGCCAACATGCTATTAAAATGGTTGTGATGTGGTATGATAGGGTGGTATCCTCCTTTGAATAATTTGACTGGCTTGACTTGGCACATGTTCACGCATGTAGTTGAAACAAAATCAACATGTTCACGATATTTATGTTCAGTGTGATTTATATCCTACTCATGCTTGCACTCATTGTTGGTTAATTTAATGCATGTTCATGACTGTTATCGCTCTCTAGTTGGTCGCTTCCCAGTATCTTTCTAGCCTTCACTTGTACTAAGCGGGAATACTGCTTGTGCATCCACTTCCATAAACCCCAAAGTTATTCCATATGAGTCCACCATACCTTCCTATATGCGGTATTTACCTGTCGTTCCAAGTAAATTTGTATGTGCCAAACTCTAAACCTTCAAATGAAATTATGTTCTATATGCTCGAATAGCTCATGTATCAACTAGGGCTATCTATATCTTCCATGCTAGGTGGATTATTCTCACGATGAGTGGACTCTGCTCATCATTCACGAACATGGCTGGTAATCGGGATGCCCAGTCCCATACTGAAATCAAATCAAAATAATTGTAAACAAAACTCCCCCAGGATTGTTGTTAGTTGGACGATACCCGTTGTTTCAGCCCAGCCATGGAATGTTCTCGTTGGTGGTGGGGGAGTATAAACTTTACCATTCTGCTTGGGAACTGCCTATAATGTATGTAGCATGGAAGATATCAAGATCTCTTGGTTGTTATGTTGACAATGGAAGTATGCCACTCAAAATATTATTTATATCTGTTGCAAAACTGGAGCTCTAGCACCTCTGCAAATCCCATCTTCCCTCTACGAAGGGCTCATCTATTTACTTTTATGTTGAGTCATCATCCTCTTATTAAAAAGCACCAGTTGGAGAGCACCGATGTCATTTGCATGCATTGCTATTAATTTACATTGAGTATGGTTGTGACTGGATATCTTTTGCCATGAATTACAATGTCCAGTCAGTCATTGATCTTCAGGGGTGCTCTGCATTTATGTTTTGCGGTCTCAGAAAGGGCTAGTGAGACACCATCTTGTTATATCTTATTATGATTGTTTTGAGAAAGTGTTGGCATCCGAGATTTATTGTTATTGCTCGCTAGTTGATTATGTCATTGATATGAGTAAATATGAGACCTAAGTGTTATTGTGAATATGGTTAGTTCATAATCTTTGCTGAAAACTTGAATGCTGACTTTACATATTTGCAACAACAAGATCAAACAGAGCTTGTAAAAGTTTTTATTTATCACTTTCAGTTTGTCAACTAAATTGCTTGAGGACAAGCAAAGGTTTAAGCTTGGGGGAGTTGATACGTCTCCAACGTATCTACTTTTCCAAACACTTTTGCCCTTGTTTTGGACTCTAGCTTGCATGATTTGAACGGAACTAACCCGGACTGATAATGTTTTCGGCAGAACTGCCATGGTGTTATTTTTGTGCAGAAATAGAAGTTTTCAGAATGACCTGAAAGTCCACGAAGTAACGCTTTGGAATTAATAAAAAATATTGGCGAAAGAGTCACTATAAAGGGGCCCACACTCCATCCACGAGGGTGCAGGGTGCGCCCCTGCCTCCTGGACCCCTTGGACTTCCACCAACCTCAACTCCAACTCCATATATTCACGATCGGGTAGAAAAAAATCAGAGAGAAGGATTCATTGTGTTTTACGATACGGAGCCACCACCAAGCCCTAATCTTTCTCGGGAGGGCTGATATGGAGTTCGTTTGAGGCTCCGGAGAGGGGAATCCGTCGCCATCATCATCATCATCAACCATCCTCCATCACCAATTTCTTGATGCTCACCACCGTGCGTGAGCAATCTCATTGTTGGCTTGCTGGACGGTGATAGGTTGGATGAGATTTACAATGTAATCAAGTTAATTTTGTTAGGGTTTGATCCCTAGTATCCATTATGTTCTAAGATTGATGTTGCTACGACTTTGCCATGCTAATGCTTGTCACTAGGGCCCGAGTGCCATGATTTCATATCTGAACCTATTATGTTTTCATGAATATATGTGAGTTCTTGATCCTATCTTGCAAGTTATAGTTACCTACTATGTGTTATGATCTGGCAAACCCCGGAGTGACAATAGTCAGGACACTTCCTGGTGATGTCTGTAGTTTGAGGAGTTCATGTATTAACTATGTGCTAATGCTTTCATCCGGTACTCTATTAAAAGGAGGCCTTAATATCCCTTAGTTTCCAATAGGACCCCGCTGCCATGGGAGGGTAGGACAAAAGATGTCATGCAAGTTCTTTTTCATAAGCACGTATGGCTATATTCGAAATACATGCCTACATTACATTGATGAATTGGAGCTAGTTCTGTGTCACCCTATGTTATAACTGTTGCATGATGAATTGCATCCGACATAATTATCCATCATTGATCCATTGCCTACGAGCTTTTCACATATTGATCTTTGCTTAGTTACTTCTCCGTTTCCACTATTACTTTTACTACAAAACCACTACTGTTACTTTTGCCACCATTACCATTACTTCCATACTACTTTGCTACTAAATACTTTGCTACAGATATTAAGTCTTCCACGTGTGGTTGAATTGACAACTCAGCTGCTAATGCTTGAGATATTCTTTGGCTCCCCTATTGTCGAACCAATAAATTTGGGTTGAATACTCTACCCTCGAAAACTGTTGCGATCCCCTATACTTGTGGGTTATCAATAGCTTGGGCCCCTCCTACCCGAGATCTGCCGGTTTTGACACCGACACTGGTGCTTTCATTGAGAGCTCCATTGTGCTATCCGCTAAAAGCGATCCATGGCTCGCCTAGTAATCAACGACAATATCACTTCTGGTGGGTGCCTAGCTTCGGGGCAGACCCTCTGGTTCAGTGGTTTTACCATGAGGGCCCGTGCGGCCATCAAGCCCACAACTCCTGTCATGGGAACCAGACACCGTCCTCACATTGGTCCCAAGTACTCTGAAAAATTGGATCTGACAGATGTTTCATCCTTAAACGAACTGCTAGACCGCATTGCCGCCCAATAGGGGGTCTCAACGGACTATGATCGGATTGGGCTCAAGCCCGACTAGAGGGAAATTAATCACCCACTTCATGGCGATCATCGAGGAACTATCCACAGACACTTCCCTCCCCATATTAAGGACCAAGTATGTTCGGGTCCCCGAATCCCCTGAGCCGGATACTTCCCCTTCGAATGGGACTTTACTCCCACTGGACTTCGGTTCAGGCGTAGTATTACAAGAGCCTTTGCGCTTAACCCGACCCGGACCGGAAACTTCAGAAGCCATATCGGCTCCAAACATAGACGTGGGACAGGATCCAAAATTTAATCCACCCACCCACTACAACACATATTCTCCAAGCAACTCAGGTCCCCCAGATATATATGACCTGATGTATGTGCGGCAGCAGCCCCAAGGAAATGGTCCACCACTTTTGGGCCAGATTCCTGCTTGTTAAAAACAGGATCAAGGACTACTCGGACTACGACATGGTTTCGGTCTTCCACCGTAATTGCACAGACAAAAGGATATTGAACGCCCTCGACCGTCGGCACATATAGAGCTTCACAGAATGATCACATGTAGTACAAAAATATTGTGCAATGGAAAGCATATGGAGGGCCCAGAAAACTCAACTGGATCCCGCCACCTCGACGCAGTGCTTGGCCCGAGCTAAAAGAATATACCCCGGTGGGTCACACGACCATCGGGCTATGGGCAGGGAGAAAAAGCCCTTCACGGGACATAGGTCCGTTCCTGACGAACTATTGGACAAACCCTGCCCGATCCATACCACTCCGCACACAGTTCCAACCCATAGTCTCCGGGCATGCTGGGTACTCCGACGGGTAGAAAAAATTGGAGAGGCCATCCTCACCAGAACTCCAGAAGGATACTCACCGGAGAAGGAAAAATTTAATGTCCTAATAGTCTTCGAGAGTTTCTCTTCTAACAACCAGCGCGAACGGGCGCTCCACGACCTCACCGAAGTCCATCAAGTTACCGCACTGAGCCCATGGAACGACACGGCTATAACCTTTACGGCCGAAGATGAACCAAAGGCTCGGTCAGTCCAAGCACCTACCGCCTTGGTACTCAACCCCATCATTGATGGTTTCCGGCTTACTAAAGTGCTCATGGACGGCGGTAGTGGACGTAACCTCATCTATAAGGACACACTCGAGAAGATGCAGATGGATAGGTCACGCATCGAGCAAAACAACACCACCTTTCAAGGTATTGTCCCTAGTCAAGAGGCACACTGCTTGACAAAAATTAAACTGGATGTGGTACCGGTGTTCGGCATGCCGAAGAACTATAGATCCAAAGAGTTGCTTGTTCATGTGGTCCCCTTCAACAGTGGGTATCACGCTATCCTTGGCCGAGACACTTTCTCACGCTTTCAAGCTATACCCCATTATGGGTACATGAAGCATAAAATGCCCGACCCTAATGGAATTATCACAATCTCAAGCGACCCGGACAAAGCCCTTCGTGCCGAAAATAAAATTGCATCCTTGGTCCGTGAAGCACTATCCGAAGCCCTAGCGGCAGAAGAATTAACCACCTTATGAGCCATGATGGATAGGGACGATGTGATCCTTGATAAGAGATCCAAGTCCACCTGCTTCAAGCCAGCCGAAGAAATAGTAAAATTCCAAGTGCATCGAACAGACCCTAATAAAACGGCATCTACCGGAGCACAGCTAGATCCGACGGTGGACGCCGCCCTACGCACATTCCTGCTCGAGAATTGGGATATTTTTGCTTGGCATCCTTCAGACATGCCAGGCATCCCACGAAGACTAGCCTAACATAGTCTGAATATAATCAAGGGATTCAAACCCGTGAAGCAGACACTACGGCGATTCTCCGAACCCAAGCATCAGGCCATGGGAGAAGAGCTAGCCAAGTTATTAGAGGCTGGGTTTATGAGGGAAATCAAACATCTGGACTGGTTAGCCAACCTGGTCATGGTACCTAAAAAGTAAAAATCGTGGCGCCTGTGTGTCAACTTCAAGGACCTCAACAAGGCTTGCCCTAAAGATCCCTTCCCATGAACCAAATCACTAACGCAACTGTAGGACATGATTCTTTGTGTTTTCTAGACTACTATTCCGGATACCATCAGATTAAAACGAAGGAATTGGACCAGGCCGCAACCGTGTTCATCACCCCTTACGGTCGCTTCTGCTTCAATACTATGCCCCTCGGACTAAAAAACGCCGGAGCTACCTACTAGTGCATGATTCAAACATGCCTGGAAAAGCAAATAGGCAAAACAGTCAAAGCATACATGGACGACGTGATCATCAAGACAAAACACGTCGAGTCACTGGTGGACGACCTCCACCTCACCTTCGACAATCTCCAAACATACGACATCCGGCTTAATCTGGAAAAATGCGTCTTCGGAATTCCAGCCGGAAAGTTGTTGGGCTTCATTTTTTCCCATAGAGGAATCGAGGCAAACCCAGCCAAACTCCAAGCTCTATCACAATTGGCAATACCAACAGACCTAAATTAGGTCCAAAAATTAGCTAGGTGCGTCACGTCTTTAAGCTGATTTATCTCCAAATTAGGAGAAAAAGCATTGCCATTATACAAGCTACTGCGCCGCACTGACAACTTCAAATGGACGGACGCAGCCACAGCTGGATTGGAATAAATCAAGGCCCTTCTCGCAAGCAACCTAATCTTGGCCGCACTCGGCGTTGGAGTGCCTATGTTATTATACATTTCGGCAACTAACCAAGTAGTCAGCACTGTCCTCGTCGTCGAGCGAGTGGAGGAGGGACATAAATTGCCGACCCAAAACCAGTTTACTATGTATCGGAGGGCCTTACACCTTGCAAATCCTGATACCCACACTATCAGAAGATAGCCTACACGGTCTTCATGGCATCCCCCAAACTTCGACACTACCTTCAAGAGTTTTTGGTCATAGTGGCATCCGAAGTGCCCTTGAATGACATCATTACAATAGGGATGCCATAGGCGGCATAGCCAAATGGGACATCGAGCTGTTACGGTCCGAAGTCACATACTAGCTATGTCGGGCCATTAATTCCAGGTATTGGCCGACTTCATAGCTGAATGGATGGAAGCCGAACTCCCTAAAGAGTACAGCTCATACTCTAATTGGATTATGTACTTCGATGGCTCCAAAATGTCGTCCAGACTGGGGGCTATTGTAATCCTCACTGTCGCCATCCTGGACTTGGGGGTATCCAGTCCTGCCTACCTACGTCCCACCACGTGGCTCCATCGACGGCCTGGTATGGCCCAACTTCGATCGACATCAACACCGCAAGACCATCGCGAGGGAACAAGCCTCGTGAGGCGGACGACACGAAGACCCCCGAAGGAATTGGCCTCCTCAAGAGGGCTCCTGAGGGGCGGAGTGTTCTATGCAGCTACCTCATGAGGTTCAGCTGACGTGAGCCGTGACAACCAAGGCCAGGCGGGCGCAGAGCGCATGTTTCCTCTTCGGTGCAAGTGAAGCTAGCCACAGACGCGAAGTCTTGAGGAATCAACCAAAGGTTTCCATTCTGTTGCAACAAGACCGAGACCACCAGGACGGCAGGACGGAGGTCATCACCGTGCCCACCGTAGCGTCACGACCAGAGGCTTTTCGCAGGTGAAGACTACTTTTGTCAGGATAGACTGTACTACTTGTCCCCTTTCAAATCCCGCCGTTGTGGGATCCCTTCCCGCTCATATTTGGGGAGCGGACCAAGGCCACTATATATAGGACTTAGCCACCACCATAGTGGAGGTAGATCCATTCTGACCCGAGCACCGCACCAGCTCAAGAACACCTCACCTCTTGAGCCATGTTCATCCTTTGTACTAATTTATCCATAGCCCCTCGAGGCAATCCACCACATCACACTGGATTAGGGTATTACACCACAACGGTGGCCAGAACCAGTATAAATCTCCGTGTCTTTGTGTCTCTGTGAGCTTGACACGCTAGGCTAGGGAGGTTCGCGAGTAGGCAGGCTGGACGGGTTGAGATCTCGGCACGCACCCCAGAGTTAGAACCTCTCGCGGGTTGCCGGATCACGAAATCCAACATTTGGCGCACCAGGTAGGGGTGCATCGGAATCCTCTTCCTCGACCTCTAGATCGTGCAGCTGACCCCCATGGCATGCGCTCCTGCGTCGGCCATGTCGGCGCGTCTTCCTGGAGAAGCGTCGGGGCTTCACTGCTTCACCCTCGCCCTGCGGCAGGTGTATTGGCCGCCCAAGATCCGACCGGGGATGCCGACGCGCTACGACGGAGCGGCAGATCCAACCTCCTTCCTTCAGGCGTACGAGGAAGAAGTTTGGGCGGCTGGTGGAGATGACAAGGTGAAGGCCAACTGGTTCCCCATGGCCCTCGTGGGTGCACCGCGTGCCTGGCTGCTCAACCTATCGGCATCTTCCTTGGCCTCATGGGAGGAGCTGCGCGACCTTTTTCTCGCCCACTACGCGGCGTCGGCGCCCCCGGTCGTCACAGCTCTCCTGGGTGGCTCACAAGCGCCACCTTCCGACCGCCACATCAGGCAGTTCTATCGACGGGCAGGCAACACTTAGGCTGGCTCGGGGGCTCCCCCGGGCTGGGCGGCACCCCAAGTTGACCTCACCTTCGTTCCCGATGATCACCCCACTGCCACGACTGGGGCAGGCGCGCTCCCGATGCTTTGCACCCCCACCATCTGTCAGTTGCGACCACTAGGACCCTCATCGATGGTGGGTCCGGCTTCAACGTGCTCTCCCTAGGCGTTCGGCCTACCCCACGTGCCGCCCAGCCGGCTCCGCCCCTCCAAGCCTTTCTCCGGAGTCTGCGATGGCTCCACCAGGCCCCTGGGGCAGATCCGTCTCCCTATCACCTTTGGGACCCGCGACAACTACCGCACCAAGATCATCGACTTCGACATCGCCAAGATCAACCAGCCATACAATGCCATTCTGGGGTACCCAGCCTTGGCCTAGTTTATGGCTGCGATCCACCCTGCATAGAACCTCATGAAGATGCCTGGAAGCAACGACGTCCTCACGGTGGCGGTGGACACAAAGGGCGTGGTGCAGGCCCTCAAGCTCGCCTTCAAGGCGGCCGCGGCCGTGCTACTTGGCGAGAAGAAGGACCAGGAGGCCCCAGAAGCATCGACTGCCAAGAAGAAGCAGTTGTTCTTTCAAGACCAAGACGATATGAAGCAAGTGCTGGTCTACGAGGATGGGATGGCTAGCGATACCTTCACCATAGGGGCTGGCCTCCTACAGGATCAAGAGGAGACATTGATCAACTTTATGCGAGCCAACAAGGATGTATTCGCGTGGGAACCTAAACACCTAGCGGGGGTCCAAAGGGAAATAATCTAGCACCACCTGAGGGTATGCCCAAATGTGCATCCGGTGAAGCAAAGGGATCGCCGACAGTCCACCGAGAAGAAGCCTTCATCGTCCAACAAACCTGTAAGCTACAAGTCGTAGGGGTCCTCAAAGAGGTGTGGTACCCAGAATGGCTGGCGAACCCCGTCATCGTCCCCAAGAAACGAGGGAAGGAGCGCATGTGTGTTGACTTCTCCAACCTCAAAAAGGCCTGCCCTCAAGATCCCTTTCCGCTCCCTCGCATCAGATTGTCGACTCCACCGCCGAGTGCAACCTGTTGTGCTTCCTGGACGCCTTCTCCGGCTGCCACCAGATCAAGATGGCCGTGGAGGATGTGGAGATGACGGCATTCCTCGCCCCATGCGGGGTATACTACTACACCTGCATGCCCTTTGGACCGCGCAACGCTAGAACAACCTTCCAGCGGTTGATGCACATCGCCATGGGTTTGCAGCTCGGCAGGAACGTAGAGGCCTACATCGATGATATAGTGGTAAAATATCGGGAGGCCAGGACTCTGATAAAAGATCTGGAGGAGACGTTCACCATCCTGCGCACGGTGGATCTTCGGCTTAACCCTGAGAAGTGCGTGTTCGGGGTCTGTCACGCCCAATATGCGACCCTATCCAAGAGGAACTCGAAGGTCCCACCAAGGATAGACCCGCATATTGAAACGCTTTTGCAAGGTGGATATCATTACATCAAGATTACATAAATAGATGGGGATACATACAAGAGGCATACAATGCCACACGAATACAACATCATATTACAAGATATCAACATCCGACTATGGATGGAACAAAAACAGAAACTCAAACGACATCCACCCTGCTAGCCCAGGCTGCCGACCTGGAACCTATCCCTGATCGAAGAAGAAGCAGAAGAAGAACTCCAAAACAAGCAAACATCGCTCTCGCGTCATGATCATCGCAAAACCTGTACCTGCAACTATTGTTGTAGTAATCTGTGAGCCACGAGGACTCAGCAATCCCATTAACATGGGTATCAAGACTAGCAAAGCTTAATGGGAAAGGAAGGGGTAAAGTGGTGAGGTTGCAGCAACGACTAAGCATGATATGGTGGCTAACATCCGCAAATAAGAGCGAGAAGAGAAGCAAAGGAACGATCGTGAAGCTAGCAATGATCAAGAGGTGATCCTGAACTCCTACTTACGTCAATCATAACACAGAAACCATGTTCACTTCCCAGACTCCGCCGAAAAGAGACCATCACGGCTACACACACGGTTGATGCATTTTAATTCGGATCAGGTGTCCAGTTATCTACAACCGGACATTAACAAATTTCCATCTGCCACATAACCGCGGGCACGGCTCTCGAAAGTTTATACCCTGCAGGGGTGTCCCAACTTAGCCCATGATAAGCTCTCGCGATCAACAAAGGATATTCCTTCTCCCAGGAAGACCCAATCAGTCTCGGAATCCCAGTTTACAAGACATTTCGACAATGGTAAAACAAGACCAGCAAAGCCACCCGATGCACCGACAATCCTGATAGGAGCTGCACATATCTCGTTCTCAGGGCAACACCGAATGAGACATCCTACGAGTAAAACCAGACCTCGAGTTTCCCCGAGGGGGCCCCGCAGTCTACTCGGTTCGGACCAACACTTAGACAAGCATTGGCCCGGGGGGGGGGGCTAAAATAAAGATGACCCTCGGGTTAATTACTCCCAAGGGAAAGGTAGGTGGTGGTGAGGCAAATGGTAAAACCAATGTTGGGCCTTGCTGGAGGAGTTTTATTCAAAGCGAACTGTCAAGGGGTCCCATAAATCATCCGACCGCGTAAGGAACGCAAAATCTGGGAACATAACACCGATATGACGGAAACTAGGGCAGCAAGAGTGGAACAAAACACCAGGCATAAGGCCGAGCCTTACACCCTTTACCAAATATATAGATGCATTAATAATATAAGAGATATTGTAATATCCCAACAAAATCCTGTCCACCATGGAGCAATCTTCAACTTCACCTGCAACTAACAACGCTATAAGAGGGGCTGAGCAAAGCGGTAACATAGCCAAGCAATGGTTTGCTAGGAAGGGTGCAAAAGGTTAGAGGTTCATGGAAATTTGGGGAGGCTTGAAGAGCAAAAGATAGGTAGCGCAGCATAGCGATAGAACGAAGCAACTAGCATAGCAATGATAGTAGTGAGATCCAAGGTGACGGTCATCTTGCCTAAAATCCCACTAGGAAGAAGAACGAGTCCATGAAGAAGATGAAGCCACGTAGACGAACCAAGTGTAGACGAACGAATCCTCACGATCGCAACGAAATGGGAACTATCGAGAAGAAGCACACAACATGGTAAACACACCACACATGAACAAGGCATGATGCTCAACCAAGTATAATGCACGAAAAGCTACATGAAGCTACTCATGGCAAGAGACGATGCAAACAAGAGCAACCCATCAAAGCAAGTTTAAATGAGGCTGGAAACAACATATAACAATTCCGGTAAGTCCTCATATGCAAATTTAGAAATTGGTCCAGAACTGAATAAACCTTATGTTCAAGTTGTTAAACAGCAAGTTAAGATGCACCAAGATGATCTACACGACATTCTAGTCAAGTTACATATAAAGTTCATTTAATTCGGAGCTACGACGTAGAAGAGATGAGCAAAACAAGCTAAACATGGCATTCATGCAAAATGCATACATACATCAAGCAAACACTCTCAAAACATGGATGCAACATGATAATATGAAACTACATGCAAAATCAAGCAAGTTTCATATGGGGCACACTCAAAATGGAGCAACGGTTCAACACATACACTCTATACAAGTATTACAACAATCTGTCCATAACAGCAACTAGGCATATTGCAAGCATCAAAACAACATGCTACAGTACCATAATATGAAAACAAGAGGCATGGACATGATGTACAGGTAATGCATGACAAAACATGAACACTGAGCTATCTCCAGAAATCACTAGAACATGCTCAAACACACATGGCAAGATTGCATATATTAACAGTTTCAGGCTTAGCAGAAATAACATCAGGTTGCAATGTTTAGAGCTATTAAACAACATGTACAGGAACTCAACATGGCAAACAAAGGCATGTCATGAATCAACTAATTGCATATAACAAAAGTCCCTTAGTGACCATGAGCCAAAAGGGAACAGAAAATATGATGGCACCCACGTGAACATGGTAAGTTATATGACAGATTCATACATGGCAGGAACAATAAGTAGGCATGTTGGTGAGCTTGAACCACTCACCACACAGCAATACATGGCATGGCAAGGCAACCAACAGTAAGGACACATGTTTGTGAAGCTAATTATGGCAAGAGCAAGTTCATAGGGTGCATGGATCACTAGCAACAATCATGGCAACATTGAACTTAATGTTAACGGCTGACAGCAACATTTTTTAGCAGTTTTGAGAGCAAGATAACAACAAGCTACAACAGGCTATAAATGCACCCAGGGGCATGAATGGATAGATCATAACATATATAACAAATCATCCTTAGTGAACATCTCCACATTATGCATAGAATGACTTGTAGCAGCAGGTTTACATAGCATCATAATATAAAAGATTCAGACATGCAAAACAGCAACAACAAGTACTCTACTTAACAAGCTTGATGCACTCAGTAGAAGACTCAAAAAATACATGGATGGCACCCCTGTGAAGATGGCATGACATAGTCCGAAACACATGTACACATCAAGCTCATAGGATGCACACACAAAATGCAACGAAAAAGACAAAACAACAAGTTATAACAGTTTCAGCAGATTAACATCACATAGCACTCTTTCAACTATGATTCACGCATCAAGATGAACTCAAATGAACATGATACAATGGAACGAAATGAAGTACTCGTCGAGGCGAACAATTTGACATATTACACGCACCAAACGGAGCAGTATGCAGCAAGTTATGATGCGTTGAAAATGGCATGATAAAGTCAAAATCTCAGGGACGGGCGATATCGGGGTCAACCTCTGGTTGGACAGACTCCGACGATGGCCGGGGCTCTCGCTGGAGTTGCGGTAGAAGGCGGCGGGAGAGGAAGAAGAGGGCGCCGGAGGGGTGAGGAAGACGCCGGGGAGGCGGATCCGGGGCCGGGGAGATCTCCTCCGGCCGGATCCGGGCGCGGGCGGCGAGGAGGCGGGCGGCGCCGGCGAGGTGGCGGACGGATCTGGAGCGGGCCGACGCTGCAGATAGGCGGCGGTAGCGGGCGGTTTCCGGTGGGGCGCGGGGCCTGGAGGCGGGCGGCGCGGCCGGGACGCCGAGGGGGCGCCGGCACCGAAGGCGCGGAGGTGCGGGGTCGGCGGGGCAGGTGCGGGGCAGGACGGGGGCGGAGGCCTACGAGCGAGGCGGTGGCGGAGCTCCTCCACTAAGGCGCGGCGACAGACGGTGCCGGCGGCGGGGGACGGCATCGGTGGCGGAGGACGGCGCCGGCGGAGGCTCGCGGGCGGTGCGGGATCGGGCCTGCGCGGCGGCGGAGACCGGGCCCCGATTGGCTCGGGCGGGCCTGCCCCGGGCCCGGGCGGGCTGCGGTGGCTGGCGCGGTGGGGAGGAGCCGGGCGGATGACGTGGCGGCGCGGGAGAGGGCGGACGGTGGCGACGGACTTGTCCGTCGATGGGATTTTTGTCCGGCGATGCAGAGGAGGGTGGATCTAGGGTTAGGGGTCTATTTCATCTGAGAATTTGGAGGGGGGGCACCTATTTATAGATAGAGGGAGCTAGGAGAGTCCAAATGAGGAGCGGTTTTCACCTACACGATCGTGATCGAACGACCGAGAGCATGGAGGGGGTTTGGATGGGTTTTGGGCCACTTTAGAGGGGCGTTGGGCTGAAACACAAAGAGAGCTTTTACGGTTACCCGGTTAACCGTTGGAGTATCAAACGACCTCCAAATGGCATGAAACTTGACAGGCGGTCTATCATTGCTATACCAAGGCCGCTTGGCAAACCTCAGGCTATTCCGAGAAAATTTAACACCCGCTCACAATAGGAGACAAAAGGGGGGACGCCGGAGGGCATAGGAGCGCCGAATTGCAAAACAGACAACGGGGAAAATGCTCGGATGCATGAGATGAACACGTATGCAAAATGAAATGCACATGATGCCATGATAAAATGCAACACGCAAGCAAATGACATGGCAATGATGGCGAAAAACTGGCAGACACCTGGCGCATCTGTCGGTGTACTAAAGTAGGGTTACCTTAGTACCCCGAACTTGTGCACGGGCAGTCGTAGTGCCCCGCGGCAAGGCTTGCCGGGCGTCTGCCAAGATCCTTCGTTATTCCTATTACTACCATTCAAGAACAAAGTGTTAACTGAGAAGACAGAGTCCCGGCAAGAGAAGCTTGCCGGGAAGGACAAGACCCCGGCAAGAGGAGCTTGCTGGGAAGGCCAACCAAGACCCAGCGAGCGGCAAGCTTGCGGGTGCGATGAGACAGCGACTGCGACAAGGCGCTTGCCGCGGCGAAGCCACCACTCTGCGCCCAAGCTCCAGCACATCCAACGATGTGTCGCCACAGGATCACTCCTGGTGCACGTGGCGGGTAGCTGTGCAGCCAAGCGGTGCGAGGTAGCAAGTGAAGATGACAAGGAGGCCATCGTGGCGATCGGTGGCGCCCCTAACGGTCGTTTCTTACATTGTTTGGGCGACCGGACGGGCATTAAATGCCCTTGTCCCCTGCCATCAGAGTTAGGTAGGGGGCACTGTTGATAGTGGTTGTACCAACCCCCTTTAGACTATAAAAAGGAGGCCCATGCGCACGTAGAAGGGGTTCGACTCATTCGAAACTACAACACACCCACGCTCTCGAGCAAGAACATAATAGAAACACAAAGCAGCAGTAGGAGTTTTATCTCTCTGGAGAGCTCCGAAGCTGGGTAAAATCCCTCGCGTGCTTCGCCTCGATCTGCACTTCGTGTGCCCTCCGCTCCCTTGCCGGACCGAAAAGGGGCCCTGCCCCATAGGTGTTCGTTTCCCACGACATCTTTGGCGTGCCAGGTAGGCGGCGTCGAGGTCGTGCGTATCTGATCCGGCGTCTGCGCGCTACATCAACATCTTCATCGGCATGCCACCGAAGAAGAAGACTTCAGAGGTGGCCGCTCCGTCTACGACTATCCTACCGCCACCGGAGCAAACGGGCGGTGGGTTGGACGCCAGCGGAGGAGCGGGCGCCGACGGGGGGACTCACGTCGTCACCAGGTCCAAGGACAAGGCCCCGCAAGCTTCAGCGTCTGTACATCCGCCGCACCCCTCCCAGGAGGTGCAGGATCGACAACGCCACGGTGCTCCTAGCACCTTACTCGCATTGGAACAAGGCCAAGCTGGTGGGTCGCGGGATGCTCAAGGCCAACGTACGCGTCAACACGCCGGCACGAGCGCAGTGCGGTCGCCTGGACGAGATGTCGCTCCTTCTAACACTGATAGAAGTTTGAGCGTATCCCGCACCTCGCGTCGCTCGCCACCGCCACCCAACACTCCAGAGGAAGCGCTGGCCCGAGCCCAGCTGCTTCTAGATTACCCTCCAGCGCCAGACAAGATCAACGACTGGAGGGCCGCCATTCAAAGCCTCATCGGCTTCGCCAATGGCGACAAGCCCCGGCAACCGAGCACATCGAAGCCCCGGCAAGACGCCCAGGCGCAAGCCGACGCCGACAAGACCGCCGGGGGTGCCACCACCGTGCACTCCCCGCCCCGAAGGCCAAGGTCGCCGACTCGCCGGGCCAACCTCGACACCGACTCCACCGCGTCGTCGGACCCGCGAGCTCGCCGCGATCAACGCCATGTTCTCCAAGAACGATGACACGAAGACGCTCGCACTCGCATCGAGCATCGAAGAGAAGCGCGGCATCAATCTGACCAGCGCGCTGGGCCCACTGTCGATATGCATGCGCCAGGGGAACCAGGCGACTTGCCGTACGCGGTAGGTTGCCCTGCGTTCACCCGTGAGCTGCGGCAGGTCCAGTGGCCCAGTACCAAGAACTTCAAGCCAGACGTACCTGATAAGTACGATGGCAGGATACATCCGTCAGAGTTCCTCAGCGTCTACACCATTGCGGTGCAGGCTGCCGGGGGGCGCGACGAGAAGACCCTCGCCAACTACTTCCCGCTGGTGCTCAAACCCAATGTCAGATCTTGGCTCATGCACTTGCCGGACAACTCCATCTCTTCGTGGGCGGACCTTTGCCATCAGTTTGTCGGCGCCTTCACAGGAGGCCACAAACCCCATGGCCAGGAGAGAGACCTTCATCTGCTCGCCTAGAAGGAAGGAGAACCCCTGCGCAAGTATATACAGAGATTCAGCCAGGTGCAGCGCAACATCCCAGACGTCCACCCTGCCGCGGTTATCAGCGCGTTCCATCAGAACGTGTGTAACCGCAGGATGAGGGAGGAGATGGCGATGTGCAAAATCAGGGATGTCAGCGAGCTATATGCTCTGGCTGACAAGTGTGCACGGGCTGAAGAGGGGAGGAAACTCCCCGGAGAGAACGCAGGAGCAGAGGGATCTGACAGTGAGGACGCCCCTCCGGCAAAGAAGAACCGGAGGCGGAATAACAGGAAAAGAAAGGCTAAGGATGTACTAGTTGTTGAGTAGTCCGGCAATGGAGGCGGCGCCGACAAGGCCAAAGCTGGTGACTCCGGCGAGGCTGTCGTGGCCGCCGACAAGCTGGACAGCTCCGGCAAGCAGTACTGCAAGATCCACTGCACCAAGGGCCGTGACCTCCAAGCCTGCAAGAAGGTTGAGCAGCTTTTTGAGCTACAGAAAGCTGAGTACGAGCGCCACGACAAGGAGAAGGCCCAGGAAGGTGGCGGAGGATCCGGCAAGAAGCGCCCCGCCCGGGGAGGGCGCCGCGGAAAGGCGAAGCAGCGCCAAGGAGATAGGCCACCGCGTGGCTGCGACAAAGACGAAGACGAAGATGAAGATGATGAGATGGAAGAGGATGAGACTGACAAGCAGGAGTTCCAGAAGGCAACAGAGGTGTTGTACGTCGACGGCAGTGCTTCTCTGCACACCTCGCACTGCCAACTCAAATAGTGGGTGCGGGAAGTGAACGCGGCAGAACCGTCCATTGAATCGCGCAAGCCCCTGAAGTGGTCCAGCACGCCCATCATCTTTGATGTTGAGGATCACCCTGATCGCATCACTGCGGTCGGGTGCTTGCTGATGTTGGTTTCGCCAACCATCCGCAACCTCAAGGTTACAAAGATGTTGGTTGACGGCAGGGCCGGCCTAAATCTGATCTCCTCCGCAGTGCTCAAGAAGCTCCAGATCCCCGATAGCGAGCTCGAAGAGACTGGCACCTTCCCAAGGAGCAAGCAACAAACAATACTGCAGAGTATGAAGGCTTGCTTGCCGGACTCAGGATCGCGGCAGACCTTGGGATCAGGAAACTTATTGTCAGGGGTGACTCACAGCTTGTCGTCCGTCAAGTAAACAAAGATTATCAGAGTCCATTGATGGAAGCATACATTGATGAAGTGAGGAAGCTAGAAGAACATTTTGATGGCCTGCAGATGGAACACAGTCCAAGAGCTCAGAACGACATTGCAGACGGCCTGTCAAAGTGCGCCACACTCAAGATACCTGTGGAACCAGGAATTTTTGTGCTCAAGCTGACTCAACCATCTGTAACACCGTCAACTGGACGGAGCAAGAAGAGGAAGTTGGTTACTGGCGACTACTTTCCGGCAGAGCTCCCCGAAGCCGCCGTCAAGAAGGTCCCCAAGATCAACACAAAGAGCGCTGAGGAGCAGTCTGCTCCAACAAGCCCGAGGGTTTGTTTCGTTGAAGCAGACGCTCCCGACAAGCTGTGTCCTGACACGCTTGCCGGGGAGCATCATGCTCCGGCTGAATCGCAGATTCTTGCCGTGGAAGTAGATGTTCCCGCAGCAGCATTTGCGCCTTTAGTCCTTGTCATTGAGCCACAAGCTCCGGCATGGGCACAGCAGATCGTCCATTTCCTTCAGACAGGAGAACTTCCCGAAGAGCAAGAAGAAGAGGAGAGAGTAGGCCGGCAATCAAGTATGTACCAGTTTGTCGATAACATACTGTACAGAAGAAGATTCAACGGGGTGAAATTAAAGTGCATTTCCCGGGAAGATGGACAGGAGCTGTTGGCGGAGATACATGGAGGCATATGTGGTCACCACATTGGCGCAAGAGCACTTGCCAGGAAAGCCTTTCGGCAAGGTTTCTTCTGGCCGACAGCCCTCCAGGATGCAACTGCACAAGTAACCAAGTGTGAAGCGTGCCAGTTCCACTCCAAGCAGATACATCAACCAGCTCAAGCTCTCCAAACAATCCCTTTATCCTGGCCATTTTCGGTCTGGGGGCTCGACATCCTCGGCCCCTTTCCCCAAGCTGTCGGGGGCTTTGAGTACTTGTACGTTGCAATCGACAAGTTCACAAAGTGGCCTGAAGTGGAAGCAGTGAGGAAGGTGACAGCACAGTCAGCAGTCAAGTTCTTCAGGTCAATTGTTTGCCGTTTACGAGTCCCTAAGAGGATCATCACCGACAATGGCACACAATTCACGAGCCGCACCTTCATGCAGTACGTCCAAGATCTTGGCACCAAGATCTGCTTCGCTTCTGTTGCTCACCCGAGAAGCAACGGTCAAGCAAAGAGGGCAAACGCTGAAGTGCTGCGCGGGCTCAAGACCAGAACTTTCAACAGGCTGCGCAAGTGTGGAAGAAATTGGATCGAGGACCTGCCGGTGGTTCTTTGGTCGATCAGGACGACGCCAAATTGAGCCACTGGCCAGACACATTTTGCTCTAGTCTATGGAGCAGAAGCAGTTCTCCCCACGGAACTCGTATACGGATCGCCTCGAGTGCTCGCCTATGATGAGCTTGAGCAAGAGTAGCTGCGGCAAGATGACGCGCTGCTCCTCGAGGAAGATCGTCTTTAGGCTGCTGTACGAGCAGCAAGCTTTGCGTCGCTACCATAGCCGCAAAGTTAATGCCAGAAGCTTCGAGGAAGGAGACCTTGTTCTTCGGCGCGTTCAATCCGCCAAGAATTCCAACAAGTTGACGCCGAAGTGGGAAGGCCCTTATCGGGTGAAACGAGTCACTAGGCCCGGCGCTGTCCGCCTTGAGACCGAAGATGGCTTTCCGGTGAGCAATTCCTGGAACAGAGAGCATCTTCGCAAGTTTTACCCATAAGGCGCGGTTGCCGGAATCTATTCCGGCAACCACCTTTTGTACAAGCTTTGCCGCTGTTGCATGTAACCCTTTGTACAAAGCCAGGCGCAGATCCCGTGCATAAATAAAGTTCATGTGTGCTTCGCACATCTTGTCAAATTTCATGCATTCTTTCTTTTTTGCATGTTTTATCTGACACTTTGTGCAGCACTTGCTCCCAGTAAGCAATAACGAGCCTTAAGGCCCCATACCATTATTTTCTCTTCTTTCTTTTTCTCAAAAAGTAGGTTCCTTTGCCCACAAGTTCACGGGGGGAGGAGAGGATAAAGGTGTGGACCGGGCGTCGTTCAAAGAAGTATGGCCTCACCGGGACACAGACGACAGAAAAGCTAAGTTGCCAAAGTTTGAGCACAGTCAGTTTTAAATTTTTAAGTTATATTCCATGAACGACCGTGCCTTGTATGGAAAACCTGTGCGCGGAGGAACCGGCTCGTGGCTAAGTTGCGCCCTTACTTTGTTTCGAGTCCGCTCAATAATGAAAGTGTGCCGCGACTAGTCCCGACAAGGTTTCTTGCCGGAGGCAACACCGCCAGCAGGCTGCTAATGTTCCGCACTCAGCGCTCGCGGCAAGTGTGCTTGCGCCGGCAAGTTCCCTAAAAGCGTAGGGTAAAAACATACAAAGGATGGAACCGAATAAAGGAAGTAACATAGCAGATAGTACCCAGAATAAAGTTATATTACAATAATAACTTGCCGCGCTCTAATAGATTGTTCCTATGACATATCTAGCAGCGGCAAGAAGGAGGAAGGGAGAAAAAGGGTGGCCTAATCCACGCGCTCGCCGTCAACCCTCCTGACCTCATTCACCTTGTAGACAATGGGTGCGACAATGGCTTTGAGCTCTTCAAGGTCGGAACCCGCCGGCAGCTTCTTGAGGACGCGGGTGAGGTCGAGGCCCGGGTTGCGGAAGAGTATCTTCACCAACACCTTCTCCAAGACCTTGGCACAGATTGCGCGCGATTCGTCCGCCAGCTTCTTCGGGATCCTTTCGTGGAGTTGCTGGTGGGCCGTCACCACGCCCTTGAAGAAAAGAGTAAGCTTGGCGCTGGGCTGGAGGTTCTCGTCGGTGGAGTACCCGAAGCCCGCCAAGTCCAGCTCCGCCAACACCTCATCGATGGCTGCAGCAATGTTGACGAGGCCCTCCGTCCAGAGCTCCAACGTGGCCTTGAAAGTGTTCTGAGTCTCGGCGGCCCTCGTCAGCAGCTCCTCGTTGCCCTTGACCTCTTTCTTCAAGTCATCCTCTCGCCTCTTGGCGGCGTTCAGCGTCTTCGTCAAGGTGGCCAGCTTCAGCTCCAGATCAGCGCTCGAGTCTTTGGCGGCGTTCAGCTCCTTGATCTTCTCGGCGAGTTGAAATTGCAGATCACCATGGGCAAGTGCATCCTTCTCGCGTTCGCGCTAGAGTGCGGCAAGCTCTTCATTCTTCCCTTTCATGTCCGCCTCCAGCTGCGTCACCTTCACCTCCAACTCCTTCTTGGCGGCCTCAGCAGCCGCGGCGGCATCCTTCGCCTCTTTGAGTGCCCCGCCAAGTGATTGCTCCCGGACCTCGAGCTCCTCCTCGTGGCTGTCCAGATTGACCTTCTTCTGTGTCAATTCGCCTTCCCGCCTGGACAGCTCCTCGGCGGCGAGCCTCTGCTGCTCCTCGGCTTCAGCCTTCTCCAGGATGAACGCCTTCTTCGCCTCGTCAAGTTGCGCCCTTTCCTCCGCAATGGATCAAAGGGCCTCCTGGTTGCGGCTCTTGAGATGCTCCGCATGCTTCTCTATGTCGACTCCCACACGCGCGACAAGCGCTTCCCGGGACTCAAGCTTCGCTTGCCGGGCGCGGTAGAGTGACACCAGCTTTCGGAGCAACTGCTCCTCTTCGGACTCGCCGCTGCTGCTGCTTGGCGCGTCAACCACTGCCAGCCCAATTGAGGCGAGTACTTCCCCATCAAACTCCTCTCCTTCAACCGGTGCCCTAGAGCTCGACGCCCAGGGAAGCTTGATGTATACGCCCTCGCCGGCCTTCAAGTATGCGCCTGGCTGGGGCTCCTCGGAGCCCGGCGCTGCATCAGCGGCGGAGGGGTCGGCGGACGGTGCAGCGCCTTGCGCTCCTGCGCCCTCCGGGTCATCAGTACGATCGCCAGACCCCTCGCCGGCTCCTGCGCCAGCAGCCTTGGCGGCTTCCTCGTCGGCAGGTTCATCAGCGCCGGCCTCTTCCTCGCCAGCGGCGGCATCTTCAGTGTTGCCGCGTGCGCCTTCCTGGCCGGTGGCCTCGGTCTCCATCGGGTCTGCAAGAGGGGGATCAGAGGATAGGAAGAGGAAGGAAAAGTCAAGCAATTATCCAAAAAAAAGAAAGAAGATCAGAAGAAGAACCCAAGGGAAGATTTCCGACAAGGAAGGTTGCCTGTGGTGGGCTCTGTGACCATGGGCTCCTCCACCAAGGGCTCACTGGTTCCGTCCCTTGCCGGGGACCTCTCCCTTGCCGGGGAACACTCCCTTGTCGGGGAATCGCCCCTTGGCGGCATAGTCGAAGCAGACAGCACCTCCGGGGCGGTTTCTGATTGCCCCTGATGGGCCTGCTCTGCTCCTACACGAATGAATCAGCAATCAAGATGTCAGCAAAAGAAGAAGCACCCATGCGTGCCCCACAACAGAAAGTGAACCAAACACTTACGCTGGGGGCTGTACTGGGGGCTGCTGCAAGGGGAAGGAACCGGGTCCGTCAAGGCGGTCTCGGACGTGTCTTCTGCCGTCACAACAGGATCGTCCCCGATGACAACCACGGGGACCTTGGCCCTCTTCGCCGCTCTCTCGGCCAGAGTCCTGAAATAGAATAGGGATTCAGAGAGAAGCAAATCAGATGCAAAACAAGCAACAACAAAGATTGAAGAAATACAAGTACAGTGAGAAGAAAGCCTTACTCCTCCTCCTCTTCTTCCTCCTCGTCGGAGCTCAGCGCAGAGAGGTCGAAGTCTGGTACCGTTTCTGCGCGGCGAGGCGGAGGAGTGGGCTCCCTTGGACGTTTGCCGGGAGCTGCGGCAGGATCGGGTGTGGCAGCCCGGGAAGACCCCGCCTCAGTTGCCGGCACAGCCTGAGATGCTCCTGTGGCAACCGTACTTGCCGCGGTGGAGCGCGTCCCACGACGCTGCGGCTGTTGGCCTGCTTGCCGCCCTGCTGGATCTCCAACTCGACCGAGGCGCCTTCTTGGTTGGAATTGGGGCTGCGCTGGGGGCTCCGCCTGCGGCAAGCTGCTCGAGGACGGCTGGCCGCTCGCGCCCCCGGCGGGCTCGCTCCCTTCGGCCTCGGGCTCCCCCTCGCCAACGACCTCTCCGGCAAGGTCTTCCCGGTCGGCAAGACTTGCCGCCTCGGCCGCCTCCGCCTCCTCCAACGTGAAGCCAAACTCGCCCGCGGCGGCGGCTGCCGCCGCCTCTTCGGCCCTGGTGGCAATGTACCGCATCTCGTTGTCGGTGGTGTCGCGGGTGAGGAGCCTCTGCTCGTCGGAGTTGACTGCTACCTCCGTCAAGCCATCGAAGAATTGCCGCACGACGTCGTCGGCGGGCTCCGTCCAAGTTGCGCTTATCCCGTGCGAGTCGCACTCTGGCATCATTGCGCAGATGCGATCGCGCTGGGAGTTGTTGCACAACGGGATGACGCCCTGCGGCAGCCTGAAGCACTCTGGATGGTTGGCGTCATGCTTGAACAGCTCCCTCAGCATCCCGTCAAGCTCCAGAACCGTGAAGTTGAAGTTGAGGCCTGGACGCAGCCTCATGATATCCGCCGGGCCGCCAAGCATCTAGGCGGGCCTCCCCCTCTTCTGCAGAGGGGCGATGCGACGGCGAAGGAAATCCGCGCCAACTGCCCCTGCTGTGAGCCCGGCAAGCCTGAGCCGGAGGATTCAGGTGGTGGGAATCTTCAGCTTGGCGTCGTCCGGCGACAGAGCGCTCCAGTCGCCGCCGTGCACTACCCGGGTCTGGCGCAGGTTGGTGAATGGCTGCGGATTGGCGTCAACGATCCAGCACCACTCCGCCCTCCACTCGTCCCACTTGCTGCGGAGCTCGCCCGTCAGATACACCTCCTTCATGCCGATTCGTGAGGTCCAGGCGATTCCGCCAGCCAGTGGCTCCCCTTTCTCGGCCCGGGGGGTGAAATAATGACGAAAAAGAGCGACATTCGGGAGGATGCCAACGAAGTTCTCGCAGAGGTGTGCGAAAACCGCCATTGTCAGAACGATGTTGGGGGTGAAATCAAGAAGATGAAACCCGTAGGTATTCATGATATCGCAGAGGAAATCGGAAAAAGGTGGGCAGAGCCCGCAATAGAAGAACACAGGAAAGAAATGGTACCCTTTTTGGCACCGCTTTGATTTAGAAGCTTCGGCGGAGAGCACCGGCGTGCGCGGATGCGCCCGCGTCTCCGTCGACCAGAAGAGGTAGAACTCCTCCCACAGCGCCTTCGGGGTGAGCTCGGGGGGGGGGGGGGGGGGAAAGCACTCGCTCCTTGCGCAGCGCTTCAAGCCGCAACGCCTCGGCCGACTTGGTGCTCATGTCGGCGGCCACGACAGCCTCGAATCTGGGGCGTTACAAGGTCCTCTCCAGCAAGCTACTAGGCTTTTTAGTGTCGCACAGACGGATCAAGGCTAACCCAGCGAAGGTCAAGGCGATAGAAGATATGAACCCCCCACAGACGCTAAAGGAGATGCAGAAGCTGGCTCGCTGCCTAAACTCAATTTGGCGCTTCATTTCCAAGCTGGGGGAGCACGCCCTCCTATTTTTTAAGTTGATGAAAAGGAAGGAGCCATTCGAGTGGACCCCCGAGGCAGACGCAGCCTTCCAGGACCTCAAGAGATACCTGACTAGTCCACCCGTAATGGTGGCACCACGCCCTCTCGAGCCTTTGGTACTCTATCTAGCAGCGACCCCTCACTCAGCCAGCGCAGCCCTAGTGGCGCTAAGGAAGGAGCGCCTGATCAAGAACCAGAATGGGATGCACAACCGGGAAGCAAGGTGCAGAACCCCCAGGGCAAGGCATCCGAAGTTTTGGCCGGCGTAGTGGCCAACATCCCCCCAGAAGCCACGATTGATCCCGCGACTGTCGAGGCTCCGAAGGACGGGCCTCATGAAGTCGTAAGGGACTTGGTCCCTTGTGAAAAACATGATTCTGTTGATGCCTCCCCCCTCGTTGAGCACCCTGTCTACTTCGTCAGCACAGTACAGAGGGAAGCCCGGGCGCGCTACCCCATGCCATATAAGCTCTTGCTCGCACTTCTAGTCGCCTCCAGGAAGCTGCGCCACTACTTTCAAGGCCACCCCATCAAAGTCGTCTCAGTCTACCCGCTAGAGAGGGTGCTCCGGAGCCCGAATGCAGCTGGGCAAGTTGCTGAATGGAACGTTGAGCTTCAAGCATTTGATCTCGAGTTTAGTACCACTAGGGTCATCAAGGGCCGCAGCCCTCGCGGACTTTGTGGCTGGATGGACCGACGCTCCACACCACGGAGAAGGCGAGGACTGCTCCCTCCTGCCAGGAGATGAAGAGCCACATGGATGGGTCATGTACCTCGACGGGCGTTTGCTCGGCAAGACGCAGGGGCGGGGCCCATCCTCATCTCACCCACCAAGGACAAGCTTTGCTATGCAGTACAACTATGCTTCTAGCAGGGTGAGAAGGTCTCCAACAACATCGTAGAATTCAAAGGCGACTCTCAACTTCTCGTCAATTTATCCAACAAGCAGTACACGCCTAAGGACGAACACATGGAGGCGTACCTAGAAGAGGTGCACAAAATGGAGAAGGGGTTCATAGGCGTGGAGCTGCAGCATGTGCCACGCGGGACAAACAAGGAAGCAGACGACATCGCCAAAAGAGCCTCTCGTAGGCTCCCTCAGGAGCCGGGGGTGTTTGAGGAGCGACTCTTCAAGCCATCTGCGGTACCCCACGTCACGACTCCAGCACCATCTCAGGAGGACCTGCCACAGGCAGTAGAGATGGGAGCTCCAGCCTATGGTCATCGCTCAGGAGCCTGCTTGCTGCTCGCGCTTGAGCCTCAGGAGGGGTGCTGGACAGAAGAGTCCAAGGCGTACTTGCTTCAGGGGACCCTACCAGAGAAGGAGGAGGACGCCGAGCGCGTGGCCCGCCAGGCCACCACGTACTACATCAAGGATGGTGAGTTATATCGCAGGAGGCCCAATGATATTTCTGTGCGGTGCATCTCCACGGAACTGGGGCTCGAGTTGCTGGTGGACATACACGGTGGGAACTGCAGGCACAACTCATCCCGCACCCTGGTGGGCAAGGTGTTCCGCAGCGGCTTGTACTGGCCCACCACGCCCAACGATGCTACGGAGTTGCTGCGCTCTTGTGAAGCATGCTAGTTTCACGCCAATCAGATCCATCAACCTACGCAGGGCCTCCAGACGATACCGCTCACATGGCCGTTTGCGGTCTGGGGGCTAGACATCTTGGGACCATTCCCTCGGGCGCCAGGGGGCTACCGATACTTCTATGTTGCCATCGACAAGTTCACCAAGTGGGCGGAGGTAGAAGCCGTGCGCACCATCCCAGCAAGATCAGCCGTCAAGTTCATCAAGGGAATCATGAGCTGATTTGGGGTCCCCAATCGCATAATCACCGACAATGGCTCGCAGCTCACGAGCAAACTTTTCAAAACATACTGTGCTAACCTTGGAACGCAGATGTGCTATGCCTCAGTAGCACACCCACGAAGCAATGGACAGGCTGAAAGGGCCAATGCGGAGCTCCTGACGGGCCTCAAGACCCGCACCTTCAAGAAGAAGCTCGAGGCCTACGGCAGGGGTTGGCTCAACGGGCTGTAGTCCGTGCTATGGTCCATCCGCACAACCGCGATCAAGCCAACAGGAGAAACGCCTTTCTTCCTCGTCTACGGAGCAGAAGCGGTTCTCCCTCACGAGGTCAAGCATCGCTCCACGCGGGACCTGGCGTTCGACGAAACACAGCAGGACGCCACGCCTAGGATGGATCTCGTGCTGGGGGAGGAACGCCACCATCAAGCCTCGCTCCAAGCAGTGAGGTACCAGTAGGGCTGCGGCGTACCACTGCCGCAGCGTCCGCTCCAGGATGTTAGAGGTGGGCGATCTCGTCCTGAGGCGGATACTCTCTAGGGATGGGCTGCATAAGCTCTCTCCCATGTGGGAGGGCCCATTTAGGGTTGCCAGTGTCTCTGGGACTGGCACCGCGCGCCTTGAGACACAGGACGGGGCCCCCGTCCAGAACGCCAGGAACATCCAGCACCTCCGGAAGTTCTACCAATGAAGAAAGGCCCCGGTCTATGAAGCAGAGCTCCGGCCTGTGAAGTTCTCCGCTCGTGACACTCACATAATAATGAGTGGGGCTGTACATGCCCCAGAGTCTCCTGAGAGTCGCCCTGCGCCTCATGGGGGCTCCCTCCCAAGTCCGAGTGGCAGCACTTAGCTCCACACTGGTGAGAAGACTAGATTAGGTGACAGACGCGGCTGTTCATTTGCTTCCTGAAGTTGCTCGCGGTTTTCTTAGTAAGTTTCTCATGGATTTGGTATTCTCAAGCACTGGTTCCTCAAGTGTGTTTTCTCCTAAGCTGCTCTGGTCTAAGGACGTGAGGCCGGTGGCAGTCGCCCGCCACTTCTCCTCGCGCTCCTCGCTCGTGGGGCTAGGTAGGTGTGTGCGCCCAGGGCCTGCCTTTGCGCGCACGCACCACACCATACACCGTTATTTCGGCTTTATCCTCGCGAGGAGCCCTCGGTCGATTTCGCTGGTGCCAGCATCCCTCACGTCCGTGCCCCCCGGGCAGCGCAATGCGGTGCATCAGGTCCTTAACCTATGGCAGGGGGCTCGCGTAAGGGGGAGCAAGTCGCTCGACAAATTTTCTCTTCCTACAAGGGATAGCTCTGCGCTACCGCGGCTCCTGAGGGCACAAGGTGTATCTCTTGAGGGCACAGGGTGTACGCCCTAGGGGGCCTGTCAAGTACCAAAGTATAGGTTCTCATGAGGCGGAGGACGACTGCATGTATCAAGCTAAGCCTTCCTACCTTGACCCGCTCAACTTACAAAAACCGCAACACAGCATCAAGGACGGCAATCATAACATAAAAAGGCATAACAGCAGTAGTTATTACACGCCCTCGCAGGGTACATTCTTCTTATTTCGATTTGCAGGAGAAAGGAAAAGCTAAACAAAGAGGGCCTGAAGGCGTGCAGGCCTCGCACCAGTGCCGCATCCTCAAGCAGCGCCTCAAGGTAGCCCGGCACTCCACCAGCTCTCCCACAGGAGATCTGGGGCCACCGGCCTTGAGTCCAAGTTCGCCGCCCCCAGCTTCAGGCTGGGCTCCTCTCCGGCTTCACTGGAGCGCTGCGACGGGACGAGCCACCGATGTCCTTGACATGAACACGACGACGCGGAGGCCGGTCATAGTCACCGCTGCTTGTGCTCTCGTCTGAGGAGGAGCTGCCGCCACGAGAGGAGGAGCACGCGTCGCCAAGGCCAAGTTTGCCCTCGCCACCGTTGTCATCGCTGCTGTCCTCCGGGCAGCATCCCACACGGTGGCCGTCCTCCCTAAACACCCTCAAGTAGAGGGTCGCCAGGCCGTCGTACTTGAAGTGGAGGGTGCACCTTCCGCCTAGGCCACCCGTGCGGGCAAAAGTCTGCCAGCCACGGGCCAGCACCACGCTGCCAGAGGCGAAAACCTCGATGCTGACCCACAAGGCTCTCCTGCAGCACCCATCAGCCCACAGCCAGAGGCCATCAAGCCCGGAAGAAGGAAGCTCGCCAGAGAAGAAACGAGGGAGCCAGAGCAAGGTGCCAGCCGGGATCTCCGACCACACCACGAACTCGGGAAGCACCTCCAGCGAAGAAAAGCGTTGCCGAGGTGGCCCCACGATCACGACGCGCCTCCCTTCATCATGGGGCCTGCTCCAGGGCCGGTAGCCCCCGCCGCGGGAAGAGGTGCCATTGCGAGTGCACGGCGCAACGCTGCCTTTGGGGGTGCGCGCCCGCGCCCCCTGGATGCTACCGGAGGGACCGCAGGGTGCTTCCGGGGACGGCCACTTGGGGGCCTTCCCTTTCTCAGCCGCTGAGAACCTCTTCAGCGATGCCGTGGGAGCAAGCCGAAGAGGAAAGAAGCAGGCGGGAGCAAGATGAAGGAAAGATGGACAGGGGGCTCTACCCCTCCCTCACATTTACAGCCAAGGGAGGCCAACCGCCAGCCTCCATGACCTCGCGCCATCATGATCCTCTACATGCCGCGTCGACCAGTCAAGTCGAGCAGTTGTCGAGGCAGCATGGTGAATCAGAGTCTCCCACGTGCAATCAATCGCCACGCGTCACCGAGGCCGTAGGCTGATAGGTGCCGCAGCGCTCCGCACTTGCCCCTTGGCTTCGCATGGAAGCCAAGCCCAAGCGCACCTTGGGTCCGGGGGCTACTGTCGGCGTCCTGGACTTGGGGGTATCCAGTCCTTCCTGCCTGCGGCCCACCACGTGGCTCCATCGACGGCCTGGTGTGGCCCAGCTTCGACATCAACACCGCAAGAGCCTCGCTTAGGGGCCAAGCCTCGCGAGGCGGACGATGCCAAGACCCCTGAAGGAGTTGGCCTCCTCAGGATGGCTCCTGAGAGGTGGCGAGTTCTATGCAGCTACCTCATGGGGCTCAGCTGACGTGATCCGTGACGACCAAGGTTAGGCGAGCGCCAGTCGGGCGTAGAGCGTAGGTTTCCTCTTCAGTGCAAGGGAAGCAAGCCACAGGCGCGGAGTCCTGAGGAATCAGGCAAAGGTTTCCATTCTGGTGCAACAAGACCGAGACTGCCAGGATGGCAGGATGGAGGTCATCACCGAGCCCACCGCAGCATCACGAATAGAGGCTTTTCGCAGGCGAAGACTACTTTTGTCAGGATAGACTATACTACTTGTCCCTTTTCAAATCCCGCCGCTGTGGATTCCCTTCCCGCTCATATTTGGGGAGAGGACCAAGGCCACTATATATAGGACTTAGCCACCACCATAGTGGAGGCAGATCCATTCCAACCCGAGCACCGCACTAGCTCAAGAACACCTCACCTCTTGAGGCCTGTTCATCCTTTGTACTAGTTCATCCATAGCCCCTCGAAGCAATCCACCACACCACACTGGATTAGGGTATTACACCACAACTGTGGCCCGAACCAGTATAAATCTCTGTGTCTTTGGGTCTCTGTGAGCTTGATGCGCTAGGTTAGGGAGGATCACGAGTAGGCAGGCTGGGCACGTTGAGATATCCGCACGCACCCCAGAGTTTGAACCTCTCACGGGTTGCCGGATCCCGAAATCCGACACTCACATCCCCAACTGGGGAAACAGTCCGCTACATACTGCAAATTATTTATACGGACTCTAATAATGCAGCCGAATACGAGGCGCTACTACCCGGACTTCACATGGCTGTCTCCATGGGTATACAATGCCTGGAGGTGCGTGGTGATTTGAACCTCACAATTTCTTAGGTCAATGGAGAGTTCAATGCAAAGGACCCAAAAATGGTGGCATATCGAAACGCCATATTAAAACTATCAGCTCGGTTCGACGGACTTGAGTTCCATCATGTCGCCCGAGAAAGTAATCAGGCAGCCGACATCCTCGCTTGAATGGGCGCTAAATGAGGCGCAATGCATAGTTCGGCGGTCTAAAGCCTTTAAAGTGCACGAGGGTGAACTATATAAAAGGAGTACCAAGAGAGTCCTTCAAATGTTTATCTCCGAAGAAGAGGGAAGGCGGCTCTTGACAGAAATACATGCCGGTATTGGCGGTCATCACGCTGCAGCCCGCACCCTTGTGAGAAAGGCTTTCCAGATAGGCTTCTTCTGGCCTACAGCTAGAGTTGATGCTCAAGAACTAGTCCAACGTTGCGTGGGCTATCAACTTTTTGCCAATCAAAGCCACATGCCTCCCACCGCATCAAGAACGATCCTAATTACTTGGCCCTTTGTGGTCTGGGGGCTTGACATGGTTGGACCCCTTAAAGGGGGAAGCCACAAAAAGAAATACTTGCTGGTCATGGTTGATAAATTCACTAAATGGAAAGAGGCCAAACTAGTAAAAACAGCTTAGGCCGGACAAGTGATTGACTTTATAACTGGCGTAGTCCACCGTTACGGTGTCCCGCACAGTATCATCATTGATAATGGCTCTAATTCACACTTGACGAGGTGAAAACTTGGTGCGCTAAGTTCGCCATTAAACTCGAATATGCATCCATATACCACCCTCAAACAAACGTCCAAGTCGAACGGGTCAAGGGTCTTATCATGAGTGGTATCAATCCCAGACTAGTGCGCTCTTTACGAGAATCAGATAAGCACTGGGTTGAGGAACTCAATTCCGTACTCTGGGGACTCTGGACCACGCCCAACCGAATGACCAGATACACAACTTTCTTTGTGGTGTACGGCGCAGAAGTTGTACTTCCCTATGATACTATTCATGACTCACCTAGAGTGCGTATGTATGACGAGAAAGAAGCCGAACTACATCGGCAGGACGGCCTAGATGGACTTGAAGAGGAGCGCGATGTTGCCAAGCCCCGTTCCGCAATCTATCAACAACATGCCTGGTGTTACCAAAGCAGAGAAGTGCGGGATAAAACATACAATGTCGGAGAACTTGTTCTATGCCTCCCTGAGAAGAAAATGGGTAAGCTCAAGCCTAAATGGGAGGGACCCTTCATAATAGATGAAGTCCTTACTGGAGGAGCCTATCACCTTCGCAACACCGAGGATAACCGCCTTGAGCCGAACCCATGGAACACCGCCCGGCTCCGAAGATTTTACGCATAGTCCGGCCTCTTTAGACCCCATTTTAAACTAGGTTTTTTCTACTTTCTCTCCTCTTTTACTTTTTTCTTCTCTCCTTAATTGTATGTCCGGATAAGCCACATTGTTGGGAGTACACATCTTTAAATGTATACACCCCACCATACATGGGGACTTCTTTTAAAAGAAGCATTTTATTGAAAATCTTATAAGCTCCTTTTGTCCGTACTATCTGTTGCTTCTACCATTATATGCACCTTTACGACTTAAGTTTTTGCCAAGCTGTGTTTCCTTGCTCTTGTGCTTATACACTACATTCCCGATTGTTCGGCTAGGGTGTAAAGGGAGCACCTCTGTGATTGTTACAACTCAGTTATCCGAACCTGTACCTCATACGGGTGAAGCCGAAAGCTAGTGTTCTTAAGGGAATAATTGGTCGGCACATATCCATCAGGCTGTTTTCGGACAAAATTACAATATTGGCTGTCTATACTTTAGATACAAGCCCAGCCCAAGGAAAAGAACCCCTAACAGAACTATTTTTCTTGGAAGATGTTTCTTATGTTAAATAGTAATATAACATAACTCCACCGAACACATTTTGTCTGTTCGAGCAATATGGCCGGATTTCCTAGTTTCCGACAATACTAAATGTTTCCTAGTCAAATATAGTATACGGAAACACTCCAACTTTTTGGTTTGGAGTTAGAAGCTGAAGGTCCACGATGACAAAATTTTAATACAATTCGGCAGGAGATAAGTTCAGTAATAAAGTACATGGATATATCGAATCGAATGCTTACTCCCTTTCTACGCCATTTAGTCCACTATCTAATTTACAATCTTGTTGCGAAAATTTTGCCGCTATCATTACTTGGTCATATTCCAGGCTTACGGTAATTTCCTTCTCGTCAGGTCCCCGCGGTCCAACTCTGGCCATATGGTTCGGGTCAAGACCGGTATAGCGTGTCTTCACCATGGCCCATGCCTCTCGAGCGCCTTCCCGACATGTGGATGTCCTCCATAGCTCAAAACGACGTGAGCCACCCTTGAATAGATCAGCCAACCCCTCCATACTTTTTGGAGGGACGTCATAAGGCCATAAGGCTTTGGCCATATTCTTCATAGCCTTCTGAGAACGCTCGTGCAACTTTGCCAGCTTCTTCAGAATGTTGCTTTGTAGGACGAGCATTTCCTTTTTGGGGCGTCTGTTCAACATACCTGTATCAATCGAACTATAACATTCCGCATTATGATTCGGACGATTCACAAGTCATGCCGAATTTGCCGCCCTTCAGCTTCTGGTTTTCCTGCTATGCCTCGAAGAGTTGAGCCTTCAAGCTCTTTATCTCTTCTGCTTGTTTCTTCATTTCTTCTTCTTGTTTCTTATCTTTGGCGTAATACATTGGGGCACTCTTTATTTATTCAAGCTTAGAGACAGCAGCAAGCTGTGTCCGGCTTATTTGAAGCTCCTGGGTCAATGCACTGTTCTTCTTCTTAACAACCTGCGGTCATCAAACGATAATCGTTTTTGTACACCCGCTTTAAGTCTCGGGGGCTACTACTCTCAATCCACTACGTTCATAAAGATTTGTACCTGCATATCCTTTGAGAACAGGCGAGCGACCCCGGTGAGTCCGTCCCTGGCAGCTCGGATATATGCACATGCAGTGCTTAGGGCGGTAAACTCCAGCTCCGTTAAGGCAGGGGCGCACACGGCTTGTTTTAAGTGACAATGGTTCATCGCACTCACGACTTCGGAGTTGGTCACAGACATCTCATCTATTTCTTCGTGACACGAATGAGCCTATGCTGCATCAGCATGCGCCTTCGTCCGATTGGTATCTCCGGTGTCGGATTAGCGGCGGATCGGCTGGCAGGGATCTTACTCACGGTTCGCCGTATATCCCTACTGCAATGATAGAAGGAGGATTCGAATGACAGTCCGGCTTCATGATCGAATACTAAAAAAGAGGAATATACCTTTTCGGTGGTGGAATAGGTTTGGTGGAGCTATCGACCTCCTTTCGCTTTACACGACCCTTCCGCGAAGGTGCCGACCTTTTCTTGGTCTCCCGCCCCTGTGTACGGCCCGCTGAGCACCAATCCTGCGAAATATATTCCAATGTGAAGGATAAAGCGACGAGCAAAAGTATCCCTCTTCCCTTAGAATACAATTTCCGAATACTTACCTTCACAAAGTGATAGAGGTCAGGGCAGTCAGCCATAATGGTCACCTCCGAGCCGTCAAGGCTTGCCTGATAGTAGACTCCATCTTCGAACTCTACAAATATGTCCGGATCCTCAAGGAATCTAGGGTCTTCATTGCGATCGTGATCCTCTAGCTGGCGGGCTACATAGTTAATGTTCTCAACAATTTTCCTCCATGACTATTTAAAAAATATAGCCAGGGTATTCGGTCAATGCATCTCAATGAGTAAAAAAGCATTGAACGGTTAGAAAACTTACCCATTCAATGTGTCAGGACCCCGATTCTATGCAACACCGAACTAGCATGTAACACCTCATATCACTTTGCGGCCTCACGCACGGTATTCCCACGGGTGTCGCCTTACCTTGACCGGGACTGTTTGCGCGTTTTGGCACATGTTTATGATAGTGTCGCTAGCATCCATATGACAAAAACTCGGGCTGACATGGCTAGTCGTGAACCCAAAGTGGCACTAAATTATAGGGACAGGCATACGTGACCCATCAACGAATGTGTCAATCAACAGCGAGTGAATCCCAAGTTGTAGCAAGCTACAAGGACTACGAGGATCACCGCGTGACATTTCACCAAAGGGACAGACACAGGAATGAAGAAGGACACATGCCGGCGAGCCTAAGTGTTCCTGAGGAGTAGCAAGCTTCCATGGCTCGGTGGAAGCACTAGGAGACATTTCCCGGTAAGAGAGGCTACCAAGGATAAACAACTAGATAGTCAAATCCCACACATACCAAGCATTTCAATAACATACACACAATATGCTCAATATGTGCAAATACAAAATGGCATCACAACATGACTCTACAACTCAAGTACTTTATTTAAAGGCTCTAGAGAGCCATACATATCTTTCACACAGACAGGGGTCAGACGACCCAACATTCAAATCATACAAACATACAAGCCATAAGCGGAAGCAACATGTCTGAGTACATACATCTACAAAATAAAAGGGGCTTGAGGAAGCCAAGCTATCCTACAAGGGCCCACCATATGCTCAGGATCACCACCTGGGCCTCAGGCTACTCGTCGACATTAAGTCTACGAAGAACCCATCATAAGGGATTGCAGCATCTTCTGTAAAACGTAAATTGAACAAACATGAGTACAAAGGTACTAAGCAAGACTTAGATCAGAACCTAGATACATGCACATTATCAAAGAAGGTATGGTGGGGTTATTCCAGCAAGCCAGCCTTGACTCTTGGCTAAACTATCTTACGAAACACAAACTTGTAATTGTCTTGGGCACTCGTGTCCACTACACACCACCTCAATAAACTACCAATAATTCACCTCCATCATCCTACGGAAGGGCCATCCTCGGCACTCGCACTTACCTTGAGGCTTTTAGTAGTTTCCATTTACTTGTCTATGAACTGTATAGGCAACCAAGTAGTCCTTTACCGCGGACGCGGCTATTCGAATAGATGATGTTAAACCTGCAGGGGTGTTCTTCGTCATACACGCTTCCACCACTTATCGCCGTTTACGCGACATGTACTAGGCAACCTGCAAGCGGAATCCCAACAAGGGTGTCGTCCATAGCCCACCTAAGCACTCAAGTCTCTAGTCCAGGTTTATCACCTATTCAGGTTCCATCCGCAGGGAGTCCAGCCGATGTTTCCACATACGGCCCCGAACGCTGTGTACAAGGTTCCGAGACACCTAACGGGTGCCCGGCATGCCTGGCCACGTACCTACCACATCACAGCCCACCCAGAGGGTCAGCGCTGCCCACGGCATCCAGTATGCTACAAACACTAGAAACTACTTGCAACTCCTGGACAGAGGACTAGGGTGGTTAAGAAGTCGCGACGGTCCATTGGTTTCGGGCTCAATGCATGGTAGTAGCTGATTCTCAAATCACACACATAGATCCAGTGCTTAAGGACGGTTTCAATAAACAACCCACCATGTACTCCTACATGGCCTCTGATCGATACCTTTACCAAATCGTGTTCAACACATCACTCTCATTACCAAATTGATCATTTCACTCTAGCCCATCACCCCGATGAACCAGACCTGACACGACTCTAAGCATAGCAGGCATAGAAAGGTAGGAAACACATACACATGGCTCAATCAACTCCTACACATGCTAGTGGGTTTCATCTAGTTATTGTGGCAATGACAGGTCATGCAGAAGAAAAGGGTTCAACTACCATAGCACACAGCAATTTGAATTGTGTTGTCCTAAATGCAGTAAATGAGAGTAGGAGCGAGAACATGGGATTGTATTGATATGATCAAATGGCTGGTTGCTTGCCTGGCAGGTCCGTAGTCTGATACTGGTCTTTGTACGGGTTCTCACGGTATTCTTCCGGGGCAGAACCTACCGCAGAGAGCACGGATATACAATCAATACCAAACAATGTGAAACAATATGATGCATGCATGAGACATGGAAAAAATGAGTGTATTGGGCTAATGCAACTATGACCCGATGAGTTTGAGCCATTTTGAACCAAAGGTTCAAATTCCAAACTCATATGTGATCTTAAATAGTGCTTCATGATGTTTTGCACTAAACAGAAAGTTAACTTCTTTAAACATGAATGAAATCAGTACAAATGGATAGATTGGGTTTTTCTGATCATTTTTCATATATAACACTTTGCATTTGGAGGTATAGATCAATTTCTATGATTTTTTTGAAGTTAGCACTATTTTCTGAAATTTCCTGAACAAGAATAAATCCAAAAAAGTGAGTTACTGCGTCAGTATTGCGTCAGCTGGTCAACAGGGGCTTCTAGGTCAAACCTGACCAGTGGGACCCACTGGTCAGTGTCTCTGTTAATTAACCAAGTTAAATAGGATTAGCTTAATACTAAAATATGTTTGATCAAATGGTAGGGCCCACATGTCAGTGACCCAGGGGAGTCAAACCCCTGTCAAACTGTGCTGACTCGCTGGTGTTTAGCCGCCGCAATGCCCAGATGCGGCGGAGGTGCGGGTTTCGCCCTCCGGCGACCAAATGGACGGCGGAGACCATCTACGGGTAGCTGGGAGAGATCCGCGTCGAAAGGTGGTGGTGGTGGAGCTCAAGGTCACCGGAAACGACGCCGGCGATGAGCTGTGTAGCTGCCGGAGTTCGGGCAAGGATGAACTTGTCGCTGTGGTGGTCTTAGAGGCTCAAGGCCAGCTCCTGCCTGGTCTACGTGATGCTGTGAAGTTAGTGGACATGGTGGTGTGGCTGTTCGCAAAATACTAGTGGCCCGACCGGTGGGTCCCCGCTGTTAGGTGGAGGAATAATTATTTTCTGCGTAATAAGGAGGCACTTCCTTGCGGCTGCCGTGGACCCAGCTGTAAGCCTCTCCATGTACAATACTCTTCTGATGGAAGTCGGTCATTGACCACATTGACCACGCCACGTCGGCAATGAGCTCAGGCGGCGGCGCGTGCGGTGGAGCTCGTTGCAGTCGATGCAGTGGAAGGCAGCGAGAACGGGAAGGATAAGAAGGGGCAGAAGCTCACGGCGGTGATGATGATCTAGGCGGCACGGTTGGGGACGAGCTGGAGCAGCAATGACGTCGAAGGGGATCTCCGGCGATGACGGAGTCGAGCGAGGTCGGTGCGGTGCCTTTGGGGCGAACGAGCGCTCGGGGGTCAGTCTGCTCGATGGAGAGGACGACGGCGTAGCTGCTGGACACGGCGAGATGGCGCTGAGACGGCGGTGGCTGCGTCTAGGGGCGAGGCGGTTGCGGCTGTGTAGGCCATAGCGGAGGGTAGCGAGGGAGAGGTGTTGGGGGAGAATGGAGATGTCCAGGTGGTCGACGGGGCAAGCAGGTGGCACCGTGGCGAGCTCGTGCTCGTCGGCGTCACCTCCCTGCCTGCCTGGCGGGGACGAAGCAGCTGGCTAGGATGGGCTAGCACAGTGCCGGGCCGCCAGGTGGGCTAGGTGGTGGGTTCGGCCAGGTAAGTGAGGTTCTCCTCTTATTTCTGTTTTCTTTTATTTCTACAACTTTGTGGCATTTCCAAAAATACCTAAGCACTTTCAAAAATCACCAAACTGCACATGCCCACTGTTTAGAATATATCCAACATGAAACATTTTAGTTTGGGATTATTTGGACATTTAAAACAATTACTAGCATTTAAATGCCCAAATACAATTAACTAATGATTTAATCTAGTGACCTTAGGATGACCTAGAAAATTGTGCACCATTTTTGTCAGAGGTTTAAGACCAAGGCAAAGATGATGAACATTTTAGAAGGGCATTTCAGGTTCATTGAAAATAATTTTAGGAAACTCTAGTTGGTTTCGGGGGTGCTGGGGGTTCTGTCATCCCCATTTCCATGTTTCTGCTAAAGGTAACATGATGCAAGCACTCCAATGCATCAACTAGCTAGGGTGTGACAACTCACACCAACTCAGAAAAATCTCGTCCCGAGATTTAGGATCCTCCGGAAAGAAGGTGGGGTACTCAAGTTGAAGACGATCCTCCCTTTACTATGTGGCTTGTTTCTCGGAATGGTGTGTGATTGTTCCAAGCTATTATATTATCTGTTTTGGATGTTTAATGGGCTTTGTTATACACTTTTATATTATTTTTGGGACTAACCTATTAACCGTAGGCCCAATCCATATTGTTGTTTTGTGCCTATTTTAGTGTTTCGCAGAAAAGGAATATCAAACCTAGTCCAAATGGAATGAATCCTTAGGGAGAATCATTTTTGGAACAAACGCAATCCGGCAGACTTGGAGTAGACGTCAGGGAAGCAACAAGGTGGCCACGAGTGTCCAGGGCGCGCCCTACCCCCCTCGGCGCGCCCCCACCCTCGTGGGCCCCTCGTGGCTCCCCTGATTGACTTCTTTCGCCTATATATATCTGTATACCCCGAAAACATCCGGGAGCACCATAGATCGGTAGTTCCGCCGCTACAAACCTCTGCACTTGGAGGCCCAACAGCGTCTACAAGAAGAAGGTTGCATAGTAGACATCAAACTCTTTTCTGGCGCTGTTGCCGGGGAGGTGAGTGCTTGAAGGTATATCTTTAGATCTTGCAATCGAATTTTTTTTTCTTGTTTTATCAGTAGTTTATTCTATAAAAGAAAATCAAAGAAAAATGGAATTGGGCGTCCCTCATATGCTTTATCTTTTTAATATCATTCATGAAAATAAGGATTCCGATAATTGTGCCAAAATGTTAGAAGAAGAATGAATTAGAATGTTTGGCACTAAGTATTTGAATGATGGGCATGATTGCAATTTTGTTAGAATGAATTCCTTGAATATCCATAGTACTAATGGTGTTTGCACTAGTGATGATAAAAATGTCTCTTATAAGCATGTAAATTTTTGTGGAGTGCATAGAGTTTGCAGGTACACACCAAATAGGGAAGATAGATTTTGCAAGAGGCATAGGTATTTAGAAACCAAATGCTTGCAAGAAAGGCTACATGTTTGTGCTGAAAATTTTAATTTTCTTAGTCATCCTTGTGAACTTTGCAATGAACATGGTCATTTAAATATCCAATGCAAATTGTTTCATGATCGTATCATGTCCTAAAATGGTGATGACTTGATTTCCCTTGCACATCATGATGAACTTAGTTTGCTTTTGGGTTATGAACAAATGAAACGTGTAACTAAGGGTATGCCAGAATTTGTCCTTGATAAAGTTCTTGATTTTGATCTAGAAGAAATGTTTATGTATTGTGTGGTAAATTGCATTGAAAATAATTATATTGCCAATTACATAAAGAAAAGAAAACAAATAGAAGATGAAGAGAATACTAATGAAAGGGAAGAGACTTCCCAATATCCTCCTATAATTTCTTATGATGAATCAGGTAACGAGGAGGAGCTTTCTATTCATCCAATCTCATTAATAAGGAGCTCGAAAAAGAGGGTTAAACCCACACATGATGTGAAGAAGAAAAAGAAAAGACGGAGAAGCACAGGTAGAAAGGTATGCCTCCCAAATGATGTCGCTCCTATTACTCATTGTGATGACGATAATTGCTATACTATTGGTGCTATCCATACTATTAATGATGAGAGTGATTATGCTTATGATATGAAAAGGCCCAAGCTTGGGGATGCTATGTTTAATGAAGATGATAATTTTAGCCTTCCAAGTTTTGATGAGGAAATTTATTATGATGATAGCATGCCTCCTATTTATGATGATTATTGTGATGACACTTATGCTATAAAAAGTAGTGATGATTATATTTATAAACCTCGTCATGATTATGATTACCCTTTTTCTGAACATTACTCTTTTAATGTGGAAACAATTTATAGTATTCGAGTCTCTTATGATACTCACAGTATTCCGAATGTGAAATTTTGTTTATGTGGAGAGTAATAAAATTTATATGCTTGTAGATAAGGAAAAGAATGTTTTATGTGATAGTTATATTGTTGAATTCATTCATGATGCTACTGAAAATTATTATGAGGGAGGAATATATGCTTGTAGGAATTGCAATAATATGAAGTTTCCTCTCTATGTGCTTAAAGTTTTGAAGTTATGCTTGTTTAGCCTTCCTATGCTAGTTGATTATTGTTCACATAAATTGTTTGCTCAAAAAATCCCTATGCATAGGAAGTGGGTTAGACTTAAATGTTCTAGTCATATTCTTCATGGTGCTCTCTTTATGGTTCAATTCTTATCTTTTATGTGAGCATCATTGAAATCATCATGCCTAGCAAGAGGCCTTAAACGATAGCGCTTGTTTGGAGGACACCCAATTTTACTTTTGTGCTTTGTTTTTGCTCCTGTTTAGTAATAAATAATTCATCTAGCCTCTGTTTAGATGTGGTTTTATGTTTTAATTAGTGTTTGTGCCAAGTAGAACCTTCGGGAAAACTTGGGTGAAGTCTATGCGATCTTGCTGTAAAAATCAGAAACTTTTGCGCTCAGTAAATTAGTTTTGATAATTCATAGAAACATGATTTTGATATGATTCTTTTTTGATCTGGATTTGTACACAAATTTCTCAGGTTTGCCTAATTTGGTAGAATTTTTGGAGTTACAGAAGTATTCGAGAGTTACAGATTACTACAGACGGTTCTGTTTTTGACAGATTCTGTTTTCTATGTGTTGTTTGCTTATTTTGATGAATCTATGAGTCGTATCGCAAGGTATGAACCATAGAGAAGTTGGAATACAGTAGATACTACACCAGTATGAATTTATAATGAGTTCACAACAGTACCTAAGTGGTGGTTTATTTTCTTATACTAACGGAGCTTATGAGTTTTCTGTTAAGTTTTGTGTTGTGAAGTTTTCAAGTTTTGGGTAAAGATTCGATGGACTATGGAATAAGGAGTGGCAAGAGCCTAAGCTTGGGGATTCCCAAGGCACCCCAAGGTAATATTCAAGGACAACCAATATCCTAAGCTTGGGGATGCCCCGGATGGCATCCCCTCTTTCCTCTTCATTCATTGATAACTTTACTTGGAGCTATATTTTTATTCACCACATGATATGTGTTTTGCTTGGAGCGTCATTTTATTTTCTTTTGTTTGGTTGCTGTTTGAATAAAATAACAAGATATAAATTTTTTAAATGTTAGAGAGTCTTCACATAGTTGCACAAATATTCGACTACTCATTGATCTTCACTTATATCTTTCGGAGTAGTTTGTCCTTTGCTCTAGTGCTTCACTTATATCCTTTGAGAGCGCGGCGGTGGTTTTATTTTGAAGAAATTGATCTCTCATGCTTCACTTATATTAGTTTGAGAGTCCTTAGAATAGCATGGTAATTTGCTTTGGTTATGAATTCAGTCCTAATATGATAGGCATCCAAGAGGGATATAAAAAAAACTTTCATATAAAGTGCATTGAATACTATGATAAATTCGACACTTGATAATTGTTTTGAGAGATAAAGGTGGTAATGTTAGAGTCATGCTAGTTGGGTAATTATGAAATTGAGAAATACTTGTGTTAAAGTTGGCAAGTCCCGTAGCATGCACGTACGGTGAATGTTGTGTGACAAATTTGAAGCATGGGGTGTTCTTTGATTGTCTTCCTTGTGAGTGGAGGTCGGGATCACGCGATGGTTAACTCCTACCAACCCTTCCCTTAGGAGCATGCGTAGTAGTACTTTGCTTCGAGGGCTAATAAACTTTTGCAATAAGTATATGAGTTCTTTATGACTAATGTGAGTCCATGGATTATACAAACTCTTACCCTTCCGCAATTTGCTAGCCTCTACGGTACCGTGCATTGCCCTTTCTCACCTTGAGAGTTGGTGCAAACTTCGCCGGTGCATCCAAACCCCATGATACGATAAGCTCTATCACACATAAACCTCCTTATATCTTCCTCGAAACAGCCACCGTACCTACCTACTATGGCATTTCCATAGCCATTCTGAGATATATTGCCATGCAACTTTCCACCGTTCCGTTTGTTATGACATGTTCCAACATTGTCATATTGCTTTTACTTGATCATGTAGTTGACATCATATTTGTGGAAAAGCCACCTTTATAATTCTTTCATACATGTCGCTCTTGATTCATTGCATATCCTGGTACACCGCCGGAGGCATTCACATAGAGTCATATTTTGTCCTAAGTATTGAGTTGTAATTCCTGAGTTGTAAATAAATAGAAGTGTGATGATCTTCATTATTAGAGCATTGTCCCATGTGAGGAAAGGATGATGGAGACTGTGATTCCCCACAAGTCAGGATGAGACTCTGGACTTTATGAAAAATAAAAGAGGCCGAAGAAGCCCAAATAAAAAAAGAGGCCAAAGAAGCCCAAATAAAAAAAGAAGAAAAATGAGAGAAAAAGAGAGAAGGGACAATGTTACTATCCTTTTACCACACTTGTGCTTCAAAGAAGCACCATGATCCTCATGATAGAGAGTCTCTTATGTTGTCACTTTCATATACTAGTGGGAATTTTTCATTATAGAACTTGGCTTGTATATTCCAATTATGGGCTTCCTCAAAATGCCCTAGGTCTTCGTGAGCAAGAAAGTTGGATGCACACCCACTTAGTTTCTTTTTGATGAACTTTCATACATTTATAGCTCTAGTGCATCCATTGCATGGCAATCCCTACTCCTCGTATTGACATCAATTGATGGGCATCTCCATAGCCCGTTGATTAGCCGCGTCAATATGAGACTTTCTCCTTTTATATTTTCTCACATAATCCATATCATCATACTCTACTCCACCCATAGTTCTATATCCATGGCTTACGCTCATGTATGGCGTGAGGTTTGAAAAGGCTGAAGCGCGTTAAAAAGTATGAACCAATTGCTTGGCTGAAACTGTGGTTGTGCATGATGGGAGAATTTTGTGTGATGAAAATGAAGAATGGCCAAACTATACAATTTTGTAGGGATAAGCTTTCTTTGGCTATGTTATTTTGATAAGACATAAATTACTTTGTTAGTATGCTTGAAGTATTACTATTTTTATGCCAATACTTAACTTTTATCTTGAACCTTTTGGATCTGAACATTCAAGCCACAATAAAGAAAATTACATTGAGAAATATGCTCGGTAGCATTCCACATCAAAAATTATGTTTTTATCATTTACCTACTTGAGGACGAGCATGAATTAAGCTTGGGGATGCTTGATACGTCTCCAATGTATCTATAATTTTTGATTGTTCCATGCTATTATATTATCTGTTTTGGATGTTTAACGGGATTTATTATACACTTTTATATTATTTTGGGACTAACCTATTAATCGGAGGCCATGTCCATATTGCTATTTTTTTTTGCCTATTTCAGTGTTTCGCAGAAAAGGAATATCAAACGGAGTCGAAACGGCATGAAACCTTCTGGAGAATCGTTTTTGGAACAAACACAATCCAGGAGACTGTGAGTAGATGTCATGGAAGCAACGAGGTGGCCATGAGGGTCCAGGGCGCGACCTACCCCCTGGGCGCGCCCCCACCTCGTGGGCCCCTCGTGGCTACCCTGGCCGACTTCTTTCGCCTATATATATCCATATACCCCGAAAACATCCAGGAGCACCATAGATCGGGAGTTCCGCCGCTACCAACCTCTGCACTTGGAGACCCAACAACGTCTACAAGAAAAAGGTTGCGTAGTAGACATAAGTGTGACCACTGAACCTTGAGGAACTTGATGTGATGGCGTCGAGTGGTACGCTCGGCTTGATCAAGGGTACGAATTGGATATTCTCGATATGTGAGATTATCTTGGAGACCAAGCGTTTCGTGGTCCACTACATGGATAGGATCAAAGAAGCAACACCTGAGTTGAGAAACGTGGAAAACATCATGGACTCTGGAGAGGTGCAGAGGTAGTTCCAATTGGTAGGCAACTTCTCCTTGTGTTGGCAAGGATGCGAAAGGGTCCAATGTAGCGAGGAGCCAATTTTCCTTTGATACCGAAGTGATGGGTTCCCTTCAGAGGAGTAACCCAAAGGTAAGCGTTCTTGTCAACTTCAAAAGTCATAGCCTTATGTTTACGATCATATTGGCTCTTTTGACGAGATTGGGCTGTTTTCAACTTTTAACGAACGATGTGAACTTGCTCTTCTACTTCCTGGATCATATTCGGGCCAAAGAATTGTCTTTCCCCGGTTTCCGACCAATTAAGAGGCGTTCAACACCTTTGTCCATAGAGAACTTCAAAAGGAGGTTTGCCCAAGCTAGATTGATAGCTGTTGTTATAAGCAAATTTGGCAAATGGAAGGCATTTCCGCCAATCCATTCCGAGTGAGATAACAAAAGATCGAAGCATGTCTTCTAGAATTTGATTGATGCATTCTACTTGACCACCTGATTGAGGGTGGAAGGCGGTGCTAAAGGAGAGACGAGTTCCTATAGCATTTTGGAAACTTTCCCAAAATAGAGAGGTGCAGATACTTCCACGATCTGAGTTAATTTCCAACAGAACACCATGGAGAAACAATATCCAGGAGATATACAAGTTTGCTACCTAACTAGTGGTTATACTCTCGCGAACAGGCAAGAAATGGGCCACTTTGGAAAGACGATCGATAACGATGAAGATAGACTTATTCCCTCCCTTGGTCCTGGGAAAACCGGTGATGAAATCCATGCCAATTTTATCCCATTTCCATTTAGGAATGGCTAAAGGTTGAAGGGTGCCTGCAGGCCATTGATGCTCTACTTTAAGACGACGACAGACATCGCAATTTGCAATATATTGAGATCTCTCTTCATCCTAGTCCACCAGAACCTCTGGCGTAGGTCCTGATACATTTTGGTACTACCAGGATGAATGGTGAGAGGGGATTCATGAGCTTCGATAAGGATCAATCGCCTCAGGTTTCGCACTTTGGGAACCACTAAGCGGTTTCCGAAGAGTAAGGCAACTGCAGTGCCCAAAGCACGAGGACCACCACTCCGAACCCCTAGTCAACGCTTAAAGCAGAAGAAGAATTGTTCTCAAGTCAGGTTCCATAACTATGGTTCATACTACTTTGCGATTGCATCACTGTATTTACTCGTACCAACTAATTTCAAATTTGAAGGATGCAATTGAAACTCCAATGGCGCAATAGGTATGTTTTAAACCTGTTTCTTTAATGTGTTTGCTGTTGTAACTTGCTCTATGTTGATTTCAGTTTCAATTGAATAAACAGTTCCATGCACATTACAAGTGTTGTTATTTCTGTATAGTTTCCCACACTTATCACTACAAAAAAAGACACATCCGTGACATTTTGGGCCGAACAATTTTTTTTCTGTCATACTTATGACACTTCTATGACGATAATTGTGACAAAACCCGGTATCATCATAGATGTGGTGGGCTCCTATTTCTATGACAAAAAATCAAGATAGAAAATGGGCTTTTCGTCCTGGGCGGGCCAGAGATGCAGCCGCATGACATTCTTTGGGCCGTCCATGATGGAAAAAACCATGGTAGCAGCAAGGGCGTGAAAAATTTCAGCGAGTTCCCGGTTACGGTGGGTGGTTGGGGGCCGAGCGATGCACGTTTCTCTCGTACACATACGCACGTGTGTGCGAGGCGTTGGGCTCTAACTAATCCCGAGTGAGGCGTCACCTAACTAAACCCAAGCGATTGCACTGCACGCTACGCGTTACTGAACCCGAGCGATCGATAGATGGCTGTTAACTGAACCCGATCGAGATATTCCTTCGCTACTGCTGCTAACTGAAGCCGATTGATGCTCTCTCTCGATGAACAGTGAGCGTTGCGGCGGGGAGGGGGGTTTTGATGAACAGTGAGCGGTGGGGGTGGATGAACAGGACCCCGTGGTGTTGCCTCTGGATGAACAGGACCCCGATTGATCGAGCCGGTTGGGCTGGACGAACAGGCCCCCGTGGAGGGCTGGATGAATAGGACGACCACGTGGAGGGCTGGATGAACAGTAGACGGTGGAGGGTTGGATGAACAGTAGCCCGTGGAGAGGGGTGGTTGAACAGTAGCCGGTGGAGTAGCGCGCGGTGGAGGCTGGATGAACAGGAGCCCGTGGATGAACCGTTGCAGATGAAGGTTGGAGGAGGTCGACGATGGATGAACAGTAGCCCGTGGAGGCTGGAGGAGGTCGATGATGGAGATGAACAGTATCCGGTGGACTCTCGTTTTGCGGTACGCCACACCGTTCCTGATGAACAGGACCCCCCTTTCGACCGTAGCGCTCCAACACAAGTCCGTTTCCTCCGTTTTGCGGTACGCCAGACCCCTCCCGATGAACAAGATCCCGTTTCGAACATTGTCGGTCAAGCACAAGGCTGTTTCCTCCATTCTGCGGTACGCGAGGCCTCGTTTCCATCGCCTGTTCCGTCTAAGCCGGTTGGCTCCCACGCGTTCTGTTGCCTCCCGATGAACACGACGCATTCCGTTGCCTCCCGATGAACACGACGCATTCCGTTGCCTCAACATGAACACGTCACCGATGCAGTTTCTCCATTTTTACCCAGCCATGTACACGAGCCCTGGCCGTACGTATGCGCGAGTAGGCGTCCGAGACCCCACCCGTATGTACGTGTGTGGCCGTATTTACTTTCTTGGACCCTGGCCGTTGTACGTACGTGTAAATGCTACGTGCGTGCCTCTACTAGGACACGTGCGCGCCTCTACTAAGACACGTGTGCGCCTCTACATCGACCAATATGTACATACACGTTCGTGACCAGAATGACAAAACTACGTATGCTTCGACCAGGTGGGTCCCGACTGTCAGGCACTTCCATGCGTCCGAAGATGTAGATGGTGGGTCCTAGCAGTCAGGGGGGAGAATCATTTTTTTTGCCTGGACGCACTTGCTTGCGTGCGAAGATGTAGCAAGTGGGTCCTAGCAGTCAGGGGGGCGAATCGTTTTTTTCGGACGCACTTCCTTGCGTGCGAAGATGTAGCTGGTGGGTCCCGGCAGTCAGGGGGGGAAGTTTTTTTGTGAAATACAGTGGCCCGTCCGGTGGGTCCTAGCTGTCAGGTGGAGGAATCATTATTTTCCGTGTAATAAGGAGACACTTCCTTGCTGCGGCCGTGGACCCAGCTGTCAGCCTCTCCACGTACAGTCCACATCCGATGGAAGTCGTTCCTTTACCACGTTGACCACGCCACGCCGAGAGTAGCACGGCAATGGACGACGGCGAGGCCTAGGAAGGGGATGACACGGAGTCGGGGAAGACGCGGCAGTGGATGCCCACGCGGAGAGGAGTATGAGGGTTCACTGGTTCGGCTGCGGTGTGAGGCTGTCGTCGCCGCAGAATAACAAGGGGTGTGGGTGAGTGGAGGGATGGCCTGGCCAGCGGTGGGAGTAGTAGGGGGCGGTGAGGCCTCCGCGGCAGCACAGCCGGCCACGAGAGGCAGGAGTAGGCAGCACGACCGGCGCTGCTTTGGGCGGCTGGATCAAAAAGACTAGAGGTTGAAGAAGCACGACGGCCGTTGGATGGACATCATATGGTCACTGCAGCTAGAATCGTTTATATTGACTAAGTTGACAAAGCCCTTGGTACGCATCAACTTAGTAGGCCCATAGGTCAGCTTCCGAAATGGTGCGCCCCAGATGTCAGGGGGAGGAATCAATTTTGGGCGGGTGAAGCTAGAATATCCGAGATTGAAGAAGAAGCACGGCATCCGTTGGATGGACATCCAATGGCCACTGCTGCTAGAACCTTGTGTTGACTATAAGTTGACAAAGCCTTGCATACGCGTCAACTCTCTTTTTTTAGGGGACGCGTCAACTTAGTAAGGCCACAAGTGTGTGGTAGAGAACTTATTGCCTATTTGAGATTTGTAAGAATATGCAGCCCATTTTTGAATTCTAATGGAATTTACTACAGCCCATTTACATTTTGTTAAAAGTGCAGCCCATTTCAACCAACCATTCAAAACAGAATTCAATAAAATTTCCGACATTTTGATAGGATCCGAAATATTTTTATCCCGAAATTTCTAGTCAGGTTAAATACAATTTCAATATAAATTTATATGACGTAAAAATCCAACGAAACATTGCGCTCGCAACAATTAATGAAATCAAAATGTTCAATATCCAAAAATAATATTTTATAAAGTAATTACGTGTTTGGTGCATTTTTTATAGTTACCGCCCAGTTTTTATAATTACATCCCATTTATTACTTCTTAAAGCCCATTTTCTTGTTAAGCCTAATGCATCCCTCCTAGGAAAGATTTGCAGCCCATCGGGGCGGAGAATAAAAACTTGACCTTGCCTGGGTATTCCTAAAAAAAGTATAGCTGGGCTAGCCATTTTCAGCTTAAAAAGTTTAATATCTTGGCTGGATATCTGGCCTGGGCTAGATGGGCCACAGCCCGCCCAGTTAATACCTGCAGCGATGTTTTCGTTGTTGTTTAGAGGAGAAAAATTAATATCTGGGCTAAACATCGAAAAACTCTAAAGTGCTCACACCTCAAAAACACAAATACTGCTCCAGCTGCTTGGTCCCAGCTGTCGGCCGCTTCTTGTGCAATTCTCTCGTTTATTGACTACATAGGTTGACAATGGTGTGGGATCGTGATGTCAGGAAACCAGGAGGAAGCAAAAAATTAGAGTTTTATATAATAAGGAGACATTTGCGTACGTGAGGCTATGGCCCTGGTGGGTCCCCATTGTCATCCTCTGCAAGTAAAGTCATCTCTTCGCCCGCGCACGCTTTCCGCCCGAAATAGTCAGCGCCGCCCGCCTCGCTTCCCGGTGCAGGCGATTGCTCCGCCTTCAAACAACACAAGTGCCGTCCGTCCGTCCATCTGCCGCCCACATTAATGATACGTGCCGAGGCTGCTACTCCGGCGCCACACGTCTGTCCCTCCGCCGCCCACCATTGCTATATAAACTGTTGCGCCATCCATAGCCGTAGTCATCTACATCTGTTCCCTTTCTCATGTCCAAACCACTACTACCCACCAACGCTTCCTCGCGCTCTAGTGCTCTTCGAGATGGGCGGACGACGGACCACATGGAGATGGCAGCCATTGCTGCCGACCGGTTGGCCGGCAGGCTGCCGGAGGTCGACGATGTCCCAGTGGAGAACATGGTAGTCGACGATCCGGCGCCAACCCCCTCCTCCGTGCCATCCTTGCTAGTGAATTTCACCATGACCATCGGCGAGGCCCGTGCCCAATATATCGACATGGTGAGGCAGATGCGTGAGGAGCAGTTCCGGGAGGTGCAGGCCGACGCCGCCTACAACCACCATCTCCTCCAGGAGAACTTGCAGGCGGAGGAGCAGATCACCGCGGAGCGGGCGGAGCAGGAGGCGCTTCTCGACTCATACCGCTCCGCCCGAGAGGGCCGCCTCGATCGCTGGTGGTACCACATCCGGGTGGCAGAGGCTGCGGCCTCCTACAAAGAGGGCGATGAAGCGGGCGAGGCGCTGTTTGGCGAGGCCGAGGATGAGGCAGAAGACAATGCCGGCTCCGATGAGTCCCCGCTCTGCGGGCGTCGACGAGGCCTTGCTCCGCCGAGGCCCTGCGGCGCCAACAACGAGGCAGAGGACACCGCCGGCTCCCCCGTAGCCTCGCCCCGCCAACAACGAGGCAAAGGACATCGCCGTCTTAGCCGAGGCCCCACCCTGCCGGTAACGAGAGGGAGGATTTCCACCGCTCTGCCGAGGCGCTGCCCACGAGCAACGAGACAGGGGACATCGCCGGCTCCGCCGAGGCCACGCCGCACAGAAAACGAGGAAGAGTAGAACATGGTAGGTCGCCGCCGCTCGGGTCCAAGTAAGGCCACCGCTGCTACCCTCCGGTTGAAGCCAAGCTAGGCGGGTTGACCATTGACGGCAGGTTAGGTTCTTGGCGGTGACGTGGTGTCAGAGAGCTTTGTTGGAGAAGAACGCTGCTTCTACTTAACTCCTGGTGCAGTTTGCTGACTGACACGTGGGCCCAACAGGCCACATGTCAGTTATGCAACTGCATATGCAGTTAAGTCACTGAAGCTTCTATTCAGCTTAGCGGGACACAGGTTGGTAGCTTCGGTTAATTAATTATACCTCCAGCGCACCCCTTTTTAGTTGAAGAATGTATGAAATGTAATGAAATCCGGCATGTTTATATGAAATCCAACCATGTATGAATGAATTTATTTCGATTAGTTCGAATTCATGTATCACTTGCATTGGATGAACATGCAAAACAATACGTACTAGCATTATTCCCAGGGTGATCACCTTGTTTGCAGCAGTTTCACATGTACTCCCTCCGGTCCTTTCTAGTCTGCATACAAGTTTTGTCTGCTGTCAAAGTATCTCTACTTTGACCAATATTATAGAAAAAAGTATGCACTTTCACAATGTGCGAAGTAAAAAGGAACAGAAGGAGTACAAAGAGTTTGAGCAGCTTTTTAGCATTTCTGTACATTGCAATCAAACACACAGGGCTGGCAATCCATAAAGAACATTCAAAAGAATCGATGATTATGCATCTCAGCGACTCACATGTCAGAGGAAATATTTACTTAACAACTAAAGAATAAAGAAAAAATTGATCGACGCTGCTGACAGCAAAGGGCGTCCCATTCGAAAATATCAAACGCATGTCTTCTTGCTAAAATCAATGAGCAAAATTTGACAAGGTTGTCCTATTCCAAAATATCAAGTGCCTATGATTGTGGAATGGGAAGGGTTTTCCATCAGTTCGGACATTGACATGGCACCTCGTGCTAAATAAACCAGGTGTTCTTTTTGTGCAGTTCCACCAAAATTAACGAAATTCGCGCGTAGCTTGTATGATTTCTCCCTTATATGTTGCAACGCCTTGAACTTATCGGCACCTCCTTTCTTGTGGTGGAAATGAATGATTCGATGTATTCATGAACATTTTGTGCAGTTCCCGTTGAAATCAAGCTGAGTACCCCTGTTTGCACAACTACAAAAAAAGTGATTAGTATAAAGCAAACTGTACTATGAATTGACAGTTTAAACAGGCATCTACATGGTCCATGTAGAGCACACTTTTAGAAAAATGGAACTCACAAGAAATAATCCTAGAACAACATTATACTCGCGCATCACAGAAAAAAATGGAGATTTGTCAGTCCTTCTGAGCTGAAGTTAGTTTGGTCTTGTGGGGAGTAATGTAACCATCCTTCAACTGCTCCTTCTGATGAGAAGATAGACATGGCTTCTTCATCCTGGCATAATCGGAACAAGTCACTTCACGTACTCCATATTCTTCTTCAGAGGAAGATGATCCTATTGTGCAAAGACAAGAGGACAAATAAATGCTGGAGAGAGATCAGGTGACATGCACGTTTGCATGTCACCGTGTGCCTTGCGGCCGAAATTTAAATTTAAACATTGCGAAAAAATCTGAAAAAAAGCATGCATGTTCACAGCACATATTAAGATGACCTCTAAAAAATTTAGATGAAAATTCGAAACATACATCAAGAAACAAAAAAGAGAAATATGCCATGAATAGTTCGCGAATGGTTCTCTATGGACTATTCACATCTAAGTTTCTCTTTTTTGTTTCTTGATGTATATTTCGAATTTTGATCTAAATTTTTTAAGGGTTATCTTAATATGTGCTGTGAACATCCATGATTTTTTTCAAATTTTTTCACAATGTTTAAATTTGAATTTCGGCCACAAGGCACACGGTGACATGCAAACGTGCATGTCACCTGATCTCTGTCCCTAAATGCTAGCATCCCTGTTTGATCGAAAAAAAGGAAAGGAAATATTTCAAACAACACATATGAAGCACTTCTCAAGGACAATACCACTTTTTCATGAAAGTATCTAAATAGTAGCACAAGACCAATAGAGATGATATAGCTCAATCATATGGATGAAATCAGTGGGCGAGTACCAACCTTTGTTAGGAGGCTTATTGTGTAGTTCATATAGATGAAGCACTTCTCAGGAACCATCTGTTGCTATCTACTGTGGTGGCCATGCTTACTATATAATCCTCGATTAGTTTAATGTTTCCAACATCTTCTTGTGCAGTTCCACTAAAATATATGGTATCTTCAAAGAAGATCCCTGTTTGCACAAGTAGAGATAATTACGTATTACATTAAGAGTGGCATCAAATCAGTGGCAAAACATTTTCTCGTGCCAGCCATAGCAATAAATTAAGATGCAAAACTATATCATTACTTGTGTCATCTCAGTTCCAGTGCTTCATTACAGCACCGGGAGTTGATTTTTGTTTTTCTTCCGCTTGTTCTTCTCCTTCATCACTTGGTTCAATAACAGACAAGCTTCGCCTTCAATGTAAGATTTGGCATGTCAATTAGGGAGCACAAGTATAGCACTAAACAATGACATTAATTTTCTGATGAAAGTGGCAAAATACAGGCCAACAGTTGTGAAATACCCTTATCTTGCCTCAATGGGATACTACGATGCACATACAGATTGGAAGTCTTGTCTCCATGTGTGCAGTTCACTAAAATCAAGCAACATTACTGTACAAGTAGCACAACATATGAAAGCACACTGCAGAATCATGTGAAAGAAGGCTAGTACTGACCTCTCATGATGCGGAATTCAAACAACTCACAAGAAGAAGATCTGAACCAAATTTGCTAACACGGATAGGAAGTAAGATCTCCTCTTGTGCAGTTACACTAAGATCTAGCAATCAAGCAACGTTGTCGGTGTGACATTTTGGTTGACTGTGCAAAACACTCTTAAAACAAAAGTGTTTTGTGCAGTGAAACAAAAGGTCACAATGGCAACGAGGTGAAGTAGATAACCCTGTTTACATAGAGGTGCAAAGGAAACAACTAGTGGTCAATAACTGTGGATGACATAGAAGCCAACAAAAAGAAGCATCTACCTTATCTAAATGGGAAAGAAAACAAGACAGTAGCATTTCTCAAAAGGTGGCATTGATTAATATTAACATAGAGATTATATTAACAATAAAATTTGTAAAACATGTAATTTGCTTTTAACTGTGGCATTGCATCAATTTTCCAGTGCCATTATTAGAAGGTGTTTGTTTACATGGACATTTTGGTGTAGGGACTAAAAAAACTCCGTGTCAGTCCCATCTAAACCAAACAGGAGGGACTTTTAGGGACTAAAAGTGGGCACTTGGGACTAAAGAAAGAAGACCCCGAGGGAGTCTTTTTGGGACTTTTTCCAATAGTTGCCCCTGTCAGGCATCGCACCTTGTCTCTATTAGTTCATTACTAGGGCTAACATGGTCTTTTAGCATGGCCTTTAATAACGTCTAATCCATGTTTAGTCCCTGGAACCAAGCAGGTAGGGACTAGGGAGTTTTTAACAAAACATGGCCTTAGATTAACAACAGCTAAAGAGTTGCACGGGAAAGTGGACGCACCAGCACCATGTGCATCTACCGATGTACTGTGGTGATGCACAGTCTATTGCAACAAAGAACAAACAACCAAGGAGCATATTTGTGTTGGTCCCAGTTTTGTTATCTTTAGACACCTTTCCCTATGTGAGCGCAGCAAATCTAGTCCTGCTCAAACTCTACAGCCTTGTCCCCCAAAACAAAAGATCAGTTCTTTACAGATGTGCGTACTGTGTTTTTCATTGTTTTCCTTTTCAACCAACGTAGGTGCTGGATAGCCAGTCTGTACTAGTACTTTCGCCCCTTCCTTTCATCTTTGAACCACGTCCTAGATTTATGCGATATAACTTTCCCCACTACTTTCCCCCATTCCTTTCCTCTTTGAACCACGTCCTAGGTTCATGCTATACAACTTTCCCCACTACTTTCCCCCTTCCTTTCCTCTTTGAACCACGCCCTAGATTCATGTTATACAACTTCTCACACTACTTTCCCCCACTCCTTTCGTCTTTGAACCACATCCTTGATTCATGGTATACATGCAGGTAGAGCAATGCATGTGGAATAAGTAAATTATACCTTAAGGTTATTGGGTCATGGTTCGGTGGGCGACGAGATGGCGGCGAGGAAGAAGGGGTCTGAGGCCCTCCCGCGCCGCCGCTGGGTGAAAGTGAACAGCTGCGCCGGTAGTGGATTCCCTCCCTCGCCGACGGCGACAGCGTTAAGCCTCCTTCCCTTCCCGGAGGACGGATCCTTCCGGCTCTTTGACCAGTAGTGAGGGGAGAGAGAGGCCACCGAAGTCTTGTTTAGATCTGAAGAGGGTAAGAGAGTGTGAAGAGAGCAACTATAAGCGCTGAGGCCCCAACGTGTATATATATACTGGAGAGAGAGTGTGAAGCGTGCAAACCATAGAAAACAAGCGCCGAGGATGTAGCTTATACGTGATGGGGTGATTATACGGTCACTACGAGATCGTATAGCTCCGTATCCATCCATTTTGACCAGTCAAAGAATCCTCCTGGCACAAATTATGCTCAACTGTAGTTATCAAACCCGAGACCTCAAGTTTGATGAGCGAACAGGCTAACCAGCTACACAACCCTCCCGTTATGTTCAACGACAGGAAAATAAACTTTTATACATTCCTGCATTTGTGTGACAAGCATGCCGTGTTTTTTTCCGTGTGTGGGAGTCATTGTGATTTAAATCATAATCGTGTCATGTGGCTTTGGTTGTAAGACTATCCATAGGGGTGCAGAAATAATGCAGCCTTAGCCACCTTACCTCTCTCCATGTAGTACGTTGGATCCCGCGAGTCAGAGGTTGAAACAAACAAATTAATAAGAAAAATTAAAAGCGCCAGCGGTGTATCTTACCTCACACATCTCGCTACTGCTCGGGAACACTTTCCAATTGATCCCTTTGTTCGCTCACGTATTATTTTAAGTGAATCCTTATTATAACATGCACACAATTTTGGGCACTTGTATTCGACCTAAGTCAGTGTGCCACCGTATCTCGTACTTACTACTCCCTCCGTCTAGGTGTAATAAGTCACGTTAGAAGGTGCAGCGGGACCAAGGTGCGTGTGTGTGCGTGTGTGTGTTTAACAGATGTGTGTGTTAGAGAGAGCAGCAGATCGACCTACTCCTACAGAGAGATGGTGTGTAGTGTACGATTTTAGCCGCGAGAGTCGGTGCATCCTCTCGTTTCTGGGCATGTCCGGTAGGGACAGGCGGACAGCTGTCATGCCCGCTCCTGACCAGCCCGGCCCACCCAAAGCCCCTCCATCGCCCGCGCGCGCTTCCTGCCCGAAACGGTCAGCGCCGCTCCAAAGAATCGGTGCCGCATTCATGCCCGGGCAGAGTGGACGCGACCTCTCACTGGCGCAAGAGTGATGGTTGCTTTGTCCGTCCAACTTACTGCTGGGTCTATGTGATTTGACGGCTCATTGGTCTTTATTACTGAGGTGGTAGGACTGCTAGATGTGCCACGCTTTCGGCGAAAGGAGGTACTACTAGATTAAAATTTTCTCCATTCTTACAGCGGAGGAGTGAAAGAGCAGTGAAAACATGTAGGCTCAGTGATTACATGGCCCACCTCACACTATTACCATATTTTCTAGACACCATGCGACACCGAACTCTTTACATAGTACTCCCTCCGTTCCTAAATACTAGATGAGTCCCCGCACTTTGCTGCGGAACAGCCGTATATCTCTCTGCGTAAAATTATCGATTTCATAGAACTAAAAAAACTCTATAACCCTATGACAAATGTGGTAGCCAAACTAAAAAAACTCCCATCATCATTTAGATCATCCCACGTAAGGAAAAAAGATCAGCCAACTCCTACTTCATAATGGGATTATATTTTTCTTTTTGACATGTTAATGGGACTTAAAAGCTCACTTACATGCATGCTACCGATGCATGCTTGCATGCAGACATGTTTATGTGATTTAAAACCCACTCACATGCATGCCATGGTATTTCTGCATGCTTGCATGCGGCTTACTGTGGAGCCTCTCAACGTCTAGATCAGACGGCTATTATGGACTGATTTAGTTCATCTAACCTCTACATTAATTTTGATGATGTGGCTCAAGGAGAGGATAGAGAATTCCTAGTAGTGGGGGCTAGCTATTACTAGTAGATAAGTCTTTGTAGAGGTTCCACTAGGTGAACTACATATAGAACAAAATGAACGAATCTACACTTAAAATGCATCTATATACATCCACATGTGGTTCATGGTGAAATCTCTACAAAGACTTATATTTAGGAACGGATGAAGTACTAGTACAGTACGTACTATAATTTATTAGTGAGATAAAATTTGTACAATGCTATGAAGCTTCCAGCTTCTGTTACATGTATCTTGCGTCCAAGGTTGCCCGTTGCAACATTTCATCAAATACAAAGGAGACTAACATGCATGCTATTGCATCTCAATGATTGACAGACCATAGCAAATATGTACTCCCTCTGTTCCAAAATAAGTGTCTCAACTTTATGCAAACTTTAGTACAAAGTTGTACTACTACTAAAGTTGACACTTATTTTGGAACAGAGGCAGCTAAAGAAAAAAATCCATGCAGTCCCCAGCCCTTGAACCGTGAACCCTAATCAGGCTTCAATTTGCTGGCAACGTTCGAGCTTCCTAAGAAATGAAGTTTGCAACCTTTTGACCATCGGATCATTTTGTGCAGTTTCACCAAAATCGTGATGAGCATCCCTGTGGCAAAGAAATTAAAGAAGTGTGATTAGAGTAAGATTACTGTCGGTGTACTAAAGTAGGGGTACCTTAGTATCCCGAACTTGTACACGGGCAGTCGCAGCGCCCCGCGGCAAGGCTTGCCGGGTGACCGCCAAGATGCTTCGTAGTTCCTATTGGAGCCATTCAAGAACAAAGTGTTTTAACTGAGAAGACAAGGCCCCGGCAAGAGGAGCTTGTCGGGAATGTCAAGGCCCCGGCAAGAGGAGCTTGCCGGGAAGGCTAACCAAGGCATTTCAAGGAATTTGCCGCGACGCGTCGCCCCGGCAAGACCCGGCGAGCGACAAGCTTCCGGGCGTGACAAGACAACGACCGCGGCAAGGCGCTTGCCGTGGCAGGCCGCCACTCTGTGCCCACGCTCCAGCACATCCGTCGATGTGTCGCCACAGGACTGTTCCAGGCGCACGTGGCGAGAGGCTGTGCAGCCAAGCGGTGCGAGGTGGCGAGCGGAGATGACGAGATGGCCATCGTGGCGAACGGTGGCGCCTCTAACGATCGCTTTTCTGCACTGTTTGGATGACGCGGACGGGCATTAAATGCTCTTGTCCCCTGCCGTCAGAGTTAGGTAGGATGCACTGTAGAGGTAGCTGTACCAACCACTCCTTTTACATTTGTACCCTTGCCTATGTTGCCACCTGTCGGTGACCCCTTTAGCATATAAAAGGAGGCCCATGCGCAACGTAGAGGGGGTTCGACTCATTCGAAACCAGAACACTCCCACGCTCTCGAGCAAGAACATAATACAACCACAAAGCAGCAATAGGAGTATTATCTCTCCGGAGAGCTCCGAAGCTGGGTAAAATCGCTCGTGTGTTCCACCTCGATCCGCTCTTCGTGCGATCTCCGACCCTCGCCGGACCGAAAGGGACCCCGGTCCCATAGGTGTTCGTTCCCACGACATCTTTGGCGCGCCAGGTAGGGGGCGTCGAGGTTGTGTGAACCCGATCCGGCGTTCACGCGAGCCAGATCTTCATCTTCTTCATCATCTTCATCGACATGCCACCAAAGAAGAAGGCTTCGGAGGTGGTTGCTCCGTCCGCGTCGATCCCACCGCCACCGGAGCAAACGGGTGGTGGGGTAGATGCCGGCGGAGGAACGGGCGTCGACGAGGGAGCTCACGCTGCCGCCAGGTCCAAGGACAAGGCCGCGCAAACCTCGACGTCCGTACACGCACCGCGCCCATCTCAGGAGGTGCGGGGCCAATAGCGTCATGGTACTCGCGGTACCATACGCTCGTTGGACCAAAATCGAGCTAGCGGATCTCGAGATGCTCAAGACCAGCATGCACGCCAACCTGCTGGCACGAGCAAGACACAGTCGCCTGGACGGGATCCTGCTCCTTCTAACATAGTTAGAAGTCCGAGCATATCCCGCTCCTCGCACCGTTCGCCACCACCACCGAAGACCCCAGAAGAAGCGTTGGCTCGAGCCCCAATGCTCCTGGATTACCCTCCAATGGCAGACAAGATCGACGATTGGAGGGCCACCATTCAGAGCCTCATCGGCTTCGCCAACGGCGACACTCCACGGTAGCCGAATGCGTCGAAGCCGCGGCAAGATTTTCGGACGCGAGCCAATGGCGACAAGACCGGTGGAGGTGCAACCACCATGCACTCTCCACCCCGAAGGCCAAGATCGCCGACTCGCCGGGTCAACCTCGACACCGACTCCACGGCGTCATCAGATCCACGAGCACGTCGCGATCAGCGCCAAGTTCTTCAAGAACGACAGCAAGAAGACACTCGCACACGCATCGAGCGCCAAAGAGAAGCGCGGCGTCAGTCAGACCAGCGCGCTGGGCCCACTATCGACATGCATGCACCAGGGGAACCAGGCGACTTGCCGTACGCGGTAGGTTGCCCTCGTGAGCTGCGGCAAGTCCAGTGGCCCAGTACAAAGAATTTCAAACCTGATGTACCAGAGAAGTACGACGGCAGGTTGCATCCGTCGGAGTTCCTCAGCATCTACACCATCGCGGAGCAGGCTGCCGGAGGGCGCGATGACAAGATCCTCGCCAACTACTTCCCGCTGGTGCTCAAGCCCAATGTCAGATCCTGGCTCATGCACTTGCCGGACAACTCCATATCCTCATGGGCGGATCTGTGCCATCAGTTTGTCGGCACCTTCACAGGTGGCCACAAACCTCATGGCCAAGAGAGCCACCTTCATCTGCTTGCCCAGAAGGAAGGAGAACCCCTGTGCAAATATATTCAGAGATTCAGCCAAGTGCAGCGCAACATCCTAGATGTCCACCCTGCCGTGGTCATCAGTGCGTTCCACCAGAACGTGTGTAACCGCAAGATGCGGGAGGAGATGGCGATATGCAAGATAAGGGACGTCAGTGAGCTCTACGCCCTGGCCGACAAGTGTGCACGTGCTGAGGAAGGGAGGAAACTCCCCGGAGAGAACACAGGAGCAGGGGGGTCTGACAGTGAGGATGCCGCCCCGGCAAGGAAAAACCGGCGGCGGAATAACAGAAAAAGGAAAGGCAAAGATGTGCTAGCTGTTGAGCAGTCCGGCAACGGAGGTGGCACCGACAAAGCCAAAGCTGGTAGCTCCGGCGAGGCTGTGGTGGCCGCCCACAAGCAGGACGGCTCCGGCAAGCAGTACTACAAGATCCACCGCGCCAAGGGTCACGATCTCCAGTGCTGCAAGAAGGTCGAGCAGCTTGTTGAGCAGCAGATAGCTGAGTATGAGCGACGCGACAAGGAGAAGGCCCAGGAAGGTACTGTTGGATCCGGCAAGAAGCGTCCCGGCCAGGGAGGACGCCGCGGCAAGGCCAAGCAGCGGCAAGGAGACAGGCCTCCCCGCGGCTGCGACAAGGATGAAGATGAAGACAACGACGAAGACATGGATGATGATGAGGCCGACGAGCAGGAGTTTCAGAAAGCCACAGAGGTCCTGTGTGTTGACGGAGGTGCTTCTCTGCATACTTCGCACCGCCAGCTCAAACAGTGGGTGCGGGAAGATAATGCAGCAGAACCACCAGTTGAGTAACGCAAGCCTCTGAAGTGGTCCAGCACGCCTATCATCTTTGACATTCAGGACCATCCTAATCGCATAACCGCAGTCGGGTGCTTGCCGATGTTGGTTTCGCCAACTATCAGCAACCTCAAGGTCACAAAGATGCTGGTTGACGGCGGGGCCGGCTTAAATCTGATCTCCTCCGCGGTACTCCAGAAGCTCCAGATCCCCGACAGCGAGCTCTAAGAGACCGGTAATTTCCAAGGAATCAGCCCGGGAAGGAGCAAGCCGAAAGGGAAGATCACGTTGCCAGTGACATTTGGCAGCGAGCTGAACTTCAGGACAGAGAAAGTCACTTTTGACGTTGCTGATTTCCCATTGCCCTACAATGGGATACTCGGTCGTCCAGCGCTCGCCAAGTTCATGGCAGCCTCTCATTATGCATACAATATGCTCAAGATGTCGGGTCCGATAAGTGTCATCTCTGTCCCTGGTGACAACAAAGATGCCCTTATCTGTACCGACAAGATCTACCGGGAAGCAGCAGCCGCAGCAGAACGCAAGACACTTGCCGCTGAAGCTCCCGGGGGGAAGAAGAAGACCAAGTCCGGCAAGAGCTCTGATGCCCACTCCGGCAAGCGCACCTCTTCGGAGTGTTGCGCTACCGTCGAGGACGCACCATCGAGCTCCACCGGCAAGTGTAAGAAGACGAAGGCAGCTCCGCCAGAGACCAAGAAGGTGTCCGCCAAGGAGGACGGCACTGGTGGTACTTTCACCATCAGTGCCACGCTTGACCCTAAATAGGAAAGCGCGCTCGTTGCTTTCCTGCGGGCGAATGTCGACGTGTTTGCATGGCAACCGTCTGACATCCCCGGTGTTCCCAGGAAGGTAATTGAGCACCACCTTGCTGTCTGTCCTCACGCGCGGCCCGTCAAGTAGAAAGTCAGGAAGCAAGGAGTGGAGCGCCAAGAATTCATTGCAGAAGAGATCAAGAAGTTGGAAGCAGCAGGCCTTGTCAGAGGAGTGCTCCATCCTATGTGGCTGGCCAATCCTGTAGTCGTGCGCAAGGCAAACGGGAAATGGAGGCTTTGTATTGACTTTACCGATGTTAATAAAGCTTGTCCCAAAGACCCATTTCCCTTGCCACGCATTGACCAGATTGTCGACTCCACGGCAGGATGTGATTTGCTTTCATTTCTTGATGCATACTCAGGATATCATCAGATCTTCATGGCAGAAGAGGATGAGGAGAAGACCGCATTCATTACTCCATGTGGCACATATTGTTTTGTACGGATGCCTTTCGGACTAAAGAATGCTGGTTCAACATTTGCAAGGGTAGTTCACGAAGCTTTTGAGCCACAGTTGCACAGAAATGTAGAAGCTTACATGGATGACATAGTGGTAAAGAGCAAGGACAAAGCAACCCTGGTTCAGGATTTGGACGAAACTTTTGCAAATCTGCGCAAGATCAATCTTAAGCTCAACCCCGAGAAGTGTGTGTTTGGAGTCCCCTCCAGCAAGCTTCTCGGGTTCTTTGTGTCTCAACGGGGAATTGAAGCCAATCCCGACAAGATCAAGGCCATTGAGCAGATCGAACCACCGAAGCGCGTCAAGGACGTGCGAAGGCTTGCCGGATGCGTGGCTTCTCTCAGCAGGTTTATCTCTAAGTCTGCTGAGGGCGCCCTGCTATTTTTCAAAATTTTGAAAAAGGCAGGTCCAATGAAATGGACTCCGGAAGTGGAGGCTGCGCTGCAGGACTTGAAGAAATACCTGTCCTCTACTCCGATACTTGTCGCACCTAAGCCACAAGAAAAGTTGCTGCTGTATCTAGCGGCAACCAATGAAGTGGTTAGTGCTGCGTTAGTAGCGGAGTGGGAGGCGGACAATGAGCCAGCAACCGCGGCAAATGCATCCAGCGACAAGCAGGGGGCTTCCTCGACAAGCTCTGGTCCCGACAAGGATGGATCTGCGCAGGCACAGGATGAGAAACAGAAGAAAATGGTGCAGCGCCCAGTCTACTTTGTCAGTTCCCTTCTGCAGGGGGCTAGGTCGAGGTACTCTGGTGTGCAGAAGTTGCTTTTAGGCCTTCTCATGGCCTCGAGAAAGCTGCGCCATTACTTCCAAGCACATGAGATCACAGTTGTCACTCGCTTTTCGTTGAAGAGGATATTGTAGAATCCAGAAGCAACAGGCAGGATTGTCGAGTGGGCACTAGAACTGTCAAGCTTTGGCCTCAAGTTTGAGAGTACTTCAACTATCCAGAGTCGAGCATTGGCAGAATTCATAGCAGAGTGGACGCCAACACCCGATGAAGAAATTCCGGAAACGAGCATCGCCGTCAAGGAAGCAAACAAAGAATGGATCATGTACTTTGATGGTGCCTTCTCGCTGCAAGGCGCCGGTGCGGGCGTGTTACTTGTCGCACCCACTGGAGAGCACCTCAAGTACGTGGTCCAGATGCACTTTCCCAAGGAGCAAGCGACAAACAATACTGCAGAGTATGAAGGCTTGCTTGCCGGTCTCAGGATCGCGGCAGACCTTGGGATCAAGAAGCTTATTGTTAGGGGTGACTCACAGCTTGTCGTCCGCCAAGTAAACAAATACTATCAGAGTCCGTTGATGGAAGCTTACATTGATGAAGTGAGAAAGTTAGAAGAGCATTTTGATAGCCTGCAAATGGAACATGTTCCGAGAGCTCAGAACGACATCACAGATGGCCTATCAAAGTGCGCCGCACTTAAGTTTCCTGTGGAACCAGGGATCTTTGTGCTTAAGCTGACTCAACCATCTGTAACACCATCAACTGGACAGAGCAAGAAGAGGAAGTTGGTTTCCGATGACTATTTTCCGGCAGAGCTCCCCAAAGCCGCCGCCAAGAAGGTCCCCAAGATCAACACCAAGAGTGCTGAGGAGCAGTCTGCTCCGACAAGCCCTAGGGTTTGCTCCGTTGAAGCAGACGCTCCCGACAAGTTTTGCTCCGGCAAGCTTGCCGGGGAACATCAAGCTCCGGCCGAGCCGCAGGTTCTTGCCATAGAAGCGTATGTTCCCGCAGCAGCATATGTGCCTTTAGTCCTTGTTGTCGAGCCACAAGCTCCAGCGTGGGCATAGCAGATCGTCCATTTCCTTCAGACAGGAGAACTTCCTGAAAAGCAAGAAGAAGCGGAAAGAGTAGCCTGGCAATCAAGTATGTACCAGTTTGTCGACGACATACTGTACAGAAGAAGATTCAACGGTGTGAAATTGAAGTGTATTCCACGGGAAGAAGGACAAATGCTGTTGGCAGAGATACATGGAGGCATATGTGGTCACCACATTAGTGCAAGAGCACTTGCCGGCAAAGCTTTCCGGCAAGGTTTCTTTTGGCCGACAGCCCTCCAGGATGCAACTGCACAAGTAACCAAGTGTGAAGCATGCCAATTCCACTCCAAACAGATACACCAGCCTGCTCAAGCTCTCCAGACGATCCCTTTATCCTGGCCATTTTCGGTATGGGGGCTCGACATCCTCGGCCCCTTTCCCCGAGCTGTCGGGGGCTTTGAGTACTTGTACGTTGCAATCGACAAGTTCACAAAGTGGCCGGAAGTGGAAGCAGTGAGGAATGTGACAACACAGTCAGCGGTTAAGTTCTTCAGGTCGATTGTTTGCCGTTTCGGAGTCCCTAACAGGATCATCACCGACAACGGCACGCAATTGACGAGCCGCACCTTCATGCAGTACGTCCAAGATCTTGGCGCAAGGTCTGCTTCGCTTCTGTTTCTCACCCGAGAAGCAACGGTCAAGCGGATAGGGCAAACGCTGAAGTGCTGCGCGGGATCAAGACCAGAACTTTCGACAGGCTGCACAAGTGCGGAAAAAACTGGATTGAGGAGCTGCCGGTGGTTCTTTGGTCGATCTGGATGACGCCAAATCGAGCCACTGGCCAGACACCTTTCGCTCTAGTCTATGGAGCAGAGGCAGTTCTCCCCACGGAACTCGTATATGGATCGCCTCGAGTGCTCGCTTATGATGAGCTCAAGCAAGAGCAGCTGCGACAAGATGACGCGCTGCTCCTTGAGGAAGATCGTCTTCAGGCTGCTGTACGAGCTGCTCGATACCAGCAAGCTTTGCGCCGCTACCATAGCCGCAAAGTCAATGCCAGAAGTCTCGAGGAAGGTGACCTTGTTCTTCGGCGCGTTCAGTCCGCCAAGAATTCCAACAAGTTGACGCCAAAGTGGGAAGGCCCTTATCGGGTGAAGCGTGTCACTAGGCCTGGTGCTGTCCGCCTTGAGACCGAAGATGGCTTTCCGGTGAGCAACTCCTGGAACATTGAGCATCTTCGTAAGTTTTACCCATAAGGCGCGGTTGCCGGAACCTGTTCCGGCAACCACCTTTTGTACAAGTCTTGCCGCTGTTGCATGTAATCCTATGTACAAAGCCGGGCGTAGACCCCGTGCATAAATAATGCTCATGTGCTCTGCACATCTTGTCAAATTTCATGCTTTTTTATTCTTTGCATGTATTATCTGACGCTTTGTGCAGCACCTACCCCCAGTAAGCAATAACGAGCCTTAAGGATCCATATATTTATTTTCTCTTCTTTCTTTTTCTCAAAAGGAAGGTTCCCTCGCCCACAAGTTTGCCGAGGGGGGGGGAGGAGAGGATAATGGTGTGGACCAGGCGTCGTTCAAGAAAGCATCGCCTTGCCAGGACGCAAACGACAGAAAAGCTAAGTTGCCAATGTTTGAGCGCAATCAGTTTTAATTTTTTTTTAAGTTATCTTCCTTGAACGACCATGCTTTGTATGGAAAACCTGTGCGCGGAGGAACCAACTCGTAGCTAGTTGCGCCCTTACTTTGTTTCGTGTCCGCTCAACAACTTAAGTGTGCCGCGACTAGTCGCGACAAGGTTTCTTGCCGGAAGCGACACCGCCAGCAGGCTGCTGATGTTCCGCACTCAGCGCTCGCGGCAAGGGTGCCTGCGCCGGCAAGTTCCCTAAAAGCGTAGAGTAAAAACATACAAAGGAAGGAATCAAGTATAGGAAATAACATAGCAAATACTGCCCAAGATAAAGTTATATTACAAAGATAACTTGTCGCAGCTCTGACTGAATTGTTCTCGTAACATGACTAGCAGCGGCAAGAAAAGGAGAAAACATGCGGCCTAATCTACACGACCGCCATCAACCCTCCTGACTTCATTCACCTTGTCCACAATGGGTGCGACAAGGGCCTTGAGCTCTTCAAGATCAGCACCCGCCGACAGCTTCTTGAGGACGTTGGTGAGGTTGAGGCCTGGGTTGCAGAAGGCCACCTTCACCAACACCTTCTCTAGAACTCTGGCGCAGATCGTGTGCGACTCATCGGCCAGCTGCTTTGGGATCCTTTCCCGGAGTTGCTGGAGGGCCGTCGCCACGCCCTTGAAGAACAGAGTGAGCTTGGCGCTGGGCTGGAGGTTCTCGTCAGAGGAGTACCCGAAACCCTCCATTTCAAGCTGCGCTAGTTCCTCGTCGATGACTGCGGCGATGTTGACGAGGCCCTCCGTCCAGAGCTCCACAGTATCCCTGAAGGTGTTCTGGGTTTCGGCGTCCCTCGTCAGCAGCGCCTTGTTGGCCTTGATCTCCTCCTTCAAGGCCTCCTCCCGCTTCTTGGCGCTGTCCAGCGTCTCAGTCAGCGTAGCCAGCTTCAACTCGAGATCGGCATTGGAGTCCTTGGCGGCGCTCAGCTCTTTGCCCCTCTCGAGGAGGCAACCCTGCAGCTCACCGTGGGTGAGGGCGTCCTTCTCGCGCTCGCGTTGGAGCGCGGCAAGCTCTTCAATCCTCACCTTCAGATCGGCCTCTAGCTGCACCACTTTCATTTCCAGCTCCTTCTTGGCGGCCCCAGCAGCTGCGGCAGCGTCCTTTGCCTCCTTGAGAGCCCCGCCAAGTGTTTGCTCGCGCGCAGCAAGATCCTCCTCATAGCTGGCCAGATTGACCTTCCGCTGCGTCAACTCGCCTTCCCGCACGGACAGCTCCTCGGCGGCAAGCCGCTGTTGCTCTTCGGCTTCAGCCTTCTCGAGGAGGAAGGCCTTCCGCGCCTCGACAAGCTGCGCGCGCTCCTCCACAATGGAACGGAGGGCTTCCTGATTGTGTTCCCGGAGCTCCTCCGCGCGCCTCTCGATATCCACTCCCGCCTGCGCGACAAGCGCTTCTCGGGATTCTACCTTGGCTTGTCGGGCGCGGTAGAGTGACAGCAGCCTCCGCAGCAGCTGTTCCTCCTCAGGCTCGCCACTGCTGCTGCTTGGCGCGTCGACAAGTGTCAACCCAGCGGAAAAAAAGCGAGCACTTCTCCATCAAAAGCTTCTCCTTCGACCAGCGCCCTGGAGCTTGACGCCCAAGGAAGCTTGATGAAGACCCCTTTGCCGGCCTTCAAGAAGGCGCCGGGCTGGGGCTCTTCGGAGCCTGGCGCTACGTCAGCAGCGGAGGGATCGGCGGTCGGCGTAGCGCCTTGCGCTCCTTCGGCCCCAGGGTCGTCAGTGCGATCGCCGGATCCCTCGCCAGCTCCTGCGCCAGCAGCCTTGGCGGCCTCTTCGCCGGCAGGATCATCAGCGCCGGCCTCCTCCTCGGTGGCGGCGGCGTCATCAGTGTTGCCACGCGCGTTCTCCTCGCCGGTGGCTTCAGTCTCCATTGGCTCCATGGAAGGTGGATCTGAAGACAGGAAGAGGGAGAAAAAGTCAAGCAAATATCCAAAAAGAAATTCAGAAGAAGAAGAACCCAAGGGAAGTTTTCTGACAAGAAGGATTACCTGTGCTGGGCTCTGTAGTCATGGGCTCCACCACCGGGGGGTCGCTGGTCCCGTCCCTTGCCGGAGAACTGCCCCTTGCCGGGGACCTCTCCCTTGCCGGAGAGCGCTCCCTTGCCGGGGAATCATCCCTTGGCGGCGTAGTCGAAGCAGATAGCGCCTCAAGGGTGGCTTCCGGTTGCTCCTGGTGAGCCTGTTCTGCTCCTACACAAGCAAACCAACAGTCAGATGTCAATAAAGGAAAGAGCACCCATGCGCGCCCGACAACAGGAAGTGAACAAATACTTACGCTGGGGGCTGCGCTGGGGGCTGCTTCGGGGAGTAGTTGCCGGGTCCGACAAGGTGGTCTCGGACGCACCCTCTGTCGTCACAGAAGGATCGTCCTTGATGACAACCACGGGGACCTTGGCTCTCTTCGCCGCTCTTTGGGCCAGAGCCCTGAAAAGGAACAAAGAAAGCAGATCAGATACAAGACAAGAAACAGCAAGAATTGAAGAAATATAAGTACAACAAAAAAATCTTACTCTTCTTCCTCCTCGTCGGAGCTGAGCGCGGAGAGGTCAAAGTCCGGTCCTCCTTCGGCGCGACGAGGCGGAGGAGTAGGCTCCCTTGGCCGCTTGGCGGGAGCTATGGCAGGATCAGAAGCGGCGGCCCGACAGGACCCCGCTCCAGTTGCCGTAGCGGCGTGAGACGCTCCCGCGGCAACGGTGCTTGTCGCGGTGGAGCGTGTCCCGCGGCGCGGCAGCTGTTGACCCGTCTGCCGTCCTGCTATGTCTCCGGTCCTGCAGAGGCGCCTTCTTGGTGGAGCTGGGGGCTGCACTAGGAGCTCCGCTTGCGGCAAGTTGCTTGAAGACGGCTGGCCACTTGCACGTTCGGCGGGCTCGCTCGATTCGGCTTCGGGCCCTCCCTCGCCGACGATCTCCCCAACAAGCTCGTCTCGATCGGCAAGGCTTGCCGCCTCGGCTGCCTCTGCCTCCTCCACAGTAAACCCAAACTCGCCCACGGCGGCGGCCTCCACCGCCTCTTCCGCCCTGGTGGCGATGCGCCGCATCTCGTCTTCGGTGGTGTCGCGGGTGAGGCTCCTCTGCTCGTCAGCGCGGACTGCCACCTCCACCAAGCTATCGAAGAACTGTTGCACGACGTCGTCGGCGGGCTCCTGCCAAGTTGGAATAATTCCATGCGAGTCGCACTCCGGCATCATTGCATGGATGCGATCGAGCAAGGAGTTGTTGCACAACGGGACGACGCCCTGCGGCAGCCTGAACCACTCGAGATGAGTGGGGTCGTGCTTGAACAGCTCCTTGAGCATCGCATCCAACTCCAAGACAGTGAAATTGAAGTTGAGGCCCGGGCGCAGCCTCATGATATCCGCCGGACCCCCGAACAGCCAGGTGGGCCTCCCCCTCTCCTGCAGAGGGGCGATGCGGCGGCGAAGAAAGTCCGCGCCAACAGCGCCTACAGTGAGCCCGGCAAGCCTGAGTCGCAAGATCCGGGTGGTGGTGATCTTCAGCCTAGCATCGTCCACCGCCAGGGCGCTCCAATCATTGCCGCGCACTGCTGGGGTTTGGCGCAGGGCAGTGAATGGCTGCGGGTTCTCCTCGACGATCCAGCACAATTCTGCTCTCCACTCATCCCATTTGCTGCGGAGGTCCCCCTCCAGATACGTCTCCTTCTTGCCGGTCCTCGAGATCCAGGCGATCCCGCCAGATAAGGGCTCTCCTCTCTCGACCCGGGGCATGAAGTAGTGGCGGAAAAGGGCTACATTTGGGTGGATTCCGAAAAAGTTCTCGCAGAGATGCGCGAAAACCGCCATGGTCAGGACAGCATTGGGGGTGAAGTCAAGGAGATGGAACCCGTAGGTGTTCATGATGTCACAGAAGAACTCGGAGAAAGGCAGGCAGAGCCCGCAATAGAAGAACAGCACGAAGAAGGGGTATCCGTTTGGAGCCCGTTTTGAAGCGAAAGCGGCGGCGGAGACTACCTTGGTACGCAGATGTGCTCGCGTCTCCGTCGACCAGAAGAGGTAGAACCACTCCCTCAGCTCCTTCGCGGAGAGCTCAGGGGGGAAAGTTACCCGCTCCTTTCGAAGCGCCTCGAGCTGCAGTGCCTCGGCCGACTTCACACCCTTCCCGGTCTTCGCAGCCATGGCGGAGGCGGTGGGGGAGATCGAGGGCGTTGGCGGCGACGGCGGCGATGGGGAGCGGAGCGCTGCTCTCTTTCGTCTTTGGAAGCAGAGGGGAGCGGCGGAGATTTCTGAGATTGGAACCGCAAGTGGCGAAGGTGGGGGAACTGCCCCTGTTTCCCCTGCTTATAAAGAGGAGGAGGCGAACGTTACGCTTTTTCTAAATAAAGAATCACCCACGATCTCTCCCACGATGCCGCATTTGACGCGTGCCGTTACGGGAGGGCGCGGTGGATACGGAGTCAGATACGGTGTGGACCCAGGCCGCGCGTGCCCGTGCCCTGTTTTGGGCCTGGCCCAACAGCGCTCGGCACCGTGTGTGGCCCAGGCCCGGGGGCTCCTATCGGTGTACTAAAGTAGGGGTACCTTACTATCCCGAACTTGTGCACGGGCAGTCGCAGCGCCCCGCGGCAAGGCTTGCCGGGTCACCGCCAAGATCCTCCGTAGTTCCTATTGGAGCCATTCAAGAACAAAGTGTTTTAACTGATAAGACAAGTCCCCGGCAAGAGGAGCTTGCCGGGAAGGCCAACCAAGGCATTTCAAGGAACTTACCGCGACGCGCTGCGCATCCCGGCAAGACCCGGCGAGCGACAAGCTTCTGGGCGCGACAAGACAACGACCGCGACAAGGCGCTTGTTGCGGCAGGCCGCCACTCTGTGCCCACGCTCCAGCACATCCGTCGACGTGTCGCCACAGGACTGTTCCAGGCGCACGTGGCGAGAGGCTGTGCAGCCAAGCGGTGCGAGGTGGCGAGCGGAGATGACGAGATGGCCATCGTGGCGAACGGTGGCGCCCCTAACGGTCGCTTTTCTGCACTATTTAGACAACATGGATGGGCATTGAATGCTCTTGTCCCCTGTCGTCAGAGTTAGGTAGGATGCACTATACAGGTAGCTGTACCAACCACTCCTTTTACATTTGTACCCTTGCCTGCGTTGCCACCTGTCGGTGACCCCTTTAGCATATAAAAGGAGGCCCATGCGCAACGTAGAGGGGGTTCGACTCATTCGAAACCAAAACACTCCCACGCTCTCGAGCAAGAACATAATACAACCACAAAGCAGCAGTAGGAGTATTATCTCTCTGGAGAGCTCCGAAGCTGGGTAAAATCACTCGTGTGTTCCGCCTTGATCCGCTCTTCGTGCGATCTCCGCCCGTTGCCAGACCGAAAGGGACCCCGGTCCCATAGGTGTTCGTTCCCACGACAATTACTAGGACTAGTTGATGAGACATAAACTCATCACAAATACAGTATGTTGAAGCCAGTAGAGGTATGTGCGGGGCAAAGAAGTAGAGAAATATCCACATGGAGTGATGTGGGCAGCTGGAGAAGTGGTGCAAGCCAGCTGTAAAGGGAGTTGTACCTGAGGGATGTCGGGACATATCTCAACCTTGAGGAGGGCGGCGGGAGGCTGCAACTGCCCACGTTGCGGTAGTGAGCAAGGGACGAAGGCAACCTCACCGGCTTTGTGAGAGAGAATGGTGGGGACCCCTGATCGGGACGTGCCGACAGTGGGTTTTCGCCGTCAGCGACGGTGACCGCATCTACACTAAGAATCCACCCCTTCCCCCGGCGGTCTTGATCCGCCGGGATGTTAGAGATGTGGCCACAGTCATTTTGTGCGAGAGAGTGTGAAGAGAGCAACCCCAGCAAGCAACCGTGCAGGCTGGCCTTTTCTTACTATGTATATAGTGGAGTGGTTTCCTTTTCTCTCCATATGAACCTATCATATTGTGTGCGTGCCACTGAAGAAAAAAAAACTTTATTTACAAATGACGCGGCACATACTACTCATCGACGTGGGTGTGTGTGAGAGATACAAACCGTGTTCATGAGTGTTTTTTGTTTTGGGGTGGGGGTGGGGGTGGGGGTAGGGGGTTGATTTCGTGAATGTATTTGTGGGAATATGTGTCGATGACATCTCAAACAAATTTTTGCATGCAATGTATGTGAAATGGAGGCCTATCCATATCATATATAGAGGGCCGGGCGATCCACGAGAAGAGAGGGAGGGGTCATAGATATCGATAGAGTCGAAGAGAGTATCATGTGGGTGGGTGCGAGATCAATGAAGAGAGCCATCGAAATTGTTTGTGTGTGCAAGTCAAAGATATAGGGTGACTGACCTACCGGAACGTCAGAGGGCACAGGTCAAGTTTGTGTGTGGTAGTGAGACATGACTAGAGCGCTCGATGTATAGGTTTGTGTGGGGGGGGAGGGGGTGGGGGGAGGGATAGGCAGAGGCCTAACTATAGAGGTAGAACGACTCGTATATGTGTTGAGAAGGAGAGACCTAGCTATATCTTCAGGGTGATCGATCGACATCCATACATAACTGAAGGATGGGAAATATGATGGGACAGAGAGAGAGAGGAGAGAAAGAGGGAGGGAGAGGGGTAGAGTGCTGGATGGGTGATGGAGTTGCTTCTCGAAGATGGTGGGAGAGGCCTACTAGAAAAACTAAGGGTGGAACTGCAATGTTATCAATAAGAGTGGGGATGTGTTTCGGTGTGTGCCTGTGCGTGATAGATCTGTCGGGACACATCCATGGATGATGAAGGGGAACCATGTGTTTGGTAAGCAAACCTAACTAGATCGGTAGATCAATTGTTGTTTGTCGGAGGAAGGGAGAGACATAACTAATGAGGTAGCTCAATCGACACGTGGGTAAAAACGAGTTATAACGACCTAGCTAGCTATATGTATAGCGGGAGATCGGTCGGTGTACGTCCATTTATTAGAGGCAAATATGGCCCAGTGAGACGGATAGACAGAGAATAGAGCTAGGAGGTGGTGCGAGAGTCCCAGCTACTAGCTAGATAGGGGGAGCAGTGTGCGGTTGTGAGATCGATGAAAAGAGGAGCGAGAGTTTACACGTGTGTGTGACCGTATGAGAGACACGAGGCTAGGACCCATAAAGGAGGAGATTGAAGGTGCATGTGTATGTTGTAGGCAGGCATCGCTGCAGAGGTTTATCGATCGGTGTGTGCGGAAAGGAGTTGTGGAGACTCTGGGAGAATGACCTAAAGAAGAAAAAAATTAATGTGCCCGGTAGATAGAATGCCGAGGGAGGGGGAGGGCGAGGAAGGCATGTGCATGCACGAGAGAAAGTTAGTGGTAGCTACAAAGGTTAGAGGATTGTGTGGGTGTAAGAGACTAACAAAGATCATAATTTGAGATGAAAGTGGATTCATATATTTGAATAGGAGATCATAGTGTTTTAAACATATGCATGCATGAATATAGCGGTGATATGCGTGTTGTGCACATGTTATACCATAATGTGATAATGCATGGTGTTTGCAATTCACAACTAAATGTCGAACAATCTAAACCATACTATACATCAAACAATCTCACATTTTGTCGGTGTACTAAAGTAGGGGTACCTTAGTATCCCGAACTTGTGCACGGGCAGTCGCAGCACCCAGTGGCAGGGCTTGCCGGGCGTCCGCCAAGATCCTCCGTAGCTCATATTGATGCCATTCAAGAACAAAGTGTTCTGACTGAGAAGACAGGACTCCGGCAAGAGCAGCTCGCCGGGAAGGACAAGGCCCCGGCAAGAGGAGCTTGCCGGGCAGGCCAACCAAGGCACTGCGAAGAACTTGCCGCGACGCACCACGCGTCCCGGCAGGGCCCGACGAGCGGCAAGCTCTCGGGTGCGGCAAGACAACGACCGTGACAAAGCGCTTGCCGCGGTGAAGCCACCACTCTGCGCCCACGCTCCAGCGCATCCAACGACGTGTCGCCCCAAGATCGTTCCTGGCGCACGTGGCGGGTGGCTGTGCAGCCAAGCGGTGCGAGGTGGCAAGTGGAGATGACGAGAAGGCCATTGTGGCGATCGGTGGCACCCCTAACGGTCGTTTCCTGCACTATTTGGGCGACCAGACGGGCATTAAATGCCCTTGTCCCCTGCCGTCAGAGTTAGGTAGGGAGCACTGTAGATAGCGGTTGTACCAACCCCTCTTTTTACTTTTATACCCCTCTCTGCGTTGCCACCTGTCGGTGACCCCTTTAGCCTATAAAAGGAGGCCCATGCGCAACGTAGAAGGGGTTCGACTCCTTCGAAAACACAGAACGCTCACGCCTTTGAGCAAGAACATAATACCACCACAAAGCAGCAGTAGGAGTTTTATCTCTCCGGAGAGCTCCGAAGCTGGGTAAAATCCCTCGCGTGCTTCACCTCGATCTACTCTTCGTGCGCTCTCCGCTCCCTTGCCGGACCGAAAGGGGCCCTGCCCCATAGGTGTTCGTTCCCCACGACATCTTTGGCGCGCCAGGTACGGGGCGTCGAGGTTGTGCAAACCTGATCCGGTGTTCGCGCGCGCTACATCAACATCTTCATCGACATGCCACCGAAGAAGAAGACTTCGGAGGTGGTTGGTCCGTCCGCGTCTATCCCACCGCCACCAGAGCAAACGGGCGGTGGGGTGGACGCCGGCGGAGGAGCGGGCGCCGACGGGGGGACTCACGTCGTCACCAGGTCCAAGGACAAGGCCCCGCAAGCTTCGGCGTCTGTGCATACACCGCACCCCTCCCAGGAGGTGCCGGATCGACAACGCCATGGTGCTCCTAGCACCGTACTCACGTTGGAACAAGGCCAAGCTGGTGGGTCGCGGGACGCTCAAGGTCAACATGCGCGTCAACATGTTGGCACGAGCGCGGTACGGTCGCCTGGACGAGATGTTGCTCCTTCTAACACTGTTAAAAGTTTGAGCATATCCCGCTCCTCGCGTCGCTCGCCACCGCCGCCCAAGACTCCAGAGGAAGCGCTGGCCCGAGCCCAACTGCTTCTAGATTACCCTCCAGCGCCAGACAAGATCGACGACTGGAGGGCCACCATTCAGAGCCTCATCGACTTCGCCAACGGCGACAAGACCCGGCAACCGAGCACGTCAAAGCCCCGGCAAGACGCCCAGGCGCAAGCCGACGCCGACAAGACCGCTGGGGGTGCCACCACCGTGCACTCCCCGCCCAGAAGGCCAAGATCGTCGACTCACCGGGCTAACCTCGACACCGATTCCACTGCGTCGTCGCACCCGCGAGCTCGTCGCGATCAACGCCAAGTTCTCCAAGAATGACGACAAGAAGACGCTCGTACTCGCATCGAGCGTCGAAGAGAAGCGCGGCGTCAGTCAGACCAGCGCGCTGGGCCCGCTGTTGATATGCATGTGCTAGGGGAACCAGGCGACTTGCCGTACGCGGTAGGTTGCCCTGCGTTCACTCGTGAGCTGCGGTAGGTCCAGTGGCCCAGTACTAAGAACTTCAAGCCAGATGTACCCGAGAAGTACGATGGCAGGATACATCCGTCAGAGTTCCTTAGCGTCTACACCATCGCGGTGCAGGCTGCCGGGGGGCGCGATGAGAAGATCCTCGCCAACTACTTCCCATTGGTGCTCAAGCCCAATGTCAGATCTTGGCTCATGCACTTGCCAGACAACACCATCTCATCATGGGCAGATCTGTGCCATCAGTTTGTCGGCGCCTTCACAGGCGGCCACAAGCCCCATGGCCAGGAGAGTGATCTTCATCTGCTCGCCCAGAAAGAAGGAGAACCTCTGCGCAAGTACATTCAAAGATTCAGCCAAGTGCAGCGCAACATCCCAGACGTCCACCCTGCCGCGGTTATCAGCGCGTTCCATCAGAACGTGCGTAACCGCAGGATGAGGGAGGAGATGGCGATGTGCAAAATCAGAGATGTCAGCGAGCTATATGCTCTGGCCGACAAGTGTGCACGTGCTGAGGAGGGGAGGAAACTCCCCGGAGAAAACGCAGGAGCAGAGGGATCTGACAGTGAGGATGCCGCTCCGGCAAAGAAGAACCGGAGGCGAAATAACAGGATGAGGAAAGCTAAGGATGTGCTAGTTGTCGAGCAGTCCGGCAACGGAGGTGGCGCCGAGAAGGCCAAAGTCGGTGACTCCGGCGAGGCTGTGGTGGCCGCCAACAAGCAGGACGGCTCCGGCAAGCAGTACTGCAAGATCCACCGCACCAAGGGCCATGATCTCCAGACTTGCAAGAAGGTTGAGCAGCTTGTTGAGCTACAGAAAGCTGAATACGAGCGACGCGACAAGGAGAAGGCCCAGGAAGGTGGCGGAGGATCCGGCAAGAAGCGTCCCGGCCGGGGAGGACGCCGCGGCAAGGCCAAGCAGCGGCAAGGAGACAGGCCTCCCCGTGGCTGCGACAAGGATGAAGACGAAGATGAGGACGAAGAGATGGACGAAGATGAGGCCGACGAGCAGGAGTTTCAGAAAGCAACAGAGGTTTTGTGCGTCGACGGTGGTGCTTCTCTGCATACTTCGCACCGACAACTCAAAGAGTGGGTGCGTGAAGTTAATGCAGCAGAACCATCATTTGAGTCGCGCAAGCCTCTGAAGTGGTCCAGCACGCCCATCATCTTTGATGTTGAGGGTCACCCTGATCGCGTAATTGCGGTCGGGTGCTTGCCGATGTTGGTTTCACCAACTATCCGCAACCTCAAGGTCACAAAGATGCTGGTTGACGGCGGGGCCGGCTTGAATCTGATCTCCTCCGCGGTGCTCAAGAAGCTCTAGATCCCCGACAGTGAGCTCGAAGAGACTAGTACCTTTGAAGGAATTAACCCGGGAAGGAGCGAGCCGAAGGGGAAGATTACACTACCAGTGACATTTGGCAGCGAACTGAACTTCAGGACAGAGAAGGTCACCTTTGACATTGCTGATTTCCCATTGCCCTACAATGGGATACTTGGCCGTCCAGGGCTCGCCAAGTTCATGGTAGCCTCTCATTATGCTTACAACGTGCTCAAGATGCCCGGTCCGATAAGTGTCATTTCTGTCCCTGGCGACAAGAAAGATGCCCTTATCTGTACCGACAAGATCTACCGGGAAGCAGCAGTCGCAGCAGATCGCAAGACACATGCCGCTGAAGCTCCCGGGGGGAAGAAGAAGACCAAGTCCGGCAAGAACAGCTCTGATGCCCACTCCGGCAAGTGCACCTCTTCGGAGTGCTGCGCTACCGTCGAGGATGCACCATCGAGCTCCACCGGCAAGTGCAAGAAGGCAAAGACAGCTTCACCGGAGACCAAGAAAGTGGCCGCCAAGGAGGACGACACTGGTGATACCTTCACCATCAGTGCCACGCTTGACCCTAAATAGGAAAGAGCGCTCGTTGCTTTCCTGCGGGCGAATGTTGATGTGTTTGCATGGCAACCATCTGACATCCCCGGTGTTCCCAGGAAAGTAATTGAGCACCACCTTGCCGTCTGCCCTCACGCACGGCCCGTCAATTAGAGAGTTAGTAAGCAAGTAGTGGAGCGTCAAGAATTCATCGCAGAAGAGATCAAGAAGTTGGAAGCAGCAGGCCTTGTCAGAGGAGTGCTCCATCCTACGTGGTTGGCCAATCCTGTAGTCGTATGCAAGGCGAATGGGAAGTGGAGGCTTTGTATTGACTTCACTGATGTTAATAGAGCTTGTCCCAAAGATCCATTTCCCTTGCCGCGCATTGACCAGATTGTCGACTCCACGGCAGGATGTGATTTGCTTTCATTTCTTGATGCATACTCAGGATATCATCAGATCTTCATGGCAGAAGAGGATGAAGAGAAAACCGCATTCATTAGTCCATGTGGCACGTACTGCTTTGTACGGATGCCTTTCGGACTGAAGAATGCTGGTTCAACATTTGCAAGGGTAGTCAGCCATGCTTTTGAGGCACGACTGCACAGAAATGTAGAAGCTTACATGGATGACATAGTGGTCAAGAGCAAGGACAAAGAAACTTTGATCCAAGACATGGACGAGACCTTTGCAAATCTACGCAAGATCAATCTCAAGTTGAACCCCGAGAAGTGTGTGTTTGGAGTCCCTTCCGGCAAGCTTCTCGGGTTGTTTGTATCCCAGAGGGGGATTGAAGCTAATCCCGACAAGATCAAGCCCATTGAGCAAATCGAAGCACCGAAGCACGTCAAGGATGTACGAAGGCTTGCCGGCTGCGTTGCTGCTCTCAGCAGGTTCATTTCCAAGTCTGCTAAACGCGCCCTGCCGTTTATGAAATGGACTCCAGAAGCAGAGGCTGCGCTGCAAGAGTTGAAGAAATATTTGTCCTCCACTCCAATACTTGTTGCACATAAGCCACAAGACAAGTTGCTGCTATACCTAGCGACAACCAATCAAGTGGTTAGTGCTGCGTTAGTAGCGGAGAGGGAGGCAGATGATGAGCCGGCAGCCGCGGAAAGCACATCCAGCGACAAGCAGGGCTTCCCCGACAAGCTCTGGTCCCGACAAGGATAGATCTGTGCATCCAGAGGAAGAGAAACAAAAGAAGATGGTGCAGCCCCTAGTTTACTTTGTCAGTTCCCTTCTGCAGGGGGCTAGGTCAAGGTACTCTGGAGTGCAGAAGTTGCTTTTCGGCCTTCTCATGGCCTCGAGAAAGCTATGGCATTACTTTCAAGCACATGAGATCACAGTTGTCACTCGCTTTCCGTTGAAGAGGATACTGCAGAATCCAGAAGCAACAGGCAGGATTGTCGAGTGGGCACTGGAACAGTCGAGCTTTGGCCTCAAATTTGAGAGTACCTCAACTATCTAGAGCCTAGCATTGGCAGAATTCATAGCAGAGTGGATGCCAACACCTGATGAAGAAACTCCGGAGACGAGCATCCCCGTCAAGGAAGCAAACAAGGAATGGGTCATGTACTTTGATGGTGCCTTCTTGCTGCAAGGCGCCGGTGCGGGCGTACTACTTGTCGCACCTACCGGAGAGCACCTCAAGTACGTGGTCCAGATGCACTTTCCCAAGGAGCAAGCGACAAATAATACTGCAGAGTATGAAGGCTTGCTTGCCAGACTCAGGATCGCGGCAGACCTTGGGATCAAGAAGCTTATTGTCAGGGGTGACTCGCAGCTTGTCGTCTGCCAAGTTAACAAAGATTATCAGAGTCCGTTGATGGAAGCCTACATTGATAAAGTAAGAAAACTAGAAGAGCATTTCGATGGCCTACAAATGGAACATGTTCCGAGAACTCAGAACGACATAGCAGATGGCCTGTCAAAATGCGCCGCACTCAAGTTGCCTGTGGAACCAGGGATCTTTGTGCTCAAGTTGACTCAACCATCTGTAATACCATCAACTAGACAGCACAAGAAGAGGAAGTTGATTTCTGGTGACTACTTTCCGGCTGAGCTTCCCGAAGCCGCCGCCAAGAAGGTCCCCAAGATCAACACCAAGAGTGCTGAGGAGTAGTCTGCTCCGACAAGCCCTAGGGTTTGTTTCGTTGAAGCAGACGCTCCCGACAAGTTTTGCTCCGGCGAGCTTGCCGGGGAACATCAAGCTCCCGTTGAACCTCAGGTTCTTGTCGTAGAAGCTGATGTTCCCGCAGCAGCATTTGTGCCTTTAGTCCTTGTCGTTGAGCCGCAGGCTCTGGCATGGGCGCAGCAGATTGTCCGTTTCCTTCAAACAGGAGAACTTCCCGAAGAGCAAGAAGAAGCGGAGAGAGTAGCCCGGCAATCAAGTATGTACCAGTTTGTCGATGACATACTGTACAAAAGGAGATTCAACGGAGTGAAATTGAAGTGCGTTTCCCGGGAAGAAGGACAGGAGCTGTTGGCGGAGATACATGGAGGCATATGTGGTCACCACATTGGCGCAAGAGCACTTGTCGGCAAAGCATTCCGGCAAGGTTTCTTTTGGCCGACAGCCCTCCAGGATGCAACTGCACAAGTAACCAAGTGTGAAGCGTGCCAGTTCCACTCCAAACAGATACATCAACCAGCTCAAGCTCTCCAAACAATCCCTTTATCCTAGCCATTTCCGGTCTGGGGGCTCGACATCCTCGGCCCCTTTCCCCGAGCTGTCGGGGGCTTCGAGTACTTGTACGTGGCAATCGACAAGTTCACGAAGTGGCCGGAGGTGGAAGCAGTGAGGAAGGTGACAGCACAGTCAGCAGTCAAGTTCTTCAGGTTAATTGTTTGCTGCTTCGGAGTCCCTAACAGGATCATCACCGACAATGGCACACAATTCACGAGCCGCACCTTCATGCAGTACGTCCAAGATCTTGGTGCCAAGATCTGCTTCGCTTCTGTTGCTCATCCGAGAAGCAACAGTCAAGCGGAGAGGGCAAACGCTGAAGTGCTGCGCGGGCTCAAGACCAGAACTTTCGACAGGCTACACAAGTGCGGAAGAAATTGGATCAAGGAGCTGCTAGTGGTTCTTTGGTCAATTAGGACGACACCAAATCGAGCCACTGGCCAGACACCTTTTGCTCTAGTCTATGGAGCAGAAGCAGTTCTCCCCACGGAACTCGTATACGGATCGCCTCGAGTGCTCGCTTATGATGAGCTTGAGCAAGAGCAGCTGCGGCAAGATGACGCGCTGCTCCTTGAGGAAGATCATCTTCAGGCTGCTGTACGAGCTGCTCGATACCAGCAAGCTTTGCGTCGCTACCATAGCCGCAAAGTTAATGCCAGAAGTTTCGAGGAAGGCGACCTTGTTCTTCGGCGCGTTCAATCCGCCAAGAATTCCAACAAGTTGACGCCAAAGTGGGAAGGCCCTTATCGGATAAAACGAGTCACTAGGCCTGGCGCTGTCCGCCTTGAGACCGAAGATGGCTTTCCGGTGAGCAACTCCTGGAACATAGAGCATCTCCGTAAGTTTTACCCCTAAGGCGCGGTTGCCGGAACCTGCTGTTCCGACAACCACCTTTTGTACAAGCCTTGCCGCTGTTGCATGTAACCCTTTGTACAAAGCCGGGCGCAGATCCCGTGCATAAATAAAGTTCATGTGCTTCACACATCTTGTCAAATTTCATGCATTTTTTCTTTTTTGCATGCTTTATCTGACACTTTGTGCAGCACTTGCCCCGGTAAGCAATAACGAGCCTTAAGGTTCCATATCGTTATTTTCTCTTCTTTTTCTCAAAGCGAAGGTTCCTTCACCCACAAGTTCACCGGGGGGAAAGGAGAAGATAAGAAGATAATGGTGTGGACTAGGCATCGTTCAAAGAAGTTTGGCCTTGCCGGGACACAGACGACAAAAAGAAAAAGCTAAGTAGCCAAAGTCTGAGCATGATCAGTTTTTAAAATTTTAAGTTATCTTCCTTGAACGACCGTGCTTCGTATGGAAAACCTGTGCGCGGAGGAACCTCCTCGTAGCTAGTTGCGCCCTTACTTTGTTTCGAGTCCACTCAACAACTTAAGTGTGCTGCAACTAGTTGTGGCAAGGTTTCTTGCCGGAGGCGGCACCGCCAGCGGGCTGCTGATGTTCCGCACTCAGTGCTCGCGGCAAGCGTGCCTGCGCCGGCAAGTTCCCTAAAAGCGTAGGGTAAAAACATACAAAGAAAGGAATCAAGTAAAGGAGATAACGTAGCAAGCATTGCCCAGAATAAAGTTATATTACAAAAGTAACTTGTTGCGGCACTGACTAAATTGTTTCCATAACATAAATGGCAGCGGCAAGGAAAGGAGAGAAAGAGCAGCCTAATCCACGCGCTCGTGATCAATCCTCCTGACTTCATTCACCTTGTCCACAATGGGTGCAACAATGGCTTTGAGCTCTTCAAGATCAGCACCCGCCGGCAGCTTCTTGAGGACGCGGGTGAGGTCGAGGCCCGGATTGCGGAAGAGTATCTTCACCAACACCTTCTCCAAGACCTTGGCACAGATTGCGCGCGACTCGTCAGCCAGCTTCTTTGGATCCTTTCTCGGAGTTGCTGGAGGGCCGTCACCACACCCTTGAAGAAAAGAGTAAGCTTGGCGCTGGGCTAGAGGTTCTCGTCGGAGGAGTACCCGAATCCCGCCAAGTCCAATTGCGCCAGCTCCTCGTCGATGACTGCAGCAATGTTGACGAGGCCCTTCGTCCAGAGCTCCACTGTGGCCCTGAAGGTGTTTTGAGTCTCGGCGGCCCTCGTTAGCAGCTCCTCCTTGGCCTTGATCTCTTTCTTCAAATCCTCCTCTCGCTTGTTGGCGCCGCCCAGCGTCTCCGACAGCGTGGCCAGCTTCAGCTCCAGATCAGCATTTGAGTCCTTGACGGCGTTCAGTTCCTTGCCCTTGTCGGCGAGTTGGACTTGCAGATCACCATGAGCGAGGGCATCCTTCTCGCGTTCACGCTGGAGTGCGGCAAGCTCCTCATCCTTCCCTTTCAGATCAGCCTCCAGCTGCGTCATCATCACCTCTAATTCCTTCTTGGCGGCCTCGGCAGCTGCGGCAGCGTCCTTCGCTTCTTTGAGTGCCCCGCCAAGTGATTGCTCGCGTGCGGCGAGCTCCTCCTCGTAGCTGTCCAGATTGACTTTCCGCTGTGTCAGTTCACCTTCCTGGGTGGACAGCTCTTCAGCGGCAAGCCTCTGCTGCTCCTCGGCTTCAGCCTTCTCAAGGATGAACGCCTTCTTCACCTCGACAAGCTGCGCCCTCTCCTCAGCAATAGACCGGAGGGCCTCTTGGTTGTGGCTCTGGAGCTCCTCCGCATGCTTCTCTATGTCAACTCCCGCCCGTGCGACAAGCGCTTCCCGGGACTCCAGCTTTGCTTGTCGGGCACGGTAGAGCGACACCAACTTCCGGAGCAGCTGCTCCTCTTCAGATTCGCCACTGCTGCTGCTTGGCGCGTCAACCACCGCCAGCCCAGTGGAGGCGAGTACTTCTCCGTCGAAAGTCTCTCCCTCGACCGGCGCCCTGGAACTCAACGCCCAGGGAAGCCTGATGAAGATACCTTCGCCGGCCTTCAAGTAGGCGCCAGGCTGGGGCTCTTCGGGGCCTGGCGCTGCGTCAGCGGCGGAGGGATCAGCGTTCGGTGTAGCACCCTGCGCTCCTGCGGCCCCCGGGTCGTCAGTGCGATCGCCGGATCCCTCGCGAGCTCCAGCGCCAGCAGCCTTGGCGGCCTCTTCGTCGGCGGGGTCATCAGCGCCGGCCTCCTCTTCAGTAGCAGCGGCGTCACCAGTATCGCCGCGCAAGTTCTCCTCGCCGGTGGCCTCGGTCTCCATTGGCTCCGCGGAGGGAGGATCTGAAGGCAGGAAAAGAGGGGAGAAAAAGTCAAGAAAATATCCAAAAAAGAAGACCAGAAGAAGAAGAACTCAAGGGAAAATTTCCGACGATGAGGGTTACCTGTGCTGGGCTCTGTGACCATGGACTCCACCACTGAAGGTTCGCTAGTTCCACCCCTTGCCGGGGACCTCCCCCTTGCCGGAGAGCGCTCCCTTGTCGGAGAATCACCCCTTGGCGGCGTAGTTGAAGCAGACTGCACCTCTGGTGCGGCTTCTGGTTGCTCCTGATGGGCCTGTTCTGCTCCTGCACAAGCAAGTTAACAACCAAGATATCAGCAAGGAGAAAGCACCCATGCGCGCCCCACAACAAGAAGTGAACAAATACTTACGCTGGGGGCTGCGCTGGGGGCTGCTTCGAGGAGAGGGTGCCGGGTCCGTCAAGGTAGTCTCGGACGTGTCCTCCGCCATCACAGCTGGATCGTCCTCGATGACAACTACGGGCACCTTGACCCTCTTCGCCGCTCTCTCGGCCGGAGTCCTAGAATGGAACGAGGTTCAGAGGGAAGCAGATCAGATACAAAGACAAGAAACAGCGAAAATCGAAGAAATATAAGTACAACAGGAAGAAAGTCTTACTCCTCCTCCTCTTCTTCCTCCTCGTCGGAGCTGAGCGCGGAAAGGTCGAAGTCCGGTACCCTTTTGGCGCGATGAGGCGGAGGAGTAGGCTCCCTTGGACGCTTGGCGGGAGCTGCAGCAGGATCGGAAGTGGCGGCCCGAGAATACCCCTCTCCAGTTGCCGGCGCGACATGAGACGCTCCCGTGTCAGCGGTGCTTGGCGCGGTGGAGCGTGTCCCGCGGCGCGATGGCTGTTGGCCCGTCTGCCGCCCTGCTGTGTCTCCGGTCCTGCGAAGGCGCCTCCTGGGTTGAGCTGGGGGCTGCATTGAGGGCCCCGTCTGCGGCAAGCTGCTTGAAGACGGCTGGCCACTTGCGCCCCCGGCAGGCTCGCTTGCCTCGGCTTCAGGCTCCCCCTCGCCAGCGACCTCCCCGCCAAGGTCCTCTCGGTCGGCAAGGCTTGCCGCCTCGGCCGCCTCTGCCTCCTCCAACGTGAACCTAAACTCGCCCGCGGCAGCGGCTGCCGCCGCCTCTTCGGCCCTGGTGGCGATGTACCGCATTTCGTCATCGGTGGTGTCGCGGGTGAGGAGCCTCTGCTCATCGGCACGGATTGCTACCTCCACCAAGCAGTCGAAGAATTGCCGCACGACGTCGTCGGCGGGCTCCTTCCAAGTTGGGATAATCCCGTGCGAGTCGCACTCCGGCATCATTGCACGGATGCGATCAAGCTGGGAGTTGTTGCACAGTGGGATGACAACCTGCGGCAACCTGAACCACTCCGGATGGTTGGCGTCGTGCTTGAACAGCTCCTTGAGCATTCCATCCAGCTCCAGAACTGTGAAGTTAAAATTGAGGCATGGGCGTAGCCTCATGATATCTGCCGGGCCCCCGAACATCCAGGCGGGCCTCCTCCTCTCCTGCAGAGGGGCGATGCGGCGGCGAAGGAAGTCTGCGCCAACAGCCCCTACAGTAAGCCCGGCAAGCCTAATCCACAGAATCCGCGTGGTGGCGATCTTCAATCTGGCATCATCCGCCGCCAGGGCGCTCCAGTCGCCGCCGAACACTACTCGGGCTTGACGCAGGCTGGTGAATGGCTGCGGATCTGCGTCAACAATCCAACACCATTCGGCCCTCCACTCGTCCCATTTGCTGCGGAGCTCCCCCTCCAGATACACCTCCTTCTTGCCGGCCCTCGAGATCCAGGAGACCCCACCAGACAAGGGCTCTCCTTTCTCGACCCGAGGCATGAAATAGTGGCGGAAAAGGGCAACGATGGGGTCGATTCCGACGAAGTTCTCGCAAAGATGCGCGAAAACCGCCAGTGTCAGAACGGCGTTGGGGGTGAAATCGAGGAGATGGAGCCCATATGTATTCATGACGTCGCAGAAGAAATCGGAAAAGGGCGGGCAGAGCCCGCAGTAGAAGAACACTGGGAAGAAATGATAACCTTTTGGACACCGCTTCGAAGTAGAAGCTTCGGCGAAGAGCACCGGCATGCACGGATGCGCCCGCGTCTCCGTCGACCAGAAGAGATAGAACTCCTCCCGCAGCGCCTTCGGGGTGAGCTCGGGGGGGAAAAGTGCTTGTTCCTTGCGCTGCGCCTCAAGCCGCAGCGCCTCGGGCGACTTCACGCTCTTCCCGGTCTTCGGAGCCATGGCGGAAGCGGTGGAGGAGGTTGGCGGCGACAACGGCGACGGCGGCGGCGAGGGCGGAGCGCTGCTCTCTTTCGGCTTGGGAGGCGGAGGAGAGCGGCGGAGCTTTCTGAGGAAGGAACCGCAAGTGGCGAAGGTGGGGGAACGGCCCCTGTTTCCCTTGCTTATAAAGAGGAGAGGCGAACGTTACACCTTTCTTGATTAAAGAATTGCCCACGATCTCTCCCACGACGCCGCATTTGACGCGTGCCGTTACGGGAGGGCGCGGTGGATACAGAGTTAGATTCGGTATGGACCCAGGCCGCGAGTGCCCGTGCCCTGTTTTGGGCCTGGCCCAACAGCGCTCGGCACCGTGTGTGGCCCAGGCCCGGGGGCTCCTGTCGGTGTACTAAAGTAGGGGTACCTTAGTATCCCGAACTTGTGCACGAGCAGTCGCAGCACCCAGTGGCAGGGCTTGCCGGGCGTCCGCCAAGATCCTCCGTAGCTCATATTGATGCCATTCAAGAACAACGTGTTTTGACTGAGCAGCTCACCGGGAAGGACAAGGCCCCGGCAAGAGGAGCTTGCCGGGAAGGCCAACCAAGGCACTACGAAGAACTTGCCGCGATGCACCGCGCGTCTCGGCAGGGCCCGACGAGCGGCAAGCTCTCGGGTGCGGCAAGACAACGACCGCGGCAGAGCGCTTGCCGCGGCGAAGCCACCACTCTGCGCCCACGCTCCAGCGCGTCCGACGACGTGTTGCCCCAAGATCGTTCCTGGCACACGTGGCGAGTGGCTGTGCAGCCAAGCGGTGTGAGGTGGCAAGTGGAGATGACGAGAAGGCCATCGTGGCGATCGGTGGCGCCCCTAACGGTCGTTTCCTGCACTGTTTGGGCGACCAGACGGGCATTAAATGCCCTTGTCCCCTGCCGTCAGAGTTAGGTAGGGAGCACTGTAGATAGCGGTTGTACCAACCCCTCTTTTTACTTTTATACCCCTCTCTGCGTTGCCACCTGTCGGTGACCCCTTTAGCCTATAAAAGGAGGCCCATGCGCAACGTAGAAGGGGTTCGACTCCTTCGAGAACACAGAATGCTCACACCTTGGAGCAAGAACATAATACCACCACAAAGCAGCAGTAGGAGTTTTACTCTCCAGAGAGCTCCGAAGCTGGGTAAAATCCCTCGCGTGCTTTGCCTCGATCTGCTCTTCGTGCGCTCTCCGCTCCCTTGCCGGACCGAAAGGGGCCCTGCCCCATAGGTGTTCGTTCCCCACGACACATTTTATTTGAATTTGTGATAATGTGTGGTATTTGCAGCTTACAACTAAATATCGAACAATCTAAACAATACCATATATCGAACATTCTCACATTTTGTTTGAATTTGTGGTAATGTGTGGTGTTTGCAACTCACATCTAAATTCTTGTAGGCGTAGGGGGCAGGGCACCATACATAATGTGATAAACACATTATACATATGAGACATGGTTTCGATTATGAAGATCTAGCTAGAGCTAGAAATGTAATGTGATTTGAAATCAACAAAAAGTGGACTCGAAAAATCGAGTTCGAGTTCATATAGTACACATAGTTCATATTTAACTCGAGACTAATCATGTAGTGCGCTGTGAAGATAATACACAAACGATGGTTTAACTTGACAATAATGATGATTGTAGATCTTATTAAGACAGAGAAGCGAATTCAAATGCTTTGACTTCACAACAATCATTATTGTAGATCTTATTCATATAGAGAAACAAATTCAAATTTAGTTCATATTGAAGCGGTAGTATATACGTTTGGAATGCACTAAAACGTTCATTTGAGTAGTAGGTTGCATGCATTATACATGTAGCGAAATATTTTAATTGAACATAACATGAATTCAAAGTTTGGAATGACATTTGTAGTGCGAATTGATTTGGTACAGTACACGTTAGGCTTGTCCGGAAATTTCAACCCGCGCCTTGTCAGCCCGAAATATTTAAGATATATCTTTGTCTCGTTGTGCTTCGACAACTCCCTCCATCTCAACCCGCACCTTGCTATTCCAAAATTACAACACGTGCGAAAACTCCCACCTCCTGTGAAATCCCGACACACGAAATGCCTGTGGTACCCCTGAACTGAAAGAACCACCAACAATCAGTGGGGGTACTTTCGTAACTTACCCCACATTTCGGACAAGCGCGTCGCTAAGCCATGGTTTCCCACTCCCATTCCATCGGCCCACCCATTCGTACACCGAGGCCGCGAAAACCCGCGACGAAGCCCCACACCATTCTCCGTCCGCCACCCAGCCAGAGCCTCTTCCCCGACGACGTCGTCCACAGCAACACCTCGATGTCCCTCATCTACCGTACTGTATGAGGATCCGTCGTCAATCACGTCATCCCGCCGGCTCAGGCACCCCGTCCTCCACCTCCAAGAAACTGCCCCGACGTTCCCCTTGTCTTTCACCCCACCTCCATTCCCACACCGCTGTCTTCACCTGCACCACCGGAACAACATCATCATCACCGTTTCCTCGGATGAAGCTGCGGCCTAATCGGCGCCACCAAAGAGGTTGTACACTAATCACCGCATTTTCTTCTCGATTCGATATCACAGTGCTGCCGGCGCTCGGTCCTGAGTTGACATGGCGCGGCTCCATCCACAACAGCGTCACCGGCCACTTCCTCCACGGCGTCGATCCCTCGGCGGCGACGTCCAAATCAGTAGGAGCTGCTGCTGCTTTAGCTCTCGCACATGCTGCTGCTCTGCTCTTGCTCTCGGTCCCCTGCCTGGTCTTCTCTTGCTATTGCTCTTGCTCGCGCTGCTGCTCTCGCTCTTGCTCTTGCTTGCGATGCTGCTCCGATTTAGCTACACTTCAGTCGACTGAATCGACTTTTGGGTCACTCAATTTTTAGGGGGTGGGGGGCTCGGCGGGGTGAAGGAAGAACCAGCGCAGCGGGGAGGGAGGGAGCCGGAGAGGTACCCCACTATCTATCTTAGGGTTCAGGGTGGGGGCGGTGGTGGGGCGGTGGCGTGGGGATCGCCGGAGAAAAAGCTCGGCACGAGGGGGCCTAGAGGGATGGACGGGGCGGCGGCGGACCGTCGATGGGGAGTGTTTTCGGGGCGGGCGGGGCGGCGCACCGCCGGCCGCAGGCATCGGGGGGCTGCTGTTTGGCCGGTGGTGGCTGACGGCTCAGGGGGTGGAGGTTGAAGGTGAACTGGAGGCCCTTGATTTCATATCCAACGGCTGCAAAATCGACTGACCAGAGATGAGAAAGTCAATGGAATGACATGTAGCCTCACCTTGCTAGTGCGTTCAGTTTCGACAGTAAAATTCAGTTTTGACAGCAAAATTTAGTTTCGACAGTTAAGTTCAGTTTCGACAGTTAAATTCAGTTTCGACAGTTAAGTTCAGAGATGAGCGGCCGATGTATTTTACATCTAGCACTTTGTGTTTATGTATTTTACGTCATGTATTGGAGATGCTATTAGAATTCCACTCAGGTCCTGCTTCAGCCTCGGCGTCGTACAACTCACCGGAGCTGCTCCAATGATGAAACCCTCCATCACAGCGGAGCAGTACCTTGGGCTCCATCTTTAGGCACCTAAGATCTTCTTCCCCTCCTCCGAGAGCCAAGTCAACTGGAGCATCCTCACCGGCCAACCCAATCACGCTGAGATCGACACGGCTTCGCCAAAAAGGTTGTACCCTTGTTGCATCTGTTTTTTTACTCTACATGTTATATATATTGTCCACTGAGCACACGTAGTAACGGGAAATATGATTATTTTATCCTACTATATGACAAGCAGTGAGGTACCAGGAAACTTAGCTATCTGTGATGGACTCTCTTGAACGCCATCATTATTTATCTTTGCGCTTGAGCTGTGCATTTGTCGATGGCCCTGGGAGTTGAGCTAGTAGGGGTAGTGGCCTGAGTCCAAAGTAATAGAAGTAGCACAAAAACATTTTTTAGTGTAGGCTTTTCCTTGCTCTAGCCTGCCTACTATAATCGCCAGTGCTTGAAAGGAAAAGTGAATGAAAAACATAGGAATTGGAAAGTTTCCTATGGTACTACTATTCATGAATTTGGTTCAAAGGAATAGAGCAAAGGAAAACTGTAGGATCTGTTCCTTTAGTGTCTCCTTGAAAGAAAAAATGTAGGAATTTTAATTTTCACTTGTCCTCCTTTTGAAATTCCTATTCACGAAGCACGAGACTAAGAGATAGTAGCATAATAGCATTATAACCATACATTTTCTTGTGGTTTGACTTAATCTCACCATGCTTCTTTGCATCCTGTGATCTTCCAATTGTTGTGAATCAAACACCCAGATTGGCAGAAATCCTGTGTTTTTAAATTCTCTGTTTTGCACATGCATTCCTATCCTATTCCTGTCTATTTCCTATCCCTGCATTGTTGGAATCCTCAAATTAAAACGAGCCCTTACAGAATTACTGCTCTTATAGATAGTTGTCAAAGAAAACCTTGCATGGTTTGTCCCGCTCCTGCTGCACCGTCGTCCAACCCAGCTCAGCTGCTCCAACGACAGAAGTGTCCAGCATAGCAAGGATCTGGCCTCCAGACTGTCTTTCGCCGCCTCAGATCTTCTTCCTCGCCGCCGGCAGCCATCAAAACTGCATTACCATCATCAACCGAGCAGATGACCTCGAGGACTACATGGGTCCGCAAGAGAGGTCGCACTCTTTCGTGTTTGCTTACGTTATGCATCGCTTAATATTACATGCTACTTTATTGTCATGTTCGCTGATTAGACTCTGAGTAAGCTCCAAACTAATGGTCAAACTTGAGTTTTTAAATGGTTGTCGGGTACATATCGGGGCCGTAATCAATAGTATCTATCTACTATCTAGTTAATCCATGGTGTCTACTATGAGTTTCATGTTGGGTGGGAAACAATCAGTAAAGAATCCATTATCTGTATTTTTTAAGTAAAGCCATTATCTGCCTGCTATTATTGGTTTTGGGTCTATCCACAGGTTGCTACCATCACTCAGGATTTCTTCATGCACTCCTTACATAATCTCACTATGTTTTATTCCTATGCATGACAGTTATTGTAAACAATGGAACTGAACATGTAGAGCAAGAGAGACGAGCCTTGTGTGGCAATAAAATTTCATGTAGACATCGCTCCATGGTAGGCGCAAAGGCAGCCCCCCTCCACGCATTTCGGATTGTAATCAAGAGGAAGATATCTGTTCTAAGGGGGATTTAGAAGGAGAAGACAACTCCTATTTACCCCCTGAGGTCTTCGCTCTAACTTGGCATGATGATGTTGATTATATCATGCATATGGTGCCTTGCATTGCTTACTTTATACATCAAATATGTCATCTGCTTAGTTTAGACATCCTTTGTGCGAATGCCATCTGTTTAGTTTATTCATCGTTTATATGAATTATGCAACGCCATCTTGTTTAGCCAGGCATCATATATGTGAATTTTGCAATGCCATCCTACTTAGCCAGTAATCTTATATGTAAATTATATCAGGCCATCCTTTTTTCATTACATATTACATTTGTCAACAATGTTAGTACATTCAACTACTCTTGATGTGCATCAGCCATTTGACACGGTAATGGCAAATTCTGGAGTGAAAACAAGGTCTTTAGAGCACACTATGCTATCTGACAAAGTGCATATCTCGCTAGTTACGGATAGCTCCTCAGAGGAGGATTCAGAGACAAATGACCGGTCCTATCCCCCCCCCCCCCCCCCCGAGGTGTATGCTCTAACTTGGCAGGGTTATGTTGCTCCTGTCGTGCGTATGGTGTCTCGCATTGCTATGTCATTTGATTAGTTTAGACATGCTTTGTGTGAATGCCCCATGTTCAGTGTCTAATTACCATATATGTTGCCATCTTGTTGCAAGACATTATATATGTGAATTATGCAATGCTATCTTCTTTCAAAGGCATTATATATGTGAATTATGCAATGCCATGCTGTCTAGCCAATCATCATGTATGTGAATTACATCATGCTATCTTTTTTTGTACTATGTGTTCCATTTGTCGACAAAGTTTCTATATTCAACTACTCTTCCTCTGCATCAGCCATTTGAAGCGGTGATGGATGTATCTGGAGTGAAAACAATGTATTCAGAGCAGACAATGCTACCTGCTGAAGTAGACATCTTGCTGGTTACAGAGAGCTCCTTAGAGGAGGATTCAGAGACTGATGACTAGTCCTATTTCCCCCCTGAGGTCTATACTCAAACTTGGCAGGGTTATATTACCCGTGTCATGCATGTTGTCTTGCATTGCTTAGTTTTTACATCATATATAGATTGCCATCGGCTAACTTTCTTACTATATAAAACATATATTTGAATTATATCATGCCATCATGTTTACATAGTACATACACATCATCTATATGAATTATGGCATGGCAACCCATTTAATAAAGACATCATATAGTTATATCATCTCATCCTGTTTAGTGTGTACAGTCATCATATTTTGAATTATGGCATTCTATCCGTGAATGTATGTGAATTATGGCATGCCAACCTATTTAATAAACACATTATATAGTTATATCATGTCATCCTGTTTACATAGTCATCATATTTTGAACTATGTCTTTCCATCTTTTTTAGTTAGCCGTCATAATGTGAAATTGTGTCATGCTATCCTGTTTAGTTAGCCATAATATATGTGAAATTGTGTAATGGTATACTGTTTGGTTCGAATACATAAATGTGAATTATTTCATGCCCTCTTTTATTCCCCACTATCATTGCACATGTCTATCATACAATGTCTATACTTTCAATTACTTTTCTTGTTTATCAGCCATTTGAATTATGGCAGTATCTAAGGGAGTAACAACACGGTCTTCAGAAAAGATAGTGCTACCAGCTGATGCAGATAGAACCACGGCTGTACTTGCCCAAGGACCAGATCCACCACACATAACCCATACTCTCGCAGATTGTAACCCTCCCCAGTTGGACAGAGAACCAGCTACATACCTTCTAACCCCAACCCTGGCAGATAGTAACCCAGTTCCAGTTGACACAGCACCATCTCCACCACAGAGCACCCAAAGACGAACAATTAGTAAGGGAACTGCAGTGCCCAAAGCACGAGGACCACCACTCCGAATCCCAACTCAATGCTTGAAGGAGAAGAATATTATTCTCAGGTCAGGTTCTGTAGCTATGGTTCATACTCCTTTGCTCTTGCATTACTGTATTTACTCATACCAACTATTTTCAAATTTGAAGGATGGAATTGAAACTCCAAAGGTGCAACAGGTATGTTTTAAACCTGTCTCTTTAACTGGTTTGCTATTGTAACCTACTCTATGTTGATTTCAGTTTCAATTGAATAAATAGTTTTGTTCTCATGTCATGCAAATTACAAGTGTTGTTATTGCTCTATAGTTTCCCACACTTATATTCTGTCTATTCTGCTTTGACTTGAACAAATATTATTTGAACTGTGTCTCTATATTGATTTGGCAACAAAAACTAGAATGATATAGACCATAAAGTGACCATGGTACATAGATATATGTTTGTTTTACTACTAAACTCATTTACCAAAATGAGTTTCATATACAACATGGTAAACCTGTGATGTGTCTACTTGTTTCTCTTTTAGAATGCGGACAAAATATTGGAGAACAATACCACGTTATGCAATGGTAAAGGAAGTAATGCAGATAAGGTTCAAGATAGTGAGACATCCCTGTTGGTCTCCAAGAAAGCTGATAAAAACTATGTTGACGACAGTGAGAGAACCCAAAAGTCCTGTCTTGATGTAGTGTTCGAGTTACTGGCCACTACTGCTGGCACAAGCTCTTCGAACTCGCTACCTGAATCAGTTCGTCTTCTTGAGTCTCAACTTCAAGTTGAACGACATCGATCAGATGTGCTACGACAAGAAGCTGAAGGACTGTGGAAGTCCCTACAAAATTCAGATGCATACTCCCTGGTGCAACATCAAGCACTAGAGGATTTAAGCGCCAAACAAGAGAAAGTTAATAAGCTTGCTAAGCATCTTGCCAGCATTATGGTTACCTAGGATATTGTTTCTTGAGATCTTCTGAAGTGGTTTCAGTTCTGGATTTGTTTTGCTGTGGCATTTATTTGTGCTGGTCGCCAACTTTGATAACCAGTGTATATGATATGCTGCTTTGTTCCCTATATTTGCACTGGTGGCAAAGTTTGATGCCCAGTGGATGTAATATGTGTAATAGCCGTGATAGCTAGCGTTAGTTTCTTGCTTACTTATTTCCATGTTGTCTTGTTTATTTGTTGGCTTATAGTCAGTGCAGTTCTTTTTCCGCGGTTTGCTAGTGGCCGCAATAACCTATTTTTAAAAACTAGGCCACAATAACCATGGGCTACATATTTACTACAGTTACCATTTCCCTCCTACGGGCCGTAGAAACAATGGGCCTTCTACGGGCCATAGAAACAATGGGCCTTATACGGTTCGTAGACACAATGGGCCTTCTATGGGCCATATCATCAATGGGCCTTCTACGGGCCGTATGACGGTTGGCCAAACATGGGCCAATAACAGACCGCATTATGGCCATAAACGGGCTAGATTTGGAATCGTCCGTTCATGGGCCGACCATAACGGGCCGTCGTTAATAGGTCGTATTTGATGATGCTATGAAAACGGCCCAACGTATTAACGGGCCACAAACCGGCCGGCCTTTAACAACAGGCTGAATTGGCCCACAAGCAGAAAATGACTGTAACGGGCCGTAAGTAACTGAATGCTAGAAATGAGCCCAAGAATAAATGGGCCCTGTCGGTGTACTAAAGTAGGGGGGTACCTTAGTACCCCGAACTTGTGCACGGGCAGTCGCGGCAACCCGCGGCAGGGCTTGCCGGGCGTCCGCCAAGATCCTCCGCGGCTACTTTGATGCCATCCAAGAACGGAATGCTCAAGCTAAAGCCCCCGGCAAGAGGAGCTTGCCGGGAAGGCCAACCAAGCCCCCCGGGAAGAGGAGCTTGCCGGGAAGCAAGGCACCTCCAGAAGACTTGCCGCGACGCCCCGCGCGTCCCGGCAAGGCCCGAGGGCCGGCAAGCTTGCCAGCCCGAAAAGAGGAGGACCGCGGCAAGATTGCCAACCAAACTCCAGCGCATCCGGCGACGTGTCATCACAAGGCAGCCCCAAAGGCATGTGGCGAGGCACTACACAGCAATGCGGAGCGAGGTGGCAAGCGGAGCAGACAGAAACGCCATCGTGGCAACCGGTGGCTCACCTGACGATCGCCTCCTTGCACTGTTGGGGCGACCGGACGGGCATTAAATGCCCTTGTCCCCTGCCGTCCGTTAGGTAGGGGGCACTGTTGATCACTGTTATACCAACCTGCGCTTTTACCCTTGTACCCCCTCTTCCTACACTGCCACCTATTGGTGCCCCCTTCAGACTATAAAAGGGAGGCCCATGCGCACGTAGAGAGGGTTCGATCCATCTTGGACACAGGACTAGGGTTCGATCCATCTGGGACACAGGACTAGGGTTCGATCCATCTGGTACACAGGACTAGGGTTCGATCCATCTGGTACACAGGACTAGGGTTCATCTGAGAACCAACACACACACACACACGGCTCCTCCGTGCGCTCGTATTCGAGCAAGATCAAATAACAACACAAGGCAGCAGTAGGAGTTTTATCTCTCCGGAGAGCTCCGAAGCTGGGTAAAAATCGCTCGTCTCTCTCAATCACACCACCGCGCGCCCGGGACCTCGATCCGCTCTGCGCGCGGCCTCCGCACCCCTCGCCGAACCAGAAAAGGGGCCCTCCGTGCCCCATAGGTGCCCGGCGGCCACGGAAGTAGACCGTGCCCCCGCCGCCGACATCTTTGGCGCGCCAGGTAGGGGGCGCGTCGAGGTCGTGAGCATCCGATCCGGTCTCCGCGCGCGCTGCATCAACACCTTCATCGACATGCCACCGAAAAAGAAGCCTTCGGAGGTAGCCGCTCCGTCTGCGTCGACGGTGGGACTCACATCGTCACCAGATCCAAAAACAAGGCCCCACAAGCGTCGGCGACCATGCATACACCGCGCCCCTCCCAGGAGGTGCAAGGTCAACAACGCCCCGGTGCCCCTAGCACCGTGCTCGCGTTGGAGCAAGGCCAAGCTGGTGGGTCGCGAGACGCTCGAGGTCAGCATGCACGCCCGCATGCTGGCGCGAGCGAGGTACGGTCGCCAGGGCGGGGTGATGCACCTCCCAATCTAGCTGGGAGTCCGAGCACATCCTGCTCCTCGCGCCGCTCGTCGCCGCCCCCACCCAAGACAACAGAGGAAGCGCTGGCCCGAGCCCAGCTGCTCCTAGACTACCCTCCGGCGCCGCACAAGATCGACGACTGGAGGATGACCATATACAGCCTCATCGCCTTCGCCAACGGCGACAAGCCCCGGCAACCGAGCGCATCGAGGCCCCGGCAAGGCGTCCAAGTGCAAGCCCACGCCGACAAGACCGCTGGGGGAGCCACCTCCGTGCACTCCCAGCCCCGAAGGCCAAGATCGCCGGCTCGTCGGACCAACCCCGACGGCGACTCCACGGCGTCGTCGGACCCGCGGACTCGACGCGACCAGCACCACGTTCTCCAAGAACGGCTGCACGAAGACGCTCGCACTCGCATCGAGCGCAGAAGGGAGACGCGACGTCAATCTGACCAGCATGCTGGGCCCACTGTCGACATGCATGCGCTAGGGGAGCCAGGCGACTTGCCGTACGCGGCAGGTTGCCCTGCGTTCACCCGCGAGTTGCGGCAAGTCCAGTGGCCCAAAACCAAGAACTTCAAGCCAGACGTGCCCGAGAAGTACGATGGCAGGATACATCCATCGGAATTCCTCAGCATCTACACCATCGCGGTGCAGGCTGCCGGAGGGCGCGATGAGAAGATCCTCGCCAACTACTTCCCACTGGTACTCAAGCCCAATGTCAGATCTTGGCTCATGCACTTGCCGGACGGTTCCATCTCTTCATGGGCCGACCTGTGTCATCAGTTTGTCGGCGCCTTCACGGGCGGCCACAAGCCTCATGGCCAGGAGAGTGACCACCACTTGCTCATCCAGAAGGAGGGGGAACCCCTGAGCAAGTACATACAGAGATTCAGCCAGGTGCAACGCAACATCCCAGACGTCCACCCTGCCGCGGTTATCAGCGCCTTTCATCAGAACGTGCGTAACCGCAGGATGAGGGAGGAGATGGCGATGTGCAAGATCGGAGACGTCAGCGAGCTCTATGCTCTGGCCGACAAGTGTGCACGGGCTGAGGAGGGAAGGAAAATCCCCGGAGAGGTTGCAGGAGCAGAAGGATCTGACAGTGAGGATACCGCCCCGGCAAGGAAGAACCGGAGACGGAACAACAAGAAGAGAAAGGCTAAGGATGTGCTAGCTGTTGAGCATTCCGGCAACGGAGGCGGCTCCGACAAGGCCAAGGCCGATGACTCTGGCGAGGCTGTCGTAGCCGCCGACAAGCAGGATGGCTCCGGCAAGCGGTATTCCAAGATCCACCGCACCAAGGGCCACGATCTCCAAACCTGCAAGAAAGTCGAGGAGATGGCGGAGCTGCAGAAAGCAGAGTACGAGCGCCGCGATAAGGAGAGAGCCTAGGGGGGTGGCGGAGGATCCGGCAAGAAGCTTCCCGCCCGGGGAGGACACCGCGGCATGCTCAAGCCGCGGCAAGGAGATAGGCCTCCCCGCGGCCGCGACAAGGACGAAGATGAAGATGAGATGGAGGAGGATGAGACCGATGACCAAGAGTTTCAGAAGGCGACAGAGGTGCTGTGCATCGACGGCGGCGCCTCCCTGCACGCCTCGCACCGCCAACTCAAGCAGTGGGTGCGAGAGGTGAACGCAACGGAGCCATCCGTCGAGGCGCGCAGGCCTCTAAAATGGTCCGGCACGCCCATCATTTTCGACGTAGAAGACCACCCTGATCGCATCACTGCGGTCGGGTGCCTGCCAATGTTGGTCTCACCAACAATCCGCAACCTCAAGGTCACGAAGATGTTGGTTGACGGCAGGGCCGGCCTGAACCTGATTTCCTCCACAGTGCTCAAGAAGCTTCAGATCCCCGACAGCGAGCTCGAAGAGACTGGTACCTTTCAAGGCATAAATCCGGGAAGGAGCAAGCCCAAGGGGAAGATCACACTGCCAGTGACATTTGGCAGTGAGCTGAATTTCAGGACAGAAAGGGTCACCTTCGATGTTGCTGATATCCCATTGCCCTACAATGGGATACTCGGCCGACCAGCGCTTGCCAAGTTCATGGCAGCCTCTCACTAGGCATACAACGTGCTCAAGATGCCTGGCCCGATGAGTATCATTTCTGTCCAAGGCGACAAGAGGGATGCACTCATCTGCGCCGACAAGATTTACCGGGAAGCAGCAGCTACGGCAAAGCGCGAGCCACTTGCCACTGAAGCTCCCCGGGGGAAGGAGAAGTTCAAGTCCGGCAAGTGCAGCCCTGATGCCCACTCCGGCAAGCGCACCTCCTCGGAGTGCTGCGCTGCCGTCGTGAGCGCACCATCGAGCTCCACCGGCAAGTGCAAGAAAGCAAAGGCGGACCCGCCAAAGATCAAGCCCGGCAAGAACAGCTCTGGTATCTGCTCCGGCAAGCACGCCTCCCCGGAGCTCCGCGCTACCGTCGAGGATACGCCATCGAGCTCCGCTAGCCAGTAGGGCGAAGAAAACGTCCAGCTTTAAGCTTTTGGATTGTGCTCCCTAAGAATCCGTACCTTGTACGAAGAACCTGCGCGCAGAAGGGTCGAATCGTGGCTAAGTTGCGCCCCTGGTCCGTTTCGAGTCCGCTCAGCGACAAAAGCGCGCCGCAACTAGCCCGACGAGTTCTTCTTGCCGGAAGCAACACCGCCAGCGGGCTGCTGATGTCCCACACTCAGCATGTGTGTTTACACCGGCAGGTTCCCTGAAAGCGCGGGAAAAAAAACGTACAAGGGAAGGAGTCAAGGGAGGGGCGCGGCTTCACCGGACCGCGGAAGACAGAAAAGCTAAGTTACCCGAGCTTGAGCGCATAGCTCTTTTTTTTAGTTTTGAGCGCTTGTGTTATGTTCCTCGTACGTTCGTCCCTTGTACGTGAAACCTGTACGCTGAGGAGCCAACTCATGGTTAAGTTGCGCCCTTGTTTTGTTTCCGAGTCCGCTCAACAATGCAAGTGCGCTGCAACTGGCCCGAGAAGGTTTCTTGCCGGGTACAACACCGCCAGCAGGCTGCTGACATTCCGCACTCAGCAAGTATGTTAGCACCGGCAAGTTCCCTAGAAGCGTAGGGCAAAAACGTACAAGGGGTATAATGAAATCGAGGATGTAACATAGCAAGCCTTGCCATGGAACGTCCTTTGTATGAGAAACTTGGACGCAGAGGAGCTAACTCGTGGTTAAGTTGCGCCCTTGCTTTGTTTTCGAGTCCGCTCAACAATGCAAGTGTGCTGCAACTGGCCCGAGGAGGTTTCTTGCCGGGTACAACACCGCCAGCAGGCTGCTGACTTTCCGCACTCAGCAAGTGTGTTAGCACCGGCAAGTTCCCTGGAAGCGTAGGGTGTAAACATGCAAAGGGTGAAACATGGCATCGCATTGCCCAACTTGAGGTTATGTTGCGAAGAATGACTTATTTCAGCGCTGTCTTAGTTATTCTTGTGACTGTAATAACAGCGACAAGGAGAAACCAGAAGGGCGCACTGGCGAAGAGGCCCCGGCAGACCGATTTCGCTGGGGGCTGCGGCCGCCAAGATCCCTCACGGCAAGTCGAGGTCCCCGGAGGCTACAACGCTGGCGGCAAGGACAGAGCAAGGCGCACCAGCGCCTTGGTCCCGGCGGAGCCAAAGTTGCCGGGGGCTGCAAACATCAAGATTCACCCCCGGCAAGCCAGAGTCGCCGGGGGCTGCAATACCAGATAAGTTTTCCATCCCTCGTCATGCATCCTCTCGTGGACTGGGGAAAGCAAGGCCGCACCTCTGAACGATCGTGCCTTGTACGAAAAGAACCTGTGCGCGGAGGAACCGACTCATAGCTAGTCGCGCACCGACTGTTGTTTCGAGTCCGCTCGACAATTTAGGTGAACTGCGGCTAGCCCAACGACAAGGTTTCTTGTCGGCCGCGGCACCGCCGGCAGGGAACCAACTCGTAGCTAGTTGCCTTACTGTCGTTTTGAGTCCGCTCAACGGCTTAAGTAAGCCGCGACTAGCTCCGCGGCAAGGTTCCCTGTCGGTTGCGGTTCCGTTGCCGACGTTCCGCACTCGGCGCTCACGGCAAGGTGCCCGCGCCGGAAGTTCCCTAAAAGCGTAGGGTGAAAACGTACAAGGCACACAATCAAGTAAAAGACTCAATCCGGCAAGCTTTCCCCTCTTTTCATTAAAAAACATCCCAATTTAGTGTGAGTCCATGGAGGATGAAAAACATGATAGAGAGGATTACAAGCTTTAAATACAGCTAAAGGCCCGAAGGCTTACAAATTAAAAGATAAGGTGCCCGTAATCCCTCTCCTGTTTTTTTCTTCAGGAAGTAGGTCAAGGAGGCCCCGGCAAGAGAAGCTTGCCGGGGAGGGCAAAAGAAACGCCTAGGCGAGCTACGGGTGCCAGAAGACACCAAGAGAACTTCCCGGGGCCCGGCCAGGAGCTTGGCGGAGACGGAGGCGCCGAAGGCAGAGCTCGAAGACGGGGCGGCAGGACGTCAGCACGCTGTCGAGGGCACCTCGCCCTCGTACATCGATTTGACGGCCTTGCCGCCACCCCTCTTCCTCTTCCGCCGCCTCCCTACGCCAGCCGCCAAAGGAGACGGCCCCGGGGAGTTCAGAAGACCGGCGACCCGGATGATGGGGTCGCCGGTGGCACACGCGAGGCGGCGTCCGACGCCTAGTCGGACCCGCCGCCCTCGTCGTCACTGTCGCTCCCCTCCTCGTCACTCTCGCTCGAGGAGGGACCTTCGCTATCGGAGGAGCTATCCACGCAGCATCTCGCCCGGATGCCGGAGTCCCCGAAGACCTTGACGGCGAGAAGGTTGCCCTCCATTAACTTAAAATGGAGGGTAAACCCAGCCGTCAAGCTATGGATGCGGGCGAACGTCTTCCACCCTTGGTCGAAGTACATCACGCCGGGGGCTGGGGATACGACACTAACTCGAGTGCCGCTGATCCCGCAGCCCCTCATGCGCAACTCCAGCATCTCGGGCAGGTCCGGCTCCATCGCGCTCGCAAATGGAGCCGGAAGACGGAGGCGTCGATGAGGTGCCCGGCGCAGCTTGACGAAGAACTCCCAGGGGTCGTCCCCAATATGGACCGCCTCGAGGAGAGGAGCCATCGGCGGAGACGGGGGTGGCGCACCACCCTGGCCGCCTCTTCCCCGAGCACCTCGGCCACGCCCTCGGCCTCGCCCTCGGCCTCGCCCCCTCCCTCTTCCCCTCTCGACCGGCTCCACCGCCGCAGGAGCGACAGAGGGAGGGATGCGCTGTCTGGCGGCAACCCTCGCCGCCACCGACGAGGGGCCAGGATTCCCTTTCTCCATGACGAATGGGAGGAAGAGGAGCAGAAGTTGAAAAGGAAAGAAGGAGTGTGGGCTTCTGTGCCCTCCCCCCTGCCCCTTATAAAGAAGCAGGGTGAGAGCCCGGCCGCCCCGCTCAGCGAATCAAGGCACGGGAGAGCAGGGAATCGGGGCCGACCCGCTGCCTCTGCTCACACCGGCCCAGATTCCCCAATCCCACCGTCCGTGACCCCAAGCGCATGGGAGCCACGTGGCAGGGATGCAGCGCCGAGTGGACGGGTGAGGTGGTCTCGTCCCACCCCATGAGCATGGGAGCAGACGCCTCAAAAGCCGCGCACTAGCCCCGTCCAGTAAATGCATCACGCCCCCACGCCTACCTCCGTTCAGGTAGGAGGGCGTGGGCCGTCCCCTTCATCATGGCTTGATGCATGCTAGCGAGGCTCAGCCCCGCATGCGCCGCCCACATCGCCCACGATGTCGCGTTTGACGCGTGCCGTTGCAGGGGGACGCGGTGGAAGCGGAGTCCGATTTTGTGCGGACCCAGGCCACGCGCGCCCGTGCACTGTTTTGGGCCTGGCCCAACAACGCTGGCACCGTGTATGGCCCAGGCCCGGGGGCTACTGTCGGTGTACTAAAGTAGGGGGGTACCTTAGTACCCCGAACTTGTGCACGGGCAGTCGCGGCAACCCGCGGCAGGGCTTGCCGGGCGTCCGCCAAGATCCTCCGCGGTTTGCATTCACTCGAACGTGTGGAAATTGAGGCGACGACAGGGAGGAATCATGAAGACTGGGCACAGAAACTGGTGCCAGACTATTGTCAATCCGGAGTATAATGGGGAACCCACCTTGCAAAGACGAAGACTTGCGTCCGCATACTTCATCATCATTGAAGGCAAGTTCGGAGGCTACTGAGGGAGTCCTGGATTCGTGGGTCCTCAGGGGTCCGGTCTAGGAGTATGGGCCGGGTTGCATGGGTCGTACTGGATCAAGCTGAAGATTATCTACCATGTCCGGATTGGACTTCTCAATACACGGACGGCAAAAATAGAGTCCAGAGGATTCCTTCCCTGATAAACCGACCTTGTACAAACCCTAGACCCCCTCCGGTGTGTATATAAACTAGAGGGGTTAGTCTATGGAGGGTAAGTTTCCATCATCATCGGAATCTTCATAGGCTATACATCTCGGGTTAGCCATTACGATCTTGAGTAGATCAACTCTTGTAATCTTCACACTCGTCGAATATAATCAAGCAGGAGTAGGGTTTTACCTCCATCAAGAGGGCCAGAACTTGGGTAAACATTGTGTCCTCTGGCTTCCTAGTACCATCAATCTCTAAATGCACAGCTTGGGCCCCCCTACCCTAGATCTGCCGATTTTGACACCGACACAAGCAACCCTCTATGCTTTCCAGAAATTCTACATCATTTCCAATCAAGAATATGTCATCCACATATACTTACTAGAAATGTTGTAGTGCTCCCACTCACTTTCCTATAGATACAGGTTTCTAGCAAACTTTGTATAAATCCAAAAGCTTTGATAGAAGTGTACATTCCAAGTCCGAGACGGTTGCTCCAATCCATAGAAGGATTGCTCGAGCTTGCATACCTTTCAGCATCCTTAGGATCGACAAAACCTTCTGGTGGTATCCACTAATTCAGGATAGTCCAAACACGACAGTCCAATTAGAGACCCTTCGACGAAACTGTGTGCGATGCATCAACAACAAATGGTGATGTAATAAAGCTGTCAAAAAATGCAAAATTTTTGCAATGGTGGTGGCATCAAACACGGTTCATATTAGTGTTGCATGTTTGATGCGTGGCAAACGGTTAATCCAACAGAATTGCGATGAGGTAGAACAATAGAAATGAGCAACCAAATGAGGGTGTGTGCGATATACGGCATACAGTTCACTAGGATGAACTGTATGTGATTTGGAAACACAATACAAATGGTTCAACTGAACAAGATGTGTGATACGCGGCAAACAACTCCGTAATCAGAAATTTGTGCGAAGATCGACAATAACATAGACGATTGCTGCCAATAAGCCGTGTGATTTGCTCTGTCTACAGAATAATAACATATATATATATATAACTGAAATAAACATCCAATTACATAAGTGACTATATAGATCATTCGCACATACCTCAATAAACAATTGTATGCATTCTAAACAATTGTATGCATTCTAGTCATCTACTTCTTGTGACACTCCCTCCACTACTCTGTAGCTCGATCCCTCGTCTGGGGCGGGAAGAAGACAGTCCCTCATGTCAATGGTCCGCATGTACATCTCGTAGCTTGTGTGCGCGTCCTTAGCCGCAAACTTGACGTGTTGTTCATCCAATCTCTCATGCTAGACACTGTGCCAGGCGTTCTTGTCCTTCTTGATCTCATCCTTCACCTTAATGTAGTAGGGGTCGATAATGGCCGAGGCGAGGTCAATCAGGGAGTTCTTTTTGTTGTTGTCGCTGCCCCAGACCTTGTAGTGGTCCTGGATGTTGACAAGATTCTGGCATTTCAAGCCCAAAACCTTGAGCTCTTTTAGATCGTTGGTGGTGTTGACTATAGCGAAACTGTAGTCGAAGCTATTGATAAACCTGGAGAAATGCTCGCAAGGCGTTGTGCCCAGGTGGTAGTGGTAAATGAGGATGTGATGTTGCATGCACTACTGGGCGATGGCAACCTTTTGATCATACCCAGCACGACCGATGGTGTACTTGAGGTCGAAGCTGACCACTTGGCACTTTTCCTCAACAAGCAACTGCTCCATAGTTTGGATGGAGTCTCCACGGAGACCGGCTTGTTCGTGTACACCACAGAGAGGGCCTTCCCCTCACGTGGGTCTTCACTATGTGAGCATGGTGAACTTCCCACCGTTGTGGTCATCGGGTGCTGGGAGCGCCATTGGAGCCAAAGGGAGCGCCATTGGAATCGCTGGATGTCCTCTCTGTATTTGTCGTGATGGGTGTGCTTATTGTGTCGTGTGGCGCGAGAGATGAAGGTAAATGGTGGCAGGAATAAATGGGGGCCGGACGGCCTACATTCTTGGTGCATCCGCATGGTAGTTTTTGCAGCGGGTAACTGCATCGTGGCGCCACACCTGACGCAATCCCATGCACACGAACGCGCGTGATCGTGTGCCGGCCCCAAACACTGGCAGCGTGCATGGAGGGACGAGGGCAGAGTGCCTGAAGGGACATAAGAGTAGAGCACGCACGGCGGGACGTGAGCACAGCACGCCGCAGCCGCCTCAGCCGCAAGCAACCACACGCATAGAGCAGTGGAACATGCAGGAAATGGCCATCCACAAGCCGGCCGACAGTTGCGGCGATACATAGAGAGTGGCCGTGTGCTACTACCGCCATATTGGTCTATTTGTCCCCTTTATATTATGTGCCATATTTTGACCTTAAGTTTAACCAACAAAATTCAAAGGATCGAGAAGAGGTGTCTATTGGGGGGGTGATTAGACCCTTAACAAACGAAGTTGGCAGTTTCTAAGTTTTTCAAGTTGAGGTGGTAGATTACCACAATTTCAAGCATACACAAAACAATTCAAGCAAGAATGCAAAGAGTATATGAGCAGAGGAAAGTAAATCACGTAACTTGCAAGAGAGTAAAGGGATGGGATTGGAGTGTGCAAACACAATTGGAGACATGGAGATTTTTGGCTTGGTTCTGATAGGCGGTGCTATCGTACATCCACGTTGATGGAGACTTCAACCCACAGAGAGAAACGGTTGCGCAAGTCCACGGAGGGCTCCACTCATGAAGGGTCCACGAAGAAGCAACCTTGCCTATCGCATCATGGCCATCGCCCATGAAGGACTTGCCTCACTAGGGTAGATCTTCACGAAGTAGGCGATCTCCTTGCCCTTACAAACTCCTTGGTTCAAATCCACAATCTTGACGGAGGCTCCCAAGTGACACCTAACCAATCTAGGAGACACCACTCTCCAAAAGGTAATAGATGGTGTGTTGTTGATGAACTCCTTGCTCTTGTGCTTCAAATAATAGTCTCCCTAACACTCAACTCTCTCTCACAGATTTGGCTATGGTGGAAAGATGATATGAGTGGAAATCAACTTGGGGAAGGCTAGAGACCAAGATTCATATGGTAGGATTGAAGTATCTTGGTCTCAACACATGAGTAGGTGGTTCTTTCTCAGAAAATGAGTAGTGGAAGTGTAGGTTTGTTCTGATGGCTCTCTCCATGAATGAGGAGTGGGTGGATGGGTATATATAGCCTCCATATAAAATCTAACCGTTACACAAAGATTCCCAAACTCGTTGGGACCGAATTAGCAAACTCGGTTAGACCGATTTAGGTCAAAATGTGAACGTTTGGATTTTTTATGGGACCGACATAGTCATCTCGGTGAGACTGACTCGGTGTTACCGATCGCATAAACTCAGTTGGACCGATTTCAACAATAGGTACATAGAGGGTTGGTCAGGCAAACTCGATGGGACCAATTCGCTCACTTCGGTGAGACCAAAGTGTTATGAAAAGGAAAAAGGGAGTTTGCAATGCAGACTCGGTGAGACCGATTTTCTCACTTCGGTGAGACCGAAATGTTACAAAAGGGAAAAAAGAGTTCGCAATCCCATCTCGGTGAGACTAAGATCCCTATCGGTGAGACCGAAGTAACTAGGGTTTGTGGTAGTGGCTATGTCAAATGAAACTCGGTTGCGCCGGATAGATCAAATCGGTGGGGCTGAGTTTGACATTTAGGTTTAGGACATATGTGGATGTAAGAAAGTGGCTGAGGGTTTTGGAGCATATCACTAAGCACCTTGAGCAAGCATGCCATTAAGCAACACCTCATCCCCTATTAATAGTGTTGTCTTTCCTACGGACTCAATGTGATCTTGGATCACTAAAATGGAAAATGTAGAGTCTTCAGCTTTTGCCTATATTTGTCCTTAGCATCTTGAAGGGGTTCCACATCCTCTTGTCCATGTCCAAGCCACTCCAATGTTGAACTTATTTGAAATGCACTAGGTAGAAGTATTAGTACAACAAGAGATATGTTGTCATGAATTAACAAAATCACCCAGGGAGCACTTGTGCTTTCAGTCTCCCCCTTTTTGGTAATTGATGACAACATACATCAAAGCTTTAGATAAAGATATAGGGAAATAGCAAGTAAAGCTTTGGAAAGACATATAACATGCATTGGCTCCGCCTACATGTATGCAATCATGTGATGATAGATCATAAGAGTATGAGAGTGCATAAACATGTGCAGAGCAAGCAATGAGTTACATGTGTCTTGACTATATGCATCAGAGCAAATGATATAGATACTGGAAATATACCTTCATGTTCACGAGTCTCTCTTGCAAACAATATGTACCACAGCAAGAGATCTTCATGCACATGAGTGTGATGCATATACTTTCCTTGTGGTCTTGATCTAGCTTGAAGAAGATGTACCTGGGTAAACAAGGTTAGATAACACAAGGACATCTACTAGACAGAGCAAGAACTAAAGAGCACAAGAATACCAAGACTGGGATGACATGTAGAGTGTGAGTACTAGGTACTCTACTTGGATATTGACATGTCCCCAAGAATAAAGATATGAAATGAATTCCAAAGATTTTATTCCCTTAGATGTCTTTCTCCCCCTGAATCTAACATGGGATACTAGGAGTAGATATGGTAGCAGAAAATCTGAGCAAACAAGAAAATGACCAGAGCAAGAGAAGTTCATAACATACTATCATGTCTTTCCCCTCTAGAAGACATGATACAACTTTCCTCTTAAGAATAGGAGCATCAGGGGAAGCTTTTATGAGTGCATTCTCTCTAATGTGATAGGCTTTGGTGTGCTCTCTCTCTCCCCCTTTGACATCAATTTCCAAGAAGGGACTTCTCGAGCATGAGTCAAGTAGGTTTGGTCCTGGAGTCACTTGTAACATCCCAAAATTCTAAATTTTGGAATGTTATAAATAAATAGATAGTTATGATTGATTGTTTGATTGATTGTGTGAAACTGAGTGAAATTCGAAACTTTTTGAAAGTTAAATGAGAGGGAATAAAAGGACTTTCCCAAACTTTCATTTTCTTTTCTGATCTTCATGAATTCAAATTCTTTTCAAGTACAAAACCCTTGAGCAAAGATGATATGACTTCTTCCATTTAATTAAAAGAAAGGGTATTTGAAAATATTTGAATTTCATTTGGAAATATTTCGATTCATAAACTTCACGCAACTCAATGATTTTCATGAGAGAAGATAAAATGACTTCTTCAAATTATATGAAATATGAGTTGGGAGTTTTAAAAGAATCAAATTCAAAGTTCTTTTGAATTTATTTCAATTTGGAGTTATTTGAGTTTTATTCAAATTATTTTTCTCCAAAACATAAAATATATGGAAAATAGGGTAACATGATTCCCCACATCAGAAAATTGGAGGGAAATAAATTTGAATTCATTTTGGTATTTTTAAAATGATTTTCATTGGATTTAATTAGAGCAGTAGCACTGTTTGATTTTTTGAATTTTTGAGGATTTTATTTAATGCTATATTAATGTTCAAGTTGTAGGAAATCTTTTTCTGAAAATTTTGATATATTATATGCCTATATAATATATATTTTCTATTCTATTTTTTTTATTTGTCTGAGAAAACGTTTTATTAAAAATAAAAAAAAACTCCCTCCACCGACTGGGCCGGCCCAGCTCCCAGGCCAGGCCACGGCCCAGCCCAGCCAGCGCGCCGCCGCCTTCCTCCTCGCGTGCCCCAGCGGGACTCGCCGGAGTATGCCGCCCCCACGGTGCCCGTCGCCCCCTTCCCCACGCCACCGCCCTCCCCTGCCCCTTTAAAAGGCCAGCCCCGACGCCGCCGCCCCTCTTTTCCTTCTCTCGCCTCGCCTCTCGTCGCATCTCGCGCTGCCCTCTGCTGCATGTCGCCATCGCCGCCGCCGGTGAGATCCGCCGAGCCCCGCCGCCCAAAGCCGCCACCCTCGCCGCCGATGACCACCGCCGTCGCCACCACCGCACCCGCCGCCTAGCGCCGCCCCTCCCGACCACTTCGTCGGCCTCGACGACCGCCGGAGCCGCTGCCCCGCCTCGCCGGAGTCTGCCGCCTCGCCGGAAGCGCCAGATCCACCGCCCGATCTGTTGGTTTTCCCGGTCCGTTAATAAACCGCCCGGTTCGCCGGTTTTTCTTTTTAGGGTTTCGTTTTTTTTTAAAACCCGGTTTTCTGTTTTAGACTAGTTATTTAGAGAGCGTTCGCTGGTTAGAGTTAGAAAGCGAGCGTTTGTTCAATAGGTTTTTGTTTTATTTCTAATTTCGGCCAGGGACCCGTCTGTGAATATTTTATTTACAGATTAGCCCCTGGACTTCAAACACTCACAACTTTTTACTCGTTTGTCCAAATCCAACGAAACCAATGCCCACTTCTTCGTTATGATCCCCTCTGTCCAGATAAACAACTTGAATCAGATTTGTATTTGAACTTCGTTCGATCGTAACTTGAGTTTCGTAACTCCGTTTGAGTTGATTCTTTTTGCAAATCAAAGCTCTTGACCTAAACTTTCTGATAAGGCCAAATTTACATAATTTTCGTACTGTTAGAAGTTGTTTTATGCTGCAAGAGTTATTTGCTTGGTTTTGATGTTTTCCGAGTTGTTCTCTTCGTTCTTTCCGATCTTTTGAGTGATTGCTTATGTGTGGTTACTATTGCTTGCTCAGGATAGATTGACCGGAGTGTGACGAGTAGAACTATCAAGAGTTTTGAGTGCGAATCATCTTCATCAACATTGCAAGCAAGTTCACACTTTGATCATACCTTTTCTCATACCCAGTTTTATGCATTAGTTCAATCCTCCAAACAATTGCATGATTAGGATCTGAATTAAATTGTGGGTTTTGGGAAGTAGATTGAGGTAGCACCTATTACCTGTTTTATTTTCAAACCTTTGGGAGTTACTTCTACGTTTGCTTATTATGCCATGCTATGCTAGTAGACGTGGATTGGGTGAGTGAATTTTCCATGACAGATGTGAGATTGTTAATTGATGGTTTATTTAAGGTGGCAACTTAGACACACATCTGGGTGGATTGAGGCACCTGGTTACTCCGGGACTTGCCTGTCTAGGCACCTGGGTTTCCAGGACTTGCTTGTTTTTCTTCGGACCACCACCCAGGCTCAAAGGGATCATGAGATTATTCAAACTAGAAACTTCCGTGTGCAGCCACATGCTATTATGGGCACTAGCATAGTTGACTAAGTCGTGCGAACTCTTACAGGGTAGACTAAGTCGTGCATAGCAGATGTAGGGGATGTAGGTTGGTACGGTCTACCCTCTACGTAAGGTGCAAGCGCTTCTGAAAGACTATGTCTCGGTCATCCGTTTCTCAAACACCATGTAGTGCGAGAAACCAAACGGAGGAGATCGAGTCATGTGGGAAAAAGTGCGCAAACCTCTGCAGAGTGTATAAACTAATCATGATTAGCCGTGTCCCCGGTTATGGACAACTTGAGTATCTAGTACTTGGATATCATGTGAATCTCATCATGTTACTTTTAATTAATATTGTTGGGTTTTTAATGAGTACTTTTAATTGGGATTGAGAATGCTGTCAACCATTCTCAATGTTTAACAACCACCATGATAGTTAAATAAATCTATTCCTTTGCAGTAGGGAAAAATTGGCTTTTCGCAAAAACATTATAACCCTAGAGCCTCCACCCACCAAATATGCATGTAGTGATAGCCTTTATTCATCATTGCTCTATTGTGTGAATTTGCCAGTACATTCAATGTACTGACCCTCTGTGGCTGCAACGTCTCATGTTGCAGGACCTTACGACGTGTAAGTGATACATTAGGGTTACGATTTCCTATACTCAACTTTGCCGTTGGTGTTGATGGGAATCCACAACCTTGTTACTTCCGCTATTTGGATTGAGGTAATAGTATTTATGTTATTTATACATGTGATTTACCTCTGTTATAAATCCTCGAGTACTGTGTGTGTCAGCATACCGATCCAGGGATGACACTTAAGCACAGAGACTTGGTCCATTCGGGTCGGGTCGCTACATCACTATACATAGCCACATGTAATATTGATGCTGGTAGAGGACAAGTTACAAAGAGTCAAGCTGGGACAAATATGCAAAATGCAAGTGACACAAATTTTGTTGTAAGACTAAAATCGGTAGCACCGAGTGGTTGCAATCGGTGGCACCGAGTTGATTCGGTTCAGCCGAAGAAACCAATCTGGTGAGACCGAGTTCAACACCGAGAGTAACTTCTTGTCACCTCAGCTCACTAGGAAAATAAGATCTCACAAGGATATGCAAGGAATTAACTGAATAATTTGCAATGAATTGGACGCAAGGAAATGCAGAAAATAACATACAAAAGAAAAGAAATCTAGATGAAGTTTTTTTTGAAAGGGGAACTACCATGCATGAGACAAATGCAAGGGCACAAAGAAACAACAGAGAACTTCATCTAGAATTGGTCGGCGACAAAGTCACCTATGTTAGAGTATATTGACTTAGGAGTCAAGTCAAGACACTTGATCACAGGTCATACTCGTCGTTTAAGCTCAAAATGGGGTTGCCATTTTTCATTTAAGCGTTTTGATGTATTCTCATCTTGTTGAGTTGCTTTGACCCATGTCTTGGGGTTAAGCTCCTCCAAGATGGAATGACATACCTTGGGTGGTGGTGATGAACTTGGTCATATAGTTGAACTTGTGTAGGGTGCTCAAGTTGATGTATATCATCAAGAGTTGGGAGCACCACTTGTAGTTGAAGTTCATCTTCCTACATGGGTTAATCTTGCAAGGAAGATCACTTGTGTATCCAAAATGACAATCATGAAATTTGATATAGGAATTTGTCAAACGATATATTGAATGGATTTGTGCTTCCTTGTCTTCATCGACCGTTTTGTAGAGACTTGGAGATGTAGAGATTAATTAAAATGTGATTGAGCTACAATCTCATAGAGTTGGCCTTATCCAAGTACCTACACGGGTTAGATAGCACGCAAGAGTACAAGAGTATCCAAGACATATGATCATCATCATAAGGGAATGGTCAAGGATTACACATAGTAAGCTCATGCCTTGCATGCATCCACATGGAGTTTCTACTCCAAATTTGAGGCATCGAGGATGTTCAATTCACCTCTCAACCTGCAAAACACTTTCTTAAGTTTGATACGCCAATAGCTTATCGGTACAAACATGCTTAAGTTTGATATCTCCCTTAGCAACATGATCTCGAATGAAATGATGACGAACTTCAGTACACTACTAGGAAAAGGGCTATAGATAATATGGACATTAATGGCGCACCACACACACGGTGCGCCACTACTAACAAATTCTTTTTTATTTTTCCAAAATTAGTAATGGCACAGCAGGGCATAGTGCACATTACTAGTTTTAACTAGTAATGGCGCACCACACACCCCATGCGCCAGTACTAACAAATTTTTTTTTACTTTTTTTTAAACTAGTAATGGCGCACCAGAGTATAGTGTGGCGCACTACATACACGGTGCGCCACTACTAAAATTTACTTTTTTTTGCAAAACTAGTAATGGCGCAGCCCCTAACCGGTGCGCTATTAGTAACCAGGGTTACTAATGGCTCATTTATAGGTGGTGCGCCATTAGTAACCTGAGACCAGCTAGATATTTTGTACAACCACCTACCACACTCACTTTCCCCACTTCATTCTCTCCACCTCCTCCTCCAAGCTTGTCTCGGCTGCCTCCTCCTCCTCACCTCATTTGCACCATAGATTCACCCAAATTAAGTGGTTAAATTATTTTTGATAGGTAAGTAAGGGGAAAGCTTTCTTTATGTTGTAGATCTACCTTTTTCTCTCTCCAACGACGTGCACATGCACTTTTTATGGCCTAGCTAGATCTACGTATGTTTGTGGTGTTGCATATGTTTGTGGCATTGCATATATGTTTGTGTTTGCAGGTACCGATATTTGAAATGCGATAATTGCCAATATTTTGCCGGAATGTTGATTCATTTCTGTTTCGCTGAGAATTTGGCACTATGCATTCTTTTTGGTCCTATTTTTAGGCAAAGTTATGCCAAATTTTTAATTGGTTCTAAAATATCGTTTTGCTCTTCCCCGCAGGCGACCATGGTCCGCACGATGACCGAAGGCATCGTGAATAGGTTTTTGAGCTCCGCGAAGGCCGAGATGCTTCAAAAGAACGAGACGGAGATAAAATGTCAGTGTCAAAGATGCAAGCTGAGGAGCCTTATGGACCCGGATTCCGTACAGGTGTGGGACCACCTGCTCTTGCGTAGTTTCATGGATGGCTATCGGTGGCAAGGTGATGAAGATGATTATGAAGTCGTCCATGGGGGTCGGGCAAGAAATGAGGAAGGGCAGCAAGACAACCGCGGTGAGGGCGGGCGAGAAGACAAAGAATCTTCAGGACATGATAACGAAGTAGATGCAGTACACAGTCATCATGTAGACGATGTCAGACATGATGATGAGGAAGATGCCAGAGCAGACGAAGGGCATGATCATGAAGATGAATATGCTGGAGCAGACGATGATGGACCATCGATGGGCTGGGTGCAGGACCCTCATATTCAAGAGCTGCTTCTCAAGCAGATGGATAACGCAAGAGCTACCGCCCGAGAGAAAGCCAAGTTGGATCAACTGGAGATAGACGCAGTTACTCCATTGTATGAAGGATGCAGGCCCGAGGATACCAGCCTAAAAGTAACGCTCATGGCTCTGGAGATGAAGGTAAAACATAAAATGACCGATGCATGCTTCGACGAGAACATGTCATTCTGGCACGAACGTCTTCCCAAGGGGAATTAGTGCCCGACCAGTTTTGAGGAGGTGAAGAAAATCGTGTGTCCTCTGGATTTACCACACGTGAAATACCATGTGTGCATGAACAATTGCATCATTTATCGGGACGAGCACGCAGAGTCTACCATATGTCCGGTGTGCGGCGTCACTCGATACAAGAAGAGGAAGAAAGCTCCTTGAAAACTGGTGTGGTACTTTCCGATCACTCCTCGTCTGCAGCGGTATTTCACGGACCCTAAGCTAGCAAAGCTCCTTCTTTGGCATGCGGATAGGGAGGAGAAGAAGCGAGATGATGACGCAAATGATCCGGAGATAAATAAAAAAGACAAGATGCTGAGTCACCCTAAGGATGCGAGCCAGTGGCAAGTGTTGAACTTTGAACACCCAGAATTTGGGAACGATCCAAGGAACATCGTGTTGGGCGCGAGCACCGATGGAGTCAATCCGTTTGGCAGCCAGAGAAGCACACATATCACCTGGCCTGTGTTTGTGTGGATGTACAACCTCCCCCCCCTGGTTGTGCATGAAGAGGAAGTACATTCACATGAGTATGCTAATTGAAGGGCCGAAACAACCAGGGAACGACATCAATCTGTATCTGGGGATGCTGAAAGAGGAGCTAGACATGCTGTGGAAAACGCCAGCCAATACGTGGGATGCTGCAGAGAAAGAATATTTCCCTATGAGAGACGCACTGCTCACGACGGTGCACGACTATCTCGGTTACGGATATGTCGCGGGGCAGGTGGTTCATTTTCTGGTTGCGTCTGGTGCATGGATGACGCAACGTATCACCAGCTATATAGAGATCCCGGGTCTTCAAACTGTGTTCGTGGGACATCGAAGGTGGCTTCGCAATGATGACTCATGGAGAAAACGCAAGGATCTGTTCGATGGTGAAACCGAACCCGGAAGACGCCCGCGTATGAGCAGCGGCGAGGAAATAGACGAGCTGTTGAAAAATTGGAAAGATTGCCCACTGCCAGGAAAGAAGCAAAAGGCGCCAGAGCCGGGAAAGAAGCGAAAGGTGCCAGAGCCGCTGCTGAAGGTATGGAAAACGAGGTCTATTTTCTGGGACTTACAATACTGGAAGATCCACCGTGTACCTCACAGCCTTGATGTCATGCATATCACGAAGAACGTGTGCGAGAGTCTGCTTGGTACCCAGCTCAACATGCCAGAGAGGACCAAAGATAAGCCGAAAGCAAGGGCAGACTTGAAATCAGGGAGGAGCTTCACGCTAATGATGATGATGATGTGGCAAAGCAGGACACGGAATGTCGCCGCAAAGGCAAAAAGGCCAAGAAGACCGGAAATGACTTCCCTCCCGCGTGCTTCACACTAAGTCAGGAGGAGATCGAGCAGTTTTTCACTTGCCTCATAGGAGTAAAACTTCCTTACGGTTACGCAGGGAAGATAAGCAGATACCTACACTCAGTGAAGTACAAGTTCAGCGGGATGAAGTCTCACGACTGTCACGTGCTGATGATGCAGATACTTCCAGTTGCAATCTGTGGGATCATGGACACGCATGTCCGTGAAATGCTATTTGGCCTATGAAACTTTTTCGATGTCATCTCACGGAAGTCGGTTGGCGTGAGGCAACTCAGAAGACTACAGGAAGAGATCGTGGTGTTACTATGCGAGCTTGAGATGTACTTCCCGCCCGCATTCTTCGACATTATGGTGCATCTGCTTTTCCAAATCGTGGAGGATATCATCCAACTCGGGCCGACGTTCCTGCACAGCATGATGCCGTTCGAAAGGATGAATGGTGTCATCAAAGGATACGTTCGCAACATGTCACGTCCAAAGGGAAGCATAGCCAGTGGCTTTCTGACTAAAGAGTGCATCTCCTACTGCACGAATTATCTAGGCATCAAGAACCCCGTTGGTCTACTCATCAATAGGCACCTCGGCAGGCTCGCTGGATGGGGTCATTGTGAGGATCACCGCGAAATGCATGTCGACTTCGAGGGTCGACTCACCGACTTTGAAAGAGCAAACCTAGTCGCGCTACAACACATAGACGTGGTCGATCCTTGGGTGGTAGAGCACAAAGCCTTTATTGAGAAGACGTACAATGAGCGAGGCCAACAGAGGACGGACGGAGATATAATCAAAGAGCACAACTCATGTTTCATGCGTTGGTTCAAGGAGAAGCTTCTGTCATACCCTTTACATGAGGAATCTTCCGCGGAAGAACAACTTATATTCGCCTTGTCACAGGGCGCCGAGCACAACCTGATGACGTATGAGGCGTATGATATCAACAGCTACACATTCTACACCGAGGGAAATGAAATGAAGAGCGATGGTTATCAAAACTCCGGGGTAACGATGGAATCCTACACCGGTAACGACAAGGACAAATACTACGGAATGATCGAGGAGATCTGGGAGCTGAGCTACGCTGTAGAGAAAGTCCCAATGTTCCGTGTCAGATGGGCCAAGAGCGTCCTAAAAGAAGACCGGTATTTCACCACCATGGTTATACCCGAAGCCAAATCCAAGACCGCGGGCGCAAACGTCACCGTGAAAAATGAGCCATGGGTATTGGCTTCCCAAGTGGACCAATGCTTCTTCATTACCGACCCGTTAAAGCGAGTCGTGTTGTCGTGAGGAGAGGCAAAAGGAAGATCATCGAAATGGATGGAGTCGCCAATAAGCAAGACTTCGACAAGTATGGCGACCCGAAGATGGAACATGACGACGATGATGAATTACCAGCATACACCACAAGAAGAAGCAGGACCACCCTACCTAAAGGACGTCCGTTCAAGAGAAGAACTCCATTTGCGAAAAATAAGGGCAAGAAGATTGTGAACAGATAGCTAGCTAAGATCGATTGTATTTAAATTGTAGCCTTCATTTCTCAATTGTATTTCGACATATTGAAATGATATTTCTTCTGTTCTAGTGTCCTCATGAATATTTATTTATGTTTATTATGGTATTGAATTTCTAACTCACAAAAAGTATTGAATTTATTAATATTTTTTTAACTCATGAATGTTTTTAAATTTCATGGGCACTTTTTGAATTCATGAATATTTTTTCAGATTTGATTATATTTTTTCATATTCATAAATGTTTTACCAATTCACAAATGAATGCAACTCAAAATCCAAAAAAAAGTATTGATGATATTTTTAAATAACAAATTTGATGATTATTTTTCATATTCATAAATATTTTGAAATAACAAATTTGATGATATTTTTTCACATTCATAAATGTTTTCAAATTTGATTGTCATTTTCTAAAAAATTATTAGATGCAACTAAAAAAAATTAAAAAAAAGTTACTAATGGCGCACCAGGAGAGGTGCGCCATTGCTATCAATGTACTTATGGCGCACCCCTAGGAGGTGCGCCATTGGTATACCAATTTTTATGATATGTTTTCAAATATTTTCAAATAACAAATTTGATGATATTTTCAAATAAAAAATTTGATGATATTTTTTCATATTCATAAATATTTTCAAATAACAAATTTGATCATATTTTTTCACATTCATAAATGTTTTCAAATTTGATCGTCATTTTCCAAAAAAATATTAGACGCAACTAAAAAAAAGTTACTTATGACGCACCCCTCGGTGGTGCGCCATTGCTATGGATATACTTATGGCGCACCCCTGGGTGGTGCGCCATTGCTAACCTTCCCCCCTCTATCCCTTTCCCCCTCGCCCCCCGCACCAGATCCCCCTCCATCTCGATCGCTATCCCCCTCAACAGATCCCCCTCACCGCCGCCGACCCCCCGCACCCTCCCCTGCTCCACCGCCGCCGACGACCCCCCGCACCCTCCCAAGTATCCTCGCTCGGTTCCCCCAAAAGGAATTGGCCGAGCGCACCACCCACCCCCTCCCTCCCCCAGAGCAAGACCTAAGGTTCAAGCCGCCGCTACCGGCCCTCCGCCGCGGCGCGCCCAGCCGGCCGAACCCTCCGCGGCCCCCTCCGTCCACTCTAGGAGTCGTGCCTCCTCCGTCTGCATCGAGTACGCGAACGGGTCGGCCGGGATCGCCACTGCATCGACGCCACGATCCTCCTCTTCAACCGGAATACTAAAGAAGCAATCATAAGTGTAATACTTCCTAAATGTTTTACCAATTCACAAATCAATGCAACTAAAAATCCAAAAAAAATTACTAATGGCACACTGCTAGGAGGTGCGCCACTGCTATCCAAAAAAAGTTACTAATGGTGCACTGCCTGGAGGTGCACCATTTCTATCAAAAAAAAGTTACTAATGGCGCACCGCTAGGAGGTGCGCCATTGCAAACCCTCCCCGCCCCCCACTAAAATCCCAAATCCTCTTTCCCCAATCGATCACATCTCTCTCAGCCCCCCACCCACTGCGCCGAGCCTCTACGCCGCCACCGTCGCCGCGCCCTGACCCACTGCGCCGTTGCCGCACCCGTGCCCCTGCCGCTGCCCCAACCCACTGCGCCACCGTCGCCCCCACACCCCCGCCACCTCCCTCTCCCCATCATCCCCTTCCTCCCCCTTCGACCCCACCCCGATGCGTCTCCGTCTCCACGCCGTCGAGCACCAAAGCAGGCCGGAGAAGTCCAGCATGACGAACCAGACCATCGCCGACACCACCCCGACAGCGTCTACGTCGTCTCCGTCTGATACTGGTGCTGAGCGAAGGCCTCTGGTTGATTTATCCTGTGGGTGAGGAACCCTCCGTTTCTTGGAGCTGATTTTGCGCTAGTTCTTGCTCGTTGTTCAACGATCTCTACTGGTTTCCTTGCAGAGCACCGATCACACTTTGATTTCTGCTTTTTTGGAGGCTTGGAGCGGAGGGGGCGAAGCTACCAAGGAAGTAGCCCTTGCTGCTGCCTTTCTTCCACCTCGGATTCCGCTGCCTCTCCTTCAAGTCCGGCCGGCCTGCTGCTCCTAATCCATTGCCGGGCCTTCGTGTGCCTCCGCGGTGAGATCCCCTCCCTTCCCCTCTTCTGTTTCCCCTCGGCCCAGCAGCAAAAGCTCATTTTTCTCTAGAACATGAATCTAGGTTGACCTAGTATCTCATAGGACGTTGATGCAAGTAGGAAATTCTTTTCATAAAAATATCGTCCAGTAGGTAGTTTAGTTCTTAGGCTCTAATCCATGACAAAGACATGCAACTTCTCTGCAGCTGCCTTTAGGTATTTGTGCAGAATCCCTTTTTGTCTGGTCAAAGTCTACGGATGGAAGCGTCGACCGGAGAAAGTGGCTACAATAAAAAAATGCTAGCAGTTAGACGTAATCTTGACTCAAAATTTCAACACAGAGTGCATTATCTTGACCGGAAGTAGTGTGATAGATAAAGGTCCATAACTTAGCATCGAAGTTTCTTTCTGTCATAGCTATGGGACCTTATATTGAACCAAAAAAACATCATGCCATTAATCTTTCAGAGATATTCCAGTTCTGATACTTTGCGGGTCGTTGATGCGGCAAGGACGCTGAATAGACATAATCTTGACTGGATAGGTTATTTGGAATTGGGATAGTGACCTTATTTGAGCACGATTTAGATGTCGTACTCATGTTCTACTATTGCCGCTCTTGAGTGATATTGTTTGTGACTTGGGTTAAACGGCATTATAATGGAGTTATGCTTTCTGAAATCTAGAATATATGTACATCCTAATCTTAAATTATGTTCTACTTCGATATGGTAAGGGATAACACTGGATAACACCTGGAAATGTAATCTTGAGCAGTCAACTTATATGATATAGGTATGAAATGTTAAATTATGTTGATCCTTATGAGGGATAGTACTGAATAACACTCTGAAAGATAATCTTCGAGTAGTTCACTATCTGACATAGGTATCTTACATACTGTTCTTTCACATGATGGATAGCACTGAAGAATATCTTGAAATGTAACATTCGAGTAGTTCACTTACCATGACTATCAATTAATAAGCATGATACTGTACCCTTATTTTAAAAAAGAATTCCCCTGTGGTTGAGATCCTATAAAACGGTGCCCCTCATGATGCATGATACTTACCATGACTATCAATTAATAAGCATGTAGCGTACAGATTGTAAAACCCTCTTCCCAGAGAACTTAAGATGATAAGATGGTACCAAAATTAGTCAAAGTGCTAGTTTCAGCACTGAAGCATGCAAGTGTGGAGTGACATTTACCAACTGGGGCAACTTGTGAAGAAACAAGTCAAATTTTTTGTAGGATCAGCACAGGTGATGACTTGGTAGGTAGATAATTGTAATCACTAGCCCGTGAGAAAAGATTTCAACTTGTAGAATGAAACACGATCCACAAGACATAATTGAATACCAACTGTCCAGTACATGGATAAACTTAGGCAGTCAAAAAGTACTAGCATAGTAAGAACCTACCATTTGTTTCATATAGACAGGAAGAGCGACTTATGTAGACCTAGCATAGTACTTTAACAGAAATCATTCACCGATTTTCTGATAACTAAACAAAGCTGAAAGACATCCACCTTACTAAGCCATTACTTGTGTGCATCTCTAGTTTCCTTGCAGGTTGTAAGTTTTTATTAGGATAGCTGTAAATTTCTTCTGTTTTCTAGTAGTACAACCTGTACTAGTTGGGACAAAAACACTGCTTTTGGTTGCAGGTTGGCCATTGTTTGCACAAAACAGATACGGTAGATGAATTCAATACGACGTGCCTTTATCTCCACCCAATAGATGCTAAACAAGAATCAAAACTTTAGTTACACACTATATCTACTGTCGCAAGTGGATCATGCCATCTGCTCTAATCAGGTAGGCATTTAACAAACATTAGCGAGTAGTATGATTAATGAAAGAATCAGGGACTTTGTTACACAGGCAAATAAAGCCTGGTGATTGGGCCACATCACCTGACCCAGTGCGTGGATGCTTTAAATTCTGATGAAAGCATCTATCTATTGATAATCCTTCATGCCCTTGTGTTTCTTTAGAGAAGATTCTTTCTTCACTTTACTGATGAGTACACAAAGCAAGTGTGAGTGAACTGAATGAATTTAGTGTGCAATGTAGTATAAGTACCATCTAGTCAAGTCAAGCTTTTGTCATGGTCCAACAGATGAGATTTTATTTTCTAAGGAAAAGCAAATGAAAATTGAGAAGCATATGCCACACAATGATTCAACAATATCTTTAAGGCAAATCTGGCTGGCAATTTGGCCCTCTGTGTCCATCACCATGGCCACTACTATTTCAAACTGAAGAAAGAAAGGAAGAGATGATTTTGCAGGTACGCTGAGAGGCCCTTGAGTTTGCCGGAATGTCGATTAACTTCCGTTCCGGCAAATTCGGGTACTCCATATGTCCTATTTTGAGCAAAGCTCATGCTGAAATTTTCCATGAATTTTAGCATGACTTTGCTAAAAATAGGACATATGGGGTATTTGCGACTAATGCATGGGCCAGGGTATCTTAGTACTTAATTAAGTAGGATCAACTGCCCCTTTATTCTTGCTGCATTAAACACATTTCTATCTATCTATCTTAGTTTCAGAAATTCACCAACAATTTTTGACTCTAGCTACATAGTATCTATCTATCTATCTCTATTGGATGGATAGAGGAAGAAGAAGGATCCAACTGAAGTGGTAAGCAATTGATAGTGTGTTGGATCCAAACCCTAAATGATAAAACCTTGGCTTTTAGGGTGCCTTGTTGTTGATAAAAACCTAAATGATGAAAGCTTAGCCCTTAGCTTGTTCATTATGTAGATTTCCAATATTCAGTTTTGTACCGCACATCGAAGCCCCAAGAAAGAAAACTGCAATCTGAAACAGAGGATCAAATTTCAGCCCTTGGATTAGTTTAGTATTTTCTCACACACTCAGACACCCTTGGTTGCCATGTGTGGGAGAGATATAGTGAGAGGAGACAAGAAGAAGGGGGTTAGGAAGGGACTTGGACCTCAGCAACAACACACTAACAACGAATTCCTCGAGAATTAGGTTATTTGGTCAACTTAGAGATCTTGTTCCTTGACAATAACCAACTTTTTGACCAAACTTTTTTCCTATTTGGAGCGAACATGGCCCACAACAATGAGGCCGGCGGTTCGGGCAAGTAATTCTAGGAGATGTCCCAGGAGATGGAGGAAGAACCACACCGCTATGAGGATGCCGTGGAAGACACCGATCCTGACTACACAACCCCTAGTGTCGTCGGGGATGACACCACTGATGGTGCCGCGGAGGATGCCACCACTGATTATGGCAGCGCACGCACAGATGGCAGCCAACCGAAGAGGCAACGGAAGGACCGCCGCCCGAACAAGCTCGGCAACGTTAAGGAGGAATTTACTGAAGTGTCCTCCGAGGGGCATCCAACGGCGCCCAAAGAATTAGTCAAGGAGTACACGGTTCAGCTCGGGTGCATTCTGCGGAGCACCGCCTCGTTCAACACTGAGAACCTAAGGCATAAGGACCGAGGGAATTTACGCAACCTCCTTTTCACGAAGCTACATGAACGATACAAGTTCCCCGGTGACGTTGCAAACACACGCCTCTCAGGGAATAAAGTGAACAGTGCCACCCTCACGAAGATGAGCATGGCCCTGGCTACTTGGAGAGGCGCGGTGAAGAGAATGATTGAAAAATGTGATAGTTATGAGAAGATCAACGAGAAAAAATCCGTCGATCAGCGAAGATGACTACAAGGAGTTCAAAATCAAGTGGGAGAGAAACGCAACCGTGGAATCAAGTCAGTGGGGGAAAGATATGCGGGACTTGAACTTAGGGGTCCACCAACTCGGTCCCGGCGGTTATAGAGTGGCGGAACCTATATGGGACAAGGAGGACGCGGAGTGTCGTGGTATTCTCACGGGGGGTGCAAGACGACATATGCCACAAGGTGGCTTCGTGTGAGGGCAAGACTGCTGCCGGAATATCCAGGGATGGGTATGCAAGTAGCACGCGCTAGTTTAACCAGGTTCGGGGCTCTCCGGAGAGATAATACCCCTACTCCTGCATGTCTGAGTATATATCTGGAGTGTACATCGGGCAGTACAAAGTGCTCCTGGAGCTGTATTGGACTGAGAGTAGTAGCAATGAGCTAGCTAGCTAGTGGCGTGATGGCCGTGGCCTCTGGCCGAATGAGTGTGTGCGTGAGCATGTGTCTGCATGGATGGATGGATGGATGGCTATATGTAGTGGTAGGCATGGGTGGTGGTAGCGTTGGTTGTAAGCTACCTTGGGTAGCTTACAAACCAAGCTATGTAGTGGCATGGGCTAGGCATGGTGCATGTAATGCTTGTCCCCCAGCGTACTTTGTAAATCAGTACCCAGGGGACACGGTACACTCTAGATGACATCGCAGTACGGTCGTCCCATTGGTGTCTTGTCGGTGTCGGGTCAGGCTGCAGTCGGCAGCCGGCTGGTTGGAGCAGTCGGCAGCCAGCGGCCGGCAGGGGCGGCCGGGCAGTCGGCAGCCAACAGCCGGCCTGGCGGAGCAGTCAGCAGCCAGCAGCCAGCAGTCGGCCTGGTGGAGCAGTCGGCAGCCAGCAGTCGGCCGGGCAGAGCAGTCGGACGGGGAGCTGACATGAGCAGCCAGACAGTCGGACTGAGGGGCTTTGCTAGCCTCGATGTCTTGAAATATCATCTTGCCGTCTTCGGGGTACCCGTCGCCAATTACTCCGAAAGTAGCCCCCAAGCCTCCGGGCAACTTGGCAAAGTTGGGCGGAGGTTTTTTTGGCGAGTGTTCATGGAAATGATCATGAAAAAGACAAAGTTAGTCCACGCAGATATATCAAATGTTTGCTTTTTTAGCATTGCAAGTTTTATGCGGAGGGTGCCAACTCGGTTTCATCCGAGCCCCCTTAATCTTTTTCATGTTCCATCCGCTTTTTGGCTTGTGCTCTCGCTCGCCGGACAGCCGCTCTGCGGTCTGTGGCTGAGAGTGGGCCGTGAAGCAGAGTGTACAGTACTCAGAGTCTGGGAGTAGATTCAACCGAGCAGATACTCATAAAGGAAACTGTCGGGTTGCCTGAAGCGTTTTTCTTCCCGGACGTTTTTCGCGTGGGTGGCCTCTAGCGTTCACTCTTGCTAGTCGGACAGCCGCTCTACGGTCTGTGACTGAGAGTGGGCCTTTGGTACCGCGCACACTACTAAGCCGTCTGCGGGAACTAACGTCTCAAGCCAAGCGGCCAGCCCCCGGGCCAACTCTGGCTGGCGCCGGGGCGAATAGTGATGCAACTATAATAAAATGCGGAGATAGCCCCCGAGCATCGCTCGGGGTTATCCGTGCTTGCATGATGCAAAAATATGCGGGTGAGGAGCTCACATTGATTTTCGTGTAGCCGAGGCGGAGTTTGCCGAAGACAGCCGGCGCGGCTCAGCGCTCGCGGAGTGCGCCGGCGCACCCGCTGGGTGTAGCCTTTGAGCCCCCGGGTACTCGAAGGGGGTCCCGGCCGGTCAGGCTCTACCAGGCAGGCGGCGAAGCGTCTTGCAGCGCTATTTTTTTCTTCTTTTTTCTCTTCTGCTGGCTGCTGGCAGCCGGACGAAACTCTTCTCTTGTCTGCAATCTTTGCGGGGGCGCGCCAGCGCACCCGCTGGGTGTAGCCCCCAACATTCGGGCCGACTGCTGAGCAGTCGGGGCGGATCTCCCGGCAACTACTTTATCTTCTTTCTCGCGGGGGCGCGTCAGCGCACTCGCTGGGTGTAGCCCCCAAGATTCGGGCCGACTGCTGAGCAGTCGGTCCAGATCTCTCGGGAACTACATTGTCTTCTTCAGCCGGCTGGGCGGGCGGCCCCCGACATAGCAGTCGGGCTCTTTGCAGCCGGCCAAGCAGCCAGCGGTCGGACGCACATTTCGCAGTCGAACATATATTTTTTTTCTTTTTTTTTCAGCCGGCCACTACTTCTTTTCTTCAGGTGCCGGCCTCAACAGGCGGCTGGAGTGGGACCCGGCAGGGGCGCATGTGGCACAGCCGGACACGGCGCCCGACCCGGGAGCCAGTAGTGGAGGCACGCGACCCGACCGGCTAGAGGCGCGTTGGGGGGGTCGGCACGGCGCGCGGAGGCGCAGGCGGCGTCGGGCCGAGTCGGACGCGGCCAGCGGGAGGCGGCGAGGCGGCGACCCGGCTAGGCGGCAAGGCGGGGTGTAGTCGGCACTGGGGGAGCCGGCCTGGAGAGGGCGAAACCGGCAGGCGGCGGAGCCGGCAAGCCGTGGGGCCAGTCGTCCGGCCTGGGGCGTAGACGGCAGGCGGAAGGAGCCGGCAAGGGCGGCAGGCGGCCCGGCCGGTACAAGGCGGTGGAGGGATGCGCGTGCGCGGCGTGAGAGGATGAGGGCGGCGGCGACCCGGGAGGCCGGCGTCGCGGGAAATCGACGACGGGGGCGTAGACATGCCATCAGGCGGGCGGGCGAAGCCGGCCAGAGGAGGAGCTAGCCAGGGCGCTGGTCGGCGGGACCAGGCGGAGGGGATGCAGGAGCCGGTCGGAGGAGGCGAAGCTGCAGCCGGGGTGGGAGACTCGGAGCCGGTCCTGGTCGGGCGCACAGAGGAGGCAGAGGCCGGATACGACCGGAGTGGGGCGGAGGCCGGCGGGTTGGGAACCCGGCGGAGGCGAAGCATCCGCGGGCGCGTGAGGGCGGCCGGGTGCGGAGGCGGACGCCGGCAGGGGCGGCAACCCGGCCGGTGGGCGCCCGGGAACCGCGCACGCGGGAAGGTGATACTGCAGCGGCGCAGGGGGCTGGGCCTCGCGCGGAGATGCGCGCGGGGGGCCAGAGCTGGCGTGGTGCAGGGAGGCGGCTTGGAGCGCAGCGGTCAGGAAGGAGCTCGGTGGCACAGCCGTGCAAGGAGACGAGCTGGGGGCAGAGCAACGGACAGAGCGCTGGGCGGAGCGATGGTGATGATGTCTGACTGTTGTACGGGCAATGTACAGGGAGTATCTGGCTACTGAACATGCAATGTATGGGAAGCGTATAGGCAATATCTGGCTAATGGTTTGACCATTGTTTTGACTTGCTCTAGCTAGCTTGTATAGACGAAATGTGGAGGAGTGAAAGTGCATTCTGGCCAGAGCCAGGCGCAGCGCAGAGAGGAGCAGACGCAAGCCACGCGTGGATGGCCACGACCGACCGAAACAAGGCCCCGCGCGTCCCGCACGCGCAGACGGCCGGCCGGCGTTGCAGTGGTGGTGACGAAGGTGGCGAGGCAGATGACGAGGACGCGCTGCCCCACGCGGCCGCTCCGGGGGCGGGTCGAAGTCGAGCCCCCGAGCGCTACCGGAGAGACGGCGCGATGCCGCGGCCGTGAAGATGAAGATGGTCCCACCCGGACTGCGAAACCAGCAGCAGCGCGGTAGCATAGTACCGCCCCACGGTGGGCGCCAAATGTCGTGGTATTCTCACGGGGGGTGCAAGACGACATATGCCACAAGGTGGATTCGTGTGAGGGCAAGACTGCTGCCGGAATATCCAGGGACGGGTATGCGAGTACACGCGCTAGTTTACCCAGGTTCGTGGCTCTCCGAAGAGATAATACCCCTACTCCTGCATGCCTGAGCATATATCTGGAGTGTACATCGGGCAGTACAAAGTGCTCCTAGAGCTGTATTGGACTGAGAGTAGTAGCAATGAGCTAGCTAGCTAGTGGCGTGATGGCCATGGCCTCTGGCCGAATGAGTGTGTGCGTGAGCATGTGTCTGCATGCATGGATGGATGGATGGCTATATGTAGTGGTAGGCATGGGTGGTTGTAGCGTTGGTTGTAAGCTACCTTGTGTACCTTACAAACCAAGCTATGTAGTGGCATGGTCTAGGCATGGTGCATGTCATGCTTGTCCCCTGGGGTACTTTAAAAATCAGTAACCAGGGAACACGGTACACTGTAGATGACATCGCGGCACGTTTGTCCCGTCGGTGTCTTGTCGGTGTCGGGTCAGGCTGCAGTCGGCAGCCGGCTGGTTGGAGCAGTCGCAGCCAGCGGCCGGCAGGGGCGGCCGGGCAGTCGGCAGCCAGCAGCCGGCCTAGAGGAGCAGTCAGCAGTCGGCCTGGTGGAGCAGTCGGCAGCCAGCAGTCGTCCGGGCAGAGCAGTCGGACGGGGAGACGACATGAGCAGCCGGACAGTCGGACTGGGGGGCTTTGCTAGCCCCGATGTCTTGAAATATCTTCTTGCCGTCTTCGGGGTACCCGTCGCCAATTACTCCGACACGGAGCGTGCCGAGCAAGACCTACCGCCCCGCTTTGAGAAATACCGTGACAAGCAGACCAGGAACTATGTCACGGCCCGGTACAAGGTGGACCCGGTAACAAAGGAGCTTACCACGGATCCAAAGACCAAGGCGCTCGAGCTTGTGCTGGTAAGGAATACACCCCCACGTAATTAGCTTCATATGGTTGCATTCTTATTAATGAAGCCAAATTTCTAAATGGTTCACATTCCTTCTGCAGGACACTGAAAGCAGTAGCGAGGGGTCATCTCAGAGCTCCCCTTGGGACAACACTTTAAATAGGGTGTTGAACATAATGAAGAACAAGGATAAGTTCAGTAAGCCGCCGTCAGCTGGTCGTGTGGCCGGCAAAGGCTTGTCCATGAAATGGTCGTCATACTATAACGCTGGTGGGCGAAAGGAGAGAAAGACCAACTCGAAAAGCCAGTCACGCGAGGTTCAAGTACTCAAGCACAAGTGGCACGGATTCCGGAGATGGTCCAAGAGCAAGTGCAACACCAATTGGGAATGACGCTCACCGCCATTGTGCCTACCTTGATTGAGGGGCTGTAGGCCTGGATTGCGGGCGGCCAACAGGGGCCGCCCCCGGTTCCCAACTTCATGGCCAGCAACTCGCACAACGCGCAGGCGGCGCCATTGGTGTCTCTGGCGGAGGCGGTATTGGTGTGTCCGGCGCTGGCACGGGCATTGGATCTTAATGCACCCGGGTGTGCGAAGAATACGCCAGCCGGCACCTTGGCAGCAAGCGGCCCCTCCGTCACTTGTACGCCCGCCATTGGCGGTGCCTCGACATTAGCCGAGCTCGAGGCCATCACGGTAACTAAGCCTCTCGACCGATGACTTCATCTCCTTGCCTTTGACTGGGCATCCCTGATGCCCTACATGTTTTCGCACGGGGCTGCCAACGTTCCATGCACTCTCCTGCAATTCGTGGGCAGCAAGTTGATCTATGTCGCCAAGGGTAGAATCGTTCAACCGGGCAACCCCGTGTTCCATAGTAATCCGATGCCACCCACCGTGTATAGGGTTCAACTGGTTCGGGTGCTGCCAGGCTGCGACGACTTGTTACCTCCATTTCGGCCTGCTGGGCCGACGAAGATGATGTGATGACCATCAGAACCTGCTTAAGCTGGCCCCTGCTTTGGCCGAAGAGCCAGATTCTTTTAGGGGCGGGGGACACCACGCCACAGACAACACTGCCAGTCGTGTCGGTGCCAAGCCCTGGCAAGACCACCGCAACACTACCGGACATGCCGGACATGCATATGGCACAGGATCCGGACATGCATATGGCACAGGATCCGGACGACAACGACGACGACGGTACATTTACCAACGTCGATAAGTACTTTGCCGAACATGGGTACGGTGACGAATTCTTGGGGCCTCCTTCTCAAGAACCCAACCCTGCAAAAGACGACCGCGATCTAGCTGGTACGGCAGAGAAACCCAATTGCAACAGGCGTCGTCTGGCGTTCAGTTCTCAGGAGACGCCTCCAATTGCCGCCTTCACCGAGCCTCAGATAGCCGAGGTGCGAAATATTATCAACCCCAACACACTCAAGAAGGCGGTCTCTGAGCAGAACTCGATCCCATTACAGCAGAAGAAGAAGGGATGGAAAAGAAAGAATAACAAGGACGGTGCGATCCAGCCGGCACCGAGTACGATCCGTGCTCAGGACGGGCCACCTTCACCTAAGGATATCTCGAGGAGGGTGCATGTGGCGGGTAGGCCGATGCTACCAACTAATCTACTCAATGCTGCAACCGGTGCTATGCGGAGTCGGCATGACAGTGTTCTTTCTTTGGAGAAGCGGCGTCTCTCCGAGAATGATGTGGCATACCCGGTTTTCGTGGCCAAGGTGCCAGAGGGCAAGGGCTTTGTGGATAGCGCCATCAGGGGTATGATCGTCCTGCGGTTTGATAACATCTTCGCTATGTTTAACCTTCATCCGCTGCACTACACCTTCGTTCGGCTATTTTTTCTGAGTATGGGGATGCGGATCATTAGAGACAAGACCCCAGACATCGTGATAGTCGACCCCTTCAACATGAGTGCCAAGATCTTGGGCAGCGCTTGGGACCGGCAATTCGCGAGTTCACACCTCGAAGGCTTCATTCTGGCAAACCCAAATAAGGATAACTTCCTCGTGCCTTACTTTCCCGAGTAAGTCCTCCCCTCACCACCCCGTAACATATGATTTCTTAGATTTCGATCGTTCTTTTGTTTTCTAACATTCCGTGTTTTGTGCAGTGACACACATTGCACACTCATCCTCTTAAGCCCGAAATATTCCATGGCCACGTATTTCGACTCGGACCGTCAGTCGAAGAAAGACCACACAAATATCAAGAAAGTTCTTGATGATGTTCTCTCCGGCTACGCCAGATCTGGAGGCACCTTCAGCTGGCCAATCGGTAGGTACGGCAAGCACGTGTTCACCCACAATACGACGTTCCCCTGCATCAAGCAAAGGCCTGGCAGTCAGAAGGATGCCTACTATGCCCTCCATCACATGCGGGCGATCGTACGGGACCATAATCACCTTCTGCTACCAAATAATCTCAAAGATTGGGCCACACGCTTGTCGGCAATACAGGACACGAACATCAGACAAGAATCCTATCGCATCTAGTCGGAGTTTGTAGAAATCATCCATCAAGATGTCCTTTGTACCTCGGGGCAGTTCTATCTCAGATATCAACCGTCCAACAGCGAGATAGAAACAATGCTACAAATGCAGGCTGACAACGCCCGCGATTTCATGACCATCACGAAAGACGGCAGCTTCATCCATGCTCCAGTCCCTGAGTTGAATCGAAAGTAGTGATGCTATGTAGTTCTTAAATGTCGATTGGCTCATGTTGTAAATAAACTTTAATGAACTTGTATGTCTCTTTGGTTTGGATAGTTGCTCAACTTATATGTTATCGATGCTATTTATTAGTAGGACCATGAATCGTGCTATTAATGTGTTGCTTTTCTCTTCTGATCCTTTTGTTGCATACTTATATATTGCTTATGTATTGTCTGTGAATTACTACTAACGTTTTGTTTGGCTAGTGCATAGAGATGCCGTCATATGTCTTGTACAAGGGTAAGGTTCCCGGAGTCTACGACGACTGGGAGGAGTGTTGGAGACAGGTTCACCATTTCAGCTGTAACAGTTACAAAGGGTACAACACTAGGGCGGAGGCGGAAGCTAGATATGCGCGCTATCTAGCGGGAGAGAGGAGGGAGCATTGGAGAAACCGGATGAAGACCTGTTTCATCGCGATGATGCTCATCGTGATGACCGCAGCTCTCTTCTGTGTGATGGTAGTTTAGATGATTGATATCGACTTGTAATGTGAAGACAAACTCGCTACTCACAGTCTCGAGACTTGTAATGTTCTAACTTTGTTCCGTATTTTGAATTCGGAGACTAATATGATGAATTGTATTCGAAGACTAATCTTCTATTGTATTCGATAAATCTGCTGTTTATATGTTGTGCTATCTATATTCTGTGCAGTAATATATTTTGTAACCTGTGCAAATATCAGAAAAGAAAAAAAATTCCTCATATTCATACTAGTGGCGCACCACACTGCACTTTAGTGGCGCACTGCAATAAGCACACTAGTGGCGCATTATCTAGAAGTGCGCCATTAGTAACCCAGAGCACAAGGTAAATATGGCCCCCTGGGAGGCATAGTAATGGCGCACCATGTGACATACTAATGGCGCACTCGCTGGTGCGCCACTATTGTGTGGTATACTGATGGCGTGCCAGGGGTGCACCATTAGTATTAATTACTAGTGGCATGATGCTAGTGGCGCACCTGTTGTGCGCCATTAATGGCCAAAACAGGTTCGCCACTAGCAAGCATATCCTAGTAGTGATATGCTTAGTCCGAGAATGTTGAATGGGATTATAAGCAATCTTAATAGCACTCTCATTGTCGCAAAGCAATGGAACATGTTTCACATATATCCCATAATCTTTAAGAGTTTGAGTCATCCAAAGTAATTGAGCACAACATGAACTAGCGGCAATGTATTCCGCTTCGGCGGTGGATATGGATACCGAGTTTTGTTTCTTGGAGGACCAAGACACAAGAGATCTACCAAATAATTGGCAAGTACCCGAAGTGGACTTTCATCAACCTTACCACCGGCACAATCTGAGTCGGAGTAGCCCACAAGATCAAAAGAACACCTTTTAGGACACCAAATGCCAAAATTTGGTGTATGTATTAAGTATCTCACTACCCTTTTAACAGCCTTAAGATGACATTCTTTGGGGGTTGCTTGATATCCTGCACATATGCACACACTTAGCATGATATCGGGACATGATGCACACAGATATAACAATGAACCAATCATAGAGCGGTAAACCTTTTGGTCAACCGGTTCGCCAACCTTTGTCAAGTCAAAATTTGGCACAAAAATACATAGATGACTTATTAACTAGGACGGGGGTAGTATGTAATTAAATTGCGAATGTTTTTATTTTATTAATCGTATGTTTATGTGTCCTTTCGTCCTCCTCTCGCATGCTTGTGACCCCACTACCGCATACGGCTTAGAGCGCAATGTTGAGCAGCGCGCGGGGGCGTTCTTTTGGACAAACAGTGGTGAGCCCATTCCCGTGCAACTGCGTAGGTTTCCGTGCAAGCTTCGCGCCCGACCCGATGGAATCCCCCAAATCCCAATGCTTACCGGCATGCTATATAAACCCTCATGGCCGGCGAGACCTGCGTCACATTTTCCCCCTCCCCCCCTGTAGCTTATCTCATCTGCTTATCCCAGAATCGCCAATGGCACCGGTCCGTCATTGTCGCTCAGCCACTCCACCGTCATCAGAGGACAGATTCAGCTCGGAGGCTACACCACGATTGTGGAGCAGTCCCCGGTGTAGTTTACTGCGCATGGCCTCCCTATTGGGTGTGCGCGGAACACCCACCAGAGGCTCTACCTCCGCTACCGCCCTGGCCGCCACACCACCATCGAAAGCCAGGGAAATCGATGGCTCCGCCGCCGCGGCCCAAAGGCGGGAGGTGGCCCTCGTGGCTGCCACCCCACTGTCAGCCACTGTGGTCATCACCCGCTCCATCGCCGCGACCTGAAGTTGGGAGGTGGTGATCGTGGCCGCCACTCCATCATCGGCCGCCATGTCTGCCAGTCGAGCATCGACCACCGGGGTCATCACCCGCTCTGCCACCACTGCCCGAAAGAAGGAGGCGGAGGTGGAGGCCCGCACGTCCGTCAGCGACCTTGTGTGCTACATCGAGTTCCTGCAGGAGGAGGAGGAGCGCCTCGTCGAGCATGCAAAGAGCCTTACCGCCGCCGTGGCCACAGCACACGCTGCCGCAGAGGCGAGGAATCAGGAGATCTACGAGGAGAACCACCACTTCGAGAGGGGTCGTCTGGAGCGGTAGAGGGCGTTCAAGGTGAGCGTTGCGGAAGGTGTAGCAGCGGCAGGCACCGTATTGCAGTTGTCCAGCTCGTCGATAGGCTCCTCCTCCTCTGCCTCTTACTAAGCGTGCTCGGCAGAGGAGAGGCTACCGGAAGTAGCACAAAGCCCCTTCGTAGTAGTAGTATTTAGGGGAAATTTTCTTCAGCTCATCAAACTATAGATGTGGTGGAACTGAACAACGCACTTAAAATTAGCTAGTATATATAGTTGAACTAGCTATTTCAGTAAGTGGTTGGCAACAATTGGGGGAAAGTTTGGTCGGTCAGCTGTCGAGTTGAACTATTTGTATAATTACTGATTGCTTAATCTATGAATGAAATCTATGCTTAATTACAGAATCTTAGTTGCAAAAATTAGATAGTGCTAGTGATTTTTACCTGCATATTTTGACAAATCGCAACGTTACAAGGTTGAAAAGTGCCAGTGTTATTAGATCAACAAATGTCAATCTTTCCAGTTTGACAAATGGCAATATACCCAATATGACAGATGCAAATCTTACCAAATTGTCTATACGTGGTTGCACACAGGTCATCCAACACAATCATTTGCGTTAAAGGGATGTACAAATCTGCTCGGCACATTTTCTCTTGGCTTAGCGCCAAAGTCTGGCTTTGCATACCATATTGAATCTGAACCGTTTGCATTAAAGCGATGCACAAATCCCGTGCTACAAATTTTCCCTTGACTTACTGGGGAAGACCATAGCTCTCACTTTGCATACGGGTGTTCTATCTAAAATATTTGCGATCAAGAGCTGGAAAAATCCTGCTCATCACATTTTCCCTTGGCTTCCTGGGGAAGATGTCGGTTTGCTTACGGTGTTCTAACAAAAATGTTTCTGATGAGTGTTTTATATTTAAAAACCATTGCTTTATTTAAACAAAATTCTTTAATAAGTCTGTACATTAAGAGAGAAAAATGCAAGTTAGTTCAAACCATATCTTTCAATCAGTCACACTACGAATTTGTATTCATATGATCGAGATACAGTATTAAACAGAAAAAACTATTTCCGACGATGGCGGAGGCGGCATGCAACGCCGGCGTTGTCGTTGTCGAACTCCAGGACACCGTTGTTGAAGTCTTCAAGGCAGCACAGAATGTTCTTCACATAGAAATCAAACATCATGTCATTGTGTGATCGACGGGTGGGGCACGGGAGGAGGAAAACTATCGGTGCTGCAAGGTAGCATTCGATGGCGGAGTCCCATGCAGCTGAGGGGGGCACGTGCATGGGCACGGGCACGGCGGGGGCAGGCATACGCACGAGGACCTGCACCGCGGTGGTGCAGGGGCACGCACGGGCACGGGCACTTGCGCTGGCATGTACACAAACTCACACGGGTCCGCAGAGACCTTGCTGACGCCCGCGGATTCCAGCTCCGTGATAGTGCTCGATGACCAGCCCGTCAATGCTACGGGGATGGTCGCTGGCGCGAGTGCGGGGATGGGAGCTGGGATGGGTGCGGGGGCAGCAACTGTCGCGGCCAGCTCGTTCAGGGCCATGTCCATGAGGCCCGATTCCTCCTTATTTTCTATCTCCTCGGGCTCAGAGTCGACTTCACCAAACTTCAAGACTAGTGGCAGATGATCCTTCTATGCCATGGCGTTGGTGGTGGTCTGCAGGAGGGAGGGGAATGGGTGGCGAACAATAACACTGCCCATATTAGACAGCGGCTTGGGCGCCATTAATGCAGAGGATGCGAGCAAGGCGGGCGGCCATGGAAGTCAAAAGGCTCACTTCCAAGTGAGCATGCGCAGCTTAGAGCTCACATGCTTCTCGGTGAGCCTACGCATTGGAGGACAGCTTGCACGCCTCTAGGTCAGCTTGTGCACCGGACTGCGCTTGCACGCCTCCCGTTCACTGAAGCGGCTGTCCACATGGCACCTCCTATAGCCATTAAAAGAGAGACACATGGCATCACGTGAATGGTAAACAAAATGCACACGATTTAAATTATACAAATGTTTGAGATGTTGAAGTGGATGTGATGTGTTTCAAAATACCTTTGTTGGCTGTTATTCGAGTGCACCTTCTCTCAAAATGGACATGAAAAGTACCATAGCATGTTGGGTGGCATTCCATGATAGCATGCCAAGTTTCATGAATTTCAGACAAGTTTTGGATTTACTAGAATTTAAAAACAAAGCATCTCAATGTTTTGCCAGCAATTAACGGTGCCCTGGTGTTTGAAATTCATTCCTATTTCTTTCATGGGACCTAAGCATGCACCCAAGGACACACATTTGATTTTTCAACCCATTTTTCTACACTGGAGCATGTGCATGTAGTTCAAATTTGAATTATGCACATAAAATGCCTAGAAAACCGAGTTAATGTATAAAAATGTCGTAGCAAATCTTGAAAAATCCCAAAAATTGACACAACGCTCCTCCTATTTTATGTTGACACTAGGAAAATTTGAAAGCAAGAAGAAGCAACGAATGTTGTTTCACCCCCAAAGGTGGCACGTTCCCTACCGAAATCATCAGGATTGTTGTGGGAAGCTCTGGTTTGCGAGAAGCTTATACCCAAACCTGCCCCAAATGGGATGAAAAATTTACCACATCATGTTGATGCCGCTACATGATAGCATGCCAAGTTTCATGAATTTCAAACGAGTTTTTGATTTACTAGAATTTAAAACCAAAGTATTGCAACGTTTGCGGCCGAGCAACGGTGGCAAGGTGCTTGACATTCATTCCCATTTCTTGCATGGGACTTAAGCATGCACCCAAGGACACATATTTGATTTTTCAACTAGTTTATATGCACTGGAGCATGTGATGTAGTTCAAATTTGAATTATGCATATAAAATGCCTGGAAAAACCAGGTAATGTATAAAAATGTCTACGCAAACCCCGAAAAATTCCAAAGTTTAACACATCACTCCTTTTGTTGTATGTTGACACTAGAAAAAATTGAAATCAAGAAGAGGCAACGGATATCATTTCATCCCCAAAGGTGGCACATTCACCAAGATTTGTTGTGAAAAGCTTATACGCAAACCTGCCCCAAATGGGACAAAAAATTTACCAAGGCATGTTGGTGCCACTCCATAATAGCATGCCAAGTTTCATGAATTTCAGACAAGTTTTGGATTTACTAGAATTTCCAAACCATGTATCTCAATGTTTGCGGCCAAGCGACAGTGGCAAGGTGTTTGACATTCATTCCCATTTCTTGCATGGGACCGCAGCATGCAACAATGACACATATTATATTTTTCAGCCAATTTATATGCACTGGAGCATGTGCGTGTAGTTCAAATTTGAATTATGCACATAAATGCATAGAAAACTCAGTATGAAATTTTCCAAACGAACCCCAAAAAATACCTAAAATTAACACAACACTCATGTTGTTCTATGTTGACACTAGAAAAAATTGAAATCAAGAAGAGGCAATGGATATCATTTCGTTTAGAAAGGTGAAACGTTCTCTACGATAACCATGAGGCTTGTTGTGAGAAGCTTGGTTTGTGAGAAGCTTATACCCCAACCTGCCCCAAATGGGATAATATTTTTACCACGGCATGTTGATGTCATTCCATGCTAGCATGTCAAGTTTCGTAAACTTCAGACGCATTTTTGATTTACTGGAATTTAAAAACCATGTATCCCAATGTTAGCAGCCGAGCCACGGTGGCAAGGTGTTTGAAATTTATTCTCATTTCTTGCCTGGGACTTAAGCATGCAACCGAGGACACACATTTGTTTTTTCAGCCTGTTTTTATGCACTCGAGCATGTGCATGTAGTTCAATTTCTAATTATGCACATAAATGCCTAGAAAACTCAGTTAGCGTATAAAAATGTCCAAACGATCCCCAGAAAATTCTAAAATTTAACACGACACTCCTGTTGTTCTATGTTGACACAAGGAAAAAATTGAAAGCAAGAAGAGGCAAAAAATATAGTTTTGCCCATAAAGGTGACACATTTCCCTAATGGAACCATGAGCCCTCTTGTGAGAAGCTCTGGTCTGTGAGAAGCTTATACCATAACCTGCGCCAAATGGGGCAATATTTTTTACCCTAGCATGTTGATACCATTCCATGGTAGCATGCCAAGATTCATTAATTTCAGATGGGTTTTGGATTTACTAGAATTATAACATCAAGTACCTCAACGTTTGCCGGAGAGCCATGGTGCTGTGGTGTTTGAAATTTATCCCCAATTCTTGCATGGGACATAAGCATAAACCCATGGACACATATATGATTTTACAACCCATGTTGGTGCACCGGAGCATATGCATGTAGTTTAATTTTGAATTGTGCACCTGAAATGGCTAGAAAACTAAGTTAATGTATAAAAATGTCTAGACGAACCTTGAATAGTTCCAATTTTTTCGACACACCTATAGTTGCATGTTCACTGCAGATAAAAATTCTAGAAATTCAAACACCCTCCATTGCCGTTGTGACCCCATTATGTAATTCAAATCATGATAAAAAATCAAGTAGATCACACACAATTTATTATTACCAACCGTGTGAGATGTAGTACAAAATATCTTGGAGCACCGTCGGAGTATAGTACGCCTATGGCTTACGCGAGAAGGTGTGTCAGCTACAATCCACAGCCGACATGTCAAGCACACTAGCTCGCTCCCCAAATATCATTTCACTGTTCAATCGTCGCTGGTGAAAGATGGGGACGTGGACCCGCGTCGTGAGGGCAACTTCGGTGACCCACTCCAGCGAGAGAGCGGATGCAGCCGCCATGCACGTGCTAACAAGGAGCTTGACCGTGGCCGCACTAAGCGACCGGGTGGCCAAGGAAGCCCAACGGTCGTTGTTGCTTCTTAGGTGGCGGCAGCAACATCTACCTCGGGGATAGAAACTGGCGGGAGAGGCACAGCAGATGTCCGTTCCACAGTGGCGGCCTTAGCCCTGATAGAGGCCACCCACGACAATGTCGAAGTCGCCCAAGCCCAGTTCATGGCGTTCACCACACAAATTGAACAAAGCTTCTCCGACAATGGTCGGCAATCCACGGCCGAAGATTTGGCAATCACCGAGAGCATTCGAGCAACCATCCGTTCGCATACCTTGCCACGACGGAGCTCATCCAAGCCCAGATCGCTACCGCCCATGCCCAGCTCGTGGCGGCCTTTGAAGGAAATATGCGCTAAAGGCAATAATCAAGTTGTTATTTTGTATTTATTTATATCATGATAAATGTTTATTATTCATGCTAGAATTGTATTAACAGGAAACTTGATACATGTGTGAATACATACACAAAACACCGTGTCCCTATTATGCCTCTACTAGACTAGCTCGTTGATCAAAGATGGTTAAGTTTCCTAGCCATGGACATGAGTTGTCATTTGATGAATGGGATCACATCATTAGTGGAATGATGTGATGGACAAGACCCATCTGCTAGCTTAGCATAATGATCGTTCAGTTTTATTGCTACTGCTTTCTTCATGTCATATGTATATTCATCCGACTATGAGATTATGCAACACCCGGACATCGGAAGAATGCCTTGTGTGCTATCAAATGTCACAATATAACTGGGTGATCATAAAAATGCTCTACAGGTATCTCCAAAGGTGTTTGTTGGGTTGGCATCAATCGGGATTAGGATTTTTCACTTCGAGCATCGGAGATGTATCTCTGGGCCCTCTCCGTAATGCACATCATATGAAGCCTTGCACGCAATGTGACTAGTGAGTTACTTGCAGGATGGTGCATTACGGAACGAGTAAAGAGACTTGCCGGTAACAAGATTGAACTAGGTATGAAGATACCGACGATCGAATCTCGGGCAAGTAACATACCGATGACGAAAGGGAATAATGTATGTTGAGATAGCGGTTCCACCAATAATGATCTTTGTAGAATATGTGGGAGCTGTCAGGACCCCAATCCTAAGTCACACCAATCTAGCATGTAAAACATCATATCACTTTGCGGCCTCGCACACGGTATCCCCACGGTGCCACCTTACCTAGCCCGAGACCGTTAGCGCCTTTTGGCTCACGTATATGATACTGCCACTAGCATCTATATGACAAAGAACCTGGGCTGACATGACTAGTCATAAACCCAAGGTGGCGCTAGCTTACAGGGACATGCATACATGACCCAGCAATGAACATGTCGATCAACAACGTATGAACCCAAGTCGTAGCAAGCTACAGGGACTTAAAGGAACAACGTGTGACATTTCCCCCAAGGGACAAACTCAGGAACGAAGAAGGACACATGCCGGCCAGCCTAAGTGTTCTGGTGCAGTAGCAAGCTACCGTGGCTCAGTGGAAGCACTAGGAGCCATTTCCCGGTAAGAGAGGCAAACAAGAATGAACAACTAGGTTGTCGGATCCCACACATACCAAGCATTTCAATAACATACACACAATATGCTCGATATGTGCAAATACAACATGGCAACACAACATGGCTCTACAACTCAAGTATTTTATTCAATAGGTTCTGAGGAGCGACATATTACAAACATGGCTCACGACCCAACATTCAAAGCATACAAGTCAAAGCACATGCGGAAGCTTAACATGTCTGAGTACGGACATCTACAAATGATAAAGGCTAAGAAGCCTGACTAACTACCAGATCCTGCCGAGGGCACAAGATCGCGGCTGAGGTAACAAGCTAAATGTCAAAGTCCGCGCGTAACTACTAGCGAGACTGAAGACTCTCTGCAAAACATAAATTAATCAAACATGAGTACAAATGTACCCAGCAAGACTTACATCAGAACTAACTATGTATACATCATTATCAACAAAGGGATGGTGGGGTTTAACTGTAGCAAGCCAGCTTTGACTGGCTGGCTATCCTGAACTACAACTGCAAGTAACTCTTTTGAGGTGGCACACAGGAGTCCAGATATTCACCATAACAATACACCATTATGGACCCGCTCCCATCTCCCTACGAGAACGCCATCCATAGCACTCACGCTTATCTTATGCATTTTAGAGTATCCACTTTCACTTTTCTATGAACTGTATAGGCAACCCAGAGGTCCTTTATCATGGACGCGGCTATTCGAATAGATGATGTTAACCCTGCAAGGGTGTACTTCTTCACACACGCTCTCGCCACTTACCGCCATGTACATGTCATGTATCTTGGCAACCTTCAAGCGGAAGCCTGGCGAGGGTGTCGGCCACGACCTTACTAACCACACAAGTCTCTAGTCTAGTTTTATTGCCTATTCAGGTTCCATCTGCAGGGAGTCCGACTGAGGTTTCCACATACGGCCCCGAACGATGTGTACAGGGTTCCGCGACACCAAACGGGCGCTCGACATACCCGGCCACGTGCCTACCGCATCAACCCTCGGGTCAGCCCTGCGCACGGCCTCCACCAGCTACAAACACCAAAAAGTACTTATCAACTCCTGGACAGAGGACAAGGGCGGCTAATTAGTTGAGAGGGTCAATTAAGGATCCCAATGAGTGGTAGTAGCTGTTCGTGGATCACAAACACAGAACGCAGTTCCTGAGGACAGCTTCAATGAGACAACCCACCATGTACTCCTACATGGCCTCTCACCGCTACCTTTACCAAATCGTGTTCACACACTTAGCTCTCAATGGTAGGACATGTTCACAACTTTCCAAGTCATCCCCGATGAATCAGACCTGACTCAACTCTAGGCAGTAGCAGGCATGACTAACAAGCATGAATGAGTAGGCACATCAGGGCTCAAACAACTCCTACTCATGCTAGTGGGTTTCATCTATTTACTGTGGCAATGACAAGTCATGCAGAGGAAAGGGGTTCAGCTACCGCAGCATGTAACAGTTGAATTGTTGTTGTCCTAATACAGTAAAATAGAGCAGAAGCGAGAGAGTGGGATGGTATTGGAATGAACAAGGGGGTTTTGCTTGCCTGGCACTTCTGAAGATAGTATAGCTCTTCATCGGCGTCATCGATCTCATCGTCAGAACCACGTCTACTTAGAGGGGACAAATACCGGCAAACAAGGAAGAACACCATCAATGCAATGCATAATGTGATGCATGATCATGACATGTCAATATGCTGTGATTTGAGCTAATGCAACTAGCAACAAGTTAAATGGAGTAGGTTTGAACCCTAGGTTCAAGTTCAAACCCCATATGTGAAGGTTTAAATCCCATTTATATGATTTGGCCTAAACAGTACCCATAAGTTGTTCTAACATGCATGAAAATGATACAGATGGATAGATTGGATTTTTTTGATCATTTTTCATATATAATTTGTTTCATTTGGAGTTGCGGTTGAATTTATATGAATTTTAGAAGTTTAGGATATTTTGTGATATTTCCTGGATTATTTTAAATACAGAAACTATTTACTACGTCAGCATGACATCAGCATTGCGTCAGTATTTCAACGGGGCTAGTCTAGGTCGAACCTGACGTGTGGGGTCCACACGTCAATGACACATGGACTAATCCTGGTCAAACCCAGCGCTGACTGGGGTTTGACTAGGGGTAGGGCCCACTGACAGTGGCTGTTAGCGAGCCTAGTTGGCTGTGTTAGTGCCTAAGGACGTACACGTCGGCAGTCGCCGGAGTTTCGCCGGCGACGACCATATCGTGCGGCGGAGATCGTCGGGATTTCGCTACAGCCCATGTTTTGAGGCGGGGTTTGGCTTTGCGTGATGGTGGTGTTCGGACCTAGACGGAAACGACGCTACGGGGCAACTCCGGGCGAGATGGTGGTGTCTGCGGGTTCCTGGGAGCGCGCTGAGGACGAAAACATGCTCGAACGCGGCGTGTGTGGGCTCTAGCCACGGCGGCAACATGGCTGGCGGCGAGCAAGCGTTCGGGCAGGGTGGCGCTAGAGCTAGGGGATGAGCGGGGCGACAGGGCTTGGGGTGAAACGACGAGGAGCTCAGCTCGAGTTGGAGGGGATGCTCAGAGGGCTCGAGGACGGACGGGATTGGACGAATCGGGCGATGGCATCGTGCGGTCATGGACGGGGAAGAAACGCCGCGGCGTCGTCTTGGGGCGTCCGGGCTTTAGTGGGTTGGCGTAGAGGGTCTTGGGGTCCGGGCGGAGCTCGGGGTCACGGCCACGGTGCAAGGGAACGGCGGTGGGCGCAGTGGCAGTGAGCAGTGGTGATGGCGCGCTCGGTGTGTATGAGAAAGAGAGAGCCAGAGGGAGGGGAGAGCTCGGGGAAGAGAGAGGAAGAGACAGACGGCTACGGGCGGCTGTGTGGCGGCCTTAGCGGCCTCTAGAGGCGGTGGCACGTAGGAGGTGCCGCGCGCGCGGCGACCGCTCTCCCTGCCTACTGGCGCAGCGAGGAAGACGATAGAGGGAGCTGCAGTGCTGGGCCGCACAGGTGAGTCCCACGTAAGACTCTCTCTCCCTCTCTCTTTAATTTTTCTTTTCTATTTCTGTTATTTTGTTTTGATTTAGTTTGAGAACTAAACCATTTTAAAACTTTCTATAAATTTTTATGTGAGCTCAGAGAACTAGTCCAAGGTCACATGCAAACTTACTAAAATATTTGAACATTATTTCTTATATAGCAGAAATAATTCCAACACAAATATATTATTGATTTAAATCAAAGGCCCTAAATAAATTATTTCTATGACTCCAAAATTATTGGTTTGAATTTATCTCATGCCAATATTTTCACAAAATAACAGGAACATTTTCTTGGACTCATTTGATGAGATTTAAATGTTGATTATTTTTAGAGGTATTCTGTGGCTTTGAAAATTCCTCAATTCAAATTTCATTTGAATTTAAACATGATGCTCACCTCGAAGCTAGCCTAGGTCAAAACAGAACTAAGGATTTGACAACTCACCCCCACTAAAACAAGAATCTCGTCCCGAGATTCAAGCGTAGGGTATGATGAAAAGGGAACACAAAACTAACACGATCTTCATGATCCAACTTGCACTTCATAGGAACGTTGATTCCTTGCATAATCTTGGTCTTGACAACTCTGCTTTCGAGATCTTCATCAAACACGAGGGCAGAGACAACCCTACAATGATGGATCATATGAATGATCACAAGATCAACTCACGGAATGAGACATAGAAACATCACTTGAGCTGAGAGGAAAAGAACACTTTGGAAAGGACGGAAGAAACAATTTGACGAAGGTTTCAAAGTAGCGAGAAAAAATTGCCATGGTTCCATAATAGGGCACCTCAGAGAAGGTGACTCGTAGAATCATCCCTTAAGCGGAAAAAAGAATTACTTTTGATGCAGAGATCATTGAGACTCTTTATAGCAGCCTAAGGCAATTCACCAACAATCGTTTGACGGAGTATGAAAGAATGGCATACCCGGACTAGAATGGATGACGTGGACTACCTTGTTGAAGATAACGCAAGGAATGATTTGTGCTTAGCATCGGAAATGGATGGAACCCATGGTAGGACCACTTTTGAAGACGATCCTGATCAGTAATTACTGAAAAAGGTCCCTGGTAGGATGGCACAATGGCAGTGCAAGCTGGGAACAAAATGCAAATGCTGGAATGATTCTAGTAACTGGGGAAAAACTCAACCGTCGAGAGTAATTCCATAGTTTGAATGGTTATAGGATAATCGAGGAAATTGAGAGCAAATCCTAATTAATGCCAATGATAAACCTAGGGCTTGCGCGTGCTCTCAAGAACTTAGCATTTCCATAATCATCAAGGTTTTGACAATATTCGTGTCAAGGATCCTGGCAACACAACATACTACCATGATGAATAGTGATGGATGATGCAGATGCAAAGGAAGAAAACACCTTCTCAGATTTCACCTTAGCGAGGCCAAGGGATCAAAATCTGGATGTTCGACCGAGAGACATTTAGCACTCTGCTTCTAATGTTCTCCTTGATGTGCTAGCTTAACCGATTCATTAAAATGGTTTGGTATCTAGAACACCAAGTAAAGGTCGGGCTTCAAGAGCTCAAGAATCCATAAGGAATAACTACTGGAGTAAACCCTATGAGATCCTTATGGGGAGGTGGCCAACTTCCTTAAACAAGATTACTACAATAACGGGTCTTCCGGCTGGGTGTGTTGGCCACGACATCCACTTTACCAGGTTACAGAGAAACCAATATTATAGTTCTTGGGAAACGTTCCAACCATCATATCAGCCTGAGAATCAGATCTGGTTGGTGTCAGGATGTACCAGACTCATAAGTCTGGAAGGAAAAATGAAAGTTTGCAACACAAATCGACAAGATGACGTTGCATGATTTTCGGGAAATGGACTACGATAGCAGGCTCCAAAGCCTGAGCTGGTTCTGCGACAAACATGTGAGCACGCTGTCCTAGACAAGCATGGCCATGTAGTAGTCTTATAATAAAACACTACTGAATTCAGGTGGGGATCCATCAACAAGGCTATCAAAGTCCTTGCATAAGGATTGCTCTTAAGAAGAGACTTCTTCTCCTTGAACAAATCAATCAGTGGCTTGGTGTGCTAGGGATGCGTATAGAATGAAGATGATCAGTCTATTAGACCATAGAATTCTTTGCACGTACATGACTGACTTGGGATGATTCCAAAGGAAACAAAAACAATCTTTCTCGAACTCATGGCGGCAACTTGCACCAAGTGCACGTGAACCAGAGGAAGTCACTCCTTTCAGCCGAACATATGCTTCATGAACGGAACATGAAGATAATGCCTATAAAAGTTTCCAATACTAGCTGGATGTTCAACATGGATCATGGAGAAGATAACAATATTCCTGATGGGATCAACAACAATTCTTCTAGGTTTCCATATAAGTGGAGTTCCACAATTATGTGAACAAGGTGATAGCATTGGTCAGACCAAAAGATATAATGGTTTATGCTCGAGGAAACAACCACGAGTAAGACAACATTATGAATATCGTTGGTTCTGATTTGATTTGATGATAGCCCATACTCAAATCAAGGACTTGATAAGATGATAGGTCCATTAACTGACCACGAGGGTCAATCGATGAAAATACCACCTTTCTTCAACACACATACACAAGGATATCACTTTGTAATGAACTAAGTCGGACAAGTTTTTATCTTCCAACTTTCCAAGTTGTTGTCTAGCTTAATCAACTAGCTCAGGGTATCCATCACAGATTCTTGGAGAAAGGGTGGCTTATAAGAAACCAACTTGATCACGAACTCAACATAGCGGTCAGGTGACAACCTGGTGATACCTCCGAGAAGATATTCGGAAAATCAGGAACCACCGATATGTTACTAAACTCGAGATCAATCTTTCTTTTCAGATCAAGACGATATGATCAAATAAGCAAGGGATTGACACAATCCTAACTCATTGATCGAAGAGTGCACCAGAAGTAAGGACTAGGTAGCACGATCAACCTTAGGGTGATGATTTAGTAATCAACATGCTAAGAATGAGGTTATTGTCCATCTAACTATCGAGCAATGGAGTTGCTAGGAGTATAGATTTCACACAACACGATTCACTTGTCGGTATTCCGGTTGCAACAACACGGAACCGAGGAATGAATAATGATGGCGAGAAGTATCTCTAAGTCAAGAATTCATAAGAGCTAGTGCGATTCTCATGAAAATCCTAACATAAAGGGGGCAATACTCCAGAGTAGAATAGAATCAAAAGCTGGATTGGCATTGTCATTTGCGGATTACAATTGCTCTTACCCAATCCTGGATATGGATGAGGTTCTGGAGTTTGTTTCTCCTAGTCATTCTGGAATAGAATGGCTTGACGGACCACAAGGGTAATAGGCATTGATGAATGATTGAATGCATAATCTTGACTATCAATTGATAGACGAAGGTCAGAAAACAACTAAAGAGGGACAACTCAAAAGAACAAATAATTTTCTGAGTTGTGGATGCATGGATTAGCATGTCGAACGAGTGCAACATATTTCTTCCGGACAACCCATGCAGAAAGGTAGAACTGGCAGATTCACAAAGTAGAATGAAGAATGCATCAAGAGCACTCTTGTTGTGATCCTTAGGTTCAAGAACTTCTGCCATAAGCAGACCATGTTATTTGGAAGAACGATATACCACAGACCTCGAGGACTATCACAAAGGTTGCTAATAACCTAAAGGAACTAGCAAACCCTATCAACATGAAGTAAGTAGGGTGAATCTTGGGTTCAAAAACCCAGGAGTAGAATACCTACTATTAAGTGGCATCACAAGATGCTTTCAAGAATGACAGCCAGAATTATCACACTGGGATCACAAAGAATGGCTAGATTACAAGGTGATTAACTAAGACACCTAGGGTCATAATAACAGTTTCAACCTATATACCGAGGCAATGAAGTACCTCAACACACTAGCTAGTGTGGTTAATTTGGCCAAAAGGAACACCGGGAAGGGAGAGAAAGGATTTGCAAATGCATCGGACTATTTAGAAAACTGGGATGACTCGGACAGCATAACGGCTGTAATTGTTCAAAAAGATTCGAGACATTTTGCAAAATGGTAGCATGGCCACTCAACATCACAATATCAAGGATCTGAGGCCAACTATGAACATACGAAGGTAGAAGAAAATGAACTGAGACTTGAATCCATCAATCTTATAAGTCTACGGATTAGTAACACGTGATCGTGATAGAAAGAAGAGAAAGCCTAGTTCCTTAACCCTGTAGGAAAGATAGGATGACTCGGATCAGAAGGCCATAAGGTAAAGGAGTAAAAAGAGCCTTACGTTCCCATCCACAATCTATTCCCTTATATAACTGAAGAATCTCTAGACTCAACTTCGACCAGTTTGGTTGGTAATCCTACAGGAAATCAAGCTCTGATACCAAAGCTGTCAGGACCCTGATCCTAAGTCACACCGATCTAGCATGTAACACATCATATCACTTTGCTGCCTCACGCAAGGTATCCCACGGGTGCCACCTTACCTAGCATGGGACCGTTTGCACCTTTTGGCTCACGTATATGATAGTGTCGCTAGCATCTATATGACAATGAACCCGGGCCACCATGACTAATCGTAAACCCAAGGTGGCACTAACTTACAACGACATGCATACATGACCCAGCAACGAACGTGTCGATCAACAATGTATGAACCCAAGTCGTAGCAAGCTAGAGTGACTTAAAGTAACAACGTGTAACATTTCCCCGAAGGGACAGCCACAGAAACGAAGAAGGACACATGCCGGCCAGCCTAAGTGTTCCGGAGCAGTAGCAAGCTACCATGGCTCAGTGGAAGCACTAGGAGACATTTCCCAGTAAGAGAGGCTACCCAGAATAAACAACTAGGTTGTCGGATCCCACACATACCAAGAATTTCAATAACATACACACAATATGCTCGATATGTGCAAATACAACATGGCATCACAATGTGGCTCTACAACTCAAGTATTTATTCAATAGGCTCCGAGGAGCTAAGTATTATTTTTTTGTGGAATTAGACGGTAGGAGAGGCTCCTACTGTGTTTTCATATATATATATGGGGGTGTTACATAGTTACATCTCATGTACAAGGGGGTTGCACATCTTCACCCCCTAGGGTGGGGGTGAGCAAGCTAATGAAAAGTACAAGTGTTAGGTTAAAGAGTGTACACATGAGGCAATGGAGGCACCAAGGGCCTCTTTAGTTCTATGCTACAGCAAGCTAAAGTCTTGGATGAATCTACTAAGCCAGGTGTCAATACTGGGTATGATGCCTCTGAAGTGTTTATTGTTCCTTTCTTTCCCTAGGCTCCAAGCAATGATCAGGAATATATCAAAGAAGAATAGTGGCCCATTCCAAGTTTGGTGCATCCCATGGAGGAGTTGGAGCCTGCATGAATATAAGGGCCATACAATGCCAAGTTTGTTCCAATAGGCTTGAATGAACGAACATGAGAAGATCATGTGGTCAACCGTTTCCTCAACTTGCATCCCGCAGAGCTGGCACGTGTGGTCGTCGCCAATGTTGAAATGCCTTTGTTTCAGCATATTCCTAGTGTTGAGGCGATCATGAATGAGAAGCCACCCAAAGACCTTAATCCGCATAGTGCAGTGTGATTTCCACAAGTGCGAGAAGGTAGGATGTGTATCAGCCTCTCTAAAGTTGTACTTATAATAATGGGCCATTTGCATTTCTACCCCTAACTTGAACCACCTACTCAGATTTGCCCCTAATTTCAAAGCATGCTCAAATTTGCCCCTCTGCCGTTAAGTCACTACTCAGAAATGCCCTTCCGTCCAGTCAAAGGCCTTTGACCGTCAGAGGCCCATGTGTACTGTAGCAGACGGAAAGTGCTACAGTATTGGACGAAAAGTGCTACAGTATTCTACGGCAGGGCATTTCTGAGTAGTGACTTAACGGCGGAGGGGCAAATTTGAGCATGCTTCAAAATTAATGGTAAATCTGAGTAGTGGGTTCGAGTTAGGGGCACAGATGTAAATGTCCCTATAAAAATTGGTTGCTCTGAAGTTAGTTTTTCCCCAAGCATAAGACCAACATCATTCATGGAGGTGGTGGGTTGATAGTGCATGGATATTTCCTGGAGATCACGGACCTCATCCAGCGCTTGGGGAGACAAGGGTGAGTGAAAGGTTTCATCAATTGCCGTGCTGCCCATGAAATCTTCAACTGACCATCTTAATTGGTGGCGAAGGAGATGGCACGGGGGTGAGTGGTCTCAAGCACATCGTCACCCCAGAGACCTTTCCAGAATAGGGTCGTCGAGCTAGAAACGATCTGAACACGTGAGACTCCCATAAAGACGGGTGTGAGCTTGAGGATATCACGCCACCAGAAGAAGCCAATAGTTTCAGCTGCGCGTGGGATTTTATCCATATAGTAGTTGTCCCAAAGTAGACACACCAAGGGGATGTCCATCTTGTTATAAAATTTGTGTAAGAATTTCAAGAGGAGTGCTTCGTTCTGGAGCTTAATGTTGATCACCCCAATACCACCATGTTTCTTGGTCTTGCAAACCATCTCCCACGCAGCCAAAGAGCTACACTTGTTACCTTGATCTGTCTTTTTAGTCCAAAGGCATCTTCTTCTTATCCTGTCGAGCATCTCGATCAATTTTGGAGGAAATTTCAGGGTACACATGGCATATATGAGGAGGGAAGTGACGGTGGCGTTGAGCCAAGAGAGTTTGCCTCCATAAGACATCATGGCAATCATCAAGGTGAGGCACCATTCTACAGAGCAAACCAATGGCATAAGATCCATCACCGTTGGCGTAGACGTGCCAAGAGGTAGCCCGTGGTATGTGAAAGGCATTTTGCCTATAGAACAGCCAAAAACACGCGCCAAATCAGCTGCCACGTTGGGAGGGGTGTTGATTGGCACAAGAGTGGACTTGTGAAAGTTGATTTTCAGGTCGATGGACGACACGTAATCTGTCAGAATCCCTTTGACAGTGGCGGCCTCCTGAGGACAGACAAGTAAGATTGTATCGTCCATGTACTGGATAACTGGATAATCTATCTGGCCTGTGCATGGGAAGGGGAGTTGAATTAGCCCTTGTCTGAATGCCTCATTAATGGCAGCTTGTAGGAGGTCCGCGCCAAGGACAAAAATTAGAGGCGATAGAGGGTCGCCTTGCCAGATGCCACTATGAAAGTGGAATTGTCGAACAGAAACGCCGTTAAGGAGAACAGAAGAACGACCAGTGGAGAATATGCACTTGATCTAGGAGAGCCACTTGTCGTTAAACCCCACGTGCTTCATGATATTGATCATAGGAGTATGCTCGATGGTATCAAAAGCCTTCGCGAAATCGAGCTTTAAAAGAATGATTGCGCGTTCTGTTTGGCACTGGTGGATGTATTGGAAGGCCCAAGCGAGGCATTCTTGGATCGTGCGCCCCTTGATGAATCCATAATGGTTCCTGTGGATGAGCTGAAGAATGACATCTTGAAGGCAATTAGCAAGAAGCTTGGTGAGAAGCATGAGGCAGCAATTGAGTAGTGTGATCGGCCAATAGTCATTGACTATCTTAGGAGAGTTCGTCTTGGGAATGAGGCATAGAAATTGTGTTTGATGATAGGCCAACACACTTTTAAGAATGCCCCACTAAATCCATCGGGACCCGGGGCATGATCAACAGGCATTTCTTTGACAATATCATCAATCTCAGCGTGAGTGAAGGGGTCCGTCAAGTGATCAAGTTTTTTTTTGACTGGGGACTGCAGGGCTTACACCCCACAGCATTTTATTAAAACCAAGAGCAGCAAGTACATAGAAAGGTTCCTTAAGAAAAGGAACAAAATAGAGGTTTGTAGGACAGTAGCAAATTTCCCTCGAGTGGATGACCTATGGTTTATCAATCCGTGGGAGGTGTAGGATGAAGATGGTCTCTCTCAAGCAACCCTGCAACCAAATAACAAAGAGTCTCTTGTGTCCCCAACACACCCAATACAATGGTAAACTGTATAGGTGCACTAGTTCGGCGAGGAGATGGTGATAGAAGTGCAATATGGATGGTAGGTATGAGTATTTGTAATCTGTAAATATAAAAAAAGCAAGGTAGCAAGTGATAAAAGCGAGCGTAAACGGTATTGCAATGCTAGGAAACAAGGCCTAAGGTTCATACTTTCACCAGTGCAAGTTCTCTCAACAATAATAACATAATTGGATCATATAACTATCCCTCAACATGCAACAAAGAGTCACTCCAAAGTCACTAATAGAGGAGAACAAACGAAGAGATTATTGTAGGGTACGAAACCACCTCAAAGTTATCCTTTCTGATCGATCTATTCAAGAGTCCGTAGTAAAATAACATGAAGCTATTCGTTTCGTTCGATCTATCCTGGAGTTCGTACTAGAATAACACCTTAAGATACAAATCAACCAAAACCCTAATGTCACCTAGATACTCCAATGTCACCTCATGTATCCGTGGGTATGATTATATGATATGCATCACACAATCTTTGATTCATCTATTCAAGCAACACAAAGAACTTCAAAGAGTGCCCCAAAGTTTCTATCGGAGAGTCAAGACAAAAACGTGTGCCAACCCCTATGCATAAGTTCACAAGGTCCCTGAACCCACAAGTTGATCACAAAAACATACATCAAGTAGATCACATGATATCCCATTGTCACCGCAGATAAGCTCATGCAAGACATACATCAAGTGTTCTCAAATACTTAAAGACTCAATCGATAAGATAACTTCAAAGGGAAAACTCAATCCATTACAAGAGACTGGAGGGGGAGAAACATCATAAGATCCAACTACAATAGCAAAGCTCGCGATACATCAAGATCGTAACACCTTAAGAACACGAGAGAGAGAGAGAGATCAAACACATAGCTACTGGTCCATACCCTCATCCCCGAGGGTGAACTACTCCCTCCTTGTCATGGAGAGCGCCGGGATGATGAAGATGGCCACCGGTGAGGGATCCCCCCTTCGGCAGGGTGCCGGAACAGGGTCCCGATAGATACGTTGGAGACGTATCAAGCATCACCAAGCTTAATTCCTCCTCGTCCTCGAGTAGGTAAATGATAAAAATAGAATTTTTGATGTGGAATTCTACCTAGCATATTTCTTAATGTAATTCTCTTTATTGTGGCATGAATGTTCAGATCCATAAGATTCAAAATAAAAGTTCATATTGACATGAAAACAATAATACTTCAAGCATACTAACAAAGCAATCATGTCTTCTCAAAATAACATGGCTAAAGAAAGCTATCCCTACAAAATCATATAGTCTGACTATGCTCTATCTTCATCACACAAAATATTTAAATCATGCACAACCCCGATGACAAGCCAAGAAATTGTTTCATACTTTTGATGTTCTCAAACTTTTTCAAATTTCATGCAATACATGAGCGTGAGCCATGGACATAGCACTATATGTGGAATAGAATGGTGGTTGTGGAGAAGACAAAAAGGAGAAGATAGTCTCACATCAACTAGGCATATCAACGGGCTCTGGAGATGCCCGTCAATAGATATAAATGTGAGTGAGTAGGGATTGCCATGCAATGGATGTACTAGAGCTATAAGTGTATGAAAGCTCAACAAAAGTAACTAGGTGGGTGTGCATCCCACTTGCTTGCTCACGAAGACCTAGGGCATTTTGAGGAAGCCCATCATTGGAATATACAAGACAAGTTCTATAATGTAAAATTCCCACTAGTAAATGAAAGAGACAACATAAGAGACTCTATCATGAAGATCATTGTGCTACTTTGAAGAACAAGTGTGGAAAAGGATAGTAACATTGTCCCTTCTCTCTTCTTCTGTCATTTTTTTATTTTGGTGGGCTTCTTTGTCCTCTTTTTTTATTTGGGATTCTTTGGTCTCTTTTATTTTCCATAAAGTCCGGAGTCTCATCCCGACTTGTGGGGGAATCATAGTCTCCATCATCCTTTCCTCACATGGAACAATGTTCTAATAATGAAGATCATCACACTTTTATTTTCTTACAACTCAAGATTAAAACTCAATGCTTAGAACAAAATATGACTCTATGTGGATGCCTCCGGCGGTGTACCGGGATATGCAATGAATCAAGAACGACATGTATTAAAGAATTATAACGGTGGCTTTGCCACAAATACGATGTCAACTACATAATCATGAAAAAGCAATATGACAATGATGGGGCGTGTCATAATAAACGGAACGGTGGAAAGTTGCATGGCAATATATATCGGAATGGCTATGGAAATGCCATAATATGTAGGTATGGTGGATGTTTCGAGGAAGGTATATGGTGGGTGTATGGTACCGGCGAAAGTTGTGTGGCACAAGAGAGGCTAGCAATGGTGGAAGGGTGAGAGTGCGTATAATCCATGGACTCAACATTAGTCATAAATAACTCATATACTTATTGAAAAAATCTATTAGTCATCAAAATGAAGTACTACGTGCATGATCATAGGGGGCTAGATTGGTAGGAAAAGATCATCGCTCGTCGCCGATAGCCACTCATAAGGAAGACAATCAAAAAATACATCATGCTCCGACTTCATCACGTAATGGTTCACCATACGTGCATGCTATGGGAATCACAAACTTTAACACAAGTATTCCTCAAATTCAAAACTACTCCACTAGCATGACTCTAATATCACCATGTTCATATCTCAAAACAATCATAAGGAATCAAACTTCTCATAGTATTCAATGCACTTTCTATGATAGTTTTTATTATACCCAACTTGGATGCCCATTATCTTAGGACCAATTTTATAACCAAAGCAAACACCATGCTGTTCTAAAATACTCTCAAAATAATATAATTGAAGCATGTGAGATCAATAATTTCTATAAAATAAATCCATCATCGTGCTCTAAAAAGATATAAGTGAAGAACTAGAGCAAACAACAAACTACTCCAAAAGATATAAGTGAAGATCAATGAGTAGTCGAATAATTATGCAACTATGTGAAGACTCTCTAACATTTAAGAATTTCAGATCTTGGAATATTATTCAAACAGCAAGCAAAACAAAAAAAAAACAAAATGACGCTCCAAGACAAACACATATCATGTGGTGAATAAAAATATAGCTCAAAGTAAAGTTACTGATGAATGAAGACGAAAGAGGGGATGCCTTCCGGGGCATCCCCAAGCTTAGGCTCTTGGTTGTCCTTGAATATTACCTTTGGGTGCCTTGGGCATCCCCAAGCTTAGGCTATTGCCACTCCTTATTCCATAGTCAATCGAATCTTTACCCAAAACTTGAAAACTTCACAACACAAAACTCAACAGAAAACTCGTAAGCTCCGTTAGTATAAGAAAATAAAAACACCACTTAGTTACTGTTGTGAACTCATTCTGAAGTCATATTTGTGTAAGACTATTGTATTCCAACTTCTCTATGGTTCATACCCTCCGATACTACTCATAGATTCATCAAAATAAGCAAACAACACATAGAAAACAGAATATGTCAAAAACAGAATAGTCTGTAGCAATCTGTAACTTTTGAATACACCTCTAACTCAAAACATTCTACCAAATTAGGAAAACCTGAGCAATTTGTGTACCAATCCATAGCAAAACTAATCAGATCAAAAGCACGTTTCTGTGAATTATCAAAACTAATTTACTGGGTGCAAAAGCTTCTGATTTTCAGCAGGATCAACACAACTATCACCATAAGCTATCATAAAGGTCTCACTTGGCACTTTATTGAAACAAAAGCTATGAAACATGATTACTACAGTAGCATAATCATGTGAAAAAACAAAAACAGTAAAGGTAAATATGGGGTTGTCTCCCAACAAGCGCTTTTCTTTAATGCCTTTTAGCTGGGCATGATGATTTCAATGATGCTCGCATAAAAGATAAGAATTGAAACATAAAGAGGGCATCATGAAGAATATTACTAACACATTTAAGTCTAACTCACTTCCTATGCATAGTGATTTTGTGAGCAAACAACTTATGGGAACAATTATCAACTAGCATAGGAAGGCAAAAACAAGCATAACTTTAACACTTTAAGCACATAGAGAAGAAACTTGATATTATTGCAATTCCTACAAGCATATATTCCTCCCTCATAATAATTTTCAGTAGCATCATGAATGAATTCAACAATATAACTATCACATAAAGAATTCTTTTCATGATCTACAAGCATAGAAATTTTATTACTCTCCACATAAGCAAAATTCTTCTCATGAATAGTAGTGCGAGCAAACTGAAAGATAACTATGATGTGAGACATAATCCAATTGAAGATTAAAATCAAGATGACAAGTTTCATGGTTATCATTGTTACTTATAGCATACATGTCATCACAATAATCATCATATATAGGAGGCACGCTTTCATCATAATAAATTTGCTCATCAAAACTTGGGGGACTAAAAATATCATCATCATCAAACATAGCATCCCCAAGCTTGTAGCTTTGCACATCATTAGCATCATGATTATTCAAAGAATTCTTACTAACAACATTGCAATCATGATCATCATACAAATATTTAGTGCCAAAGATTTTAATGCATTCTTCTTCAAGCAATTGAGCACAATTATTGGAATCCTTATTTTTCACGAAAGACATTAAAAAGATCAAGCATATGAGGCACCCTCAATTCCATTTTTTGTAGTTTTCTTTTATATACTAAACTTGTGATAAAACAAGAAACTAAAAGATTCAGTTGTAAGTTCTAATGATATAACTTCAATCACTCACCTCCCCGGCAACGGCGCCAGAAAAGAGCTTGATGCCTACTACACAACCTTCTTCATGTAGACGTTGTTGGGCCTCCAAGTGCAGAGGTTTGTAGGACTATAGCAAATTTCCCTCAAGTGGATGACCTAAGGTTTATCAATTCATGGGAGGCGTAGGATGAAGATGGTCTCTCTCAAGCAACCCTGCAACAAAATAACAAAGAGTCTCTTGTGTCCCCAACACACGCAATACAATGGTAAATTGTATAGGTGAACTAGTTCGGCGAAGAGATGGTGATACAAGTGCAATATGGATGCTAGATATGAGTATTTGAAATCTGAAAATATAAAAACAGCAAGGTAGCAAGTGATAAAAGTGAGCGTAAACGGTATTGCAATGCTAGTAAACAAGGCCTAAGGTTCATACTTTCACTAGTGCAAGTTCTCTCAACAATAATAACATAACTGGATCATATAACTATCCATCAACATGCAACAAAGAGTCACTCCAAATTCACTAATAGCGGAGAACAAACGAAGAGATTATTGTGGTGTATGAAACCACGTCAAAGTTATCCTTCCTGATCGGTCTATTCAAGAGTCCGTAGTAAAATAACATGAAGCTATTCTTTCCGTTCGATCTATCCTAGAGTTCGTACTAGAATAACACGTTAAGATATAAATCACCCAAAACCCTAATGTCACCTAGATACTCCAATGTCACCTCAAGTATCCGTGGGTATGATTATACAGTATGCATCACACAATCTCAGATTCATCTATTCAACTAACACAAAGAACTTCAAAGATTGCCCCAAAGTTTCTACCGGAGAGTCAAGACGAAAACGTGTGCCAACCCCTATGCATAAGTTCACAAGGTCACTGAACCAGCAAGTTGATCACCAGAACATAAAAAAAAAGACACATCTGTGACATTTGGGCCGAACGAAACTTTTTTCTGTCATACTTATGACACTTCCATGACGATAATTGTGACAAAACCTGGTATCATCATAGATGTGGTGGGATCCTACTTTTATGACAAAAAATCATGACAGAAAATGGGCTTTTCGTCCTGGGCGGGCCAGAGACGTAGCTGCATGACATTCTTTGGGCCGTGCATGACAGAAATAACCGTGGTAGAAGCGAGGGCGAGGAAAATTTCGGCAAGTTCCCGGTTACGGTGGGAGGTCGGGGGCCGAGCAATGCGCGTTTCTCTCGTACACGTACGCGCGCGTGTGCGAGGCGTTGGTCTAACTGAACCCGAGCGAGGTGTTGGGCTCTAACTGAACCCGAGTGATTGCACTGTAGGCTACGAGTTACTGAACCCGAGCGATCGATCGATTGCTGTTAACTGAATCCGATCGAGCGATTCCTTCGCTACTGCTACTAACTGAAGCCAATCGATGCTACCTCTAGGATGAACAGTGAGCATTGCGGGGGGGGGGGGGGAGGGGGTTGGATGAATAGTGAGAGGTGGCGTTGCCTCTGGATGAACAGTACCCCGATCGATCGAGCCGGTTGGGGCTGGATGAACAAGACCCCCGTGGAGTGGATGGCTGGATGAACAGGACGACCCTGTGGAGGGTTGGATGAACAGTAGACGGTGGAGGGGTGCCCGTGGAGGGGTGGTTGAACAGTAGCTGGTGGAGTAGCACGTGGTGGAGGCTGGATGAACAAGAGCCCGTGGAGGCTGGAGGAGGTCGACAGTAGCCCATGGAGGCTGGAGGAGGTCGACGGTGGAGATGAATAGTATCCGGTGGAGTCCCGTTTTGCGATACACCAGACCCCTCCCGATGAACATGACCATCGTTTCGACCGTAGTGCTCCAACACAAGTCCGTTTCGTCCGTTTTGCGGTACGCCACACCCCTCCCGATCAACAGGACCCCTGTTTCGACCGTAGGAGGTCTGTTTCCTCCGTTTTGTGGTACGCTAGACCCCTCCCAATGAACAGGATCCCGTTTCGAACGTGGCCGATCAAACACAAGGCCGTTTCCTCCGTTCTGTGGTACGCCAGGCCTCGTTTCCATCGCCTGTTCCGTCCAAGCCCTCCAGATGAACACGACGACGCATTCCGTTCCGACCCAGCCGGTTGGCTCCCCATGAACACGACAACGACACTGTTTCTCCGTTCTGACCCAGCCATGTACACGAGCCTTGGCCATACGTATGCGCGAGTAGGCATTCGAGACCCCGCCTGTATGTACACATACGTGGCCGTATTTTCTTTCTTGCAATACTGGCCGCTGTATGTACGTGTACATGATACGTGTGCGCCTCTACTATGACACGTGCACCTCTACATCGACTAGTATGTATGTACACGTTCATGACCAGAATGACAACGCTATGTACGCTTCGACCTGGTAGGTCCCGACTGTCAGGCACTTCCTTGCGTGCGAAGATGTAGCTGGTGGGTCCCAGCAGTCAGGGGGCGAATCATTATTTTCGGACGCACTTCCTTGCGTGCAAAGATGTAGCTGGTGGGTCCCAGCAGTCAGGTGGGCGAATCATTTTTTGGACGCACTTCCTTGCGTGCGAATATGTAGCTGGTGGGTCCTAGCAGTCAGGGTGGCGAATCGTTTTTTTTGGACGCAGTTCCTTGCGTGCGAAGATGTAGCTGGTGGGTCCCAGCAGTCAGGGGGCGAATCATTTTTTTTCAAAATACGGTGGCTCGTCCGGTAGGTCCCCGCTATCAGGTGGAGGAATAATTATTTTGCGCGTAATAAGGAGGCACTTCCTTGCGGCTATCGTGGACCCAGCTGTCAGCCTCTCCACGTACAATACTCTTCCAATGGAAGTCGGTCGTTGACCACATTGACCACGATGCGCCGAGAGCACCACGGCGGTGGACGATGGCGAGGCCTAGGAAGGGGACGATGCGGAGCCGGTGAAGACGCGGCAGTGGATGCCCATGCGTAGAGGAGTATGAGGGTTCACTCGTTCGGCTGCGGTGTGAGGCTGCTGTCGCCGAAGAATAACAGGGGGTGTGGATGAGTGGAGAGATGGCCTGGCCAGCGGCGGGAGTAGTATGGGGCAGTGAGGCCTCCACGGCATCATAGCCGGCCACGGGAGGCAGGAGTGGGCAGCACGATAGGCGCTGCTTTGGGCGGCTGGAGCAAGAACACCTGAGGTTGAAGAAGCACGATGGCCGTTGGATGGACATCGTACGGTCACTGGAGCTAGAATCGTTCATATTGACTAAGTTGAGAAAGCCCTCCGTCCCCGTCAACTTAGTGGGCCCACAAGTCAGCCTCCCACCAAGGTGGGTCCCAGCTAGCAGGGGGAGTATTCATTTTTTTCTTCTTAATAAGGAGGCACTTCCGGTGGGTCCGAGTTGACAGCTAGGGGAACGTTTTTTTCACGAAATACGGTGGCCCGTCAGGTGGGTCCCAGTAGTCAGGGGGAACTTTTTTTCGAAAAATATGGTGGCCCGTCCAGTGGGTCCCTGCCGTCAGGTGGAGGAATCATTATTTTCCGCGTAATAAGGAGGCACTTCCTTGCTGCGGCCGTGGACCTAGTTGTCAGCCTCTCCACGTACAGTATACTTTCGATGGAAGTCGTTCCTTGACCATGTTGACCATGCCGCGTTCCGTTGCATGCATGCGTCCATGGGTGTGGTGCGTCCCCACTATCAGCCTCTCACGCACAGTCATCTTCCGATTACTCTCGGTTGTTGACCACGTTGGCCACTCCGTGCCGAGCGCACTAAGGCCGGTGGACGACGGCGAGGCCCCATACTGGAACTACCCGGAGATGGGTAAGACGGGGCAGTGGAGTCGCAGATGGAGAGGAGTGGGAAACTTGACTGGTTCGGGTGCGCGGCAGCACAGCCGCGGTGCCGCCCACAGGAGACAACAGCAAGAACAGAGGTTGAAGAAGGAGCATGGTTGTTGGATTAACATCCAACGGTCCAACTGCTAGAATCATTTGTTGATTAAGTTGACAAAGCCGTGCGTAGACGTCCGTTTAGTAGGCCCACAAGTCAGCCACCAAATCTGACGGGTCCTAGCTATCAACGGGATGAATTTTTTTTTCACAAAACAAGGAGGCACTTCCTTCCGTGTGAAGATACAGCCGATTGGTCCCAACTGTCAGGTGGAGGAAACATTTTTTTTCAACTTAATAAGGAGGAACTTTCCTTGCGTGCGACCATGGACCTCGTGGGTCCCAGCCGTCAGGCTCTCCATGTACAGTCCTCTTCCGATGACTCTCGTTTGTTGACCACGCCGCACCGAGCGCAACGAGGTGGTGGACAACGGCGAGGCCCCGGACGGGAACGACTCGGAGATGGGAAGACGCGGCAGTGGAGTCGGAGATTGAGAGGAGGAGAAGGGTTATAACTGGTTCTGCTACGGCATGGGGCTACAGTCTGTGGAGAATAACAAGAGGCGTCGAGGGGTGGAGGGATTGCCTGGCCGGCGGCGGGGTAGTGCTTCGCAGTGATGCGTGCTAAGCAGAGCCGCTAGTCGCCGGAGGCCGGACCAAGAGGTCCCGGCGACGCCGGAGGAAGAAGATGAGAGATTGAAGGTGCATGTCGGCCGTTGGATATAAATCCAATCGCTGTGGATGTCACAGTCATTTGTTGACCAAGTTGACAACGCCCTGCGTAGGCTTCGACCTATTGGCCCACATGTCAGCCTGCAATATTGTGGCATATATTTAACCCATGTTTTCTAGAATGTACAGTCCATTTTCTGGGCAGGGTGAACAAATAATTCCGCGTCAATCAGGCCCATTTATATTTTCTAAGAAATCCTAACCCATTTGCACTTCCTTGAAATAAACAAATTAGCTGGGCTCGTTATATATATAATGTTATGTTAGAAGGAGCAATTAATATCAAAGAATAAACCGGAGAGGCACATTTTTTATGTACATAATTAACAAACTAGCGAGTTATTGCTCAAAATAAAATGAGCGCATTATTATTAAATTGGTCCTTAAAATCTTCGCAAGCTTTTGTTCGCAATCACCAGGATTTTCCTTGCCTGTGAGTCAAAAACAACTAGGATTTTCCTTGACAACTCCCGTTAAACATTTACTCTTATAAGTTAATAACATGTGGGATGTTTTATAATGTATATATAAGTCTCTATAAAATATACGATAATAGTAATAATATAAATATATATAATGTGGTTAGAAGGGAAAACATAAATTGGACACACCATTATATATAGAAATAGAACAAAGACCTGTGTTTTATTAAAAAATACATTGGGCTGCCGATCTTTAAGAAAAAGCCCATAGGCCGGTATGGACATCAAAAAATAAGTTGACACCACTGTCTCCGTATGTCGTGTGCTACGCATGTTAAAATACAAAACCTAGGCCTAGCTGATACTTGTTCACCCTCTGGAAAAAATGATACTAGATCCCCGAGCGAACTGGATTAAAGAGGGGACCGGCGGCACGACTGAAGAAGCACATCAGGAGCGATTATTTTTCTTTAGTGGATGGCTGTCGATACCATTTTTTTACTTGCCTCTACACCATACAACATGTATTTTTAGCCTCCCTATCCGTCGTGGTGGACCAGCAGCCCATTTGCTGGGTGGGCCAACCTATAGAAACCAGCACTCGATTTTTCATCAAGCCCCAAAAACAACGCGGTACTATGTTTGTTTTGAGGCCCAAAACATTACGGCAGGGTTTGAGTGGGGGAGAGGGGAAGACAAAGTAATAAAAATATTAAAAAGAGCTGAAAGCAGGTGCAATTCTTCTCGGGAAGAAGGTGTGCCGTTGACACCCAGACGTCACATACCCCACAGTAGGCATTGCTACCTCTCGAGCACTGCGTTGGATTTCCCCGAAGAGGTGAGGATGATGCAGCAAAGTAGCATAAGTATTTCCCTCAGTTTTTGAGAACCAAGGTATCAATCCAGTAGGAGACCACGCACAAGTCCCTCGTACCTACATAAAACGATAGCAACTCGCAACCAACGCGATTAGGGGTGTCAATCCCTTCACGGTCACTTACGATAGTGAGATCTGATAGAGATGATAAATAATAATTTTGGTATTTTTGATAGATAGATGCAAAGTAAAAAGTAAAAGGCAAAGTAAAAACAAAGCAAGTAAATAAAGTCATAGAGATTGATATGATGAGAATAGACCCGGGGGCCATAGGTTTCACTAGTGGCTTCTCTCAAGAGCATAAATATTCTATGGTGGGTGAACAAATTACTCTTGAGCAATTGAAAGAATTGAGCATAGTTATGAGTATATCTAGGCAATGATCATGTATATAGGCATCACGTCTAAAACAAGTAGATCGAAACAATTCTGCATCTACAACTATTACTCCACTCATCGACCGCTATCCAGCATGCATCTAGAGTATTAAGTTAAAAACAGAGTAACGCCTTAAGCAAGATGACATGATGTAGAGGGATAAATTCATGCAATATGATAAAAACCACATCTTGTTATCCTCGATGGCAACAATACAATACGTGCCTTGCAACCCTTTCTGTCACTGGGTAAGGACACCGCAAGATTGAACCCAAAGCTAAACAGTTCTCCCATTCCAATAACTACCAATCTAGTTGGCCAAACCAAAAAGGATAATTCAAAGAGACTTGCAAAGATAACTCAATCATACATAAAAGAATTTAGAGAAGAATCAAATATTTTCCATAGATAATACTGGATCATAAACCCACAATTCATCGGCCTCAACAAACACACCGCAAAAAGAAGATTACATCGAATAGATCTCCACAAGAGAGGGGGAGAACATTGTATTGAGATCCAAAAAGAGAGAAGAAGCCATCTATCTACTAGCTATGGACCCGAAGGTCTGAAGTAAACTACTCACACTTCATCGGAGGGGCTATGGTGATGATGTAGAAGCCCTCCGTGGTGGATGCCCCCTCCGGCGAAGCTCCGGAGCAGGCCCCAAGATGGGATCTCGTGGATACAAAAGGTTGCGGCGGTTGAATTAGGTTTTTGGCTCCTGTTCTAATCGTTTGGGGATAGGTAGGTATATATAGGAGGAAGGAGTACGTCGGTGGAGCGCTAGGGGGCCCACGAGGTAGGGGGCGTGCCCAGGGGTGGGGCGCGCCCTCCACCCTCGTGACCGCCTCTGGCACTTCTTGGAGTAGGGTCCAAGTCTCCTAGATCACGTTCGGTTGGAAAATCACGTTCCCGAGGGTTTCATTTTGTTTGGACTCCGTTTGATATTCCGTTTCGTCGAAACACTGAAATAGGCAAAAAACAACAATTCTGGGTTGGGCCTCCGGTTAATAGGTTAGTCCCAAAAGTAATATAAAAGTGGAAAATAAAGCCCAATATAGTCCAAAACAGTAGATAAAGTAGCATGGAGCAATCAAAAATTATAGATACGTTGGAGACGTATCAAGCATCCCCAAGATTAATTCCTGCTCATCCTCGAGTAGGTAGATGATAAAAAAGAATTTTTGATGCGGAGTGATACTTTGGCATAATTTCAATGTAAATCTTCTTAATTGTGATATGAATATTCAGATCCGAAAGATTCAAGACAAAAGTTCATATTGACACAAAAATAATAGTACTTCAAGCATACTAATCAAAGCAATCATGTCTTCTCAAAATAACATGGAAAAAAAAAGTTCATCCCTACAAAATCATATAGTTAGGCTATGCTTCATTTTCGTCACACAAAGATGTTCCCAACTTCTATACCCCCGATGACAAGCCAAGCAATTGTTACATACTTAAATAATCTCAAACTTTTTCAACCTTCACGCAATACATGAGCGTGAGCCATGGATATAGCACTATGGGTGGAATAGAATATGATGATGGGGATTGTGTGGAGAAGACAAAAGAGGAGAAAGTCTCACATTGACGAGGCTAATCAATGGGCTATGGAGATGCCCATCAATTGATGTCAACATGAGGAGTAGGGATTGCCATGCAACGGATGCACTAGAGCTATGAATGCTCAACAAAAGAAAACTAGTGGGTGTGCATCTAACTTGCTTGCTCATGAAGACCTAGGGCATTTGAGGAAGCCCATCGTAGGAATATACAAGCCAAGTTCTATAATGAAAAATTCCCACTAGTATGAAAAGACAACTTTATGAGACTCACTACATGAGGAACAAGGTGCTACTTTGAAGCACAATATATGAGACTAACTACATGAAAAACAAGGTGCTACTTTGAAGCACAATATATGAGACTCACTATATGAAGAACAAGGTGCTACTTTGAAGCACAAGTGTGGAAAAAGAGATAGTAGCATTGCCCTTTTTATTTTTATTTTTTTTATTTTTTGTGCCTTTTTTTGGCCTTTCTCTTTTTTATTTGGGCAATGCTTTAATAATGATGATCATCACACTTCTATTGATTACAACATAAGGATTACAACTCGACACTTAGAACAAGATATGACTCTATATGAATGCCTCCGGCGGTGTACCGGGATGGTGCAATGAATCAAGAGTGACATGTATGGAAAATAATGCATGGTGGCTTTGCCACAAATACGATGTCAACTACATGATCATGCAATGGCAATATGAGAAAAGTAATGTATGTCATGACGATGATGGTGGAAGTTGCATGGCAATATATCTCGGAATGGCTATGGAAATGCCATGTCAGGTAGGTATGGTGGCTGTTTTGAGGAAGGAATAAGGAGGTTTATGTGTGATAGAGCGTATCGTATCATGGGATTTGGATGCACCGGAGAAGTTTGCACCAACTCTGAAGGTGAGAAAGGGCAATGCACGGTACCGAAGAGGCTAGCAAAGGCGGAAAGGTGAGAGTGCGTATAATCCATGGACTCAACATTAGTCAAAAGAACTCATATACTTATTGCAAAAATTTAGAAGTCATCAAAAATCAAGTACTACGCGCATGCTCCTAGGGGGATAGATTGGTAGGAAAAGACCAACGCTCGTCCCCGACTGCCACTCATAAGGATGCACAAGCCAAGTACAATTCATGTTTCAAATTTGTTACACAACTTTAACCATACGTGCATGCTACGGGACTTGCAAACTTCAACACAAGTATTTCTCAAATTCATAATCACCCAACTAGCACGACTTTGATATTATCACCTCCATATCTCAAAACAATTATCAAGCATCAAACTTATCTTAGTATTCAACGCACTCAAAAGAAAGTTTCACATATCTTGAACACCAAGTATATTAACATTAAGCAAATTACCATGCTATTAATGACTCAAAATAATCTAAGTGAAGAATGAGAGATCAAATAGTTTCTTTAAAACAAATCCACCACCGTGCTCTAAAAGATATAAATGAAGCACTAGAGCAAAAATTATCACGCTTAAAAGATATAAGTGAACTACTATGAGCAAAACTATCAAGCTCAGAAGATATAAGTGAAGCACATAGAGTATTATAACAAATTCCAATTCATGTATGGCTCTCCAAAAATGTGTGTACAGCAAGGATGATTGTGGTAGGCTAACAAGCAAAGACACAAATAACACAAGACGCTCCAAGCAAAACACATATCACGTGGTGAATAAAAATATAGCTCCAAGTAAATTACCGATGGAAGTGGACGAAAGAGGGGATGCCTTCCGGGGCACCCCCAAGCTTTGACTTTTTGGTGTCCTTGGATTATCTTGGGGTGCCATGGGGATCCCCAAGCTTAGGCTCTTGTCACTCCTTGTTCCATAATCCATCAAAAGAATTCACCCAAAACTTGAAAACTTCACCACACAAAACTCAACAGAAATCTCGTGAGCTCCGTTAGAGAAAGAAAACAAAATACTACTTCAAGGTACTGTAATGAACTCATTCTTTATTTATATTGGTGTTAAACCTACAGTATTCCAACTTCTCTATGGATTATAAACTATTTTACTAGCCATAGATTCATCAAAATAAGCAAACAACACACGTAAAACAGAATCTGTCAAAAATAGAACAGTCTGTAGCAATCTGTAACTAACACAAACTTCTGTAACCCAAACAATTCTACAAAACTAGGAAGTCCTGGAAAATTTGTTTATTGAATAGCAGAAAAAAGAATCAACGCAAAAGCACGTTCCTGTGATTTAACAAAATTATATTCGTGCGCGCAAAGTTTCTGTTTTTCAGCAGAATCAAATCAACTATCATCGTAGGTTATCCTATAGGTTCTACTTGGCACAAACACTAATTAAAACATAAAACCACATCCAAACAGAAGGTAGATGGATTATTTATTCCTAAACAGAAGCAAAAACAAAAAACACAAAATATAATTGGGTTGCCTCCCAACAAGCGCTATCGTTTAACGCCCCTAGCTAGGCATAAACGCAAGGATAGATCTAGGTATTGCCATCTTTGGTAGGCAATCCATAAGTGGCTCTCATGATAGATTCATATGGTAATTTTATTTTCTTTCTAGGGAAGTGTTCCATGCCCTTATTTAAGGGAAATTGGAATCGAATATTCCCTTACTTCATATCAATAATTGCACCAATAGTTCTAAGGAAAGGTCTACCAAGAATAATAGTTCATGAAGGATTGCAATCTATATCAAGAACGATAAAATCTACGGGCACATAATTCCTATTTGCAACAATAAGAACATCATTAATTCTTCCCATAGGCTTTTTAATAGTGGAATCCGCAAGATGCAAGTTTAGAGAGCAGTCATCAAAATCGCGGAAATCTAGCAAATCACATAAAGTTTTGGGAATAGTAGAGACACTAGCACCCAAATCACACAAAGCATGAAACTCAAAATCTTTAATTTTAATTTTAATAGTAGGTTCCCACTCATCATAGAGTTTTCTAGGGATAGAAACTTTCAACTCAAGTTTTTCTTCATAAGATTGCATCAAAGCATCAACAATATGTTCGGTAAAGGCCTTATTTTGACTATAAGCATGAGGAGAATCTAGCACGGATTGCAACAAGGAAATACAACCAATCAAAGAGCAATTTTCATAATTAAATTCCTTGAGATCCAAAATAGTGGGTTTAGCAACATCACGGTTTTTATTTATTTCAATCCCACTATCATCAAATTCATCATCAAGATCTAGAAACTCCGAATTCTTAGAACGCCTTCTAGGTAAAGGAAGAACACGCTTTAATAAAGGCATCTTTGGAAGCACGCATCCTAGCGGTTCTTTCCTTGCACTCATCAATGGAAATTCTCATGGCTTTGAGAGACTCATTGATATCATGCTTAGGAGGAATAGATCTAAGCTTTAAAGAATCAATTTCAAGAGAAATTCTATCAACGTTCCTAGCCAAATCATCAACTTTAAGCAATTTCTCTTCAAGCAAAGCAAAATTCTTTTGCGAATTCATAAACTCTTTGACACTAATCTCAAATTCAGAGGGCATTTTATTAAAATTTCCATAAGAGATGTTGTAGGAATTTCCATAATTATTAGAAGGATTACTAGGATAAGGCCTAGGATTAAAATTCCCTCTATACGCGTTGTTTCCAAAACTATTCCTACCAACAAAATTCACATCCATAGATTCATTATTATTCTCAAGCAAAGTAGATAAAGACATATCATTGGGATCGAGAGGAGTATTTTTAGGAGCAAACATCTTCATAAGTTCATCCATCTTTTCACTCAAAATATTGATTTCTTCTATAGCATGCACTTTTTTACTAGAAGATCTTTCGGTGTGCCATTCAGAATAATTAGCCATAATATTATCAAGCAATTTTGTAGCATCTCCTAATGTAACTTCCATAAACGTGCCTCTTGCGGCCGAATCTAAAAGATTTCTAGAAGCAAAATTCAAACCAGCATAAAATTTTTGTATGATCATCCATAAATTCAAACCATGAGTAGGGCAATTGCGAAGCATCAATTTCATTCTTTCCCAAGATTGGGCAACATGATCATGATCAAGTTGTTTAAAATTCATGATGTCGTTCCCAAGAGTGATAATCTTAGCGGGAGGAAATACTTAGAGATAAAAACATCTTTGCACTTGTTCCAAGAATAAATACTATTTTTAGGCAAAGATGAAAACCAAACTTTAGCACGATCTCTAAGTGAAAACGGAGATAACTTCAATTTGAAAATATTGTTATCCATATCTTTCTTCTTTTGCATATCACACAAATCAACAAAATAGTTTAGATGAGTAGCGGCATCTTAACTAGGAAGGCCGGTGAATTGATCTTTCATAACAAGATTCAACAAAGCGGTATTGATTTCACAAGACTCATCATTATTAAGAGGAGCAATCGGAGTACTAAGGAAATCATCATTATTGGTATTCGAGAAATCACACAATTTGGTATTATCTTGCGCCATGGCAATAAGTAATCCAACACACAAGCAAACAGAAAGGCAAAGGGAAAAAGGCAAACAAGAAAGAGAGGAGGAGGTTGGGAAAGAGAGGGTGAATAAAACGGCAAGGGTGAAGTGGGGGAGAGGAAAACGAGAGGCAAATGGCAAATAATGTAATGCGAGAGATAGGGATTGCGATGGGTACTTGGTATGGTTGACTTGCTTGCGTGAGCCTCCCCGGCAATGGCGCCAGAAATTCTTCTTGCTACCTCTTGAGCACTGCGTTGGATTTCCCCGAAGAGGAGAGGATGATGCAGCAAAGTAGCATAAGTATTTCCCTCAGTTTTTGAGAACCAAGGTACCAATCCAGTAGCTGATCACGCACAAGTCCCTCGTACCTACACAAAATGATAGCAACTCGCAACCAACATGATTAGGGGTTGTCAATCCCTTCACGGTCACTTACGATAGTGAGATCTGATAGAGATGATAAATAATATTTTTGATATTTTTGATAGATAGATGCAAAGTAAAAAGGAAAAGGCAAAGTAAAAACAAAGCAAGTAAATAAAGTGATAGAGATTGATATGATGAGAATAGACCCGGGGGCCATAGGTTTCACTAGTGGCTTCTCTCACGAGCATAAATATTCTACGGTGGGTGAACAAATTACTCTTGAGCAATTGACAGAATTGAGCATAGTTATGAGTATATCTAGGCAATGATCATGTATATAGGCATCACGTCCAAAACAAGTAGATCGAAATGATTCTGCATCTACTACTATTACTCCACTCATCGACCGCTATCCAGCATGCATCTAGAGTATTAAGTTAAAAACAGAGTAACACCTTAAGCAAGATGACATGATGTAGAGGGATAAATTCATGCAATATGATAAAAACCCCATCTTGTTATCCTCGATGGCAACAATACAATACATGCCTTGCAACCATTTCTGTCACTGGGTAAGGACACCGCAAGATTGAACCCAAAGCTAAGCACTTCTCCCATTGCAAGAACTACCGATCTAGTTGGCCAAACCAAAAAGGATAATTCGAAGCGACTTGCAAAGATAACTCAATCATACATAAAAGAATTCAGAGATGAATCAAATATTTTCCATAGATAATACTGGATCATAAACCTACAATTCATCGGTCTCAACAAACACACCGCAAAAAGAAGATTACATCAAATAGATCTCCACAAGAGAGGGGGAGAACATTGTATTGATATCCAAAAAGAGAGAAGAAGCCATCTAGCTACTAGCTATGGACCCGAAAGTCTGAAGTAAACTACTCACACTTCATCGGAGGGGCTATGTTGATGATGTAGAAGCCCTCCATGGTGGATGCCCCCTCCGGTGGAGCTCCAGAACAGGCCCCAAGATGGGATCTCGTGGATACAGAAGGTTGCGGTGGTGGAATTAGGTTTTTGGCTCCTGTTCTGATCATTTGGGGATACGTAAGTATATATAGGAGGAAGGAGTAGGTCGGTGGAGCATCAGGGGGCCCACGAGGTAGGGGGCGCGCCCTCCACCCTCGTGACCGCCTCTGGCACTTCTTGGAGTAGGGTCCAAGTCTCCTGGATCACGTTCGGTTGGAAAATCACGTTCCCGAAGGTTTCATTCCGTTTGGACTCCGTTTGATATTCCGTTTCTTCGAAACACTAGAATAGGCAAAAAAACAGCAATTTTGGGTTGGGCCTCCGGTTAATAGGTTAGTCCCAAAAGTAATATAAAAGTGAAAAATAAAGCCCAATATTGTCAAAACAGTAGATAAAGTAGCATGGAGCAATCAAAAATTATAGATACGTTGGAGACGTATCAGGCATACTAACAAGTTCACACAGAAATACAACAGAAAAGGTAAACATTCGTATCGAACTCAGGTTCATAGGACACGTTCATATTCATAGCCAGCATTCACTATCAACAACTCAAAAGATTCATATATACGCAAGCTCAGCATATCTATGCATCCAAATGATTGATAGATCACACGATAATATTCATACATAATTCACAAAAAGATTCAGATAGACACATGTTCAGTATGTTCATGCATCCAAATGATTGAGATCACAACCAATATGATCCATGGACGAACTTTAGTTACCTAGGGTACAAACTGGTAAATGGTGTTCAGTCGGAGGTACTTCTTGCTAAAATTAGTTCTTGTATGAGTAAACTTTCAAGTACATAAGAGGCAGCACAGACAATCTGAACTTTGCTTGTAGGTTTATCCTCAAATAGTGGCCTTGTGCCGAGCGAGGTTTGAGCAACTTGGCCACTACTTTCATCCAACTAGTTTACTGGCTCATCTTGGTCCTGTAGCTCGCCAAAATTCTACATTGCAGACGAGAAAGGAGGCAGTTGTGAAAATGAACCACCCAAATTTTTTTTGCAGTTCAACTAAAATGGAGCATCCCTGGTGTGCAGACTGATTTAAACCAACTTGTCTGGAATCTTTAGACTCTATGCCATATGGTTTGCTACCATATCTGCCGATAACCAAAAGGCACAAGTTGGGACCAAAGACTATACAGTGTTCTTCTGGGCTATGCGCCAAGAAATATTTTTGGCGTTCACTCTCCTAATACTTGGGAGTTTGACAACTGGTTGACGCCGGTTGATACTCGAATGAATATAGGAACTTCTTGTCAACATCGATGCTTGTCTGGGTGAACTTTGGAGTACATGGCAGCACCATAAGTATCTGTCCATCTGATCATTTTGTGCAGTTCTACTGAAATCACCCAATGCAATGATTTGCCTGCGAGTTCAGGCTCCAAGTTACTCCTTTATAAAATCGGCAAACAGTAGCATAATACCAAATTACCAATACATGACAAGCACAATAATCAGGATAAAGACTAGTACCAACCTATGTGAGGTAGCATATCAATTACTATTTCCTTTGACTGGAAGCCGAGATAAGTGAAGCGACTGACAACAAAGGAAGAAAGCAAACCGAGATTAGCGACTGACAGGAAAGGACAGAAGCTGTCGAGGCAATGAAGCACCCAAAGTTTTTGTGCAGTTACACCAAAATCGAGCATCCCTGTTGGCACATATATTCAGAGAGTGAGATTACTGTAATAGTGGGAGTAGTTGATGAAACATACACTAACAAATAGAAGCACCCTCATTATCTTAATGGGTAAAGTTAGCAACATAATAGTCTTGCTTAAAGGGAGGTATTAGTTTATTTAATTAGTGCCAATTAGCTCAACACTCAAAGCATTGCCATTTATCATAGGTTGCAAAACTTTAACGTGCAAAGATAAATGAGTTTCTCATGATAGTAGCAGGATACAAATAGAGATGACATCAAACTAATATGGATGAAGGCCTTAGGCCTGTACCAACCTGAGAAAAAAAGCTTATTCATGTAGTCCCATAAGAGATGATAAAGCACTCACTGGAATCACACAATAGTATATATTTTTGTGCACTTCAAAAGTATGGTTGAAATCACTCTTGTTTACTAGTGCTGAGATTATATCGAAAGATTATCAAGAACTTCCAGCAGAGTTAAAGCACTGGCTGGGATACAGTTCATTGTATTGTCTTGTGTAGTTCCAGTAAAATGTATGATTGGCACAACATGATCCCAGTTTGCACAAGTAGGAACAAGGTGAAACCTTCATTAGCTTAGTGAGAAAGGATAGGAAGACATTAGCATATTAATCTAACAGTAGCATCGAATTCATGATGGACAATACGCAAAACATTGCCTCATTGAACCAACGGCAATAAATTGACATGCAAAACAATAGCACTATTATGTCATGACACTAATAATATTCCCTCCCCGCTCCACCACATGATTCACCTCCATAGACAAACATACACACGTACATGATTCAGCATAGGGTCCTACTAAAGATTTGTTTAACTCCGACAGGAAAATTAGGCAGCAATAAGTTAGTGGTAGTTAAGTACTCCTAATTAATTAAGTGAGATAGCAGAAGTGGAAGGGCTCCCTCGAGGATCGTCTCACATGTAAGGTAGTCGTTGCCGGAGCCCTTGAATGGCCTCGATTGAGGCCTCTAGCTTCAGCAAGATCGCCTTGGCACTGTTTATTCTTCTTCTTCTTCCTCTTCATGCTGTGTTTCTCTTTTTGCTCACTAGTTGGTGAAACCAAGTACATGATTGGCCTTCTAATTCAGAATTGGTTTTGTCAGTGAGGGATTACAAGTGTACTAGTAAAACATAGCATTATTTTCTCATGGCAGTCGGAAAATAGAGATGAACACATGCATTAAATATCGTTCTTACCTAAAGGAAGGTTATGGCACCAATATGGATGATGAGGACTGGAACACTGATCTCCCTTTGTGCAGTTCCACTGAAATGAACCAACTGTTCCGTTCTGACATTCCAGTTAAACAGCACAAAAGTCACTACTTTTAAGAAGAATTTTGTGCAGTGCACCAAAAGGTCACAACAGCAACCAGGTGAATTGGATGTCCCTGTTTACACAAAAAGGTACAGAGTAAACAGTCAGAGTCTCAAACAATTACATTCAAAAACATTTGGTTAAACTTGTCATGGCTTATAACAGTGGCATAGCTTCATTTTTACCAGGGACATTAGATTAAAAACAGTGGGTGCACTAGCAGTCCAGCACCATGTACGTCAACAAGGGCATAAAGTGGTGATTCATTGTTTGTTGCCCCGGGAAATAAACATCCAAGAAACATATCTGGGTTGGTCCCATTTTTGTTTACTCTAGCCACCTACTCCTATGTGTGGATAGCAAATCTAGTCCTGTTCATACCACTGTGTACAGCGTTACCCCTATATTTCCCTTTTCGACCAAGAGACTGGTTGGATGACCAGTCTGTACTACTTTCACCCCCTTTCCTTCCTGTTTGTACCAAGTCTGATGTACGTACTAAATTCCCCCACCCCCACTTTATTTATTGTTTGAACCAAGTACTCCCTCCGTCCGAAATTACTTATCATCAAAATGGATGTGTCTAGAACTAAAATACATCTAGATACATCCATTTCAATGACAAGTATTTTCGGACGGAGGGAGTACAAGATTCGACTCCATGAAGTAGCTTTACCTCTAACAATAAAGAAAAAAATAGGTGACGTTGGACCATCCGATCGAGAGGGGCTGAGAGGTAGAAAATGATGCACATGCAGCGACGTAGCGAGCTGGGGAAGTAGAGTTAAGGCGGTTTCGAATGAAGATATACCTGAATGTCGTCTGGATGTGGATAGGTGGGCGGCGGGAGGCCGGATCCGCCCACAGGCAACAACGAAGGGATAGGAGGACCTCCCGTGCCAGCGGTCGACCAGAGATAGCGGTGCGGCCGGCAGTGGGTCTCCTCCCTCGCTGTCGAGGACGGCCTAAACGCTGCCCCTCCTCCCCTTCACCGCTGGAGGAGGATACGTCCGGATCTGTAACCAGCGGTGATGATAGAAAGACAATGTTTTTTGAAGGGAGAAAGACAGTGTTACTACCCCTATCTTGTTTAGAGAGGGAGAGGATAAGAGTGTGTGGATAGAGCAACCCTAGCAAGCAAGCGCGGAGGCTCCGGCCTATATATACGTAGTGGGGTAGTTTTCCTTTTTCACTCCATCAAAACAAACGTTTAAAATTGTGTACTACTACATGCCAGGTCGTGGTTTTTTTAGTTGTTGATTGTTTTTTGAGATAGATACCCGCTTGTTCCAAGTGGTGTTACGGTGTGCCAGGTCGCACTTTGTATCGTTCAAGTCTGGTAATACAAGTCCCTCCATTAAATGAACAACCACCCCCTCGTAAAAATTGTGAACAAGCCCACTGCTAAAATTAGTGGAAACGTGGGTTGCCCCAACATGCATTATTATTTATATTTTCTACTCCCTCGTAAGTCTTTTTTATTAGCCACACCTGAGACAAGAATTTTTTTATTAGCAGTGAACCCTACATGTCATAGACACAAAAATTGTGGCAATACTCCCTTAGGCAAGCCAAAGTGTGTCTAACAATTTGAGCAACTCAAGTTAGGCAAGTGTGGCAAGTGTGGGAAAAATAATGTGGCAACATAAGACAAACATAGTCACAATCCAAATAGCCCCATAATTTTTTGTGACATGCATGAAAATTTGGTTAGTTAAATTTATAGTCAAAATTTGGCAAGGTGCATCAAATCAACACATGCAAGTATCAAAACGAAAGTCCCGGCATGCATGCATGCATTGTACTCCCTCCATTTCCAAATAAAAGTCTTTTTAGAGATTGCAACAAGTGACTACATACGAAGCAGAATATGTCTACATACATCCGTATGTTGTAGTCCATTTGAAATATGTAGAAAGACTTATATAGAGTGCAGTGCTTTGATGTGTCGCGTCAACTCGTACAAGACCGAGAAATTTGATTACTACAATGCCCTCTCCCTTGCGGACTGAGCTCCGGTGCCTTAACTGCACCTGCCTTTGGCTGCATGACAGGAGGGCCAACCACCTGTTGGGCCCACCTGTCATAGACGCAAAGGCAGGAGCAGTAAGTACAAGCTTTTGCTACACGCTATCCCTCCTGCACGCGGTGGACGGACATGCAGTTGTGGATTCGATACTGTAGAAGTAGGAGTAACATCATTGTTCATCTTCTCGAAGAGGCGAAGAGCCAAGCACAACCCGAACGTGGTAGTTGCGAGCGCTCGCGTGGTGCGGTGCCTTGGAGCACGCATATAGGAGTAGTAGCCTGGCTCTTGCATGCGGCAAAATTGCTTTTTGATCCCACTATTGTAGTACTAGTACTTGCTAGTTGCTACTCCCTCCGTCTAGGTGAGTAAGTCATTGAATTAGTAGCTAAGCTTCCTTCATTGAATTGTTTAACAATTAAACTCCATCACACATTGGTTGATACTCATTCTGCATAGGTCCATGCACTTAGCACCATTTCCTCCTGTGGTCACCAATGTTTATTTGCTAATTAATAGCATTGCATGCAATGAACTAGCCACCGCAAGTCATTAAAAGCATGCACACCTCCCATCTCTTATTGGTTGATATGTCAAGAAACGAGAAACAAGGTAGAAGTTAAGGCACCGCGCCTAAGTGTTTTGGGACTATTTGGTTTTCGTAAGATGACATACACACCTAGATGGAGGGAGTAGTATAGCCCTGTAACCAGAAAGGAGTATTTGCCTTTCTAGAGATTTCAACAAGTCACTAGACTACACCACATGCAGTACTCCCTCCCTTCCGGTTTATAGAGCTCAAATCTCAAATCTCATGAACCAAGGCATTTTGCAATTGGAGGAATGTATCTCGTACTTTACAAAACAACCCTAATTAAACTCATGCATTAATTACGTAGTTCTCTCATTTTCCTCTCCGCCTTGGTCGCGGTGCACAATATTGAGCACTCCTATATGACTAGCCACTCTATCTACATGCGGGACATTTCCAAGCATCCGGGTTCGTGTGCCATCCACCAAATCACAGCGAGGTGCTACAGTCGAGACTCACCTATCACCCCGGTGTAGCCATCATGACCCGTCATATCACAAAACCCACACCTTTACCAGAAGTGGTACGGTGGCCTCCAAGTTGGACTGGACGAAGCAACCATCATTTCACTGGAACACTCGTTGAAGCCCATTCTTCCCTTTCTTGAAGAAAACCTCACTCCAGGCTACTCACTTCTGCCATTTTTCTTCCGTACTGACAAAGGAAAGGTGGGCGAATCAGTTATGATGCTATATTTTCATTCCAAGAATCTTCTTTTTGTGAAGCACCGACCAATTCTCACATCCTATTCTTTTCCCATTTTCATTGCGATTGTGGTTTCCTTTCGATTGCTTTTTGTTTGTCAGTTCATTGATGGATCCTCGAGCACTAGGCAAAGAGTTGCCTGCGAACAACCCACTGGAGACAGCGATCTCCAGGAAGCGAGCACCGACCAACGAGTTGACCATGTTGGCGGGCCAACCCATGGAGACAAAGAACTCCAAGAAACAAGCACTAGCCAAAGAGTTGACGACATTGGCGGACGAACTCCTCAAAGGAAATTGGAAGAACAGCAAGGGCCCCACCGTGCCTACCCCAGGAACTCTGATGGCCACCTATGCGAGGCTCAAGGCCAAGTTTGAGGAGATAGTCGCTGTTGAGAAGCAGTATTCCCCTAGCAAGGTGATGGCCCCCATCGAGGACGAGGAGATGGCCCCCGGAGGGATGAGATCCCCCGGCGATCTGTACAAGGTAAAAAATAATGGCTTATTACCATAGCTGTGGTTTTTGATTATTTGCAATGTGCTTGCTAATATGTTAGGGTTGTGCAGGTGCCGGTGGATGTCCTTGATGATTCCAATGTCGCAGCCCGTCCTATTGACATCGCCCCGGAGATCGATTCTGATGCCGCTGTCCATCCTGTGGACATCGCCCCAGAGATCAATTCTGATGTCGCGGTCAGTACTATGGACATCGCCCGAGAGATCGATTCCCATGCTGATGTCTGTGCTGTGGTCATTGCCCGAGAGATCGATTACAAGAAATAGTTGGTCGCGCTAATCCTTCAGGGTAGTTTGCATTGCCCTGTGTTTAATTACCAGAACGATGCGTGTTATCGAACCATCTTAGGGCTAGTGCACTGTCTTGTGTGGGCGATACTTGCTACTTTTGTTTGATAGTGAATCATGCGAACCCTCTCTAAGTTATGGAAACAGATGTATCCTCACCAGCTTTTGATGTAATATATGGCATGCTTAGTGTAAGTTTGAACTGTTTATCATATCAGCAGGGCTTGTTTGATGATTCTTGGTGTTAGTAGGCTATCTACTGTGCGAGCTATAGTACTTGCAAAACAGTCACCGAAGAGAAACGTTGGGGCTGATGAGCTCGTGGTAAGCTTATACTTATCCGTCGTCGATCGACCAATAGCCCTAGCTCCTAAAATTGTAGGCTTAGCGATCGATCAGACAATAGTCGACACGGATACATTCAGGCCTCATTTTGTTCATAGGGTAGGAAAATCGTAGGAAAAATACAGAGACGTACAACACAAAATCATAGAAGTGCAGAGACGTACACCCTCCCTTCCAAAATAGATGACATAGGCGGGCTAGTTTGGCCTAGTGGGTTTTAGTGATATGACGTGGTATAGTGTCGTCCAGTCTTCACACGTGGCGGCAGTATTATGGGTACAGTAAGTTTTCTTGAAGAAGCGGAATTCAACGAAGTCATGATGGTTCCTTCGTCTGAACAACTTAAAGTGGGAAAGGTTGAGCCTGCGATACGACCGGGGTAGACCAGGATAATTTTGTGCATGGCAGGTGGACCAGGATGGTCGACGTCCCACATGTCGGTGAATGAAAGTATTCTTTCTGATATAGAGGACGAGCAACGAGTATTCATTGTTTATTTTTGATGGAGGAGTGTGAAACACGGCAGCCCAGAGAACTTGGCATGTGCACCACTCCCTCCTTCCTCATGTAAAGCTACCATACTATTGACTATAAGGTTGGCTATAAGGTTACAACTTTTTCTCACTTTCTCTCTATCTATTTCCTCTCAAATGTTTTTTAATTTCTTTTTTTGGACACAATTGTTTTTATGCCTTTTTTTTAGAATTATTTTTTATACCTAGGAGCATGTGTAGAGACAGGCTCTTGCAGATCCCACTCCATGACTTTGTTAAGGCATCTCTCTCCTCCACATAAGCAGGCTTAATCCTTGTACAATGGGAGATGCTTAGAAAAATAAACCAGGCTTATCTTAAGCACCGGTGCCTATTTCTACAGGATAGACGCTTAGTTAAGCGTCTATCCTATACAAGTAAGCACCGGTGCTTAACAAAAGCCTGGTTTATTTCTCTAAGCATCTTCCCTAAGCATCTCCCATTGTACAAGGCCTTATAGCCCAGTTTTTTAGTACTTGCTATGCATGCATGCAGCGGGCAGCTCGCGTCTTGAGGGGCCAGGGCGGTTGGAGCAGGCTCCGGAAGCGGTCCGGACTCCAGCATGGCCCACCTCACATTATCACCATATATTTCTTGGAGTCCGTGCGCGGCGGCCGAGCGATCTCTTCTCCCTCCCCCGTTTCTCTCTTCTCAGCCGATGCCCGCCGAGCGATTAGATTTCGGCTATCAACGGTTTATTCAATTACAGTCCCACAAGTCAGTGAAATTGCAAGACAACGCGTGTCCCCTCTGGTGAGCTGCGTGCGAGCCGGACTATCGGGGGTGCGACGCGTACGAGTCGTAAGTGTGCCGCCTTTTCCTTTAGAACTTGCGAAGCGTAACATTTTTGCGTGATTGATCGATAGAAATCCAGAACAAAATGACGAGGGCGGTGCTTTCCCGCTCGTTAGGCGGGCAAGTTCGAGTGATATGACGTGCTATAGTGCCGTCCACTTGCTCCATTTTTATGTAAGCAAGAGTTTACACTCTTACTCGGGAGGAGTGCGAAACACCGTGGATCTAATTTTCATTGAGGGATAACTGTTCCCTGCCAAATAATGGAGGACTATTAGCGATTATAGCATGATAGTTAGGGCATCTCCAGCGCTGGCCCACAAATTTACACCGGCATCTGTCCAAGGACACTGATGGGTGCCATCCGATGTTTCCCGCATACTTTTCGATAACTATATGAACTAACCAGACGGAATTCGTGCAAACAAAGCAAATTTCCAATTTAATCGGATGAAATTCATTACATTTTTAAAACTTTTCCTACAAACTGGACGAAATTCATTACATATTTCGCACAAGCCATAGTAAAACCTACTGTAAACCTAATCTAAACAATCGCCGGCGCCCGACCACCATGTCCAGCCATGAACCCGAGAAACAGGCCATTGCCTTTGCCTCCTCCTCATCTGCCTCGATAATCTCCTCCTCCGGAGCACAAGGTTCTGAAGATTTCCGCCTCCATGTCGCCGTCTAGCGGCTAATCGGCCGCCGATGTTTACCCCACCAAGCTTGGCTTTGACTGAGTGGAGTAGCGGTGGCATTCCTAGGACCAGAGTAGCGGCGACCTACCGTGTACTACTCTTCCTCGCTGCCGGCTGCGCCCGCGCACGCGCGCCGGCTTCGTGGTCGTGGCGACGGAGGGTGGCCGGGGGGAGTGCCGGCGATCTCCTTCATTTGCTCCTGCGACAGTACGTCGAAGAGAGCTTTGGAGCGCGCCCGGAGCGGAGCCGCCGATGTCCCTCGTCTGCTCCTGCGACAGTACGTCCATGAGATCTTCGGAGCGCCAGGAGGCCATGGTTGGAGTGGTGCTGACAGAAGGAAGGGACCGGAGGAGAATAAGTGTGGGTGTTTGGCTATGGATGGGAGCTGGGGCTCAAGTTAATATAGCGGGGGAATGGCAATGAGCCGCGGCAGACGGATGGACAACTGGCTCCGGAGTAGGTTCGTCGGGCGTGAATGTGGATGCTGCTTCAGTGACTTAAGTGCAGATGCGTTGGGTTACTGACATGTGGGCCCAATGGGCATCTGGTCCCCATGTCAGTGACACACCAATTGCACGTGCAGTTAAGTATGATGAATGCAGCATTGAAGTTCTGGGGAGACAGTGACCATTTCAGGGGGGAAGCGCGCGCTAGGAATGGAAGGGGTTTCGGTGTGCAGTGGCACTAAGATCGGTCGCTCACGATAGTACATACTCCGTACCATACTACCATAGTACCCTCTCTAGCTAGGCTGTTTTATAGATTGTCGTTGTGATGGATGATATACATGAGCAAGGCGCTCCGAGTATGACCGTTGGTGTTGATCCAGGTGAATACATACTCGACGTTCGCGTAGGCCTCCATCAAACGTCTAAACAGTAATGTCAGGCACCGCCGGGGCACGCAGGTGATGGGCTCGCCGTTTGCATTGCGCCATGAGCAGGACTTTGTTTTAGAGGGCGACGTGCATGCATTAGCATGCTTTGACAGCATGAGCGTGAGTGTCTGATGCGAAGTATTTCATTATCATTTGGCTGACGAGGGTGCGTTGCAGCGATGAGTCCGTGGTTTGATTCCCCACATACGCATAATTTTGGTTTTTACAGTATTTCTTTCTCCATTGACAGGTAGGACCATATAGATAGATAAAGAACACGAGCTGATGAGGCGCATGCAGGCTGTTTGACTGGTCAACCAGGCAAATATGGAGCTATACGCTGAGCCACTGACCGTATAATCACCATATCTCGTATACAATGATCAAAGTGAGCTATCAAGACAAGTTCGATGACCGCCAATGCATTTTACTCGGTAACAAATGACCAAGATTGAAGGGGAATCCAAATTTCCTTCGTCTTCTGTCCTTGAGCTCTTGACAAACCAATGCACTATACGGTTCTCCGGCCACTCCACCCCAGAGCTCTCACCAAGCGTCATTCATGCCACCGTGCCGCACACTAACCGGTAAGGCAGCGATGGCATCCTGCGGCGCCGAGTTCCTCACCGCCCACGACCGCACACAAAATGGTAGGGAAGCGATCGCATCCCGTCGTGCCGAGTTCATTGCCTCACAACTATGTGGGAAAAATTTGAAGATGCCAAGGCCGAATGGGCGGTAGAGCAGGAGGCGTACAAAGCCGCATAGAGGGAGCGGAGAAGTCAGAAAGCACTCAAGAAAAGAGAGGCCTGCCGCCGTAAGAAAGAAAAGGACGCACGCGCTGCTGCGGAGAGGTTGGCGGAGATCCAAGCACGGTGGGGTGTCGCCGACAAAGCCGGGAAGGAGAACAACGGCGTCTGGCCATCATGTGAGAAGTAGTAGTACTAGTAGTTAGTGCGTGTGTCTGTGTGTGAGTACGAGCATGTACCAGTACTACTAGTTACTACTGTAGTTTTTATAGCAAATTACGAGTACATTAGCCTAACTAAATGGAAAAATTCCTATCCTATGCATCAAATGGCATCTCTTTCTCTATAGGAATTGAGATACATGTCATCTCACTTCCTATGATTTTCATATTCCTATAAAATTCCTATCCTACGAACGAAAGGAGGCCTCTGTTGAAGTAATTACTGCAGCTAGCAGTACTGCTAGTATAGTAGTTTTCTTCAAGAAGCGGAATTCAACGAAGTCATGATGGTTCCTTCGTCCGAGCAACTTCAAAGTGGGAAGTGGGCCTGTGATTTGACGGCTCATTAGTCATTGTTACTGCGGCGCGATGACCGGGGTGACTCTCCCTTGGAGTTCTGTGTGCATGGAAAGTGGACCAGGATGGTCAACGTCCCACATGTTGGCTAACGGAAGTATTCTTTCCGATATCGAGGAGCAAGGAAACTGCGTGGTATAGTATCACTGCTGATTGGTTCTCAAAAAAATAGTATCACTGTTGATTTATAATTATTTTTTATTCTGATGAATGCTAGCGTTTCAACTCTTACGACGAAGAGTGCCAAACACGGCACGTGCTGGATGTCCCACACGTCAGCGAAATGAGTGGGACATGAACAACGTGGTAGATCCCAGTGTAAAAGAAACAACATGGTGAGCGTCTCCACTTCTTCCACTTCTGGGTCGGAGACCACACATAGTAGTACTTAGTGGTATGAACGATACAAAGTGCGACTTGGAGAGAAAGACACGTCTAGTTGGAAGGTCTCGGGGCATACACGTAAAGAAATATAAAAGTTAATATGTGCCTACAACTAATATAGTGGTAGTAGAGTACTTAGGCACGTACTCCATAACATCACCGTGCATTGCACGTACAACATTTAGTGGTAGTACGTAGTAAGAGACAAATGTCGCCCAAGAGTTCCCTTCTTGACCTACTTTTGGGTGTTTGGTAGAGTGTATGGAGGGTGCATGAGTCCACACTAGTTTAGCACAAATACACTAGAAGCATGCATGAAGAGGGAACAACTATGCTGGACGAGAACGCAACCAAACACACCCTATATGCCATGCATGTTAATACCATTTGTACCTTTCTATTTCACTTACTGCGCTACATTACTCAGGTTCGTACATCCACTCCTGGGTACATGTCCGTCTCATAGTTCCAGTCCCACGTGTTCTTCATATAGATGGAATGATCCTTGCATAACATGTGCACCTTGATGCTAGATGTCTCGCGTGTTGGCAAAAGGATGAACAAAGCTCATGTAAAAAAATAGAGAGGAAGAACATAGATTCCCGACAATCAAGAAGGAGCAAGGAACCTCGTGGTGGAGCATCTGCACTCATAATATTTAATATTATTCAGCGATATAAAATCAGCCAATCATCACCATAGTGGACTGGAAGAGTACGAAACATGGCAGCCCAGTGTAGTTACATCATACTAGTACATGGCTAACCTACGCTATCACCATATTTCCTGGCTTCCATGTGACACCTATCTTTAGTAATCCAGCTATAGCGACCAGACCTCAAACAGTCTGATCTCTGTGCCTTAGTGTTATCCCTAGATCAGTAATACTGACACGCACAGTACTTGAAGGATTTATAACAGAGTAGCAATCACACACTTATTACATCGAATGTCTCAAAAGGAAACTTATTACAATAAATATGACTGAAGGCCATCTAAATACAATAACAGCGGAAGGCTTGGAAGATAAGCGAGTCCATCAACTCCAACGGCATCACTGAGTATAAGACCACGACCCAAAGCACCTTCCTCGTCATCTGAAAAGTCTGCAACATGAACGTTGCAGCCCGAAAAAGGGTCAGCACATGGAATATGCTGGCAATGTAACACATAGAGAATAATGAACAGGAATATGCTATACTACCTGCTTATATGGCTGGCGGAAAGCTCTATGGTTACAGTTTTGCATAAAGCCAATTTTTCCCTACTGCAAAGGAATAAATTTTATTTAACTATCATGGTGGTTATTAAACATTGAGAAGATAGACATCCTCTCAATCCCAATTAAGCATCATCACTAAACCCAACAAAATTAATTAAAGTAACACGAGGAGATTCACATGATAATCTAAGAACTAGATACTCAAAACGTCCATAACTGGGACACGGCTAACCATGATTAGTTTGTACACTCTGCAGAGGTTTGTGCACTTTTCCCCACAAGATTCGATCTCCTCCGTTAGATTTCTCGCACTACATGGTGTTTGAGAAACGGATGACCGAGACATAGTCTTTCAGAAGCGCTAGCACCTTACGATCGGGTAGACAGTTACACCTACTTTCCCCTACATCTGCTAGTCTACCACTGTACGATTTCGCATGACTTAATCAACTATGCTAGAGCCCATAGTAGCTTGCAGTTGCACACGGAAGTTTCTAGCATGAATAATCTCATGATCCCTTTGAGCCTGGGTGGCGGTCCATAAAGAAAACAGGCAATCGCTGGAATACCTAGGTGCCTCAATCCACCCAGATGTGTATTAAAGTTACCACCTTAAATAAACCAGTAATTAACATTCTCACATCTGTCATGGAAACACTCACCCAATCCACGTCTACTAGCATGGCATGGCATAATAAGCAAACGTAGAAGTAACTCCCAAGGGTTTGATAATAAAACATGTAATAGGTACTACCTCATCTACTTCCAAAAACCCACATATTAATTAGATCCTAATCATGCAATTGTTTGAGGATTGATCCAATGCAATAAAACTGGGTAGTAAAGAGGTATGATGAAAGTGTTACTTGCCTTGCTGATGATCCGTGAAACCTAGCGATTCGAAGTAGCAAGCGGCGCAATCCTGGTACTCTATCGCAAACAAACAAGAATACAATAAGTACTCATCTAATGCACATGTAAAACTCAAATAAAAGAATCGGACCACTTAAGAACTCCGGTTTGCAAAAAGAATCAAATCAAACGAAGCAACAAAAGTCAAACGGCGAAAGAAACAAGCTACGTTTACTAATCTAGACATAAGTCAAACTTTACAGAAGCAAAAACTTCTTTGAGTTGGTTAAACGGAAAGAGGGTTTCGAGACAAAACCCTAGGCGCTTGAATCGCCGGATTCCGATAAACGAGCGAAAATTTATACTAGAACGAAAATCGGATTAGAAATCGCGATTTGGAATAACCGTGGAATACCGAGAAAAAGAAAAACTAATGAACGGATTAACAAACGGACGTTCATTAACAGCAAGTAAACGGTGAACTCGTCCGTTAAAACGAACGAACGAGCGAACGCTCGCTAAATAAATAAACCAAAAAAAACCGATCTAAAAAAAATAAAACCCAGGGTTTGTAAAAAACACCGAATCGCTTTTATTTAGAAAACCGCGGCGGCGGCTCGCTACCTCGGCTCGGGCTCCGGCGAGGTCTGGCGTCTCCGGCGGGGCTCCGGTGGGGCGGCGGGGCTCTGGTAGTGGCAGCTACGGTGGCGGGCGGCGACAGCAGCGGCGACGGCGCGATTTGCGATGGCGATGGCTCGGTGGGTCGGGAGGCAGGGCGGGTCGGAGTGGCAGGTGAGGAGGGCGGCGACAGCGGCGGTATTTATGGTGTGGGCGGTGGCTTGCGGGAGAGGGCGAGGAGGCGTGGCCGTCCCGGACTCGGGCGGCGGCGGCGATCGGGACTCCGGTCCCGATCCGGAGTGGGAGACGGCGGCGACGCTGGGCCGGCTCGGCTGGGCCTTCGGCCCAGTCGGGCGCGCGGTAGTTTTTTTTAAACTATTCCGCCGAAACTAAGAAAAATCCTAGAAAATAAAATAAATTCTAAAAATTCCAAAACAATTTTTCGCCGTCTAAATAAAATATTTAGAACGAGATGAACATTTTCTTGGCCCTAAAATGCAGTTTTGAAAAACGTGCAATTTTCCTAAATTCAAATAAAATAGCCAAAAACTCCGAAATAAAATCTTATTTGATTTTTTATTAAATCCTCAATATTTCTTTATTTTGGGAAAGTCATTTTTATTCCCTCTCTCAGATTTTTATAACAGAAATAATTGAAGATAAAATAAATAAAATCAAATGATCCTATTTTCAAAATTTGAGAAAACTCAAATATGAAATAACGAAATCCCCAACTCTCTCCGTGGGTCCTTGAGGTTCGTAGAATTTCTGGATCAGGCCAAAAGCAATAAAATATGATATGCAATGACGATTTAATGTATAACATTCCAAATTGAAAATTTGGGATGTTACAAACCTACCCCCCTTAAGATGAATCTCGCCCTCGAGATTCGGGTTGGCTAGAAAATAGGTGAGGTGGTCCTTCAGCATATCTTCCTCTCGCTCCCAGGTGGCTTCATCCTCGGTGTGGTGGCTCCACTGAACTTTGCAAAACTTGATAACCTTGCTGCAAGTGACTCGGCTGGCATATTCAAGAATTTTGACTGGTTTCTCCTCGTAGGTTAAATCACTATCCAACTGAATCGCTTCCAACGGCACTATGTCTCTCAGCGGTATATCAGCCATTTCTGTGTGGAACTTCTTCAACTAGGAATCGTGGAACACATCATGAACTCCTGACAATCCTTCAGGCAATTCCAACTTGCACTACAACAAGACCCCTCCTATAGCAACGCATTTTTCCGTATCTAAAAGCCCATATATGCGTTGTTAGTGTATTTACCAATGCTTTGGGATGCGTAGCCTTATCCAGTGTTGCTAGTGCATAGTGCAACGCTTATACTGCCATTGGTAAAGAGTCCGTTGCAAGAGTACAACACATAAAACAGACTACGGCAACACTTCTATACGTTGGTGCTTAATGTATAGGAATCAAAATCCATTGCTTGGCAACCAAGAATTTGCAACGCTCAAGTGTTGGTACATATGATGTGAATTATATTATTGTTTTTATATATAATGCAAGCATCTAAATTAATGCTCCATGAAGAGAAAACAAGAGAATATTACTCACGAGACGAATAAATCATATATTTGATAAATTTTTTGGATTACAATAGTGGATATTACAGGAGGAACACCATCTAATGTGATGTATAATCTAAATATTTCTTGATAGCAAACTTAGACTGAAAGCATCCATCACATCCCTACAACTTATCTAAAACTTAACCGAGGAACATCATCCAACTTGAACATCGTCGCTACAACTTAACTAAAACTGAAAGCATCCATCATCATCGTCGTCGTCGTCGTCGTCGTCGTCGTCGTCATCATCATCATCATCAACAGGAACAAAATTATCATCATTGCAGTATACTTGCCACACTCCCATATAATCGTCCATTTATCTTTTGCATCTACAAACAAAAAACAAAATGAACTGTTAACACACAATGCATTGACATGATGCAAGTAGTGATAGAGCCAGGATATTGGTCATTGTATCTGCTGGTATATCCCAATATGCAAACTCCAGAAACTCATCTACACCAGCTGAGTACTATGTACTTTCTCTAGTAAATCGCTATGAAGAAACTGACCTTGTCAAATCAAATATGAAGAAATATTGGTAATTGTCAAGTTCATCCTCTCCTCTGCTTGCATGCCACATACCTGAACTGGTACACATGCTAGTTAGCCCAAGTAAATATTTGTTTTCTGTGAAACTGAAAACAAATCATGATAATTTGTGTGCTGCAAATACAATAGAACAACATATTTTTTTGTGATACATGGTGACATCCATTTTACAAATGGCACAAATAATGATGAGTAAATATTTTGTGGGTGACGAACAACTCTGGACCCAGAAAAAGATGGTTGCAAATCAATAGTGTGCATACTGTTCTAGGAAAATCTTATTGGGCAAACCAAAATAATTTATATTGAAATTGCTAAAAGAGTAACTAATTTATAGTGGAATAGCTAAAACAGTACCTTAATCTTATAGGGATAACTTGTAGGCGCGTATTTCCTTGCAGCATACTTCATGAGTACAGGCTCATAGTACTGGAAAATAGGCAGAATAGAACTTGCAAAACAAGAACGTCTGTATCCTTGTATTTAGTTTGTCCTTTCCCTTTCCGTATGGGATTTGCAAAACAAGAACGTCTGTTCTATCCATACTTCATAAATATAATAGGCAGAATAGAACTTGTTCCCGACTTTTAGTGCGGAATAGTACCAGAAAAAATACAGCTATAGAAGCACCGTGTCCTGAACTAACGATAACGACAATACCAATATCCTTTTTAGTTGAAAAGGCAAACTAGAAATATTAAAATATTTCTCATGATTTTTTAAACAGGATACAATGAGATACCATGTTAACACAAAGGCCAAAAAGATAATACAATTATGATTTATTTGGTCTCAGAGTGCACACGAATATAGAATATAATTTGTATTGGCCACTATACTGGGATGACAATACATCAGCTCCCAACTGTAACAGAAGTACCTATATTATTTTTGGGAAGTAAGGGAAAGCATCTAAATTACCGCCAAATAGTGGTTGAAATATTCATCATTTGGTACTAAAAACACCTTGCTGCTGATATAGTCATACATAATAATCATATCTTACTAACAGAACTTGAAGATCAGCTTTTATTTCAGTTGGGAAAAGATAGCAATCTGCAAAATATAAATCAATAAATAACCATTAAAAAGGAAAATAAATAATTCTGCTCAGTTTCAAAGCCAACATGGTATTACATAAGAAACCATATACATACACTGGCTGCAGCATGTGCACTGCAAGCCATGTAGACTAAGTTAAGATATACAATTGTAAAAGCCATGTATTTATAGTGCGTGATATTCAACTTGAATTACAATCACTTATATGTTGTGTTAAATTAATTGCTGCACTTCATTGTTGTTTAAAGCATATAAATTTGCATAGTATAGCGAGGCTCGATCATTACCCCTGCCGAAAAATGTTATTGGACGAAAACGGCATCAGAAAGGCAGGAAGGCACATGAATGAATCAACATTCGTGCGCGTACTTTGCTGAAACTGGGCACATCCTGAAAGTGACGAGTTGCAATTAGTCACCAAAGAGATAACACCAATGCTTGGCCTAGAGGAATTTGTAGTACTAACTAGAACGCTACCATTCATGTCCCTGGGAACAAGTCGAAGGTTGGAGCATGGGGCGCCAGACACGGGGATCAGCAGTGTTGAACTGAACTACCACCTTGAAGACTCTTGCTTAATAGGATAGAACGTCACTGGAAACTAGTACGGATCTTCAGATATTTTTGCTAGAAACTGCAAAGTGTAATTATCAGTAAGATTTTGAAGCAATGCAAGCGAATCAAGAAATAGCCACCACAAAATTTCTTAACCAATGAGCTTATGAACCAACAGTCCGAGGACGCCTAATTCTAATTTACTACTCCCTCCGTCTCATAATATAAGAATGCTTTTTACACTACACTAGTGTAAAAAACGTTCTTATATTATGGGACGAAAGGAGTAACTTCGAAGTCTCAAAATCAGGAGAACTTGTTTCAGGACATCAGAGATAAAAATAGCCATCATGGAAAGCAAGTGTCAATCCGATCTAGAGATAACACAAATAGAGAGGGAATAGGGCAAGAGAATTTGACAGGGACAAGAAATTTCATTTGAATTACATACTAGCACATGGATATAGCCTAAGCAAAGAATGTGCAGACTTGGTGGGCAGGTTTCAGCCTGCTCATGGCCTTACCTTGGATTCGTCGTTGGTCGCAGGGGAGCGGTGACGAGGGGCGGCGCGCCATGATCTAGGGTCGCAGGGGAGTGGTGATGAGGGACTGCGCGCCGGGATGGAGGGTCGCAGGGGAGTGGTGACGAGCGGCGCACCGGGATCCAGGGTCGTAGGGGAGTGGTGATGGGGGACTGTGCGCTGGGATGGAGGGTCGGAGGGGAGTGGTGACGAGCGGCGCGCCGACATGTAGGTCGCTGCCACGCAAAGGAGTCACAATGTCGGACGAGGGGCGGCGGCCGGTGTGGGAGGAATCGAGAGGAATAGGGGAGGTTGGGGTTCGGGACGGGGAGGGAAAGACCTAGATTAATCCTGAAAGCCAACTTGGGCTGGGCTAGACAGAAGGTTGGGTGTGTTGGGCTGGGAGTATGTACTAAGTTGGGTCACGATCTGCAACACATATGCTACAGTGCTTATATGCATATCTCTTGTAAATTTTGCAACATACAGTCAAAACGTTGTACAATATGTGTTGTTTTATATAATGTATCCTTGTAGTGTTGTAAGCAACTTCTCCCATGCGCTCCAAAACTTTGTATGGTCCCACAAAACGTGGCGCTAACTTTCCCTTAACTCCAAAGCGCTTAACTCCTCGAAGTGGAGATACACGAAGATAGACTCGGTCTCTGACTTCGTAAGCTGTCTCCTTGCGTTTAGAATCTGCATAGCTCTTCTGCCTGGACTGGGCTACTTTGAGCCTATCGCTAATCAACTTCACCTTCTATTCAGACTCCTTAATCAATTCTGGTCCAAACAACTGGCGATCTCCAACTTCATCCCACAACAACGGTGTCCTACACCTTCTTCCGTACAGAGCTTCGAAAGGGGCCATCTACAAAATGGATTGATAACTATTGTTGTAAGAGAACTCCACATCTGGCAAATTGTCATCCCAACTAGATCCATAATCTAGCGCACAAGCTCTCAGCATGTCCTTCAAAATCTGATTTACTCTCTCAGTCTGTCCATCTGTCTGTGGATGAAAGGCTGTACTGAACTCTAGCCTGGTACTCAAAGTTTCGTGCAACTGATTCCAGAACTTTGAGGTAAATTGGGTTCCTCTGTCTGATACAGAGAAATTGGATCTTTTTCCCCACTTTACTTCTTCATTGGATAATTTGCCCCCCCCCCTGAGAGGCTACCAGGTGGGGCCCAGGGCCACTGTCATTGAGATAATCAAAGGGCAAATCATCCAACCCCTTGTAAAGTGGGGCAAATCACCCAATCCCCCATCTGATACAATGCTCCTCGGAACTCCATGCAGACATACGATCCTGGTCATGTATATCTTTGCCAACTTAGCACTGGTGTAAGTGGTCTTCACTTGGATGAAATGAGCTACCTTCGTCAAACGATCGACTACAACCCATATCGAGTCGCAGCCTGAACGAGTCCTGGGTAATCCTGTGATAAAATCCATGCCTAGCTTATCCCACTTCCATTTGGGTATCGGCAATGGTTGTAACAATCCTGCCGGCTTCTGATGCTCTGCCTTCACTCTCTGACATACATCACAAACTGCTACATATTCCGCAATATCCTTCTTTGTTCCGGTCCACCAGAAAGTGTCTTTCAAATCCAAATACATCTTGGTATTTCCTGGGTGAATTGAGTACGGTGAATCATGGGCCTCTTCCAAAATTAACTTCCTGATCTCTGGGTCATTAGGCACATAAACACTTTCCTCAAACCATAAGGTATCGTGCTCATCCTCACGAAATCCTTTAGCTTTTCCTTTGTTCATCTTCTCCTTTATAGAAGCAATATCCTTGTCAGTATTTTGGGCTTCTCTGATCTTATCCATCAACGTAGATTGAATCACCAATGCCGCTACATAGCCTCGTTGAACTATCTCCAAACATAGCTCACGTAGATCCTTGGCTAACTCCTGTGGTAACTCTCCGGTCATGAGTGTGTTTACAATGGCTCTTGCGGCTCAACGCGTCGGCTACTACGTTAGCCTTTCCGGGGTGATAATGCAATATCATATCATAATCCTTGATGAGCTCCAACCTTCTCCTTTTCCTGAGATTCAGCTCCTTCTGTGTGAAAATGTACTTCAAACTTTTGTGATCCGTGTACACCTCACAATGATTTCCGATGAGAAAATGTCTCCAAGTCTTCAATGCATGCACTACGGCTGCTAACTCCAAGTCATGTGTAGCATAATTCAACTCATGGGGCTTAAGCTATCGTGAGGCATATGAAACAACTCTTCCCTACTGCATAAGCACTGATCTAAGTCCTCGACGAGAAGAGATGCAATACACCTCATAATCCTTGCGCTGATCTGGCAGAATCAACACTGGCGATGTAACCCAACATTTCTTCAACTCCTGAAAATTGGCCTCACATTACTCAGTCCATTTAAACTTGGTGTCCTTCTTCAACAACTCCGTCATGGGCTTCGCAATCTTTGAGAAATTCTCAATGAACCTCCAGTAGTATCCTGCAAGTCCAAGAAAACTCCGGATCTCTCCAACTGTTGTTGGGGCTTCCCAATTTGTCACAGTGACAACTTTGGTGGGATCTACTACTATTCCTTCTCCGGATATAACATGTCCGAGGAATCCAACTTCCTTCAAGAAAAACTCACATTTGCTGAACTTGGCATATAACTTATGTTCTCTGAGCTTCTCCAGTACCAAACGCAAATGCTCTTTATGCTCTTCTTCACTCTTCGAGTAGACCAAAATATCATCAATGAACACCACGATGAACTTATCCAGAAACTCCATAAACACTTTGTTCATCATGTTCAGGAAATAGGAAGGTGCGTTAGTCAGACCGAATGACATAGCGGTATACTCATCAGCCCGTACCTGGTGGTAAAAGCCGTCTTAGGTATATCCTGCTCTCGAATCTTCAACTGATGGTATCCCAATCACAGATCGATCTTGGAAAATACCTTAGCTCCTTGCAATTGGTCAAACAAATCATTGATCATCAGCAACGGGTACTGGTTCTTAATTTTCACTTCATTGAATCCTCGATAATCAACAACCATCCTCAATGATCCATCCTTCTTCTCCACTAGAAGCACTGGTGATCCCCAAGGTGAATAACATGGGCGAATATAGCCTTTATCCAGTAACTCCTTAATCTGCTTCTTAATTTCCTCCAAATGTTGTGCGGGCATCATGTAGGTCTCTTAGATATCGGCCCTGTGCCTGGCAAAAGTTCAATCAAAAACTCAATGTCTCTATCCGGTGGCATGCCTGGCAATTCTGTTGGAAATACATCAGGGAAATCCTTCACCACTGGTACTTCCTCCTGTACAACTCCTGATAAAGAATTTACTTGTGTCCTCCTCGGCTCATTCCGTGATACATACTTGATCCTCCTCCCTTCTAGGGTGGTAAGCAAAATCGACTTACTGGCGCAATCTATGTTTCCTCCATACATCGATAGCCAATCCATACCCAGAATCACATCCAAACCTTGCGATTCCAAAATGATTAAATCCTAGAGGAAAACATGTCTACCTATACTCAATGGCACTTGAAAACATCCTGGACTGGCCATATACTCTTCTCCTGGTGAGCTTACTAGCATAGGTGTTCTAAGAACTTTGGTGGGAAGTTTATACTTATCCACAAATCCCGTTGATATGTATGAATGCGATGCACCAGTATAAAAAAGAACGATTGCAGTAAATGACTTAACCAAAAACTTACCTATTACTACATCTGGTTGGGCTTCAACCTCCTCCACGTTAACGTGGTTCACCTGCCCCTGTTGAAAGGGTTCGGCTTCTTCCCAGAGCTTCCGTTGCCATTTCCATTCTGGGCTTCAGGACATTCATTGGCATAATGTCCAGTCTTCTAACACTTATAGCAAGTGACTTGGCTCAGGTCTCTCTTTGCTGGGGTTGATGGGTTGGTACGGTTCTGACCGTTGCTTCCTCCATTCCCGTTACCATTCTTGGGGCCATCATGATTATGCGAACTCCCTCCTCCATGGGTATGCTTAAAATGTCCTCCCGATTTTGGGGTAAAACGTGGCTTCTGCTGAGCTCCAGAATTGTACTTCCCTTGTCCATACTTCCTCTTGCGGTTTTCAATCTGCTGTTGTTTCCCTTCAATCATGAGAGCTCTATCTACAAACTCCTGGTAGTCGTTGAAGGTTGCTACCATCAACTGCATGCTCAGCTCATCATTCAGCCCTTCCAGAATCTTGTCTTGCTTAGCTACATCCGCAGCAACGTCATCTAGGGCATAACATGCTAGCTTACAAAAGTCATCCACATACTGGCCTACAGTACGTCCTCCTTGGCACAAGTTGTGAAACTCACGCTTCTTCATGGACATAGCTCCGGCTGAAACATGGGAAGTACAGAAAGCCTGCTGAAACTGAAGCCTGCTGAAACTAATCCCATGTGACAGTGTTGATAGGATAAGTGGCTTTGAAATTCTCCCACCATGATGTTGCAGGTCCATCAAGCTGATGTGCGGCAAAATGCACCTTTTCTGCATTTGTGCATCCTACAGTGGTCAACTCCCTTCCTGTCTTGCGGAGCCAATCATCTGCAACTATCGGCTCGGTGCTACTGGAGAACACCGACGGATTCAGTCTAAGGAGACGGGTTAAGTGATCAACAGGTGGTGGAGGTGGTGGGTTGTTGTTGTTGTTGTTGTTGTTCCCCTGATTCTGATTCTGGACTGGTAACTGCATCAACGCATTTGTAAGTGCATCTAGTGCCCCTTAGTGGTTTTGGTGTATTGAAGACTTATAGGTTAAGGGACTGATGCGTTTGTGAGTGTACACAGGTCTATAAGTCTACGAGGAGTTTGATATTTACAGAGAAAGTCGACCCCTAAAAATGAAGTTCTTCGACTGAAGACTTTGATATTCTGAAGACTTTCTGAAGACTTTGAAAGTGAAGAAATTGGTGTGACCTTGAAGACTTGGTATTCATTCGAGGAATATGAAGCGTGAAGACTTTTGTTTTCGTAGTTTCATTTTCTCTTTCTTGAGTCATAGGAAACACCGTACTATTAAAGGGGTCGAGGAAATAGTAAGGAAAAATTTCCATGTGATGCTCAACTCAAAATCCTACACCTACCAATCCCTTCGAGTGAAGCCATTGGAAATCTCATACAGTTCAGTCAAGTTCTTCAGTGACAGAGACGCAGTTCTTCTGGTCACTGATGACTTTGCTCTGACTGAGGAGTTAGGAATTCACCAGTGCGAATTGCCTACACAGTGAGGAACATGATAGCCCTGAGGAATTTGAGAGTCAAAATTCTAACCGTTGCTGTGTTGCGCGCCGGCTGTCCCAAAATATCTTATCCACCTAACGGTCATATCATTGAAGGGCATTTATGTCTTATCATGTCGGGCTACTCCCTAGGCTATAAATAGCCGCCCCCTACAACCACTAGTTGGTTGGCTGCTCCGAGAGAACTTGACACTTGTCATTTGAGAGCAACCCATCCTCCGAGGACTTTGAGCGAAAATCATCAAGTGAGAAAAATCCAAAACCATACCCCCACAAACCCAAAGTGATTGAGCATCACTGAAGAAATTGATCCCGCGTGGATCCGACGCTTGTTACCTTTGAAGACTGTGCTTCTTCCAGACGGTTAGGCGTCAAGGTCTAGAGCATCCAAGAGGAATTGTGGATCGGCGAGTGACCAAGTCTGTGAAGGTTTGGAAGTCACCTGAAGACTTACCACGAGTGATTGGACGAGACCTGCATGGTCTTAGTTCAAGGAGAATACGGTGAGGACTGGGTGTCCTGAGTTGTGGCTCAGAGACTGGGTGTCCGGGACTGCGTGTCCTCGAGTTTAAATGCTCAGCCGCTCCAACCAGACGTACAACTGAGACAGCAGTTGGAACTGGTTTACCAAATCATTGTCTTCACCAACTAACTGGTTCTATCTCCTCAACCCTTTCATTTCCTCATTACTGTGTTGAATGTTGTTCATATGTGTGCTTGAAGACTTTGACTAAAGACTTTCACAAATTCCTCAGTTCAATTTCTTCAGTCTGTTTGTCTTCATCTTGTTATCATGTGTTTACGCTTTCTGTACTCTGTGCTTGTCTTCATTTCATCATGATGACTATGTTTGTATCCTGTTATGTTTACTTCTAAGTACTTATTCCGCTGCAAGTAGTTCTTCGCTAAGGAATTTCCTCACCAGCAAATTCCTCAGTGAAGAATTCATAAAAATTGCCTATTCACCCCCCTCTAGTCGATATAACGCACTTTCAATTGGTATCAGAGCGAGGTACTCCCTTGTTCTGTGTGATTTTGGTTTAACCGCCTGGAGTTTTAGTTATATCGACCGCAGGTATGATCAAGGTCTGGGCTAGGTGTCCTACCTTTGATGGGACGGACTACCCCTACTGAAAGAACAAGATGCGGATGCATCTTGAGGCAATTGATAACGATCTCTGGTATGTTGTGGAAAATGGTGTTCCCTCTGTCACACCCTCACTGAACGCTACCGATGTGAAGAGATTCAAACAACTCGGTTCTCAAGCGAAGAATATCATATGTGGCCATCTGAGCAAAGGATAGTATGGAAGAGTGAGTGCTTTGGAAACTGCCAAGCTTATCTGGGATAGGCTATCCAAAGTAAATGAAGGAGTTTCAACTCAGCGTGACTCTCGAGTCGATGTTCTTCGGAATCTCTTCAACCGCTTCAAAAGACTCAACAATGAGAATGTTCAACAAACCTTTGATCGCCTCACTGACATCTCAAATGAGCTTCAAGACCTCGGTGCCACTGACATCACTGATCATGAAGTAGTGAAGAAACTGTTCAGATCGCTTGATTCCTCATTTGATACTCTGGGACTGATGATACAAGAACGTGCTGATTACAAGTCTCTTGATCCTGCCGATATCCTCGAAAGGCCAAACACTCACGAGTTCCAGCTTGCTGAAAAGAGAGATCTCTATGGTTCAAACTATGGCAAACCACGTGCCCTGAAGGCCAAGGCTATGTCTGACTCTGAATATGAGGATTCTGGTAGTAGCCTTGGTGATCCTGAAGAATTGAGCCAGGAGCTAGCACTGCTCGTGAAGAAATTCCAGAAGTTCTCAAGACACGGTCGCTTTGGAAAATCCTCAAGAAGCAGTGATTCCTCATCAAGTGACTATAAGAGAAGGTTGTGCCACAAATGCAACAAACCTGGTCACTACATCCAAGATTGTCCTCAGTGGGAAAAGGAAATGAAGAAGAAGAAATACAAGGATTATAGTCCGACGATGCAAAGAAGAAGAAGAAATCATCAAAATCTTCGTCATCAAAATCCTCAAAGTCTTCATCTCACAAGAAGAGCAGCTCCAAGAAGGCTCGGGCATTCATTGGCAAGGAAATGGACTCTGAAGCTGAATCTGAGAAAAATGATGAAGAGGAGGCGTCTGAAGAATCTGAGTCTGGTGTGGCGAGTCTGGCCGTCGCTACTGCTTTCGTCAGCAAGTCCATCTTCAACACTGAAGAAACTGACTCCACCGACAAGCCTGATGAAGATAATGTTGGCTACGCTCCCACCTACTGCTTCATGGCAAAAGGTGCCAAGGATGATCAATCCAAAACTACTGAATGGGTCCTCGATAGTGGATGTACAAATCACATGACTGGTGACAAGAATCTATTGATGGATGCTCCTTTAACACCGTCACCTCTGAAGCATATCATCTTTGCTGACAAAGGCAAAAGTCAGGTATTGGGTCTTGGTAAGGTTGGAATCTCTAAGGATAAACACATGGACAAAGTCATGCTTGTTGAGTCCTTAGGATACAATCTAATGTCAGTCTCAATGCTTTGTGACCTTGATATGGTTGTTGTCTTTGGCAAGTATCGCTGTGTTGTGATTATGGAAGCTGACAATTCCAAAGTCTTCGAAGGCTTTAGGAGAGGAGATCTGTATATTGTTGATTTCTCTACAGGACCACAACCAGCCGTGTGTCTACTTGCAAAAGCTTCAGAAGGCTGGCTATGGCATCGACGACTTGGTCACGCAGGCATGAGGAATTTTCACACGCTTGCGAAGAAGAAGCATGTCATTGGCATTGAGAATGTCAAATTCCTCAAGGATCATTTATGCGGAGCCTGTGAAGCTGGAAAAATAACCAAGGCCAAGCATCCAGCGAAGACTATCATGACCACTACCCATCCATTCGAATTGCTTCACATGGACCTCTTCGGACCTAATCATTATTCAGCAGTCACTAATGATGCATCTCTATATGGTTTTGTCATTGTTGATGATTATTCTCGATATACATGGGTACACACTGTTACTTACAAACATGAAGTGCAGGAAGTCTTCAAACGATTTTCCTCGAGGGCTTCAACCAACTTTGGTGTGAAGATCAAGCATATCAGAAGTGACAATGGGACTGAGTTCAAGAATTCCGGCTTTGATGCCTATCTTGATGAACTTGGTATTACTCATGAATTATCTGCTCCCTATACTCCTCAGCAAAATGGCGTCGTGGAGCGCAAGAACAGAACTCTCGTTGAGATGGCTTGCACTATGCTTGATGAATACAAAACGCCTCAGCGTTTTTGGATTGATGCAATTGATACTGCGTGCCATATCATCAACAGAGTATATCTTCACAAATTCTTCAAGAAAACTGCCTATGAACTCCTCACTGACAAGAAACCCAATGTGAGTTATTTCAAAGGCTTCGGTGCTAAATGTTGGATTAGAGATCCTCACCACAACTCTAAATTTGCACCAAAAGCACATGAAGGTTTTATGCTTGGTTACGGAAAGGACTCGCACACCTACAGAGTCTTCAACATTGTTCTTCACAAGATTGTTGACACTGTAGATGTGCGGTTCGATGAAACTAATGGCTCGCAAAGAGAGCACCTACCTTCTATGTTAGATGAACCAGCACCTGAGGATGCTATCAAGCTCAAGGCAACTGAGGATATCATTCCTACTGAAGAATCTGCTGAAGAATTCATTCCTGTTCATGAAGAACGTCGAGCTGATGCACCTGAAGAACATGATGAGGAAAATGGTGCTGAAGAAAATGCTGATCAAAATCCTCAGCGACAACCATCTCATCCACGTGTTGCAAAAGAAGTGCAAGTGGAGAAGATCATCAATGACATTAGCGCACTAGGTCCTCTCACACGCTCAAAAGCTTCACATTTATCTAACTTTTGTGGGCACTATGCTTTTGTATCTATCACAGAGCCCACTAAGGTAGATGAAGCATTTCTGGAGCCGGAGTGGATTCAGGCTATGCAAGAAGAATTACATCAGTTCGAGCTTAACAATGTCTGGGAATTGGTCAATCGCCCAGATCCTCGCAAGCATAAGATCGTTGGCACAAAGTGGATCTACCGCAACAAGCAAGATGAAAATGGCCTTGTGGTGAGGAATAAGGCACGACTAGTAGCTCAAGGCTACACACAGGTTGAAGGAATTGATTTCGATGAAACTTTTGCACCTATTGCTAGACTTGAGGCTATTCGCATATTACTTGCTCACGCTAACCATCATGATATCACCTTATATCAAATGGATGTGAAAAGTGCATTCCTCAATGGTAAACTTGAGGAAGAAGTATATGTTGCTCAACCCCCAGGTTTTGAAGATCCAAAGAATCCTGACAAAGTCTTCAGACTCAATAGGGCCCTCTATGGCCTCAAGCAAGCCCCTCGGGCGTGGTATGATACATTGAAGGAATTCTTCGTGAAGAATGGCTTCACACCCGGTTCACTCGACCCTACTCTCTTTACTAAATCTTATGATGGTGAACTGTTTGTGTGCAAAATATATGTTGATGATATTATCTTTGGCTGTACTGACCAACGTTATAGTGATGAATTTCCCTATATGATGAGTGAAGAATATCAAATGTCTATGATGGGAGAGTTGAAATTCTTCTTAGGTCTTCAAATCCATCAGCAGCGCAATGGCATATTCATATCTCAGGAGAAATACCTCAAAGATGTACTGAGGAAATTCGGCATGCAAGATTGCAAAGGCGTCAAAATTCCTATGCCCACAAATGGCCATCTATGCACTGATGAAAATGGTATTGACTTCGATCACAAGGTATACCGCTCCATGATTGGTTCTTTATTGTACTTATGTGCATCTAGTCCAGATATAATGCTTAGTGTTTGCATGTGTGCCCGATTTCAAGCTGCACCGAAGGAATCACACCATAAGGCTGTGAAGCATATTCTTCGATATCTAGCTCACACACCAACACTGGGATTATGGTACCCCAAGGGCTCTGCTTTTGACCTCATTGGATATTCTGACTCTGACTATGCTAGTGATCGTGTGGATCGCAAGTCAACATCTGGCACTTGTCATTTCCTCGGACGATCTTTGGTCTGTTGGTCCTCGAAGAAACAGAACTGTGTATCACTGTCTACTGCTGAAGCTGAATATATTGCTGCTGGCTCATGCTGTGCTCAACTGCTTTGGATGAAGCAAACCCTCAAGGACTATGGCGTCAACGTGAAGAATGTGCCTCTCCTCTGCGACAATGAGAGTGCCATCAAGATTGCTCACAACCCAGTTCAGCACTCGAAGACAAAGCACATTCAGATTCGTCATCATTTTCTTCGTGATCATGTGTTGAAGGGAGACATCTCCATCGAGCATGTGAAGACTGAAGAACAGCTAGCTAATATCTTCACCAAGCCCTTGGATGAGAAGAGATTTAGCAAGTTGCCGTGTGAGCTAAATATTTTAGAGTCTTCGAATGTTCTTTGAAAAGGACACACATCCTAACACTTATGCAAAATTGATGACTTAGATGTGCAACACATGAAGAAACGTTTTTCTTCAATCAATGAAGAATAACACTCTAAGTGTGAAGAAATTAATGAAGAATTTGATTCTCAGAACCCTACAACAATTGTACGCGGTGTCTGAAATCATCATTCTTATACGGTGGGCCACGCCACTACAAAAAGTTGAAAATCTTCAATTGAGTTTTTTTTTTCATTTTTGAAATTCTTCAGTTTTTCAAATTCTTCAACTTTGCAAAATCTTCACTGTTTCCGTCGTTTTTCTTCATTGGCTATATATATATGAGTTTATGTCCTCTACAGCATTCACTTATGGCTATTTCTTCGAGTTGCGTTTTCTACTAAGTGAATGTGATCGGACCCTTCCCCTCTATGCTATACTCAACCCAATCTATTCAAAAATTCTTCATGTGCGTTCTATTTGAAACCCGTTCAAAGTCTTCACTGTGTCCTTGTCAGCTGAAGAAATTACGAACGAAACTTTAAAACAAATCTTATCCAGATTTTCGGTTTTACCGCTCAAACCGTTCCGCATCCCACGATGCATTATTATAATCACCCACGATCTTACACGATCTCATCTGCACAGTACGTGGGTGACACATGTCGTGTGAAGAAGTAAGGGCAGGGGCATGTTCGTCCCAAAATCTTCGGGCGAACAGTTTTTACCGTGGCTATAAATACCCCTCTCCCCTTCCTCACTTCATTTACTCCGCTCGGTCGCTGTCTCTTGCTCGAGCTCCTCAAACACTAGAGCCGCCGCTACTCCATCGCCACCGGTGAGGAAGAGCTTCACTGCCTCGACCTCGTCGCCATCGTACTCGCGCCGGCTGCGGAAATCTTCACTCCGCCGCCGCCGTAGCTATCTCCCTCTGCCAAGTTAGGGCGTGGGAGATCGAACCGGACGAACTTCACATCTGTTCATCTCAGTTCGTTGTGTTCTTTAGTTCGGGTAATTAAAAGTTACTTTTATTACTCACTTTGATTCTCAAGTTTTCCTGAAAATCTTCAAAGGTGTTTTATTCTTCAAATCTTCACACAGATGAACACCTCACACACTATATGCTCTTGATCCATCTCTCTAAGCACTCATTTTCTTCAAGATTCCTCAATTGTGTGGATTTTCGATATGTACAACTCTGGAACCTAAGACAAGAACGCTTAGTGAAATTCCTCAAGGCTCAACTGGTCAAATTCCTCAAAACTTGTCTTTTCAAAAAATCTTCTGAGAACGCATATGACCTCTCCAAATTCCTCGCACCTACACTCTGTTCACAGGTACTCATGTCCGCTGCTGAATCACTAGGTTCTCATCAACTTAACTCATTTGCAGCATTCCTCGAAGAAAAATTGCATACCTCTTCAGAGTGTTCAATTGTTCAAATTCCTCATCTGAAGAAAATGGCTGAAGGAAAGAGACCGCAGAAAGGAGGAAAGAAACCGGAGGTCATGACAGCTTTCAAAATCCCTGATGAAATATACAAGGATTATTGCACACCTGATGAAGCCAAGTTTGGGAAAGAAAACAAGAATCAGCGCAAAGTGCGCATCCAGAGGATTGAACGAAGATGGGCATGAGAATGGAGGGAATATCGATATGTTACTCCTAAGTACATGAAGAAATGCGCCTTAAATCCTCCATGCCCAAGAGCTCCGTTGGCACCTGGCCAAGTAGCTGATCCCACCAGCATAAAGCGTGGTGAGGACTTTCCTGAAGAATGGGCTAGGCGCCAAGCAAAACTGGCAAGGCAAGCCAAAGAGGCAGTGAGGAAATTCAATGAGGATTCTGCCGCTGCTGCTGTTGCTGAGACCTCGGTCAAGCCGAGGAAATCAATGCCGAAGAAGCCTGTTCGTAAGCCAAGTGCTTCACCTTCAGCACCCTCACGGCCAAGTTCCTCAGCTGCGCCCTCACGGCAAATTCCTCAGACTGATACTGCTCCACCAAAGTCCTCAGCAGCTCCCTCAAAGTCCTCAACTCCTGTGCATCTGGCTACATGCCAAAGGACTCAGGGTTTCTCAATTGCTTCTGGTGTCTCAGCAAGTTCCTCAGCTGCACCAATGTCCTCATCAGGCCCCTCACTGTTGAAGACAAAAGCAATAGCTGGACGCGGTCCTCGGCCAAGTCCAAGGAAGAAACAGGTTGCATTCCAAGTGCCCTCTGATGATGAGGCCTCTGATGAAGAACTTGCAGAAATCATCAGAGATAGACAAGCAGAGGCCGCTAGAGCCAAGGGCACATCTGTGCCACTGCTTTTGGATCCCAAGAAGATCCTTGACTACATTGACCTCTGGCACCAGGATCCAAACACTCCAATGCCTGATCTGCCTCTGACTCCTGGTCAAAGTCACATGCTGACCCATTTCATCTCTCAAGAGAAATGGAAGTTTGAAAAGGCTCGTGAGATAAAGAGAGGTCAAGCTAGAAAGGAGAAGCTTCTGAAGAAGAACGTTGTCAGACTGACACCTGAAGAAATTCTCAAGGCTCAATCTGAAATCCAAGCCCTCAGCAAGGACTTCGATGCATACAATGCTGATTGGCAAGGAGCCAAAGTGCGATTCGTCAGCCTGACGAAGAAAATGACAACTGTTGCAGCCCCATCGCAACAAGGAAATCCTCAGGCTACAGACTCTGCTCAGCCTGCTGAAGAACATGCCAGCACCGCTGATGACTTTCAGCCTGCTGATGAAAACACAAGTTCCAGGGCTGATAACTCCATTTCAGCCGCTGAAGAAATTGCCAGGGCATCCACTAGTGGTGCGCCTGAAGAATCTGAAGAAATCAGGGCAACTGCATCAGTTGCGCCTGAAGAAAATCAACCACAGTCCTCAGTTCCTCCCGCGCCTACTCCAACTCCTATTCTTCCTTCTGCCTATGAAGTGAAGAAGACCAAGGCTGCAGAGCGAGCTGAAGTGAAGAAAAGGAAGGCATCAGCTGCGTCAAATTCTTCAGCTGTGAAGAAAATGAAGTTAATGACTAGCTCTCTTGAAAATCCTATTGATGCCGTTCCGATTTCCTCCATGTCATCAAAGGAAATTGTTCCTTATGGAGAAGACTACAAGATCCCAAGCGGATCTGATGAAGAAAATCACTCTGCTGCTACGTCAGAGCAGTTTGATGAAGAAATTGAAGTGGAAGCATTCCCTTCAACGCCAGTCGTTTCCTCACCTATGCCTCAGTTCACAGCTGAAGAGGCTGGTGTTGAGGAAATTGAAAAAGAAGATGAAGATGTGGATATTGGATGCACTACACCAGTGATGAATGATGACTTTTGGGAAAGTCAGCATCCCAATACTCCTCTCTTCACTCCTATTCAACAGATTCCTCAGTCCCCGGCTACAACTATTCAAATGGGATCTGAAGAAAATCATCCCACTTCATCTGTTCATGAAGAAATTCCAGCCGCTAGTGCTGAAGAATCTGCTGCTGTTGATCCTCAAGTTGCACAAGAAGAGGAACCAGAAATTCCTCAGCCTGAAGTGCCTGAGCTCGCGATTCCTGAAGGTGTGCTGCAAATCACTGACACTCCTTTGCCCAAGCCGAAGAATCCGTTCTCGAGCAAGCAAAAATTCAAGGCTAAAGGCTTCTTTTCTAAGCATGTGTTCTTCGCTGATTATAATCCATATGACTCTGCTCGCATAAGGAAGAGGCGTTTCTGGACAGCTACTCAAGCCAACTTCTATTCCTCTGTGCTCTTTGACAAGGACAAAATCTTCGATCATGAACATATTCCTCATGTGGATATGGAATCTCTGCCATGCTTCGAGCCAGTCCTCAGTGTTATTCACGATGCAGGACTGCTGAATTTCTGCACTGATATCTGTGATTGGAATGAAGAACTCATTCTTCAGTTCTATGCCACACTGCATATCACGGGAGATGCTGAAGACGTCAATTCATGGGTGCTGGATTGGATGACCGAAAACACTCACTACAAGGCACCAGCAACTGAATTGCTTCGTGTCCTTCCTCTTGATCCTCCCCATGACAGTGCACGTTGCATCTACAATGACCCTGAACTGATGAATCATTATATGCAAGTGCTCATGAAGCCTTTGAAGCCAGGGCAGGCCCCACGAACCAAATTCCTCGTCAAGTACTTGCTATATGTGCCCCGGACTGTCTATCGAATCCTGACGAAGACAATGAGTCCAATCAAAGGCCATGACTCAAATGATGAAGATGTCGTTGGCATCATGAAGAACATGCTTTTTAACATCATTCATGGCGTTCCCGTCAACTTCCATGATTTCTTCATGAGGACTCTGGCTAATGTTGCTATGTCACCTTTTGAGCTGAATCCCTATGCGCGTTGGATTATGAGATTCATAAGGGCAAGATCTTCACTGAATTACAAGGCTGACACTCTGAATCATGGTAGCTACTTGCCTCCCATTGAAGTCCTCAAGTGACCAGTTTCATCATCTGATGATAAAGGCAAGGCAACTGCTGTGATCGATGAAGGCACTCGTCCATGGGATGGTCAATTTCGTCTCGCTACTTCTTACTCCACCAATGACGACTCTGCTACACATGACACTGCCGCAAATACCTCAGCTAAGCAAAAGCCTCAAGCCACAGCACCCAGGGTGATGACTGACTGTGAGTTACACCTCAGTCTTCATCAGAAGGTTGATCGCAATCACAAATGGGTGAAGCGTCAGTTTGCTGCCGTTCTTCACAACATGACCTCAGCACATAATGTAGTGAAGAAAAACCACTATCACCTTCATGAAACCCTCAACCGCACCTGGGCTATTCTCACTCATGTATATACTGCGGAAGAACAGAAGACTATGGGTCTCCAGGAAGCATTTGACTGGTCTGCACCACCTCCGAAGAAATTCAGGAGAGTCAAAGTTCCTGATCTGGTGGCCAGCTCTCATTCTTCATCGCGTGAAACTGATGAACATGAAGACTTGGACGACACTACTGCAGGCCCTACTTCAACCAACAACCCCGACAACGCTGGCGCTCCTCCATCGACTTGAAATTCTTCAGGGGCGTTAGTCCTCAGTTTCGATCCTTTTGGTCATTTGATGACAAAGGGGGAGAAATCTGAGTTAGTCTTCAAGCGGGTTTATATTATGGGTGTTTTGTTAAGTTACAACTCTCGTTCTTCCGAAACTTTTTACTGGATCGAGTTGTAATCTTAAATCCGATGGTGCCCTGATACTTTTGAACGGTGCATAGTGCTCTGATGATGCACTGTGCTCCGATACTTTTGATGTGTTATTCTGCATGCTTATTCCTCATTAATATTATTGCACGCATGCTGAATTTCATCAGGCGCCATATTTTATCATGCATTTCAAATTCTTCATATTATATATCAAATGCATGTATGAATTACAAGATATAGGGGGAGATCTCCTTGATTCAATTCTTCAAATGTGCATTGCCCCAAAAGCAAATTCCTCACTATGCACACATTCAGGGGGAGTTCTTCTATATCTTGCAATCAAATTCCTCAATATCAGTATTTACACTTCATATATTTATCCCCGTTGAAAACTTAACCTATGTTGTCATCAATCACCAAAAAGGGGGAGATTGTAAGTGCATCTAGTGCCCCTTAGTGGTTTTGGTGTATTGAAGACTTATAGGTTAAGGGACTGATGCGTTTGTGAGTGTACACATGTCTATAAGTCTACGAGGAGTTTGATATTTACAGAGAAAGTCGACCCCTAAAAATGAAGTTCTTCGACTGAAGACTTTGATATTCTGAAGACTTTCTGAAGACTTTGAAAGTGAAGAAATTGGTGTGACCTTGAAGACATGGTATTCATTCGAGCAATATGAAGCGTGAAGACTTTTGTTTTTGTAGTCTCATTTTCTCTTTCTTGAGTCATAGGAAACACCGTACTGTTAAAGGGGGTCGAGGAAATACTAAGGAAAAATTTCCATGTGATGCTCAACTCAAAATCCTACACCTACCAATCCCTTCGAGTGAAGCCATTGGAAATCTCATACAGTTCAGTCAAGTTCTTCAGTGATAGAGACGTAGTTCTTCTGGTCACTGATGACTTTGCTCTGACTGAGGAGTTAGGAATTCGCCAGTGCGAATTGCCTACACAGTGAGGAACATGATAGCCCTAAGGAATTTGAGAGTCAAAATTCCGACTGTTGCTGTGCTGCGCGCCGGCTGTCCCAAAATATCTTATCCACCTAACGGTCATATCATTGAAGGGCATTTATGTCTTATCATGTCGGGCTGCTCCCTAGGCTATAAATAGCCGCCCCCTACAACCACTAGTTGGTTGGCTGCTCCAAGAGAACTTGACACTTGTCATTTGAGAGCAACCCATCCTCCGAGGACTTTGAGCGAAAATCATCAAGTGAGGAAAATCCAAAACCAAACCCCCACAAACCGAAAGTGATTGAGTATCACTGAAGAAATTGATCCCGCGTGGATCCGACGCTTGTTACCTTTGAAGACTGTGCTTCTTCCAAACGGTTAGGCGTCAAGGTCTAGAGCATCCAAGAGGAATTGTGGATCGCCGAGTGACCAAGTCTGTGAAGGTTTGGAAGTCACCTGAAGACTTACCACGAGTGATTGGACGAGACCTGCGTGGTCTTAGTTCAAGGAGAATACGGTGAGGACTGGGTGTCCTGAGTTGCGGCTCAGAGACTGGGTGTCCGGGACTGCGTGTCCTCGAGTTTAAATACTCAGCCGCTCCAACCAGACTTACAACTGAGACAGCAGTTGGAACTGGTTTACCAAATCATTGTCTTCACCAACTAACTGGTTCTATCTCCTCAACCCTTTCATTTCCTCATTACTGTGTTGAATGTTGTTCATATCTGTGCTTGAAGACTTTGACTGAAGACTTTCACAAATTCCTCAGTTCAATTTCTTCAGTCTGTTTGTCTTCATCTTGTTATCCTGTGTTTACGCTTTCTGTACTCTGTGCTTGTCTTCATTTCATCATGATGACTATGTTTGTATCCTGTTATGTTTACTTCTGAGTACTTATTCCGCTGCAAGTAGTTCTTCGCTAAGGAATTTCCTCACCAGCAAATTCCTCAGTGAAGAATTCATAAAAATCGCCTATTCACCGCCCCTCTAGTCGATATAACGCACTTTCAGCATTCTGCTGCTGGATCAACTGAGTGAGCTCCGGTGGGAAAGCAAATCCATTGTCACGTCTCGGAGGCATCTGAGGGTTTAGAAAAGATGAGAATACAGAGTAGAATGAGGTCTAGAGAGAAAACACTACCCATATGCACATGAGACAAATGCAAACAATATCAGTTCATTCAATTCAAACAAGGGCATACAACGGTCTAACTATCATTCCAAAAGTGCTCGGTCTATACTAGATACATGGGGGAATACTACTACTGTTATGGTGGTCGACTAGAAAAACTGCTCCGATGAAGACTCCATGATATCTGCTCTAGCTTCATCAACATAGTCCTCATCGCTATCGTCTGGGTCCAAGTCGGTGTCGTCCATGATGATGTAATTCTCCAGGCAAGTGCAATCATTGTCTTCTCCTCTAGTCACAGGAAATCCCATGAATACTTTTAGCTTCTTCTTCAGATCATCATTCTTATCCACAAGTGTTGCTATTTCCTCCTCATATCCATCACGTGTACACTTGAGTTCTTCCTCCAGTACTGTGATCTTGGTCATGGCCTTAAAATCTATCATGCCTGCGCACATCTGGTTCTCCTGGCATCGAATGTGCTAGTTCAACTCCTGGATGAATGCTGCAATTGATCTATCCTTCCTGGTACTAATCATCTCCCATTGCTCATCTCGACGCCGACAAATCTGGTAAATAGTATCCTTGAGATCGCTGTGGTAAACTTCTCCAATGCGTCCCATTGTGATGTGGGCTGCCATGCTCTTTCTTAGACTCCAGGTTGGTGCACCGAAGGAAAACTCTATGGGCTCAGTGACGGGCATGAACTTTCTTCCTGGAACTTGAACTTGTATCATCCAACGCTCCTCTTCAGGTAAAGTGGTGATGTAGGTCCCGGTGAAGTTTGGTACTCCGATGTTCAGGTATCTAGTGACTTCCTTCAAGTGGCGTTCAAAGGGTGTATCTTCATCCGATTGCATGAACTTGTTCCTTGCATCCGCCATCCTAAAAGAGAAAAAAAGATGAGGAGTCAGAAATGAGAAGAGTGAGTAGTGATCTAGGGCTTTTAGCATAGTGGTCATGTCCTACAGTCAGCGTGTGCTCTGATACCATCTTGTAGCAACCAGACCTCAAACAGTATGATCTCTGTGCTTTAGTGTCATCCCTGGATCAGTAATGCTGACACGCATAGTACTTGAAGGATTTATAACAGAGTAGCAATCACACACTTATTACATCGAATGTCTCAAAAGAGAACTTATTACAATAAATATGGCTTTAGGTCATCTAAATACGATAACAACGGAAGGCTTGGAAGATAAGCGAGTCCATCAACTCCAATGGCATCACCGAGTATAAGACCACGACCTAAAGCACCTTACTCGTTGTCTGAAAAGTCTGCAACATGAACGTGGCAGCCCGAAAACGGGTCAGCACATGGAATATGCTGACAATGTAACACATAGAGAATAATGAACATGAATATGCTATACTACATGCATATATGGCTGGTGGTAAGCTCTATGGTTACAGTTTTGCATAAAGCCAATTTTTCCCTACTGCAAAGGAATAAATTTTATTTAACTATCATGGTGGTTGTTAAACATTGAGAAGATAGACATCCTCTCAATCCCAATTAAGCATCATCATTAAACCCAACAAAATTAATTAAAGTAACATGACGAGATTCACATGATAATCCAAGAACTAGATACTCAAAACGTCCATAACCAGGCACACGGCTAACCATGATTAGTTTGTACACTCTGCAGAGGTTTGTGCACTTTTCCCCACAAGACTCGATCTCCGCCGTTAGATTTCTCGCACTACATGGTGTTTGAGAAACGGATGACTGAGACAGAGTCTTTCAGAAGAGCTAGCACCTTACGATCGGGTAGAAAGTTACACCTACTTTCCCCTACATCTGCTAGTCTACCGCTGTAAGAGTTCGCACGACTTAATCATCTATGCTAGAGCCCGTAGTAGCTTGCGACTGCACACGGAAGTTTCTAGCATGAATAATCTCATGATCTCTTTGAGCCTGGGTGCCGGTCCATAAAGAAACATGCAATCGCTGGAATACCCAGGTGCCTCAATCCACCCAGATGTGTATTAAAGTTGCCACCTTAAATAAACCAGTAATTAACATTCTCACATCTTTCATGGAAACACTCACCCAATCCACGTCTACTAGCATGGCATGGCATAATAAGCAAACGTAGAATTAACTCCCAAGGGTTTGATAATAAAACTGGTAATAGGTACTACCTTATCTACTTCCCAAAACCCATATATTAATCAGATCCTAATCATGCAATTGTTTGAGGATTGATCTAATGCAATAAAACTGGGTAGTAAAGAGGTATGATCAAAGTATTACTTGCCTTGCTGATGATCTGTGAAACCTAGCGATTCGAAGTAGCAAGCGGCGCAATCCGGGTACTCTATCGCAAACAAACAAGCATACAATAAGTACTCATCTAATGCACAGATAAAACTCAAATAGAAGAATTGAACCAGAAAGTTTGCAAAAAGAATCAAATCAAACGAAGCAACGAAAGTCAAACGGTGAAAGAAACAAGCTTCGTTTACTAATCTGGACCTAAGTCAAATTTTACAGAAGCAAAAACTTGTTTGAGTTGGTTAAACAGAAAGAGAGTTTTGAGACAAAACTCTAGGCGCTTGAATCGCCTGATTTTGATAAACGAGCGAAAAGTTATACTAGAACGAAAATCGGATCAGAAATCGCGATTTGGAATAATCGCGGAAAATCTGAGAAAAAGAAAAACTGACGAACGGATTAACGAGAATATGTTCGTTAAAAGCCACTAAACGGTGAACTCGTCCGTTAAAACGAACGAACGAGCGAACGCTCGCTAAATAAATAAACCCAAAAAAAATAAACCAATCTAAAAAAATAAAACCTAGGGTTTCTAAAAAACCCAAATCGGTTTTCTTTAGAAAACCGCGGCTGCGGGCGGCTACCTCGGCTCGGGCTCCGGCGAGGTCCGGCGGCTCCGAAGGGGCTCCGGCGGCGGTGGGACGCGGCGGCTACGGCGGCGGGCGGCGGCAGCAGCGGCGACGGCGGCGGCGGCTCACCATGTCGGGAGGCGGGGCGGGTCGGGGTGGCGGGTGAGGAGGGCGGCGGCGACGGGGATATTTATGGAGGGGGCGGTGGCTTGCGGGAGGGGCGGGGAGGCGTGGCCCTCCCGGACTCGGGCGGCCGCCGCAATTGGGACTCCGGTCCCGATACGGAGTGGGAGACGGCGGCGGCGCTGGGTCGGCTCAGCTGGGCCTTCGGCCCAGTCAGGCGCGCTGTAATTTTTTTTAAACTATTCAGCCAAAATAAGAAAAATCCTAGGAAATAAAATAAAATTCTAAAAATGCCAGAACAAATTTTCACCGTCTAAATAAAATATATAGAACAAGATGAACATTTTCTTGGCCCTAAAATGCAGTTTTGAAAAACATGCAATTTTCCTAAATTCAAATAAAATAGCTAAAACTCCGAAATAAAATCTTATTTGATTTTTTATTAAATCCTCAATATTTCTTTATTTTGGAAACGTCATTTTATTCCCTCTCTCAGATTTTTATAACTGAAATAATTGAAGATAAAATAAATAAAATCATATGATCCTATTTTCAAAATTTGAGAAAACTCAAATATGAAATAACGAAATCCCCAACTCTCTCTGTGGTCCTTGAGTTGCGTAGAATTTATGGATCAGGCCAAAAGCAATAAAATATGATATGCAATGATGATCTAATGTATAAAATTCCAAATTGAAAATTAGGGATGTTACACCAGCAGCCTGTATCGCTTCTCCCTCCTCGTCTCTATCAAAGTGGGGCGGGCTGGCATTTTTGCCATCTATTGAGGTCAGTTAACTCATCACATGTTAGCGACATGCCAAGAGTATTCTAAAAAAATTCCTTTCACGTTCCGTTTTCAAAAAGAAAAAAATCCTTTCACGTACGAATTTGACTGTATGCTTTGAGCAACTTGCATGTCCTATACTGCTCATGTTTGATACTCTAACTTAGCTAGACGTTAGACTAACTCATGACTAACCCTGAACTAACTGTATCCAAAGAGGTGTTTGGGTGACAGGGTTAGATTGACAATAAATGCACTTGATGGAGAGAGAAAAGTGATTTTTCAGTTGTCCCAGTGAGAACTATTTCCAGTTAACACCTCTTCGGTGGGATAGTTTTTTTGGTGGGTTCGGTGCAACTTGCTCCAATTTAAACCCTTGTGCTTGGATACTTTAGGGATATTTGAGCCCCAAATGGCTCAAACTAACTCTAACCCATGGATCCAAAAAGGGCCTATGGCCAGTCTCGACGCGGAGCAGTCGCGTGCACCGGGAAGTGGCGCTCTCTCGACCGTCGCGCCACTTCAAAGCCGGTGCCAGTGAGAGGTCGCCTCCGCTCTGGCCGAGCATTAATGCGACACTGACGCTCCAGGGTGACACTGACCATTTAACGCGGGAAGTGCGCGCTGGCAAGGGAGTATAGGTTTTGAGCCGTTTCAGGTGTAGTACTGGTAGTTTGCAAAACTACTCAATTATTGCACTCAGTTTCCTAAGAAATTGTGGTAAAAAACGTTACTCCACAACCCGCTTCACTTCTCCTTTCTCTTCCACCGCCCACGCACGTCCACGGGAAGCGACCGGTCAATCCTTATATAGGAGTGCTAGCAAAAAAAGATGCATGCATGACCACTAGAATTTCCATATTATAGCGTCGCTCCAGCGGGAGTATGGCGTATGTTGTTACCTTCGGCCGGGCCATGGCTACCGGGCGACGGCGACCAGAGAAGAGGCGGCAGGAGGGGAATGAATGCAGCTACTGTTTGGGTTCTCCTTCCGGCTTAAATAAATGCGCAGCATCACGTGTAGCCGCAGGTGCACAAATTGTAACATATGTGTCTGCTTAAGTGGACGTCACATAAGTGGTGTGTCTGTGTGTGTGAGATTCTGAGAGACATAGTGCGTGTGTGCGACTCTACTCTTCAGACATGTACCCAAACTTTTGCATTGGGATATAAGTATAATGGTATTTACTTTAGCTAGTGATGTACGTGGCCATGTTAACGTGGTTGTGTCAAAAAAATGTGACTTCTTGCTCGTGATTTGTGTTATATAATTACAAGCAAGATTCTCGTGCATTGCACGGAACATCAATATGCATTTTTTTTACAAAACACCAATTGTGATTGACCCATGCAGGAGTAATCCCATGTGTAAAAACTAATGATATCTCGAGAATTTTATCGGAAAACTGGTATCTCGAGAATGTCGTCGAAAAAATGAAAGATGAGAGATAAGGCGAGGAGGAGTGGAGCGTGGTGGTGACTGGTGGTCAGAATGGGCGGAGGCATGGGGATGGACGGCGCCGGCAAGCGGCAGTGGCCACCATGCTAGATTGTTCCAGAGACTTCCTTTTTTAATTGATGAGCAATGAGGTTGTGGGAGATAAGGATGTGGAGAGAGGTGCGGGTATCTTTTGTAAAATTATCATAGTTTGCTTTCTATCCATCAGATATAGATCATACAGTCTGTATTACAAGATGGCAGGCACACCATCATCACCAACTCGTTTTTTTATAAGGGTACATATGATAAGTTTGCTGACTACTAAAGTAAAGTGGAATTTGTCCATATTATGCAAGTAAATTAAGGTGATTGTTTATCATACGGGTAAGGTTGGATGAAGGGTGGTAGGAACAAATGCTCCGCCTAGAGCATGTGTGTGTGATATGGAGTCTTAGTGTGTGTGTGTGTGAGAGAGAGAGAGAGAGATGGAGTCTTAGTGTGTGAGAGAGAGAGAGATGGAGTCTTAGTGTGTGTGTGTGGGGGGGTAGGTGGGTGTGCGTGCGTGCGTGTGTGTGTGTGTGTTTGTGTGTGTGTGAGAGAGAGAGGGATGGAGTCTTAGTGTGTGTGTGGGGGGGGGGGGTGCGTGCATGCGTGTGTGTGTGTGTGTGTGTTTGTGTGTGTGTGTGTCGCGAGGTCCTTTGTGGCAGATGTAATTTAAGTGTGAATGGCTTCATCATACATAGGTGATGTGTACGGCACAGACCACCAACGATGGGGTGCGAGAGAGAAAATGCCCATAGAGAGTGAAGAGAAGGTGTGTGCGCGTGAGAGGAGTCGACATCGAGAGAACGTGTTTGTTTGAGAGACACCGAGGAATACTACTATATCGATGGTGAATGTAGGCGGGAATTAAACAAAGGGATGGTCTTATTGGTTTCGGGGATATAGGGGAAGAGTGAGAGGCGGGGGGGGGGGGGGGTAGCTAGAAGGAGATTGTTAAGTGTGAGTGTGTCTTTTACCCATCCAGGCGGAAGTTATGTGCACACAAGAGGAGAATGATTCGACGTGGCGTTAGGATTGAGGGTAATTAACTACGTATGGAGACATAGAGACCTTGAACATGCATGTGTGAGAGGTATACATGTATACGTGGGATGTGTGTTTGTGCGCGCGCGCATGATCGAGATAAAAGAATGAAGACATAAGTCATAAGATCAACAACATGGGAGAGACGGATTGGTATGACAATATGCATGCATGTAAGAATGCAGGGAAGAAGGCCCGACAATTGAGCATGTGTTTTTATCTTTAAGAGATAGTGGCGTGGGATGGAGCATGCATCTATGGCGAGCAGAGGGAGTGAGGCACAACGATTGTGCAAAAGAGATCAACCAATAAATGAATATGTATGGAGAGACATATATAGTGTGGGTGATAGGAAGCAAGACTCCGTGCGAGAAAGAAATGTTGACGGAGAAACTACAGATAGATACAGAGATGGAGATGCTAGCTAGAGGGACATCCGCTAGTTTGGGTGTTGGAGATGACCGTCGGGTGGTTCAAAGGGTGAAGTTATATATGTGTGTGAGAGGGCACTTGACTGCATGTAGAAAGAAACATATGTAGTGTGCGTCATAGGAATCAAGAGTGAGGGTGAGAAAGAAGGTTGATGGAGAAACAGACAAATAGAAAGATAAAGATGCTAGCTAGTGTGCGTTAGACATAGGAGTCGAGTGGATCAGAAGGCTGAGTTATCTGTGTGGGTGTGAGAGATATAGAGAGAGGGTGCATGTGAGTCACATACAAACAGATATCAAAGAGAATGAGATCCTGAGAGACGGAGTATTGTGTCTACTAGAGAGAAAGATATTTCACAGTGAGAGTGATAGCTAGAGAGACATATGAGGGAACACAAGATATATCTAGGGAGAGAGAGTGTGTGGGAGCGACATACAAGAGAAAAACGGAGAAATATGAGACCCTGGGCGATAGAGTTTGTGTTTGTGTGTGATAAAGAGATATTTAAGAGGAAGAGTCATAGGTTCTCATATCTAAGGAGCGAAAGACATCTCTGTATGAGGGGTGTGCGAGTGGCACACATGGGAATAGTAGAGAGAAATGAGACCCCGGGAGACAAAGTTTTGTGTTTGTGTGAGAGAAAGAGATTCCACATGGAGAATCATAGTTAGAGACACATAGCATGGAGTGAGATATACTTAGAGAGAGATAGAGTGCTGAAGGTCAAGGGAGAGAGTACCGCCAGTGTGTTACGAAGATAAAAGATCATTGTCGACATACATATATCACGAGAGATACCTGAGAGACGATGAACGCGTATAGGTCCAGAGAGATAGTCCTATATAAGCATGAATGATAGCTATATGAGACGAATATCTGGATTAAAGGGAATTCAAATATTTAAACTGGAGATCACGACATCGATAATATCATAATGCAAATTGGTGTATCAAACATGCATATTCATTTGAATTTGGGCACACATGTAATGTTATATAGTTTATCAATATTGGTGATCCATATATTCTTTAATTACAAACAAGGCATGGTTTATATGCAATTAATGTCTAAACGGGATTACACTATATGTTGCGTGTGTGAAACACATAATACATGTTTGAGAAGTAAAAAAAATCCGCATGAAACACACATTAATTGGAGAGTTAGCGAGGAATGCATACATTGGATTTCAACATTAAGTGGTTTCAAATATTTGAAATTCCAAATTGATGGATACAACCTTATGAATCTGAGATCATGCCATTTGTAAACCATATTTATGTATAAATGGTGTTGTGCTTTTGAAAGTATATATAAAAAATGATGTGTATAGAATGTAATTCCAATTGAAAATGGATCCCGGGCCAAAAAAAAATGGAATACAAACGGGATTCAAATTGAGTTGGCACGGTAAACATGTACTCTGCAAAATTTGAACGAAGCGGGGAAAGTCGTACTAACCGCCCAAAACCAAAATCTGCAAGATAGAAATTACTACTGCCTATACCTACCACGCAAAGCCTATCTGCTGGATTTCTATAGGTTTCGATAGGGGTAAGTTTGTAATTTCACCCAAACGTGACGTAACCGCCTCTCACCCGGATTCATACACGATGGGTGCCAAACCACAGTGTGTCCTCGGCCGAAATCGACTCCCTCCCCGATTCATATTCATACACGGTGGGCGCCAAAAACAAACTCTCGTCGGCAAATATTCGATGTCTGCGAGATTACCGTCCTATCCCCAACTGAGGGAGTCCTGGACTAGGGGGTGTCCGGACAGCCGGACTATCATCGTCCGCCGGACTCCAAGACTACGAAGATATAAGATTGAAGACTCCGTCCCGTGTCCGGATGGGACTTTCCTTGGCGTGGAAGGCAAGCTTGGCGATACGGATATGTAGATCTCCTACCATTGTAACCGACTCTGTGTAACCCTAGCCCTCTCCGGTGTCTATATAAACCCGAGGGCTTTAGTCCGTAGGACATAACCTCCATTACAACAATCATACCATAGGCTAGCTTCTAGGGTTTAGCCTCCTTGATCTCGTGGTAGATCCACTCTTGTACTACCCATATCATCAATATTAATCAAGCAGGACGTAGGGTTTTACCTCCATCAAGAGGGCCCGAACCTGGGTAAAACATCGTGTCCCTTGTCTCCTGTTACCATCCTCCTAGACGCACAGTTCGGGACCCCCTACCCGAGATCCGCCGGTTTTGACACCGACATTGGTGCTTTCATTGAGAGTTCCTCTGTGTCGTCACCGATAGGCTTGATGGCTCCTCCAATCAACAACAATGCCGTCCAGGGTGAGACTTTTCTCCTCGGACAGGTCTTCGTATTCGGCGGCTTCGCACTGCGGGCTAATTCACTTGGCCATCTGGAGCAGATCGAAAGCTACGTCCCTGGCCATCAGGTCAGGTTCGGAAGCCTAAACTTCATGGACGACATCCGCGGGGACTTAATCTTCGACGGACTCGACCCACAGCCGAGCGTGCCGTGCTGTCGCGAGGGGCATGATTTAGCTCTGCCACCGGACAGTGCCTTGGTGGCCGCACACGAATCCGCTCCGGCCCTTAGTCCGGAGCCGGTCGCCCAGATCGAGGACCAGTGGGTGGACACCGCCTCGGGGGCTGCAACTTCCGCGGCGATGGAGCCGAACACTAACCTTGTCCCTTCTAAAGCTCATGACTCCGAGGTGCCGGACTCCCTGCCGGACTCCGAACCTCCTGCACCCCTGCCAATCGAATCTGATTGGGCGCCGATCACAGAGTTCACTGCCGTGGACATCTTCCAACACTCACCCTTTGGCGACATCCTAAATTCGCCTAAAACATCTCTCGCTATTTGGAAAGCCCTGGCCAGATTATGGCCAGGATGGTTGGGATGCGGACGACGAAGAAATTCAAAACCCACCCACCTCCCACTTTGTAGCCACTGTCGACGATCTAACCGACATGCTAGACTACGACTCCGAAGACATCGACGGTATGGACGACGATGCCGGAGACGAACAAGAACCAGCGCCTACAGGGCACTAGAAGACCACCTCGTCATATGACATATACATGGTGGACACCCCAAAAGATGGGGACGGCGAAGAAGCAGTGGAGGCAGATTCCTTAAAAGAACAGCCCAAGCGCCAGCGTCAGCGGCGCCGCTCTAAATCCCGCCACGGCAAGAATGGAGATTCCGGCACAGGAGATAATAACACCCCAGAAAGTGCCGAAGACAATCCCCTCCAGCAAGATTCAGCGCAGGAGGATGCAGAAGCAAGCCCTCACGAGAGAGCGGCAGATGAAGAGGTCGAAGATGATAATTACATACCTCCCTCCGAAGACGAGGCAAGCCTCAACGACGACGAATTCGTCGTGCCCTAGGATCCCGTCGAACAGGAGCGTTTCAAACGCAGGCTAATGGCCACAGCAAATAGCCTAATGAAAAAGCAGCAGCAGCTTCAAGCTGATCAAGACCTACTGGCCGACAGATGGACCGAGGTCCTCGCGGCCGAAGAGTATGAACTCGAACGCCCCTCCAAGAGCTACCCAAAACGCAAGTTACTGCCCCGATTAGAGGAGGAAGCATACATACCTTCATCACCAGCGCACAATACGGCCGACCGACCACCCCGTGGTCGCGACAGAGAGGCATCCATGCCTTCCATCAAGACCGTACCCCGTCATCGCTCGAAAAGTACGAAGCCACGAGGGAACGCGCCGGACTTGCGGGACATATCGGAGGATAAGGCAAGACAATCCAGATCTATCTATGGATCACGCGGGCGCCCCACGACCCACGACGAATACCGTCGAGCCGGATACAACAACTTCGGCCGGGCCGAACACAGCAGACAACGCTCCCTTGAGCTACGTCGTGATATTGCTCAATACAGAGGCGCCGCACACCCGCTATGCTTCACTGATGAAGTAATGGATCATCAAATCCCTGAAGGGTTTAAACCCGTAAACATTGAATCCTACGATGGCACGACAGACCCCACAGTTTGGATCGAAGATTATCTCCTTCACATCCATATGGCCCGCGGCGACGATCTCCACGCCATCAAGGACTAGCTCGGCACTGGCTTAATAGCCTGCTCGTAGAGTCAATTGGGTGTTGGGAGGACCTGGAAGCCGCATTCCTCGACAACTTCCAGGGCACATATGTGCGACCACCAGACGCCGATGACCTAAGCCACATAATCCAGCAGCCAGATGAATCGGCCAGGCAATTCTGGACACGGTTCTTAACAAAGAAAAATCAAATCGTCGACTGTCCGGATGCAGAGGCCCTCGCAGCCTTCAAACATAACATCCGCGACGAGTGGCTAGCCCGACACCTAGGACAGGAAAAGCCGAAATCCATGGCAGCCCTCACATCACTAATGACCCGCTTCTGTGCGGGAGAGGATAGCTGGCTAGCTCACAGTAACAACCTCAACAAAAATGCTGGTAGTCCGGATACTAAGGACCACAATGGCAGGTCGCGTCGAAGCAAAAACAAACGCCGCGTTAACGGCGACGACAAGGAGGATACGGCAGTTAACGCCGGATTCCGAGGCTCTAAACCCGGTCAGCGGAAGAAGCCATTCAAAAGAACCACTCCGGGTCCGTCCAATTTGGACCGAATACTTGACCGCTCATGCCAGATACATGGCACCCCCGAAAAGCCAACTAACCACACCAACAGAGATTGTTGGGTATTTAAGCAGGCAGGCAAGCTAATTGCCGAGAACAATGACAAGGAGCTACACAGCGACGACGAGGAAGAGACCCGACTGCCAAACAGTAGAGGACAGAAGGGTTTCCCCGCACAAGTGCGGACGGTGAACATGATATACGCAACCCATATACCCAAGAGGGAGCGGAAGCGTGCACTAAGGGACGTATATGCGATGGAGCCAGTCGCCCCTAAGTTCAATCCATGGTGCTCTTGCCCGATCACTTTCGATCGAAGAGACCATCCGACCAGCATCCGCCATGGTGGATTCGCTACATTGGTTTTAGACCCAATCGTCGATGGATTTCACCTCACAAGAGTCCTGATGGACGGCGGCAGTAGCCTGAACCTGCTTTATCAGGATACAGTGTGCAAGATGGGCATAGACCCCTCAAGGATTAAACCTACAAAGACGACCTTCAAAGGCGTCATACCAGGTGTTGAGGCCAATTGTACAGGCTCAGTCACACTGGAAGTGGTCTTCGGATCCCCGGACAATATCCGGAGCGAGGAGTTAATCTTCTACATACACCGGTTCGTCCTACCACCTCCGCCGGACCAGGGGTCGCATCCGCTTTGGGAGTGCCTTGTTTAATCCCCGCTTTACGCAATGTGCGCCTGCCCAAAGATTTCAAGGGTCCACGCAAGGTGCCGAATTACACCGCTGATTTATCTCCCGAAGCGTGGGTAGAGAGTTATGAGATGGCCATGGAGATGCTAGATGTGGATGAGACCGCGTGTGCAAAATACTTCACCATGATGCTTGAAGGCACGGCTCGTACTTGGTTGAAGAGCCTACCGCCCAATTCTATCAGCTCATGGGCCCAGTTGCGGGCCCGGTTTATCCAAAATTTCAAGGATACATGTAAGCAGCCCAAGTCCATAGTAGACCTGGCGGCTTGTGTCCAGGAGGACGGAGAATCAACGACCCATTGGGTGCGCTGCGTTTCGGAAGTTTTGCACTCGTCTGACAGGATCAATGCTGACTCTGCGATCTTAACACTGGAAGGCAACTGCCGGTTCAAGCCTTTAAAATTGAAATTGGGACGCATGAAGCGGTTCTGTAATGACATGGGAACTCTCATGGCCGCTTTAGTGAAGTATGCTGATTCGGACAGTACCAAGGATCCCGAGACTGATGATGATGAAGCAGGGAAGGGAAAGAAGAATAGCAACTCCAAGGGGCAACAGTACAAACCGACGGGTTATGGAAACGGAGGCAAGCGAAAGGCCGATGGCAGCATAGATTTTGTGGCTAACACTAATGCACAGGACAGGGGGCAGCGGCGCAGAGGTAAAGCGGCAAATCGTAATGGGGCTCCCAATCCTAACGCAGATCATTGAATTATTTGTTGAATCAGCCTTGCCCAAAGCACGGGACGAAGGAGGCGCCGGCTAACCACCTTTGGAAGGATTGTTATATTATGTAGGAGTTTAAAAACTCTAATGCCTTCCGGTATGACCGCGGGACAGGTGGCGGTTCAGCATCCGGTTTCCATGGGCCGGGCCACGATGGAGCTTCCGGTTCAGGTCTCAATCAGGGCGGTCACAACAACCAGAATAATCAGAATGGCCAGCAGCAACAATAGCAGTAGACGGGTTATCAGAGCCAGCCAAAATAGTTGAACAATGGGCAATATCATGTTTTCACAACTAGCTTGGATAAACGCGACCGAAAACTCCACGAGCGAGCGGTGAATTCTGTTGAACCGGCCTTACCACGTTACTTACGCTGGTCGGAGCAGCCTATTGTGTGGAGCAGAGAGGATCACCCGCCCCGGGTTGATAATCTGGGCCAGCTAGCATTAGTGGTAGACCCTCATGTGGGGGGTTATAAATTCACCAAGGTACTCATGGATGGAGGGAGCAGTATTAACATACTATACTATGAGACATTCCACCGCGTGGGTCTAACAAACAAGGATCTTAGACCGTCTAATACGGTGTTCCATGGTGTGGTGCCTGGCAAATCTGCATATCCTATTGGTAAGATAGCCCTGGATGTAGCTTTTGGGGACGAACACGATTCCCGGTCTGAAAAACTAACCTTTGAAGTGGTGAAGATCCGGAGCCCGTATCACGCCTTGTTTGGGCGGCCAGCTTATGCAAAGTTCATGGCGCAGCCTTGTTATATCTACTTGCAGCTCAAGATGCCGGGTTACAAGGGGACAATAATGGTTCATGGGAGCCGTAAGGTCGCCTTGGAATGTGAGGAAGGTGATGCGGCTTATGCAGAGTCGGTCTGTGCCACGGAGGAGTTGAAGTACTATAAGGACAATGTTGATCCGGCGGATATGACCCCTTTGAAGAAGCCAACTACAGAGCATGATTCGGATCTGAAGTTCAAATCGGCAGCTGAGACCAAGCTTGTTGACTTCGTGCCCGGCGATTCGTCCAAGCAGTTCACTGTCAGTGCCAATCTGGATCCCAAATAGGAAAGCGCGCTCATCGAGTTCATCCGTGAGAATCAGGACATTTTTGCATGGAAACCGTCCGACATGCCAGGTGTACCGAGGGAACTTGCTGAGCACACTCTTAATGTGGATCCTAAGTATAAACCGGTGAAACAATTCCTCCGCCGGTTTAACGAAGAAAGGCGCAAAGCCATTGGAGAGGAAGTGGCCAGGCTTTTAGCAGCTGGCTTTATCATTGAGGTGTTCCATCCAGAGTGGCTTGCTAATCCGGTGCTGGTTCTTAAGAAAAACGGCACTTGGCGTATGTGTGAGGATTACACGGATCTTAACAGGGCTTGTCCAGTGGATCCTTTTGCCCTCCCCCGCATTGACCAGATCATTGATGCCACGGCGGGTTGTGAGCGTTTGTGTTTTTTGGATGCATACTCTGGATATCATTAGATCAAAATGGCGGTTAAGGACCAGGAGAAGACATCGTTTATTACTCCCTTTGGAGCCTTCTGCTATGTATCTATGCCCTTCGGGCTCAAGAATGCCCAAGCCACCTATCAACGGTGTGTACAGAATTGCCTGCATAAACAGATCGGCCGCAATGTGCACGCCTATGTGGATGATATTGTAGTGAAGTCAAGGCAGAAGGAGACGCTGGTGGATGATTTAAAGGAAACCTTTGACAACTTGCGAGTTTACAAGATGATGCTTAATCCGGCCAAGTGTGTTTTTGTTGTTTCGGCAGGCAAGTTACTGGGTTTTCTGGTGTCTAACAGAGGAAATTGAGGCTAATCCGGAGAAAATTATGGCTATTACCTCCCTGGCTAAACCGAAGTGTATCAACGATGTTCAGCGTTTGACGGGCCGAATCGCCGCACTGAGCCGGTTTATCAGCCGCCTCGGAGAGAAGGACATCCCTTAGTACCAAATGCTGAGGAAGACAGACCATTTCGTCTGGAGTCCGGCGGCTGATGAAGCATTTGAGGACTTGAAGCGGCAATTAGCCAATCCGCCTATTCTTGCAGCTCCGGTCGACAAGGAGCCACTATTATTATACGTAGCAGCCAATGCTCGGGCAGTTAGCGTGGCTATTGTGGTGGAACGCAAGGAGGCAGGCAAGGAATATCCGGTTCAGCGGCCGGTTTATTATATCAGCGAGGTGCTTATTGAATCCAAGCAAAGGTATCCGCATTGGCAGAAGCTGGTCTATGGTGTCTTCATGTCCAGCCGGAAGTTGAAGCAGTATTTTCAAGGGCACCCCATCACAGTGGTCAGTTCAGCTCCCTTGGGTGATATCATACAGAACCGGGAGGCGACTGGCCGGATTGCCAAGTGGGCTATAGAGCTTGGGCCACACGGACTGAAGTATGTACCTCGGACGGCGGTGATGTCTCAAGCACTTTTTGATTTCATCAATGACTGGACGGAGTTACAAGCACCAGAGGAGAAGCCGGATCACACATATTGGACTATTCATTTTGATGGATCCAGGCAATTGGAAGGCTCGGGGGCTGGAGTCGTATTAACTTCCCCACGAGGTGATAAATTTTGTTATGTTCTCCGCTTAATGTTCCCTTGTACTAATAATGCAGCTGAGTACGAAGCCCTACTCCATGGTCTCCGGATGGCTAAAGAGATGAATTTAAGCCGGGTTAAGTGCTTCGGTGACTCGGACCTCGTGGCTCAACAGGTGTCTGCCACTTGGGATTCTAAGGAACCGCTCATGGCTGCATATCGTCGGGAAGTGGATAATATTGCGGGTTGCTTCAAGGGTTATCAAGTGGATCATGTGGACCGTCGAAAGAATGAAGCGGCGGACGCTTTAAGCCGGTTGGGCTCTCAGCGCAAACCGGTCCCGCCTAATGTCTTTCTGGACGTGTTGCACAACCCGTCAGTCAAGCTCCGAGGTGAAGCGGATTTGGCTATTCCTGATCCGGAGGCTCAATTGTTGGCAGCCCTGCATGTTATTCCGGATTGGACAGTTCCTTATCTTGCGTACATGAACCGGGGGGAATTACCAGGGGATGAGATTCTAGCCAGGCAGATAGTCCGGCGATCCAAGTCTATGACGATTGTCAATGGTGAATTGCATCATTGCAGTGTATCAGGGGCGTTTCAACGTTGTGTTTCTCCTGAGGAAGGCTGTGAAATCTTAAGAGAAATCCATGAAGGGGATTGTGGACACCACGCCGGTTCAAAGTCTCTGGTGGCAAAGGCGTTTCGTCACGGGTTCTACTGGTTGACAGCGCATGCTGATGCGGAGGACTTGGTTACACGGTGTGATGGATGTCAGAAATTTTCAAGGCGTGCTCATGTGCCGGCTCAAGAATCGAGGATGATCCCAATAACGTGGCCGTTTGCAACTTGGGGGCTGGATATGGTCGGACCTTTTAAAAGATCCAAGGATAAGAAAACCCACCTTTTGGTGGCAGTTGAAAAATTTACCAAGTGGGTTGAAGCAGAGCCTGTCAGCAAGTGTGATGCAGCAACAACGGTGCAGTTCATCAAAAAGGTGATTTTCCGGTTTGGCTTTCCACACAGTATGATTACTGACAATGGTACCAATTTATCCAAGGGCTCTATGAAGGAGTTCTGTGAACATGAGCACATCCGACTTGACGTGTCGTCAGTAGCAGACCCCCAGTCCAATGGACAGGCAGAACGAGCTAATCAAGAGATCTTGCGAGGCATCATACCCCGGCTTATGGTCCCATTGCAAAGAACACCAGGATGTTGGGTTGAAGAACTACCATCTGTGCTATGGAGTATCAATACTACGCCAAACCGATCCACAGGATACACACCATTTTTCATGGTCTACGGAGTAGAGGCAGTCCTCCCTAGTGATATCCGGCACGATTCGCCTCGTGTGGCAGCTTATGTTGAAGCGGACAATGAGACAGCACGGCAAGACGCTTTGGACCTATTGGACGAGGAGCATGATATAGCGGCTGCCCGTTTGGTGATTTACCAACAAGATCTTCATCGCTAACACAGTCGCCGGGTTAGAACCAGAACTTTTCAAGAAGGAGATTTGGTGCTTCGACTCGTCCAAGACCAGACAGATATGCACAAGTTATCCCCACCTTGGGAGGGACCTTTCATAGTCAGCAAGAATCTGCACAACGGGTCGTACTATCTGATTGATATTCGAGAGCATAAAGACTCACGCACATCAGAGGAAGAGACCAACAGGCCGTGGAACATAGCTCATCTTCGGCCTTACTACACTTGAGCCATCGGCTCTATCTATGTATATATCATGACAGTGTATATATTATCTTTGATATAATAAAACCGGAGCCTCAGCTAAAGCAGGGTCTCTGTCCTTTCTTATCATGCGTGGTTACATGGAGTGGTTCTGTTTTTAAAGCGGCCTCCGGTTTACCCCTTGACATTTTCTTTTTATATATCACTTGGGGCCTTGGTCGTGTCCGAACCAACGCGACACCTTTTGATAGGCGACAGCCACCAGATCACTTGGGGACATGGTCAAGTCTGAACCAGTCACGCCTCTTGATCGGCCTAAGGCCACAAAATCACTTGGGGGCTTGGTCGAACCCGAACCATTGCCATGCCTCTTGATTGGCATATATGCCACGATTTCATTTGGGGACCTGGCTGACTTGAATCATTGTCACTCCTATTGGGGGCTTGGTCCTCTCCGACCATGGTAACACCATCTGATCAGCTCAGTATAGCATATTTTTTGCAAATGATCTTTATCATTGACTTTGCTTCCATGTTATTTTCATGGCCTGTCTTTTCTTTGTTTTTGTTGTATTTCTTTTATGTCAACAACACCTTTTTTCCGGTTCAGCCGATGGATTTGATTCCCCTTTAATCCGGAGAAGTATGCCCGGTTTACCTTTTTCCTGTTAACATCATGGAGTAATAAGGGGGTTCGTATTGACTCAGTACGGTTTATACGGGAGCTATTTTCTCCCCCCTTTTTTAATGGTAATGGTTTATAAAACCTCCGCTTCAAGCTTGGCTAAACCAGCTTCATGCCCAGACATGGCAGGTATTTTGTATCACCTATTTGTTACATTACTGATACACATATCAAGATCATAAACCGGCCGGCGGTATAACCGCCACCGAAGTTTAGATTTTTCTGATTGCAGGAAATATGAATTGAAGTTTTTCGAACAAAAGCTTCAGTACTTATGCACGAAGGCATATTCAAGGTAGAAGTATTAACTATCCTATTACAAGGCAACACGGTGCCCAAATAAGATCATTGTTATTTTGGAAAGATGCCAAAGACAGCTATCCAAACCGGCTTCCGGTTCAAGCCTGCTCCTCGTCATCCGCCGCTTCAGCTTCCTCCTCTCTATCCATTGGCTGGAAATCAACAATGGTCCAGTCAATTCCCATTAAAGCTTGGAAAACAGCCTCTTCATGGATCAGGGAAGACGGTTCAATATCAGGAGCGTAAGTATGCTTACGGATTGGAGGAATCAGATTCTCCTCTTCAAGAGTTGGGGCAGGCACTCGCTTGTTTTGATCGTTGTATTGCGCTTGATAATGTGTCAAGTCTGCCTCTTCAGCTAATTGACAAGCCAGAGGGCGCACTACATGGTTTATTACCCTCAAATCATCTTCGTTGAATTCAGAGCCATCTTCCTTTAGGCTGGGATAGCCTTGAGCTGCCTCCACAGGGTCGAAATCTGGCACCCATGCCTTTCCCGGATCAAGGCGTTAATAGCTCCGGTTCGAGCAGCAGATTTTTTCAGCTCCTCAATCCGGGCCGGAAGCATTGACAACCTGTTAAGAGTGTCCTGGATTAAAGAAGGTGCCGGGTTGTTATGAGAGGCCGTGGTGATGATCCGCTGGGCTCCGGTATACAGTTGTTCCACTAAGGTGTAGGCAGCCTTCAGCTTCTTCCGCACATCGGATCCTAAGTGCCCGATGCGTGTACCTGCAACAATACAGGGACGATCTCAAACCGGATTTATACTACAGCAGGTTCAAGTTATCATAGAAGTTAAAAGGAGCTTACCAAAGATCGCAGCGGTCATGGAGTGTATTTGCTGCTTTACGGCCGTAAGTTCATCCACCACCGGTTTAAGGGCAGCTTCAGCGTTTTCAGCTCTTTTGGTTAAAGCGGTTTTCTCAATGGCCCAATCGGCCCGCTCTTTCTTGAAGCCTTCCTTCAGCTGTTCAGCGATGCTCAAGGCGCTGGTTAATTCTTCCCTTGCCTTGTCTGTTTCAGCCTGTTGGGTTTTCAAGATCTCTTGCAAATCGGCAATCCGGTCCTCCTTGATTCTCACCTCAGCCTGCATACAGACAGCATTTAGCTTTACACAAGCGGTCCAAGAAATTGAAGTATCAACCACATAACAAAGTTATACGCCTGATACTTGGGGGCTAATGCACCTTCAATTTTCATATGTTACTAGATTGCAAAGTCCGAAGCTCAATACAGGTATTCAACTTGGCACTTGGGGGCTAATGGCTATTTGATCAAATTATGTTCTAAGGATAGTTTTCAATCGGAGCCCCGGTTTAATTATGCTAAGTTAAACCGGCCCTTGGGGGCTATATTGATGGATTTCAAAGTGTTGAGGATCGTATTCAAGTCCCGGTTTGACGAAGGTTACAAACCGACCCTTGGGGGCTAGGAGGATTGATACAATGGTAGTAAGTAAAGAAGTAAGTTACCTCAAATTTATCCCTCATCATCTTTACCAGACCAGCTTCACAGTCACGGCTAGTATAAAGCCGGTTTAAATAGCCGGAATGAAGATCTTGGGCACTCAGAGCAGCATATGTCTCCAGTTCAACATCCCATTTTCCTTTGTTCAGAGCGGAAAAATCCTCTTTTACGGTATGCTTGGTTAAGGTGACAGGATTCCCGGGTTCAAAGCGGCCTACACCGGTAATCACAACATCATCATCTTTGGACTCGCCGGTTTGTGTTGGTACGGTCGGTTTGTCAGCAGGACTATGGGATTTCTCAATCCGGATGGAGCTGGCAGGCGGGTCAACAGAGACTGAAGTGTTAATAGGCCTCTCTTCGGGAATAGCATCGTCTTGCAAAAGAGGATCATTGGGAATATCCTCAGGAGCAAACGCTTCAAGATCTGGCGCTTTGTCATGTTCTGGGGCTACATCTTCTTCAGCCGCTTTATCCAGGCGGGCCTTCTTGCTTGGTTTAGGTTTGGCCCTGAAAGAAAAACAAAGAGTCAAGGAAAAGCATGAGCCATTACACAGTATACTGGAAGCATATGTTCAGCTTAGCTTACCCAAGAACAATTTTCAATGGTGGTAGCTGAGTGGCCGACGATTCACCAGAAGATGAATGAGAAGTAACCTGATAATCGGAGTCGGATGGATTAAGAGGTTGACGGAAGAAACCCGCTTTAGGATTCAAATCAATAAAAAGGTCAGAGACCTCGGAGCGGCGTTTTCGAACCGGACTGTTTGGTAAACCGGCGGAGGTAACTACCTGGCCACTGTGCCGGGTTGTGCGGCGAGCTTCATGTTGCTGAGTCTTCATAAGAAACTTGGGATCCAAATAAGCAAGAGGATGAGAAAATTTAACTTTCCGGTTTGCCTGGCGAAATTTTGGCAAAGGTAAGATTTCTGAATCGGAAGAGAGAATAGTTACCTCAGCGAATTCCGCATTGCTGGCTTCAGCGTCGTCCTGACAAGCATCATCATCAATAAGGCGTGTAAAAAGTAAGCCAAGTGAATCAAGTTCTACCTCAATGTCCGGGTTACCCACATCATCATCAATAGCTGGATCAGATGAAGCGGTGGTTTTTCTCTTGTGAGCTGGCTTCTTGATAACCTTGGTCTTGGGCCGGGTTGACCGCCCTGCCTTCTCCGTTTTGTCTTGTGGAAGCTTCTTGCTCCAAAACGGATTATCGCCCTGGATTAGCAGTAATTAAATGTCAGACGGATAAAGTAGTAATAGGTTCAACAATAGAGCAATTAAAATCTTACCGCTGGCGGTTTGTTGGTGGTGCAGTAAGGAAGCAGACCGGTTTGAGCACAGAGGTGCTCTGGTTCATTCAACATCTTCTTTACAGAATCTATGACTTCATCATTGGAGAGTTGGATTTTAGTGTGTCGGAGTGGGTCATCGACGCTATCAGTATACTTGCACATCAAACTGGAGCGCCGGCTCAGAGGCAGTATGCTCCATGATATCCAATAGCGTGCAAGGTCTATTCCCATTAAACCATTGGCCATAAAGGCTCGGAGTTTGGACAGTTGCGGAGCATATTTAATTCTCTCCTTGGCGCTTAATCTTTGTGGAAAAGGGTGAGTGTTGCTGAGCCGTTCCGGACGGAAGCCAGGCAAGGGATTTTCATTCTCAGGGGAGGTATCTTTGCAATAAAACCAAGTTGCATTCCACTCCTTGGGGTGAGTATGGAGTTTGACGTGGGGATAAGTGATCTCCTTCCTCTTCTGAATGGCCATGCCACCCAATTCAGTATTGGGGCCGTCGGTAAATTTAGTGCCACGGTTGAAATGGAAGCAGTCTCTAAACAACTCGACTAAAGGCTCCTCTTGAAGGTATACCTCAGAGAGTACTTGAAAGTGACATAGATTGGTAACGGAATTGGGGCCAATATCCTGTGGAAGGAGCTGAAAGTTGGCTAACACATCCCGGTAAAATTTAGAACCAGGCGGTTTGAAGCCCCGGGCCAAGTGATCTGCAAAGACCACAACCTCTCCCTCTTGAGGTGTGGGAGGACATTCATTTCCAGGAACCCTCCAATGGATCGTATCTTTGTTGTCTAAAGCGCCGATCAGGACTAGATCATCCAACTAAGATTCTGTGACGCGAGAGGGAACCCAATTGCACTCATACACTTGTTTGGCCATGGTGAGATCTACAAGAAATAGGTGATCCGGTTTAAGAATATGTGTATAAAAGAAGGTGTTGGTCTGAACAACGCTAAAACGGAAGCAATACCAATAAACCGGTCTTCTACGATGCGGCATTATATGGATTCTGGCGGTTCAACAAGGGGACTAATGGTATATACCGGTTTAATAACTTTTTTCCATGATAAGTTAAACCGCCTGACCTAGACATCGGAAGCAATTGAAGTTGTGGACAGCTAGGTATGCAGAAACAGGTTTCACAAGATCGTATTACAGCCACGGATCTACAGCAAGCTCACAAAAATAGAAAATATTCCGAAGAGTAAGGCAGAACGGAAGTGAACCATTGAGCGGGTATGTGCGTGAGATCTATGGACTTAGATGAGAAATTATAGGCGGATGCTTAAAGATTACTACTAAACACAGCAGGGGTTCACAGATTCATTCAAGAGTCAGAGAACAAGTATGAGCAAGCGACGAACACAGCGCGAACATGAAACCCTAAGAAAAGATCTAGGTCAAGAAGAGGAGAAAGCTTACTGGAAACGGAGAAGATGCAGAAGGATACCGCAATGCTCTGGTGCGTTCAGGTTGATGCAGCCGCCCAAGATGAAGCAGAGGTCGACGGCGGTGGCGGAGCTCCAAGGCTGGCGATGCGAGGAAGACGAAGAAGAAGGGACGAAGGGAAAGGAAAGGAAATGACCCTTCGGTCTTATTTATAAGGCAATAGAGTTAGGTCAAGCGCGCGAATCCAGGAGCTATTGTTAAAGGAGGGCGTTATAAATGATAAATTTCATGATGACGTCATGCCGGTTTACAACAACCAGAAATGATGACGACATGGCGGTTTACCAATTACCAGAAGATGACCAAGACACAAGATTTTGGGAAGGATTGACATGAGCCAGTTCAAATCAATCTGGGGCCTAATGTTGGGGATATTGCCACTAGGCGTAAACCGGCTTACTTGGGCCGGGTTAGCTCCATTAGTGGTATAAACAGATGAAGGCCCAAGGCCTGTAGTTGATTTAGAACCTGTAGCCGTAAACCGGCCTAATGTATAACTTGTATTGTGAGTTAGGAATAGAGAGGAACCAACCGGGATACGAGTATGAACCGGTTGGGACTCTGAGGACCGATGGGCGTCACCTGTGTTTATAAGGGGGCGACCCGGCGACGGTTCAAGACAGACAACCACAACTCGAGCCTAGGCGAAGCTTGTTTGCTCCCTAGACATCGAGACCACATCAATTCCATCACAACTAGACGTAGGCTTTTACCTTCATCGAAGGGGCCGAACTAGTATAAACCCTCGTGTCTTGGTGTCCGCTTTAACCCCTTCAAGTAAACCCGTAGCGATGGCTCCACGACTAAGTCCTTTTACTAGGACATCTGCCGTGACAAATCCACGACAGTCCCGTTCCGCAGCGGCTATCACGCTCTGCTCGGACGAACTGCGTTTACAAAGTTCAACGCGGTGCCGCATTATGCATACCTCAAGCTCAAGATGCCAGGCCCTCGTGGAGTCATCACGGTCAACGGAAATACGGAACGCTCCCTCCGAATGGAGGAACATACAGCGGCTCTCGCGGTAGAAGTACAGAGCAGCCTTCTAAGGCAATTTTCGAGTCTGGCCGTTAAACGGCCGGACATGGCCAAACGTGCCCGGAGCAACATCAACAAAGACCACCTGGCACGTTCCGAGCACGTGTAGCAATGCGGCCCCAACCCCAGCCCTCGCATGATTGCAAGACCAACCCTCCGCGTACATCATTACGCTTTGGAGATACCATGGGCCTAGGGGGAGGGGCACGACCACAACAGACCCAGAGTGCGGCTCGACCACACCAGGGGCTCACAAGTGTGTCTCTCTTTTTTTATTTTCCTTCTTTGTATACACAGGACTCCATTCACCAGAGGCCCTGTCCGGCGGTGAACCCGCCGAACTCACGATGCAACAGCCAGGGAGGGAAAAAGGCTGCGACGAACACTCAGGTGGTCTCCATTACGAGCATTAAATTTGATTATATACACCAGTCCGCAGCCCACCCCTGGAGGGGGACATGTTTAATTAGTCCAGTCCCTTGCTTACCGCACTATTTGTATCATTCCACACTCATAGCAGAATCCGTTGAATAAATAATGCAGCACTTTTTGCCTGTTATTGCATTACTTTACATATATGTTCACTAATGACATCGTGCACCCGTATATTTTGGTACGGCCGAATACACCAGGGGCTTATGTTCCCCGCATTATGGTGTGATAAGTCCGACCACTTTCACAAGTGCGGCACCCCGAACTTATAGCATTATATGAATCGGCTCCGAATCATGTCTTGGGTCAATAGTTGGGTTTGCCCGGCTCCCACGTTTTGGTGCCTTACGTTCCGTTCTGTCAGCTAAGGTGGCACTGGGAGAACCACTGCGATTGCGCCCCGGTTGAGCTGGGCGAGCGCCTCAGTGGAGAAAGCTAAAACTGACTGGCATGATAAGGCGAGAGACTGGTCGCTGTTCGAGAGGTCTTTTCGGGTCCCTAAAGACCTATGCCGCCTCGAGCGAAGTACCGGATAATGTCCGACGAAGGCGTGGATAGCGGCCCGAATTCGGTCTTCCGAATACTAGGGGCTTTGCCGAAATTTAAAATTATAGAATTCCATGGCTAAGTGAGAGTGTTCAAGCATTATAAGTCCGGTTGCCTTGTTCGTTGTGTTGAGCGCCTCCCTAGATGGACCCAAAAATGGGAACAAGAGTGCTCAAGTTTATCCCGAACACCTAGCACTCGCGGCTTGGGGGCTGAAGCCAACGACTTTCCATCTCTCAGATTTTATAAACGGCCGCACAGAAGGTAATATTTTAAATCAAACAAGCGTTGCTTCGCGCATATGAACAAAGTCTTCAGCGCACAGGATAATGCATAGCGAGTCTACTCAATAATTACATCTCTGGGGCACTCATCCACAATCTTGCGGGCACCCTTCAGGTCAGTCTTATAGTACATCTCAGGCATACGATACTCCTTACATGCTGGCGGCGCATCAGTGATGAGCTTCTCCGCATCCAGCTTGCCCCAGTGCACCTTTGCGCGGGCAAGAGCCCGGCGAGCACCTTCAATACAGGCGGAGCGCTTGACGACCTCCACCCAGGGGCATGCATCCACCAGCCGCCGCACGAGGCTGAAGTAGCTCCCAGGCATGGCCTGTCCAGGCCACAGCCGGACTATGAGGCCCTTCATGGCCTCCTTAGCTACCTTGTGGAGCTCGACCAGCTGCTTCAGCTGGTCGCTAAGGGGCACCAGATGGCCGGCCTCAGCGTACTGAGACCAGAAGACCTTCTCCGTTGAGCTCCCCTCCTCGCCTCGGTAGAATGAGGTGGCATCGGATACACTGCGAGGCAGATCTGCAAACGCCCCTGGAGAGGTCCGAATTCGGGTAAGTGTCAGGTAGTTTACATTAACATGCTTGCTCTGCATGAAAAATTCCTTATCCGCCGCTATTTCCTTCATATCCTCAACCTCCTGAAGGGCCTTACGGGCCTCGGCCTTGGCGGACTTGGCACTTTCAAGAGCCGAGGCGAGCTCGGACTCTCGCGTCTTTGAGTCGCGCTCCAAACTCTCATGCTTCTCCATGAGAGCCTGGAGCTCTTGCCGCACCTCCGCCACCCGCGCCTCCTGCTTTTCTCGCTCTGCCCGTTCCGCCGCCGCATTGCGTTCGGCCGCGGACACAGCCTCCTTCAGAGCTGCCACCTCGTTAGTGGCCCCTGCAGTGCCCATGTTATCCTTGTTATTTTTTGCAACCTAAATTCTTTTCTGTAAGGTAATTATTCAAAGTGGTGTTACTCACCTTCTTTGTCCTCGAGCTGCTTTTTGGCACGGCCGAGCTCTTGCTCGGACCGCTCGAGATCCTGCTTCAATGCACCGACCTCCGCAGTCAGTGCGGCAGATGTCAGCAGCGCAGCCTGCAAACCCATATTGACATACTTTTTCGCAACCCTGCGTATATCTTCTTTAGATCCTCAGTCCGGCTTTTCTTTCCGAACACCGAACCGAGGATCAGGGGCTACTGTCTATGTGGTATTACATTACATAATTTTAACTTCTTACCTCAAAGCCTGTTAGAAGGCTGCTGCAGGCTTCGGTCAGCCCGCTCTTGGCGAGCTGAACCTTCTGAATCACTACACTCATGATAGTGCGGTGTTCTTCCTCGATGGAAGCGCCTTTGAGCACCTCCAACAAGTTTTCCGGCACCTCCGGTTGGACGGGGCCGCCGGTGTCACGGTCTTGCCCTTCTTGCGAAGAGGCCGCCTGCCGGACTCTGGAACCACTACAGGTTCCGGCGTAGAGTCCGGCGCAAAGTCTGGGAGGCTGCCTTGCGGCGCCTACGGAGCCTCCTCCTGATGGGCCCTCTCCTGGGATCCCACCTCGGCGTCCTCAGCGGCGCGAGGGGTGGAGGCAGCCGGAATGGAATCCACATCCGACGCAGCCAACGACCCGCTCGACGAAGCGGGGAGATCATCATCGGCCGGACTGCGGGTAGTATTCGGCATTAGAAGGACACTTTGTGACATGACAAGAAATTATAAACCATTCAGGAATCCGGATACTTACGATCTCGCTGGAGGCCTGGCCGTTGAGGGCCATTCTTCTTCGCCAACGTTGGTGTTGGCGGAGCTGTCCGGGGGAATAGTTCTTCCCCTCTTGGACCCTTCGGCCTGCCCTGTTGGGGAGGCCTTCCTCTTTCTCTCTCCCTCCTCTGGGAGAGAGTCTTCTTCCTCCTCCTCATCTTCGGGGGAGGAATCCGCCTCGGAGTCGTCGGACACCTGAAAACGGGAACTCTTTCGAGTAACCGTGGCCACCTTCTTGGCCTTCTTCTCCGGCACCACGTGCGGTGCCGGAACCAGCAGTCCCTCTAGACGGGCGTCCACTGGGTCTTCTGGCATGGGAGCCGGGCAGATGAGCTGCTCGGCCTTCTTCATCCACTCATGTCAAAGGAAAAGGGAGATTGAAACCCACTTAAGGTCGAACTATTAACAACAAGTGTCCCGTAAAGGGGTAGAATCACTTACCTCGTCAGCTGGATGCTGCGAGTGAAATCCACGATATTCCGTCGCGGATGCGGGGGCTTCGAAGCCCTTAAACAGCACCCTCCAGGCGCCTTCGTACGTCGTGTCGAAGAGCCCGCTTAACGCATGGTGCTGTTCGGGATCGAACTCCCACAGATTGAATGCCCGTTCTTGGCATGGGAGAATCCAGCGGACGAGCATGACTTGGACCACGTTAACCAGCCTGAGCTTCTTGTTAACCAGCTTCTGGATACAGGCTTGGAGTCCCATCAGCTCCTTCGAATTCCCCCACAGCAAGCCCTTCTGTTTCCAGGAGCTGTGTAGGGATACCAAATCTGAACTCGGGGGCCGCCGCCCACTTAGGGTCGCGCGGCTCAGTGATGTAGAACCACCCCGACTGCCACCCCTTGACGGATTCCACGAAGGCCCCTTCGAACCAAAGGACGTTGGGCATCTTGCCCAACATGGCGCCTCCGCACTCCGCTTGAGTTCCCTTCACTACCTTCGGCTTGACATTGAAGGTCTTGAGCCACAAGCTGAAGTGGGGCTGGATGCAGAGGAAGGCCTCGCACACGACGATAAACACCGAGATGTTGAGGATGAAGTTCGGCACCAGATCATGGAAATCCAGGCCGTAGTAGAACATGAGCCCCCAGACAAAGGGGTGAAGTGGAAAGCCCAGTCCGCAGAGGATGTGGGGAAGGAAAACGACCCTCTCATGGGGCCTGGGGGTGGGAATGAGCTGCCCCTCGTCGGGCAGCCGGTGCGCGATGTCGCCGAAAAGGTATCCGGCGCTGCGCAGCTTTGTGATGTGCTCCTCCTTAACGGTGGAGGCCAACCACTTGCCTCCCGCTCCGGACATGGTCGGAGAAGGTTGAGACGAGATGCGCGAACTTGGGCGCTGGAGCTCGAGTGCGCGGAGATGGGTAAGCAAAGGAGGAAGAAGGCGTAGGTGAAAAGGTGAATCCTTATCCCTTATATAGGCGGACGAATACTATACGTCTCCACTGGCCTGGTAGAACTCGCTTATCTCCCAAGCGCCACCATCAATGGCGCGGTTGGGTTACCCACGTCCGTATTGATGAGAATCCCGGAATAAGGGGGAACACGATCTCTGCTTCGACAAGACGTGCCAAGGAAACCGCTTCGCTAAACGTGCTGAGGTGGTATAATAAAAAACGATTCAAGTAAAGGCTTGGTAGTGGTGCGATGTCACGCCGCAAAATACGTCAGCAGATTGAACTTGTGTACATTTTATTCTCTCTATGGTGGAATGTGGAATTTATTTTGCAGAGCCGGACACTATCCTGGTGTTCACAATCTTCTATGGACTATTTGGAGGAGGAACCCGCCTTGCAATGCCGAACATTATGCGCGCCGGACTCATCGTCATTGAAGCCAGGTTCAGGGGCTACTGAGGGAGTCCTGGACTAGGGGGTGTCCGGACAGCCGGACTATCATCGTCCGCCGGACTCCAAGACTACGAAGATACAAGATTGAAGACTCCGTCCCGTGTCCGAATGGGACTTTCCTTGGCGTGGAAGGCAAGCTTTGCGATACGGATATGTAGATCTCCTACCATTGTAACCGACTCTGTGTAACCCTAGCCCTCTCCAGTGTCTATATAAACAGGAGGGCTTTAGTCCGTAGGACATAACCTCCATTTCAACAATCATACCATAGGCTAGCTTCTAGGGTTTAGCCTCCTTGATCTCGTGGTAGATCCACTCTTGTACTACCCATATCATCAATATTAATCAAGCAGGACGTAGGGTTTTACCTCCATCAAGAGGGCCCGAACCTGGGTAAAACATCGTGTCCCTTGTCTCCTGTTACCTTCCGCCTAGACGCACAACTCGGGAACCCCTACCCGAGATCCGCCAGTTTTGACACCGACACCAACCGACTAATATTGCTGTGATGTAGTAGAAATTTGAAACGGGGGCTAAGTTTGTAAATTTCCTTGCATTTGAGACAAGCACGCCCTGAATACATGGTTCCCCCCTTCCTCTCTACCTCCCTTTTCCCCATTCGTACTCCGTGGGCGCCAAAGCACCCTCTCCACCCCACCCTCCTCCGTCCGCCACCCCATCCACCGTCGTCCTCCTCCACCATGCCAGAGCTGATACCCCGACGCCGCCATCCATTACAAGAGATCGACCTCTCTCATCCATGGCTCCGGACTGGGATCCTTTCATCCTGTCCTCTCGCTTCATTCCCGCCGTCGTCCACCTTGCCGGTGCCGCTCCTACGACCGTCTCGTCCACCGCACCCTGCCGCCACCTTCTACCCTCCTAGATCTACTTCCACGCCGCCGGCAGCCATCGCTACCGCAACACCATCAAATTCTCGGCAGATGCATACACGGCGCCGCACCAGAGGCGGTACTCTTTCCTATCTGCTCAACTTATTTATCGCAGCAAGAAAATAGATCACCATTGCTTTACTTTGATTTCTTGTCTTGGTTGCGAAGTTGCCTTTGTCCGGTTTGTACCTTCAGATCCGCCATGGCACGCTCAACACTATACTCCCAATGCTTATGGTTTTCCCCTTTTATATTCCACACTAGTTAAATCACAGTAGACTAAATTTCAAAATTGGGTCGGTCGAGTTTTCAGAGCTCGCCGGAGTTCGCTGGTGCGAACGAAGGGGCTCGGGTGGTTGTGGGGCCTCGCCGAATGAAGAAAGCTTGACGCGGGTGGGGGTTGGGGCGAGGGTGGGGGTGGGGGTGGCGGAGGAACACAGGCTTTGGGGGGCGGTGGTCCGGCCTGCGGCCCGTGCGGTGTTCTGTATGGGAAGAATCAGAGACGAGGAAGAAGAAGGGTTAGGAGACATAGGATCTTCATCCAACCGCCTGAAATGGCCAAGAGATAGCTGGGAGTTGCATTCTTAATGCGCTCTGGTTCATCGTGTGTGGGCACTGTGCAACCAACATTTTATTATCCAAAATCTGCTTGCTCATCTTTACCATGTTCCTCTTCCGTTCTTCTTTAATATGTACTCTCTCGTTCCTAAATACAAGTATTTGTATAGATTCCACCATGGACTACATATGGAGCAAGATGAGTGAATCTACACTCTAAAAGGTATCTGGATACATCTATATGTGATCCATAGTGGAAATCTCTACCAAGACTTATATTTTGGAATGGAGGGAGTATGATAGTAGTACAGTATGTTCCTTGTACTGAAGATGAGCAGGGACATTTGCTATATAGAGGTCTATACGGTCGGTTGTGATGGACACTTTGAGCCTCTTTGATTCGTAGGATTTTGTAAACATAGGAATAGGATTTGTAGTGGCCTGCCCACTTGAATCCCATAAGAATAGCAAGGAAATGCGGGGAGCTGTGTCGCCTTTGAGAGTTACACTGATATTAACAGTACCGCACCTTCACTTGAAGAGAGCTGGTATCCGAAGCCATTCTAGCCGTACTGGCAATACTAGCACAGATATTCCAGCAAGTTCCACACTACAAAAAAGGACACATCCGTGACATTTTGGGCCGAACGAAAAAAATTCTGTCATACGTATGACACTTCTATGACGATAATTGTGACAAAACCCGGTAACATCATAGATGTGGTGGGCTCCTATTTCTATGACAAAAAATCGTGACAGAAAATAGGCTTTTCGTCCTGGGCGGGCCGGAGATGCAGCTGCATGACATTCTTTGGGCCGTCCATGACAGAAAAAACCATGGTAGAAGCGAGGGGGAGGAAAATTTCGGGGAGTTGCCGCTTACGGTGGGAGGTCGGGGGCCGAGCGATGCGCGTTTCTCTCGTACAAGTACGAGCGTGTGTGCGAGGCATTGGCTCTAACTGAACCTGAGCGAGGCGTTGGGCTCTAACTGAACCCGAGCGATTGCACTGCATGCTACATGTTACTGAACCCGAGTGTTGGATCGATGGCTGTTAACTGAACCCGATCGAGCGATTCCTTCGCTACTGCTGCTAACTGAAGACGATCGATTGGATGGACAGTGAGTATTGCCGGGGGGGGCGTTGGATGAACAGTGAGCGGTGGTGTTGCCTCTGGATGAACAGGACCCCGTGGTGTGGAGGGCTGGATGAACAGTAGACGATGGAGGGGTGCCCATGGAGGGGTGGTTTCACAGGACCTCGTGGTGTGGAGGGTTGGATGAACAGTAGATGGTGTAGGGGAGGTTGAACAGTAGCCGGTGGAGTAGCGCGCAGTAGAGTCTGGACGAACAGGAGCCCGTGGAGGCTGGAGGACGTCGGCGGTAGCCCGTGGAGGCTGGAGGAGGTCGACGGTGGGGATGAACAGTATCCCGTGGAGTCCCGTTTTGCGGTACGCCACACCCCTCCCGATGAACAGGACCCCCATTTCGACCATAGCGCTCCAACACAAGTCCGTTTCGTCCGTTTCGCGGTACGCCACACCCCTCCCGATCAACTGGACCCCTGTTTCGACCGTAGGAGGTCTGTTTCGCCCGTTTTGCGGTACGCCACACCCCTCCCGATCAACAGGACCCCCGTTTCGACCGTAGGAGGTTCATTTCCTCTGTTTTGTGGTACGCCACACCCCTCCCGATGAACAAGACCCTGTTCTGAAAGTAGGTGGTCTGTAACCTCTGTTCTGCGGTACGCCGGGCCTCATTTCCATCGCCTGTTCTGTCCAAGCCCTCCCGATTAACACGACCATGCATTCCGTTCCGACCCAGCCGGTTGGCTCCCCATGAACACGACGACGATGTTGTTTCTCCGTTCTGACCCAGCCATGTACGTACGTATGCGCGAGTAGGCGTTCGACACCCTTGCCCTATGTACGTACGTGGCTGTATTTTTTTTCTTGCACCCTGGCCGCTGTACGTACGTGTACATGCTATGTGCGTGCCTCTACTACGACACGTGCGCGCCTCTACATCGACCAATATATATGTATGTACACGTTCACGACCAGAATGACAACGCTACGTACGCTTTGACCAGTTGGGTCCCGACTGTCAGGCACTTCCTTTGCCTGCGGAGATGTAGCTGGTGGGTCCCAGCAGTCAGGCGGGCGAATCATATTTTTTTTGCCCGGACGCACTTCCTTGCATGCGAAGATGTAGCTGGTGGGTCCCAGCAGTGAGGGGGGCGAATTGTTTTTTTGCCCGGACGCACTTCCTTGCGTGCGAAGATGTAGCTGGTGGGTCCCAGCAGTCAGGGGGCGAATCGTTTTTTTGCCCGGACGCACTTCCTTCCGTGCGAAGATGTAGCTGGTGGGTCCCAGCAGTCAGGGGGAAATGTTTTTTTTTTCACGAAATACGGTGGCCCGTCCGGTGGGTCCCCGCTGTCAGGTGAAGGAATCATTATTTTGCATGTAATAAGGAGGCACTTCCTTGCTGTGGCTGTGGACCCAGCTGTCAGCCTCTCCACGTACAGTCCACGTCCGATGGAAGTCGTTCCTTGACCACATTGACCACGTCGTGCCGAGAGCACCACGGCGGTGTACGACGGCGAGGCCTAGGAAGGGGACGACTCGGAGCTGGGGAAGACGCAGCAGTGGATGCCCACGCGAAGAGGAGCACGAGGGTTCACTGGTTCGGCTGCGGTGTAAGGCTGCTGTCGCTGCAGAATAACAGGGGGTGTGGGTGAGTAGAGGGATGGCCTGGCCAGCGGTGGGAGTAGTAGGGGGCGGTGAGGCCACCGCGACATCACAGCCTGCCACGGGAGGCAGGAGCACGCGGCATGACCGGCGCTGGTTTGGGCGGCTGGAGCAAGAAGACCAGAGGTTGAAGAAGCACTACGACCGTTGGATGAACTTCGTATGGTAACAGGAGCTAGTATCATTCATATTGACTAAGTTGACAAAGCCCTCCGCCCCTGTCAACTTGGTAGGCCCACAAGTCAGCCTCCCACTATGCTGGGTTCCAGCTGGCAGGCGGAGTATTCATTGTTTTTGTGCGTAATAAGGAGGCACTTCCTTGCGTGCGAAGATAGCTGGTGGGCCCGACATGTCAGCGGGGTGCATGTTTTTTCGCGAAATACAGAGGCCCTTCCGGTGGGTCCCAGATGTCAGGTGGAGGAATCATTATTTTGCGCGTAATAAGTAGGCATTTCCTTGTGTGCGGCCATGGACCCAGCTGTCAGCCTCTCCACGCACAGTCTACTTCTGATGGTGTTGTTCGTTGACCACGTTGATCACGCCGCGCCGAGTGCATCCAAGGTGGTGGACATCGGCGAGGCCCCGGACAGCAACGAGCCGGAGATGGGAAGAAGCGGGAGTAGAGTCGCAGACGGAGAGGTTAACTGGTTCTAGTGCGGTGTGGTTCGGCAGTCGATGGAGAAGAACAGGAGGTGTAGAGGGGTGGAGGTGTCGGATTTCGGGTTCCGGCAGACCCTTGAGGTTCGAACTTTATGGTGCGCACGAAGATCTTTCCCCTACCAGCTCACGTCTCGAAGTCTCGCAATGGATCTAGGCTAGAAAGAAGAATGCACAAGGGACATGATATTTATACTGGATCAGGCCACCATTGTGGTGTAATACCCTACTCCAGTGTGTGGTGTGGTGGATGGCCTTAGGGGTTGATGATGAACAATACAAAGGGAGAACAGCCTCGCGAGGGCTGTTTTTGAGCTGGTGCGATGAACTGCATGGGTGAGTTCAATCACCTCTTCTAGTCTATGTGTGATCTGGATCATCTAGATGCCTCTACTCTGTGGTGGCTAGTCCTAATTATAGAGGGAGGCCATGGGCGTCTTCCCAAATAATGAGCGGGAAGGGCGCCAACAATTGGCCATTTTGAAGGGGAACATCTAGTACACTTATCCTGACTAAAGTTGGTCTTCGGCTGCCAAAGGCTCTGATGATGATGCCGTCCTGGGCTCCACGATGACCTCCATCCTGCCGTTCTGCTGGTCTTGGTCTTGTTGCACCGAAACAGTAACCTTTGCCTGATGCCTTGGCATGTGCTTGCCCCCTTTGCACCGAAGGGGAAACAAGGACACTACGCAGGCCAGCGCCCGCCTGGTGCCCGCCTAGTCTCGATCGTCATGGCATGTGTGACGGGCTCCTCGCCTTGATCTCTCCGCCTCCTCGCGAGCCTGCCTGATGAGGCTACTCCTGAGGAAGCTCCCTATCCTCCGCCCCGCGAGGCTTGGCCCCTCGCGAGGGTCTTGAGCTTCAGGTGATGAAGTTGGGCTGCACTGGTCCCCCACTTGAGCCATGCTGCAAGCCGCACGTAGGCAAGTCTAGGGACCCCCATTCCCAGAATGCCGACAGTAGTCCCCGGGCCCAAGGCGCGCCCGGACTTGGCTTAGCAGAGAAGCGAAGGGGCAAGTGCGAAGCGCTGTGGGCCGCAATAGCCTGCGGCCTTGGACGCCGTGTGGAGATTGATTGGATGTGGACGTCTCTGCTTCTCCACGACGCCTCAGAAACCGCATGACTTGACAAGTCCCTCCATGCAAAAACAGGTCATGATTACCTGCGATCATGGAGGCCGGCGGTTGGCCTTCTCCGGCTATAAGTACAGAATGGCGTGAGCCCCTTCAGTCTATTCCTTCTTGCTCTCCTTTCTCTCCATCCCGGGTACTCGCCACTCCAATGGCTCCGCCGAAGAGGTTCTCGGCCGCGCAGAAGGGAATGGCCCATCAAGAAGGGCCTGACTCTCCTCCGACCAAGCGCGGCCGGGGCCGCCCTCGCAAGCATCCTGCGGCCCCCGTAGTAGCTTTCTGTAGTCGTGGAGGTGGTCCCCTACACGGCAATGAGTGCCCGGTTGCAGATGGGAGGCACGCCACAGCTGCGCGACCCCCCAGGCCGCGCTTCCGCTCGACGGAGGTTCTGCCGGAGTTCGTCGTGTGGTCGGCGGACCCGACCAACACCTGGCTCCAGCACCCCCGCTTCTTTGTAGGTGAACTTCCGACCGGCGCTCCGGGCGGCCTCTGGCTTCAGACGGACGGTTGCTACAGCAGGGCCTCCTGGGCCTCGCTGGAGGTCTCCATCGCCGGGGATGCGGCCCTGACCCGCGGCTGGCAAATGTTTGCCCGCGCGCGTGGCCTGAGCCGGAGGTTCACCATGCACTTTAAGTTCGACGGCGACGCCACCCTCTACGTGAGGGTGTTCGGGGAAGACGGCCGCCGTGCTGGGTGCTGCCCTGAAGACGATGACCGCGGCCGTGTGCCTAGGCCCGGCGTTGATTAGGATGAAGATGGTGGCAGGCGCGTGGGCGGCGGCGCTCGGGGCTCGCCAAGCTTCGGTGATTTTCCTTCGGACAGCAGCTCCTCCAGCAGTGGTCGCGACCAGCCCCCGCGCCATCACGCCCGCCTAGGGGAAGGTAGCGGGTCAGTCCGCCGTCGTGCCCCGGTGAAGCGAGAGCAGGGATCTGACTGAGCTCCGGAGGCACTACGAGCCTTCGCCGTGAGTTGGTGCTGAGCAAGTCATGCCACTCCCTGCGCAAAAAAGAATTTAGTATTGGGCCCTGCGGGGGCGTGTTGAACTGTCGCTGTTAATTATCGTGTTGTTTTCGCTATTCTGTGTTAACTTTCCGTGCCGCGTGCCCATGTGGGGGAACTACTTAGCTCGGGGAGGCTTGTCACGGTCTTCGCCTCCCGAGGCCGAGGCCTCGCTGTGCGCTTCATGTCCTGCAAGGATTAGTCAGGAGGGGTAGCTTCCGGTCTTGGTTGCGGGGGCGACCGACCCAGGTCCTGTGCTCGCATCACGATGCCCGTGGGGCACGGACTGGGAGGGGTGCTCCCGTGGTGGACTCGGATAGGAAAGCTTCAAACAACCGGGGCAGAAAACACTTGCGAGGGTGCCCGCGTACCTCCCTCGCGAGACTTGCGCGAGAGAAAACGAGGCAAGTGAGTGAAAAAGACAAAGAGTCACAAGCTAGAGACGGCAACAACTCCAATAAAACTTCAAATAGGAACGAACAAGCCAACTGCAGAAAGCAAAAGCCGCGTCCAGCACCTAATCTAGTCTTCGACGTCTTCTCACCAGCGCGGAGCTAAATGCTCCCACTGGGCATGGGCGGGAGCCCCTGAGGCCCGGGGGAGGCACTCCGGAGACTCTGGGGCATGTACAGCCCCACTCATTATTACGTGAGAGTGTCACAGGCGGTGAGCTTCACAGGCATTGGCCTTCTTCACAGGCACCGGGCCTTTTCCAAAATGAGGCAGCTTCACAGGCATTGGCCTTCTCCACAGGCATCGGGCCTTCCCCAAAATGCGGCAGCTTCACAGGCATTGGCCTTCTTCACAGGCACCGGGCCTTCCCCAAAATGCGGCAGCTTCACAGGCATTGTCCTTCTTCACAGGCACCGGGCCTTCCCCAAAATGCGGAAGCTTCACAGGCATTGGCCTTCTTCACAGGCACCGGGCCTTTTCCAAAATGCGGCAGCTTCACAGGCATTGGCCTTCTCCACAGGCATCGGGCCTTCCCCAAAATGCGGCAGCTTCACAGGCATTGGCCTTCTTCACAGGCACCGGGCCTTCCCCAAAATGCGGCAGCTTCATAGGCATTGTCCTTCTTCACAGGCACCGGGCCTTACCCAAAATGCGGAAGCTTCACAGGCATTGGCCTTCTTCACAGGCACCGGGCCTTTTCCATAGGCACTGGGCCCCGCTCCGGGGTAGAACCTTCGGAGGTGTTGAATGTTTCATGCGTTCTGGATGGGCGCCCCCTCCTAGGTCTCCAAGCACGCGGAGCCGGGCCTGGAAACATACAACCTTGAAAGGGCCCTCCCACATGGGAAAGAGCTTGTGCAACCCCTCCCTGGAGAGGACCCATCTGAGCACGAGGTCCCCTACCTCAAGAGTTCTGGGGCAGATGTTGCAGCAGTGGTATCATCGCAACGCCTGTTGATACCTTGCCGCTCGCAGCGCGGCCTCTTGACGGCGTTCCTCCCCCAGCACGAGATCCATCCCCCGCATGGCGTCCTGCTGCGGCTCGTCAAACGCCAGGACCAGTGCGGAACGACGCCTGACCTCATGAGGAAGGACGGCCTCAGCTCTGTAGACAAGGAAGAACGGGGTCTCGCCAGTCGGCTTGGCCGCGGCCGTGCGGATAGACCACAACACAGACTAAAGCTCGTCGTACCAGCCCCTGCCGCAGGCCTCCAGCTTCTTCTTGAAGGTCCTGGTTTTGAGGCCCCTCAGGACCTCGGCGTTGGCTCACTCGGCCTGGCCGTTGCTCCGGGGGTGTGCTACCGAAGCGTAGCATATCTGCGTTCCAAGGTTAGCACAGTATGTTTTGAAGAGATTACTGGTGAATTGCGAACCGTTGTCGGTGATGATGCGGTTAGGCACCCCAAGTCGGCTCATGAGGCCCTTGATGAACTTAACTGCAGAGCCCGCTGGGATGGTGCAGATAGCTTCCACCTCAGCCCACTTGGTGAACTTGTCCATGGCGATGTAGAGGTAGCGATAGCCCCCTGGCTCCCGAGGGAACGGGCCCAGAATGTCCAGCCCCCAAACTGTGAACGGCCATGATAGGGGTATAGTCTGCAGACCCCCCGCCGGCTGATGGATCTGCTTGGTGTAGAATTGGCAGGCCTCACAAGCCTTCACCAGCTCAATGGCGTCACTGAGTGCCATGGGCCAGTAGAATCCGCTGCGGAATGCCTTGCCAACGAGGGTTCGTGACGATGAGTGATGCGCACAGTCTCCATCGTGTATGTGTGCCAACAGCTCCTTCCCTTGCTCTCTGGAAATGCAACGTAGGGACATGTCATTTGGTCGCCTCCGGTAGAGCTCTCCATGCTCGATGTAGTAGGCCGTGGCCTGCCGCGCCACACGCTCCGCGTCCTCCTCCTTCTCCGGCAAGGTCCCTTGCGTCAAGTAGTTCTTGAGCTCTGTGATCCAACATCCTTCCTAAGGCTCCAACGCCAGGAGCAGGCGTGCCCCTGAGGCCGGGCCACAGGCCAGGGCTCCCGAGGCAGGGGGCTGAGGGAGATCCTCCCGAGGTTGCGCCGTGCTTGATAGTGATGGTGCCGCCAAGGGCTTGAAGAGTCGCTCCTCGAAGATGCCAGGCTCCTGAGGCAGCCGCCTGGATGCCCTCTTGGCGATGTCATCAGCCTCTTTGTTGGTGCCGCGAGGCACATGCTGCAACTCCAGCCCCGAGAACTGTTTCTCCATCCTACGAACCTCCGCGAGGTAGCCTTCCATGTGCTCGTCCTTCGGCTCGTATATCTTGTTGGAGAAGTTGACGAGGAGTTGTGAATCGCCCTTGATGATGAGGTGCTTTACCCCCAAGGCGACTGCGGCTTTCAGGCCTACTATCAGGCCTTCATACTCTGCTATGTTGTTGGAGACCTTTTCTCCGTGCTAGAAACAGAGTTGTACGGCGTAGTAGAGCTTGTCCTGAGTAGGAGATACGAGCACCGCGTTGGGCCCTGTGCCATGTCGGGAGAATGCCCTGTCGAAGTACATGACCCAGCCGTCCGGTGCCTCGCTTCCCGGGGAAAGTGATCGGTCCTCGCCTGCCTCGAGGCCCGGTGCCTCTGCCCATTCTGCCACGAAATCTGCAAGTGCAGCTCCCTTGATGACTCTAGTCGTGCTGAATTCTAGCTGAAACACTTGCAGTTCGATGTTCCACTCGGCGACTCTTCCAGCCGAGTTGGGGCTCCTGAGTACCCTTTCCAAGAGGTATGCTGAGACAACCTTGATGGGATGGCCTTGCAAGTAGTGCCGCAGCTTGCGTGAGGCTACCAATAGTGCGAGGAGGAGTTTTTGAGGCATGGGGTACTGCGACCTTGCGTCCCGTAGCACCGTGCTGACGAAGTAGACGAGATGCTCGACGAGGTTGAGGGTGCTGGCACTTCTTGCATCCTCCGGAGGTTGGGGCACCTCCTGAGACGATGGAGCCCCCAGCGCTTGATCGCTTGGAGAGGCGTCTCCTGCTCCGGGTGCGCTCATCTGCTGCGGCTGATATTTTTCGGCTGTGGTCGCGGTCTTCGTGAGGCTTTCTTGGCTTCTCTTTGCTTCGGCCCGAACGGTTGCTGTGGCCTTGGTCCGACGCTCCTCCCTAACCGCCACCAGGGCTACGCTGGCGGAGTAGGGGGTGGCTGCAAGGTAGAGCATTAGGGGCTCCCGAGGACGCGGAGCTACCATCTCCGAAGGGCTGGTAAGGTACCTCTTGAGATCTTGGAATGCCTTGTCGGCCTCTTCAGTCCATTCGAAGGGGCCCTTCTTTTTCATCAGCTTGTAGAAGGGTAGTGCTCATTCCCCTAGCTTGGAGATGAAGCGTCCTAGCGCGGTTACACGCCCGGTGAGCTTCTCCATTTCTCTGAGGGTCTTCGGCGGGCTCATGTCTTCGACTGCTTTGACCTTCTCCGGGTTGTCCTAGATGCCCCTATGGGACACGAGGAAACCCAGGAGCTTGCCCGAGGGGACACAAAACACGCACTTCTCCGGGTTGAGCTGCAGGTCCACTTCATTGAGGCTCGCGAAGGCTTCTTCCAAGTCCTGTATCAGGGTTTTTCCCTCCCGAGACTTCACCACAATGTCATCGACGTCAGCCTCAGCGTTCCTCCCGATCTCCCGGCCTAAGGCGATGTGGATCAACTGCTGAAAGGTCATGCCTACATTGCGCAACCCAAATGGCATGCATGTATAGCAGTACACTCCACACAGGGTCAGGAAAGCCGTTTTTTCCACGTCTTCTACCGCCATCTTGATCCGGTGATAGCCTGAGCAGGCTTCCAGGAAGCACAACAGGTCACACTCAGCGATGGAGTCAATGATCTGGTCGTTGCGAGGGAGCAGAAATGGATCCTGCGGACAGGCCTTGTTGTGCTTGCTGAAGTCGGCACACATGCGTTCCTTTCCTCCCTTTTTCGGCACGACAACCGGGTTAGCCAACCAATCTGGGTAGAGGACCTCGCGAATAACCCCTGCTACCTCGAGCTTGCGGGTCTCTTGGATGTTGAAAGCTTGTTTCTCAGTGGACTGCCGCCTCGCCTTCTGCTTCATGGGGTGCACGTTGGGGCACATGTTGAGGTCATGCTCAATCACACCTCTCGGGACCACCGCTAGCTGATCAAGTTCCCATGCGAACACCTTCTTGTTCGCACGCAGGAACTTCACCAAGGCCTCCTCCTACTCGGGTTCGAGGTGGCACCTACGGTGAAGGTGGAGTTAGTGGATCCGTCCTCGTCGACTGGTACCTGCTTGGTTTCCGCCTTGTCTTGGGTGAATAGTTGCTTCTTCTTAGCCGGCGCAGCCCCCTTGGGCTCAAGGGTGTCAGTGCTGGAGGGCTGCGCCACCGCGGCCGTCTTGAAAGCAAGCTTGAGCGCCTGCAGTGCATCTCTTGTGTCTCCTGACACGGTAAGGACGCCGCTGCTCCCGGGCATCTTCATGAGGTTGTACGCCGGGTGAGTTGCTGCCATGAACCGGGCCAAGGCCGGGTAGCCGAGGATGGCATTGTAGGGGAGGCCGATGGGGGCGATGTCGAAGTCGATTTGCTCTGTGCGGAAGTTGTCGTAGGTGCCGAAGGTCACCGGGAGGCGAATCTGTCCCTAGGAAGCGGCGGAACCGACTCCGACACCCGAGAAAAGCCTGCTGGGCTGAAGCCGCTCTAGTGGCACGTGGAGGAGGCTAAAGGCCTCCACAGAGAGCACGTTGAGGCCGGCACCGCCGTCAATAAGGGTCCTGGTGACGGCCACTTGGCAGATGGTGGGGTGCACAGCATCAGGAGCGCACCCGAACTGGCGGGGTTAGAGGGGTGATCGTCTGAGTTGAAGGTCAGATCGGCCTCGGGCGCCACCCAGCCCGGGGGGCTTCTCGGCGCTTGGAGGTGGTGCCGATCTGGCAGGTGAACGGCTTGATGTGGCGGCTCGAAGGTGGCGCCTGTGAGCCGCCCAGGAGAGCTGCAACGACCGGGGGCACTGGCGCGGCGTAATGGGCGAGGAACAGGTCGCGCAGCTCCCCCTAGGAGGTCACAGAAGCCGTCGGTAGGTGGAGCAGCCACATGCGTGGAGTGCTGGTGAGGGCCATGGGAAACCAGTTGGCCATCACCCTGCCGTTGCCCCCGGCCTTGAGGACGTCCTCCTCGTACGCCAGCAGGAAAACCAGTGGATCCGTCGCGCCGTTGTAGGGCGGCGGCATCTCGGGCTTGAACTTGTGTGGCCACTACATCTGTCACAAGGCGGGGGCCAAGGCTCGGGGCCCCCTGGCCCCAGTGCCGGCATTGGCTGCTGGAGCGTGCGGCGCATTGTCCGCCATGAGGGCAAAACGTGATGTCGGTGGAGAGCGGGTCGTCGGAAGAGAGAACTTCGGTGCACCCCTACCTGGCGAGCCAAATGTCAGATTTCGGGTTCCGGCAGACCCTTGAGGTTCGAACTTTGGGGTGCGCACGAAGATCTTTCCCCTACCAGCTCACGTCTCGAAGTCTCGCAATGGATCTAGGCTCGAAAGAAGAACGGAAAAAGGGACACGAGATTTATACTGTTCCAGGCCACCATTGTGGTGTACTACCCTACTCTAGTGTGTGGTGTGGTGGATTGCCTCAGGGGCTGATGATGAACAATACAAAGGGAGAACAGCCTCGCGAGGGCTGTTCTTGAGCTGGTGCAATGAACTACTTGGGTGAGTTCAGTCGCCACTCTCTAGTCTATGCGTGATCTGGATCCTCTAGATACCTCTACTCTGTGGTGGCTAGTCCTATTTATAGAGGGAGCCCCTGGGCCTCTTCCCAAATAATGAGCGGGAAGGGCACCAACAATTGGCCATTTTGAAGGGGAACATCTAGTACACTTATGCTGACTAAAGTAGGTCTTCGGCTGCCAAAGGCTCTGACGATGACGCCGTCCTTGGCTCCACGATGACCTCCATCCTGCCGATCTGCTGGTCTTGGTCTTGTTGCACCGAAACGGTAAGCTTTGCCTGATGCCTTGGCCTGGGCTTGCCCCCTGTGCACCGAAGGGAAAACAAGGACACTGCGCAGGCCGGCGCCCGCCTGGCGCCCGCCTGGTCACGATCGTCATGGCGTGCGTCACGGGCTCCTCGAGAGGAGCCCTTGCCTTGATCTGTCCACCTCCTCGCGAGCCTGCTTGATGAGGCTGCTCCTGAGGAAGCTCCCTGTCGTCCGCCCCGCGAGGCTTGGCCCCTCGCGAGGGTCTTGAGCTTGAGCTGATGAAGCTGGGCTGCACTGGGCCCCCACTTGAGACATGCCGCAGGCTGTAGGCAGGCAAGTCTGGGCACCCCCGTTCCCAGTACACCGACAGAAGGGATGGCCTGGCCAACGGTGGAGTAGCGCTTTATAGCGAAGCGTGCTAGGAAGAGCTGCTAGCAGCAGGAGGCGGGAGGTGGTCCCGGCAGCGTTGGAGGAAGAAGACGAGAGACTGAAGATGGATGCCGGTCGTTGGATGTAAATCCAACGGCTAACATGTTAGAATCATTTGTTGACTAAATTGACAACGACTTGTGTTGGCTTCGACCTATTGTCCCACATTTCAGCCTCCAAAAATGTGGCACGTATTCAACCCATTTTGCGCGGTAGAATTTACAGTCAATTTGATCTTTTTTTTTGAATTACAACCATTAGCTGGGCTGTGTGAACAAATAATGTAGCGTCCATGCGGCCCATTTATTTTATTTCTTAAAAAATTACAGGCCATTTGCACTTTCTCGAAATACACGATTTTGCTGGGCTGATTCTAATTATAATGTTGGGTTGGGCCAGCAATGTTATCAAAAAATAAAAAGGGGCTGAGCATTTTGTTATTAATATATTTAAATAATAAGTGATATTATTACATTCGTCCTTAAATCTTACGAAGCTTTTGTACACAATCACTAGGATTTTCGTGCCAAAACAATCCAGGATTTTATTTGTTAAGAAATTATTTCTATAAGTTAATAAGATGTGGGATATTGTTTTCTTTCATATGTAAGCATCTGTTAAATATATGATGACAATAAAAATAATATGTAATAACATATAAAATAACTTAAATATATATGATATAGTTAGAAGGGAAACATAAGTTGGACCTTGCGTTCCTATTCTTATATAGAAAAATAGAACAGACCTCTTTGTTTTCTTCAAAAAAATACATAAATTGGGCTGCCCAAAATAAAACCTCGGATGGGAGGTCCATAGGCTGGTCGATACATGAGGGCCCTAAGAAAATACAAACAGGCCTATGGACCTCCCATCCGAGGTCGTGGGCTGCGCATGTTAAAAATGAAAGCCTAGACGGGGAAGCCCAAAACCACGTCCAATACTTGCCAAAACTTCGTCCCTCGTTTTCTTTGTGTTTCGCACACTCGACATTGTGTGGGCATTTTGACTGTGCATCATCTGAAGATGTGCTATGCATGAATGTTGATCGGCATGATGTTAACTAGCTGGTAGTTCCATTTTCGACCATGAATAAAACTTCCAACATAATGTTATCCCTGTTTGAAAAGGCCGTGTTAATATAAATGATGTGCCTCTGAAAGTTGCAGTTTCTTATCTGAAACTAAACTTGCAGTTTCTTATCCAAAACTGAAACTTGCAGTTTCTTCTCTGAGAATCACATTGTCTGCACTTTTATACTCCTATGAAACTACATTTTTTTATGTGCTAAAAATAGATCTCTAGAATTCATAAAATACTTCATATGCTCAATACTGCAAATCTGAAATTCAAAAGACATTCATATCTGAAAGTACACTCAAAATACACAACAAAAAACACAATTTACAACCTGCAAATACTGACAACCCTAAGCTCCTCCTGACAATTCACAACCTGCCCGACTATTGGGCTGGGGGGGGGGGCAGCCCCCTCCTATTCCTCGTCGGCAGATAGCCGTCCCGTGAGACGATGTGAACGGCGAGGGAGACGATGGCGGGGAAGAGTCGTTGGGCCAACTGCTGTTCTCCTCTTGTAGTTGGGTTTGGTCGACGAAGACTGCACCGGCTCGCTTTGGCAGGACACCCTCACAAACGACACCCTGTAGATGCTCGATCCTTCAATCTCTGGTGGATGCTCAATCTGGGATCGATACTCCCACCACCGCTCCCTCACGATCGGATTCGGTGAATCTGTTTGCTCCATGGCCCAGAGGAGCAGCTCTATGTACTCCGGCGCGACTCCCTCCGGGAGTATCACCGCATTTTCGCTCTGTTGCAGATATTTGGCCATGGATGTCGCCGTCGCCACTAGTTGGTCCTTGTTGTCAAACCAAGACTGTATCTCCAACATCCTAGCTAGCTTCATAGGGTCGCCATCTGCGATCCTCACATATCGGTTGTACTCCTCCATCGATCTACTTGTCCACAGCACCTTCACTCGCCGGCGGTGGTTTTTGAATGGAAGAGGAGAGGAGCAGCGCTGGTTTTGGATTAGAACGGGAGAGGAGCGACAGTGGTTTTGGACTGGAACAGGAGAGGAGGGGCGGTGGTTTTGAAATGGAAGAGGAGAGGAGCGGCGCTGGATTTAGATTGGGACAGGAGAGGAGCGGCGCTGGTTTATGAGGAGAAGAGCAGAAGAGCGGCGCTGGTCTTGGAAGTATTTTGGGTCAAAGTTTGACCACGTACTGTATTTGACAAGCAAAATGTGACTGCATGTCACCAAAAGTTGTTTCGTTTGGTTCGTATCTGAATGTACTTTCAAATTATATTATTTTTGCAACGTATAACATATATTTTATGTGCAAAAATCATGGTGAATTATGACCCAGAATAAAAGGGAGACTAGTTAATGTGGGGTCGCTTTCTTAATTGAAGGGTAAATTGATTTTGATTTTGATCTAGTCACAGCGCGCTGGCCCTCTCGTCCAATCCTAAATTGCTGTCGCATGCTCCTCTCCCTCTTCTCCATTGCAAAACCACCTCCTCTCCTCTCCCTCTTCTCCATTGCAAAACCACCTCCTCTCCTCTCCATCATCTCCATTCCAAAACCACCGTCCCGCCTCTCCCTATTCTGATCTTCTTCATTGCAAAACCACCTCCTCTCCTCTCCATCATCTCCATTCCAAAACCACCGTCTCGCCCCTCCCTCTTCTCTATTGCAAGACCAGCATCTCTCCTCCCATCTTCCAAAGCTAGCACCAGACCACTCAGAAGGACATCTATGGAGAGGATGCAGCAGTGAATCAGGCAGATCGCCGGCGGCGACCATGCAAAGTTAGCCAGGTTGAACGAGATCCTTAGTTGGTTTGACAATGAGTGGGAGATTTCGAGGACGGTGCGGGCCATGTGGCAATGTATGCGAAAGAGAGAGACGGCGGCGATGAGGGCGGCGATGTACATGTACTCCTCGGCGGCAGTCACGCTGCAGTCCTCCGAGGTCGTCGAGTATCTCCTATGGGCGATGGAGCAGACAGATTCGCCCGAGGCGACAGTCAGGCAGAGGTGGTGGGCGTACAGGTCGAAGGTGGAGCACCCAGAGGATAACGAATCGATCGAGTATGGTGTGCCGTTCGTGAGGGTGCAGAGCCAGCTGAAGCCACAGGAGTATTCGTTCTCCCACCGCAAGAGGAGGCTGGATGGCGCGACGTTACTTACCCGCCGTTCTCCACGGTTCCCTCGACGCTCGCCTCGTTTCAACGGCAGCGGTAGGGTTTAAGGTAAGCTTCACACTAACCTAATCTTCCACTTGATCATGCTTACAATCAGTGTGATAGCTAATGAAAATCATGCTTACAATCAGTCTCCGAGTACTATGCCAATCACCCTAAAATAGCTCTGGACCTTTGGGTCAAAGTTGTGGCATGGTGTACAAATAAAGAAAAATAGATTGGTGCTTGTTTCAGAAAAGAGTACTCCCTAGAAATCTGCCAATATAAGCTACTAGTATTTGGTTAGAGGATTTGCTGCCGAGAAAGATCCGTCCACATAGAGCACCACACGTCCCACTAGTGGTGGTGGATGTCAATGCGTGCATGCAGCATGGTTGGTGTTGGTAATTTTTACTTGGCACACCTCACACTCTGCATATATGCCGGTTCCATACGTACATTTGTGCAGTTCCACCAAAATGCAGCTGAATAACCCTGTTTGCATAGATAATGAAAAAGCGTGATTACATTATAGTGGCACTAGTTGATGAAACACACAAAATAAATAGAAGAAAATATTGCGATAGTATCATAGTATGCCATGTTGCGAGGGCGAGATGGGCCCTGCGATGCCTCATACGGTACGCCACATACTGGACATCGTCCCAAGTCTCCCAGATACACCTTCTGCCAGTGATGAACATCAGTGTACAACGGTAGTACAAGGAGGCGCCTTGAGACATTCAAATCTCTATTTGTGTACATATCAACTAAAATTAAGCACCCCAGTTTGCAGAAACGCTTAAACAATAACATTGGTACTAGTTGATGAAACATACATTAACAAAGAGAAGCACTTTCTTTATCTACATTGGAAATGAAATGATAGAGATGACACTCGCTCTATTTTAACTGTATTATTACTTCATTTTATCAGTGACACTAGGGTCGAGCACGTGGCAAACGAGGTGTACCGTGCGTCGCATGGATGGAGGCCGGGGGTGCTTAGACTGGGATGTTGAAGCTGGCTCTTTCAGTCACCAACATGGATGATTCAATTCATGGGACCTTCTGGTGCAGTTCACCTAAAATGAAGCAATGTCCCGTGAGCTAGCAGCTTCTTCTTCAAAAAAAAATTAAAGAAAAGGGCTCCAGCCCTGGTTCCATTTCCATTAGAAAATGTAACCCACAGAGCTTATTCTTCATTAGTTGCAATAAAATTGAGCAACATCAAGGTTGGTTGTGAAGCTCCTGGAATGCTCAACTATAATTTGGATATCATTTGTGCAGTTCAACTAAGATCGAGCGTGAAATGTATATCTCTGTTTGCACAAAAAAGGTGGAAAGGAGGGTGACTAACAAGTGATGAAACATGCATCAAATGAAAAGAAGCATGTTACTTATCTGAATGGCAATCCTACAAGGACAGTAGCAATTTCTAAAGCAGTGGCATTGCTAGATATTAGTGTGGGCATTAGGATTAACTATGACAACCGTTAAATACGACATTACTTATCTTAATGGACCATGACAGTTGCATTTCTAACAAAAAGAACCAACTTATCTTAATGGGAAATTTTAGCAGGACATGTAAAGAAGTGCCATTGATTCATATTACTGGAGGCATTACATTGAGAACAACATTGGTTTAACGTGTCCTTACTTTTAACAGTGCGACTGCTACATTTTTGTTCGGTATAGCCACCTTATACTGTGTGAGGCTAGCAAATCTAGTGATGGACTTACTCTGTTGACTTGTCCCCTAGTCACCACTTTCTTTCCTTTTTCAACCAATAGATCGGGTTTATATTGAGTTTGTACTGAGTTTCCCTTTATTTCCCTATTAAACCTAGAGACCAGCTGGATAGCCAGTCTCTGCTACTTTTTACCCCCATTATTTCCTCTTTCGACCAAGTCCTAGATTCAGGTAACAAATCCTCCCCCACCCCCACCCCCTTTCTTCCTTGTTTGAACCAAGTAGTACTAGATTCGAGTGCATGAACTAGTTTTACCTCTTAAACATAAAAAAATTAGGTGGTTTTCGAACAGCCGATCGATCCTATCTACGAGGGGGCCGGAGAAATAGTAAAAGATACAAATGCAGTGACGTCAGGAGCTCGGGAAGTAGAGCAAGGTCGGTTTCGAAGGAGGTTATACCTGATGGTCGCCGGGATGTCGCTAGGTGGGCGGCGGGAGGCCGGATCTGCCCACACTACGGCAGCGAGGAAGAAGGGGTCGGAGGCCCTCCCTCGCCAGTGGTGCTTGGGAGAGAACAGCAAGGCAGGCTGATCGGGACGCGCCCAGCAGTGGGTAAGAGCCGTCGCCGAGAACGACCGCGTGAACGTGGCACCTTCTCACCTTCCCCGGCGGAGAGGATCCAGCTGGATCTATGACCAGCGGAGCAGAAAGAGAGAGAGTGTGTGGCCACAGCTGTCGTGTTTAGATCTGGAGAGGCCAAGACAGTGTGAAGAGAGCAACACTAGCAAGCAAGCGCTGAGGCTCCTGTCTATATAGTGGAGTAGTACTAGTTTTCTTTTGTCTACTGGAGCCGGCTTGACCTCGTCAATGACTGTCGAGAAGTCTTCCTGCACGTGGCCCGGAGGTGCAGTTGTCGTCATTTTGATCTGAAGCGCCGGAATATAACATATAACACGAAAAAATGCCACATGACAAGAAATCATAACCTCACTGCCCGAAGGAGACAACATGAATCCCGACGGACAAACTAGAGGAGGAACAAAGCTCAAATTAAAGATAAACTCATAGAAAAGGGGTCCGTCGATAGATGTCCGAATTAACATAGACGGCTTGACCTAGATGGCAGCCGAGTAATCACTGTTCGTGCATGTGCCCCCAATGACCAGCCCAACTCAATTGTCGCTGTTTAACCCTCGTAGTGATCCCAAGCACATGACACATAATTTTGCGAGATGAGAAGAAACCTTTTTTTAGATTTCTCACCACAACTACAGCCATGTACAACACAGCCTACACGATATGTAGACGATAGCCAATCCAGGCGTGTCTGCTGGAGTTTGGTCACATGCAAGGACGAACTGATCTTCCATGTCTTGCAGGGATCGTCCATGCACCAACGTAGTACAACACTTCTCTAGTACTATCGCTCGTCTCCTTCTTCTATTAACTCACCCGACTTGCACGTCCGAGGAGTGTGCCTATGGTCGGTTCTCAATTGCCGTCCCAAATGTGTGTGCGAATGCAATATGACGCGCGTTCCATTCGGAGAGCAGCGTGCCAGACCGACCGACCGTCTGGGGTGCGACGCGAACGCGACGGGCGTGCTGTATACTCCGTACATGTGTACCGCCGTTTTCTAGACGTGTGCTCCATGGTGCGGGCACAATCTATGGATACAAAATTAGTATAGTATATACTATTTAAAAGTCGAGGGCGGGGCTTTTCCTGCGCGGTAGGCGGCGGGGCAGTTCCGCCTAGTCAGTTCGACAGAGACGCGAGAAGACGAGGGAGTAGGCTGCTGCAAACGTAGGGCTGTGTGATTTGACAGTGAGTTACTGCTGGACAGGTGGGGCCCTGTGATTTGACTTGCCATTATCATTTTAACTGCGACACTACGACCGGCGTGAGTCTACCGATTCCTGGCCACCTCCATACAGCTGCCTCTCCCAATGCTCCACCATGTAGTAGAGGTTGGCTCTTGCATGAGAGCCCACTTCTCCACTTTTTCCTTGCCTCTCTTTCCTCCACATATGCAAAAATGCCATGTAAAGCACACTATTGTACTTACTTGCTCCTACAAGTGCTTAAGCTTGCCACATAGGCATAAAGTCTGATGTGGCAAATTAATCAAGAAGAAAGAGACTAGTTTGGTGACCCAAGGAAGAAACGGTGCTAAGGGCATCCACAATGTGAGTATTTGGCGCCACTAAGGCTGCCTCGAAAGCCGTGAACACTGCCTCTATACACTGCATCACCCGCCTCTAGGCTAAAAATTCTTGGAGACGCCTCTATGCTAAGCGCCGGTGTCAGGACCCCGACTCAATGTCACATCGATCTAGCCTGTAACACCTCATATCACTTTGCGGCCTCTCGCACGGTATCCCCACGGGTGTCGCCTTACCTTTGCCCGGGACCGTTTGCGCCTTTTGGCACACGTATATGATAGTGTCGCTAGCATCCATATGAAAAGGAGCCCGGGCTGACATGGCTAGTTGTAAACCCAAAGTGGCACAGACTTACAGGGACAGGCATCCATGACCCAGCATCGAACGTGTCGGTCATCAGCAAGTAAGTTCCGGGCTGTAGCACTGGGCTAGCAGGACTCTGGTAAACCGGGCTGTAGCGGGCTAACAGGACTCCGGTACTCAATGTGTGACATTTCCCCGAAGGGACAGACACAGGAACGAAGAAGGACACATGCCGGCCAGCCAAGTGTTCCGGAGCAGTAGCAAGCTACCATGGCTCAGTGGAATCACTAGGAGACATTTCCCGGTAAGAGAGGCTACTAAAGATAAACAACTAGATAGTCAGATCCCACACATACCAAGGATTTCAATCATACACACAATATGCTCGATATGTGCAAATACAACAGGGCATCACAACATGACTCTATGACACAAGTACTTTATTTAAAGGCTCAGAGAGCCATACATAGCATACACACAAGTACGGGTCACACGACCCAGCATTCAAGTCATACAGTCATACAAACCAGCAGCGAAAGTAACTTGTCTGAGTACAGACAACTAGTAAAATAAAAGAGGCTTAGAAAGCCTAGCTATACTACGTGGTCCTTCACAAGCTCAGGATCACCACCTGGGCCTTAGCCTACTCATTGATGTCAACGTCTACGAAGAACCCATCAGAAGGGGTTGCAGCGTCTTCTGTAAAAATGTAAATTATAGCAAAATGAGTACAAAGGTACTCAGCAAGACTTACATCAGATCCTACATACATGCACATTATCAAGAAGGGTTGGTGGAGTTATTGCAGCAAGCCAGCTTTGACTCTTGGCTAGGCTATCCTACGAGACTCCAACTTGAAATGGTTTTGCGCACACGAGTCCACTACTCACCACTCAATACACTACCGAGGATCCACCTCCGTCTTCCTACGGAAGAGCCATCCTCGGCACTCACGCTTATCTAGAGGCTTTTAGTAGTTTCCATTTACTTGTCTATGAACTGTATAGACAACCAAGTAGTCCTTTACCGCGGACGCGGCTATTCGAATAGATTAGGTTAACCCTGTAGGGGTGTACTTCTTCATACACGCTCTCACCACTTACCGTCGTTTACACGACATGTACTCGGCAACCTTCAAGCGGAAGCCCAACGTGGGTGTCGGCCACGACCTACCTAGACACCTAAGTCTCTAGTCCAGGTTTATCGCCTATTTGGGTTCCATCCATGAGGAGATCCGGCCGAAGTTTCGCTCACGGCCCCAAACGATGTGAACAGAGTTCCCGAGATACCAAACGGGCATCCGGTACACCCGGCCACGTACCTACCGCATCACAGCCCACCCCTACGGTCAGCGCTGTCCACGGCCTCCAGTAGGCTACAAACACCAGAAACTACTTGCAACTCCTGGACAGAAGACTAGGGTGAATAAGAAGCCGAGAGGGTCCATTGGTTTCGGGCCCAATGCATGGTAGTAGCTGAATCTTAAATCACACATACAGATGTCAGTGCTTAAGGACGGCCTCAATGAAACAACCCACCATGTACTCCCACATGGCCTCTCATCGATACCTTTACCAAATCGTGTTCAACACACCACTCTCAAACTGATATGATCATTTCACTGTAGCCCATCACCCAGATGAACCAGACCTGACACGACTCTAAGCATAGCAGGCATAGCAAGGTAGGAACAACACATACATATGGCTCAAACAACTCCTACACATGCTAGTGGGTTTCATCTAGTTACTGTGGCAATGACAGGTCATGCAGAGGAAATGGGTTCAACTACCGAAGCACACAGCAGTTTGAAACGCGTTGTCTTAATGCAGTAAAAGAGAGCAAGAGCGAGAACATGGGATTGTATCGATATGATCAAACGGTTGGTTGCTTGCCTGATGGGTCGATGCACTGATACGGTTCTTCGCTAGGGTAATCACGGTACTCCTCGGAGGCAGAACCTGCCGCAAAGAACACCGATACATAGCCATCACCAAACAATGTGCGACAATATGATGCATGCATGAAACATGGCAATATGAGTGTGTTGGGCTAATGCAACTAAGACCAGAAGGGTTTGAACCAATTTGAACCAAAGATTCAAATTTCAAACTCATACATGGCCCTTTAAAGTGTTTTATCTTGTTCTGCATTAAACATCAAGTTAACTTGTTTAATCATGCATGGAAACAGTACAGATGGATAGATTGGATTTTTCTGATCATTTTTCATATATAACTTGTCTGATTTGGAGTTACAGATTAAAAGTTATGAATTTTTGAAGTTTAAACTATATTCTGGAATTTCCTATATTAGAATAAATCCAGAAATTAATTTATTGCATCAGCATGAGGTCATGCTGACCTCAGCAAGTCAAGAAACCGGTCCAGGTCAAACCTGACGCGTGGGTCCAGGGTGTCAGTGGCTAATTAACTAATTTAATTTAGTTTAAACTGATCTGGATAATTAGCAGAAGGGGGCCCCACCTGTCATTGACTCAACAGGGTCAACCGGGGCCCACCCGTGGTCAAAGTCAACACGGCTGCACCGGCGTTTAGCCGCCGGCGAGCCCGACGCGGCGGCGGAAGTGGTTTTGGCCGTTCCGGCAACCAAACGAGCCGCGGAGGGCATCGGAGTGGAGCTGAGGACGAGCCGTAGCTCTTGGTGGAGTCCGTTGGGGTCGGGGTGGCCGGAGTTTGCGCCGGCGACGACTTTGGCGGCCGCCGGAGTTCGGGTGGAAGCGAACTCGGGCTAGGGTGTGCGGTGAGGTGCGGGGAGTGCATGGTTAGCCTCAGCGCGGCGTGGTTAGTGCGATGGATAAGGTGAGGTGGCCGGTGGTTAGCCGGAGGCACGTCGGCGACGTGGTCCGCGGCGGTGAGTGCGGGTGAGCTCCGTGTGCTCGCTGTGGTGCACGAGAGCAAGAAAGGGAAGGAGGGGAAGTTAGCCCAGCTCACAGGGAGTTCGACCAAGCACTTGGTGCGGCTGGGGACGGGCCGGAGCGACGGCGACGGCGAAGGGGATCTCCGGCGACGGCGGTTAGGTCGAGGTCGATGCGGCGGCTTCGGGGCACGCGAGCCCTCGAGGCTCGGCTTGCTCGGAGGAGAGGAGGGTGGCGGAGCTCCTGGACACGGCGGCACGGCGTGGGGTTGACGGAGGGCGTGGCTACGGCGAGGGGGTGGCGGCGATGGCGTCGGCCATGGCTAGGGAGCGCGAGGGGGAGGAGCTGGAGAGGAGAGGGAGTGTCTGGGGGGCTCAGGGGAGAGAGGGGGATCGATCCACGGCGTTAGTCGGGCGAGTGGAGCGGCGAGGCGGCGAGCAGGTGCGTGGCACCCATGCGGTGCTCGCCGTCGAGCACCTGCCTGCCTGCCTGGCCGGCAAGCAGCTCGCTGGCGCGGCGCTGGGCTGGGCCGGCAGGTGGGCTGGTTAGCGGGCGCCAGGTAAGTTTTTCCTGTTATTTCCCTTTTTTATTTTTCTGCAACTTTGTTGAATTATTAAAAATACTTAGGCAACTCCTAAAATCACCAAACTACTCCTGGTCCATAGTTGGATTATTTCCAACATGAAACATTTTAGTTTGGAGATATTTGAGCATTTGAAATATTTTATATAATTTTAAATGCCCAAATTCAAATATTTATGATTTAATTCAAAGACCCTAAGATGACCTAGGAAATTGTGCATCACTTTTGGCAGAGGTTCTGAACCAAGACAAAAATGATGGACATTTTAGAAGGGCATTTCAGGTTCATTGAAAAAGTTTTTAGTAAACCCTAGTTGGTTTCAGAGGGGGCTGGGGGTTCTGTCATCCCCATTTCAAGTTTCTGATGAAAAAATAGACATGATGCAACACTCTAATGCATAACTAGCTAGGGTGTGACAACTCACCCCCACTCAAAAGAATCTCGTCCCGAGATTTGGGTTCCTCCGGGAAGAAGGTGGGATACTCAAGTCGAAGACGATCCTCCCTTTCCCAGGTTGCTTCCTTCTCAGAATGGTGCGACCATTGAACCTTGAGAAACTTGATATTATGACGTCGAGTGATACGCTCGGCCTGATCGAGAATACGAACGGGGTACTCTCGATACGTGAGATTATCTTGGAGATCAAGCGTTTCGTGGTCCACTCCACGGATAGGATCCGAGAAGCAACGCCTGAGTTGAGAAACGTGGAAGACATCATGTACTCTGGAGAGATGCGGAGGTAGTTCCAATTGGTAGGCAACTTCTCCTCGTTTAGCGAGAATGCGAAAAGGTCCAATGTAACGAGGAGCCAATTTGCCTTTGATACCGAAACGATGGGTTCCCTTCAGAGGAGTAACCCGAAGGTAAGCCTTCTCGTCAACCTCGAAAGTCATAGCCTTATGTTTTCGGTCATATTGACTCTTTTGACGAGATTGGGCTGTTTTCAACTTTTCACGAACGATGCAAACTTGCTCTTCTGCTTCCTGGATCATATCCGGGCCAAAGAATTGTCTTTCCCCGGTTTCTGACCAATTAAGGGGTGTTCGACACCGTCGTCCATAGAGAACTTCAAAAGGGGCTTTACCCAAGCTAGACTGATAGCTGTTGTTATAAGCGAATTCGGCAAATGGAAGGCATTTCTCCCAATCCATTCCGAATGAGATAACAGAAGCTCGAAGCATGTCTTCTAGAATCTGGTTGACGCGTTCTACTTGACCACTTGATTGAGGGTGAAAAGCGGTGCTAAAGGAAAGGTGGGTTCCCATAGCATTTTGGAAACATTCCCAAAATCGAGAGGTGAAAAGACTTCCTCGATCCGAGTTAATTTCCAACGGAACACCATGGAGAGACACTATTCGGGAGATGTACAAGTCTGCTAACTGACTAGCAGTTATACTCTCACGAACAGGTAGAAAATGGGCCACTTTGGAAAGGCGATCGATAACGACGAAGATAGCATTATTCCCTCTCTTGGTCCTGGGAAAACCGGTGATGAAGTCCATACCAATTTTATCCCATTTCCATTCAGGAATAGCTAGGGGTTGAAGGGTGCCAGCAGGCCGTTGATGCTCTGCTTTTACACGACGGCAGACGTCGCAATTAGCAATATACTAAGCAATTTCTCTCTTCATCCTAGTCCACCAGAACCTCTGGCGTAGGTCCTGATACATCTTAGTGCTACCGGGATGAATAGTGAGAGGAGATTCATGAGCTTCCTTAAGGATCAATCACCTCAGGTTTCGCACCTTGGGAACCACTAGTCGATTCCCGAAGTATACGACCCCTTGATCATCAATGGAGAAACAATTCGCAACTCCTTTCTGGATCTTTCTCTTGATGCGGGAAATTCCCGGATCTACTTTCTGTGCTTTGATGATCTGATCCGTAAGGGTAGGTTTCGCCACCAAGGTGGAAAGGAATCCTTGAGGAACAATGTGGAGATTAAGTTTCCGAAATTCCTCATGGAGAAGTGGTTGACTTTGTTGCAACATTAGATTATTGCAATAAGATTTACGACTTAGCGCATCAGCCATGACATTGGCTTTCCCTGGGGTGTAAGTTATTCCTAAGTCGAAATCTGTGATCAACTCGACCCAACGTCTTTGCCTGAGATTCAAATCCGGTTGGGTGAATATGTACTTCAGACTTTGGTGATCAGTGTAGATCTCACAACGATTACCGAGGAGGTAATGTCGCCAGGTTTTAAGTGCATAGACTACAGCTGCAAGCTCTAGATCATGAGTAGGATAATTCTCCTCATGTGGGTGCAATTGCCGTGAAGTGTAAGCAATTACGTGTCGATCTTGCATGAGAATACAGCCTAGTCCTTGTCGCGAGGCGTCGCAGTAGATAACAAAGTCCTTAGAGAAATCTGGCGGTACCAGGACGGGAGCTGATGTCAGGCGTCTTTTCAGTTCCTGGAAGCTGTGCTCACATTGTGGAGTCCATTCGAACCTTTTATCTTTCTTGAGGAGTTCGGTTAGAGGTTTAGCAACTTTGGAGAAATTCTCGACAAAGCGACGGCAATAGCTCGCTAGGCCAAGGAAGCTCCGAACTTGCTTGACCGATTCAGGTGGAGTCCAATTAAGGACGGCTTGAACTCGCTCAGGATTAACGGCAATACCTTTACCAGATATTACATGACCCAGATAGGTTACTTCTGACAACCAAAATTCACATTTAGAAAATCTGGCATAAAGGCGATGCTCTCGAAGTTTCTTCAACACTAGCCTTAAATGTTCGGCATGTTCTTCCTCGTTCTTGGAGTAGATGAGTATATCATCGAGGTAAACCACGACGAATTTATCCAAATACTCCATGAAGATTGAGTTCATTAACCGAGAAAAGGTGGCTGGAGCGTTGGTTAAACCGAAGGACATGACGGTGTACCCGTATTGGCCATAACGAGTAACAAAGGCCGTTTTTGGAATGTCCCCGTTCCTGATTTTGATTTGATGGTAGCCCAACCTCAAATCCATCTTGGAGAAGACTTAGGATCCAGCGAGCTGATCATACAGGTCGTTGATCCTGGGGAGCGGATACTTGTTCTTAATTGTGACCAGGTTAACCGGTCGATAATCTACAACCATCCGGTCCGTACCATCCTTCTTCTTGACGAAGAGGACGGGGCAAGCCCAAGGAGATGAACTAGGTCGGATGAAACCCTTTTTCAAGGACTCATCGAGTTGTTTCTTAAGCTCGGCTAGTTCTAGTGGTGCCATCTTATAGGGTCTTCTAGCAATCGGGACGGTTCCTGGAATGAGGTCTATTACGAACTCAACATCCCTGTCGGGTGGAACACCTGGCAATTCCTCTGGGAAGACATCCGGAAAATCACGGACTACGGGAACGTCCTCAAGGTCTGGCAAAGGGCTGGCGTTAAGGGAATATAACTGTTGCTTGGCTATTCGGGTCAAGACATTGACTATCTTCCCCGCAGGATGGGTGAGTTGAACAGTCCTAGAGAAGCAATCAATTTTGGCATGATGGGCTGACATCCAGTCCATACCCAAAATGATATTAATATCCGAAGATTTGAGAGCTATCAAAGATGCAAGGAAAACAAGTCTGTCGACTTGGATTTCATTTCCATGGCTTACTCTAGAAGTTTGCCATCTAGAACCAGGAGTGGAAATTTCCATGGTAGAAGGCATGTCACAGAAGGCGGTGTTATGCAAGCGAGCATAGTTTTCGGATATGAATGAATGAGATGCTCCAGTATCGAAAAGAACAGATGCCGGGTGGCAATTAACAAGGAGCGTACCAAGAACGACGTTGGGATCCTCTTGAGCTTCTTCGGCAGAGATACAGTTGACATGGCCACGTGCAGCAGTGGCTGGCTTGGCGTAGAACACTTTCCCTGTCGGCTTGCCATGGCCAACAGTTTTTGCTGTCTGGTTGGGGTTGATTTGGGGGCACTCGCGCATATAGTGGCCTGATTCCCCACACTTGAAACAAGTCACGGAACTGGTGCGTGGAGGAGCATTGTTGGTTGGACCACCATAGGGCTTGGCTGGTGCATATTGCTGAACTGGGCGAGGCGCCTGAAAGGATGGCCTCGGTGTATATCTGGGTGGCAGGGCAGTGTTAGGCACCCACACGCGGCGCTTCTGAGGACCAGCACCGGATGAAGAACCCAAATCACGGCCATGCTTGCGTGATGCATCGAAATCAGTCTGTCCCGTCTCAGCACTGATGGCTTTATTCACAAGCTTCTGAAAAGAGGTGCACTCATGCAGACGGAGGTCACGACGGAGCTCAGGACTAAGTCCCTTACGGAACCTTGCCTGCTTCTTGGCATCGGTAGAAACTTCCTCAGTTGCATAACGTGCAAGGTTACCGAACTCCCTGCTGTAAGCGTCAACAGAGAGTCGACCTTGAGTGAAACTACAGAACTCCTCACGTTTACGATCAATGAGACCCTCCGGAATGTGATGTTCATGGAAAGCCTCGCTGAATTCAGCCCAAGTAGTGACATGGCCCGCTGGGCGCATAGCTTCATAATTCTCCCACCAGAGACTGGCGGGGCCTTCAAGATGATATGCAGCAAAGGTGACCTTATCAGCCTCAGCTACCAGCGCAGAACGCAGTTTGTGAGTAATGCTGCGAAGCCAGTCATCGGCGTCGAGAGGCTCGACGGAGTGGTGGAAAGTAGGCGGGTGTAACTTGATGAAATCACTGAGTGACACCAAGTTATTTCTCTGATGGTGTGCTGTGTTCTGTTCGATGCGCTCCAACAAACGGTTGGTCTCCCGCTTGTTTCTCTCGGCCTCCAGCATAACTTCGGCTAGGGAAGGAGGGTGAGGCAGATTTGCATTCCTGACTTCACTGCCTTCGGCCTGCTCTTGGGGAGCAGGGTTTTTGCGCGTGTTAACCATCCTAGGAAAAACAAGACAATGGTTTAGTCCAGGATGATAAGATTTGGCACAGAAATGTAGAATGTAATGGATAACTCGGAATGCAGGATGATCATCTGTATGACATGGTAGATACAGAAACTACTTCTTTATTCCATCGTCATACACACCATACAAGGTTTTAGTACGAGACCAAACAAAGTACTACTACGGTGAAAGGGAGATTACATCTCATCGGAGGCATTCCAAGCTCCTATACATTATTTTTCATACACCTCCGGAATGACTACACACTAAGTCATATTCCACAAGTCACGCAGGACAGCGGAAATACAACTGTTACATTACTAGTGGAACTACTACTAACTCAGACGTCTCCGTAGTAGTCCTCGTAGAAGTCACCTCCATAACCTGGAAGTTCAACGTGAGCATCCGGAAACAGACGATCTCGCAGAGCTTGTGGACCAAAAGGGCTAGGGTGAGGTCTTGGACCAACAAACGGTGGCCTGCGGGGACCACGAGGTGGGGTGATGCCTCCCACATCACGCCAATCCATCATGTCCGGCAGAGCAGACCTAACAGGATACAGATCTCTCATATCCATGTATCCAGCTTGCACAGCCGGTGCAAACCAAGTCAAGGTGGCCCAATGATCAGCGCGGGTGTTGAAGAGCTCCATTCTCAAGGCCCGGTTTTCACGGTCCTTATCCTCGAGCAACTCAGCAGTGGTGCGAGTCCGTGAATCCTCCTGAGTGGGGTCAGCATAGATAGCCTGGAGATACCCTTGTGCTCCCGGAAGTGATGCTGGCATATACCGAAAATCAGAGTCCCGAAATTGGCCAGTCCTGACTCGCATGATGGTCATCATAGAATAAGCCGCATCTTGCACGGCCATCTCAATAGTAACACCGAGCCCGTAGGAACAGTGAAGAGCCTCGGTAGAACCAGGATAAGATGGAAATATCCGGACAGTGCAAAGATACTGGCTTTGATTAAAGTCTCGAAATTGCTCTTCAACCGTGTACTCAGGATACCAACGGTATCCAGCCTCAGTCATTACCCTGACCAACATAGCAGTATGGCCGGGTACATCAATGCATCGGGTCAGGCGAACCACTTGATTTTGGTCGCGAGTGGCCATCTGAAAGCACAACCATAATGCAAAGGCATTAGAATTTCTAGCAAAATTTCGACAGCATAACAGCTGTAAATGCTCAAAAAGGATTTTGAGACATTTGACAAGGATTTCATACACACTCAACAACATCATATCAAAGTTCCAGGTCCATCTTAGCAACATAATGTGGTAGTGAAACTAAACTAGGCTTGTATCCATCAAACCTATAAGGTACTACTGATTAGTAACACGTGAACCTGATAGAGAGAAGAGATCCTAATTCCTTAACCCCCGGTGGAAGAGTGGACTGACTCAGATCAGAATTCCTTGAGGTAAAGGAGTAAAAAGAGCCTTACGTTCCAACCCACAAACAATTCCCCTACATATAACTAAAGAATTTCTAGACTCAACATCGACCAGTTTGGCTTGGAGAACCTACAGGCAGTCCGGCTCTGATGCCAACACTGTCAGGACCCCGACTCAATGTCACATCGATCTAGCCTGTAACACCTCATATCACTTTGCGGCCTCACGCACGGTATCCCCACGGGTGTCGCCTTACCTTTGCCCGGGACCGTTTGCGCCTTTTGGCACACGTATATGATAGTGTCGCTAGCATCCATATGAAAAGGAGCCCGGGCTGACATGGCTAGTTGTAAACCCAAAGTGGCACAGACTTACAGGGACAGGCATCCATGACCCAGCATCGAACGTGTCGGTCATCAGCAAGTAAGTTCCGGGCTGTAGCACTGGGCTAGCAGGACTCGGGTAAACCGGGCTGTAGCGGGCTAACAGGACTCCGGTACTCAATGTGTGACATTTCCCCAAAGGGACAGACACAGGAACGAAGAAGGACACATGCCAGCCAGCCAAGTGTTCCGGAGTAGTAGCAAGCTACCATGGCTCAGTGGAATCACTAGGAGACATTTCCCGGTAAGAGAGGCTACTAAAGATAAACAACCAGATAGTCAGATCCCACACATACCAAGCATTTCAATCATACACACAATATGCTCGATATGTGCAAATACAACAGGGCATCACAACATGACTCTATGACACAAGTACTTTATTTAAAGGCTCAGAGAGCCATACATAGAATACACACAAGTACGGGTCACACGACCCAGCATTCAAGTCATACAGTCATACAAACCAGCAGCGAAAGTAACTTGTCTGAGTACAGACAACTAGTAAAATAAAAGAGGCTTAGAAAGCCTAGCTATACTACGTGGTCCTTCACAAGCTCAGGATCACCACCTGGGCCTTAGCCTACTCATTGATGTCAACGTCTACGAAGAACCCATCAGAAGGGGTTGCAGCGTCTTCTGTAAAAATGTAAATTATAGCAAAATGAGTACAAAGGTACTCAGCAAGACTTACATCAGATCCTACATACATGCACATTATCAAGAAGGGTTGGTGGAGTTATTGCAGCAAGCCAGCTTTGACTCTTGGCTAGGCTATCCTACGAGACTCCAACTTGAAATGGTTTTGCGCACACGAGTCCACTACTCACCACTCAATACACTACCGAGGATCCACCTCCGTCTTCCTATGGAAGAGCCATCCTCGGCACTCACGCTTATCTTGAGGCTTTTAGTAGTTTCCATTTACTTGTCGATGAACTGTATAGACAACCAAGTAGTCCTTTACCGCGGACGCGGCTATTCGAATAGATTAGGTTAACCCTGCAGGGGTGTACTTCTTCATACACGCTCTCACCACTTACCGTCGTTTATACGACATGTACTTGGCAACCTTCAAGCGGAAGCCCAACGTGGGTGTCGGCCATGACCTACCTAGACACCTAAGTCTCTAGTCCAGGTTTATTGCCTATTTAGGTTCCATCCATGAGGAGATCCGGTCGAAGTTTCGCTCACGGCCCCAAACGATGTGAACAGGGTTCCCGAGATACCAAACGGGCATCCGGTACACCCGGCCACGTACCTACCGCATCACAGCCCACCCCTACGGTCAGCACTGTCCACGGCCTCTAGTAGGCTACAAACACCAGAAACTACTTGCAACTCCTGGACAGAAGACTAGGGTGAATAAGAAGCCGAGAGGGTCCATTGGTTTCGGGCCCAATGCATGGTAGTAGCTGAATCTTAAATCACACATACAGATCTCAGTGCTTAAGGACGGCCTCAATGAAACAACCCACCATGTACTCCTACATGGCCTCTCATCGACACCTTTACCAAATCGTGTTCAACACACCACTCTCAAACTGATATGATCATTTCACTCTAGCCCATCACCCAGATGAACCAGACCTGACACGACTATAAGCATAGCAGGCATAGCAAGGTCGGAACAACACATACATATGGCTCAAACAACTCCTACACATGCTAGTGGGTTTCATCTAGTTACTGTGGCAATGACAGGTCGTGCAGAGGAAATGGGTTCAACTACGGAAGCACACAGCAGTTTGAAACGCGTTGTCTTAATGCAGTAAAAGAGAGCAAGAGCGAGAACATGGGATTGTATCGATATGATCAAATGGTTGGTTGCTTGCCTGATGGGTCGATGCACTGATACGGTTCTTCGCTAGGGTAATCACGGTACTCCTCGTAGGCAGAACCTGCCGCAAAGAACACCGATACATAGCCATCACCAAACAATGTGCGACAATATGATGCATGCATGAAACATGGCAATATGAGTGTGTTGGGCTAATGCAACTAAGACCAGAAGGGTTTGAACCAATTTGAACCAAAGATTCAAATTTCAAACTCATACATGGCCCTTTAAAGTGTTTTATCTTGTTCTGCATTAAACATCAAGTTAACTTGTTTAATCATGCATGGAAACAGTACAGATGGATAGATTGGATTTTTCTGATCATTTTTCATATATAACTTGTCTGATTTGGAGTTACAGATTAAAAGTTATGAATTTTTGAAATTTAAACTATATTCTGGAATTTCCTATATTAGAATAAATCCAGAAATTAATTTATTGCGTCAGCATGAGGTCATGCTGACCTCAGCAAGTCAACAGACCGGTCCAGGTCAAACCTGACGCGTGGGTCCAGGGTGTCAGTGGCTAATTAACTAATTTAATTTAGTTTAAACTGATCTGGATAATTAGCAGAAGGGGGCCCCACCTGTCATTGACTCAACAGGGTCAACCGGGGCCCACCCATGGTCAAAGTCAACACGGCTGCACCGGCGTTTAGCCGCCGGCGAGCCTGACGCGGCGGCGGAAGTGGTTTTGGCCGTTCCGGCAACCAAACGAGCCGCAGAGGGCATCAGAGTGGAGCTGAGGACGAGCCGTAGCTCTTGGTGGAGTCCGTTGGGGTCGGGGTGGCCGGAGTTGGCGCCGGCGACGACTTTGGCGGCCGCCGGAGTTCGGGTGGAAGCGAACTCGGGCTAGGGTGTGCGGTGAGGTGCGGGGAGTGCATGGTTAGCCTCAGCGCGGCGTGGTTAGTGCGATGGACAAGGTGAGGTGGCCGGTGGTTAGCCGGAGGCACGTCGGCGACGTGGTCCGCGGCGGCGAGTGCGGGTGAGCTCCGTGTGCTCGCTGTGGTGCATGAGAGCCAGAAAGGGAAGGAGGGGAAGTTAGCCCAGCTCACAGGGAGTTCGACGAAGCACTTGGTGCGGCTGGGGACGGGCCGGAGCGACGGCGACGGCGAAGGGGATCTCCGGCGACGGCGGTTCGGTCGAGGTCGATGCGGCGGCTTCGGGGCACGCGAGCGCTCGAGGCTCGGCTTGCTCGGAGGAGAGGAGGGTGGCGGAGCTCCTGGACACGGCGGCACGGCGTGGGGTTGACGGAGGGCGTGGCTATGGCGAGGGGGTGGCGGCGATGGCGTCGGCCATGGCTAGGGAGCGCGAGGGGGAGGAGCTGGAGAGGAGAGGGAGTGTCTGGGGGGCTCGGGGGAGAGAGGGGGATCGATCCACGGCGTTAGCCGGGCGAGTGGAGCGGCGAGGTGGCGAGCAGGTGCATGGCACCCATGCGGTGCTCGCCGTCGAGCACCTGCCTGCCTGCCTGGCCGGCAAGCAGCTCGCTGGCGCGGCGCTGGGCTGGGCCGGCAGGTGGGCTGGTTAGCGGGCGCCAGGTAAGTTTTTCCTGTTATTTCCCTTTTTTATTTTTCTGCAACTTTGTTGAATTATTAAAAATACTTAGGCAACTCCTAAAATCACCAAACTACTCCTGGTCCATAGTTGGATTATTTCCAACATGAAACATTTTAGTTTGGAGATATTTGAGCATTTGAAATATTTTATATAATTTTAAATGCCCAAATTCAAATATTTATGATTTAATTCAAAGACCCTAAGATGACCTAGGAAATTGTGCATCACTTTTGGCAGAGGTTCTGAACCAAGACAAAAATGATGGACATTTTAGAAGGGCATTTCAGGTTCATTGAAAAAGTTTTTAGTAAACCCTAGTTGGTTTCAGAGGGGGCTGGGGGTTCTGTCATCCCCATTTCAAGTTTCTGATGAAAAAAATAGACATGATGCAACACTCTAATGCATAACTAGCTAGGGTGTGACAGCCGGCCTCCAATGCTTTGTGGTGAATAAAATATTTCAATGTCCCCATCGTCAATCAGTTAGGTGCTGGAGGGACCGATGAGTTGGTTGACAAATGCATCATATTTTATTTAATTTTGGGCCCGGCTTTGTCTCTCACGCTAGAGGCTGCACACTGCGGAATTTTCATCTATGGTTAGAGGCAGACCCGTGGGTCCTAGTTTAGAGGCAAGGTTGCCTCCAAACACTGGAGATGCTCTAAGCGCGTGTACCTAGGTGAAAATACAATTTTGAGTCTATAGCTAATTAAATGAAGCAAACTTAGCAACACCATTTCATTGGAAGAGGTCACTCCTTGGCAAATGCAATAAATACTAGTACTCGCCGTGTCCCATAATATAAGAACCTTTTTGGCACTACACTAGTGTCAAAAACGTTATTATATTATGGGATGGAGGGAGTACGATGAAAGAGATAGAGAGAAGTAAAAAAAATAAACTTATAGCCAACCTTATAGCCAAAACCTTGTTGTATTATGAGTGACTAAGTGATGACTATGTGTGGCATGCCAATATCAGATAGCCTAACGCACCGTGTTAAATCTCCAAGGGCGGGACAGCACGAGCGACGCGACGGTCGTGGTAGGCGCGACCATGATACGGGCTGCTGGGAGCCCTTGGATCTGAGATCAAACGGTCCCATGCTAAGTTGCTAAGCATTTGCAGAATAACCCTCTAGGATAGGACATTCACCCATAGGTCTAGAATCACACCATGCAACCATTCGATCTCGGATCAAAGGGCTCTCGAAAGCCCGTATCATGGGAGAATGGAAAGCCACTACCCTGCTGTTCGCACGCTGGCAGTTCGCTCCTACTCCTCCCCGCACATCCTTTAATACTACGGCGGTTCGCTCCAAGTCATCCCGTCCTTTCACATTACGGCAGTTCCACTAATCCTAACCCTCCTTCCAAATACATGGCGTCCCAAATCTCCCCGATCGGCGGTGAGTACAAGGTTAGAACCATCACCGGCAATGAGTTCGACGTCATCTACACCCGTTCTTCCGCGAGGGTGAAAGGATGACTTTCTCGCTTCAGACGCATGTTCGAAGACTCAGATGATGAGTGGGTCGCTGGGCTAGATGTTGAGTACACCACAGTCCTGGGACGAGAGAAGCATCTAAAGGACGAAGAGAGGAAGAAGCCCGCTGTGATCCAGGTTTGCATGCATGACTTATGCTTGGTCTACCACATATGCCATGCCGACATTGAGTGCCAGGATTTTAAGGACTTCCTCGAGAGCAACCTAGTCAAATTCGTTACTGTAGACTTTGGTAACAACAAAGAAGTCCTGCGTCGGATAGGCCTTGTTGTAGGCAACACCTTCGACCTCCAAAAGATTCGGCTGGTGCCCTCTCGTCAGCCTTCAATGCTGACCCTAGAAGGAGCCATGGTTCATCCTTCGTAGGGTAAATTGTAGAAACCTCATTACACGTTTCATCGTCATGCATGGCAGCAGAATGTACTAGATATAGACCACATCCACTATGCTGCAATGGATGGCTACCTTTGCTTCAATATCTACAAGGGTTGGATTAGCAACAGCCAAGTGTGTGGTTCAAGCAAAGAAGTATCGGCCAAGAGGAAGAGTGAGGGAGTCCTGGACTAGGGGGTGTCCGGATAGCCGGACTATCATCATCGGCCGGACTCCAAGACTATGAAGATACAAGATTGAAGACTTCGTCCCGTGTTCGGATGGGACTTTCCTTGGTGTGGAAGGCAAGCATGGTAATACGAATATGTAGATCTCCTACCATTGTAACCGACTATGTGTAACCCTAGCCCTCCCCGGTGTCTATATAAACCGGAGGGTTTTAGTCCGTAGGACGAACAACCATTACAACAATCATACCATAGGCTAGCTTCTAGGGTTTAGCCTCCTTGATCTCGTGGTAGATCCACTCTTGTACTACCCATATCATCAATATTAATCAAGCAGGAGTAGGGTTTTACCTCCATCGAGAGGGCCCGAACCTGCGTGAAAACATCGTGTCCCTTGTCTCCTGTTACCATCCGCCTAGACGCACAGTTCGGGACCCCCTACCCGAGATCCGCCAGTTTTGACACCGACATTGGTGCTTTCATTGAGAGTTCCTCTGTGCCGTCACGATCAGGAAGGATGCATCTTCCCGTCTTTAAAGACGGTACCATCACCAAAGGAGCCTTGGCCGCCGGCCAAACTATCCGGCTAGGTGGTTTTCTCATGACCGCCTGTTCGGCCACCGCTTCGACGATGACCTCTCGGGTGATCAAAAGCAATCTTCACGTCAACTCAGAATTTCCCGAGCAGCTGGATCCAATGGAGCTCTCGTCCATAAACGAGCTCTTGGATCGCATCGCCGCCCTAGGAGTCACTACAGACCACAATCAGATTGGGCTTAAAACCGATCTGAGCGAGATTAACTCTCCCCAGGTTACCCACCACGTTGCGGTGGTAGAGGAACAACGTGGCGACTCTTCTTCTGTATTAAAAACTAGTTATGTCCGGACTCCCGAACCCTCCATGCCGGATTCCCGCGGAGGGACGGACGTCGATCAAGCACTGAACCTAAAGTCAGGCAGCGGACCAGACCCGTTGGACAACGTCCAGCAATCCAAGCTTCCAAATTCGTAAACTTTTCGGCCCTTGAGCCTCGAGATGGGCAGGGTTCCGGACTCAATTCCACCCACCCACCAAAACATATGCGATCTATCTCAAATCCGGCAAGAGCCCGCTGAAACAGTACATCATTACTGGGCCAGATTCCTCCTAGTTATGGACAGGATACAAGACTGCCGTGAGGAAAATGCAATTTCAATTTTCTGCAATAATTGCACGGACAAGGGAATCTTGAACGCCGTAAGTCATCATGAAATTACACGCTTCGCCGACCTGGCATCCATAGTACGAAGGTACTGTGCGATGGAGAGTTTCCGGAAAACCGAAACTAGGTTTTGGGACAATCCGGCTTCGAATTCAACCCTAGTCCGAAACAAAAGGGTGCATCATGCTCAGGCACCCGGTACAAAAACCAAAAAGCAAAAACCCCATAAAGGGCACGGAACCGTACTGGATGGATGGCTCAGCGGACCCTGTAAAATTCACAGTACAGAGGGCGCCACTCCAACACATAGCCTTCGAGCATGTTGGATACTGCGGCAGGTGGCCAAAAGTGGCGAAGAGCTTCTTACCCCGGAGAACCACTCCAAAAGTACCAGTACGGTATCAACAGTCTTCGAGACTTTCGCATCAAATAATATGCGGAAACGAACAATCCGCAGCCTCGCCGAAGTCTACCAAGTAGCAACAACAAATCCATGGAGCGACACGGCTATCACCTTCAACGCCAGCGACGAACCTAAATTCTGAACTGCCCGAGCACTAGCCGCATTGGTCCTCAGCCCAATATGATTTGAGGCTCACATTCGACAACCTCCGAGCATATGATATTAAGCTGAACCCGGAAAAATGCGTTTTCGGCGTACCAGCCGGAAAGCTCCTGGGCGTCATTGTATCCGGCAGAGGAATTGAAGCAAACCCAGCCAAGATCCGAGCTCTGTCACAGCTGGATATTCCAAAAGACCTCAAACAAATACAAAAATTGACTAGATGCGTGGCGGCTCTATCGCCTCCTCAGGCGCACCAAACACTTCGAGTGGATGGATGCTGCCACTGCCGGACTCGAAGAAATAAAGGCCATATTGGCAACAAATCCGGTCCTGGCCGCGCCTAACCTGGTGTCGGTGTACTAAAGTAGGGGTACCTTAGTATCCCAAACTTGTGCACTGGCAGTCGCAGCACCCAGTGGCAGGGCTTGCCGGGCGTCCGCCAAGATCCTCCGTAGCTCATATTGATGCCATTCAAGAACAAAGTGTTTTGACTGAGAAGACAAGACTCCGGCGAGAGTAGCTCGCCGGGAAGGACAAGGCCCCGGCAAGAGGAGCTTGCCGGGAAGGCCAACCAAGGCACTGCGAAGAACTTGCCGCGACACGCCGCGCGTCCTGGCAGGGCTCGACGAGCGGCAAGCTCTCGGGTGCGGCAAGACAACGACCGCGGCAAAGCGCTTGCCGCGGCGAAGCCACCACTCTACGCCCATGCTCCAGCGCATCCGACGACGTGTCGCCCCAAGGTCGTTCCTGGCGCACGTGGCGGGCGGCTGTACAGCCAAGCGGTGCGAGGTGGCAAGTGGAGATGACGAGAAGGCCATCGTGGCGATCGGTGGCGCCCCTAACGGTCGTTTCCTGCACTGTTTGGGCGACCAGACGGGCATTAAATGCCCTTGTCCCCTGCCGTCAGAGTTAGGTAGGGAGCACTGTAGATAGCGGTTGTACCAACCCCTCTTTTTACTTTTATACCCCTCTCTGCGTTGCCACCTATCGGTGACCCCTTTAGCCTATAAAAGGAGGCCCATGCGCAACGTATAAGGGGTTCGACTACTTCGAAAACACAGAACGCTCATGCCTTTGAGCAAGAACATAATACCACCACAAAGCAGCAGTAGGAGTTTTATCTCCCCGGAGAGCTCCAAAGCTGGGTAAAATCCCTCGCGTGCTTCGCCTCGATCTGCTCTTCGTGCGCTCTCCGCTCCCTTGCCGGACTGAAAGGGGCCCTGCCCCATAGTTGTTCGTTCCCCACGACACCTGGGCGAACCAATGTTGTTATATATCGCGGCAACACATCAAGTTGTAAGCGCGGTACTCGTCGTCGAACGAGAAACAGAAGGGCATAAATTCCCTCTTCAAAAACTAGTGTACTACGTATCCACTGTCTTAACTCCCTACAAGTCCCGGTACCCGCATTATCAAAAGATAGCATACAAGGTGTTCATGGCATCCTGGAAGCTGCAACACTACTTTCAAGAGTGTTCGATAACAGTGGCCTCCCAAGTACCCCTCAACGACATCATAAACAATCGCGACGCGACGGGCAGGATTGCAAAATGGGCCATTGAGCTCTTACAATTTGACATAACCTACAAACCATGGCGAGCTATAAAGTCGCAAGTCCTGGCTGACTTCATCACTGAATGGACTGAAGCCGAACTCCCTAAAGAGTATGGCGCATACTCCAATTGGATCATGCATTTCGACGGCTCTAAAATGTTGGCCGGCTTGGGGGCTGGCGTCGTTTTGATGTCCCCAACCGGAGACACAGTCCAATACGTACTTCAAATAATGTACACAGACTCCAACAACGCAGCCGAATACGAGGCCCTTCTGCACGGTCTTCGGATGGCAATCTCCATGGGCATTCAATGCCTCCAGGTACGCGGGGATTCAAACCTCGCAATATCACAAGTAAACGGAGACTTCGATGCCAAAGATCCAAAAATGGCAGCCTACCATAACGCTGTCTTAAAAATGTCAGCTCGGTTCAAAGGACTCGAATTCCACCATGTAGCCTGGGATAATAACCAGGCGGCCGACGTGCTGGCACGCATCGGCGCAAAATGCGACGCCGTACCTCCAAACATCTTCCTAGAGCGGCTCTTTAAGCTATCCGTTGTATGGGAAGAGGAGTCCGAAAACAACAATCTGGAACCAACCGCACCGCCCAACACCGAACATTCTGACACAACCAGTGGCTCAGCCAATGACATAACACCTTCCGCCCACGAAATAATGGCAGTCATTGCCGCATGGACGGAACCATTCCTAGCCTACTTAATTAGGCAGGAACTTCCCGAAGACCAAAATGAGGCCCGCTGCATAGTTTGGCGATCTAAAGCCTACAAGGTCCATGAGGGGGAACTTTATAAGAAAAGCACAACCGGAGTCCTTCATAGGTGTATCTCCGAATAGGAAGGGCGAAATCTTCTGGCTGAAATTCACGCCGGACTAGGCGGACACCACACTGCAGCCCGGGCCCTTGTAGGTAAGGTCTTCCGTACATGATTTTATTGGCCAACGGCCCGGGCAAATGCTCAGGACTTAGTCCAACGATGCGTCGGTTGTCAGCTCTTTGCTAATCAGAGCCACATACCACCCACCGCCCTCAAAACTATACCCATCACCTGGCCGTTTGCGGTCTGGGGGCTTGACATGGTTGGACCCCTTATAGGGGGAACCCACAAGCAAAAATACCTATTGGTCATGGTGGACAAATTCACCAAATGGATAGAGGCCAAGCCAGTTAAAACGGCCGAATCCGGACCTGTGATAGACTTCATATCCGGGGTAGTACACCGTTACGGTGTCCCCCACAGCATCATCACCGATAACGGCACAAACTTCACAGCCGACGAGGTTAAACTCTGGTGCAAAAATATGGGCATTAAGCTCGACTACGCTTCAGTCTATCACCCTCAAACCGACGGTCAAGTTGAACGAGCAAATGGTCTAATCATGAGCGGCATCAAACCCAGATTAGTGCGGTCCCTTGCGGAATCTAACACGCACTGGGTAGAGGAGCTCGACTCCGTACTCTGGGGGCTGCGGACCACGCCAAACCGTACTACCGAGTTCACACCATTCTTTATGGTATACGGTGCAGAGGCAGTTTTGCCCTGCGACATAATTCATGACTCACCTCAAGTGCACATGTACGAAGAAAGAGAAGCTGAGTTAGATCGGCATGACAGCTTGGACGCATTGGAGAAGGAACGCGACGTGGCAAAGGCTCGTTCCGCATTCTATCAGCAGCAGGCTCGAAGATATCAAAGCAAAGAAGTACGTGCTAAAACTTACAATGTTGGCGAACTAGTTCTACGCCTGCCGGACAAGAAAAAGGACAAACTCAAGCCCAAATGGGAAGGTCCCTTCATCATCGACCAAGTCCTGACCGGCGGAGCATACCGTCTGCGAAATTCATCGATCAACCGACTCGAGCCGAACCCATGGAACGCAGCCCGCCTCCGAAGATTCTACGCCTAGCGCCGGACTCAGAGTTCATCTCCTTCCTCCGTCCACATTTTTACACTTCAGCTGTCTTTTGTTTCTCTCTTTTCTCCCACCTTTTTCATAAAAGCCCTTGAGGGCCTATTTGCGCATTGTTCGCACACACTTGATGTGCTACCCGCACTCATTATACCTGGGGGCTTCTTTAACAGAAGCTTACTTATACGGGCTTTATGCCCAACACATGTGTCAAACTTCCGCATGTACCTTTTATTCACCATTATATGCATCGATATGACTTAAGTTTTGGCCAAGCTGGGTTGCCTGGCTCCTGTGCTTACCCCTACGTTCCCAATTGTTCGGCTAGGAGGTAAAGGGAGCACCTCTGCGATTGCTATTGCCGGGTCAGCCGGATGTGTACCTCAGACTGGGTGAAGCCAAAAGCTAGCGTTCTTAAGGGAATATTCGGTCGGTGACTTGAAAGATGATTATTTATTTATTTATCTGCCCCCAGATGTTTTCCTGCTCTTTTCGCTGTTTGGACATGCACTTTAGGGCATGCCTCCCAGGGAAAGGAACCCTTAACGGAACTATTCTCCCTGGAAGATGTTTCTTACTAACCATGTAATATAACATAACTAGTTGGGCACTTGTCTGATAAAGCACTAATGACCCCTACGCCTAGTCTCCATGCATGCCCCAGTTTTTTCATAACCGAAAAGGTATTCGGACACACTTCGGACTCCAGGGTCCCGAGGTTGAAGCGAAAAGGTTCGCAAAGACAAACGATCTACAATCCGGCTAGAAGGCATTTTACATGTCATTTTAAATACATCATCAAATCGACTAATTGTACTCCTCCTCAATCCCGTCTAACAGGCTGTCTAATTTACAGTCCTGTTGGGAATACTTAGCGGCCAACTCTACCTGGCCATAAACTAAGCTCACAGGGATCTCCTTCCCATCAGGCCCCACAGGTCCGACCTCGGCCATGTGGTTTGGATCCGCCTTCTTGTACCGCGTCTTCACCATGGCCCAGGCCTCCCTGGCACCTTGATGGCAGGCCCATACCTTCCATAAATGGAAGCGCTGCCGTGCTCCCTCAAGCTTCTCCGCAAGCTCTCCAAGGCCTTTGGGTAGGGAGACGGATGGCCATAAGGCCTGGACGACGCCACTCATCGCCTGCCGAACACGTTCGAGCAGTTGCGCCAGCTCGGGAAGTTGGTCACCCGTTGAACCGGGCATTTCCTCCGCAGGGTGACCTATGAGCACACCTACAGACATATTTCTGTCAATCGACTTCCTCGCCGAACTCTTCTTTTCAAAAGAGTTTACTCAAGAACTTACTATAGATGCCGCGACGAAGCCGCTGATTCTCCTTCACGGAGCCAGACAGCTGGGCCCGAACACCTTTTAGCTCTTCTCCAAGCTGGGTGTGGGCATCTTGGAGCTTGTTCCTCTCCTGCTGCACCTTCATAAGCACCCTTTCGCCGGCCTTCAGCTGGCGCAGTAGCTGTTGCTTGTCCGGATCAAGTCCGGCAACATCTGCAACATTATTGTCAGACTGATATGCACGCCGCACACTGCTTATCTTTTTTAAATATGTGTTACCGGAGGGGGTCTCGGTGTCTCCTCCTACGGAGGCTAGTGTGGCCTCAAGTTGGGCTTTGCACCCTTGTAGCTCCTGAGACAATTGGGCATTCTTCTCCGTGAGATCCTGCATATCAAATGATCCTTAAATCAGTTATTTTAACTACTTTAAGTCTCGGGGGCTACTGGCATATACAACTATTAAAATCCTTTACCCGTATGTCTTTTACATACTGCTTCGTGGCTCTGGTTAAACCATCTTGAGCGGCATGGAGGTGCGCGTCTCCCGCGTTAAAGGCATTCAACTCCTCTGGGGAGAAACACGCGTCACGAAGAACTGTCCGGCGGCGCCTATGATTCATGGCGCTCTCCACCTAAGACCTGGTGGTGGACAGCCTGTCGGCATCCTCCGTTGGAGGAGTATCCGGCTCACGCCTTGCACTCGCCTCCCCCTCCGGACCAGGTGTTGGAGCCTGGCTGGCGGAGGCTTGGTTGGCAACCTCTCCTAGAAAGGTCATGAGCATTAGCACACCTCCTAGGAATCTTTTCCCTAAATAACGGTCGCGAGCTATACTGTAGCGGTGACGTTTCGATTCACACCGCACCCCTCTTCTGCCTGCTGGGCCGGACTGACCATTGTTGATCAGCCGCCGCGGGTTCGGCTTTCCGCCTTGAAGGCACCTCCTGTGAGACACCGTTGTATACGGTGGTCAGAAATACGCAAGGACGAAATAATGGTGTCAGGACTTCGGTCATAATTACTTGGGAAGCCAGAGATAAGCTGGGGTAGTCAGCCGTAATGGCGACTAGAGCATTGTCCATGCTGAGTTGGTAGAACACCCTGTCAATTAGCTCCACCTTTATGTCCGAATCCTCTCCGGAAGCCGGATCAAGGGATCTTCCCGGATCCTCGGGTTGTGGAGCCGGACTGTGTATGTCCTCCACATCCCGGCGCAGTTCCTGCGTCAAAATCATAAAGTAAGGTACTTAAACTTTGAAAGCATGGGTCGGATAAATAAATGTCCGCTTACCCAGCTCCGAGGGTTATTCATGGAGAACCCATTCAACGGGCTCGTCTGGAGGAAGTCCTCCTTCTCCCCCTTGTACATGCCGGACAGAATCTTCACCAGATCTGCGGCCGATCCCGGCCCCTTACAGCCATGACGGGTGGCATCATTCTCCCCGTTGAAGTCCCACATAGGGTGGCCACTGTATTGGAGCAGTTGCACCCCTTGCATAATGCACGTGGCCATGACTCCAATCATGGTCAATCCGGAATGGGCCAGTAACCTAATCCGGCCCATCAAATAATGGACGCTCCTGTCTTCCTCCTATTGAGGGCTCCGCGCGCGCCAACTTAGGCGTTTCTTCAGAGGAGCCTGGGTGAACTCCGGGAGGCCGATCCGAACTGGGTCCGGCAATGGAGCAGCTTCCACATAAAACCATTCCGAGGGCCAGTCTTTGGACGCCTTCTTTGGGGTTCCGGATAGATATCCGGTCCCGGCGATGCGCCATATTTCGGCTCCGCCCACTTGATATATTGACCCCTTGTGAGAACGGGGTACAAGGCAAAATAGTCTCTTCCACAGCGCAAAATGGGGCTCGATGCCCAGGAACAGCTCGCAAAGAGCTACGAAACCTGCGATGTGCAGAATAGAGGCGGGCGCGAGGTGATGAAGCTGGAGTCCGTAGAACTCCAGAAGCCCCCAGAGAAACGGGCGTATGGGAAATCCGAGCCCCCTTATTAGATAAGGGATGAAGCACACCCGCTCTCCTTCGGAGGGACTAGGGGTGGCCTCCACTTGCTTCCCACCTTTGTAGGTGGCCAGCCCGGCTTGAACCGGGACCATAAAGGCCGGAGGGAGGTATCCCTCCGCTTGGAGCGTCACCAGCTCGTTGTGCGGAACTGAACATCTCCTCCAATCTCCTGGCTGAGGGCTAGGAGCATGAGAGGAGGAGCTGCGTCGACAGTCCTTGATCGAATGGATTTTTGGTCAGAAGCGCTCTGATGAGTACTCGCGGAAGGAAGATGGTGTGATTTTGATCTGGATTCTTGCCTCTCTTATAGGCAGATTATTTGCGCAGCTAGGGGGTAAAATATAAAAATACCCTGGCCTTTCGCATTCATGCGACACGTGGAAGAGGGCCATTATAGGGCGTGGAAGCCAAGGAGCGCAACATCTGTGAGGAAGCTGGACACTATTCGGCAAGCACATGGAATTTGGAGGAGAACCCGCCTTGCAACGCCGAAGACAATATGCACGCCAGACTTGTCGTCATTGAAGCCTGGTTCGGGGGCTACTGAGGGAGTCCTGGACTAGGGGGTGTCCGGATAGTCAGACTATCATCATCGGCCGGACTCCAAGACTATGAAGATACAAGATTGAAGACTTTGTCCCGTGTCCGGATGGGACTTTCCTTGGCGTGGAAGGCAAGCATTGCAATACGGATATGTAGATCTCCTACCATTGTAACCGACTCTATGTAACCCTAGCCCTCCCCGGTGTCTATATAAGCTAGAGGGTTTTAGTCCGTAGGACGAACAACCATTACAACAATAATACCATAGGCTAGCTTCTAGGGTTTAGCCTCCTTGATCTCATGGTAGATCCACTCTTGTACTACCCATATCATCAATATTAATCAAGCAGGAGTAGGGTTTTACCTCCATCGAGAGGGCCCGAACCTAGTAAAAACATCGTGTCCCTTGTCTCCTGTTACCATCCGCCTAGACGCACAGTTCGGGACCCCCTACCCGAGATCCGCCGATTTTGACACCGACAAAGAGGGACAAGGACGAAGTCGAGGACGTGGATGAGGACTCCGAGTAAGGTGGCATTGTCGTTGCTCATGGTGGTTCTAAACTTCTAATGTAGTGTCTACCGGATTAGTTGCATAGTTTAATTTCAGGTGTGCTTAGTTTAATTTGAGGGGTGTGTTGTGTTGAGCCCCCAGCAGAACTATGTTATGCTTCTTCTTGTTAGTTTAGCTCTTCAGTACGTACATACTAGTATTTCTTACATTTCATCTTTTAGTTGGTATAGTACTACCACTCATTTCTTCACATTATATACGTACAATATATAAGGCCAACATCATATAGCCAGCAGTTTAGTTGTCAAAGAATTTCAGGGTGCTTAGTTTTGTCAAAGAATTCCAGGGTGCTTAGTTTTATTTGAGGGGTGGGTTGTGCTGGACACCATTATTTTGACTAGCCTTTTTAATAGTACTATATGCATAATTTGGCGACGAGCGTTCTCTATATGTACCACCTTTTTTTTAATTTCAAGTTTTGCTCCATGGCGCAATCCATCGATACTACTGTTGTACAAAAGTATACATTTTTTAAAAGGCTAGAGGGCGGGGCAGTCTAGCTTGGTCGGTTTCACGAGAGGCGAGGGCCTTTGTGATTTGACGGCCCATTACTGCTGGAAGGTGGGGCCTTGTGATTTGACTACTCGTATAAATGCGTCGACGACCTGATCGAGGAGGAGCAAAGAACCGTGCGGTATACTCAAGTTTTCCACTGGAGTAGTACTGCAATGGAGGAGCACGAAACACGGCAGCCCAGTGCCATATGGCGATAAAAAATGATCTAATTGGCTAGTCATCTCATTGTTAGCATTTTTCTATTCATTCCCTCAAAAAAAACCATTGTTCAATTCATGCCTCATAGAGAATGTGACACGTGCGGCAAAACACCCAAAGCAAAAGATGAAACACAGCAGCAAAATAAGAAGGAAGATTATCACCCCAAATGATCTAATTCGCCGTGGAGTCGTAACTGCTTCTTCATCGCCTCCACGACCTCAATCTCCTTGCGCGTCTCCTCCGCCATCTTCTTCATTCTGTCCATGACGCGGGATTTCTCGATGCGAGCCTTCATTATCTGTTCCATGGCCGCATTACATACCTTGACAGTAGCCGGGTGCTCGATGCGGAGCTTCGCCAACTCCTCCTTCTGTTCCATGACAAGGGCCTGCAGCATCTTCATCGAGGAACTACTATTCTCATGCAGCTTCTTCCAGCAGGCATTCTTCTCCTTCAACAGGTCGATCTCGTGGCAGAGCTTCGCCTTGTCCTCCTGAAGTTGCAGGATTTCGTTGGTCGCCTTCTTATCCGAGGCAATGCTCTTCTTCAGCAGCATCACTGAGGGAGTCCTCGACTAGGGGGTGTCCGGATAGCCGGACTATCATCATTGGCCGGACTCCAAGACTATGAAGATACAAGATTGAAGACTTCGTCCCGTGTCCGGATGGGACTTTCCTTGGCGTGGAAGGCAAGCTAGGCAATACGGATATGTAGATCTCCTACCATTGTAACCGACTCTGTGTAACCCTAGCCCTCTCCGGTGTCTATATAAACTGGAGGGTTTTAGTCCGTAGGACGAACAATCATTCCAACAATCATACCATAGGCTAGCTTCTAGAGTTTAGCCTCCTTGATCTCGTGGTAGATCCACTCTTGTACTACCCGTATCATCAATATTAATCAAGCAGGAGTAGGGTTTTACCTCCATCGAGAGGGCCCGAACCTGGGTAAAAACATCGCGTCCCTTGTCTCCTGTTACCATCCGCCTAGACGCATAGTTCGGGACCCGCTACCCGAGATCCGCCGGTTTTGACACCGACATTGCTGCTTTCATTGAGAGTTCCTCTGTGTCGTCACTAATAGGCTTGATGGCTCCTTCGATCATCAATAACGACGCAGTCCAGGGTGAGACTTTTCTCCCCGGACAGATCTTCGTATTCGGCGGCTTTGCACTGCGGGCCAATTCGCTTGGCCATATGGAGCAGATCGAAAGCTACGCCCTTGGCCATCAGGTCAGATTTGGAAGTCTAAACTTCACGGCTGACATCCGCGGAGACTTGGTCTTCGACGGATTCGAGCCACAGCCGTGCGCGCCGCACTGTCACGATGGGTATGATTTAGCTCTGCTGCCGGACAGTGCCCTGGAGGCCACACATGAGTCCGCTCTGACCCTTAGTTCGGAGCCGACCGCGCAGATCGAGGACGGGTGGCTAGACACCGCCTCGGGGGCTGCAATCTCTACGGCGATGGAGCCGAATACCAACCTTGTCCCTTGAAAAGCTCGTGACTCTGAGGTGCCGGACTCCTCGCCGAACTCCGAACCTCCTGCGACCCCACCAATCGAATCCGATTGGGCACCGATCATGGAGTTCACCGCCGCGGACATCTTTCAGCACTTGCCTTTCGGTGATATTCTAAATTCGCTAATGTATCTCTCATTGTCAGGAGAGCCCTGGCCGGACTGCGGTCAGGACGGTTGGGATGCGGACGACAAAGAAATTCAAAGCCCACCCACCACCCACTTTATAGCCACTGTCGACGGTCTAACCAACTTGCTAGATTACGACTCCGAAGAGATCGACGGTATGGACGATGATGTCGGAGACGATCAAGAACCAGCGCCTATGGGGCACTGGAAGACCACCTCGTCATATGACATATACATGGTGGACATCCCAAAGGATGGGAACGGCGAGGATGCAACAGAGGAAGGCTCCTCCAAGAAACAGCCCAAGCGCCGGCGCCAGCGGCGCCGCTCTAAATCCCGCCACAGCAAGAATGGAGAATCCGGCACCGGAGATAATAACACCCCAGAGAGTGCCGAAGATAACCCCCTCCAGCAAGATTCAGCACAGGAGGACGGAGAAGCCAGCCCTCATGAGAGAGCGACAGACAAAGAGGTAGAGGATTATAATTACATGCCTCCCTCTGGAGACGAGGCAAGCCTCAACGATGACGAATTCGTCGTGCCCGAGGATCCCGTCGAACAAGAGCGTTTCAAACACAGGCTTATGGCCACGGCGAATAGCATAAAGAAAAAGCAGCAACATCTTAGAGCTGATCAAGACCTGCTAGCTGACAGATGGACTGAAGTCCTTGCGGCCGAAGAGTATGAACTCGAACGCCCCTCCAAAAGCTACTCCAAACGCAAGTTGCTCCCTTGATTAGAGGAGGAGGTATATAAACCTTCATCACCAGCGCACAATACGGCAAACTGACCACCTCGTGGCCGCGATAGAGAGGCATCTAGGCCCTCCACCAGAACCGTACCCCGGCACCGCTCGAAAAGTATGAACCACGGGGGAATGCGCCGGACTTGCGAGACATATTGGAGGACAAGGCAAGACAATCAAGATCGATCTACGGATCACGTGGGCGCCCCATGATGCGCGACGACTACCGTCGCGCCGGATACAGCAACTCCGGCCGGGCCGAACACAGTAGACAAAGCTCGCTTGAGCTACGTCATGATATTGCCCAATATAGAGGTGCCGCACACTCACTATGCTTCACAGATGAAGTAATGGATCATCAAATCCCTGAAGGGTTTAAACCCATGAACATTCAATCCTACGATGGCACAACAGACCCCGCGGTTTGGATCGAAGACTATCTCCTTCATATCCATATGGCCCGTGGTGATGATCTTCACGCCATCAAATATCTCCCACTCAAGCTTAAAGGACCAGCTCGGCATTGGCTTAACAGCTTGCCAGCGGAGTCAATTGGGTGTTGGGAGGACCTGGAAGCCGCATTCCTTGACAACTTCCAGGGCACATATGTGCGACCACCAGACGTCGATGACCTAAGCCACGTAATTCAGCAGCCAGACGAATCAGCCAGACAGTTCTGGACACGGTTCTTAACAAAGAAAAATCAAATCGTCGACTGTCCGGATGCAGAGGCCCTCGCAGCCTTCAAACATAACATCCGCGACGAGTGGCTGGCCCGGCACCTAGGACAGGAAAAGCCAAAATCCATGGCAGCCTTCACATCACTCATGACCCGCTTCTGTGCGGGAGAGGACAGCTGGCTAGCCCGCAGTAACAACCTTTGCAAAAATTCTGGCAGTCCGGATACCAAGGACCGTAATGGGAGGTTGCGTCGAAACAAAAACAAACGCCGCGTTAACAGTGATAACACTGAGGATATGGCAGTCAACGCCGGATTCAGAGGCTCTAAACCCGGTCAGCGGAAAAAGGCATTCAAAAGAACTACTCCTAGTCCGTCCAATTTGGACCGAATACTCGACCGCTCGTGCCAGATACACGGCACCCCCAAAAAGCCAGCCAATCACACCAACAGGGATTGTTGGGTATTCAAGCAGGCAGGCAAGTTAATCGCCGAAAACAATGACAAGGGGCTGCATAGCGATGACGAGGAAGAGACCCGGCCGCCGAACAATAGAGGACAAAAGGGTTTTCCCCCACAAGTACGGACGGTAAACATGATATACGCAACCCACATACCCAAGAGGGAGCGGAAGCGTGCACTTAGGGACGTATATGCGATGGAGCCAGTCGCCCCGAAGTTCAATCCATGGTCCTCTTGCCCGATCACTTTTGATCAAAGGGACCACCCCACCAGTATCCGTCATGGCGGATTCGCTGCATTGGTTTGAGTCCCAATCATCGATGGATTTCACCTCACCAGAGTCCTGATGGACAGCGGCAGCAGCCTGAACCTGCTTTATCAGGACACAGTGCGCAAGATGGGCATAGACCCCTCAAGGATATAACCTACAAAGACGACCTTCAAAGGCGTCATACCAGGTGTAGAGGCCAATTGTACAGGCTTAGTCACACTGGAAGTGGTCTTCGGATCCCCGGATAACTTCCGAAGCAAGGAGTTAATCTTTGACATAGTCCCCTTCCGCAGCGGCTACCACGCTCTGCTTGGACGGACCATGTTTGCAAAATTTAACGCGGTCCCGCATTACGCATACCTCAAGCTCAAGATGCCAGGCCCTCGAGGAGTCATCGCGGTCAACGGAAACACTAAACGCTCCCTCCGAACGGAGGAACACACAGCCGCTCTCGCGGCAGAAGTACAGAGCAGCCTCTTAAGGCAATTTTTGAGTTCGGCCGTTAAGCGACCGGACACGGCCAAACGCGCCCAGAGTAACCTACAACAAGACCACCTGGCACATTCCGAGCACGCGTAGCAATGCGGCCCCAACCCTAGCCCCTGCCCAAGTTGCAAGACTGGTCCTTCGCGTACATCATTACGCTCTGGAGATACCATGGGCACAAGGGGAGGGGCACGGCCACCACAGGCCCAGAATGCGGCTTAACCGCACCAGGGGCTCCCAAGTGTGTGACTCTTTTTATTTTTCTTTTTTTACGCACAGGACTCCATTCACCAGAAGCCCTGTCCGGCAGTAGGCCTGCCAAACACATGATGCAACAGCCAGGGGATAAGAAGGGCTACGGCGAGTATCCAGGTGGTCTCCATTACGAGCATTAAATCCGTTTTCATACACCAATCCGCAGCCTAACCCTGGAGGGGGACATGTTTAATAGTCTTACCCCTTGCTTACCGCACTATTTGTATCGTTCTGCATTCATCGCAGAATTCCTTGAATAAACGATGCATCGATTTTCGCTTATAATTGCATTTCTTTCTTATATAGATGTTCGTTTATGAAATCTTGCATCCGTACACTTTGGTACGGCCAAATACACCAGGGGCTTAAATTCCCCGCATTATGGTGTGATAAGTCCGAACACTTCCACAAGTGCGGCACCCCGAACTTAGAGCATTATATGCATCGGCTCCGAATCATGTCTTGGGTCAATAGTTGGGTTTTCAAGGCTCCCATGTTTTGGTACCTTACGTTCCGTTTTATCGGCTAAGGTAGCACTGGGAGAACCACTGCGATTGCGCCCCGGTTGAGCTGGGCGAGCGCCTCAGTGGAGAAAGCTAAAACTGACCATCATGATAAGGCGAGAGCTGGTCGCTGTTCGAGAGGTTTTTTCGAGTCCCTAAAGACTTATGCCGCTTAGAGCGAGGAACCGGCTTCGTCCGGCCCAGGCGTGGATAGCGCCCCGAACTCGGTCTTCCGAACAATAGAGGCTTTGCCGAAATTTAAAATTATAGAATTCTATGGCTAAGTGAGAGTGTTCAAGCATTATAAGTCCGGTTGCCTCGTTCGTTGTGTTGAGCGCCTCCCTAGATGGACCCAAACATGGGAACAAGAGTGCTCAAGTTTATCCCGAACGCCCCAGCACTAGTGGCATGGGGGCTGAAGCCGACGACTTGCCATCTCTCAAATTTGATAAACAGCCGCACGGAAGGTAATATTTTAAATTAAAAAGTGTTGCTTAGTGCATATGAACAAGGTTTTCGGCGCACAGGATAATGAAATGCGAGTCTACTCAAAAATTACATCTTTGGAGCACTCACCCGCAATCATGCGGGCACCCTTCAGGACACTCTTATAATACATTTCGGGCGTACAATACTCCTTGCCCGCCTACGGCGCGTCCGTCAGCAGCTTCTCAGCATCCATCCTGCCCCAGTGCACCTTTGCGCGGGCAAGGGCCCGACGAGCACCTTCAATGTAGGCGGAATGCTTGACGACCTCCACCCAGGGACACGCGTCCACCAGCCGCCGTACCAGGCCGAAGTAGCTCCCAGGCATGGCCTCCTTGGGCCACAGCCGAACTATGAGTCCCTTCATGGCCTGTTCGGCTACCTTGTGGAGCTCGACCAGCTACTTCAGCTGGTCGCTAAGGGGCACCGGATGTCTGGCCTCAGCATACTGAGACCAGAAGACCTTCTCCATTGAGCTCCCCTCCTCGGCCCGGTAGAAAGCGGCAGCATCTGACACGCTGCGGGGCAGATCTGCGAATGCTCCTGGAGAGCTCCGAATTCGGGTAAGTAATAGGTAATTCACATTCACATGCTTGCTTTGCATGAAAAATGCCTTACCCGCTGCTATTTTCTTCAAATCCTCGACCTCCTGGAGGGCCTTGTGGGCTTCGGCCTTAGCGGCTTTGGCGCTCTCAAGAGCCGATGCAAGCTCGGACTCTCGAGTCCTTGAGTCGCGCTCCAAACCCTCATGTTTTTCCATGAGAGCCTGGAGCTCTTGCTGCACCTCCGCCACCCACGCCTCCTGCTTCTCCCGCTCGGCTCGCTCTGCGGCCGCATTGCATTCGGCCGCAGACACCGCCTCCTTCAGGGTCGCCACCTCGTTCATGGCCCTTGTAGTACCCATGTTATCCATGTTATTTCTCTTGCAACCAAAATCATTTTCTGTAAGGTACAAATTTAATACGGTGTCACTCACCTTCCCTGTCCTCGAGTTGCTTCTTGGCACGGCCGAGCTCGCTCTCAGACCGCTCGAGGTTCTGCTTCAAAGCATCGACCTCCGCAGTCAGTGCGGCAGAGGTCAGCAGCGCAGCCTGCAATCCCATATTGACATATTTTTTAGACCTCCTACGTATATGTTTTTAGATCCTCAGTCCGGCTTCTCTTTTCGAACACTAAACCGAGCATCAGGGGCTACTGTCTATGTGGTATCATATTACATATTTTAAATTTCTTACCTCAAAGCCTGTTAGAAGGCTGCTACAGGCTTCGGTCAGCCCGCTCTTGTCGAGCTGAACCTTCTTAATCACCGTTGAGCTCCTCCAACAAGTTATCCGACGCCTCCGGTTGGACGGCGGCCGCCGGTGTCACAGTATTGCCCTTCTTACGAAGGGGCCGCCTGCCGGACTCTGGAACCACTGCGGGTTCCGGTACGGAGTCCGGTGCGAAGTCCGGGAGGTTGCCCTGTGGCACCTCCGGAGCCTCCTCCTCCTGGTGGGTCCCCTCCTGGGATCCCACCTCGGCGTCATCAGCGTCACGAGGGGTGGAGGCGGTCAGAAGGGAATCCATATCCGACGGAGCCAAGGACCCGCTCGACGAAGTGGGAAGATCATCCTCGGCCGGACTACAGGTTGTATGCGGCATTAGAAGGACACCACGTGGCAAAAAGAGAAATTATAAATCATCCAAGAATTTGGACACTTACGATCTTGCCAGGGGCTTGGCCCTTGAGGGCCACTCCTCGTCACCGTCGTCGGCGTTGGCGGAGCAGTCCGGAGGGAGGGTCCGTCCTTTCTTGGACCCTTCGGCCGCCCTCATTGGAGAGGCCTTTCTCTTCTTCTCTCCCCCTGCTAGGGAAGGGGCCTCTTTCTCCTCCTCCTCGGGGGAGGAGTCCGCCTCGGAGTCATCGGATGATGAGTCCGATACCACCTGGCACCGGGAAATCCTTCGGGTTCCCGTGGCCTTCTTCTTGGCCTTCTTCTCCGGCACCACGTAAATGGCCGGAACCAGCAGCCCCGTCAAACGGGTGTCTGCTGGGTCTTCGGGAAGGGGAGCCGGATAGTTAACCTGTCCGGACGTCTTCTGCCAGTCAAACTATGAAAGAAATGAGTGTCCCATAAAGGATAACATAGCTTACCTCGCCGGCCGGGTGCTGCATGCTGAATCCGCGATCTTCAGTCGCGGATGCGGGGGCTTCTCCGCCCTTGAACAGCACCCTCCAGACAGCTTCGTACATCGTGTTGAAGAGCCCGCTCAGGGTCCGGTGCTGTGCCGGATCAAACTCCCACAAATTGAAGGCCCGTTGCTCATAGGGGAGAATCCGGCGGACGAGCATGACCTGGATCACGTTGACAAGATTAAGCTTCTTGTTCACCAGGGTCTGGAGACATGACTGGAGTCCGGTCAGCTCCTCCGAACTACCCCATAGCAAGCCCTTCTCTTTCCAGGAGGTGAGCTGCATGGTGGTACCAGATCTGAACTCGGGGGCCGCTGCCCATTTAGGGTCACGGGGCTCGGTGATGTAGAACCACCCCGATTGCCACCCTTTGATGGACTCCACGAAGGCGCCCTCCAGCCAGGTGGTGTGGGGCATTTTTCCCACCATGGCGCCTCCGCACTCCGCTTGGACGCCCTTCACCACCTTCGGCTTGACATTGAAGGTCTTTAGCCACAAGCCGAAGTGAGGCTGGATGCAGAGGAAGGCCTCGCACATGACGATAAACGCCGATATGTTGAGGATGAAGTTTGGCGCCAGATCGTGGAAGTCCAGGCCGTAGTAGTACATGAGCCCCCGGACGAAGGGGTGAAGTGGGAAGCCTAGTCTGCGGAGGAAGTGGGAAAGAAATACGACCCTCTCATGGGGCCTGGGGGTGGGGATGAGCTGCCCCTCGTCGGGCAACCGGTGCGCAATGTCGCTGGACAGGTATCCGGCGCCGCGCATCTTCTCAATGTGCCCCTCCATAACGGAAGAAGCCATCCACTTGCCTCCCGCTCCGGACATGGCTGGAGAAGGTTGAGGCGGGATGTGCGGACTTGGGCGCTGGAGCTCGAGTGCGCGGAGATGGATAAGCAATGGAGGAAGAAGGCGTAGGTAAAAAAGGTGGATCCTTATCCCCTTATATATGGGCGGACGAAGACTATGCGTCCCCACCGGCCTGGTAAAACTCGTTTATCTCCCAAGCGCCACAATCAATGGCGTGGTTGGGTTACCCATGTCCGTATTGATGGGAATCCTGGAATAAGGAGAACACGATCTCTGCTTCGACAAGACGTGCCAAGGAAACCGCCTCACTAAATGCGCTGAGGTGGTAAATAAAAACGATTCAAGTAAAGGCTTGGAAGTGGTGTGACGTCACGCCACAAAATACGTCAGCAGATTTAACTTGTGTAGATATTATTCTCTCTACGGTGGTATGTGGAATTTATTTTGCAGAGCCGGACACTATCCTGGTGTTCGCAATCTTCTATGAATTGTTCGGAAGAGGAACCCGCCTTGCAATGCCGAAGACAATATGCATGCCGGACTCGTCGTCATTGAAGCCTGGTTCAGGGGCTACTGAGGGAGTCCTGGACTAGGGGGTGTCCGGATAGCCGGACTATCATCATCGCCCGGACTCCAAGACTATCAAGATACAAGATAGAAGACTTCGTCCCGTGTCCGGATGGGACTTTCCTTGGCGTGGAAGGCAAGCTAGGCAATACGGATATGTAGATCTCCTACCATTGTAACCGACTCTGTGTAACCCTAGCCCTCTCCGGTGTCTATATAAACCAAAGGGTTTTAGTCCGTAGGACGAACAACCATTACAACAATCATACCATAGGCTAGCTTCTAGGGTTTAGCCTCCTTGATTTCGTGGTAGATCCACTCTTGTACTACCCATATCATCAATATTAATCAAGCAGGAGTAGGGTTTTACCTCCATCGAGAGGGCCTGAACCTGGGTAAAAACATCGTGTCCCTTGTCTCCTGTTACCATCCGCCTAGACGCACAGCTCGGGACCCCCTACCCGAGATCCACCGGTTTTGACACCGACAATCACCAAGCCGGCGGTCAACTCCCCCTGCTGATTGAGCTCAGCGGGCATGTTGTCGAGGCTGTCCTTCAGCAACTCCATCAAGCCTTGGATGAACTCCTTGTTCTTATTGAGGTGCTTATTGAGCTGATTGGGCATGCCATCAAGGGATAACGACACCAGCTCCGCCGGCTCGGCATGTTTGCCTCCCCGGCTAGGGCGCTCCTGGGAGCCATCGCTTGCCGTGAGAGATCTTTCGAGGTCTCTACGTGGCGGCGAGCCCTCTCTTTTTTTTTGCAGCATTGATTGCCACTCCCTTGTTACGAGTAGTTCTCGACCTAGAGCTATACTCACCGGCCATGGCAACGACAGACGAAGAAGAAGCACTTATGAGGAGGAAAGGTAGAGTAATTTTCGGTTAGGCAGTTCCCCTTTTTATAAGCTAAGTACTAGCACTAGTACAAATACCTGCATAGTGGGAACACGTTCAGGTTTGGTACGTACTTGTAGGTGTGAGCAGGCTTTCGAATGTGATGGGAACAAGGTAAAGATTAATTGATGATTTTGGTTTCGAGGCCCGAAACGGCTCCCGATGAGTTTAGCGGAACATAAATTTCAAGTACTACACTGCTCAAATGCATAAATATTATGTTACTGTCAAAAATTGGCACAAACTACGAAGGAGACCAATGGAAGTACCACTAGCAACCCATGATTTAACTACTCACATGCGTGCAGTTGAGTAATAATGTCTTTCTTCCGCCCTCACGTCCACTCAATTTGCATGCGCTGTATTAATTGACCATCAATGAAGCGAACGACTTTACACGCGTCAAATTATCGTATGGGGTGGATCTTGGTACGAAATTGCGTCCGCCCGTGTACCCGCGTGTGCGTGCAAGGGAATGAGTGCGTGCGTGGCGTGTGTTCACATCTTCGCTTCGTGTATGTACCGCCAGTATGGCTCAGGGAGGACGAGTACATTCTTCAGGAACCAGCAGCACGTCACTCTGATCAATCCACGCAAGGAAGTCGAGACAACGCCTCCAGATGTGCCACGTGGCTTCATGAACTGTAAGAGAGAGACTGTGTAGCGTGCCATTGGTATTCTAATTTACGTGTTTTGCACATACTCGATGTACTAGTAAGGTACACGTGCATTGCACACATCAGATTTTGCAACCAAATTATGAATAAATACCACACTATAGCATGTGAGCTCTGAGTCATATATGCCTGATGTAGCCCTTCGTTTAATTCTTATAGTTCATCTCATTCAAAATCAATTAGTTTTTATTAAAAAGCTAAGAACGCGGGAATAGGAAAAACATGGGATTATAGTGGAATGTCGTCTTGAATCCTACAAGATTGTACGAGTGTTTGATTGTGCATACAAAAAACGCAGAATTCTTTCAAAGAGGTTTGAGTGGATGGGATGTTTCCTGTGAAATCTAGTGCAAATGAATCATATGGAAAAATTCCTATGGTTTACAATCCTATGAATCAAACAACCAAGATAGGAAAAATTCCTAATGATTAGAATCCTCCAAAATTCCTTTGAGAATCCTTTGAATCAAAGAAGCCCTCAATCTATTTTATGATTCATGGAATTGTGTGTTGTAAAGCATAAAGTAAAAACAAATAATGGCAATTCAACTAGAAAAAAAGTTTGGGCAGTTATGATACGGAAGATTCTAGAAAAAAAGAGAACCACTGTTGTTTTGATGTTTGTGCATTATGCTTAAGTTCAACCATGGAGTCTGCTAGATTGTACATGTGGCAAAATCCGGTGGGGGGCTAGAAGATGGTGCGAGGGGCCGAGTGGAGGGAGACTATATATGAAGGAATGCACAAGTGCGCGATCAATATTTAGAGAGAGGGGGCGAACACGTGCGTTGTTGCACGCAGTGGCGGAGCCATGAAAAATAAATGAGCTAGGGGGCCAAGCATTGCTAATCCTTTACGAGGAGGGTCAATTCATGAAATTAAACCATTTTTAGCAGCAAATGTCTAATGATCACATTCATATTAGCCTCGATTTATAGTGATGTTAGGGGGGGCAGGGCCCTTACTCCCCCCGTCTTCGCCATTGTGCACGCGTCTGAGAGATGAAGCGGAAGGCATGGATGATGAGAGGGGGACTTTGGATATATAATTAATGTGGGTGTATTAGCTATATATGTTAATCCTATATAGAGACGTATAGATTGATCGATGTGGACGTGGGAAAGAGGGTGAGACCTCACTGGATATATCGATTGATCGGTTTGTGAGGAAAACTATGAAAGACCTAGCTATATACACACATACATAGAGGAACATCGATCGTTGCGCATGCACACGTGAGCGATAAAGAATGCCCGATATGATGGAGAGGGGGATGTGTGTGGGTGTGTGACTTCATGGGAGACCGACCTGAAGAAAAAGATTGCATGCGTGCGATGGATAATGTCGACTGGTAGTGTGTGTGCATGCATGCACGAGAGAAAGTTAGTGGTACAATTATAAAGAGAAGACTACTGTGTGGGTGTAAAAGAATAGGTGAGGTCATAATCAATGTAAAGTTGAATTCAAATATTTGAATAAGAGATCCTGATGTTTGAAACCCATGCATGCATGAATATAACGGAGATCTGTGCGGTGTGGTTTGGAAATGAGCATGTTGTAATGTATATACATTGAACAAGGTCAGACTGATTTGAATTTGAGATACCGATGGCAGACATCATTCGGCCACGTCGCATCCATGCATGGACACACTATTCTAAGTGGAGATGATGGGCGGCTTTCGCATCACATATCTATATCTATACCCCTATATATATTATATTTTATATATTTTTATATTGTGTGCGGGTAACTTTAACTTTGAAAGATGGTCGTTGGATGAGGCAAATCAGATGGTCCAGATATGGCAAGTTTGAGCACTACTGGCCGTTGGATATCATCTAGATTCCACAAGATTTCGCCACATGTATAATCTAGAAGACTCCATGGTTGAACTTAAGCATAATGCACAAACATCAAAACACAAGCACTTCTTATTTGTTCTAGAATCTTCTGTATCAGAATTTCCCAAATGTTTTTCTACATGATTTGCCATTATTTGTTTTCACTTTATGTCTTACAACGCACAATTCCATCAATCTTAAAATATATTAGCTTTCTTATAAAAACTAGATGATTTTGAATGAAATGAATTATAAGAATTAAACGAACATCTACCCCATGCATATATGACTCAAATCTTGCATGCTATAATGTGGTATTTATTCATAATTTGGTTGCCAAATCTCATGCATGCAATGCACGTGTACCTTAGTCTAGTCCAAATGGTGTTTGTGTGTGTGTTGTGCGTGTTGAGGTGCAAATTGTCTTTTTTGGGTACACATTACGCTTGTTCTTCCAAAATTTCAAGTCGCGCCTTGTTATGCCGAAAATTCAAGCTAGCGTCTCTGTCTATCGTGCTGCGAAACTCCCGCCTCTTCAACCCGCGCCTTGTTAGCCCGAAATATTTAAGATCTATCTTTGTCTCGTTGTGCTCCGACAACTCCCTCCATCTCAACCCGCGCCTTGCTATTCCAAAATTACAATGCGCGTGAAAACTCCCACCTCCTGTGAAATCCCGACACGCGAAATGCCCGTGGTACCCCTGAACCGAAAGAACTGCCTCAAATCGGTGGGGGGGGGGTACTTTTGTAACTTAATTACCCCACATTTCGGACAAGCGCGTCTCTAAGACATGGTTCCCCACTGCCATCCCATCCGCCCACCCATTCGTACAGTGAGGCCACGAAAACCCGCGATGAAACCCCACACCCTGCTCCGTCCGCCACCGAGTCGGAGCCTCTTCCCCGACGACAGCGTCCACAGCAACACCTCGACGTCCCTCATCCACCGTACCGGATGAGGATCCATCGTCGATCTCATCGTCCCGCCGGTTCAGGCACCCCATCCTCCACCTCCAAGAAGCTGCGCCGATGTTCCCCTCATCTTTCGCGCCACCTCCATTCCTACACCGCCGTCTTCACCTGCACCACCGGAAGAGCATCATCATCACCATTTCCTCAGATGAAGCTGCGGCCTAATCGGCGCCACCAAAGAGGTTGTACACTAACCGCCGCATTTTCTTCTTGATTTGATCTCACGGTGCTGCCGGCGCTCGGTCCTGAGCCGACACGGCGTGGCTCCATCCACGGTAGCGTCGCCGGCCACTTACTCCACAACGTCGTTCCCTCGGTGGCGACATCCACATCAGTAGGAGCTGCTGCTGCTTTAGCTCTCGCTCGCGCTGCTTCTCTGCTCTTGCTCTCGCCCCCTGCCTGGTTTGCACCTGCTCACGCTGCTGCTCTCGCTCTTGCACTTGCTTGCGATGCTGCTCCGATTTAGCTACACTTCAGTTGACTAAATCGACTTTTGGGTCAGTCGAATTTCAGGGGGTGGGGGGGGGGGGGGGGCTCGCCGGAGTGAAGGAAGAACCAGCCGCAGCGGGGAGGGGGGCTCGCCGGAGAGGTACCCCACTAGCTATCTTAGGGTTCAGGATGGGTGCTGTGACGCCCGGATAATTAGGCTACAGTAACCCCATGTTAACGATCCCACGTCACCTTGGATTACTGTTGATAATCTCGCGTTAGTTCGAAATGATTCATATTCAAAATTTGAATTTAAGTTAAACAATTAAGGTTTTCAAAAGTCAAAACTAAATTGTTCCTAATGTGTCAAATAATCCTTAGTAAATATTGGTGGATAAATTATCTTTTAATAAAATGTTTAAATGCACTAAAGTAATAGAAATGACAACAAAAACAATTAGTTAAATGATTATAAAATAATAAACAATTACAAACTATTTTGTATTAGGTGCCAAGTTAATTATGGTAGTTCCATAAGTATTAGTAATATTTTAGGTACAACTTCGGTGTTTCATAAAAACAAAAAAATTTAATAAAACAGAAAAGAAGAAATAAAAGAAAATAGAAAATAGAAAATAGTAACTAAACTAAAGCAAAAGAGAAAACCCCCTCCCTCGCTGGGCCTCGACCCAGCTAGCCATCAGGCCACCAGGAGGCCCATCCCATCCCACCTTAGCCCCCACGCACACCACTCCCCCACTCGCTCCTCTCCCCACCCCATGACCCGATCTGGATCGGGGGCGCTCGCCCCCCCTGACCCTGGAGACCGCCGACACCACCGGCCGGATCATCCATTGCTGCCCGGACCCCCTCGCCGGCCTGCTTCCGCTCCGCCCCGTCGACCTCGTCCTCCTCCCCAAGTCGCTCCCCGTGCACCGTTGCCCCGTCCCTATGAACCCCGGTGAGGCCCCTGGCCTCTCCCTCTCTCCAAGTGGTCGCGGTCGCCGTTCTCCGCACGTGCACATGCTCATGCGCCGTCGCCCCTCGCCCGTGCGTGGCCACGCGCCCGCGCTGTCCCGTCGTGGTCACCGCCCCTCTTGGCTCCAGCGCGTGCGCATCGCACCAACCGTCCCCGCGCTGAACCGCTCTGCAGTGCACTGCTGCTGCTACGCCCGTCCCGCGGCCACGCCGACGCGTCGCCCTGTGCACTGCCGTCGGCCCCGTCCTCTACTACCGCCGCCTCGCTCGCAGTCGGCGGCCCACTCCCTCACCCCCCTGACCCGCGCATTGCCTCCGTCCTGTGTGCGGCCCTGCCTCTGCCTGTGCCGCCACTGCCCGCCGCGGTCACCCCTCTACCGCCTCCCATAGCCCTGGCCGCCGGCGCCGGCGTGCGCCATGCGTCCCCAGCGCCCCTCAGGCATGCACCCGTTCGGGCTATGCCCATTAACCGCACACCAGAACCCACTATGGCCCTTAGGGCCAATGACATGTGGGGCCCAGCCCACATAATGTTTTAACAGAAAATGTAAAAGAAAATAATAGATAAATAATAATTATTAAAATATTAATTAATTAATTAAAGAATTAACTAACTTAATTAATCCTGATTAAATTAATTTAATCACTAGTTACTTAATTAAACCCTGATTAGCCTGTTCAGTCAATGACATGCGGCCCCCACACGTCAGTTTGACCCAGTCAACGCCCCGTTGACTGCTGACGTCATGCTGACATCACGATGACGTCAGCATACACTATTATGGATAATGTTGATTTAGAATAATTAAATAAATTCTAAAAATGATTAAATCTTTTAAAATTAATATAAAATAAACCGTAGCTCGGATGGAAATACTTTGTACATGAAAGTTTCTCAGAACGATGAGATGAATCCAGATACGCAGCCCATTCGTCTACCACGCGTCCCTAGCATAGTGAACCTGCAACATTTCACCTCCAGTCCATCTATCCGAAAACGCGAAACACCGGGGATACTTTCCCGGATGTTTCCCCTTTCGTCGGTACCACCTACTGCCGCGTTAGGGGACACCTAGCACCGCGTATTGCCATGTTACACTTTGTGATACTTTGATTGCTCTGTTATTTATTGTGTTCCCCCTCCGTTACTCCTTTCCGGTAGACCCTGAGACTGCCGGTGACCCTCAGTTCGACTACGGAGTTGACGACCCCTCCTTGCCATAGCAACCAGGCAAGCCCCCCCCCTTGATCACCAGATATCGCCTATTCTCCTCTATACTGCTTGCATTAGATTAGTGTAGCATGTTACTGCTTTCCGTTAATCCTATTCTGATGCATAGCCTGACACTGTTGCTACATCTGTTGATACCTTACCTCCAATCCTAAATACTTAGTATAGGATGCTAGTTTATCATCATTGGCCCTACATTCTTGTCAGTCTGCCTTGCTATACTATTGGGCCGTGATCACTCGGGAGGTGATCACAGGTATATACTATACATATATACATACTATACAGATGGTGACTAAAGTCGGGTCAGCTCGTTGAGTGCCCGCGAGTGATTCATGGATTGGGGGCTGAAAGGACCTTTGTCCCGACGGCCCTCTGTGTGGATCTTTGTGGCGAAGCGACAGGGCAGGTTGAGACCACCTAGGCGAGAGATGGGCCTGGCCCTGGTCGGCGTTTGCGGTTGCTTCATAATAACATGCTTAATGAGATCTTGGTATTTGATCTGAGTCTGGTCACTGGCCTATATGCACTAACCAACTACGGGGAAAGATATGTACACTCGACGTCGTGGTATCAGCCGAAGCCTTCTTGACGTCAGCGACGGAGCGGCGCGCGCCAGATTGGACCGCGTAACCTGACTTCCTTTGTAATGGTGGTTGCTAGGTCTTCTTACGGTTGCCCATGCAACGTGCAGGTGTGCAATGGGCGATGGGCCCAGACCCCTGCGCTCATAGGATTTAGACCGGCGTGGTGACCTCTCTGTTGTGCCTAGGTGGGGCTGCGACGTGTTGATCTTCCGAGGCCGGGCATGACCCAGGAAAGTGTGTCCGGCCAAATGGGATCGAGCGTGTTGGGTTATGTGGTGCACCCCTGTAGGGAAGTTTATCTATTCGAATAGCGGTGTCCCTCGGTAAAAGGACGACCCAGAGTTGTACCTTGTCCTTATGACAACTAGAACCGGATATTTAATAAAAGACACCCAGACAAGTTCCACAGACAACCCAGTGATCGCTTTTCCACAGGGCGACGAGGGGAGGATCGCCGGGTAGGATTATTCTATGCGATGCTACTTGGAGGACTTCAATCTAGTCTCTTCTACATGCTGCAAGACGGAGGCTGCCAAAAGTGTAGTCTTTGACAGGATTAGCTATCCCCCTCTTATTCTGGCATTCTGCAGTTCAGTCCACCGATATGGCCCTTTACACATATACCCATGCATATGTAGTGTAGCTCTTTGCTTGCGAGTACTTTGGATGAGTACTCACGGTTGCTTTTCTCCCTCTTTTCCCCCTTTCCCTTCTACTTGGTTGTCGCAACAAGAGGCTAGAGCCCAGGAGCCAGACGCCACCATCGACGATGACTCCTTCTACACTGTATGTGCCTACTACTACGTGCAGGCCGCTGACGACGACCAGGAGTAGTTAGGAGGATCCCAGGCAGGAGGCCTGCGCCTCTTTCGATTTGTATCCAGTTTGTGCTAGCCATCTTATGGCAACTTGTTTAACTTATGTCTGTACTCAGATATTGTTGCTTCCACTGACTCGTCTATGATCGAGCACTTGTATTCGAGCCCTCGAGGCCTCTGGCTTGTATTATGATGCTTGTATGACTTATTTATGTTTTAGAGTTGTGTTGTGATATCTTCCCGTGAGTCCCTGATCTTGATCGTACACATTTGCATGCATGATTAGTGTACGATTGAATCGGGGGCATCACAGAGGCGGTGGTCACCGGCAGTGGCGGGGCGTTGGCGTGGCGGTGGCGTGGAGATCGCCGGAGAAAAAGCTCGGCACGGGGGGGGGGGGCCTAGAGGGATGACCGGGGCGGCGGCGGACCGGCGGTGGGGAGTGTTTTCGGGGCGGGAGGGGCGGCGCACCGCTGGCAGCGGGCGGCGGGGGGCTGCTATTTGGCCGGTGGTGGCTAGCGGCTCAGGGGGGTGGAGGTTGAAGATGAACTGCAGGCCCTTGATTTCGTATCCAACGGCTGCAAAATCGACTGACCAGAGATGAAAAAGTCAGTCGACCGACATGTAGCCTCACCTTGCTAGTGTGTTCAGTTTTGACAGGAAAATGTAGTTTCAACAACAAAATTCAGTTTCGACAGTTAAGTTCAGTTTCGACAGTTAAGTTCAGAGATGAGAAGCTGATTTATTTTACATCTAGCACTTTGTGGTTATGTATTTTACATCATGTATTGGATATTCTATTAGAATTCCACTCAGGTTAATGTTGTTCGTTGTCTCTCTTGTCCTGCTTCAGCCTCGACGTCGTACAACTCACCGGAGCTGCTCCAACGATGAAACCCTCCATCACAGCGGAGCAGTACCTCGGGCTCCATCTCCAGACGCCTAAGATCGTCTTCCCCTCCTCCGACAGCCAAGTCAGCCGGAGCATTCTCACCGGTCAACCCAATCACGCTGAGATCGACATGGCTTCGCCAAAGAGGTTGTACACTTGTTGCATCTCTTTTTTACTCTACATGTTATATATATTGTCCACTGAGCACTCGTAGTGACGGGAAATACGATTATTTTATCCTACTATATGACAAGCAGTGAGGTCCCATGCAACTTGGCTATCCGTGATGGACTCTCTTGACCGCCATCATTATTTATCTCTGCGCGTTTGAGCTGTGCATTTGTCGATGGGCCTGGGAGTTGAGCTAGTATGGCAGTGGCCTGGGTCCAAGGTAATAGAAGTAGAACAAAAACATTTTTTTAGTGTAGCATTTTCCTTGCTCAAGCCTGCCTACTAGAATCACCAGTGCTTGAAAGGAAAAGTGAATGAAAAACATCGGAATCGGAAAGTTTCCTATGGTACTAATTTTCATCAATTTGGTGCAAAGGAATGGAGCAAAGGAAAACTGTAGTATTTGTTCCTTTAGTGTCTCCTTGAAAGAAAAACCGTAGGAATTTTAATTTCCACTTCTCCTCCTTTTCATATACCTATTCATCAAGCACAAGACTAAGAGATAGTGGGATAATAGCATTATAACCGTACAATTTCTTGTGGTATGACTTAATCTCACCATGCTTTTTTGCATCCTGTGATCTTCCAATTGTTGTGAATCAAACACTAAGATTGGCAGAAATCCTGTGTTTTTAAGTTCTCTGTTTTGCACATCCATTCCTATCCTATTCCTGTCTATTTCCTATCCCTGCATTGCTAGAATCCTCAAATTCCAACAAGCCCTTGCTCAATTACTTCTGTTACAGATATGTGTCAAAGAAAACCTTGTGTGGTTTGTACTGCTCCTACAGCGTTGTGTTCCACCACAGCTCAGCTGCTCCAACGACGGAAGGGTTCACCACAGCATGGATCCGCTCTCTAGACTGTCTTTCGCTGCTTCATATCTTCTTCCCCGCTGCCGGCAGCCACGACAACTGCATTACCATCATCAACTGAGCAGATGGCCTTGAGGACTACACGGGTCCGCAAGAGAGGTCGCACTCTTCCGTGTCTGCTTACATTATGTGTCACTTAATAGGATGACATGCTACATTATCGTTGTGTTCACCTATTAGACTCCGAGTCAGGTCCAAACTAATGCTGAAACTTGAGTTTTTAAATGGTTGTGGTATACATGTTGGGGCAGCAATCAGTACTATTTGTCTACTATCTGGTTAATCTCCGGTGTTTACTATGAGTTTCATGTTGGGTGCAAGCAAACATTAAAGTAGCCATTATCTGTATTTTTTAACTAAAGCTATTATCTGCCTGCTATCATTGGTTTTGGGTCTATCCACAGTTTGCTACCATCACTCTGGATTTGTGCATGCACTCCTTACATAATCTCACTATGTTTTATTCCTATGCATGCAGTTATTGTACACAATGGAACTGAGCATGTAGAGCAAAAGAGACGAGCCTTGCATGGCAATAAAATTTCATGCAGACGTCGTTCCATGGTGGGTGCAAAGGCAGCCCCCCTCCACCCGTTTCGGATCGTAATCAAGAGGAAGATAACTGTTCTGATGGGGATTCAGAAGGAGAAGACCACTCCTATTTACCCCATGAGGTCTTCGCTCTAACTTGGCATGCTGATGTTGGTAATATCATGCATATGGTGCCTTGCATTGCTTACTGTGTACATTAAAGATGTGATCTGCTTAGTTTAGACATGCTTTGTGTCAATGCCATCTGTTTAGTTTCTTTGTCATATATGTGAATCATGCAATGCCATCTTGTCTAGCCAGGCATCATATATGTGAATTTTGCAATGCCACCCTGGTTAGCTAGTCATCTTATATGTGAATTATCTCATGCCATCATTTTCTATTACATGTTAAATTTGTCAACAATTTTAGTACATTCAATTACTCTTCCTGTGCATCAGCCATTCGGCACGGTCATGGAAAAATCTGGAGTGGAAACAGGGTTTCAGAGTAGACAATTCTATCTGATGAAGCGCATGTCTTGCTGGTTACCGATAGCTCCTCAGAGGAGGATTCAGAGACAGATTACCAGTCATATTTCCCCCCGAGGTGCATGCCCTAACTTGGCAGGGTTATGTTGCTCATATCATGTGTATTGTATCTTGCATTGCTATGTCATTTTATTAGTTTAGACATGCTTTCTGTGAATGCCACCTGTTTAGTATCTAATTACCATATATGTGAATTATGCAATGCCATCTTGTTGCAAGACATTATATATGTGAATTATGCAATGTTGTCTTGTTGTAAGGCATTATGTATGTGAATTATGCAATGCCATATTGTTTAGGCAAGCGTCATATATGTGAATTATATCATGCCGTCTTTTTTCTTGTATTTCTCATTGCTTCTGTCGACAATGTTTGTATATTCAACTGCTCTTCCTGTGCATCAGCCATTTGAATTGGTGATGGAGAAATCTGGAGGGAAAACAAGGTCTTCAGAGCAGACAATGCTACCTGCTGAAGCAAATATCTTGGTGGTTACAGATAGCTCTTCAGAGGAGGATTCAGAGGCAGATGACTAGTCCTATTATTGCCCTGAGGTGTATGCTCAAACTTGGCAGGGTTATATTACTCATGTAATGCATATGTTGTATTGCAATGCTTAGTTTTTACAGCATATACACAATATTGAATGCCATCTCCTTAGTTGACACATCATATATGTGATTTCCCTCTGCTCACTTTCTTAATATATAGATCATATATTTGAATTATGTCATGCCATGATGTTTACATAGACAACATGTATCTGAATTATGGCATGCCAACCCATTTACTAAAGACATAATATAGTTATATCATCTCATCCTGTTTACATAGTCATCATATTGTAAATTATGTCATTCTATCCGTGAACTATATCATGCCATCATGTTTCCATCGACGACACGTTTGTGATTTATGGCATGCCAACCACTTTAATAGACACATCGTATAGTTATATCATGTCACCATGTTTACATAGTCATCATATTTTGAAGTATGTCATTCTATCCTGTTTAGTTAGCCATCATACATGTGAAATTGTGTCATGCTATCCTGTTTAATTAGCCATCATATATGTGAAATTATGTCCTGCTATTTTGTTTGCTTAGACAACATAAATGTGAATTATTTCAGGCCCTGTTTTCTTCCCTACTATCCATTGTACCTGTCTATCTTACAATGTCTGTACATTCAATTACTTTTCTTGTTTATCAGCCATTTCAATTGGAGGGAGTGATGGTAGTATCTGTGGGAGTAAAACCACGGTCTTCAGAAAAGATCGTGCTACCTGTTGATGTAGATAGAACCACGGTTGTACTTGCCCAAGAACCAGCCCCACCACACATAACCCACACTCATGCAGATTGTACCCCTATCCAGTTGGATAGAGAACTAGCTACACCCCTTCTAACCCCAACCCCAGCAGATAGACACCTAGTTCCCGTTGACATGGCACCGTCTCCACCACAGAGCACCCAAACATGAGCAGTTAGTAAGGCAACTGCAGTGCCCAAATCACGAGGACCACCACTCCGAACCCGAAGTCAACTCTTAAAGCAGAAGAAGAATTGTTCTCCGGTCAGGTTCCGTAGCTATGGTTCATACTACTTTGCTCTTGCATCACTGTATTTACTGATAACAACCAATTTCAAATTTGAATGATGAAATTGAAACTCCAATGGCGCAACAGGTATGTTTTAAACCTATTTCTTCAACGTGTTTGGTTGTTTCCTGTTGTAACTTGCTCTATGTTGATTTCAGTTTCAATTGAATAAACAGTTATGTTCTCATGCCATGCACATTACAAGCATTGTTATTGCTGTGTAGTTTCCCACACTTATATTTTGTCCATGCTGCTTTGTCTTAAATAGATATGATTCAAACTGTATCTATCTTGATTTGGCAACAGAAACTAGAATGATATAAGACCATACAATGACCATACTACATAGATATATGTTTGTTTCATGTTGTTATCCTGTCCACCTTACTACTGAATTGGTTTGCAAAAATGAGTTTCATATACTACATTGTAAACCTGAGATGTGTTTGTTTTGTTTCTCTTTTAGAACGCGGATAAAATATTGGAGAAGAGTGCCCTGTTATGCAATGGTAAAGGAAGTAATGCATATAAGGTTCAAGATAGTGAGACATCCCTGTTGGTCTCCAAGAAAGCTAATAAAAACTATATTGAAGACACTGAGACAACCCCAAAGTCCTGTCTCGATGTAGTGTTCGAGTTACTGGCTACCACTGCTGGCACCAGCTCTTCAAACTTGTTGCCTAAATCAGTTCGGCTTCTTGAGTCTCAACTTCAAGTTGAAAGACATCGATCAGATGTTATACGACAGGAAGCCGAAGGACTGAGGAAGTCCCTGCAGAATTTAGATGCATACTTTCTGGTGCATCAGCAAGTGCTGGAGGACTTAAGCGCCAAACAAGAGAAAGTTAATAAGCTTGCTAAGCATCTTGCCAACATTATGCGTACCCAGGATATTGTTTCTTGAGCTCTTCTGAAGTGGTTTCAGTTCTGGACTTGTTTTGCTGCGGCGTTTATATGCTGTTGTGTTCCCTATATTTGCACTGGTGGCAAACTTTGATGCCTAGTGGATGTAATATGTGTAATAGCCGTGATAGCCTAGTGTAAGTTGCTTGCTTATTTTTTTCCTTGTTGTCTTGTTTATTTGTTTGCCTGTAGTCAGTGTAGTTCTTTTTCTGCGGTTTGCTAGTGGCTGCAATAACCTATTTTTTAAAACTAGGCCACAATAACCATGGGCTAATATTTACTGTAGTGACACTGGGCCTCCTACGGGCCGTAGAAATAGTGGGCCTTCTACGGGACGTATAAACAGTGGGCCTTCTACGGGCTGTATAAACAGTGGGCCTTCTATGGGCTGTAGAAACAATGGGCCTTCTACGGGCCGTAGAAACAATGGTCCTTTTACGGGCCGTGTCATCAATGGACCTTATACGGGCCGTATGATCGATTGGCCAAACATGGGCCAAACAGACCGCATTCCGGCCGTAAACGGGCTAGAGTTGGAATCGTCCGTTCATGGGCCGACCATAACGGGCCATCGTTAATAGGCCATATTTGATGACGCTATGAAAACGGCCCAACGTATTAATGGACCACAAATGGGCCGACTGTAACCACGGGCTGAATTTGGCCCACAAGCAGAAAATGACACTAACGGGCCGTAATTAAACGAATGCTGGAAATGAGCCCAAGAATAAATGGGCTCTAAGAAGGCCGAAAGATAACATGGGCTGGAAACGGACCAACGGAATAACGGGCCGTTAATGGGTATAAAGTGATACACTGTTCTTTACGGGCCAGTTTCACCACGGGCCGTTAATGGGTGTAAAGTGATACACTGTTCATTACGGGCCAGTTTCACCACGGGCCGTTAATAGGCCAAGAGTACATAGGGCCTCATATGGGCCGAAAGACGTCATGGGCCATACATGGGCCAGAAGTGAAAATGGGTTGGAATCATATTGGATGGCCCAGATGACGCTACTGGGCCAAATTCGAATAGGGCGTAACGGGCCTTGGGTTAGCGAGTTGTAAATGGGATATATGCAATTAATTAACAGGCTTTCCATGAGCGGGCCCGCCACCTTTTGACCAAGTCAAACGGGTCAGCCTTTTCACAGGAATGGGCCTCTATTGGGCCGTGCCACGTGTAGACGTATCATAGTCGCCTTCTGTCCAATGAGTGGATGACATCTGTCCCAGCGATGAGCCGACACGTGTTTCTTCCAGCCAATGATGATTTTACACGTGGAAAATCCCCATTGGTCAGGGCTGTTAACCGGTTCTCGGATCCAAAACCCGACCCGATAGCTTAACGGTGTTCTGTTACGGTGGATGCCACGTGTCGGTCACCCTTGACGAGAGCACCTCTATGACGCGCGATTTATCGTCATGGAAGTGGACACTTCCGTGATGATAATTTTGGTAATGTCATGGAACACTTCTACAACAGCACAGGTATGACTATCTTGATTATGTCATAAAATCGTCATGGATGTACATGCCTGACAGAAAACACGACCTACTATGACAGACACGTATCATCACGGAAGTTAAATTTTTTTGTAGTGCCACATTGCAGATTTTGCTCTGATGCTTAAGGTTTTCCCGTTATATCTACACTATGATCTATGTAGCTGCTTTGTGTTGCACTAGCAGCAGTCCACTCTTGAAGATAAACACTGCAATGACTTACAAAATTGTCACCAAGGCATTGAGTGCCATTCTGGATGCAATGAAACTCATATGCTCCCCACCTGTTGACTCTTGTTCAGAATATGATCCTAATGACTCTTGTTCAAAATTGCCACATATAGAGAGACAGCATGGAATTGCATTTCTTTGGGCGCTGTGATTCATCATGAGTGGGCAACCAACATTGTATGCAATGAAGCGGAACCTCAAGAATATGCTTCTTCTTCTGTTCTTTAACATGTTCCTCTTTATTTATTTTGTATTTAGTACGTACAGTATGTTCCTTGTCAAGAAGGGGCGCAGGGACACCTGCTGTCAACAGCTGATAGAGCTAGCCTTTACGTGATCGATAGGCTTTCAATTACTAGCGGCAATACAACACCGTATTTTCAAGCCAGTTCGACTTTCCCGATTTATATGTCGTGGTTATGGTGTACCCCTGTTATGTACACTATGATCTGCCTAGTTGATGTGTGCTCTTGTATCATGGTTTGGCAATAAACTCTCTATACAGTATATTATGAACCTATCATCTGCCAACTATCCTTACTTCTGGAGCCTATTTTTTCGTGTACTTGTGCCAGATTATATAAATGCACGCACCATATTACAGCACACATGAGCTCTCTCATCAGAATCCAGTGATAGCACACAAGTGTTTACAGGGGCGCCCCTATATTAGAATATCATCTGCATTACAAAGATAATCTCACAACTATTTATGTTTTCATGGTTCTCAGATATTATACGCAATTATAGTGAATATCAGAATCCGCGCATCAAAAGAATATTGTGGAACACTGCAATGAGTTACAAAATTGGCACCAAGGCATTGACACTGCTAGGAAAAGGCTAATTAGTGGCGCACCTGTTTTAGCCATTAATGGCGCACTACAGGTGCGCCACTATCATCACGCCACTAGTAACTAATACTAATGGCGCACCCCTGGTGCGCCATTAGTATACCAGACAATAGTGGTGCACAAGGGAGTGCGCCATTAGTATGTCAAACAGTCCGCCATTACTGTGCCTCCCAGGGGGCCATATTTACCTTGTGCTCTGGGTTACTAATGGCGCGCTTCTATATAATGCGCCACTAGTGTGTCTATTGTAGTGCGCCACTAAAGTGCAATGTGGTGCGCCAATAGTATGAATATTAGGAATTATTATTTTTCTTTTCTGATATTTGCACATGTTACAAAATATATTACTGCACAGAATATAGACAGCACAACATATAAACAGTAGATTTATCGAATAAAATAGAAGATTAGTCTCCGAATACAATTCATCATATTAGTCTCCGAATTCAAAATACCGAACAAAGTTAGAACATTACAAGTCTCGAGACCGCGAGTGGCGAGTTTGTCTTCACATTACAAGTCGATATCGATCATCTAAACTACCGTCACACAGAAGAGAGCTGTGGTCATCACGATGAGCATCATCGCGATGAAACCGGTGTTCATGTGGTTCCTCCAACGCTCCCTCCTCTCGCCCGCTATATAGCGCGCGTATCTAGCTTCCGCCTCCGCCCTAGTGGTGTACCCTTTGTAACTGTTACTGCTGAAACGGTGAACCTGTCTCTGACACTCCTCCCAGTCGTCATAGACTCCGAGAACCTTACCCTTGTACATGACATACGACAGCATCTCTATGCACTAGCCAAACAAAATGTTAGTAGCAATTCACACACAATACATAAGCAATATATAAGCGTGCAACAAAAGGATCAGAAGAGAAAAGCAACACCTTAATAGCACGATTCATGGTCCTACTAATAAATAGCATCGATTACATTTAAGTTGAACGACTGTCCAAACCAAAGAGACATACAAGTTCATTAAAGTTTAATTACAACATAGCATCACTACTTTCGACTCGACTCAGGGACCGGAGCGTGGATGAAGCCACCGTCTTTCGTGATGGTCATGAAATCACAAGCGTTGTCAGCCTGCATTTGTAGTGTTGTTTCTATCTCACTGTTGGACGGTTGATATCTGAGGTAGAACTGCCCCGAGGTACGAAGGACATCTTGATGGATGATTTCTACAAACTCCGACTTGATGCAAAAGAAATCTTGTCTGATGTCCGTGTCCTGGATTGCCGACAAGCATGTGGCCCAATCTTTGATATTATTTGGTAGCAGAAGGTGATTATGGTCCCGTACAATCTCCTGCATGTGATGGAGGGCATAGTAGGCATCCTTCTGACCGCAAGGCGGCTGCTTGATGCAGGGGAACGTCGTATTGTGGGTGAACACGTGCTTGTCGTACCTATGAATTGGCCTGCTAAAGGTGCCTCCAGATCTGGCGTAGCCAGGGAGAACATCATCAAGAACTTTCTTGATATTTGTGTAGTCTTTCTTCAACTGACGGTCCGAGTCAAAATATGTTGCCATGGAATATTTCGGGCTTAAGAGGATGAGTGTGCAATGTGTGTCACTGCACAAAACACGGAATGTTAGAAAAAAAAAGAACGATCAAAATCTAAGAAATCATATGTTATGAGGAGGTGAGGGGAAGACTTACTCAGGAAAGTAAGGCACGAGGAAGTTATCCTTATCTGGGTTTGCCAGAATGACGCCTTTGAGGTATGAACTCGCGACTTGCCGGTCCCCAGAACCGCCAAAGATCTTGGCACACATGTAGAAGGGGTCGACTATCACGATGTCCGAGGTCTTGTCTCTAATGATGTGCATCTCCATACTCAGCGAAAATAGCCGAACGAAGGTGTAGTGCAGCGGATGAAGGTTAAACATAGCGAAGATGTCATCAAACTGCAGGACAATCATACCCCCGACGGCGCTATCCACAAAGCCCTTGCCCTCTGGTACCTTGGCCACGAAAACCGGGTATGCCACATCATTCTCGGAGAAACGCCGCTTCTCCAAAGAAAGAACACTGTCATGTAGACTCCGCATAGCACCGGTTGCAGCATTGAGTAGATTAGTCGGTAGCATCGGCCTACCCGCCACATGCACCCTCCACGAGATATCCTTAGGTGAAGGTGGCCCTTATTCTTTCTGTTCCGTCCCTTCTTCTTCTGCTGTAATGGGATTGAGTTCTGCTCGGAGACCGCCTTCTTGAGTGTGTTGGGGCTGATAATATTTCGCACCTCGGCTATCTAAGGCTCGGTGAAGGCGGCAGCTGGAGGAGTCTCCTGAGAACTGAATGCCACACGACGCCTGTTGCAATTGGGTTTCTCCGTGGTACCAGCTAGATCGCGGTCGTCTTTTGCATGGTTGGGTTCTTGAGAAGGAGGCCCCAAGAATTCGTCATCGTACCCATGTTCCTTGAAGTACTTATCGACGTTGGTAAATGTACCGTTGTCATCATCGTTGTCGTCTGGATCCTGTGCCATATGCATGTCCGGATCCTGTGCCATATGCATGTCCGGCATGTCCGGTAGCGTTTCGAATGTCTTGCCATGGCTTTGCGCCGGCACGACTGGCGGTGTTGTCCGTGGGGTGGTGTCCCCCGCCCCCAAATGAATCTGGCTCTTCGGCCAAAGCATGGGCCAGCTTAAGCAGGTTTTGAGGGTCATCACATCATCTTCGTTGGCCCCAGTAGGTTGAAACAGAGGTAACAAGTCGTCACAGCCTGGCAGCACCCGAACAGTTGAACCCTATACACGGTGGGTGGCATCGGATTACCGTGGAACATGGGGTTGCCCGGTTTAATGATTCTTCCCTTGGCGACATCGATCAACTCGCCGCCCACGAAGTGCAGGAGAGTGCATGGAACGTCGGCGGCGCCCTGCGAAAACATGTAGGGCATTAGGGATGCCCAGTCAAAGGCAAGGAGATGAAGTCATCGGCCGAGAGGCTTAGTTACTGTGATGGCGTCGAGCTCAGCTAATGTCGAGGCACCGCCAACGGTGGGCGTGCATGTGACGGAGGGGCCACTTGCTGCCGAGGTGCCGGCCGGCGTATTCTTCGCACACCCGGGTGCATTAAGCTCCAATGCCCGCGCTGGTGCCGGAGACACCAATACCGCCTTCGCCGGAGACACCAATGGTGCCGCCTGCATGTTGTGTGAGTTGCTGGCTGTGAAGCTGGGAACTGGGGCCGGCCCCTGTTGCCCGCCCGCAATCCACACCTGTAGCCCCTGAATCAAGGTAGGCACAATGGCGGTGATCGTGGCTCCTAGTTGGTGTTGCACTTGCTCTTGGACCATCTCTGGAATCCGCGCCACTTGTGCCTTGAGTTCTAGAACCTCGCGCGACTGGCTTTCCGAGCTGGTCTTTCTCTCCTTTCGCCCACCAGCGTTATAGTATTTCGACCATTTCATGGACAAGCCTTTGCCGGCCACACGACCAGCTGACGATGGCTTACTCAACTTATCCTTGTTTTTCGTTAGGTTCAATGCCCTATTTAAAGTGTTGTCCCAAGGGGAGCTCTGAGACAACCCCGCGCTATTGCTTTCAGTGTCCTGCGGAAGGAATGTGAACCATTTAGAAATTTGGCTTCATTAATTAGAATGCAACCATATGGAGCTAATTACGCGGGGCTATATTCCTTACCAGAACACGCTCAAGTGCCTTGGTCTTTGGATCCGTGGTATGCTCCTTTGTTATCGGGTCCACCTTGTATGGGCCCTGACATAGTTCCTGGTCTGCTTGTCATGGTATTTCTCGAAGCGGGGCGGTAGGCCTTTCTCGGCAGGCTCCGCGTACTCCTTGTGCCATATAGGTTCCGCCACTCTGTAACCGCTGAGACCGAGTTGGTGGACCCCTAAGTTCAAGTCCCGCGTATCTTTCCCCCACTGACTTGATTCCACGGTTGCGTTGCTCTCGCACTTGATCTTGAACTCCTTGTAGTCATCTTTGTTGATCGAAGGATTTTTCTCCTTGATCTTCTCATAACCATCACCTTTTTCAATCATTCTCTTCACCGCGCCTCTCCAAGTAGCCAGGGCCGTGCTCATCTTCATGAGGGCGGCACTGTTCACTTTATTCCCTGAGAGGCGTGTGTTTGCGACGTCACCGGGGAACTTGTATCGTTCGAGCAGCTTCATGAGGAGGTTGCGCAAATTCCCTCGGTCACGATGCCTTAGGTTCTCGGTGTTGGTCGAGACAGTGCTCCAGAGAATGCACCCGAGCTGTCCCGCGTACCCCTTGACTAATTCTTTGGGCGTCGTTGGATGCCCCTCGGAGGACACTTCAGTAAATTCCTCCTTGACGGTGTCGAGCATGTTCGGGCGTCGGTCCTTCCATTGCCTCTTCGGTTGGCTGCCATTTGTGCGTGTGCTGCCATCATCAGTGGTGGCATGCTCGGCGGCACCATCAGTGGTGTCATCCCCGACGCCACTAGGGGTTTTGTAGTCAGGATCAGTGTCTTCCGCGGTGTCCTCATAGCGGTGAGGTTCTTCCTCCATCTCCTGGGACAACTCCCAAAATTGATTGCCCGAACCGCCGGCCTCATTGTTGCGGGCCATGTTCGCTCTAAATAGGAAAAAAGTTTGGTCAAATAGTTGGTTATTGTCAAGGAACAAGATCTCTAAGTTGACCAAATAACCTAATTCTCAAGGAATTCGATGTTAGTGTGTTGTTGCTAAGGTCCATGTCCCTTCCTAACCCCCTTCTTCTTGTCTCCTCTCACTATCTCTCTCACACACATGGAAAGCAAGGGTGTTTGAGTGTGTGAAAAAATACTAAACTAATCCAAGGGCTGAAAATTGATCATCTGTTTCAGATTGTAGTTTTCTTTCTTGGGGCTTCGGTGTGCGGTACAAAACTAAATTTTGGAAATCTACAGAATGAACAAGCTAAGGGCTACAAATGCCCGCAAGGCCTCAAGGGTGATGACATAATGGCTCAGTGTTATTTAAGGGTTGGTTTGTGAGGAATTATCATGGTCTCATCATTTAGTGTTCAGCGACACCGAGGCATCCTAAAAGCTAAGCTTTTATCATTTAGGGTTTGTCGACGCCGAGGCACCCTAAAAGCCTAATATTTCATCATTTAGGTTTTTATGACAGGGCAGTAATGAATAATATTTAATGGGATACATCAAAAAGCTAATCTAGTATCTCCATTTAACAGTTTTCAACTAGAAAGTGCACAAAGTGCAACAAACATATTATTTCAACCCCCCAAACAATAATGATAACATTCTTTTCCTGAACTATAAACGACTCATGTTTCGTCTGTTTACACATGAATTCAGCATATGTGTTTAATGGAGCAAGAATAAAGGGACACCACATGTCAAAAATTTCAAAATTGAGCCTAACGTGACAGTGCATATATAACCAGGCTTATGGTGCATTCTACTTTCTACCTGTCCAAACTGTATTTGTCAGACTTAACTAAGTTAACTGTTATCTGCACACCCTAATCTTTTTATATGATTAACACAAAATAGACATCTCAACACTTGCATTTGCAAATATAACACCATGAGACACTTCAACTAGGTACTTCTCGAAGGACAAACACCAAGAGACAGTAAACATATCAGCCATTGATAGAAGCTATTCAGAACTAGTCCTACTTAATTCTTGATCCTACTTAATTAAGGACAGACACCAAGAGACAGTAAACATATCACACTTCTATATGTATAACACAAGAGGCAGTTGATCCTACTTAATTAAGTACTAAGATACCCCGGCCCATGCATTAGTCGCAAGTACCCCATATGTCCTATTTTTAGCAAAGTCATGCTAAAATTCACGAAAAATTTCAGCATGACCTTTGCTGAAAATAGGAAATATGGAGTACCCGAATTTGCCAGAACGGAAATTAATCGACATTCTGGAAAGCTCAAGGGCCTCTCGGGGTACCTGAAAAATCATCACGACATGATGGTCGGAGACAAAACCCAGCAATATATCTTCTTGGGTGAAGACACCAGCACCACTAGAAGGTGTCAGGACTCAATGATGCTCCTGCAGAAAAGATGAAGAAACACATGCCACATATATTACACCACATTCATGGAAACAATAATGATTGTATCTTTTCATATGGACAGCCCTTTCTTTCTCCTCTTGGATTAAGCCCTAAACCCTAAAGCTGGTCTTGTGGCCTCATCCACTAACTAATGCAGGTCTTGCATTGCACACTGCCTTACAGCTGGTAAAAAGAGCTTTGATAGGCTAGTGCATGGAAGATAGACACAAATGTTTTTTCTGCATTGAAGCATGGACACAAATTTGATATTCTTAGTCAGTGTTTTTTCTCTTTCGCAATTGATAGGCTAGTGCATGGAAGATAGAACTCCAAGTACTGGTTTCATGTGAAAAATATATAGTCAATGTCAAAGTGTTCATAAACATGGTGTTTTCATTTAGAGAAGCATATTAGACCTTACATGATCCTTGGGAACAACTAGCTTGTTCATGGTTTGGGGTATGGCAGTAACCAGTAGCTTACCAATTCATGGTGTTTGGGGTATGGCGAAAGAAAATGTCTACAACTATCAGACCATCACAAGTATCAACAGAACATGTCTACAACTATGTAACAAATCATGTCTAGTTGATCTGATGTAACAAATCTGACCATCACAAAATTCAAAAGAACATCTCTACACCATCATTCAAGCCATCACAAGCATAACAGAGCAATGGTGTTTTCTTCAGTTACCTTTGATCTGGCTGCTCGGATTCCACTGACCTTCAGATCTGCTGACCAATCCACTAACTTGCTGTTCATCAAAAGGCAAAATAAATGAGCATATGTGGTGAGTAGAAGGGATTAGGGATTTAGGGTTTCTGTATGGGGTTAGAACTAGTCAAGTCTGAATATTACACAACCCTGAACATTACACTACTCAAGGTTACAAAAATTTGAGAGAGAGAGAGAGAGAGAACAACAGCAGGTTTTGGGAAAGGGGGAGGAAGAGCAACAATGTTTTAGGAAGCCTGGGCAATGCATTGTGATGTAGTATTGTTGTTCATGGCAGCCTAGGCTGACCAGTCCTTGCACATGTAATACTCCACCTAACACTAAACAAATCCTAGCACTAATCTACTCTATTTGGGTCCACATGTAATACTCCACCTAACACTAAACTAATCCTAGCACTAATCAAGTGTGTTAGCCGGCTCCAGGGTACGCACATGAGCACGAGCACATCCAGGAGCACTAGATGCTCGCGTGCACGCACGCCCAGCCGGGTGTGGCCGAAGCACACCATGGCGACTGCATGCAGGAGGCCGTCGGCCGGCGAGCAGCGATGAGCGGCGGGAGCGCGAACCGGCAAGGCAACGAGCAACACCTAGCGACAGCAGCAGCCATGAGCAGCAGGAGACAAGCAGCAACGGCAGCAGCTATGCAGTGGCACCAGGAAGAGCAGCCCCAGTTTAGAGCAGCAGTAATACGGAGCAGCAGAGGGCTGTAGTAGTGACAAGCGGCGGCCGCGGCGACAGCCAGGGCTGCACGTGCGAACGGGACGGCCGGGGGCGTGGGAGCGTGGGCGCGGCCACGACGAGCTCTAGCCACGGAGACTACGTTCGAGGGGGCGCCTACCGCGATGGACTCGAAGGGGAAACATGGGGAATCAACGCGGTGCTCAACGGGGACGATGTAGGCGAGCTCGAGGGGAGTTGGGGACGGCCGGAGTAGCGGGATCTGGCGACGGGCGACGGGGCCGTGGCGGAGAAGCCCGACGGAGGGGGGAGGGAGGGGGTGGGTGGTGCGCTCGGCCGATTCCGTTCGGGGGAACCGACCGAGGAGACAGGGGAGGGTGCGGGGGGTTGGCGGCGGCGGTGGAGCGGGGGAAGGTGCGGGGGGTCGTCGGCGGCGGTGGAGCGGGGGATGGTGCGGGGGGTCGGCGGCGGCGAGGGGGATCTGGCGAGGAGGGATAGCGATCGAGATAGAGGGGGATCTGGCGCGGGGGGCGAGGGGGAAAGGGATAGATGGGGGAAGGTTAGCAATGGCGCACCTCCCAGGGGTGCGCCATAAGTACATCCATAGCAAAGGCGCACCAACGAGGGGTGCGCCATAAGTAATTTTTTATTATTATTTCTAGTTGCGTCTAATATTTTTTAGAAAATGACGACCAAATTTGAAAACATTTATGAATGTGAAAAAATATCATGAAATTTGTTATTTGAAATATCTATGAAATTTGAAAAAATATCATCAAATTTGTTATTTAAAAATATCATCAAATTTTTTATTTGAAAATATTTGAAAAAATATCATCAAAATTGGTATACCAATGGCGCACCTCCTAGGGGTGCAACATAAGTACATTGATAGCAATGGCGCACCTTCTACTGGTGCGCCATTAGTAACTTCTTTTATTATTATTTTTAGTTGCATCTAATATTTTTTTAGAAAATGACAATCAAATTTGAAAACATTTATGAATGTGAAAAAATATCATCAAATTTGTTATTTCAAAATATTTAAGAATATGAAAAAATATCATCAAATTTGTTATTTAAAAATATCATCAATAGTTTTTTTGGATTTTTAGTTGCATTCGTTTGTGAATTGGTAAAACATTTATGAATATGAAAAAATATCATCAAATTTGAAAAAATATTCATGAATTCAAAAAGTGCCCATGAAATTTAAAAATATTCATGAGTTCAAAAAATATTAACAAATTCAATACTTTTTGCGAGTTAGAAATTCAATACCATAATAAACATAAATAAATATTCATGAGGACACTAGAATAGAAGAAATATCATTTCAATATGTCGAAATACAATCGAGAAATGAAAACAACGATTTAAATACAATCGATCTTAGCTAGCTATGTTTTCACAATCTTCTTGCCCTTCTTTTTCGCAAATGGAGTTCTTCTGTTGAACGGGCGTCCTTTAGGTAGGGTGGTCCTGTTTCTTCTTGTGGTGTATGGCACTTCATCGTCCTCGTCATGTTCCATCTTCGGGTCGTCGTACTTGCTCATTGGTGACTCCATCCATTTCGATGATCTTCCTTTTGCCTCTCCTCACGACAACACGACTGGGCTTTGATAGGTCAGTAATGAAGAAGCATTGGTCCACTTGGGAAGCCAGTACCCATAGCTCATTTTTGGCGGTGACGTTTGCGCCCGCGGTCTTGGATTTGGCTTCGGGTATAACCATGGCGGTGAAATACCGGTCTTCTTTTAGGATGCTCTTGGCCCATCTGACACGGAACATCGGGACCTGCTCTCCAGCGTAGCTCAGCTCCCAGATCTCCTTGATCCTTCCGTAGTATCTGTCCTTGTCGTTACCGGTGTAGGATTCCATCATTACCCCAGAGTTCTGATAACCATCGCTCTTCATGTCCTTTCCATCGGTGTAGAATGTGTAGGCGTTGAAATCGTACGCCTCATAGGTCATCAGGTTGTGCTCAGCGCCCTATGACAAGATGAATATGAGTTTTTTCTTCTGCGGAAGAATCCTCATGTAAATGGTATGACAGAAGCTTCTCCTTGAAACAACACGTGAAACATGAGTTTTGCTCTTTGATTATATCTCCATCCGTCCTCTGTTGGCCTCAGTCATTGTACGTCTTCTCAATAAAGGTTTTGTGCTCTACCACCCCAGGATCGACCACGTCTATGTGTTGTAGCGCGACTAGGTTTGCTCTTTCAAAGTCGGTGAGTCGACCCTCGACGTCGACATGCATTTCGCGATGACCATCGCGGTGACCCCATCCAGCGAGCCTGCCGAGGTGGCTGTTGACAGGCAGACCAACGGGGTTCTCGATGCCTAGATAATTGGTGCAGTAGGAGACGGACTCTTCGGTCAGAAAGCCCCTGGCTATGCTTCCCTCTGGATGTGACATGTTGCGAACGTATCCTTTGGTGACACCATTCATCCTTTCGAACGACATCATGCTCTGCAGGACCGTCGGCCCGAGTTGGATGATATCCTCCATGATATGGACCAGCAGATGCACCATAACATCGAAGAATGCGGGCGGGAAGTACATCTCAAGCTCGCATAGTATCACCGCGATCTCTTCCTATAGCCTTCTGAGTTGCCTCACGCCAACCGACTTTCGAGAGATGACGTCGAAAAAGTTGCATAGGCCAAACAACATTTCACGGACGGGCGCATCCATGATCCCAGGGATTGCAACTGGAGATATCTGTGTCATCAGCATGTAACAGTCGTGAGACTTCATCTCGCTGAACTTTTGCTTCACTGAGTCTAGGTATCTACTTATCTTCCCCGCGTAATCGTAAGGAAGTTTTACTCCTACGAGGCAGGTGAAAAACTGCTCGATCTCCTCCTAACTTAAAGTGAAGCACGCAGGAGGCTAGTCATTTCCGGTCTTCTTGGCCTTTTTGCCTTTGCGACGACTGCTTCGCCTCATCATCATCATTAGTGTGAAGCTCCTCCCTGATGCCCATTGATTTCAAGTCTGCCCTTGCTTTCAGCCCATCTTTGGTCCTCTCTGGCATGTTGAGCAGGGTACCAAGCAGACTCTCGCACACTTTCTTCGTGATATGCATGACATCAAGGCTGTGAGGCACACGGTGGATCTTCCAGTACGGCAAGTCCCAGAAAACAGACCTCGTTTTCCAAACATTCAGCAGCGGCTTTGGCACCTTTCGCTTCTTTCCCGGCTCTGCCGCCTTTTGCTTCTTTCCCAGTAGTGGGCAATCTTTCCAATTTTTCAACAGCTCGTCTATTTCCTCGCCGCTCCTCGTACGCGGGCGTCTTCGGGGTTCGGTTCCACCATCGAACAGATCCTTGCGTTTTCTCCATGAGTCATCGTCGTGAAGCCACCTTTGATGTCCCATGCACAAGGTTTTCGAAGACCCGGGATCTCTATCTAGCTGGCGATAGGTTGTGTCATCCATGCACCTGACGCATCCAGAAAATCCGTGGACCACCTGCCTTGCGACATATCCGTAACCGAGATAGTCCTGCACCGTCGTGAGTAGTGCGGCTCTCATAGGGAAATATTCTTTCTCTGCGGCATCCCACGTATTGGCTGGCGTTTTCCACAGTGTGTCTAGCTCCTCTTTCAGCAGCCCCAGATATAGATAGATGTCGTTCCCTTGTTGTCTCGGCCCTTAAATTAGCATACTCATATGAATGTACTTCCTCTTCATGCACAACCAGGGGGGAAGGTTGTACATCCACACAAACACATTCCAGGTGCTATGTGTGCTACTTTGGCTGCCAAACAGATTGACTCCATCGGTGCTTGCGCCCAGCTCGATGTTCCAATGAACAAAGACGGAAGAGGGGATGCCTTCCCGGGGCATCCCCAAGCTTAGGATTTTGGCTATTCTTGAATATCTTGGGGTGCCTTGGGCATCCCCAAGCTTTGGCCCTTGCCACTGCTTATTCCATAGTCCATCAAAGCTTTACCCAAAACTTGAAAACTTCACAACACAAAACTCAACAGGAAATCTTATAAGCTCCCTTAGTGAAAGAAAACAAAACCACCACATAAGGTACTGTAATGAACTCTTTATTTATTTTGGTGTTAAACCTACTGTATTCCAAGTTCTCTATGGTTGATAAACTATTTTACTAGCCATAGATGCATCAAAATAAGCAAACAACACACGAAAGGCAGAATCTGTCAAAAACAGAACAGTTTGTAGCAATCTATAACAAACGCAAACTTCTGGAAGTCTAAAAACCCTGTCAAAAACAGAACAGTTTGTAGCAATCTATAACAGTTTGTAGCATTTGTGTGATTTAACAAACTAATTTCGTGCACGCAAAATTTCTGTTTTTCAGCAGAATCAAATCAACTATCATCATAGGTTATCCTATAGGTTCTACTTGGCACAAACACTAAGTAAAACATAAAAACACATCTAAACAGAAGGTAGATGCAAAATTTATTACTAAACAGAAAAAAAAACACAAATAAAATCGGGTTGCCTCCCAACTAGCGCTATCGTTTAACGCCCCTAGCTAGGCATAAAAGCGAAGATAGATCTAAGTAGTGCCATCTTTGGCACTCAATTCATAAGTAGCCCGCATGATAGATTCATAAGGTAATTTGACTTTCTTTCTTGGAAAGTGCTCCATGCCTTTCTTTAATGGAAATTGGAATCTAATATTCAGTTCCTTCATATCAATAATCGCACAAATCGTTCTAAGGAAAGGTCTACCAAGAATAATAGGGCAAGAAAGATTGCAATCTATATCAAGAACGATAAAATCTACGGGCACCAAATTTCTATTTGCAACAATGACAACATCATTCATCCTTCCCATTGGCTTTTTAATGGTGGAATCCGCAAGGTGCAAATTTAAAGGGCAATCATCAAGATCATGGAAACCAAGAATATCACATAAAGTTTTCGGAATCGTGGAAACACTAGCACCCAAATCACACAAAGCAAAACACTCATGATCTTTAATTCTAATCTTTATAGTAGGTTCCCACTCATCATTAAGTTTTCTAGGTATAGAAACTTCCAAATTAAGTTTTTCATCATAAGATTGCATCAAGGCATCAACAATAGGTTTGGTAAAAGCTTTATTTTGACTATAAGCATGAGGAGAGTCAACAACGGATTGCAACAAGGAAATACAACTTTCTAAAGAACAATTATCATAATCAAATTCCTTCAAATCTGAGATAGTGGGTTCAATACTATTTAAAGTCATGACCTCTCCAATCCCACTTTTACCAAATTTAGCATCAAGATCTAAAAACTCTGAATTCTTGGGACGCCTTCTAACTAAAGTTGACTCATCTCCAGTCCCATTATTATCAAGATTCATTGCAAAACAAATATCTAATAGGAGACACATCAATAACTTTAAGACTTCATCATTATTTTCACCTAACTTTTCTGATTTGGCAGCCATCTTATTGACTAAGGTAGCTTGCTTATCAGAAATTTTGGCTATATAATTTTCAAGCCGGGTAATTTGAGAGTTCACACCATAAAATTCTTTATTCATATCATCAAGCTCCTTATTCATAAAACCCAAAAAACCTTTTTTGTTCTTTAAGCTCTTTTCTGAAGAAATTATTATGCTCAAATTGCAAATTCATAAAGCTTCTAATATTTGATTCAATCTCTTCCAACCTTCTAAGAACGAGGTCGGTACTCTTAGGCAAAGCCATAAGGACAAACAGGCACACAAGCAAACAAAAAAGGCAAGCGAAAAAGAGAGAGAGATTGGGAAAGAGAGGGCAAATAAAACGGCATGGGTGAAGTGGGGGAGAGGAAAAGGGAGGCAAATGGCAAATAATGTAAATGCGAGGGAGATGGGTTTGTGATGGGTACTTGGTATGTCTTGACTTGAGCGAAGACCTCCCCGGCAACGGCGCCAGAAATCCTTCTTTCTATGTCTTGAGCTAGCGTTGGTTTTCCTTGAAGAGGAAAGGGTGATGCAGCAATAGTAGTGTAAGTATTTCCCTCAGTTTTTGAGAACCAAGTTATGAATCCAGTAGGAGGCTGCTCAAAAAGTAAAGATGCAAATAAAAGTATATTGAAAGCTTATATGATAAAATATAGACCCGGGGGCCATAGGTTTCACTAGTGGCTTCTCTCAAGATAGCATAAGTATTACGGTGGATGAACAAATTACTGTCGAGCAATTGATAGAAAAGCGAATAATTATGAGATTATCTAGGGATGATCATGTATATAGGCATCACGTCCGCAACAAGTAGACCGACTCCTACCTCCATCTACTACTATTACTCCACACATCGACCGCTATCCAGCATGCATCTAGAGTATTAAGTTCATAAGAACAGAGTAACGCATTAAGAAAGATGACATGATGTAGAGGGATAAACTCAAGCAATATGATAGAAACCCCATCTTTTTATCCTCGATGGCAACAATACAGTACGTGCCTTGCAACCCTTTCTGTCAGTCGGTAAGGACACCGCAAGATTGAACCCAAAGCTAAGCACTTCTCCCATGGCAAGAAAGATCAATCTAGTAGGCTAAACCAAACTGATAATTAGAAGAGACTTGCAAATATAACTCAATCATACATAAAAGAATTCAGAGAAGATTCAAATATTTCTCATAGATAAACTTGATCATAAACCCACAACTCATCGAATCTCGACAAATACACCACAAAAAGAGTTTACATTGAATAGATCTCCACAAGAGAGGGGGAGAACATTGTATTGAGATCCAAAAAGAGAGAAGAAGCCATCTAGCTAATAACTATGGACCCGAAGGTCTATGGTAAACTACTCACAACTCATCGGAGGGGCTATGGTGTTGATTAGAAGCCCTCCGTGGTCGATTCCCCCTCCGGCGGAGCGCCGGCGAAGGCTCCAAGATGGGATCTCGCGGATACAGAAGGTTACGGCGGTGGAAATTGTTTTTCGTTGGCTCCCTGGATGTTTTCGGGGTACGTAGGTATATATAGGAGGAAGAAGTATGTCGGTGGCCACTTGAGGGGCCCAGGAGACAGGGGCGCGCCTAGGAGGGGTGGGTGCGCCCTCCTATCTCCTGGCCACCTCGTTCGCTGCTTGACTTGCACTCCAAGTTCTCCGGATCACGTTCGTTCCAAAAATCACGCTCCCGAAGGTTTCATTCCGTTTGGACTCCGTTTGATATTCCTTTTCTTCGAAATACTAAAATAGGCAAGAAAAACAGCAATACGGGCTAGGCCTCCGGTTAGTAGGTTAGTCCCAAAAATGATATAAATGTGTAAAATAAATCCCATAAACATCCAAAAGGGGTAATATAATAGCATGGAACAATCAAAAATTAGAGATACGTTGGAGACGTATCAAACATCCCCAAGCTTAATTCCTGCTCGTCCTCGAGTAGGTAAATGATAAAAACAAAATTTTTGATGTGGAATGCTACCTAGCATAATTCTCAATGTAATTTTCTTTATTGTGGCATGAATGTTCAGATCCAAATGATTCAAAATAAAAGTTCACATTGACCAAAGAAATAGTAACACTTCAAGCGTACTAATCAAAGCAATCATGTCTTCTCAAAATAACATGGCTAAGGAAAGTTCATCCCTACAAAATCATATAGTGAGGCTATGTTTCGTACTTAAATAATCTCAAACTTTTTCAACCTTCACGCAATACATGAGCGTGAGCCATGGATATAGCACTATGGGTGGAATAGAATATGATAATGGGGATTGTGTGGTGTAGACAAAAATGGAGAAAGTCTCACATTGACGAGGATAATCAATGGGCAATGGAGATGCCCATCAATTGATGTCAACATGAGGAGTAGGGATTGCCATGCAGCGGATGCACTAGAGCTATAAATGAATGCTCAACAAAAGAAAACTAGTGGGTGTGCATCCAACTTGCTTGCTCACAAAGACCTAGGGAATTTGAGGAAGCCCATCGTAGGAATATACAAGCCAAGTTCTATAACGAAAAATTCTCACTAGTATATGAAATTGAAAACATATGAGACTCACTATATGAAAAACATGGTGCTACTTTGAAGCACACTATATGAGACTCCCTACATGAAGAACAAGGTGCTACCTTGAAGCACAAGTGTGGAAAAATAGATAGTAACATTGCCCTTTTTTTCTATTTTTTATGTCGTTTTTTTCTTTGGCCTTTCTTTTTTTTCTTTTGGCTTTTTTTGGCAATGCTCTAATAATGATGATCATCGCACTTTTATTGATTACAACATATGAATTACAACTAGAACAAGATATGACTCTATATGAATGCCTCCAGCGGTGTACCGGGATGGTGCAATGAATCAAGAGTGACATGTATGAAAAATTATGCATGGTGGCTTTGCCACAAATACAATGTCAACTACATGATGATGCGATGGCAATATGACAAAAGTAATGTATGTCATGATGATGATGAATGGAACGGTGGAAAGTTGCATGGCAATATATCTCGGAATGGCTATGCAAATGTCATAATAGGTAGGTATGGTGGCTGTTTTCAGGAAGATATAAGGATGTTTATGTGTGATAGAGCATATCGTATCATGGTGTTTGGATGCACCGACGAAGTTTGCAATAACTCTCAAGGTGAGAAAGGGCAATGCATGGTACCAAAGAGGCTAGCAATGATGGAAAGGTAAAAGTCCGTATAATCCACGGACACAACATTAGTCAAGAGAACTCATATACTTATTGCAAAAATTTAGAAGTCTTCAAAAATCAAGCAGTACACGCATACTCCTAGAGGGATAGATTGGTAGGAAAAGACCATCGCTCGTCCCCGACCGCCACTCATAAGGATGCACAAGCCAGGTACACTTCATGTTTCAAATTTGTTACACAACTTTAACCGTACGTGCATGCTACCGGACTTGCTAACTTCAAAAAAATCATTCTTTAAATTCATAATCACCCAACTAGCATGACTTTAATATCACTACCTCCATATCTCAAAACAATTATCAAGTATCAAATTGATCATACCATCCAATTCAGTTCCTATGATAGTTTTTATTATACCCAACTTGGATGCCTATCATTCTAGGACCAATTTTATAACCATCGCAAATACCATGCTGTTCTAAAAGACTCTCAAAATAATATAAGTGAAGCATGAGAGACTAGCTATTTCTACAAAATTAAGCCACCGCCGTGCTCTAAAAGATATAAGTGAAGCACTAGAGCAAAAACTATCAAGCTCAAAAGATATAAGTGAAGCACATAACATATTCTAGCAAATTCAATCAAGTAGGCTTCTCCCAAAAGGTTTGTACAGAAAGTATGATTGTGGTAAACTAAAAATAAAATACTAATATAATACACGACGCTCCAAGCAAAACACATATCATCTGGCGAATAAAAATATAGCTCCAAGTAAAGTTACCAATGAACGAAGACGAAAGAGGGGATGCCTTCCCGGGGCATCCCCAAGCTTAGGATTTTGGCTATTCTTGAATATCTTGGGTTTCCTTGGGCATCCCCAAGCTTTGGCTCTTGCTACTCCTTATTCCATAGTCCATCAAAGCTTTACCCAAAACTTGAAAACTACACAACACAAAACTCAACAGGAAATCTTATAAGCTCTGTTTGTGAAAAAAACAAAACCACCACATAAGGTACTGTAATGAACTCATTCTTTATTTGTTTTGGAGTTAAAACTACTGTATTACAAGTTCTCTATGGTTCATAAACTATTTTAGCAGCCATAGATGCATCAAAATAAGCAAACAACACACGAAAGGCAGAATCTGTCAAAAACAGAACAGTCTGTAGCAATCTGTAACTAACGCAAATTTATGCAACTCTAAAAATCCTACCAAAATACGAAGTCCTGGAAAATTTGTCTATTGATCAGCACCAAAAATAATCAACGCAAAATCACGTTTCTATGATTTAACAAAACGAATTTCGTGCATGCAAAGTTTCTGTTTTTTCAGCTAAATCAAATCAACTATTATCATAGGTTATCCTATAGGTTCTACTTGGCAGAAACACTAATTAAAACAGAAAAACACGTCTAAACAGAAGGTAGATGCAAAATTTATTACTAAACAGAAACAAAAACAAAAAATACAAATAAAATTGGGTTGCCTCCCAACTAGCGCTATCGTTTAATGCCACTAGCTAGCCATAAAAGCGAAGATAGATCTAAGTAGCCCGCATGATATATTCATAAGGTAATTTGACTTTCGATCTTGGAAAGTGCTCCATGCCTTTCTTTAATGGAAATTGGAATCTAATATTCCCTTCCTTCATATCAATAATCGCACTAATCGTTCTAAGGAAAGGTCTACCAAGAACAATAGGGCAAAAAGATTGCAATCTATATCAAGAACGATAAAATCTACGGGCACCAAATTTCTATTTGGAAAAATGAGAACATTATTGATCCTTCCATTGGCTTTTTAATGGTGGAATCCGTAAGGTGCAAATTTAAAGGGCAATCATCAAGATCATGGAAACATAGAATATCACATAAAGATTTTGGAATCGTGGAAACACTAGCACCCAAATCACACAAAGCAAAACACTCATGATCTTTAATTCTAATCTTTATAGTAGGTTCCCACTCATCTTTATGTTTTCTAGGTATAGAAGCTTCAAAATTAAGTTTTTCATCATAACATTGCATCAAGGCATCAACAATATGTTTGGTAAAAGCTTTATTTTGACTATAAGCATGAGGAGAATTAACGACGGATTGCAACAAGGAAATACAACTTTCTAAACAACAATTATCATAATCAAATTCCTTGAAATCAGAGATAGTGGGTTCAATACTATTTAAAGTCATGACCTCTCCAATCCCACTTTTACCAAATTTAGCATCAAGATCTAAAAACTCCGAATTCTTGGGACGCCTTCTAACTAAAGTTGACTCATCTCGAGTCGCATTATTATCAAGATTCATATTGCAAAACAAAGATCTAATAGGAGACACATCACTAACTTTAAGATCTTCATCATTATTTTCACCTAACTTTTCTGGTTTGGCAGCCATCTTATTGACTAAGGTAGCTTGCTTATCAGAAATTTTGGCTATAGAATTTTCAAGCCGGGTAATTTGAGAGTTCACACCATAAAATTCTTTATTCATATCGTCAAGCTCCTTATTCATAAAACCCAAAAAACCTTTTTGTTCTTTAAGCTCTTTTCTGAAGAAATTATTATGCTCAAATCGCAAATTCATAAAGCTTCCAATATTTGATTCAATATCTTCCAACCTTCTAAGAAGGAGGTCGGTACTCTTAGGCAAAGCCATAAGGACAAACACGCACACAAGCAAAAAGAAAAAGGCAAGCGAAAAAGAGAGAGAGATTGGGAAAGAGAGGGCAAATAAAACGGCAAGGGTGAAGTGGGGGAGAGGAAAACGAGAGGCAAATGGCGAATAATGTAAATGCGAGGGAGACGAGTTTGTGATGGGTACTTGGTATGTCTTGACTTCAGCGAACACCTCCCCGGCAACAGCGCTAGAAATCCTTCTTGCAACGTCTTGAGCTTGCGTTGGTTTTCCTTAAAGAGCAAAGGGTGATGCAGCAATAGTAGCGTAAGTATTTCCCTCAGGTTTTGAGAACCAAGGTATTAATCCAGTAGGAGGCTCCTCAAAAGTCCCACACACCTACACAAACAAACAAAGAACTCGCAACCGACGCAATAAAGGGGTTGTCAATCCCTTCACGGCCACTTGCGAAAGTGAGATCTAATAGAGATAATATGATAAGATAAATATAATTTTTGGTATTTCATAATATAGATGCAAAAAGTAAAGATGCAAATAAAAGTAGATTGAAAGCTTATATGATAAAATATAGACCCGGGGGCCATAGGTTTCACTAGTGGCTTCTCTCAAGATAGCATAAGTATTACGGTGGGTGAACAAATTACTGTCGAGCAATTGATAGAAAAGAGAATAATTATGAGATTATCTAGGCATGATCATGTATATAGGCATCACGTCCGCAACAAGTAGACCAACTCGTGTCTGCATCTACTACTATTACTCCACACATCGACCGCTATCCAGCATGCATCTAGAGTATTAAGTTCATAAGAACAGAGTAACGCATTAAGAAAGATGACATGATGTAGAGGGATAAACTCAAGCAATATGATATAAACCCCATATTTTTATCCTCGATGGCAACAATACAATACGTGCCTTGCAACCCTTTCTGTCGCTGGGTAAGCACACGGCAAGATTGAACCCAAAGCTAAGTACTTCTCCCATGGCAAGAAAGATCAATCAAGTAGGACAAACCAAACTGATAATTCGAAGAGACTTGTAAAGATAACTCAATCATACATAAAAGAATTTAGAGAAGATTCAAATATTTCTCATAGATAAACGTGATCATAAACCCACAATTCATCGGATCTCGACAAACACACCACAAAAAGAGTTTACATCAAATAGATCTCCACAAGAGAGGGGGAGAACATTGTATTGAGATCCAAAAATAGAGAAGAAGCCATCGAGCTAATAACTATGGATGCGAAGGTTTATGTAAACTACTCACAACTCATCGGAGGGGCTATGGTGTTGATGTAGAAGCCCTCCATGGTCGATTCCCCCTCCGGAGGAGCACCGGCGAAAGCTCCAAGATGGGATCTCGCGGATACAGAATGTTACGATGGTGGAAATTGTTTTTCGTTGGCTCCCTGGATATTTTCGGGGTACGTAGGTATATATAAGAGGAAGAAGTACGTCGGTGGCCACCTGAGGGGCCCAGGAGATAGGGGGCGCGCCCAGGAGGGGTGGGCGTGCCCTCCTATCTCCTGGTCACCTCGTCGCTGCTTGACATGCACTCCAAGTTCTCTAGATCACGTTCGTTCCAAAAATCACGCTCCCGAAGGTTTCATTATGTTTGGACTCTGTTTGATATTCCTTTTTCTTCAAAATACCGAAATAGGCAAACAAAACAGCAGTACGAGCTGGGCCTCCGGTTAGTAGGTTAGTCCCAAAAATGATATAAATGTGTAAAATAAAGCCCATAAACATCCTAAAGGGGTAATATAATAGCATGGAACAATCAAGAGACATATCACGTGCCAACGCAGGAGCTTTGCTATCTTAGGGTCCGCGACATACCATTGCAGACGAGGAGTGATCAGAAAGTACCACACCACTTTTCGAGGAGCTTTCTTCCTCTTATTGTATCGAGTGACGCCGCACACCGGACATATGGTAGACTCCACGTGCTCGTCCCGATAAATGATGCAATTGTTCATGCACACATGGTATTTCACGTGCAGTAAATCCAGAGGACACACGATTTTCTTTGCCTCCTCGAAACTGGTCGGGCACTTGTTCCCTTTGGGAAGACGTTCGTGCCAGAATGACATGTTCTCGTCGAAGCATGCGTCGGTCATTTTGTGTTTATCTTCATCTCCAAAGCCATGAGCGTTACTTTCAGGCGCGTATCCTCGGGCCTGCATCCTTCATACAATGGAGTAACCGCATCTATCTCCAATTGATCAAGCTTGGCTTTCTCTCGGGCGGCAGCTCTTGCGTTATCCGTCAGCTTGAGAAGCAGCTCTTGAATATGAGGGTCCTGCACCCAGCCCATCAATGGTCCATCGTCGTCTGCTCCGGCATCTTCATATTAATGATCATGCCCTTCGTATGCTCCGGCATCTTCCTCATCATCATGTCCAGCATCTTCTACATGATGACTGTGTACTGCATCTACTTCGTGATCATGTCCTGGAGATTCTTTGTCTTCTCGCCTGCCCTCGCCGCGGTTCTCTTGCTACCCTTCCTCATTTCTTGCCCGGCCCCCATGGACGACTTCATAATCATATTCATCACCTTGCCACCGATAGCCATCCATGAAACCACGCAAGAGCAGGTGGTCCCGCACCTGTACGGAATCCGGGTCCATAAGGCTCCTCAGCTTGCATCTTCAACACGAACATCTTATCTCCGTCACGTTCTTTTGAAGCATCTCGGCCTTCGCGAGCTCAAAAACCTATTCACGATGCCTTCGGTCATCATGCGGACCATGGTCGCCTGCAGGGTAGAGCAAAACGATATTTTAGAACCAAAAAAATTTGGCATGACTTTACCTAAAAATAGGACCAAAAATAATGCATAGTGCCAAATTCTCGCCGAAACGGAAATGAATCAACATTCCTGCAAAATATTGGCAATTATCGCATTTCAAATACCGGTACCTGCAAACACAAACATATATGCAACACCACAAACATATGCAACACCACAAACATACGTAGATCTAGCTAGGCCATAAAAAGTGCATGTGCACATTGTTGGAGGGAGAAAAAAAGTAGATCTACAACATAAAGAAAGCTTTCCCCTTACTTACCTATCAAAAAAGGTAATTTAACCACTTAATTTGGGTGAATCTATGGTGCAAATGAGGTGAGGAGGAGGAGGTAGCCGAGACAATCTTGGAGGAGGAGGTGGAGAGAATGAAGTGGGGAAAGTGAGTGTGGTAGGTGGCTGTCCAAAATATCTAGCTGGTCCCAGGTTACTAATGGCGCACCACCTAAAAATGCGCCATTAGTAACCCTAGTTACTAATGGCGCATCTGTTACGTGGTGCGTCATTACTAGTTTTGCAAAAAGAAAAATTAGTAGTGGCGCACCGTGGATGTGGTGCGCCATTACTAGTTTGAACTAGTAATGGCGCACTATACTCTGTTGCGCCATTACTAGTTTTGAAAAAAGTAAAAAAAAATTGTTAGTAATGACGCAAAGAGTGTGTGGTGCGCCATTACTAGTTAAAACTAGTAATGGCGCACTGTGCCTTGGTGCGCCATTACTAGTTTTGGAAAAAAAAAATTAGTAGTGGCACACCTTGGGTGTGGTGCGCCATTAGTGATATGGACACTAATGGCGCACCCGCACATGGTGCGCCATTGCTATATAGCAGTGGCGCACCACATATGCGGTGCGCCATTAATGTCCATATTATCTATAGCCCTTTTCCTAGTAGTGTGAGTGCCATTCTGGATGCAATGAAACCCATATGCTCCCCACCTATTGATTCTTGTTCAGAATATCATCCTAATGACTATTCTAACCTCGAGGAGTCAAAGGCAGATGGCCTGTCCTGTTCACCCATCAAGGTGCCTGTTCTAATTTGGCAAGGTTTTACTGATTGCGCGTATCTTGCATATGTTGTCTTGCATTTCTTCTACATTGTTGCACCACCATCTGCTTAGTTTACTCATCATATAACTCGAGATGCCATGCCCATCCATTATTCAATACATATTCCATCTGTCATCATACCATGATTTTTCACTCAAATGTTGTTCTTGTGCATCAGACATCAAAAAGAAACAGGGTGATTGCCGAACCTGAAGGAGCACCAGCAAAGTCCTTGAAAAACGTGGTGGTGCCAGAGAAATCAGACAGCACCCCACTTATATTGGATGTGCAACTAGTGACACAAAACGTAGGACCGACTCCAGCAGACTGTACCCATACTTCACTGGTCACACCACTAGCCCCACCACACAGGACCTGCACTCCAGCAAAAGGTATAACAATTTCATTTGCCATAGCACCAGCCGTACCACAGAAAAATCCCACTCCAGCAAAAAGTACAGCATGTCCACCGGCTGAAGACCTATCCCAACTGCAGAGACGGCCAATTCCTGCAGATTGGAACCCAATTACATTTATTCCCAGTTAAAAGGACAATGCTTTCAATGTTGTCAGGGACTACATGCATATATTCCCATCATGGGAAGATTATAGTGAAGAAAAACACCATTTTCACATCTTCATGTCCAACGTACGTGTAAGTGCTATTATTCATGGTTATTATTTTCCTGTTTTCTGCAGATTGAACACAGCAATGATTTACATTACATTGTTGTAACTAGGCGAGGGTCAATCTAGATAGTCATGACGAGCAAAGCTTGCTTATGCTTTTCAAGGAAGCATTGCAGCAGTATCGGTGTTACCTGAGGAAATCATACTTTGATCGAATGTCTATATACGAATTTCCGGTGAAGTCTCATGTGCTAAATTTAGAAGACATTGAATGGAAAAACCTTGTTATGCACTGGTCTCGTTCCCAGGATGAGGTACTGTCTATGAAATCACATGACAATTTGAACTTCTACTTTTCCGCATGTGCCTTACAGATCTTTTTTGCAGGAAATCTGCTCGAAGAAGAATTCCGGTTTGAAAAGAACGATAGGATATCGCAAATATGTTGCCCGCTGCTTTGCTCTTGTTAGTACTTGTTGTCCTGTATCACTGTACTTGCATACATACCTGGTTCATTATGTGACAGCAGTATGCATGATATCTTGCTTATCAATTGTTCGCTCCAAATTATCTGATCTGTATGAATGGTTACATTAGTGTAGAATATATCCAATGCCAATGAATTTTTTTAGCTCTGCATTGTTCTTGCAAGTACATGCTATCCTTTATCAGTGTACTTATATTGACAGGTAGTTGTTCATGTACCATCACTCTGCAGCTTATTTTCCTTTGCCCTCCATTTTCTACACATCAGATATATATTTACTCTTACCATAAGGTTGGTACTGAAGAAGTTTAGCTGTGCATTGCTCTTGGTTGTGCGTTTTGCCTGTATTGCTGCACATACATTTATAGCTACTTGGTTATGTAGCATCACTCTTCATCTTATCTTAAATATTCTCCATTTTTTCGTATATTATCACATCTATGTTTACTCTTAACAAAATATAGAATAAAGGCAATGCTTATGAAGAAGTTCTATGGTAAACTTCTTGAATTGCCCCCCACATCAGCATGGACAAGGGCTTTATAGAGCCTGTCATCACCAGTAATGTAAGTTTGTCCTTCTCAAGCCTTCAAACTTTTTTGTGTATATTTGGTTAGGCATGACTGCAACAGCTGTTTATTTTTGGTGTTTGCATCAAATTGCATGTTTAAATTTTATTATGTAGTTCATAAACAAAAGTTTGTCCTTCTCAATTTAAGTTTTCAGTTGTACAACCATGTTCCTTCTTCATACCATGTAAATTAAACTATACAGAGCAAGTGATCTTCTTTTGCACTGCGTGTATGCTTCTGTTCTTCATCCGTAATCCAGTGGTGTGGTGAACCTACCCACTACAACACAATGTCGTATTCTGCAATGTCTTAACTATCAACAATGTCATATCATTCTACTATTATTTAATTCGTTTCTTTATTTGCCAATCTGAAAAGGGATAAATTTACAGCACACTAACCATTGATACTTATGAGTTCTTGATCTGTAATCCAGTGGTGTCATGAAGCTGCCAACTCCTTCACAATGTCATTTCCTGCCATGTGTTGACCTGAACAATACCATATTGTGTTAATGCAATTTTAAGCTGTGTCACTTTGTTCGTCAGTAAGAAATGTGATGAATTGTCAGCACTGATACTTTTATGTGCAAAACATGTCATTTGTCTGCTTGTATATCTTTCAGAGTGAGGAAGATATAAGTGTTGAACAAGCACAGTCTCATCATCTTGTTCAGTTGCTTGTGCTGGAGCTCCCCAGCAGGGCTAACCTTTCTTGAACTCTATTGAAGTGCTGTCGGTTTTGTATATTATTTTGTCGGCGTGTTTATTGCACTGGTGGTGATCTTTGATGCCCAGCGTATGTAATCTGCTGTCTGCTTGTGCTTTATTATCATAGTGGTGAACTTTGATGCCCAGTGGATGTAATATGCCGTCACTTCTTTATTGTATAGTCTAGGTTTTTTCTTATTCATGATGCTGCAGATATTTTACTGTATATATATCCTGTCTTTACAGTAAACCGACCAAACGTAAAATTACAATACATAATCGGGCCGTCATGCAATCACGATGTATTAATCGCATCATGGGCCCCATCATCTTGGTCCGTTAAAAGGCCAAAAGTAAACAGAACCACTAGTAGATTCGGGCCTTTAATAGGCCGAGTAACCGCCGGCCCTCTTTTCGCAAGAAACTCAATGGGCTTTTAGGAGGCTGAGAAGTAGGTTGGGCCTGAAACTTGCCGAACAGCTCACGGGCCGATAGCAGCCCCAAATGGAACCCGGCCCATGATTGTGCGAATCAAATCACGGGCTTTTAACAGGCCAAAATTGTCTCGGTCCTTGTTTGGCCCAATCAGATATCGGCTGCGAGCAAGCCGGATGCAAACCGGGCCGCAGTTAGGCCCAACTATATGACGGGCCTTTAACAGGCTGAAATTCATATAGGGCCGAAATGTTAAACGGGCCCTTAAAAGGCTGAAACTATTATCAGACCCAATTACTAAATGGGCCTTTAGCAAGTGGGCCCAAAAGCATAGCGTCCAGTTGACAGGCCGAATCTGATATGGGCCATAATTTAGCCCAAAGCCTCTTAAAGGGCCAGACCTGATCTAGGCCGTAATTTGGCCCAGAACGTGGTAGGCTTTTAATGGGCCGGATCTCATATGGGCCATTATTAGGCCCGGAACGTGGCAGGCCATTAATGGACCGGATCAAATATGAGCCGGCATTTGCCCCAAAAAAATGGCAGCCAGTTAATGGGTCGGCCTACTGGGTCCTCAAAATCTTGTGGGCCTACAGCTGGGCCGGCCCATTAATGACAGCGAAATCTCGTGGGCCTTTAGTTGGGCCGGCCCATTATGATCCGCAAGAATCTTGTGGGCCTTTACCTGGGCCGGCCCATTATGGCACACAAAAATCTTGTGGGCCTTTACCTGGGCCGGCCCATTATGGCCCGCAAAATCTTGGGGGCCTTTAGCTGGGCCAGCCCATTATGGTCCGCAAAATCTCGTGGGCCTTTAGCTAGGCCGGCCCATTATGGTCTGCAAAATCATGTGGCCTTTAGTTGGGCCAGCCCATTTAAACTTGACGGGCCGGTCCACGTGTCAACATATCAAAGGCGCGTCTCGCCCATTGGATGAGTGACACCTGTGCCAGCGCGGACCTGACACGTGTCTCTTCCAGCTAATGATGATTTTACATGTGGAAAATCCCCATTGGTCGGGGTTGTTAACGGGTTATCAGATCCAAAACCCGACCCGAGAGCTTAACGGCGTTCTGTTACGGTGGATGCCATGTGTCGGTCACCCTTGATGAAAGCACTTCTATGACGCATGATTTATCGTCATGGTAGTGGACACTTCTGTGATGATTATTTTGGTAATGTCATGGAACGCTTCTACGACAGCACAGGTATGACTACCTTGATTCTGTCATAAAATCGTCATGGATGTACATGCATGACAAAAAACACAACCTACTGTGACAAACACGTATCATCACAAAAGTGTATTTTTTTTGTAGTGTTGTCACCACAGATAAGCACCTGCAAGACATACATCAAGTGTTCTCAAATCCTTAAAGACTCAATCCGATAAGATAACTTCAAAGGTAAAACTCAATCCATTACAAGAGAGTAGAGGGGGAGAAACATCATAAGATCCAACTATAATAGCAAAGCTCGTGATACATCAAGATCATACCACCTCAATAACATGAGAGAGAGAGAGAGAGAGAGATTAAACACATTGCTACTGGTACATACCCTCAGCCCCGAGGGTGAAATACTCCCTTCTCATCATGGAGAGCGCCGGGATGATGAAGATGTCCATCGGTGAGGGATCCCCCCTCCGGCAGGGTGCCGGAACAGGGTCCCGATTGGTTTTTGGTGGCTACAGAGGCTTGCAGCGGCGGAACTCCCGATCTATTGTGCTCCTGGATGTTTTCGGGGTATATGGGTATATATAGGCAAAAAAAGTTGGTCAGGGGAGCCACGAGGAGCCCACGAGGGTGGGGGCGCGCCCAGGGGGGTAGGGCGCGCCCTGGACCCTCGTGGCCACCTCGTTGCTTCACTGACGTCTACTCCAAGTCTCATGGATTGCGTTTGTTCAAAAAATAACTCTCCTGAAGGTTTCATTCCGTTTAGACTCCATTTGATATTCCTTTTCTACGAAACACTGAAATAGGCAAAACAATAGCAATTTGGGCTGGGCCTCCGGTTAATAGGTTAGTCCCAAAAATAATATAAAAGTGCATAGTAAAGCCCATTAAACATCCAAAGCAGATAATATAATAGCATGGAACAATCAAAAATTATAGATACGTTGGAGACGTATCAATTACCATAGAAAGACGGGAGATGTGCTTGCTCCAAATTTTGAGGGCATGTCTGAGCGTTTTGAATTTGTGGCAGAGAATGGTGGCAGCATTGTTGGATCGTATGTGTCGATGCCACACCTCTTGAACAAGAGCAAAAAAGACGAGGAGCCAAGTATTAAAAACATGGGTCTTATGACCCAATATTCAGAGCACACAAAGAACGTAAGCTCAACATGTCTGAGCATAGACAACTACAAATGAAAAGGGCTGAGAAGCCTGACTATCTACAAGATCCTGCCGAGGGCACAAAATGGTAGCTGAGGTATCAAGCTAAATGTTGAAGTCCATGTGGAACTACTAGCGAGACTGAAGTCTCTTTGCAAAAACATAAATTAAGCAAACGTGAGTACAAATGTACCCAGCAAGAATTACATCAGAACTAACTACATATGCATCATTATCAACAAAGGGATGGTGGGGTTTAACTTCAGCAAGCTAGCATTGACTCGATGGCTATCCTGAACTACGACTGCAAGTAACTCTTTTGAGGTGGCGCATACGAGTCCACATATTCACCATAACAATACACCACTATGGATCCGCTCTCGTCTCCCTACTAGAAAGCCATCCATAGAACTCACGCTTATCTTGCGCATTTTAGAGTATCACTTTCACTTGTCTATGAACTGTATAGGCAACCCAGAGGTACCTTACCGTGGACGTGGCTTTTCGAATAGATGATGTTGACCCTATAGGAGTGTACTTCTTCACACACGCTCTCACCACTTATCGCCATGTACATGTCATGTTTCTCGGCAACCTTCAAGCGGAAGCCTGGCAAGGGTGTCGGCAACGACCCGACTAACCAAATAAGTCTCTAGTCTAGGTTTATCGTCTATTCAGGTTTCATCCGCTGGGAGTCCGGCCGAGGTTTCCACATACGGCCCCAAACGATGTGTACAGGGTTCCACGACACCAAATGGGCGCCGGCATACCCGGCCACGAGCCTACCGCATCATAGCCTACCCCTTGGGTCAGCGCTGCGCATGGCCTCCAGCAACTACAAACACCAGAAACTACATGCGACTCTTGGACAGAGGACAAGGGCGGCTAATAAGTCGAGAGGGTCAATGAAGGATCCCAATGAGTGGTAGTAGGTGTTCATGGATCACAAACATAGAACTTAGTTCCTGAGGACGGCTTCAGTGAGACAACCCACCATGTACTCCTACATGGCCTCTCACCGCTACCTTTACCAAATCATGTTCACACACTTAGCTCTCAATGGTAGGATCACAACTTTCCAAGTCATCCCCATTGAATCAGACCTGACTCAACTCTAGGCAGTAGCTGTGTCACGCCCAATATGCGACCCTATCCAAAAGGAACTCGAAGGTCCCACCAAGGATAGACCCGCATATTGAAACGCTTTTGCAAGGTGGACATCATTACATCAACATTACAAAATAGATGGGGATACATACAAAAGGCATACAATGCCACACGAATACAACATCATCTTACATAAGAGCACCATCCGACTACGGATGAATCACAAACATAAAATCAAACGACATCCACCCTGCTAGCCCAGGCTGCCGACCTGGAACCTATCCCTTGATTGAAGAAGAAGCAGAAGAAGAACTCCAAACAAGCAAACATCACTCTCACGTCATGATCATCGCATAACCTGTACCTGCAACTGTTGTTGTAGTAATCTATGAGCCACGAGGACTCAGCAATCCCATTACCATGGGTATCAAGACTAGCAAAGCTTAATGGGAAAGGAAGGGGTAAGTGGTGAGGTTGCAGCAGCGGCTAAGCATATATGGTGGCTAACATATGCAAATGAGAGCGAGAAGAGAAACAAAGGAACGGACGTGAAACTAGCAATGAGCAAGAGGTGATCCTGAACTCCTACTTACGTCAAACATAACCCAAAGACCATGTTCACTTCCCGGACTCCACCGAGAAGAGACCATCACGGCTACACACACGGTTGATGCATTTTAATTCGGATCTGGTGTCAAGTTATCTACAACCGGACATTAACAAATTCCCATCTGCCACATAACCGTGGGCACGGCTCTCGAAAGTTTAAACCCTGCAGGGGTGTCCCAACTTAGCCCATGATAAGCTCTCACGATCAACGAAGGATATACCTTCTCCCAGGAAGACCCGATCAGTCTCGGAATCCCGGTTTACAAGACATTTCGACAATGGTAAAACAAGACCAGCAAGACCTCCCGGCGTTCCGACATCCTGATAGTAGCCGCGCGTAACTCGTCTCAGGCCACGATCGGATGAGCAGTACGTACAACTAGAACCAGCTCTCAAGTTTCCCCGAGGTGGCGCTGCAAGTGGCTCTAGTTTGGACCAACACTTAGACAAGCATTGGCCTGAGGGGGCTAAAATAAAGATGACTCTTGGGATGCCCGACTCCCAAGGGAAAAAGGTAATAGGTGATGCAAATGGTAAAACCAATGTTGGGCCTTGCTGGAGGAGTCTTATTCAAAGCGAACTGTCAAGGGGGTCCCATAAATCACCCGGCCGCGTTAGGAACGCAAAATCCGGGAACATAACACCGGTATGATGGAAACTAGGGCGGCAATAGTGGAACAAAACACCAGGCATAAGGTCGAGCCTTCCACCCTTTACCAAATATATAAATGCATTAAAAATATAAGAGATATTGTGATATCCCAACCAAAATCCTGTCCACCATGGAGCAATCTTCAACTTCACCTACAACTAGCAACGCTATAAGAGGGGCTGAGCAAAGCGGTAACATAGCCAATCAATGGTTTGCTAGGAGGGGTGTCAAAGGTTAGAGGTTCATGGCAATTTGGGAGGCTTGAAGAGCAAATGATAGGTAACACAGCATAGCGACAGAACGAAGCAACTAGCATAGCAATGATAGTAGTGAGATCCAGGGTAGCGGTCATCTTGCCTGAAATCCCACTAGGAAGAAGAACGAGTCCATGAAGAAGATGAATACACGAAGACGAACAACACGTAGACGAACGCATCCTCACGATCGCAACGAAACGGGAACTATCGAGAAGAAGCACACAACATGGTAAACACACCACACATAGGCAAGATATGATGCACAACAAGCATGATGCATGACAAGTCTACATGAAGGTACTCATGGCAAGAGATGATGCAAACAAGAACAACACATCAAGGCAAGTTTAAATGAGGCCGGAAACAACATATAACAATTCTGGTAAGTCCTCATATGCATATTTCGAAATTGTTCCAGATCTGAATAAACCTTATGTTCAAGTTATTAAACAGCAAGTTAAGATGCACCACGAGGATCTACACGAAATTCTAGTCAAGTTACATATAAAGTTCATTTAGTTCGGAGCTACGGCCTAGAAGATATGAGCAAAACAAGTTAAACATGGCATTGATGCAAAACGCATACAAACATCAAGCTAACACCTCAAAACAAGGATGCAACATGATAATATGAATCTACATGCAAAATCAAGCAAGTTTCATATAGAGCACACTCAAAACGGAGCAAAGGATCAACACATACACTCTATACAAGACATAACAACAATCTGCCCATAACAGCAACTAGGCATCTTACAAGCATCAAACCAACAGGCTACAGCGTCTCAACGTAATAACAAAAGGCATGGGCATGAAGTGCAGGTAAAGCATGACAAAACATGAACACCGAGCTATCTCCAGAAATCACTAGAACATGCTCAAAAGGACATGGGAAGATTGCAAATTATAACAGTTTCAGACTTATCAGGAAATAACATCAGGTTGCAATGTTTAGAGCTATCAAACATCATGTTACAGGAACTTAACATGGCAAACAAAGGCATGGCATGCTACTACTAAATACATAGAACAAAAGTCCCTTACTGACCATGAACCAAAAGGGAACAGAAAATATGATGGCACCCATGTAAACATGGCAAGTTATATGACAGATTCATACATGGCAGGAACAACAATAAGTAGGCATGTTGGTGAGCTTGAACCACTCACCACGGAGAAATACATGGCATGGCAAGGCAACCAACAGTAAGAATACATGTTTATGAAGTTAAGCATGGCAAGAACAAGTTCATAGGGAGCATGGATCACTAGCAAAACACATGGCCAAAACTGAACTTAATGTTAACAGGCAGACAACAATATTATTTAGCAAGTTTGGAGCAAGATTACAACAAGCTACAACAGGCTATAAATGCAACCAGGGGCATTAATGGATAGAGCATGACATGTATAACAATACATCCTTAGTGAACGTCTCCAAATTATGCATAGCATGACTAGTAGCAGCAGGTTTACATAGCAACAAAATATAACAGAATCAGTCCGGAAAACAGCAACAGCAAGTGCCCTACTTAACAAGCTCGATGCACTCAGTACACAAGTAACAAAAATACATGGATAGCACCACTGGAAAGATGGCATGGCATAGTACAAAACACATGAAGACATCAACCTCATAGGATGCACACACCAAACATGGCAAAAATGACAAATGAGCATATTATAACAGTTTCAGCAGATTAACAGCAACATGCACTCTTCCAACAGCATTTCGGGCATCAAGATGAGCTCAAATGAAAATGATACAATGAGATGAAATGAATTACTCGTCGAGACAAACAATTTGACATATTATACGCATGAAACGGAGCAGTATGCAGCAAGTTACGATGCGATGAACATGGCATGAATATTCGGGGACTTGGGCAAAAACGGGGTCAACCTCCAGTTTGCACGGTTTTCGAGGATGGCCGGGGTTCTCGCCGGAGTAGCTGCCAGAGAGGACGGGGAAGATGTCGGGGAGGCGGATCCGTGGCCGGGGAGACCTCCTCCGGCCGGATCTCACCGGATCCGGCGCGGGGCGGCGAGGAGGCGCTGGGCCGGGGCTTCACGGCCGGAGGCGGTGGCGGCGCACCGGCGCGGCGGCGAGCTCGGACGGCGCCAGCGGCCGGGCGAAGGAGTGGAGCGGCTCGTGAGGCTGGGTGGCCTCGCGCGGGCGGCGGCTCGGGGGTGAGCGCGGCGCCGCGGCCGGGCTCCGACAAGCGCGGGAGCTCGCGGGCGCGGGCGGCCGGGATCCGGTCACCGGCGGCGAAGGCGGCGGCGGATGGCGGAGCAGAGCGGCGGGAGACGCGGCGGCGCAGGAGGCGGAGGGCGCGGGCGGCGAGCGGCCCGGGCGGCGGCATGGCCGGGCTCGCGCGGGCCCCGGATGGGCTCCGCGGGCCGCGGCGCGGTGAGAAGAGAGAGGGCGCGGGCCGAGGGGGTGGGGAGGTGGCGGCTCCGGATTGGTCCAGGAGGCGGCGGGGGTTGACGTGGCGGCCTGTGATTCGCCAGAGTGAGGTGGCTGGCGGCGGTGGACACGTCCGGCGACGAAACGGACATGTCCGGCTGCGGGAGGAGGAAGATGGCTAGGGTTTCATCCGGGAATTTCGGGGGAGGTGGCCTATTTATAGATTCTGGGAGCTAGGAGAGTCCAAATGAGGAGCGGTTTTCACCCACACGATCGTGATCGAACGACCGAGAGCATGGAGGGGGGTTTGGATGGGTTTTGGGCCACTTTGGAAGTGGTGTTGGGCTGCACACAAAAGAGGCCTTCGCGGTTACCCGGTTAACCGTTGGAGTACCAAATGACCTCCAAATGGCACGAAACTTGATGGGCGGTCTACCGGTGCTATACCAAGGCCGCTTGGCAAACCTCGGGCCATTCCAAGAAATTTTAACACCCTCTCACAACAAGAGACAAAAGGGGGACGCCGGAGGACATAGGAGTGCCGGATTGCAAAATGGACAACGGGGAAAATGCTCGGATGCATGAGACGAACACGTATGCAAAATGAGATGCACATGAGGACATGATATGAAATGTAGATGATGACATGGCAAAATGCAACACGCAAGCACATGACATGGCAACAACGGCGAATAACTGACAGACACCTGGCGCATCGAATCCGGGGCGTTACAACACTCCTCCACTAACAAGAGATCTCGTCCCGAGATCTTAGGACCGAGACGGAAGAGAAAAAGGGATGAGGTGAAACAAGAACTCAAGAGAAGAAGCAAAGAATCAAGAGCACTCGAGAAGAAGAGAGGAACGACGAGGATGACGAGAATCGAAAGCTCACGGAATCAGATAGACTATGAAACCACTCCGGTTAGGACGAGATAAGAAACGAATAAGACTGAAAGGATTTAGGCAGCACTCCGGCTGAAAATGGAAGGACTAGAACACGAGCTTGATAGGACTGATACTTGATGAAGACATGACACCAAATCTCCGGAATGGATTGAAAGAGTTGAATGAAAAAAACGGAGAAGAAAATGACAACTTGTGCCACGAATGAAATTGAAAGCATCTTTCAAAGGAAGGTTTAAACGGAGTTGTTGAGAAAATCAACAACGAAAAGAATAAGCTTGTTGTGGACTTATGGATAACATCTCAAGATCATAAGGTGATAACTGGCCACAAACGGAAATGATTGGATAGCTGAGAAGAACAAAGAAATGCAAAACTCCGCTTCAAACGAACACAGAGAATTAATTGCACTTCGAGATGCAGGAAGAAGGATACTTGAGCTCCTTCGATAAGAATCTTGATGAACTCTAGAAGAATGAATTAAATCATTCCGAACCAACATGAAAAACTCCGGTAACAAAAAGGATGATGAGATAGAATGAAGGATGAAAGAATAAGATGAGCATTGCGGTGATTTAGATGGAGGTTCCGACAAGATGGCCGAGGAAATTTGAACTCCGGAAAAGAAAAGATGAAAAACACTTGGAACTACTCCCTCCGTTCCTAAATACTTGTCTTTCTAGAGATTTCAACAAGTGACTACATACGACGCAAAATGAGTGAATCTACACTTTAAAATATATCTACATACATCCGTATGTTGAGTCCATTTAAAATGCCTAGAAAGACAAGTATTTGGGAACGGAGGGAGTAGAATTTATTCATCAAGAACAAACTCCGAAGAAAAGGGATTAAACACTACGAGGAAATAAGAATAAGATTTATTGTATGCTTATCCTCCACCAATTAAATTGATGTGAAGCGATGGATTTACATACTACTTATCCTTCTTGAAAAGGATTAAGGGAAACATAGCACAAAATTTGAGAAAGTCTTCATGAACCACCGGTAGGATTTGAAAGATCGAATGAATTAATATGATAAACAAGGAAAAGAATCTTGAACGAACCACCGTAAGAATTCGAAAATGACTGATGAAAGAGAATGAATCACCGAGAAGAATTAGAAGAACCAATAAGCAAGAGGGGATTTAGATGCAAAAGAACAAAGAGATCATGAGCTGATTAAAGAACACTTAAACGAAGCACCGGGGTAAATAGAGAACGATAACTAGAATGATGGCCTCCGATGAAAAGAAATGGAAAATAACTTCTGACATACTGCGGATGGGTAAGAAAAGAATATCTGACAAATGGAATAATTCGAGAGGATAACATGAAGCTAGAACCACGAATCTTCAAGAGAACGGGCAAGATTTAGAGGAAAAACTCTTCTTCGGTCTTCAAATGATGACGAGAAACACCATCAAAATTACTGAGATACTCCGGGAGAATGAAAAGCGAAGAGGTTGAGCCAACAATGAAATGATTTGAAAGAGATCTTGGAGAAGGCAAGTGACTGATGGGATCCATTCTTACATCACACTTGAAAAGAATTGAGAATACTCGGGGGAAATTAGAAGAGTCAGGTAAGATCCTGGAAAAAGACCTGTGGGTATGGGCCCACTGAAGAGAAAAACACCGTTGGAAAGGGATGTTGACCAGATAGATGATGCACCGGAACAATTGAAATATTTGAATGAGGTGACAACCTCGAATTAATTCGAACACAGACGAATCTCCTGAGATGTCTTGAACACTCCGGAAGGATAAACTGGCGAGAGGCACACGAGCAAGGAGAACACTTGATCCGAGGAAAAGAATGTGATCAACCTGAAAAACTTGAATTGATTTCACCAGAAAAGAGAGATGAAGAATGACGAACGAGACGTGAATTCACCGGTTGAAATAATTGAGGGAAGACTGAAGAGGCTTTGCGCGAATGAAATTGATGCTCGAAAGAGACTCAGGCTCCGGGAAGAAAAGGGGTGGGAGGGCGGGAAAACAAAGGCAACGTGGAAGGGGAAACCGATGAATATCTTGAAGAGAAAACACCGGTTGAAAGAATGCAAAGGCTTCGCACGAGTAGGGAGGATACTCGATTACGGACTCCGGTTCTGAGAGGAAGAAGGGTGGGCGGGTGGGAAAAGAAAGCAACCGAGGATTGAACTCAAAGACGAAGAGGCTCGAGTCAACTTGACGAGAAATGCACCGGATGAAAAGAGCTAGGGAGCAACGATCGGAAAAAACCAACTGCGTGATGCTAAAGAAAAATTTGAACGGGAAGAGGAGTAATTCAAACACCTACGTCAAGATTCCTCACCAGAGCGATGAAGGGGCTGAGGAGTAAAAAGAATTCCTACTCTCCGATATAACTAGACTCCGAAAACAGTTTTCTTCTAGACTCAACAACGGCCAAACTACACAATCAAACAAGGGGGGCTCCTAGGGTCGGTCGAGGCTCTGATACCAACTTGTCATGCCCAATATGCGACCCTATCCAAAAGGAACTCGAAGGTCCCACCAAGGATAGACCCGCATATTGAAATGCTTTTGCAAGGTGGATATCATTACATCAACATTACAAAATAGATGGGGATACTTACAAAAGGCATACAATGCCACACGAATACAACATCATCTTACATAAGACCACCATCCGACTACGGATGAATCACAAACATAAACTCAAACGACATCCACCCTGCTAGCCCAGGCTACCAACCTGGAACCTATCCCTTGATCGAAGAAGAAGCAGAAGAAGAACTCCAAACAAGCAAACATTGATCTCGCGTCATGATCATCGCATAACCTGTACCTTCAACTGTTGTTGTAGTAATCTGTGAGCCACGAGGACTCAGCAATCCCATTACCATGGGTATCAAGACTAGCAAAGCTTAATGGGAAAGGAAGGGGTAAGTGGTGAGGTTGCAGCAGCGGCTAAGCATATATGGTGGCTAACATACGCAAATGAGAGCGAGAAGAGAAATAAATGAACGGTCGTGAAGCTAGCAATGATCAAGAGGTGATCCTGAACTCCTACTTATATCAAACATAACCCAAAGACCGTGTTCACTTCCCGGACTCCACCGAGAAGAGACCATCACGGCTACACACACGGTTGATGCGTTTTAATTCGGATCTGGTGTCAAGTTATCTACAACCGGACATTAACAAATTCCCATCTGCCACATAACCGTGGGCACGGCTCTCGAAAGTTTAAATCCTGCAGGGGTGTCCCAAATTAGCCCATGACAAGCTCTCACAATCAACGAAGGATATACCTTCTCCCAGGAAGACCCGATCAGTCTCGGAATCCCGGTTTACAAGACATTTCTACAATGGTAAAACAAGACCAGCAAGATCTCCCGGCGTGCCGACATCCTGATAGTAGCCGCGCGTAACTCGTCTCAGGCCACGACCGGATGAGCAGTACGTACAACTAGAACCAGCCCTCAAGTTTCCCCGAGGTGGCGCTACAAGTGGCTCTAGTTTGGACCAACACTTAGACAAGCATTGCCCCGAGGGGGCTAAAATAAAGATGACCCTTGGGATGTGCGACTCCCAAGGGAAAAAGGTAATAGGTGATGCAAATGGTAAAACCAATGTTGGGCCTTGCTGGAGGAGTCTTATTCAAAGCGAACTGTCAAGGGGGTCCCATAAATCACCCCACCGCGTTAGGAGCACAAAATCCGGGAACATTACACCGGTATGACGGAAACTAGGGCGGAAAGAGTGGAACAAAACACCAGGCATAAGGCCGAGCCTTCCACCCTTTACCAAATATATAGATGCATTAATAATATAAGAGATATTGTGATATCCCAACCAAAATCCTGTCCACCATGGAGCAATCTTCAACTTCACCTACAACGAGCAACGCTATAAGAGGGGCTGAGCAAAGCGGTAACATAGCCAATAAATGGTTTGCTAGGAGGGGTTTCAAAGGTTAGAGGTTCATGGCAATTTGGAAGGCTTGAAGAGCAAATGATAGGTAACGCAGCATAGCGACAGAACGAAGCAACTAACATAGCAATGATAGTAGTGAGATCCAGGGTAGCGGTCATCTTGCCCGAAATCGCGCTAGGAAGAAGAACGAGTCCATGAAGAAGATGAAGCCACGAAGACGAACAACACGTAGACGAACGCATCCTCACGATCTAAACGAAACGGGAACTATCGAGAAGAAGCACACAACATGGTAAACACACCACACATAGGCAAGACATGATTCACAACAAGCATGATGCATGATAAGGCTACATGAAGCTACTTATGGCAAGAGATGATGCAAACAAGAACAACACATCAAGGCAAGTGTAAATGAGGCCGGAAACAACATATAACAATTCCGATAAGTCCTCATATGCATATTTCGAAATTGTTCCAGATCTGAATAAAACTTATGTTCAAGTTATTAAACAGCAAGTTAAGATGCACCATGAGGATCTACAGGAAATTCTAGTCAAGTTACATATAAAGTTCATTTAGTTCGGAGCTACGGCCTAGAAGATATGAGCAAAACAAGTTAAACATGGTATTGATGCAAAACGCATACAAACATCAAGCTAACACCTCAAAACAAGGATGCAACATGATAATATGAAGCTACATGCAAAATCAAGCAAGTTTCATATAAAGCACACTCAAAACGGAACAACGGATCAACACATACACTATACAAGACATAACAACAATCTGCCCATAACAGCAACTAGGCATCTTACAAGCATCAAACCAACAGGATACAGCATCTCCACGTAATAACAAAAGGCATGGGCATGAAGTACAGGTAAAGCATGACAAAACATGAACACTGAGCTATCTCCAGAAATCATTAGAACATGCTCAAAAGGACATGTGAAGATTGCAAATTATAACAGTTTCAGACTTATCAGAAAATAACATCAGGTTGCAATGTTTAGAGCTATCAAACAACATGTTACAGGAACTTAACATGGCAAACAAAGGCATGGCATGCTATTACTAAATACATAGAACAAAAGTCCCTTACTGACCATGAACCAAAAGGGCACAGAAAATATGATGGCACCCATGTAAACATGGCAATTTATATGACAGATTCATACATGGCAGGAATAACAATAAGTAGGTATGTTGGTGAGCTTGAACCACTCACCACAGAGCAATACATGGCATGGCAAGGCAACCAACAGTAAGAATACATGTTTATGAAGTTAAGCATGGCAAGAAAAATTTCATAGGGAGCATGGATCACTAGCAAAACACATGGCCAAAACTGAACTTAATGTTAACAGGCAGACAACAACATTATTTACCAAGTTTGGAGCAAGATTACGACAAGCTACAACAGGCTATAAATGCAACCAGGGGCATGAATGGATATAGCATGACATGTATAACAATACATCCTTGGTGAACATCTCCAGATTATGCATAGCATGACTAGTAGCAGCAGGTTTACATAGCAACAAAATATAACAGAATCAGTCAGGAAAACAGCAACAACAAGTGCCCTACTTAACAAGCTCGATGCACTCAGTACACAAGTCAGAAAAATACATGGATAGCACCACTGGAAAGATGGCATGGCATAGTTCAAAACACATGAATACATCAACCTCATAGGATGCACACACCAAACATGGCAAAAATGACAAATGAGCATGTTATAATAGTTTCAGCAAATTAACAGCAGCATGCACTCTTCCAACAGCATTTCAGGCATCAAGATGAGCTCAAATGAAAATGATGCAATGAGATGAAATGAAGTACTCATCGAGGCGAACAATTTGACATACTGTACGCATGAAACGGAGTAGTATGCAGCAAGTTACGATGCGATGAACATGGCATGACAATGGTGAAATATTCGGGGACTTGGGAAAAACGGGGTCAACCTCCAGTTTGCATGGTTTTCGAGGATGGCCGGGGTTCTCGCCGGAGTAGCTGCCGGAGAGGATGGGGAAGACGTCGGGGAGGCAGCTCCGTGGCCGGGGAGACCTCCTCCGGCCGAATCTCGCCGGATCCGGCGCGGGGCGGCGAGGAGGCGCGGGGCCGGGGCTTCACGGCCGGAGGCGGCGGCAGCGCACCGGCGCGGCGGCGAGCTCGGACGGCGCCGGCGGCCAGGCGAAGGAACGGGGCAGCTCGGGAGGCTGGGCGGCCTTGCACGGGCGGCGGCTCGGGGGCGAGCGCGGCGCCGGGGCTGGGCTCCGACGAGCGCGGGAGCTCGCGGGCGCGGGCGGCCGGGATCCGGTCACCGGCGGCGAAGGCGGCGGCGGACGGCGGTGCAGAGCGGCGGGAGACACGGCGGCGCGGGAGGCGGAGGGTGCGGGCGGCGAGCGGCCCGGGCGGCGGCGTGGCCGGGCTCGCGTGGGCCCCGGATGGGCTCCTCGGGCCACGGCGCGATGAGGAGAGAGAGGGCGCGGGCCGAGGGGGGGAGGTGGCGGCTCCGGATTAGTCCAGGAGGCGGCGGGGGTTGACGTGGCGGCCTGTGATTCGCTGGAGTGAGGTGGCTGGCGGCGGTGGACACGTCCGGCGACGGAACGGACATGTCCGGCTGCGGGAGGAGGAAGATGGCTAGGGTTTCATCCGGGAATTTCGGGGGAGGTGGCCTATTTATAGATTCTGGGAGCTAGGAGAGTCCAAATGAGGAGCGGTTTTCGCCCACACGATCGTGATAGAATGATCGAGAGCATGGAGGGGGGTTTGGATGGGTTTTGGGCCACTTTGAAAGGGGTGTTGGGCTGCACACAAAAGAGGCCTTCGCGGTTACCCGGTTAATCGTTGGAGTACCAAACGACCTCCAAATGGCACGAAACTTGCCAGGCGGTCTACTGGTGCTATACCAAGGCCGCTTGGCAAACCTCGGGCCATTCCAAGAAAGTTTAACACCCGCTCACAACAAGAGACAAAAGGGGGACGCTGGAGGACATAGGAGTGCCGGATTACAAAACGGACAACGGGGAAAATGCTCGGATGCATGAGACGAACACGTATGCAAAATGAGATGCACATGAGGACATGATATGAAATGCAGATGATGACATGGAAAAATGCAACACGCAAGCACATGACATGGCAACAACGGCGAATAACTGGCAGACACCTGGCGCATCGAATCCGGGGCGTTACAAGCTGGCATGGAGAACAAGCATGAATGAGTAGACACATCAGGACTCAAACAACTCCTACTCATGCTAGTGGGTTTCACCTATTTACTAAGGCAATGACAGGTCATGCATAGGAAAGGGATTCAACTATCACAGCATGTAACAGCTGAATAGTTGTTCTCCTAATGCAGTAAAATAGAGCAGAACCGAGAGAGTGGGATGGTATTAGAATAAACAAGTGGGTTTTTCTTGCCTGGCACTTTTGAAGATACTATAGCTCTTCATCGGTGTCATGGATCTCATCATCGGAACCACGTCTACTGAGAGGGGACAAATACCGGCAAACAAGGAAGAAAACTATGAATGCAATGCACAATATGATGCATGATCATGACATGTCAATATGCTGTGATTTGAGCTAATGCAACTAGCAACAGGTTAAATGTAGTTGGTTTGAACCCTAGGGTCAAATTCAAACACCATATGTGCAGGTTTAAATGCCATTTATATGATTTGACCCAAACAGCAGCCATAAGTTGTTCTAACATGCATGAAAGTGATATAGATGGATAGATTCGATTTTTTTGATCATTTTTCATATATAATTTATTTCATTTGGAGTTACGGTTGAACTTGTATGAATTTTATAAGTTTAGGATATTTTTTCATATTTCCTGGATTAATTTAAATACAAAAACAATTTACTACGTCAGCATGACATCAGCATTGTGTCAGTAGGTCAACGGGCTAGTCCAGGTAAACCTAACGTGTGGGGTACACACGTCAGTGACACATGGACTAATCCCGCTCAAACCCAACACTGACTGGGGTTTGACCAGGGGTAGGGCCCACTGTCAGTGGCTGTTAGGGTGCTTAATTGGCTGGGTTAGCACCTAATGATGTCCAAGTCGGCAGTTGCTGTAGTTTCGCCGGCGATGACCATTTCGCGCGGTGGAGATTGTCGGGATTTCGCTACAGCCCACGTTTTGAGGCGGGGTTTGGCTTGGCATGAAGCTAGTGCTTGTCCACATCCAACGGGCCAAACGGGAGGCCTCTGGGTGGCCGGATACGTCGACGGCGTCGAGTTCCCCGGTGGCCGGAATTTGGACCTAGACAGAAATGACGGTACAGGGTGAATCCGGGAGAGATGGTGGTGTCTGCGGGTTCCTGGGAGCGCACTGAGGATGAAAACATGCTCGAACACGGCATGTGTGGGCTCTAGCCACAGCGGCGACATGGCCGGCGACGACCAAGCTTTCGGGCAGGGTGGAGCTAGAACTAGGGGACGAGTGGGACGACAGGGCTTGGGGCGAAACAACGAGGAGCTCACCTTGAGTGGGAGGGGATGCTCAGAGGGCGCGAGGACATAAGTGATTGGACGAATCGGGCGACCGCATCCGGCAGCCTTGGACGGGGAAGAAACGCCACAGCGTCGTCTTGGGGTGTCCAGGCTTTAGTGGGTCGGCATAGAGGGTCTTGGGGTCCGGGCGGAGCTCGGGGTCACGGCCGCAGTGCAAGCGAACGGTGGTGGGCACAGCGGCAGGGAGCGGCGGCGATGGCGCGCTCGGTACGTATGAGAAAGAGAGTGCCAGAGGGAGGGGAGAGCTCAGGGAAGAGAGAGGAAGAGCCAGACGGCTCCGGGAGGCTACATGGCGGCCTTAGCAGCCTCCAGAAACGGCAGCAAGCAGGAGGTGGTGCGCGCGCAGCGACCACGCTCCCTTCCTACTAGCGTAGGGAGGAAGACGACAAAGGGGGCTACGGTGTTGTGCTGGGCCAGTTGGCTGGGCCGCCAGATGGGCCGGCCAGATGCAGTGTTGGGCCGCACAGGTAAGTCCCAGGTAAGACTCTCTCTCTCTCTCTCTCTTATTTTTCTCTACTACTTCTATTATTCTGTTTTGATTTAGTTTGAAAACTAAACCATTTTAAAACTTTCTGTAAATTTTTATGTGAGCTCAGAGAGCTAGTCCAAGGTCACATGCAAACCTAAAAAATATTTGAACATTATTTCTTATATAGCAAAAATAATTCCAACCCAAATATATTATTGATTTAAATCAAAGGCCCCAAATAAATTATTTCTGCGACTCCAAAAGTATTGGTTTGAATTTTACCTCATGCCAGTATTTTCACAGAATAACAGGAACATTTTCTCGGACTCATTTCATGAGATTCAAATGTTGATTATTTTTAGAGGTTTTCTGAGGCTTTGAAAATTCCTCAGTTCAAATTTCATTTGAATTTAAACACGATGCTCACATGGAAGCTAGCCTAGGTCAGACTAGAACTAGGGATGTGACAGGAACCAATATGAGAATCCAGGTTTCGCTATTGGTTATTGACCGAAGAGGTGTCTTGGTCGTGTCTACATAGTTCTCGAACCTGTTGGGCCAGCACGCTTAACGTTCGATGACGATATGTATTACATGAGTTATGTGTTTTGGTGACCGAAGGTTGTTCGGAGTCCTGGATGGGATCATTGATATAACGAGGAGTCTCGAAATGGTCAGGAGGTAAAGATTGATATATTCGACGAAAGTATTCGGACACCAGAATGGTTTCGGAAAGGTTCGGATATTTTTTGGAGTATCGGGAGGTTACCAGAACCCCTCCCCCCCCCCCCCCCGGGGAATTGTTGGGCCTACATGGGCCATAGGGGAGAGGTGATACAGCCCACAAGGGGTCGCCGCGCCCCATATCGGTGTCAAAACCGGTGGATCTCGGGTAGGGGGTCCCGAACTGTGCGTCTAAGGCTAATGGTAACAGGAGGCGGGGGGGACACAATGTTTACCCAGGTTCGGGCCCTCTCGATGGAGGTAATACCCTACTTCCTACTTGATTGATCTTGATGATATGAGTATTACAAGAGTTGATATACCACAAGATCGTAGAGGCTAAACCCAAGAAGCTAGCCTATGATTATGATTGTCCTGTTCTACGGACTAAACCCTCTGGTTTATATAGACACCAGAGGGGGCTAGGGTTACACAAAGTTGGTTATAGAGAAGGAAATCTACATATCCGAATTGCCAAGCTTGCCTTCCACGCAAAGGAGAGTCCCACCTGGACATGGGACGAAATCTTCAATCTTGTATCTTCATAGTCCAACAGTCCGGCTAAAGTATATAGTCCGGCTGTCCGAGGACCCCATAATCTAGGATTCCCTCTGTAGCCCCTGAACCATGCTTCAATGACGATGAGTCCGGCGCGCAGATTGTCTTCGGCATTGCAGGGCGGGTTCCTTCTCCGAATACTCCATAGAAGACATAAGGTTCGTGTCCGGCTCTTCAAAATAAATTCCACATACCACCATAGAAAGTACAATATTCCACCAATCTAATCTGCTGACAATTTTTCATAGCGTGACATCACGCTGCGGCCCGGTCATTATGCGAACCATTTTCCCAACCTGCTACCGCACATATTGCGAGGCGGTTTTATTGGCACATCTTATCGAAGCAGAGATCGTGTCCCCTTATCATGAGATTCTCATCAATACGGGTGTGGGTAACCCAACCGCGCCATCAATCGCGGCGCTTGGGGAATAAGCGAGTTTACCGGGCAAGTGGGGAGGTGCAGGATCCCTGCTGCCTTTATAAGGAGATAAGGGCTCCCCTTTTTCACCCACGCCTTCCTCTCTCTCTGCTTATCCATTATCTCTCTCGCTCGAGCTCCAGTGCCCAAGCATTCGTATTCTCCGCCCACAAAGGCCCTCCGAAAATCTCCGGATCCGGAGCAGGAGGCAAGTGGATGGCCTCTACCGTCCGGGAGAAGGATATCAAAAACCTCCGGGAGGTCGGGTATCTCGCCAAGAAAATCAGCCATCGTCTCCCGACGGTGGGACAGATCGTCCCAACCCCGGAACCCAAAGAGAGGGTTGTATTCCTCCCTCACTTTGTCTGCGGGCTAGGGTTTCCCTCCACCCATTCATTCGCGGCATCATGTATTATTAGGGGATCAATTTTCATGATCTATCCCCCAATTCCTTCCTCAATATCTCGACATTCATCGTCGTGTGCGAGGCCTTTCTCCGCATCTCACCACACTTCGGATTATGGCTAAAGATTTTTAATGTGAAGCCCAAGGTAATGAGCGGCGAGCACGCCGAGTGCCCAGGTGCCATGGTGAGCAAGATGCCCAATGTCACATGGCCATCAGGTACTTTCAATGATTCTTTCAAAGAGTGGCAACAGCAGTGGTTCTATGTCACTGAGCCGCGTGACCCAAAATGGGCCGCAGCTCCCGAATTCCGATCCGGAGATCCCCTGCGGCTTACGTCCTATCCCAAGAAAAGGCCTGAAATGGTCTTCGTCCGACGAAATGTCGGTGCTCCAGACGCGTGTCAAGGATATGTAAGACAAGAATATCAAACTTGTCAATGTAGTCTAGGTGATGTTAGTTTGCCGAATTCTTCCTTGTCAGCAGAGGGCTTGCAATTTATGGGAATTCGACCCGGCCAAGCACCAGACCCTGCTAGAGCTCTTAGGCTCCTCACACAAGGACATCTGGAAGGTGCTCTTTAAGTCTGGAAAATCATGGCCGAACTCCGCCGAGGACCGCAGATACCAAGTGTCCCGCCCTGCTAGTTCGGTAAGTCATTGTTTGTTGGCAATTCGCACATTTGATTCGCATAACCCGAGGGAAATGCTTGATGTGTTTTCCACAACTCTCCTAGGGCTGGACGAAGAAGGCGGGGCGGATCTACTGTCCGGCCCCACTGCCCGAAGAACCGGCCGGCCCACTTTTGACGAAGATGCTGATCCCGGCGCCTTACAAGGCGCCAAAGAAGAAGGCCGAGAAGGAGGCCAAAAAGACCAGGGGCGGCCTTCGTCGCCGCGGCACTTCGGACACAATATCCGAAGACTCTGATGCCCACTCTTCCTCCGGAGAGGTCGAGGAAGAGGAGGAAGACCAATCCCTAGTGAGGGGACGAAAGAAAAGGACGGCCTCCACACCATTGGAGGCTGAGTCGCCTAAGAAAGGAAAAACTCCCCTTCCGGAGGAGTCCACCGCCGCTGCCGACAGCAGCCCGGAGTGGGATCCCAAGGCCTAGTCCCTGGTGAACTCGTGAGTATATAAAATCCGAACATGTTTGTGCATCCAAACTCACTATGGCATGATGTTTTGATCATCGATCCATACTTTTCTGATAGTCCGGCGAGGTCCCGCACCGAACAATCCTCATCGGAGGGTTCCCTGGGTTCGGATGCTATGGACAGCGGGACACCCCCGAAGGCCACTTACGCAAAACACGTAAACGACACCGAGGCATCGTCCAAGAGGGACCCAGGCCAAGGAGGGGGTGAAGACCATAAAGGCGGCGCCAGGGGGTCAAGCTTCAAGGGTCGGACACATGGGAGGGAAGGTTCCCATGGATGTCGATGGCGGGGGCTATCTCGAATTCGGCCCCCAGCCGGCACGATTCCGGAGAGCGATATGGCTCCGGAATCAGGCAGGTAGACTCCCTCGGCTGGAGGGGGTGCGCCTGTTCCACCAGCAACTTCTGTCCAGCCAGAGGTGCCGGATACTTTATCGGCAGCGCTAAAGAGGGCCTCCATCGTTGAAGAACACCGTGCCCTTATGGGTACGGTGATTGAGAAGATTCAGTCTGCTGAGAGTGGACTGAATGAATCCTGCATCAGCCTTATAACGGGCTTTCAGGTATGTTTTGTGAGGTTTCGAAGAATGTCATAGTGTAGGTAGTAGCCCCTGATACACTGTTCGGTGAAAGAAGGCACTTGAGAGAGGATCAAATATATGTTCGTAGGAGACTTACTTTATGGCATCTCTCCCTCTTCCTTTTTTATAAGCAGGCATCTGTAGCGACTGCCGCCTCTCATACTGTGGAAGTCTCTGGACTGAAGCAAAGTCTGGAGCGGGCCGAAGAAGAACTCGGCCGAGGGAAGAAACAGTTGGAGGATAACCAAGGTATGCCAAAAAACCTTGCTCGCGTTCAGCGCAAATGAGTTATTTAGTGTGATAGAAATATGTTCATGGTTTGGTTTAGGGGCGATGACCGAAGTCGAATCTCTTAAGAAGGCTATTGCCGAGGCTGAGAAATAGGCAGCCGCAGAGGAGGCTCTTCGTGAGAAGCACGAGTCCAAGGTTATTGAGGCTGAGCAAGAGCTCCAAGAGGCTGTGAAGAAATGCTAGACCTTGTAGCAAAGCTTAACAGAGAAAGAATCCGAACTCACCAAGGCTCATCAGGTCGCACGCGATGCCCGGTGGAAAACCCAAGGCGGCCTGCAGGAAATCCAAGAGGCGAGGAATATTTCGTGGCGGGTAAGGCTTTTTCTATGCAAAGCAAGTATTTGAGGAGAAAATAAAGTTGCTAATTTGAAAACTGATTTCTCCAGGGGTATTTGCGGAGCTGCCATGTAGCATATCTGATGTCGCACAATTCTATCAAGCTGAAGAAAGGAGCACTACGGACAAGCTCTTCTGATCGCAGTATCTGGCGCCGGTGTATCCGATGCCATTTGCCGATCAGCTGAAGCGGCTAATCGAACTGCATAAGGCGGCCGAACTAGCCATGAAGGATTTAATTATTCGGCTATGGCCTGCCGAGCCGATTCCAAGAAGCTACTTCGGGCTCATGAAGCAGCTTGTGAGTGCCTGCCCTCGACTTGATGTCTGATGACCCGCAAGAATACGGGATACTTGTAGCCTCTTTCATTAAGTAAGAGTGTCGAACCCAACAAGGAGCTAAAGGTATAAAAAATACTCTCTCAAGTCCTATCGGCCACTGATACGACTGTACGCACGCTTGACGTTTGCTTTACCTAGAACAAGTATGAAACTAGAAGTACTTTGTAGGTGTTGTTGGATAGCTTTGCAAGAAAGTAAAGAACGCGTAAATATAAATTAGGGGCTGTTTAGATAAAGAAGCAAAAAAGTAAATAAAGCGAGTGTGGAAAAGTGGTGGTAGGAGTTGTGAAATTGTCCCTAAGCAATTGACTACTTTACTAGACCGATAGCAAGTTTTATGTGGGAAAGGCCACTGCTAGCAAGTCATCCCTGACTTGGAATTCTATGCACTTATGATTGGAACTATTAGGCATCCGCAACTACTAACGTTCATTAAGGTAAAACCCAACCATAGCATTAAGATATATTTGTCCCCCTTCAATCCTGTATGCATCAATTTCTATGCTAGGTTGAAGCTTCTGTCACTCTAGCCCTCCAATACATAGTCCTATCAAAATACAACTAACCCTATGGTGTGATCCACGCGCACGCGCATATGATGGGCACCAAAGGACAGCAACATAACCACAAGAAAATTAAATCAATCATAGCAATTCATTAACCACCAATGGGACAATGAAAATCTACTCAGACATCATAAGATGGCAACACATCATTGGATAATAATATGAAGCATAAAGAACCATGTTAAAGTAGAGGGTACAGCGGGTTGCGGGAGAGTGGACCGCTATAGATAGAGGGGGGAAGGTGATGGAGATGTTGGTGAAGATGGCTGAGGTGTTGGTGAAGATCGCGGTGATGACGATGGCCCCAGGCGGCGTTCCAGCGCCACTGAAAGCAAGGGGGAGAGAGCCCTCCTTTTCTTATTCTTCCTTGACCTTCTCCCTAGATGGGATAAGGGTCTCCCCTCTAGTACTTGGCTCCCATGGCTTGGGAGGGGTGAGAGCCCCTCCGAGATTGGATCTATCCCTCTGTTTCTACATTCTGGAATTCTGCCCTGGCATCGTTTCCTTTATATCTGGAGATCCGTAACTCCGATTGGATTGAAACCTTCGCCCAGATCGTTTTACAAAAATTAGCTTTCCTGCGGCCAAAGAAGGGCATCAACCGCCTTACGAGTGGCCCGGGAGGGTGGGGGCGCGCCCACCTGGAGTGGGCATGGTCCCCTATCTCCTGGCCACCTCGGGCACCGAATCGCGTTGATTTTACTTCCCAAAAATCACAAATATTCCAAAATAATTCTCCGTCCGTTTTTATCCCGTTTGGACACCGTTTGATATGGGGTTTCCGCGAAACATAAAACATGCAACAGACAGGAACTGGCACTGGGCACTGGATCAATATGTTAGTCCCAAAAATAGTATAAAAAGTTGCCAAAAGTATATGAAAGTTGAATAATATTGGCATGGAACAATAAAAAAATCATAGATATGACAGAGACGTATCAATGTCATCAAGCGGTTGGTCTGTATTGAGGGTGCGCGAATGGCCTTCGCCCGCGCACAGGTGCACTGGGGGAAGATGGATGCTGAAAAGCTGATGACCGAGGGACCGCCGGAGGGGAAGGTGCACCGCAAGCCCGAGTTATATTATGATAGTATCCTGATAGGATCCCGTATTGCGGAGGAGCAATGCACCAAGGACATTATATTTCCATGAATACAGTCATGTTGTCCTTTGTAATGTTGAACAAGGTCATTTCTATAATTTATTGCCTGTTATTTGAGAATTTTTCCTCCTGCGCGGCCATTTTATATATTAATCGTGAGAGTTGGCCAGTCGTCGGCTTGTGCCCCTATGTAGGAAGTACGGGGGTGTTCGGGATAACTCTGAGCACTCTTTATCCCAGTTTTGGGTCCTTGAAGGAGGTGTTAAATGCAACAAACCAGACAATCGGACTATAAGGCTTTATCACTCTCACTTAGCCATAGGAGTTTGACAAAAGGAAGGTAGGCGCAACCCCTGGTGTTTGGAAGACCGCACGAGGGGCTCTATAAGCACCTGATCGGGAGAAGAGCCAATCCATCGCACGCTACATTAGTGATCACATAATGCGGAAGAAAACCTTAAAGATTTTACAACCTCTCGAACAGCTGACCAGCTCTCGCTGTATCATGACAGTCAGTTTTCGGCTTTCTCTACTAAGGCGCTCGTCCGGAAGAACCGGGACACAATCGCAGTAGTTCTCCCTGTACCGCCCTAGCCGATATAGCGGAATGTAAGGCAGCAAAACATAGGAGCCGGGCAAACCCAACTATTGACCCATGACATGATTCGGAGCTGATGCATATAATGCTATAACTTCAGGGTGCCGAACGACCGTGAAGGTGTTCGGACTTTATTGGTTTATTATGGGTATGATGAAGCCCCAGGCATATTAAGGCATATCACGATGTACGGATGCCATTTGAAAAAATTGTCAATAAGAAACAACAGCAGATAAGCATCATATAAAGCCACATGTTGTAATTAAATAACACGTCGATGCGTATGAGTACAGGTAATGTGATAAAAATAAATATGACTTCGGAACCTGCTGAGACCAGGCGGGAGGAGGCTGTGTGCGGATCCGGAGTGTAATAGGATGGTCATCAAGGGGAATATTTAAGGACTCCCTTACGCATTCGAGCTTCTTCCCTGTCGCCAATCTTGGCCTACGCGAAAGTGGACCTGCAAAGAAAGTGCAAAAAAGATATTTGTGTGCCACAGAGCGGTTAAGCCGCATTGTGTGGCCTATCCTAGCTATGCCTCCGTTTGCTGCCAGAGTGTTTTAATTGAGCTCTAAACGAGTTGGGCTATCCTGCCGCAAAGTAGTTCGGACTCCCTTGACGGTGTCCGAGAGCTTGGCCGTCAACTCGAGGTTCGATTGAAAGATGCCACTCGTTGCTTCTCCCTTTAAGGCGGCGGTATACTCTTCGGCACAGAGGGGGAGTTTGGCCTTGCAATTAACTGTTATGACGCCACGCGGACCGGGCATCTTGAGCTTTCGATAGGCATAATGTCGCACCGTGTTGAATCGAGCAAACGCGGTTCGTTCGAGTAGTGCATGATAATTACTGCGAAAAGGGACGATGTCGAAGATTAACTCTTTCGTACGGTAATTGTCCAGTGATCCGAAGACTTCCTGGTATAACACCTTTAAAGGTAGTTTTAGTGGGCTTGATCATCGAATAATCAATACCCATCTTGTGCACTGTGTCCTAATACAGGAGGTTTATACTGCTGCCTCCGTCCATAAGGACTCGTGTGAGGTGGAATCCATCAAATATTGGGTCAAGGACTAGTGCGGCTGAATTGCCCTGATTGGTATTGGCCGGACGATCCGTACGATCGAGAGTGATCAGCCATAGTTTATATTCTGGGGCGACTGGCTTCATTAAGTCGACATCCCTAAGAGTGCACATCCGTTAAAGCTTGGGAATGTGTGTGGCGTTTATCATATTCACCATTTTGATTTGCAGGGGAAATTTCTTTTACCCTCCTATGTTTGGTTATCGGGACTCCTCATCGTCGTCATTGCTTTGAGACACCTTCCCCTTGTTTTCGGCACCTGACCTGCCGGCTTGTTTGAAGACCCAACATTCTCTGTTTGTATGAATTGGCTGGTGTTCCTGGGGTGCCATGAATTTGGCATGGACGGTCGAGTATGCGGTCTAGACTAGACGGGCCCGAATTGTTCTTTTGGAGTGGCTTTTTCCGCTGACCAGACTTAGAGCCACTGAATCTGGTGTTGACTGTCGTGTCTCCAGTGTTATCACCATTTTTGTGACGCTTGTGTTTGTTGCATCGGGGCTTGCCGTTGCTATCTCTGGCCTCTAATGTGCCAGGATTGCTTGATGTGTTGTTGCTATGAGCCATCCAGCTATCCTCGCCCGCACAAAAGCGGGTCATGAGTGTCGTGAGGGCTGCCATGGAATTCGGCTTTTCCTGGCCGAGATGTCGGGCAAGCCACTCGTCATGGATTTTATGCTTAAAGGCCGCTAGGGCTTCGGCATCCGGACAGTCAACAATTTGGTTCTTTTTAGTTAGGAACCGAGTCCAGAATTTCCTGGCTGACTCTCCGGGTTGTTGGGTTATGTGACTTAAGTCATCAGCATCCGGTGGTCGCACATAAGTGCCCTGGAAGTTATCCAGGAATGCGTCTGCTAGGTTCTCGCAACTTGCAATGGAGTTTGTCGGCAAACTATTCAGCCAATGCCGAGCCGGTCCCTTGAGTTTTTGTAGGAGGTACTTGATGGTGTGTAGATCATCTCCGTGGGCCATGTGAATATGGAGAAAGAAATCTTCTATCCATACCACGGGGTCTGTAGTCCCATCGTAGGGCTCGATATTTACGGGCTTAAACCATTCTGGGAATTCATGATTCATTATTTCCTCAGTGAAGCAAAGGGGGGGTGCGGCGCATCTATGCCGGGCTACATCACGACACAGTTCAAATGAGTCTAGTCTGTTGTATTCGGCCCAGCCGGATTTGTTTTTAGCATATTCGGCATGACGGTCATCGTCAGGCGTTGAGGTGCGCCCCTGTGATCCGTTTATCGATCTTGACTGTCCAACTTTGTTTTCCAGTTTGTCTCGCAGGTCATGCGTGTAGCCTCGGGCCTTTGTGTTTTTGCTTGTTTGGCAACGGGGTGCGGGCTGGACTTCGGGCTGATACGAGCCTTTTCTAGGCCACTAGGTGGCCGGTCAGCCGCATCCTGCACTGGTAGTGTAGGCTTTAATGCCTTCTCCTCGAGTTGAGGTAGCAACCTGCGCTTTGGGTAACTTTTTGTTGGGTGTTCGAGTCTATATTGCTCGGCCGTCAGGACCTCAATCCATCTATCAGTTAGTAGATCTTGATCAGCTTCAAGTTGCTGCTGCTTTTTCTTCGGGCTTTGTGCAGTGGCTATAAGCCGGCACTTGAAGCGCTCCTGCTCGACGGGATCCTCAGGCATGATGAATTCTTCATTGTTGAGGCTCACCTCATCTTCGGAGAGGGGCATGTAATTATCATCCTCCGAGTCTCCATCCATTGCTTATTTATCAGGGCTAACTTGCCCATCCTCCTGTCCGGCCTGCTCGAAGCTTGGCTGGGCGGGATTGTTTTCGTCTTCAGCACCATCCGGAGTGCTATTGTCTCTTGTGCTGGTATCTCCATTTTTGCTATGGCGGGGCTTAGAGCGGCGCCGTCGGTGCTTAGATTGCTTCTCGAGGGGATTATCCTCTGTTGCCTCATCGCCGTTGCTTTCTTTGGGCGTGTCCACCATAGATATATTATATGATGAGGTGGTTGTCCAGCGCCCTGTGGGTGGTGGTTCCTGTTCTTCTCCTGCATCGTCATCCATACCGTGGATGTCTTGAGACTCGAAATCAAGCCTGTCGGTTAAGTTGTCGACAATGGCTATTAAGTGGGTGGCGGGTGGGGAACGAATTTCTTCATCGTCCGCTTCCCACTCAAGCCGGACATAGTTCGGCTACGAGTCTCCTGGCAGGGAGAACGACTTCAATGAATTTAGCACGTCGCCCAAGGGCGAGTGCTGAAAGATATACGCGGAGGTGAACTCCATGATCGGTGCCCAATCAGATTCGATGGGCACGGATAAACGCGGTTCTGAGCCTATGGCCGGAGACGAGTCCGAGGATCCGATGACACAGACCTCATCGGAGGCGAAGTCTTTGTTCAGCTCTAACGCCGCTGAGTGTGCGGCCTCCGTGACGGGGTCCATCCACCCGTCCTCGGATGGCACGATCCGCTCCGGATTAAGAGCCGTGGCAACCGCAGGTGTGATCTCCCGAACGTCGTTTGATGGCAGATCTAAGTCATGCTCCTCGCGACCGTTCGACACACTTGTCATGGTCTCGAATCCGTCGAAGATCGAGTCTCCGCGGATGTCAGCGGTGTAGTTCAGGCTTCCAAACCTGACCTGAAGGCCAGGGGTGTAGCTATCGATCTGCTCCAGATGGCCAAGTGAGTTGGCTCACAGTACGAAGTTGTCGAATATGAAAATCTGTTCGAGGAGGAAAACCTCACCCTGGATCGCACCATTGTAGATGATTGAAGGAGACATCAAGCATTATCGTGCAGACACAGTGGAACTCTCAATGAAAGCACCAATGTTGGTGTCAAAACCGGCGGATCTCGGGTAGGGGGTCCCGAACTGTGCATCTAAGGCTAACGGTAACAGGAGCCGGGGGACAAAATGTTTACCCAGGTTCGGGCCCTCTCGATGGAGGTAATACACTACTTCCTACTTGTTTGATCTTGATGATATGAGTATTACAAGAGTTGATCTACCACGAGATCGTAGAGGCTAAACCCTAGAAGCTAGCCTATGATTATGATTGTCCTGTCCTATGGACTAAACCCTCCGGTTTATATAGACACCGGAGGGGGCTAGGGTTACACAGAGTCGGTTATAGAGAAGGAAATCTACATATCCGAATTGCGAAGCTTGCCTTCCACGCAAAGGAGAGTCCCACCCAGACACGGGACAAAGTCTTCAATCTTGTATCTTCATAGTCCAACAGTCCGACCAAAGTATATAGTCTGGCTGTCCGAGGACCCCCTAATCCAGGACTCCCTCGCCCCCTCCCATGGGGAGTCCGAATTGGACTAGGGGAGGGGGTGCACCCCCTTTCCTTCTCCTCTTCCCTCTCCCTTCCCCCTTTTCCCCATCCATGAGAATGAAAGAGGGGGGGGGGGGGGCGAATCGTACTAGGACTAGGAGTCCTCGTAGGACTCCCCCCTCCTTGGCGCGCCCCTTGTGGCCGACCTCCTCCCCTCCTCCTTTATATATGGGGGCAGGGAGCCACCCCAAAGCACATCAATTGTTTAGCCATGTGCGGTGCCCCCCTCCACCGTTTACTCCTCCGGTCATATTATTGTTGTGCTTAGGCGAAGCCCTGCCCGGATCACATCACCAACACCGTTATCATGCCATCATACTGACGGAACTCATCGACTCCTTCATACCTCTACTGGATCAAGAGTTCGAAGGACATCATTGGGCTAAACATGTGCAGAACTCCTAGGTGTCGTGCATTTGGTACTTGATCAATGGATTCGAGAAGATGTTCTAATACATCAACCGCATTGAGTTAACGCTTCCGCTTTCGGTCTATGAGGCTACGTGGGAACACTCTCCAATTCTCATTGCTATGCATCTCCTAGATAGATCATGCATGAGCATAGGAATTTTTTTGAAATTGCATGCTACGTTCCCAACAGTGGCATCTGAGCCAGGTCTATGCGTAGATGACATGGACGAGTAGAATACAAAAAGTTGTGGGCGGTGATCGTCATACTGCTTGCCACCTGTTGGATGAAGTGGCTTGGACCAACCTTACATGACCGAGTTCATGAGACCGGTTCCACCGACAGACATGCAACTAGTTTTGCATAAAGGTGGCTGGCGGGTGTATGTTTCTCCAACTTTAGTTGAATCAAATTTGACTACGGTCGGTCCTCGTGAAGGTTAAAACAGCAAACTTCATAAATCACCTTTGTGGTTTTTTGTGCCATAGGTATGTACGGTTCATGCTAGCTGCCCGTAGCAGCCACGTAAAACTTGCAACAAACAAAGTAGAGGACGTCTAACTTGTTTTTGTAGGGCATGTTGTGATGTGATATGGTCAATACATGATGTGATATAAATATTGTTTTATGAGATGATCATGTTTTGTAAAAGTTATCGGCAACTGACAGGAGCCATATGGTTGTCGCTTTATTGTATGAAATTTAAACGCTATGTAATTGCTTTACATTATCACTAAGTGGTAGTGATAGTCGTAGAAGCAATAGTTGGCGAGACGACCACGACGCTACGATGGAGATCAAGGTGTCAAGCCGGTGATGATGAAGATCATGACGTTGCTTCGGTGATGGAGATCATGAGCAGAAGATGATGATGGCCATATCATGTCACATATTTTGATTGCATGTGATGTTTATCTTTTATGCATCTTATTTTTCTTAGTATGGCGGTACCATTATAAGATGATCCCTTACTAAAATTCAAGGTATAAGTGTTCTCCCCGGGTATGCACTATTGTGAAAGTTCTTCGTGCTGACACACCACGTGATGATCGGGTGTGATAAGCTCTACATTCAAGTACAACGGGTGCAAGCCAAATTTGCACACGCGGAATACTCGGGTTAAACTTGATGAGCCTAGCATGTACAGATATGGCTCAGGGCACCCGAGAGAGAAAGGTCGAACATGAATCATATAGTAGATATGATCAACATAGTGATGTTCACCATTGAAGACTGCTCCATCTCACATGATGATCGGACATGGTTTAGTTGATTTGGATCACATATCATTTAGATGACTAGAGGGATGTCTATCTAAGTGGGAGTTCTCAAGTTATATGATTAATTGAACTTTAATTTATCATGAACTTAGTCCTGATAGTATTTTGCAAATTATGTTGTAGATCAATAGCTCGCGTTGTAGCTTCCCTATGTTTTTTATATGTTCCTAGAGAAACTAAGTTGAAAGATGATAGTAGCAATGATGCGGACTGGGTCCGTGATCTGAGGATTATGCTCATTGTTGCACAGAAGAATTATGTCCTTGATGCACCGCTAGGTGGCAGACCTATTGTAGGTGCAGATGTAGATGTTATGATTGTTTGGCAAGCTTGATATGATGACTACTTGATAGTTTAGTGCGCCATGCTTACAGCTTAGAATCCAGGCTTCAAAGACGTTTTGAACACCATGGAGCATATGAGATGTTCCAAGAGCTGAAATTGGTATTTCAGATCCATGCCCATGTCGAGAGGTATGAGTCCTCTGACATGTACGTCGCCTAAAAGATGGAGTAGAATAGCTCATCTAGTGAGCATGTGCTCAGAATGTCTGGGTACTACAATTGCTTGAATCAAGTGGGAGTTTATCCTCCAGATAAAGAGTGATTAACATAGTTCTCTAGTCACCGTCAACAAATTACTAGAACTTCGTGATGAACCATAATATGCAAGGGATGACAAAAGAAATTCCCGAGCTCTTCGTGATACTGAAATCAACGAAGGTAGAAATCAAGAACAAGCATCAAGTGTTGATGATTAAACAACACCACTAGTTTCAAGAAAAGGGCAGAGGGAAAGAAAGGGAACTTCAAGAAGAATGGCAAGCAAGTTGTCACTCCCGGGAAGAAACCCAAAGCTAGACCCAAGCCTGAAATTGAGTGCTTATACTGCAAAGGGACTGGTCACTGGAAGCGGAAATTCCCCAAGTATTTGGCGAAAAAGAAGGATGGCAAAGTGAAAAGGTATATTTGATATACAAGTTATTGATGTGTGCCTTACTAGTGCTCGTAGTAGCCCCTAGGTATTTGATATACCAGTTCGGTTGCTAAGATTAGTAACTCAAAACAGGAGTTGCAAAATAAAGAGAGACTAGTTTAGGGTGAAGTGATGATGTGTGTTGGAAGTGGTTCCAAGATTGATATGATCATCATAGCACACTCCTTATACTTTCGGGATTAGTGTTGAACCTGAATAAATTTTATTTGGTGTTTGCGTTGACCATGAATATGATTAGATCATGTTTATTGCAATACGGTTATTCATTAAAGACATAGAATACTTGTTATTCTGTTTACATGAATAAAACCTTCTATGGTCATACAGCCAATGTTAATGGTTTATTGAATCCAGATCATAGTGATACACATATTCATAATATTGATGCCAAAATATGCAAAGTTGATAATGATAGTGCAACATACTTGTGGCACTGCCGTTTAGGTCATATTGTTGTAAAGCGCATGAAGAAACTCCATGCTGATGGGCTTTTGGAATCACTTGATTATGAATCATTCGATACTTGCGAACCATGCCTCATGGGCAAGATGACCAAAACTCCGTTCTTCGAAACAGTAGAGCGAGCCATTGACTTGTTGGAAGTAATACATACCGATGTATGCAGTCCAATGACGGTTGATGAACGCAGCAGGTATAGTTATTTTCTACCCTTCACAGATGATTTGAGCAGATATGGGTATATCTACTTAATGAAACACAAGTTTGAAACATTTGAAAAAGTTCAAAGAATTTCAGAGTGAAGTAGAGAATCATCGTAACAAGAAAATAAAGTTTCTACGATCTAATCGTGGAGGCGAATATTTGAGTTATGACTTTGGCCTTCATTTAAAATAATGTGGAATAGTTTCACAACTCACGCCACCTGGAACACCACAGCGTAATGGTGTGTCTGAACATCATAACTGTACTTTATTAGATATGGTGTGATCTATGATGTCTCTTACCGATTTACCACTATAATTTTGGGGTTATGCATTAGAAACAACTTCATTCACGTTAACTAGGGCACCGTCAAAATCCGTTGAGACAACACCGTATGAACTGTGGTTTGGTAATAAACCTAAGTTGTCGTTTCTTAAAGTTTGGGGGTAGCGATGCTTACGTCAAAAAGGCTTCAGCCTGATATGCTCGAACCCAAATCGAAGAAGTGCGTCTTCATAGGATACCCTAAGAAAGCAATTGGTTAGACCTTCTACCACAGATCTGAAGGCAAGATCTTTGTTGCCAAGAACAAAACCTTTCTAGAGAAGGAGTTTCTCTCGAAAGAAGTGAGTGGGAGGAAAGTAGAACTGGATGAGGTAATTGTACCTTCTCTCCATTTGGAAAGTAGCTCATCTGAGAAATCTTTTCCCATGATGCTTACACTAACTAGAGAGAAATCTAATGATGATGATCATGAAACTTCAGATCAAGTTACTACAGAACCTCGTAGGTCAGGAAGATCACGATCTGCACCATAGTGGTACGTTAATCCTATTTTGGAGGTCATACTACTTGACCATGATGAACCTACGAACTATGAAGAAGCTATGATGAGCCCAGATTCCAATAAGTGGCTTGAGGCCATGAAATCTGAGATAGGATCCATGTATGAGAACAAAGTGTGGACTTTGGTGGGTCTGCCCAATGATCGGCGTCCCATATAGAATAAATGGATCTTCATGAAGAATACTGCCGCTGATGGTAATGTTACTGTCTATGAAGCTCGACTTGTTGCAAAAGGTTTTCGACAAGTTCAAGGAGTTGACTATGATGAGACTTTCTCACCCATAGCGATGCTTAATTCTGTCTGAATCATGTTAGCAATTGCCGCATTTTATGATTATGAAATCTGGCAAATGGATGTCAAAATTGCATTCATTAATGGATTTCTTAAAGAAGAGTTGTATATGATGCAACCAGATGGTTTTGTCGATCCTAAAGGTGCTAACAAAGTGTGCAAGCTCCAGCAATCCATTTATGGACTAGTGCAAGCATCTCGGAGTTGGAATATATGCTTTGATGAGTTGATCAAAGCATATAGTTTTATACAGACTTACGGTGAAGCCTTTATTTATAAGAAAGTGAGTGGGAGCACTACGGACTTTCTGATAAGTATATGTGAATGTCATATTGTTGATAAGGAATAATGTAGAATTTTCTGGAAAGCATAAAGGAGAGTTTGAAAGGAGTTTTTTAAAGAAAGACCTCAGTGAAGCTGCTTACATACTGGGCATCAAGATCTATAGAGATAGATCAAGATGCTTGATAAGATTTTTCAATGAGTATATACATTGTTAAGATTTTGAAAAGAGTTCAAAATGGATCAGTCAAAGAAGGAGTTCTTTCCTATATTACAAGGTGTAAAGTTGAGGAAGACTCAAAACCCGACCACGACAGAAGATAGAAAGAGAATGGAAGTCATTCCCTATGCCTCAGCCATAGGTTCTATGAACTATGCCATGCTATGTACCAGACTAGTTGTGTGCCTTGCTATGAGTTTAGTAAGGAGGTACGATAGTGATCCAGGAGTGGATCACTGGATAGTGGTCAAAGTTATCCTTAGTTACGTAAGAGGACTAAGGAAATATTTCTCGGTTATGGAGGTGATAAAGAGATCGTCATAAAGAATTACGTCGATGCAAGATTTACACCGATCCTGATGACTCTAGGTCTCAATCGGGATACATATTGAAAGTGGGAGCAATTATCTAGAGTAGCTCCATGTAGAGCATTGTAGACATAGAAAATTTGCAGAATACATACGACTCTAAATATAGCAGACTCGTTGACTAAACTTCTCTCACAAGCAAAACATGAGCACACCTTAGTACTCTTTGGGTGTTAATCACATAGCGATGTGAACTAGATTATTGAATCTAGTAAACCCTTTGGTTGTTGGTCACATGGCGATGTGAATTATGGGTATTAATCACATATAGATGTGAACTATTGATGTTAGATCACATGGCGATGTGAACTAGATTATTGACTCTAGTGCAAGAGGGAGACTGAAGGAAATATGCCCTAGAGGCAATAATAAAGTTGTTATTTTATATTTCATTAGATCATGATAAATGTTTATTATTCATGCTAGAATTGTATTAACCGGAAACTTGATACATGTGTCAATACATAGACAAAACACCCTGTCCCTAGTATGCCTCTACTAGACTAGCTCATTGATTAACGATGGTTAAGTTTCCTAGCCATGGACATGAGGTATCATTTGATCAACGGGATCACATCATTAGTGGAATGATGTGATGGACAAGACCCATCTGTTAGCTTAGCATAATGATCGTTTAGTTTTATTGCTACTGCTTTCTTCATGTCATATATATATATATATATATATATATATATATATATATATATATATATATTCCTCCGACAATGATATTATGCAACTCCCGGACAATGTAGGAATGCCTTGTGTGCTATCAAACATCACAACATAACTGGGTTATTATAATGATGTTGTATAGGTATCTCTAAAGGAGTTTGTTGGGTTGGCATAGATCGAGATTAGGATTTGTCACTCTGAGTATCGGAGAGGTACCTCTGGGCCCTCTCGGTAATGCACATCATATGAAGCCTTGCAAGCAATGCGAATAATGAGTTAGTTGCGGGATGATGCATTATGGAACAAGTAACGAGACTTGCCGGTAACAAGATTGAACTAGGTATGAAGATACCGACGATCGAATCTCGGGCAAGTAACATACCAATGACAAAGGGAATAATGTATGTTCACATAGCGGTTCGACCGATAAAGATATTTGTAGAATATCTGGGAACCAAAATGAGAATCTAGGTTCCGCTATTGGTTAGTTACTAGAGAGGTGTCTCGGTGAAAACTACACAGTTCTCGAACCCGTAAGGTCCGCACGCTTAACATTCGATGACGATATGTATTATATGAGTTACGTGTTTTGGTGACCGAAGGTTGTTCGGAGTCCTGTACGAGATCACAGACATGACGAGGAGTCTCGAAATGGTCGAGAAGTAAGGATTGATATATTGGATCATAGTATTCGAAGACCGGAATGGTTTCGGAAATGTTCGGGTATTATTTGGAGTACCGGGAGGTTACCGGAACCCTCCCCCCTGGGGAATTGTTGGGCCTACATGGGCGATAGGGGAGAGGGGAGGTATCCCACAAGGGAAGGGGCTGTCGGTGTCAAAACCGGTAGATCTCGGGTAGGGGGTCCCGAACTGTGCACCTAACGATCGAAGGTAACAGGAGGCAGGAAACACGATGTTTACCCAGGTTCAGGCCCTCTTAATGGAGGTAATACCCTACTTCATGCTTGATTGACTTTGATGAGTATAGGCTTTATAAGAGTTGATCTACCTTGAGATCATAGTGGCTAAACCCTAGATGTCTAGCCTATATGATTGTGATCGCCCCTACGTACTAAACCCTCCGGTTTATATAGACACCAGAGGGGACTAGGGTTGTACGAATTCGGTTTACAGAGGAAGGAAACTGCACATCCGGACACCAAGTTTGCCATCCATGCAAACAAGAGTCCCATCCGGACACAGGAGAAGACCTTCTATCTCGTATCTTCACGGCCCATCAGTCTAGCCCATGTCACATAGGCCGGCTCCCCGAGGACCCCATAGTCCAGGACTCCCTCAGTAGCCCCTGAACCGGGCTTCAATTACGATGTAGTCGGTGCGCAGATTGTCTTCAGCATTGCAAGGCAAGTTCCTTCTCCGAATACTCCAAAGAATCCCTTCGCACATGATAGCTGTATCCGGCCCTGTTTAATAATTACAACTTTAAGCTGTAAGGGCAATAAATATTCAAAACAAAGAAAGTCACTTCCATAGGCAATTTTTTTGACGAGGCATTATGTCCTAGCCTTGTTAGTATTCCGAACCGTTTTATAGCCCTCGTTTCATGTTTCGAGGCACAGTCATAGGCACGTCTTGTCAAAGCAAGGATCGCGTCCCCTTATCACGGGATTCTCATCAATAGGGGTTTGGGTGATCCAACCATGCCGTTCACACGTCCCCTTGGGAATAGGCGAGATTTAAGGCTTGTGAGAGGGCGCTTGACATCCATTGCCTCTATAAGAAGATAAGGATCTATCTTTTTATCCCACTCCTTCTTCCTCCTCAGCCTTCTGTCATTCGAGCTCCAGCGCCCAAGTCCTAATCTTTTCCATTTCCACCAAACACCCCAGCCATGTCCGAATCTGGAGCACAGGGCAAGTGGATGGCTTCCTCTGTTACAGAGGAGAACATTATGGAGCTCTGGGAAGCTAGGAACCTAGCCGCGGATATAATCCACCGCCTCCCTGCCAAAAAGCATATCATTCCCACTCCGAAGCCTAATGAGAGGGTAGTGTTCATTCCCCATTTCCTTCATGGACTGGGGTTTCCCCTCGATCCTTTCGTCTGCGGTCTTATGTTTTACTATGGCTTAGATTTTCATGATCTAGCCCCAAATCCCTTCCTCAACCTTTTGGTGTTTATCGTCGTGTGTGAGGAATTCCTCCGCGTACCTCCCCATTTCGACCTATGGCTCAAAGTCTTCAATGTGAAGCCTAAGGTGGTCAAGGCCCAACACGCGGAGTGCGGAGGCGCCATGGTGAGCAAACTCCCCAACGTCAGCTGGATAAAGGGAACCTTCGTGGAGTCCGTCAAGGGATGGTAGCAGGGTTGGTTATATATCATGGAACCCCACGATACCACATGGCCCGCCGCTCCTGAGTTCAAGTCCGGGCCCCCGATGCGGCTTACATCATGGCTCAATAAGGGCCTAGACTGGGAGTCGCCTGACGAGGTAACAACGCTGGAGAGCTGCGTCAAGGTCTTGATAAACAAGAACACCAGCCTTGCCAGCGTGATCCAGGTGACGCTTTTTTGCCGAATTCTCCCTTGTCAATGCTAGACTCAACATTTGTGGGAATTCGACCCGGTCGTTCCTCGGACCCTGCAGTGATTCTTCGGCACGACGCACGAAGAAATATGGAAGCTGTATTCAAGGCTCAAAAGTCGTGGCCAGAAACAATTGAAGACTGTGGCCTCGACTGCGCTCGTCCGGCCACTCTCATAAGTTTTATAATGATTTTAATTTTCAAATCCAAGGAGTATATTGAACTTTCCATTACTCCCGCATGGCTGGTCAAAGAAGGCGGAGCAAATCCTATGTCCAGCGCCGCTGCCCGAGGACCCAGCCACCCCTTTGTTGACAAATATGTTTGTTTTGGCGTCATATCAGGCACCGGAGAAGAAGGCCAAGAAGAAAAGCAAGGAGGCCAGAGGTGGCCTCCGCATAAGGGTGCTTTGGACGTCGTGTCCGAAGATAGCGAGACCTCCTCCTCTCATGACGAAGATGTAGAGGAGGAAGAGAGCAATTCTCCCCCTAAGGGGGGAAAGAAGAAAAGGGCGGCTTCCACGGATTTGGAGGCGGAGGCGACCAAGAAGGGGAAACCCTCCCTTTCGGATGCTTCCGAAGCGGATGCCGATGACATCCCCGAGTGGCACCCCAGGATGAAACCCTTGGCTGGATTGTAAGTATCTGAAGACACCGTATACATAGCCGAATGTATGCCTTATTATTTTAACATACTGAATTGCGCATTGCAGTCCGTCTCACGATCTCCCCCAACGATCAGCGTCATTTGGGAACTCACTAGGGCCGAATGCGATGGAGAGCAAGTTGCCTCTGCAGATCTCTCCACCCACTGCTACGGATAATACTGAAGTGTTGTTCCGAAGAACCCCTCCAGGTCACGGGGAGGTGCAGGAGGTCATGAAGGTGGCGACAGAGGGTAATACCTCTGTCACCGAAGAGAGGGGGAAATCGACCCCCGTAGAGACCGGTGACAGGGGCCATGCTCAATTTGGACCCCAACCCAATATTATTCCGGAGACCCATACGACTTCGGAAGCAGGCTAGCAGCCTCCTTCGAGAGAGGGCGCGCCATCTGCACTGGTGTCCTTTATCAATCCGGAGGCGCTGGACACTCTGGTGGAGGCGCTTCAGAGTGCTTCAATTGTGGAGGAACACTGTTCCCTTATGGGTACGGTGGTTGAAAAGGTTCGGTCCGCGAAGAGCGGATTGAACGAAGGTTATACCAGCGTTTTAATAGGCTTTGAGGTATGTGACATAATATAATTTTTGGCTATTTACAGAAGGAATGCCTGTGTATAGATAGTAGCCCCTAAGACTCTGCTTGGCGTTCGCGAAGAAAGGCCGAACAGAGGATCGAATAATACTTCACAGGTGCTAACATATATGTCTCCTTGGATGAACAGGCTACGAAGCTAGCAGCAACCTCGCATGCGGCTGAATTCTCCGAACTAAAGCGGAAGTTGGAGGCAAAACAAGGTATGTGATACCAAAGCATATCTGAAATGATATGAGTTTCCATTGGTTATCTAAATGAGCTTTATGATCACGCTCATAGGTGACACGTCTGAGGTCGAAGCCCTCAAAAGTGCACTGGCCGAGGCCAGGAAGGAGGTGGACAAGGAGCAAGCCACCCGCCGAAAATATGAAGCAAGGTTGGATGAAGTGCAACAAGAGATCACAGATGCTATAAGCAAATGTGAGTCCTTGGAGCGCAAGGTGTTGGATCAAGACTCCAAACTTGCTATGGCGCTCCAAAGTGTGAAGGAGGCCCAGGTTGAAGCCAAAGGCGCTTGTTAGGAGATCCGAGAAGCAAAGAAGATCGCGGTGGGTAAGGCCTTTAATATGCAGAGCAAATTGGTAAGGAGAACGTAGACCTTTCTGACACGCATTTGGAGTTCTCCAGGAGCGTTTGTGGATCTGCCCCGAAGTATTGCAGATGCTGCAAATTTCTTCCGAGCCAAAGAGGGGAGCTCACAGAGAAGTTGTTCTGGTCGCAGTACCTTGCGCCAGAACATTCTGTGCCCCTCAGTGATCAGCCAAAACAACTGACCGAGCTACATAGGGTGGCCGAACTGGACATGAAGGATGTCATAGTCCGTCTTAGGCCAGCTGAACCCATACCTAGTAGCTATTTTGGGCTTGTGAAGAGGCTAGTCGACGCGTGCCCACGGCTTGATGCTACAAAGAGGCCAGTCTATATGAAGGTGCCCGGATGGCCTTCGCCCATGTCAAGGTGCAGTGGGCAAAGATGAATGCCACCAGTCTTGCAACCGAGGGACCGCCCACAGGCAAGGAGCATCATACGTCGGAGCGATATTTCAAAGACGTCCTTGAAGGATTCCGTATTATAGAGGGCCTGTGTTCGAAGGACATCTTTTTTTATGAATGTATCTGTGCTGCCAAAACTTTTGTATGATGAAAACAAGGCGTTTGTATAATTTTATTCTTGTTCCATCTGAAATTATTTATCCTCCATTGCGGCCATTTATTGAATTTGAGAGTTGGCCAGTCGTCGGCTTCAGCCCCTCACGTAGATACTACGGGGGTGTTCGGATCAGCACAAAAACACACTTAACCCAACGACTTGGTCCATGAAGGAGGTGCTAGTGCGGCGAACCAGGCAATCAGACTATGCAGCTTTATCACTCTCACTTAGCCATAGGATCTTGACAATAAGATTGTAGGCGCTGCCCCTGGTATTGTTCGGTGAAACGAACTTGGGTGTTGTAGACACCTGACCAGGTAAAAACCAATCCCTCGTGTGACATGGAAAAATCGGAGGAGATTAATACCGAGTCACCGAATTGCTGACTAGCTCTCGTCGCATCATCACAGTCAATTTTCCGCTTTCTCTACTGAGGTGTTTATCTGGCCAACCAGAAACACAATCGCAGTAGTTCTCCCTTTAATTCCTTAGACAAACAATCAGAACGTAAGGTAGTAACCATAGGAGTCGGGCAACCCAACTATTGACCCATGACATGATTTAGAGGTGAAGCATATAATGCTAGATTCGAGACGCCGTATTGTACTATAGAAGTGTTAGGACTTATGGTATATTTAAGAAATGTAAGTGGCTAAATGGAGCCCCTGGCGATTTAGGTCGTGCCGAGGTGTACATGACAATCAGACGAAAGAGAGGAAGGAATACAGATTTTAGGAAATGAGCCAGTATCGAATAGTGTGGGCTAAAAACTATTTCCATTATAATCTGATTGATACGTCAAAACATATTTGTACAGATAGTGCTATAAGCATCGAGGCTATTTTACATGCCGAGCAAAAGGGAAAGCTGTGTACAAGTACTAAAAAGGGGGAAGAGGTGATCTTGAAAGATTCTTTAGGTATTCCACCATACATCTGCGCTGCTTTTCGCCTTGGTGTGTGATCCTTTGAGAGGATTAATGAATAGGTTTTCATAAGGGGCCGGAAAAAGGGCCCTTGACACCATAAAAAGGTGATGTGGGTTGTAAGGAACCTGAAAAAGGAAAAAATGAAGTTAAAAAGAGGATTGTGGGTCCAGGTACAGTTGAGCCGTATTGTGGACTTTATCCTTGACATGCCTCCATCATCGCCCATGGTATATTTAGTGCATAGTTATGTGAATGCAGTACATACACCGTTGTTCGGTTGGGGCGAAGACAGAGGCCGAATTGCTAATCGAGCTCCTGACGAGCTTAACTATCATTCTGTAGGGTAGTTTGGACTCGTTTGACAGGGTCTGGTGGCTTGGCTGCCGATGTGGAGTTCGGCTTGATAAGGCCGACCTGCACTTCCGCTGCGAGGGCCGCGGTGTGTTCCTCAGTACGGAGGGAGCGATCCATGTTTCCATGGACTGTTATAACACCGCGTGGTCCTGGCATTTTGAATTTTAGATAAGCATAGTGCGGGACCGCATTGAAGCGGGCAAACACAGTTCGTCCGAGCAGTGCCTAATAGCCATTGCGAAAAAGGACGATGTCAAAGATCAAGTCTTCACTTCGGAAGTTATTCGGTGAACCGAAGATGACCTCCAATGTGATTAGCCCGTGCAGCGGGCCTCTACACCAGGTATTACTCCTTTAAAGGTAGTTTTGGTGGGTTTGATTCTTGATGAGTCAATACCCATTTTCTGAACCGTGTCCTGATAGAGTAGATTAAGACTGCTGCCACCATCCATGAGGACTCTCGTGAGGTGGAAGCCATCGATAATTGGGTCGAGGACCAATGTAGCTGAACCTCCATGACGGACACAGGTTGGATGGTGCATGCGATCAAAAGTGATCGGGCATGCTAACCATGGGTTGAATTTGGGGGCAACTGGCTCTATCGCATAGACGTCCCTTAACGCGCGCTTGCGCTCCGTTTTGGGGATGTGAGTAGCATATATCATGTTCACCGTCTTGATCTCGGGAAGAAATTTCTTCTGTTGCCCTCTGTTCAGTGGATGAGGTTCCTCGTCGTCATCCTCGCCGGGCGACCCTTTCCCCGTGTGCTTGGTGTTTAACTTACCGGCCTGTTTAGAGACCCAATAGCTTCTGTTGGTATGGTTGGTAGGCTTGTCAGGGGTGACGTGAATATGGCAAGGTCGATCGAGTATTCGGTCCAGGCTAGATGAACTGTCTTTGTTTCTTTTGAATGGCTTCTTCCGCTGACTGGGATTGGAGCCACTGAATCCGGTGTTGACCGCCATGTCTTCGGCATTGTCAGTGTTGCTCCAACGCTTGTTTTTGTTGCGTCAAGGTCTACCATTTCTGTTCCTTGCTTCGGAAGTGCTAGGATCGCTGGTACTATTGCTTCTACGGGCAAGCAAGCTATCTTCGCCTGTGCAAAAGCGGTTCATAGTGATGTGAGGGCTGCCATGGACTTCGCCTTTTCTTGGCCGATGTGTCGGGCAAAACATTCGTTGCGGATGGTGTGTTTAAATGGTCCTAGAGCCTCGGCGTCCGGACAATCAACAATTTGGTTCTTTTTTATTAGGAACTGGGTCCTGAATTTTCTGGCTGACTCTCCGGGCTGCTGGTCTATGTGACTGAGGTCATCGGCGTCCGGAGGCCGGATATAAGCGCCCTGGAAGTTGTCTCTAAAGGCATCCTCCAGGTCTTCCCAGCTTCCAATAGAGTTTTCTAGGAGGCTGCTTAACCAGTGCCGAGTTGGTCCCTTAAGTTTGAGGGGTAGGTATTTGATGGCATGTAGATCATCACCACGAGCAATGTGAATGTGGAGAAAAAAATCTTCGATCCATACTGCGGGATCCATTGTGCCATCATATGATTCTATGTTCATGGGTTTAAACCCTTCTGGGAACTGGTGCTCCATTACCTCACCGGTGAAGCATGGGGGGTGTGCGGCGCCTCTATATCGGGCAACATCAAGACGCAGTTCGGATGGAGTCCGTATGCGGTTCTCGGCCCGGGTGAGGTTGTGCTTGTCGCGCCAGGCCTAATGGCCATCCTCTCGCGCTGGGGCACGCCCCCGTGATCCATAGATTGATCTGGTCTGACAGTCTCTATTAGCCAGGTCTTGTCGTAGGTCATAAGTGTATCGTACAGCTGTGTCTCTCTGCCTTTATGGTGGGGTGGTGCAGGCTGGTGTTCGGCTTGAGTTGCCGCTCTGTCCCGGGCACGTGGGGGTCGGTCAGGTCAGTCAGCGGCGTTACGTGTTGGCGGTATAGCCTCTGGGGCCTCATCATCGAATTGGGGTAGCAGCTTCTGCTTTGGATAACTTTTAGTTGGGCGTTCGAGGCCATGTTCCTCGGCTGCTAGGACATCAGTCCATCTGTCGTTGAGCAGATCCTGATCAGCTTGAAGCTGCTGCTATTAGCCGGCGCTTAAATCTCTCTTGTTGGAGGGGTTCCTCTGGCATGATGAGTTCTTCATCGCTGAGGCTCTCATCCTCTTTGGAGGTCCGTAAGTAATTACTATCCTCCGAGTCCTTGTTCCCAATAGGGTCGGGCCCTGCCGGACCCAGTTCTGCACCTAAGGGCCTCGCCGCTGCTGTTTCCTCCTCCTCAACTTCTCTCTGTGCCACTAGCACAGCACTGACCACTTGATTTATTGTCACGAGGTACAGCAGCAATGGCTCTTGTGGTTTGGGCGCGACCAGTATTGGCGTAGAGGAGAGGTATCTCTTCAAATCTTGCAGTGCTGCCTCTGCCGCCGGTGTCCATTTCATTGGACCCGCCTTTTTCAGAATCTTGAAAAAGGGGAGGGCACGCTTAGCAGATTTAGAGATGAACCTACTTAGGGCGGCGACACAGCCGGCAAGCCTTCAGATATCTTTGACTTGTCTTGGCGCCTCGATCTGCTCAATTGCTTTGATCTTGTCGGGGTTCGCTTCGATCCCCAGTGGAGACACAACGAACCCAAGAAGTTTGTCGGACGGGACACCGAATACACACTACTCTGGGTTGAGTTTGAGGTCGATCTTGCGCAAATTCGCAAATGTTTCCTCCAGGTCCTGCACGAGCGTGGCCTTATCCTTGGTTTTGACCACTATGTCATCCATGTAGGTTTCCATATTTCTATGGAGCTGGGGCTCAAAATCAATTTGGACTGCTCGAGCGAGCGTCAAACCAGCGCTTTTCAACCCCAAAGGCATCCTTACGAAGAAGTACGTAACACATGGGTTGATGAACGCGGTCTTGCCTTCATCTTCTTTTTTCATGAAGATCTGATGATGTCCTAAGTAAGCATCAAGGAACGACAGCAGGTCGCACCCAACAGTGGAGTCCACTATCTAGTCAATACGTGTCAATGGGAAAGGGTCCTTTGGACAGGCTTTATTGATATCAGTATAGTGATACATAGCCTCCACTTCCCATTCGCCTTATGTACTACTACTGGATTGGCCAGCCACGTCGGGTGGAGAACTCCCTTTACCAAACCTGCCGCCTCCAACTTCCTGATCTCCTCGATGATAAACTCCTGTCGCTCCAAAGCTTGCTTTCTGACCTTTTTCTTGACGGGCCGTGCATGAGGGCAGACAGCAAGATGGTGCTCAATCACCTCCCTGGGAACGCCGGGGATGTCGGATGCTTGCCCTGCAAACACGTTGACATTCTACTACAGGAAGGCGACGAGGGTGCTTTCCTATTTGTTGTCAAGGGTGGAGCTTTTGGTAAAAGCTCCGCCCGTGCCATCTTCCTTGATGGACACCTTCTTGGTTTTCGGCAGGGCCGCCTTGGACTTCTTGCTCTTGCCAGTAGAGCTCTCTAGTACATCTCCGGTGGGAACACAACACTCTTAAGAGGTCCGTTTGCCGGAGAGAGTACAGGAGCCCTTGCTGGAGCCAGGAGTCTTACCGGCGGCCAAGGCCTTGCTAGCCTTCTTCTCAGCGACCGGAGCAGGTCCCTTGGCGGCCGACGCTGCAACCGCCTCTCGATAAAGTTGATCGGTGCAGATGAGCATGTCTTTCTTATCACAGCTGACGATGATGATGCTCATCGGGCCAGTCATCTTCAACTTGTTGTATGCGTAGTGTGATGCTGCCATGAACTTGGCCAGTGCTGGGCGGCCAAGGATCCCGTTGTATGGCAACGGGATCTCAGCGACACCGAAAACGATCCTCTCCATCCTGTAGTTGAGGTCGCCACCAAATGTAACTAGTACGTGACCTTTCCCTTCGGCTAACTTCTCCCTCGATTGATCCCTTGGAACGTGCCCGTCTCCTCGAGATCTTCATCGGGGATCTGCAGCCTCTTTACCATGTTGGGCGAGATCAAGTTAAGGCCGGCCCCACCGTCAACTAACATCTTCGTGACCTTGAGGTTGCGTATTGTTGGCGATACCAGGCAAACACCTGACCGCAGTTGTGCGATCAAGGTGATCCTCGGCGTCGAAATCGATAGGCATGTGGGACCACCTCAACGGCTTCTGGGAGTCCACCATTGGTTCCATTGCATTAATCTCACGCGCCCTATCTCAGTTGGTGATAGGAAGAATGCAACGAACCACATCCGTCAACACACATGACTTCTGTCGCTTTCTGGAACTCGTGCTCAGTGGATTCGTCATCCTCATCATGTTCATCATCCTCCTCTTTCTTGTCCCGTCCTTGGGCAGGCCTCTCTTGTTGCTTTTCCTTGTTGCCGCGTCCTCCTTATACGCTGCACTTCTTGCCAGACCCTTCAGCGCCTCCTTGGCCCTTCTCCTTGTCTCGTCTCTTGTACTCAGCCCTTTGCTTCTCCATTAGCAGCTCCACTTGGCGGCAGTTCTGGAGGTCATGGCCCTTGGTACGGTGAATCTTGCAATACTGCTTGTCGGAGCCCTCCGACTTGCCGGCAGCTGCCAAGGCCCTGCAGGGATCGCACCTGGCAACCTCCTTAGCGGGGTCGTCATCCTTGGCCTTCTTGGCCGTGTCGGGGTCGCCGGATTCCTCAACGGCAAGCACAGTCTTGCCCTTGTGTTTCCTGTTATGCTGCTGGCCCTTCTTTGCTGGGGTGATGATGTCTTCGTCTTCAGAGTCACTTCCCACATCAGCATCTTCGCCAGGGTACTTCCTTCCTTCCTCCGCTCTGGCACATCTGTCAGCCAGAACGTAGAGCTTGGCAACATCTGCGACCTTGTTCATGGCCAACTCTTCACTCATCTTTCGATTGCGCACGTTCTGGTGGAATGTGCTGATGAAGGCGGCGGGATGAACATTGGGGATGTTGTACTGCACATGGTTGAATCTTTGTATGTACTTGCACAAAGATTCACCGTCTCTCTGAGGGATCACGTGCAAGTCACTTGCCTGTCCAGGAGCTACGTGGCCGCCCGTGAAGGCACCAACAAACTCGTGGCACAGGTCAGACCAAGAAGCAATCTATTGGCAGATGCATCAACCATGACCTGACGTTGGGCTTGAGTGCCAACGGGAAATAGTTGGCGAGTATCTTATCGTCTCATGCTCCGGCAGCTTGCATCGCGATAGTGTAAACGCTCAGGAACTCCGACGGGTGAGTTTTGCCGTCGTACTTCTCTGGACCTCTGGTTTGAACATGCGGGTGTTGGGCCACTGGAACTGCCATGGCTCACGGGTAAATGCTGGACAAGTGATTGCATATGGCAAGTCACTAACATCCCCCAGCGCAGGCATGTACTCAGCGGGTCCAGCACGCCTATTAGACTGGTGACGTGCTTCCCATTGCCGCTCGATAGTGGTATGGGCGCCCTCCTTGAGGATCTCTCGAAGAACTTGACGTTCACTACAAAAAAAATACACTTCCGTGATGATACGTGTTTGTCACAGTAGGTCGTGTTTTTTGTCATGCATGTACATCCATGACAAATTTATGACAGAATCAAGATAGTCATACCTGTGCTGTCGTAGAAGTGTTCCATGACATTACCAAAATTATCATCACGGAAGTGTCCACTTCCATGACGATAAATCGCGCGTCACAGAAGTGCTTTAGTCAAGGGTGACCGACACGTGGCATCCACCATAACGAAACGCCGTTAAGCTATCGGGTCGGGTTTTGGATCCGATAACCCGTTAACAGCCCTGACCAATGGGGATTTTCCACGTGTAAAATCATCATTGGCTGGAGGAAACACGTTTCGGCTCACCGTTGGGATAGATGTCATCCGCTCATTGGACCGAAGGTGCCTATGATACGGCGACACGTGGCACGGCCCAACAGAGGCCCATTCCTATGAAAAGGCGGGCCCGTTTGACTTGGTCAAAAGGTGGCGGGCCGGCCCACGGAAAGCCTGTTAACGGCCTGTTCGCATATAGCCCATTTACGGCCCACTAACCCAGGGCCCGTTACACCCTATCCGAATTCGGGCCAGTAGCGTCATCTGGGCCGTCCAATATGATTCAGCCCATTTTAACTTCCGGCCCATGTGTGGCCCTTGACTTCTTTCGGCCCATATGAGGACCTTTGTAACTTTTGGCCCATTAATGGCCCGTGGTGAAACTGGCCCGTAATAAACAGTGTATCACTTTATACCCATTAACGGCCGGTTATTCCATTGGGCCGTTTCCAGCCCAAGTTATGTTTCGGCCTTCTCAGGGCCCATTGATTCTTGGGCTCATTTGCAGCATTCGGTTACATACGGCCCGTTACTGTCATTTTCTGCTTGTGGGCCAAATTCAGCCCGTCGTTACAGTCGGCCCGTTTGCGGACCGTTAATATGTTGGGCCATTTTCATGTCAGAAAAACCCATTGGGCTGTTTTCATAGAGTTAACAAATACGGCCTATTAACGGCCCGTTATGGTCCACGAATAGTACGGCCCATGATTGGTGAAATGATGATACGCCCCGTAGAAGGCCCATGGATCCTACGGCCCATATGAGGCCCATGGATAGTACAGCCCGTAGAATGCCCATGGATCATATGGCCCGTAGAAGGCCCATGGACCCTACGGCCCGTAGAAGGCCCATTGATCCCTAAGGCCCATATAGAAGGCCGATGGATCCTACGGCCCGTATAGAAGGCCAATGGTCCTACGGCCGAACGAAGGCCCATGGATCATAAGGCCTCCAGGAGGCCCATGGTTACAACAGTCCGTGTGTTTGCATGATTATTTTGGCCTAGTTACCAAAAATAGGATATTGTGGCCACTAGAAAAACACATAAAAAGAACTGCAGTGACTACAAGCAAACAACTAAACAAGACAATAAGGAAATAAATAAGCAAGCAATTAAGGCTAGCCTATTACCGCTATTAAACATATTACATCCACTGGGTATCAAAGTTCGCCACCAGTGCGAATATAGGGAACAAAGCAGCATATTACATACACTGGCCGTCAAAATTGGCCACCAGTGCAAATAAACACGACAGCAAAACAAGAGCATAAATGAAACAACTTAAGAAGAGCTCAAGAAACGTTATCCCGTGTATCCACCATGCTGGCAATAAGCTTAGCAAGCTGATTAGCTTTGTCCTGTTTGGCGCTAAAATCCTCCAACGCTTGCTGTTGCACCAGAAAGTATGCATCTGAATGCTCCAGGGACTTCTGCAGTCCTTCCGCTTCTTATCGCAGCACAGCTGATCGATGTCTTTCAGCTTGTAGTTGAGACTCAAGAAACCGAACTGATTTAGACAGTGAGTTTGAATAGCTTGTGCAAGCGGTAGTGGCCGGTAACTCGAACACTAAACCAAGACAGGACTTTGGGGTTGTCTCGCTGTCTTCAAGATAGTCTTCCTTAGCTGTTTTATCAGCATTGTTGGAGACCAACAAGGAGGTGTCACTATCCTGAACCTTATCTGCATTACTTCCTTTACCATTGCTTAATAAGGCACTCTTCCCCAATATTCTGTCAGCATTCTAAAAGAAGAAACAAGCAGACACATAACAAGTTTAGCATGTAGTAGTATATGAAACTCATTTCGGTGAACCAGTTCATTAGTAAGGTGGACAGGATTAAACTACCAAGTCTTCTATTGCCAAGTACTAGTACATAATAAAAGCATCAAACAAACATATATCTATGTCCTATGGTCACTGCATTGTCTTGCCAAATCAAAATAGAGACACGGTTCAAATCATATCAGTTCAAGACAAAGCAGGAGTTAAAGAATACAAAGCATGGGAAACAACACGGCACAACAAGATTTCAGATGGGTACCACGGGTCTACATGTACAACAACACTATTGGCTCTGTTGTGATGCCAGTAATGTGCATGATATGAAAGTCAACTTGTAAGTGCATCTAGTGCCCCTTAGTGATTTTGGTGTATTGAAGACTTATAGGTTAAGGGACTAATGCGTTTGTGAGTGTACACAGGTCTATAAGTCTATGAGGAGTTTGATATTTACAGATAAAGTCGACCCCTAAAAATGAAGTTCTTCGACTGAAGACTTTGATATTCTGCAGACTTTCTGAAGACGTTCTGAAGACTTTGAAAGTGAAGAAATTGGTGTGACCTTGAAGACTTGGTATTCATTTGAGGAACATGAAGCGTGAAGACTTTTGTTTTCGTAGTTTCATTTTCTCTTTCTTGAGTCGTAGGAAACACCGTACTGTTAAAGGGGGTCAAGGAAATACTATGGAAAAATTTCCATGTGATGCTCAACTCAAATCCTACACCTACCAATCCCTTCGAGTGAAGCAATTGGAAATCTCATATAGTTCAGTCAATTTCTTCAGTGACAGAGACGCAGTTCTTCTGGTCACTGAGGACTTTGCTCTAACTGAGGAGTTAGGAATTCGCAGTGCGAATTGCCTACACAGTGAGGAACATGATAGCCCTGAGGAATTTGAGAGCCAAATTTCCGACCGTTGTTGTGCTGCGCGCCAGCTGTCCCAAAATATCCTATCCACCTAACGGTCATATCATTGAAGGGCATTTATGTCTTATCATGTCGGGCTGCTCCCTAGGCTATAAATAGCCGCCCCCTACAACCACTAGCTGGTTGGCTGCTCCGAGAGAACTTGACACTTGTCATTTGAGAGCAATCCATCCTCCGAGGACTTTGAGCGAAAATTATCAAGTGAGGAAAACCCAAAACCAAAGCCCCACAAACCCAAAGTGATTGAGCATCACTGAAGAAATTGATCCTGCGTGGATCCCACGCTTGTTACCTTTGAAGAGTGTGCTTCTTCCAGACGGTTAGGCGTCATGGTCTAGAGCATCCAAGAGGAATTGTGGATCGCCAAGTGACCGAGTCTGTGAAGGTTTGGAAGTCACCTGAAGACTTACCATGAGTGATTGGACGAGGTCTGCGTGGCCTTAGTTCAAGGAGAATACGGTGAGGACTGGGTGTCCTGAGCTGCGTGCTCATCGACTGGGTGTCCAGGACTGCGTGTCCTCGAGTTTAAATACTCAGCCGCTCCAACCAGACGTACAACTGAGACAGCAGTTAGAACTGGTTTACCAAATCATTGTCTTCACCAACTAACTGGTTCTATTTCCTCAACCCTTTCATTTCCTCATTACTGTGTTGAGTGTTTGTTCATATCTGTGCTTGAAGACTTTGACTGAAGACTTTCTCAAATTCCTCAGTTCAATTTCTTCAGTCTGTTTGTCTTCGTCTTGTGTTATCCTGTGATTACGCTTTCTGTACTCTGTGCTAGTCTTCATTTCATCATGATGACCATGCTTGTATTCCGTTATGCTTATTTCTGAGTACTTATTCTGCTGCAAGTAGTTCTTCGCTAAGGAATTTTCTCACCAGCAAATTCCTCAGTGAAGAATTCATAAAAATTGCCTATTCACCCCCCCTCTAGTCGATATAATGCACTTTCAATTGGTATTAGAGCAACGTACTCCCTTGTTCTGTGTGATTTTGGTTTAACCGCCTAGAGTTTTAGTTATGTCGACCGCAGGTATGAAGAAAGTGACATGCCCTATCTTTGACGGTCATGATTATCCCAAGTGGAAGGCCATGATGAGGAAGCGCCTCATGGCAATGAACAGCGAGCTGTGGACCGTTACTGAGATTGGTCTTACTGATCTATGCAAGATGGCGGACGCTGATGATATTCGCAAGTACACTCGACTTGACATCATGGCGAAGGATATCATCTGTTCCTGCCTATCCAGAGATCAATTCGGGCGCATTATGCATCTTGGCAATTTGAAGCTTATCTGGGACCAAATCTCTGATGTCTATGAAGGTCATCGAACCCGTCATGATCCCTGGTTTGAGGATTTCAAGGAATCTCTCAAAACGATGACTTTCGAGCCAGAATCATCATCCTCTGCATCATGTCCCATGGCAGAGGGTGACAAGGTAATGAATGCTCCTCATCCGAGTTTTGTGACGATGAATCTGATAATGATGAATCTGATGATGATATTGAATCTTGTTATACCAAACTTGTTTGCATTGCCACTAAACAACAAACGGCTTTGGAACAAGTTCAAAGCATGCTAGACAAAAGTGAAGATATGTTGGGTAAAGAAATGGATCAGTCAAAAGCATTGGGTGAATGTCTTCAGAGAATTCACTCCAAGTTTGACGTCCTTCAAGATCAACATAATACTCTCTTGACTGATCATGAGAAGCTTTCTTCTAAATCTCTTCAAAGAAAGCAAGATCTTGAGAAGCTGAGAGTGTGTTATGAAGATCTTCAGAAGGAGCGCGATTCATTACTAGCTCAACAAATCATCGCTTCTCAAGAAGAATTTGTTCCTCCATGCTTAAAGTGCATTGAACGTGAATCTGCTAATTCTTCACCTGAATGTTCAAATGCTTCAACTGTTACAAATTCTTCACCTGCCTCTGCTATCACTAATTCCTCATCTGAGGACATTGCTAGTATCACTAACAATGCAGGGCTGAAGAAATTGTACATGACAGGCATGTACAAAAGCCTCAAAGGGCATCAGACTCTTTGTGATGTGCTTAAAAAGCAGATCCTCAACAGAAACCCTAGGAAAGAGGGTATTGCCTTTGAGAGGAAACTCAATGCTGATGGAACATATTGGAAGCCTGAGCAGTACCCCGAAACCTCATGGGTTGCTGCAAAGGGACCTCCAGTTGATCCATCTAACTTATCTGGCTTTACATGTGAATCTCCTCATTCTTCTGATGAGTCATTTGACTCCAACTATAAACTGTTCAAAAATCAGAATGGTGAAGTATTTGCTACATATGTTGGCACTAACTGCAGGAACGGTTCCCCTATGAAGAAAATCTGGGTTCCCAAAAGTTATGTTGAAAGTCTTCAGGTGAATGTCCTCATGACACCACCTGTGAAGAACAGGAACCCCAGATCAAATTCTTCATGTGGACCAAATTCTTCATATGGATCCAAGTCCTCATACGGACCAAATTCCTCACATGGATCAAATTCCTCAAAAGGATCAAAGTCCTCATATGATTATCATTGTGCTAACAACTCTGTCTCGCAGGGTAGAGCTAAGGGCTATGAATATGTGCATTATTCTTCAAACCATTATGTTCATAAGTCCTCGAAGAATTTCTCTGCTTATTCATATGCTCACCCTAACCCCTCTTATGTGAAACGAAATGGTTTGGCCTCTATGCCACCATTCTCGTATGGTGCTCGCAGAGTGATGAACTCTTTGCCACCCCTTCAGATGTGGGTGGTGAAGAAAAAGAACTAATCTCTTCTGTAGGGTCAGGTCTCCAGACGTGCTTTAAGGTCTGAAGAATTTGCTGGGGACCTGACGAAATTGCCTGAAAGGACGCAGGCGAATCATGATGAAATGAACCTTCATTTCACACGTCCTCATACTGCTATATCTGTTTACTGCTTGATGAAATTCATCTGATGAACTTGATATCATATTCTTCACTGATGAAGCATATGAGATTGTAAGCTACACTAATTCATCTGCAGGATGATCAACCCAAAACTACTGAATGGGTCCTCGATAGTGGATGTACAAATCACATGACTGGTGACAAGAATCTATTGATGGATGCTCCCTTATCACCGTCACATCTGAAGCATATAATCTTTGCTGACAAAGGCAAAAGTCAGGTATTGGGTCTTGGTAAGGTTGCAATCTCTAAGGATAAACACATGGACAAAGTCATGCTTGTTGAGTCCTTAGGATACAACCTCATGTCAGTCTCAATGCTTTGTAATCTCGATATGGTTGTTGTCTTTGGCAAGTATCGCTGTGTTGTGATTATGGCAGCTGACAATTCCAAAGTCTTCGAAGGCTTTAGGAGAGGAGATTTGTATATTGTTGATTTCTCTACAGGACCACAACCAGCCGTGTGTCTACTCGCAAAAGCTTCAGAAGGCTGGCTATGGCATCGACGACTTGGTCACGCAGGCATGAGGAATTTGCACACGCTTGCGAAGAAGAAGCATGTCATTGGCATTGAGAATGTCAAATTCCTCAAGGATCACTTATGCGGAGCCTGTGAAGCTGGAAAAATGACCAAGGCCAAGCATCCAACGAAGACTATCATGACCACTACTCATCCATTCGAATTGCTTCACATGGACCTGTTCGGACCTAATCATTACTCAGTAGTCACTAATGATGCATCTCTATGTGGTTTTGTCATTGTTGATGATTATTCTCGATATACATGGGTACACATTGTTACTTACAAACATGAAGTGCAGGAAGTCTTCAAACGATTTTCCTCGAGGGCTTCAACCAACTTTGATGTGAAGATCAAGCACATCAGAAGTGACAATGGAACGGAGTTCAAGAATTCCGGTCTTGATGACTATCTTGATGAACTTGGTATTACTCATGAGTTATCTGCTCCCTATACACCTCAGCAAAATGGCGTTGTGGAGCGCAAGAACAGAACTCTTGCTGAGATGGCTCGCACTATGCTTGATGAATACAAAACGTCTCAGCGTTTTTGAATTGATGCAATTGATACTGCGTGCCACATCATCAACAGAGTATATCTTCACAAATTCTTCAAGAAGACGGCCTATGAACTCCTCACTGACAAGAAACCCAATGTGAGTTATTTCAAAGTCTTCGGTGCTAAATGTTGGATTAGAGATCCTCACAACAACTCTAAATTTGCACCGAAAGCACATGAAGGTTTTATGCTTGGTTACGGAAAGGACTCGCACACCTACAGAGTCTTCAACATTGTTCTTCACAAGATTGTTGACACTGTAGATGTGCGGTTTGATGAAACTAATGGCTCGCAAAGAGAGCACCTACCTTCTGTGTTAGATGAACCAGCACCAGAGGATTCTATCAAGTTCAAGGCAACTAAGGATGTCTTTCCTACTGAAGAATCTGCTGAAGAATTCATTCCTGTTCATGAAGAACGTCGAGCTGATGCACCTGAAGAAAATGCTGAGGAAAATGGTGCTGAAGAAAATGCTGATCAAATTCCTCAGCGACAACCAACTCATCCTCGCGTTGCAAAACAAGTGCAAGTGGAGAAGATCATCGATGACATTAGCGCACCAGGTCCTCTCACACGCTCAAAAGCTTCACATTTATCTAACTTTTGTGGGCACTATGCTTTTGTCTCTATCACAGAGCCCACTAAGGTAGATGAAGCATTTCTGGAGCCGGAGTGGATTCAGGCTATGCAAGAAGAATTACATCAATTCGAGCTTAACAATGTCTGGGAATTGGTCAATCGCCCAGATCCTCGCAAGCATAATATCATTGGCACGAAGTGGATCTACCGCAACAAGCAAGATGAAAACGGCCTTGTGGTGAGGAATAAGGCACGACTAGTAGCTCAAGGCTACACACAGGTTGAAGGAATTGATTTCGACGAAACTTTTGCACCTGTTGCTAGACTTGAGGCTATTCGCATATTACTTGCTTATGCTAATCATCATGATATCATCTTATATCAAATGGATGTGAAAAGTGCATTCCTCAATGGTAAGCTTGAGGAAGAAGTATATGTTGCTCAACCCGCAGGTTTTGAAGATCCAAAGAATCCTGACAAAGTCTTCAGACTTAATAAGGCCCTCTATGGCCTCAAGCAAGCCCCTCGGGCGTGGTATGATACATTGAAGGAATTCTTCGTGAAGAATGGCTTCACACCCGGTTCACTCGACCCTACTCTCTTTGCTAAATCTTATGATGGTGAACTGTTTGTGTGCCAAATATATGTTGATGATATATCTTGGGCTGTACTAACCAACGTTATAGTGATGAATTTGCCTATATGATGAGTGAAGAATATCAAATGTCTATGATGGGAGAGTTGAAATTCTTCTTAGGTCTTCAAATTCTTCAGCAGCGCAATGGCATATTCATATCTTAGGAGACATACCTCAAAGATGTACTGAGGAAATTCGGCATGCAAGATTGCAAAGGCGTCAAAATTCCTATGCCCACAAATGGCCATCTATGCACTGATGAAAATGGTATTGACTTCGATCACAAGGTATACCGCTCCATGATTGGTTTTTTATTGTACTTATGTGCGTCTAGGACAGATATAATGCTTAGTGTTTGCATGTGTGCCCGATTTCAAGCTGCACCGAAGGAATCACACCATAAGGCTGTGAAGCATATTCTTCGATATCTAGCTCACACACCAACACTAGGATTATGGTACCCCAAGGGCTCTGCTTTTGATCTCATTGGATATTCTGACTCTGACTATGCTGGTGATCGTGTGGACCGCAAGTCAACATCTGGCACTTGTCATTTCCTCGGACGATCTTTGGTCTGTTGGTCCTCGAAGAAACAGAACTATGTATCACTGTCTACTGCTGAAGCTGAATACATTGCTGCTGGCTCTTGCTGTGCTCAACTGCTTTGGATGAGGCAAACCCTCAAGGACTATGGCGTCAACGTGAAGAATGTGCCTCTCCTCTGCGACAATGAGAGTGCCATCAAGATTGCTCACAACCCAGTTCAGCACTCAAAGAAAAAGCACATTCGGATTCGTCATCATTTTCTTCGTGATCATGTGTTGAAGGGCGACATCTCCATCGAGCACGTGAAGACTGAAGAACAGCTAGCTGATATCTTCACTAAGCCCTTGGATGAGAAGAGATTTAGCAAGTTGCGGTGTGAGCTAAATATCTTAGAATCTTTTATGTTCTTTGAAAAGGACACACATCCTAACACTTACGCAAAATTGATGACTTAGATGTGCAACACATGAAGAAACGTTTTTCTTCAATCAATGAAGAATAACACTCTAAGTGTGAAGAAATTAATGAAGAATTTGATTCTCAGAACCCTACAACAATTGTACGCGGTGTCTGAAATCATCATTCTTATACGGTGGGTCACGCCACCACAAAAAGTTGAAAATCTTCAATTTGAGTTTTTCCTCAGTTTTTGAAAGTCTTCAGTTTTTCAAATTCTTCAACTTTGCAAAATCTTCACTATTTCCGTCGTTTTTCTTCATTGGCAATATATATATATATATGAGTTTATGTCCTCTACAACATTCACTTATAGCTATTTCTTCAAGTTGCTTTCTCTACTAAGTGAATGTGATCGGACCATTCCCCCTCTATGCTATACTCAACCCAATCTATTCACAAATTCTTCATGTGCGTTCTAATTGAAACTCGTTCAAAATCTTCACTGTTTCCTTGTCAGCTGAAGAAATTGTGAACGAAACATTAAAACAAATGTAATGCAGATTTTCGGTTTTGCTGCTCAAACTGTTCTGCATCCCACGATGCATTATTTTATTCACCCAAAATCTTCGGGCGAACAGTTTTTCACCATGGCTATAAATACCCCTCTCCCCTTCCTCACTTCATTTACTCCGCTCGGCCGCTCTCTCTCTCTTGAGCTCCTCAAACCCTAGCGCCGCCGCTACTCCATCATCGCCGGTGAGGAAGAGCTTCGCTGCCTCGACCTCGTCGCCGTCGTACTCGCGCCGGTTGCGGAAATCTTCACTCCGCCGCCGCCGTAGCTGTCTTCCTCTGCCAAGTTTGGGCGTGGGAGATCTAACTTGACGAACTTCACCTCTGTTCATCTGAGTTCATCGTGTTCTTCACTTCGGGTCATTAAAAGTTACTTTTATTACTCACTTTGATTCTCAAACTTTCCTGAAAATCTTCAAAGGTGTTTTATTCTTCAAATCTTCACACATATGAACACCTCACACATTGTATGTTCTTGATCCATTTCTCTAAGCAATCATTTTCTTCAAGATTCCTCAATTGTGTGGATCTTCGATCTGTACAACTCTAGAACCTAAGACAAAGAACGCTTAGTGAAATTCCTCAAGGCTCATCTGGTCAAATTCCTCAAAACTTGTCTTTTCGAAAAACCTTCTGAGAACACATATGACCTCTTCAAATTCCTCGCACCTACACTCTATTCACAGGTACTCATGTCCGCTGCTGAATCACTAGGTTCTCATCAACTTAACTCATTTGCAGCGTTCCTCGAAGAAAAATTGCATACTTCTTCAGAGTGTTCAATTGTTCAAATTCCTCATCTGAAGAATATGGCTGAAGGTAAGAGACCGCAGAAAGGAGGAAAGAAGCCTGAGGTCATGACTGCTTTCGAGATCCCTGATGAAATCTATGCTGGCTATTGCACACCTGATGAAGCAAAATTTGGCAAAGAAACCAAAAATCAGCGCAAGGTGCGCATACAGAAGATTGAACGGAGATGGGCAAGGGAATGGAGGGAATACCGATATGTTACTCCAAAGTACATGAAGAAATTTGCCCTCAATCCTCCATGCCCAAGAGCTCCATTGGCACCTGGCCAAGTAGCTGATCCCACCAGCATCAAAAGTGGTCAGGACTTTCCTGAAGAATGGGCTAAGCGCCAAGCCAAATTGGCAAGGCAAGCCAAGGAGGCAGTGAAGAAATTCAATGAGGATTCTGCCACTGCTACTGCAACTGAGGCCTCGGTCAGTCCAAGGAAAGCCATGCCAAAGAAGCCTGCTCGTAAGCCAAGTGCTTCACCAACAGCGCCCTCACGGCCAAGTTCCTCAGCTATGCCCTCACGGCAAACTCCTTAGACTGCTACTACTCCACCAAATTCCTCAGCAGCTCCATCAAAGTCCTCAGCTCCTGTGCATCTGGCTACATGTCAAAGGTCTACGGGGTTCTCAATTGCTTCTAGTGTCTCAGCAAGTTCCTCAGCTGCACCAATTTCCTCATCAGGCCCCACATTGTTGAAGACTAAAGCAACAGCTGGACACGGTCCTCGGCCAAGTCCAAGAAAGAAACAGGTCACATTCCATGTGCCCTCTGATGATGAAGCTTCTGATGATGAAGCTTCTGATGATGAACTTGCAGAAATCATCAGAGACAGACAGGTGAAGGCCGCTAGAGCCAAAGGCACATCTGTGCCACTGCTTTTGGATCCGAGGAAAATCCTCGATTACATTGACCTCTGGCACAAGGATCCAAACACCCCCATGCCTGATTTTCATCTGACTCCTGGTCAAAGACACATGCTGACCCATTTCATCACTCAAGAGAAATGGAAATTTGAAAAGGCCAGAGAGATCAAGAAAGCTCAATACAGAAAGGAGAAGCTCCTGAAGAAAAATGTTGTCAGAATGACACCTGAGGAACTTCTCTAGGCTCAGCTGAAATTCAAGCCCTCAGCAAAGACTTTGATGCCTACTATGCTGATTGGCAAGGAGCCAAAGTGAGATTCGTCAACCTGACAAAGAAAATGACAAATGTTGCAGCTCCATCGCAACAAGAAAATATTCGGGCTGCAGACTTTGCTCAGCCTGCTGAAGAACATGCCAGCACCGCTGATGACTTTCAGCTTGCTGAAGAAAATGCTAGTTCCAGGGCTGATGACTCCATTCCATCCGCTGAAGAAATTGCCAGGGCATCCACTAGTGGTGCGCCTGAAGAAACTGAAGAGATCAGGGCAACTGCATCAGTTGCGCCTGAAGAAAATCAACCAGATTCCTCAGCTCCTCCCGCGCCTACACCAACTCCAATTCTTCCATCTGCCTATGAGGTGAAGAAGACCAAGGCTGTAGAGCGAGCTGCAGTGAAGAAAAGGAAGGCATCAGCTGCGTTAAATTCTTCAGCTGCGAAGAAAATGAAGCCAATGACCAGCTCACTTGAAAATCAAATCGATGTCGTTCCAATTTCCTCCATGCCATCAAAGGACCTTGTTCCTTTTGGAGAAGACTATGTGATCCCAAGCGGATCTGATGCAGAAAATCATTCTGCTGCTTCGTCAGAGCAGATTGATGAAGAACTTGAAGTGGATACAATCCCTTCAATGCCAGTCATTTCCTCACCTATGCCTCAGTTCACAGCTGAAGAGGCTGGTGTTGAGGAAATTGAAGATGAAGATGTGGATATAGGATGCACCACACCAGTGATGAATGATGACTTTTGGGAAAGTCAGCATCCCAATACTCCTCTATTCACACCTATCCAACAGATTCCTCAATCCCCGGCAACAACAGTGCAACTGGGCTCTGAAGAAACTCATCCCACTCCCTCTGTTCATGAAGAAATTCCAGCCACTAGTGCTGAAGAACCTGCTGCTGCTGATCTTAAGGTTGCACAAGAAGAGGAACCAGAAATTCCTCAACCTGAAGAACCTGAGCTCGCGATTCCTGAGGTGGTACTGCAACTCAGTGACACCCCTCTGCCAAAGCCGAAGAATCCGTTCTCAAGCAAACAGAAGTTCAAGGCTGAAGACTTCTTTTCCGAGCATGTATTCTTCACTGATTACAACCCCTATGACTCTGCTCACATAAGGAAAAGGCGTTTCTGGACTGCAAGTCAAGCCAACTTCTATTCCTCAGTGCTGTTTGACAAAGACAAAATCTTCGATCATGAACATATTCCTCACGTAGATATGGAATCTCTGCCATGCTTCGAGCCAGTCCTCAGTGTTCTTCACGATGCAGGATTACTCAATTTCTGCACTGACATCTATGATTGGAATGAAGAACTCATTCTTCAATTCTACGCTACACTGCATATCACTGGAGACGCTGAAGATGTCAACTCATGGGTGTTGGATTGGATGACTGAAAACACTCACTACAAGGCACCGGCAACTGAATTGCTTCATGTCCTTCCTCTCGATCCTCCCCATGACAGTGCACGTTGCATCTACAATGACCCTGAACTGACAAATCACTATATGCAAGTGCTTATGAAGCCTTTGAAGCCTGGGCAGGCCCCTCGAACCAAATTCCTCGTCAAGGAATTACTCTATGTGCCTCGGACTGTCTATCACATTCTGACGAAGACAATGAGTCCTATCAAAGGCCTTGACTCAAATGATGAAGAAGTCGTTGGCATCATGAAGAATATGCTTTTCAACATCATTCATGGTGTTCCCGTCAACTTCCATGATTTCTTCACAAGGACTCTGGCAAATGTTGCTATGTCACCATTCGAGCTGAAGCCCTATGCGCCTTGGATTATGAGATTCATAAGGGCAAGATCTTCACTGAATTACAAAGCTGACACTCTGAACCACGGTAGCTACTTGCCTCCCATTGAAGTCCTCAGAAGGCCAGTTTCATCATCTGATGATAAAGGCAAGGCAGCTGCTGTCATCGATGAAGGCATTCGTCCATTGGATGGTCAATTTCGCCTGGCTACATCTTACTCTACCAATTACGACTCTGCCACACATGACTCTGCCGCAAATACCTCAGCCAAGAAAAATCCTCAAGCCACAGCACCCAGGGTGATGACTGACCGTGAGTTACTCCTCAGTCTTCATCAGAAGGTTGATCGCAATCACAAATGGGTAAAGCGTCAGTTTGGTGCCATTCTTCACAATATGACCTCAACACACGATGCAATGAAGAAGAACCATTACTACCTTCATGAAACCCTCAACCGCACCTGGGCTATCTTCACTCATGTCTATAGCGCTGATGAACTGAAGACTATGGGTCTCAACGAAGAATTTGACTGGTCTGCACCTCCTCCGAAGAAATTCAAGAGGGTCAAAGTTCCTCCACTGGTGGCCAGCTCTTATTCTTCATCGCGTGACACTGATGAGTATGAAGATTTGGACGACACTGCGGCAGGCACTGCTACAACAAACAACCCCGACAACGCTGGCGCTCCTCCATCGACTTGAAATTCTTCAGGGGCGTTAGTCCTCAGTTTCAATCCTTTTGGTCATTTGATGACAAAGGGGGAGAGATCGAGGACTAACAACCCTGAAGAATTTCAAGTCGATGGAGGAGCGCCAGCGTTGTCGGGGTTGTTTGTTGTAGCAGGGCCTGCCACAGTGTCGTCCAAATCTTCATACTCATCAGCGTCACGCGATGAAGAATAATAGCTGGCCACCAGTCGAGGAACTTTGACCCTCTTGAATTTCTTCGGAGGACGTGCAGACCAGTCAAATTCTTCCTTGAGACCCATAGTCTTCAGTTCTTCAGTGCTATAGACATGAGTGAGGACAGCCCAGGTGCGGTTGAGGGTTTCACGAAGGTAGTAATGGTTCTTCTTCATGAAACCCTCAACCGCACCTGGGCTGTCCTCACTCATGTCTATAGCGCTGAAGAACTGAAGACTATGGGTCTCAAGGAAGAATTTGACTGGTCTGCACCTCCTCCGAAGAAATTCAAGAGGGTCAAAGTTCCTCCACTGGTGGCCAGCTCTTATTCTTCATCGTGTGACACTGATGAGTATGAAGATTTGGACGACACTGCAGCAGGCCCTGCTACAACAAACAACCCCGACAACGCGGGCTCTCCTCCATCGACTTGAAATTCTTCAGGGGCGTTAGTCCTCAGTTTCAATCCTTTTGGTCATTTGATGACAAAGGGTGAGAAATCTGAGTTAGTCTTCAAGCGGGTCTATATTAAGGGCATTTTGTTAAGTTACAACTCTCGTTCTTCTGAAACATTTATTTGGATCGAGTTGTAATCTTAAACCCGATGGTGCGCTGATACTTTTGTTGCACTATGCTCCGATACTTTTGATGCTTTCGGCATGCTTATTCCTCATTAATGACATTCCACGCATGCTGAATTTCATCAGGCACCATATTTCATCATGCATTTCAAATTCTTCATATTATATATCAAATGCGTGTATGAATTACAAGATATAGGGGGAGATCTCCATGATTAAACTCTTCAAATGTGCATTGCCTCAAACGCAAACTCCTCACTATGCACATCTTCAGGGGGAGTTCTTCTATATCTTGCAATCAAATTCCTCAATATCAGTATTTACACTTCATATGTTTATCCCCATTGAAAACGTAACCTATATTGTTATCAATCACCAAAAAGGGGGAGATTGTAAGTGCATCTAGTGCCCCTTAGTGATTTTGTTGTATTGAAGACTTATAGGTTAAGGGACTAATGCGTTTGTGAGTGTACATAGGTCTATAAGTCTATGAGGAGTTTGATATTTACAGATAAAGTCGACCCCTAAAAATGAAGTTCTTCGACTGAAGACTTTGATATTCTGAAGACTTTCTGAAGACTTTGAAAGTGAAGAAATTGGTGTGACCTTGAAGACTTGGTATTCATTTGAGGAACATGAAGCGTGAAGACTTTTGTTTTCGTAGTTTCATTTTCTCTTTCTTGAGTCATAGGAAACACCGTACTGCTAAAGGGGGTCGAGGAAATACTAAGGAAAAATTTCCATGTGATGCTCAACTCAAATCCTACACCTACCAATCCCTTCGAGTGAAGCCATTGGAAATCTCATACAGTTCAGTCAATTTCTTCAGTGACAGAGACGCAGTTCTTCTGGTCACTGAGGACTTTGCTCTGACTAAGGAGTTAGGAATTCGCCAGTGCGAATTGCCTACATAGTGAGGAACATGATAGCCCTGACGAATTTGAGAGCCAAATTTCCGACCGTTGCTGTGCTGCGCGCCAGCTGTCCCAAAATATCCTATCCACCTAACGGTCATATCATTGAAGGGCATTTATGTCTTATCATGTCGGGCTGCTCCCTAGGTTATAAATAGCCGCCCCCTACAACCACTAGCTGGTTGGCTGCTCCGAGAGAACTTGACACTTGTCATTTGAGAGCAACCCATCCTCCGAGGACTTTGAGCGAAAATCACCAAGTGAGGAAAACCCAAAACCAAACCCCCACAAACCCAAAGTGATTGAGCATCACTGAAGAAATTGATCCTGCATGGATCCGACGCTTGTTACCTTTGAAGACTGTGCTTCTTCCAGATGGTTAGGCGTCATGGTCTAGAGCATCCAAGAGGAATTGTGGATCGCCAAGTGACCGAGTCTGTGAAGGTTTGGAAGTCACCTGAAGACTTACCACGAGTGATTGGAAGAGGTCTGCGTGGCCTTAGTTCAAGGAGAATACGGCGAGGACTGGGTGTCCTGAGCTGCGTGCTCAGCGACTGGGTGGCCAGGACTGCGTGTCCTCGAGTTTAAATACTCAGCCGCTCCAACCATACGTACAACTGAGACAGCAGTTGGAACTGGTTTACCAAATCATTGTCTTCACCAACTAACTAGTACTATTTCCTCAACCCTTTCATTTCCTCATTACTGTGTTGAGTGTTTGTTCATATCTGTGCTTGAATACTTTGACTGAAGACTTTCTCAAATTCCTCAGTTCAATTCCTTCAGTCTGTTTGTCTTCGTCTTGTGTTATCCTGTGATTACGCTTTCTGTACTCTGTGCTAGTCTTCATTTCATCATGATGAACATGCTTGTATTCCGTTATGCTTACTTCTGAGTACTTATTCTGCTGCAAGTAGTTCTTCGCTAAGGAATTTCCTCACCAGCAAATTCCTCAGTGAAGAATTCATAAAAATCGCCTATTCACCCCCCTCTAGTCGATATAACGCACTTTCACAACTGTATACACAATTGAAATTGAAATCAAAAGAGCTATTGATAAGAGCAAACCCGTTAAAGAAACATGCGTGAACATACCTGCTATGCCATTGGAGTTTGATTGGATCCTTCAATTTAAAAATAAGTTTGTATCAGTAAATACAGTGACACAAGAGCAAAGCAAATTAGCAATGGAATCTTAAATTAGAACAGTTGTTCTTCAGGTTTAGGCACTTGTTCTACATGAACAGAGTACAGTAAGACGCAAGAATATAATACTTAAAAATAGAAAATGACCTCATAGACCTTACCACATTCTTGGTTCGGGACCAGTACATAACAAGGCGTTCCCAGTCATCGTCCAGTAAATGTGTCTTAGGAGAACATAAGGGAATTTTATGAGTTTCTTTGCCGGTGAAGTACGTTTTCTTCAGGTAATTCCGATACTGCCACCAAGCATTCTTGAAGATAGCAGAGGTATTAGCACAGGTTACCTCATCCTGAGTTTCCAAATCGGTCCTTCTCTATAGAGAAAAATGGGAAAATTTGTTGTATTATAACCATCATGGAGGTTGGATGTATAGGACGAAGCAAAGTAATTGCCATGAATAACATTACTTACACATAACTCCTGGACAAACACCTGCAACTGGCATTTTCCTTCATCTTCAGTATAATATTTCCAAGATGGGAAGATACGCACATACGATTTAACAACATCAAATGCGATAGATGCTAAACTACGACTGGCTGGATGTGCTTCCTCCACAGGAATAGGCGTACTAACTAGTGGAGTTTGGGTTCGCCGTGACAGTACTGGCCCTTTGGGCACTGGAGCTGCCTTACTAACTGCTCTTGTTTGGGAGCTCTGTGGTGGAGATGGTGCTATGTCAACAGGAACTGGGTTACTATCGGCTGGGGTTGGGGTTAGATTGGGTGAAGCTGGTTCTCTGTCCATTGCAGTAGGGGTACAATCTGCGAGAGTTTGGGTTATGTGTGGTAGGGCTGGTTCTTGTGCATATACAACCGGGGTGCTATCTCCACCAAGAGGTAGCACTGTTTTATTTGAAGACCGTGTTTTTATTCCGCTAGATACTGGCATCACCCGCTCCAATTCAAATGGCTGATAAACAGGAAACATAGTTGAATGTACAGACATTGTATGAGAGACATATGCAATAGATAGTGTGGAAAAAAGAGGGCATGAAATAGTTGACATGTATGTTGTTTAACTAAAACGGATAGCATGACATAATTTCACATATATGATGTCTATCTAAACTGGATAGCATAGCATAACATAATTCAAAGATATGATGAATAACTAAACAGGATCGCATGACATAATTCACCTACATGTTATCTAAGTAATCAGGATCGCATCATTTAATTAACATATGTGATTTATATGCTAAACAGAGGGCATTCGATATGATGTCTGAACTAAGAACATGGTGTTGAATATTGTGTATATGATGTCTAAACTATGCAATGCAAGACATCCTATGCATGATATGAGCAGTATAACCATGCCAAGTTAGAGCATACACCTCAGTAGGGGAATAGGACTGGTCATCTGTCTCTGAATCCAACTCTGAGGATCTATCGGGACCCAACAAGAGATCTGCTTCGACAGGTAGCATTGTCCACTCTGAAGGCCTTGTTTTCACTCCAGATTTTTCCATCTCTCACCGAAATGGCTGATTCACAGGAAGAGTAGTTTAATATACAAACATTGTCGACAAATGGAAATGTAATGAAGAAAAGGATGGGCAAGATATCATTCAAATATATGATGCCTGGTTAAACAAGATGGCATTGCACATTTCACATATATTATGGCTGGCTAAAAGACATGAGACTGCATAATTCCCATATATGATATAGAAACTAAACAGGTGGCATTACAGAACATGTCTAAACTAAGCAGATGACATATATGATGTCAAAAGTAGGCACTGCAAGGCAACATATGCATGATATGACTAACATAATCATGCCAAGGTAGAACGAACACCTTGGGGGGTAAATAGGAGTGGTCAGCGGCATCTGAATCCGCCTCAGAATAGATATCTTCCTCTGGATTACAATTGGAGAGGGGTGGGGAGGGTTTGCCATTGAACCCACCATGGAGCGATTTCTGCATGACATTGTATTGCCGCGCAAAACTCTTCTCTTTTTCTCTACATGTTCAGCATGACTGTGTACAATATCTGACATGCATACGAAAAAATATGGTGAGATTATGTAAGGAGAGCATGCAAAAATTTAGAGTGATGGTATCAACCAGTGGATGGATCCAAAAATAATGATAGCAGGCTGATGATTGCTATAAATTAATAAAAAGACAGATGATGATTGCTTTACTATTTGTTTCCCAACCAAGATGAACAACATAGGCATACCCTAGGTTAACCAGATATTAGACAGACATACTATTCATTGTTGCCTCGATATGTGCCCCACAACTAATTTAGAACTCAAGTTTGAACATGAATTTGGACCTGAGTTGGGAGTCCAAGAGCTGAACAGGACGATAAAGTAGCAGGTAAGTTTAAGCAATGCATAACATAAGCAGAAACAAAAGAGTGCGACCTCTCTTGTGGACCCGTGTACTCCTCAGGTTGATCTGCTAAGTCGATGATGGTGATGTCGTTGGGGTGGGTGCTGGCGGCAGGGAAGGAGATCTGAGGCGGCGAAAGACGGTCAGGAGTCGTGATGTCTGGTTTGGTGGATGCTTCTGTCCATGGAGCAGCTCGGGTGAGGTGGACGACGTCGCGGCAGGAGCAGGACAAACCACAAAAAGTTCCCTTTGACACGTACCTGTAACTTAAGTAATTCTATAAGGGCTCATTTGGCTTGCATGATTCTTAAAACGCAGGGATAGGAAAAACACCGGAATAGGATAGGAAAATGCACATGGTAAATAGAGCATTTGTAAACACAGGATTTCTGTCAACTTGGGTGTTTGGTTTACAGGAATTGGAAGAGCAAAGGAATGCAAAGAAACATGGCCAAAATAAAGAGAAACCATATGAAAGCGTGAACAGTTAGAATGTTATTCTGGCACTAATGCACTTGGTCTTGTTTTCAGGCATAGGATTTTGAAAAGTTGGTCCAGGTGGATGTTTTGCTTCATTCCTTTCAACAAAATGCATGAATAATTGAATAGTAGAGTGCCATTAAAAAATTCCCTATTGCTATGTTTTTCCGTTGAACCAAAATAGCCCTAATGCATCGATGTGAATGTATAGTAATAAGTGATGCAACAAGTGTACAACCTCTTTGCCGTAGCCGTGTCGACCTCAGCATCATTGGGTTGGTCGCTGAAGCAGTTGAGGCAGAGGTGGCTGTCGGAGGTGTGGAGGAAGATCTGAGGAATCTGTAGACGGCGTCAAGGGCACTGCTCTTTTGTGATGGATCGTTCTGTCGTTGGAGCAGCTCCGGTGAGCCGTAAGACGTCAAGGCTGAAGCAGCACAAGACAAACATCGTCAATCTCAAGTGGGATTCTAATAGCATCTCCAATAGATGATGAAAAATGGATGTAAAATTAACATCACCAAAAACCATCTGACTACAACAAATGAGGTAAAAACTGTTGACTCTGAACTTAACTGTCGAAACTGAAATTTACTGTGGAATCTGAATGCTACTTTCGAAACTGAACGCAATGGTAGCAGAGAGGCACTTGACATGTAGTTTAGGGAGGGCCTGCAGTTCATCTTCAACCTGCACACCCCTGATCCGCTTACCACCACCGGCCGAACCGCCGGCCCCAGCGCCGCCTCGCCGCCCCGAAACAACTAGCCACCGCTGCCACGGCCAGCCCTCTAGGCCCCCGCCCTCCCCCCCACCCTGAACCCTAAGATAGATAGTGGGGTACCTCTCCAGCGAGCCCCCATCCCTGCTGCGGGTGGCTCTTCCTTAACTCAGGCGAGCCCCCCCAACCCCTGAAAATCGACTGACCCAAAAGTCGATTCAGTCGACTGAAGTGTGGCTTAATTGGAGCAGAGCAGTAGCACGAGCGATGGGGAGAGCAGCAGTAGCAGCTGAGTGAGCGAGCGATCGAGGGAGAGCCGGAGCAGCAGCAGCAGCGTGAGCGAGCGAGCGAGAGCCGGAGCAGCAGCAACAGATCCGACTGGTATGGACGCCGCCGCCGAAGAGGCCTCGCACTTGGGGAGAGCCGCCGTGGAGATGTCGCCCGCGGTGCTGGCTTCAAGGTATCCGCTCCATGTGGGTGTGGGATGGAGCACTGTCGGCACCGGGAGGTCGAGTTAAGGAGAAGGTGTGATGCCGTGAGTGTACGAACCTCTTTGGTGGAGCCGAGTAGGCCTCGGCTTCGTCCGAGGAGTCGGTGAGGATGTCGTGGTTCCGGTGGAGCAGGTTAAGGCGGCGCTGTGGGGATGGAGCAGCCGCGATAGATGAGGCGATCATCGGAGCAGCTCCTTGGAGGTGAAGGACGGGGCGGCTGAACCAGCGGGACGGTGAGATGGACGACGGATCCTTATCCGGGGAGGTGGACGAGGGACGTCGAGCTATTGCGGTGGACGACATCGTCGGGGAAGAGGCTCCGGCTGGGCAGCGATGACGTGGCGGATGGAGGAGGGTGCGGTTTTGCAGCTGGAGCGGAGAGGTTATGGCGGCCTGGGATTTCGAATGGCGAAAAGGGGGCGATGGGAGGGGGTGAAGCATGACTTAGGGACGCGCTTGTCCGAAATGTAGGGTGTGTTACAAAAGTACCCCCCACCAATTTGAACCAGCGGCCCTTTCGGCTCAGGGTTAGAAGGGGGATTTCACGTGTCGGGATTTGGCAGCTGGAGGGAGTTTTCGCGCGCGTTGTAATTTCGGGATAGCAAGGCACGGGTTGTGAAGGCGCCAGTTTTGGGAGCACGATATCTGAATTTTCTGGATATAAGAAGACGCGGGTTGAATTTTAGGGACAAACCTAACGTGTAGTAGTATTGTACTTGTACGTACCAAATCAATTCGCACTTCCCTCAACCAAAAAGGAAACGAAAAAAATAAAACTATTCACACCACACAAAGAGAGAGTCTTGCCCCATTTTACTATACAAATGCTATTCAAAGCTAGTCCCTCCTTCCATCTATATAGGGCCCAATGCGTTTTTCGATGCTAACTTTGACCAAATATTAGGGCAATGATATATGACATGCAACTTACACAAAGCACACCATTAACCTCGTTTGTGAAAGGTTCTTTCAATGATATAATTTTCACATTGTGCATGTCATGAACTATTAATCTTGTCAACAGTCAAAGGCGGTCTTAAAAATCTCATTACGCCCTATATAGATGGAAGGAGGGAGTATGAATCCATGTTATGCCCGATTAATTTTTTTCGCTTGCTGTATAATGCATGTAACATACTTATACCAACATTTAGTGCATTCCAAATGTCTATACTACCGCTGCAATTAGAACTAAATTTGAATTCATTTCTCTATTTCAATAAGAATCTACAATCATGATTGTTGCCAACTTCAACCATCATTCGTGTATTACCTTAATAACACACCACATGATTACTATAGAGATAGATATGAACTATGTGTACTACATAACTCGAATTCTATTTTTCGAATACACTTGATGTTGATTCCAAATAATAGTACATTTGATGTACTAACTATATATTCATAATCTAAACCATGTTCCATACGTACACCGTGTTTGTCACACAAAGTATAGTGCCTCGCCCCCTACATTATGACAAGTATTTAGACCTGAGTTGCAAAAGCCACACATTAGCCCAAATTATAATCAATGTTCTACATTATGATATCTTCTTCAAGTATCCGTATCCACCTTTTTATAATTAATTATGATCTTTGTTCGTCTTTTACACCTTCACGATCCTCTTCTATTTGTAGCTAGCTAGCGCTAATTTTCTGTCGTACATGCACCCGCCCGCCCCCCTCACACACCCTTAGCGTCCCCTCCATCGCGCATGTTCATTGTTTCTCTTTAGGTGGTCCACCAGCGGTGTGTGTAGGCCCCCGGCTCCTTCTTTCTGGCACACACCGGTCGATATACCTCTCTAGCCAAGTGTGCCTACAACAAACACATATATACTTCCCCTCTTCTCTTCTCACCGTCCATGCCCCCATATGTCCAATACGATTCCACGCAGGTGCACACTCCCGCCCCTCTTTTCATTAATCACATGCTCGCACACTCCTCCCCCCTCGACATGGTAGGCCTCTCGCACCACCTCTTAGCCACACCCTCTCCCCCTGTCTGCCTCTTCGGACCTTATTTGCTTCCAACACATGCATGCGTGTATATGAACTGATCTCCCAACATATAGCCAGGTCGACTATAATTCGTTTTCACCAAGCACCGATACACTTACCTCGCTAGTTATGTCTCTCCTTTTCTCGGACACACAACGGTTGATCTTCCTATGTAGTTACGCATGCTTACCACAACCATATCTTCTCTCCTCATCATCCTTGAATACCTCCCGACCCGTCTCTCACACGCACGTGCATAGACAGACAGACATCCCCCACCCTCTCTTATTGATATAGCACTCATACCCTCCATTTGTCTAGCAGGCCTCTCCCACCATTTGTGAGACGCCACGCCACCACCAACCCTTTGACGCTCTACCTTTGTATTTTTCCCAACCTTATTCGTCTGCCACACATATCCATGGATGTCGATCGATCTCCCTCAATACATAGCTAGGTCTCTCTCCTTCCCCACACATATACTAGTCGATCGGTCTCTACCCCCCCCCCCCCACACACACACCGATAGTCAAACGTTGTAGGTAGGTATCCACGCCACGGAGAAGAACTGCACCTCTGCCCTCTCAAATTCCAATAGGCCAGCCGCCCTGTATCTTTGATGTGGTCAAACACAAATTCGATGGCACTCTTTATCGATCGCGCAGCCACACACTTCATCCCTGTTTTCAATTTTATCGATATCTCACGTCCATGACTCCGTTTCACACACATTGCATATGTTACGTTTTTCTAATTGAGATATCATCAACACATTGCCTCTGTTTCGCACAAACCATCTCTCTCACACCCACCCAAGTACGTACCTCCACCTAAAGAAGAAGTACACGCAAGACGCATGTACTCATGTCTCGTTCCCGGCCACACCCACGCGGGTACACGGTGGAGTTCGTTTCTGCACGAAAAGGCATCCCACATGATAATTTGATGCGTGTAGCAGTTGTTTACTCGAAGGAGGGTCAGGTACCACGCCTAGAATATAAAACGATTGCCATGGGGAAAATGGAAAAATGGGTTTGTCTCTCGTGAGTCTCGTCACACAATCTCACACAAGGCCGTCGTGGCCTCTATCTCTCAGCGTTAGTCAGTGATCCGGCTGCATCCCGTCCACCGGCGGAAAGGGAGGATGTGCATCATCTCTCCGTTCGACTGCGTTGAGGCAGCTCGTCCCGATCTGCGGTACCCACCGCTCTCTCTGACCAAGCTCTGGCGCTGTAGGGCGTTCACCACTTGCTCGCTGCCGCAGTATGGGCAGATCCCGGCCGCTAGCGCCCTCCTAGTAACATCCCGACGACCCTCAGGTACAGCTTCCTCCGGCCTTGCTCCATTGCCCATCTTTCCACGTTGGTGCATGTGGATCTTCTTTAGTTGTTTGCTTAAATCGTATCTCGGCCGGCGTACTTTCCATCTTGCAATCTCGTCATCAAACCATTTTTGATAAACCACCATGTGCTATCTTTCCCTTTTTACATGGAACATGCTTCTTTTTTGTCGGCGTATGTGTCTTCAACTCGTTTTATTGGGTAGTATGTGTCTTCAACTCATTTTGCAAATAGAGCTATCCATTTTCACCTTGTTGCTATTGCGACCTTTTGGTGAACTGCACAAATCACTTTTCTGAAGAGTGTTTTGTGTAGTTCTGCCAAAATGTCACACGGGCAACGTTTTTACATTTCTGTGGGACTGCGGAAAGGGAGATTGGTTTTGCTATCCTCCTCATCCAACTCCGTGCCTAATCTTCTCCAACAAGAAGTTAGTCCTAAAGAGAGATCGTAGAGGTGATCGGCTTATATTTATGTGTGTTATGTTCCATCATCTAGTTCCACTATTATTGTAATCACACTGATTGGATATCTTTGCAAACAGGGATGGTCCGCCCGATTTTAGTGGAGCTGCACAAAATGATCGGATTGTGGTGTCCTTCATACACCTCTTTTTTGGCTACAGAGCTGGGTGAAACTAGCTGCCAAGCAATGAACACTGTGCCAAGGAAATGGAGCCATGCCTACAAACAACATCGATCAATTATATTTTTTTCTTTATTGGTACACCTTCTCACAACTTTGTCTTCAATTGTGATGTTAATATTGGCGCTGATCTGCGAACCATTGAGATGCATTAGCCATGGTAGTTTCATTTGTATTTGATGGAATGTTGTAACGAGATAATCTCGAGGCAAGACACATGAATCCTAAGTTGAAACCTTTTTTTTCCTGCAGGAACCAGGGTTGAAACCTTCATAGCATCACGGTACAATTTCATTAAAATTATGCATACATATAAACAAATCCTGAAGGATTGATAGCAATGCCAGAAACAATTCAACTTTGTTTCGCCGACATGTTGGACATCCTTATTCCGGCTCCACCTGCCATGCAGCAATATTGAGTGCACAATACAACTTCAGGGAAAGATTCACCCCGGTCGTTACGCCACAATAGTAATGACTAGTGAGCAGTCAAATCACAGAGCCCCACCTTCGCCATAGTAAGTTGCTCGGATGAAGCAACCATCATTTCTCTGTTCCTTGAATCCGCTGGTACTCCCATATTCCCACAGTAATAAGTTGCTCGGGTGAATCAACCATCACCATATCCGCTCACGTGTGATCACCATAGGAGCTATCCATTCAGATTGCATGTTAAAAAAATAAAGGTCGATAACTAATGCGGCAAACTTTCAAAAAAACTAATGCGGCACCTCGGGCCAACGCGGCCAGATCGCATTTTGCACGAGAAATTACACACCATGTTTCGTTGACATGTGGTCCCGTTCCAACATATCAGTGAGACAACGGCGAGTAGTAGGAGTATTTCCGAACCGACGTGTAGGCCGGGGCGCCCCTTCGTGAACCATGGCAAACTGGCTACCGTCTACCAACTCTTTGCCTTTCCCTCTCGATTTGGAACTGCTATCGCACGCTCTTCCTCTCCCTCCTCCATTTTCCTTCAGCCCTTCACGCTTTCTTCTGCCATTGTTCGATTGTCTTCACCATGGAGGGAACAGGATGGAAACGACCCCGTTATTCTTGCCCCAATATGAAAGATGGCGTGGTGGAGGAACTCATTGATCGGTGCGACATCATCACCTCGGCTAGCATGGCAGGTTCGTTCAAGCCCATTCTTGACTCAACTAATAACATCATTACAAGGAACCCAAGAGTCAAGGAATGGTTTGATCTCCCCTATCTTCTTCGCCGTGACCCTGATGACTGGCACCGTCAAGACGGAGGCCTCGCCCTGTGCAAGTTGATGCCGCTTGATCATGATACGTATGATGTTAAGATGCCATCGCTTGAGGGCAAGGCTTGGGCAGGTGCAAATGGAGATTGGGTTGTTTACATGGGTCCAACTGCGAGTGGGAACTTGTGAATGTGTATACTCATGACCGGGTTCCACTTCCAAAAATCTCAGCAGACTGCCCAGAGGTTGAGCACACCGGTATTGTACGCACGTTCAAATACAATCATGGTGACTGTCTTCTACGGAAGATAGCAATTTCTTGAGTTCCCACCCGCTCTTGGAATTACAACAACTATGAAGTTGTTGCTATCTTCGACAAGCTTGTTGTCGTCGTTGCTGGTTTGACTCGATGGACATTGCTCAAAAATCAGTTTCTGTACACACATGAGTATTGTGATGCAATTCAATACGAGGGCCTTGTGTTTGCTGCCACCACTCGTGGCACTATTTTTGCATGGAATCATTATGATTTCGGTACATTTGTCTTCCACCATAATTATAATTGTTTCATCCACATGCATGCGGTTTAGCAAGTTTCCCTTTACTAATTAACCTTCTTCTTGTGTTTCCAAGGTCCTGTGAACATTCCACCACCTATACTTGAAAATTTTTATAACCAAGGGGGAGATGACAATGGTGATGATCACGAGCATGAGGACGAGCCGCGTCCATATACTCGTTGGCGCCTGGCAACTAATTCCGATGTGTGAGTGTACTAAAGTAGGGGTACCTTAGTATCCCGAACTTGTGCACGGGCAGTCGCAGCACCCAGCGGCAAGGCTTGTCGGGCGTCCGCCAAGATCCTCCGTAGCTCATATTGATGCCATTCAAGAACAAAGTGTTTTGACTGAGAAGACAAGACTCTGGCAAGAGGAGCTTGCCGGGAAGGGCAAGGCCCTGGCAAGAGGAGCTTGCCGGGAAGGCCAACCAAGGCATTCCAAGAAACTTGCCGCCACGCCCCGCGCGTCCCGGCAAGACCCGGCAAGCGACAAGCTTTCGGGTGCGACAAGACAACGACTGCGGCAAGGCGCTTGCCGCGGCGAAACCACCACTCTGCGCCCACGCTCTAGCGCATCCAAGGACGTGTCGCCCCAAGATCGTTCCTGGCACACGTGGCGGGCGGCTGTGTAGCCAAGCGGTGCGAGGTGGCAAGTGGAGATGACGAGAAGGCCATCGTGGCAAGCGGTGGCGCCCCAAACGGTCGTTTTCTGCATTGTTTGGGCGACCGGACGGGCATTAAATGCCCTTGTCCCCTGCCGTCAGAGTTAGATAGAGTACACTGTAGAGGCAGTTGTACCAACCCCTCTTTTTACATTTGTACCCCTCTCTGCGTTGCCACCTGTCGGTGACCCCTTTAGCTTATAAAAGGAGGCCCATGCGCAATGTAGGGGGGGTTCGACTCATTCGAAACTACAGAACGCTCACTCCCTCGAGCAAGAACACAATACAAACACAAAGCAGCAGTAGGAGTTTTATCTCTTCGGAGAGCTCCGAAGCTGGGTAAAATCCCTCGCGTGCTTCGCCTCGATCTGCTCTTCGTGCGCCCTCCGCTCCCTGCCGGACCGAGAAGGGGCCCTGCCCCATAGGTGCTCGTTTCCCACGACATCTTTGGCGCGCCAGGTAGGGGGTGTCGAGGTTGTGCGAACCTGATACAGTGTTCACGCGCGCTACATCATCGTCTTCATCGACATGCCACCGAAGAAGAGGGCTTCGGAGGTGGTTGGCCCGTCTGCGTCGATTCCACCGCCGCCGGAGCAAACGGGCGGTGGAGTAGACGCTGGCGGAGGAACGGGCGCCGACGGAGGAACTCACATTGTCACCAGATCCAAGGACAAGGCCCCGCAAACTTCGGCGTCCGTGCATGCACCGCGCCCCTCTCAGGAGGCGCGGGATCGACAACGCCACGGTGCTCCTAGCACCGTGCTCGCGTTAGAACATGGCCAAGCTGGCGGATCACGGGACGCACCAGGCCAACATGCACGCCAACATGTTGGCGCGAGCATGGCATGGTCGCCTGGACGAGATGTTGCTCCTTCTAAAACTGTTAGAAGTTTGAGCATATCCCGCTCCTCGCATCGTTCGCCCCCGCCGCCGAAAACCCCAGAAGAAGCGTTGGCCCGAGCCCAACTGCTACTAGACTGCCCTCCAGCGCCGGACAAGATCGACGACTGGAGGATCACCATCCAGAGTCTCATCGGCTTCGCCAACAACGACAAGCCCCGGCAACCGTGCACGTCGAAGCCCCGGCAAGACGCCCAGGCGCAAGCCGGTGGCGACAAGACCGGTGGGGGTGCCACCACCGTGCACTCCCCGCCCCGAAGGCCAAGATCGCCGACTCGCCGGGCTAACCTCGACACCGACTCCACCGTGTCGTCGGACCCATGAGTTCGTCGCGATCAGCGCCAAGTTCTCCAAGAACGACGACAAGAGGACGCTCGTACTCGCATCGAGCGTCGAAGAGAAGCGCGGCGACAGTCAGACCAGCGCGCTGGGCCCACTGTTGATATGCATGCGCCAGGGGAACCAGGCGACTTGCCGTATATGGTAGGTTGCCCTGCGTTCACTTGTGAGGTGCGGCAGGTCCAGTGGCCCAGTACCAAGAACTTCAAGCCAGACGTACCCGAGAAGTATGACGGCAGGATACATCCGTCGGAGTTCCTCAGCATCTACACCATCGCGGTGTAGGCTGCCGGGGGGCGCGACGAGAAGATCCTCACCAACTACTTCCCGTTGGTGCTCAAACCCAACGTCAGATCTTGGCTCATGCACTTGCCGGACAACTCCATCTCCTCATGGGCAGATCTATGCCATCAGTTTGTCGGCGCCTTCATAGGCGGCCACAAGCCCCATGGCCAGGAAAGCGATCTTCATCTGCTCGCCCAGAAGGAAGAAGAACCCCTGCGCAAGTTCATTCAAAGATTCAGCCAGGTGCAACGCAACATCCCAGACGTCCACCCCGCCGCGGTTATCAGCGCGTTCCATCAGAACATGCGTAATCGCAGGATGAGGGAGGAGATGGCGATGTGCAAAATCAGAGATGTCTGCGAGCTCTATGCTCTGGCTGACAAATGCGCACGTGCTGAGGAGGGGAGGAAATTCCCCGGAGAGAATGCAGGAGCAGAAGGGTCTGACAGTGAGGATGCCGCCCCGGCGAAGAAGAACCAGAGGCGGAATAACAGGAAGAGGAAAGCCAAGGATGTGCTAGTTGTAGAGCAGTCCGGTAACGGAGTTGGCGCCGAGAAGGCCAAAGCTGGTGACTCCGGCGAGGCTGTGGTGGCCGCCGACAAGCAGGACGGCTCCGGCAAGCAGTACTGCAAGATCCACCGCACCAAGGGCCATGATCTCCAAGCCTGCAAGAAAGTTGAGCAGCTTGTTGAGCTACAGAAAGCTGAATACGAGCGGCGTGACAAGGAGAAGGCCCAAGAAGGTGGTGGAGGATCCGGCAAGAAGCGTCCCGCCCGGGGAGGGCGCCGCGGCAAGGCTAAGCAGGGACAAGGAGACAGGCCTCCCCGCGGCCGCGACAAGGATGAAGACGAAGACGAAGATGAAGAGATAGATGAGGATGAGGCCGACGAGCAGGAGTTTCATAAAGCGACGGAGGTTTTGTGCGTCGACGGCGGTGCCTCTCTGCATACTTCGCACCGCCAGCTCAAACAATGGGTGCGGGAAGTTAATGCAGCAGAACCGTCGGTTGAGTCGCGCAAGCCCCTGAAGTGGTCCAGCACGCACATCATCTTTGATGTTGAGGATCACCCTGATCGCATAACTGCGGTCAGGTGCTTGCCGATGTTGGTTTCGCCAACTATCCGTAACCTCAAAGTCACAAAGATGCTGGTTGACGGCGGGGTCGGCTTGAATCTGATCTCCTCCGCGGTGCTCAAGAAGCTCCAGATCCCCGACAGCGAGCTCGAAGAGACTGGTACCTTTCAAGGAATTAACCCGGGAAGAAGCAAGCCGAAGGGGAAGATCACACTGCCAGTGACATTTGGCAGCGAGCTGAACTTCAGGACAGAGAAGGTCACCTTTGACGTTGCTGATTTCCCATTGCCCTACAATGGGATACTTGGCCGTCCAGCGCTCGCCAAGTTCATGGCAGCCTCTCATTATGCTTACAACGTGCTCAAGATGCCCGGTCCGTAAGTGTCATTTCTGTCCCTGGCGACAAGAAAGATGCCCTTATCTGTACCGACAAGATCTACCGGGAAGCAGCAGCCGCAGCAGATCGCAAGACACTTGCCGCTGAAGCTCCCGGGGGGAAGAAGAAGACCAAGTAAGGCAAGAGTAGCTCTGATGCCCACTCCGGCAAGCGCACCTCTTCGGAGTGCTGCGCTACCGTCGAGGACGCACCATCGAGCTCCACCGGCAAGTGCAAGAAGGCAAAGACAGCTTCACCAGAGACCAAGAAAGTGGCCGCCAAGGAGGACGGCACTGGTGCTACCTTCACCATCAGTGCCACGCTTGACCCTAAATAGGAAAGCGCACTCGTTGCTTTCCTGGAGGCGAATGTCGATGTGTTTGCATGGCAACCGTCTGACATCCCCGGTGTTCCCAGGAAAGTAATTGAGCACCACCTTGCCGTCTGTCCTTACGCGCAGCCCGTCAAGCAGAGAGTCAGGAAACAAGCAGTGGAGTGGCAAGAATTCATCGCAGAAGAGATCAAGAAGTTGGAAGCAGCAGGCCTTGTCCGAGGAGTGCTCCATCCCACGTGGTTGGCTAATCCTGTAGTCGTGCGCAAGGCAAACGGGAAATGGAGGCTTTGTATTGACTTCACTGATGTTAATAAAGCTTGTCCCAAAGATCCATTTCCCTTGCCGCGCACTGACCAGATTGTCGACTCCACGGTAGGATGTGATTTGCTTTCATTTCTTGATGCATACTCAGGATATCATCAGATCTTCATGGCAGAAGAGGATGAAGAGAAGACCGCATTCATTACTCCATGTGGCACGTACTGCTTTGTACGGATGCCTTTCGGACTAAAGAATGCTGGTTCAACATTTGCAAGAGTAGTCAGCCATGCTTTTGAGCCACAGTTGCACAGAAATGTAGAAGCTTACATGGATGACATAGTGGTCAAGAGCAAGGACAAAGAAACTTTGATCCAAGATTTAGACGAGACCTTTGCAAATCTGTGCAAGATCAATCTCAAACTTAACCCCGAGAAGTGCGTGTTTGGAGTTCCTTCCGGCAAGCTTCTCGGGTTCTTTGTGTCTCAGCGGGGGATTGAAGCTAATCCCGACAAGATCAAGGCCGTTGAGCAGATCGAAGCACCGAAGCATGTCAAGGATGTACGAAGGCTTGCCGGCTACGTTGCTCCTCTCAGTAGGTTCATCTCTAAGTCTGCTGAGCGCGCCCTGCCATTTTTCAAAATTTTGAAAAAGGCAGGTCCAATGAAATGGACTCCGGAAGCGGAGGCTGCGCTACAGGACTTGAAGAGATACCTGTCCTCCACTCCAATACTTGTCGCAATTAAGTCACAAGAGAAGTTGCTGCTGTATCTAGCGGCAACCAATCAGGTGGTTAGTGCTGCGTTAGTAGCGGAAAGGGAAGCGGATGATGAGCTAGCGACCACGGCAAGCGAGTCCAGCGACAAGCAGGGGCTTCCCCGACAAGCTCTGGTCCCGACAAGGATGGATCTGTGCAGCCACAGGAAGAGAAACAAAAGAAGATGGTGCATCGCCCAGTTTATTTTGTCAGTTCCCTTCTGCAGGGGGCTAGGTCAAGGTACTCTGGTGTGCAGAAGTTTCTTTTTGGCCTTCTCATGGCCTCGAGGAAGCTGCGCCATTACTTTCAAGCACATGAGATCACAGTTGTCACTCGCTTTTCTTTGAAGAGGATATTGCAGAATCCAGAAGCAACAGGCAGAATTGTCGAGTGGGCACTGGAACTGTCAAGCTTTGGCCTCAAGTTTGAGAGTACGTCAACTATCCAGAGCCGAGCATTGGCAGAATTCATAGCAGAATGGACGCCAACACCTGATGAAGAAACTCCAGAGACGAGCATCCCCGTCAAGGAAGCAAGCAAAGAATGGATCATGTACTTTGATGGTGCCTTTTCGCTGCAAGGCGCCGGTGCGGGCGTGTTACTTGTCGCACCCACCGGAGAGCACCTCAAGTACGTGGTCCAGATGCACTTTCCCAAGGAGCAAGCAACAAACAATACTGCAGAGTATGAAGGATTGCTTGCCGGACTCAGGATCGCTGCTGACCTTGGGATCAAGAAGCTCATTGTCAGGGGTGACTCGCAGCTTGTCGTCCATCAAGTGAACAAAGATTATTAGAATCCGTTGTTGGAAGCCTACATTGATGAAGTGAGGAAGTTGGAAGAGCATTTTGACGGCCTACAGATGGAACATGTTCCGAGAGCTCAGAACGACATTGCAGATGGCCTGTCAAAATGCGCCGCACTCAAGTTGCCTGTGGAACCAGGGATCTTTGTGCTCAAGTTGACTCAACCATCTGTAACACCATCAACCGGACAGAGCAAGAAGAGGAAGTTGATTTCTGGTGACTACTTTCCGGCTGAGCTCCCCGAAGCCGCCGCCAAGAAGGTCCCCAAGATCAACACCAAGAGTGCTGAGGATCAGTCTGTTCCGACAAGCCCTAGGGTTTGTTTCATTGAAGCGGACGCTCCCGACAAGTTTTGCTCCGGCAAGCTTGCCGGGGAACATCAAGCTCCGACTGAATCACAGATTCTTGCCGTAGAAGCAGATGCTCCCGCAGTAGCATTTGCGCCTTTAGTCCTTGTTGTCGAGCCGCAGGCTCTAGCATGGGCGCAGCAGATCGTCCATTTCCTTCAAACAGGAGAACTTCCCGAAGAGCAAGAAGAAGCAGAGAGAGTAGCCCAGCAATCAAGTATGTACCAGTTTGTCGATGACATACTGTACAGAAGAAGATTCAACGGACTAAAATTGAGGTGCATTCCCCGGGAAGATGGACAGAAGCTGTTGGCGGAGATACATGGAGGCATATGTGGTCACCACATTGGCGCAAGAGCACTTGCCGGCAAAGCCTTCCGGCAAGGATTCTTTTAGCCAACAGCCCTCCAGGATGCAACTACACAAGTAACCAAGTGTGAAGCGTGCCAGTTCCACTCCAAGTAGATACATCAACCAGCTCAAGCTCTCCAGACGATCCCTTTATCATGGCCATTTTCTGTCTGGGGGCTCGACATCCTCGGCCCCTTTCCCCGAGCTGTCGGGGGCTTTGAGTACTTGTACGTGGCGATCGACAAGTTCACAAAGTGGCCGGAAGTGGAAGCAGTGAGGAAGGTGACAACACAGTCAGAAGTCAAGTTCTTCAGGTCGATTGTTTGCCGTTTCGGAGTCCCTAACAGGATCATCACCGACAATGGCACTCAATTCACGAGTCGCACCTTCATACAGTACGTCCAAGATCTTGGCGCCAAGATCTGCTTCGCTTCTGTTGCTCACCCGAGAAGCAACGGTCAAGCGGAGAGGGCGAACGCTGAAGTGCTGCGCGGGCTCAAGACCAGAACTTTCGACAGGCTGCACAAGTGCGGAAGGAATTGGATCGAGGAGCTGCCAGTGGTTCTTTGGTCGATCAGGACGACACCAAATCGAGCCACTGGCCACACACCTTTTGCTCTTGTCTACGGAGCAGAGGCAGTTCTCCCCATGGAACTCGTATACGGATCGCCTCGAGTACTCGCTTATGATGAGCTTGAGCAAGAGCAGCTGCGGCAAGATGATGCGCTGCTCCTTGAGGAAGATCGTCTTCAGGCTGATGTACGAGCTGCTCACTACCAGCAAGCTTTGCGTCGCTACCATAGCCGCAAAGTTAATGCCAGAAGTTTCGAGGAAGGCGACCTTGTTCTTCGGCGCGTTCAATCCGCCAAGAATTCCATCAAGTTGACGCAGAAGTGGGAAGGCCCTTATCGGGTAAAACGAGTCACTAGGCTCGGCGCTGTCCGCCTTGAGACCGAAGATGGCTTTCCGGTGAGCAACTCCTGGAACATAGAGCATCTTCGTAAGTTTTACCCATGAGGCGCGGTTGCCGGAACCCGCTGTTTCGGCAACCACCTTTTGTACAAGCCTTGCCGCTGTTGCATGTAACCCTTTGTACAAAGCTGGGCGCAGATCCCGTGCATAAATAAAGATCATATGCTCCGCACATCTTGTCAAATTTCATGTCTTTTTCTTTCTTCGCATGTATTATCTGACACTTTGTGCAGCACTTGCCCCCGGTAAGCAATAACGAGCCTAAAGGCTCAACACCTTTATTTTCTCTTCTTTCTTTTTCTCAAAAAGAAGGTTCCTTCGCCCACAAGTTCACCGGGGGGGGGGGGGGGGGGGAAGGGGAGGATAATGGTGTGGATCGAGCGTCCTTCAAAGAAGTATAGCCTTGCCGGGACGCAGACGACAGAAAAGCTAAGTTGCCAAAGTTTGAGCACAATCAGTTTTAAATTTCTTAAGTTATATTCCTTGAACGACCGTGCTTTGTATGGAAAACCTGTGCGCGGAGGAACCGGCTCGTGGCTAGTTGCGCCCTTACTTTGTTTCGAGTCCGCTCAACAATGTAAGTGTGCTGCGGCTAGTTCCGACAAGGTTTCTTGCCGGAGGAGACACCGCCAGCAGGCTGCTGATGTTCCACACTCAGCGCTCGCGGCAAGGGTGCCCGCGCCGGCAAGTTCCCTAAAAGCGTAGGGTAAAAACATGCAAAGGAGGGAATCAAGTAGAGGAAATAACATAGCAAATACTAGCCAGAATAAAGTTATATTACAATAATGACTTGCCGCGCTCTAAATAAATTGTTCCCGTGACATGTTTGGCAGCGGCAAGAAAAAGGGGGAAAGTACGCGGCCTAGTCTACGCGGTCGCCATCAACTCTCCTGACTTCATTCACCTTGTCCACAATGGGCGCGACAAGGGCCTTGAGCTCTGCAAGATCAGCACCCGCCGGCAGCTTCTTGAGAATGTTGGTGAGGTTGAGGTTCGGATTGCGGAAGAGCACCTTCACCAACACCTTCTCCAAGACTCTGGCGTAGATTGCGCGCGACTCGTTAGCCAGCTGCTTTGGGATCTTTTCCCGGAGTGGCTGGAGAGCCGTCACCACGCCCTTGAAGAACAGAGTAAGCTTGGCGCTGGGCTGGAGGTTCTCGTCGGAGGAGTACCCGAAGCCCGCCAAGTCCAGTTGTGCCAGCTCCTCGTCGATGTTCGCAGCGATGTTGACGAGGCCCTCCGTCCAGAGCTCCACCGTGGCCCTGAAGGTGTTTTGAGTCTCGGCGGCCCTCGTTAGCAGCTCCTCGTTACCCTTGATCTCTTTCTTCAAGTCATCTTCTCGCTTCTTGGCACCGTCCAGCGTCTCCGTCAGTGTGGCCAGCTTCAGCTCCAGATCAGCATTTGAGTCCTTCGCGGCGTTCAGTTCCTTGCCCTTGTCGGCAAGTTGGACTTGCAGATCACCATGAGCGAGGGCATCCTTCTCGCATTCGCGCTGGAGTGCGGCAAGCTCCTCATTCTTCCCTTTCGGATCAGCCTCCAGCTACGTCACCTTCACCTCCAATTCCTTCTTGGCGGCCTCGGCAGCTGCGGCAGCGTCCTTCGCTTCCTTGAGCGCCCCGCCAAGTGATTGCTCGCGTGCGGCGAGCTCCTCCTCGTAACTGTCCAGATTGACTTTTCACTGCGTCAATTCACCTTCCCGGGTGGACAGCTCCTCAGCGGCAAGCCTCTGTTGCTCCTCAGCTTCTGCCTTCTCAAGGATGAAGGCCTTCCGCGCCTCGACAAGTTGCGCCCTCTCCTCCGCAATGGACTGGAGGGCCTCTTGGTTGCGGCTCTGGAGCTCCTCTGCATGCTTCTCTATGTCAACTCCCGCCTGCGCGACAAGCGCTTCCCGGGACTCCAGCTTCGCTTGTCGGGCGCGGTAGAGCGACACCAACTTCCGGAGCAGTTGCTCCTCCTTGGACTCGCCGCTGCTGCTGCTTGGTGCGTCAACCACTGTCAGCCCAACGGAGGCGAGCACCTCTCCGTCAAAATCCTCTCCCTCGATCGGCGCCCTGGAGCTCGATGCCCAGGGAAGCTTGATGAAGAAACCCTCGCCGGCCTTCAAGTAGGCGCCGGGCTGGGGCTCCTCGGGACCCGGTGCTGCATCAGCGACAGAGGGGTCGGCGGTCGGTGTAGCGCCTTGCACTCCTGCGCCCTCGGGGTCGTCAGTACGATCGCCGGACCCCTCGCCAGCTCCTGCGCCAGCAGCCTTGGCGGCCTCTTCGCTGGTGGGGTCGTCAGCGCCGGCCTCTTCCTCGGTGGCGGCAACATCTTCAGTATTGCCGTGTGCGTCCTCCTCACCGGTGGCCTCAGTCTCCATCGGATCTGTGGCAGGTGGATCTGAAGACAGGAAGAGGAAGGAAAAGTCAAGCAAACATCCAAAAAGAAGACCAGAAGAAGAAGAACCCAAGGGAAAATTTTTGACAAGGAGGGTTACCTGTGCTGGGCTCTATGACCATGGGCTCCACCACCGAAGGCTCGCTGGTCCCATCCCTTGCCGGGAACCTCTCCCTTGCCGGAGAGCGCTCCCTTGTTGGAGAATCGCCCCTTGGCGGCGTAGTTGAAGCAGATAGCACCTCTGGAGCGGATTCTGGTTGCTCCTGATGGGCCTGCTCTGCTCCTACACAAGCAAGTCAACAGTCAAGATGTCAACAAAGAAAGAGCACCCATGCGCGCCCCACAACAGGAAGTGAACAAGTACTTACGCTGGGGGCTGTTTCGGGGAGAGGTTGCCGGGTCCGTCAAGGTGGTCTCGGATGCATCCTCTGTTGTCGCAGTAGGATCATCCTCGACGACTACCATGGGAACCTTGGCCCTCTTCGCCGCTCTCTCGGCCAGAGTCCTGAAAAGGAATGAAGTTCAGAAGGAAGCAGATTAGATACAAGACAAGAAACAGCAAGAAATGAAGAAGTATAAATACAACAGGAAGAAAGTCTTACTCCTCCTCCTCTTCTTCCTCCTCGTCGGAGCTGAGCGCGGAAAGGTCGAAGTCAGGTACCCATTCTGCATGATGAGGCGGAGGAGTAGGCTCCCTTGGGCGCTTGGCGGGAGCTGCAGCAGGATCGGAAGTGGCGGCCCGAGAAGACCCCTCTCCAGTTGCCGGCGTGGCATGAGATGCTCCCATGTCAGCGGTGCTTGGCGCGGTGGAGCATGTCCCGCGGCGCGGCGGCTATTTGGCCCGTCTGCCGCCCTGCTGTGTCTCCGGTCCTGCGGAGGCGCCTCCTTGGTTGAGCTGGGGGCTGCACTGAGGGCCCCGTCTGCGGCAAGCTACTCGAAGATGGCTGGCCACTTGCGCCCCTGGCAGGCTCGCTCGCCTCGGCTTCGGGCTCCCCCTCGCCAACGACCTCCCCTCCATGATCCTCTCGGTCGGCAAGGCTTGCCGCCTCGGCCGCCTCTGCCTCCTCCAGCGGGAAACCAAACTCGCCCGCGGCGGCGGCTGCCGCCGCCTCTTCCGCCCTGGTGGCGATGTACCGCATCTCGTCGTCAGTGGTGTCGCGGGTGAGGAGCCTCTGCTCATCAGCACGAACTGCTACCTCCACCAAGCCGTCGAAGAATTGTCGCACAACGTCGTCGGAGGGCTCCCGCCAAGTTGGGATAATCCCGTGCGAGTCGCACTCCGGCATCATTGCGCGGATGCGATCAAGCTGGGAGTTGTTGCACAGGGGGATGACGCCCTGCGGAAGCCTGAACCACTCCGGGTGGTTGGGATCGTGCTTGAACAGCTCCTTGAGCATCCCGTCCAACTCCAAAACAGTGAAGTTAAAATTGAGGCCTGGGCGCAGCCTCATGATATCTGCCGGGCCCCCGAACTGCCAGGCGGGCCTCCCCCTCTCCTGCAGAGGGGTGATGCGGCGGCGAAGGAAGTCCGCGCCAACGGCCCCTACAGTGAGCCCGGCAAGCCTGAGTCGCAGAATCTGGGTGGTGGCGATCTTCAACTTAGCATCATCCGCCGCCAGAGCGCTCCAGTCGCCGCCGCGCACCACTCAGGTTTGGCGCAAATTGGTGAATGGCTGCGGATCTACGTCAACAGTCCAACACCACTCCGCTCTCCACTCATCCCATTTGCTGCGGAGCTCCCCTTCCAGATAGACCTCCTTCTTGCCGGCCCTCGAGATCCAGGCAATCCCGCCAGACAGGGGCTCTCCTTTTTCGACTCGGGGCATGAAATAGTGGCGGAAAAGCGCTACATTGGGGTAGATTCCGACGAAGTTCTCGCAAAGATGCGCGAAAACCGCCATGGTCAGAACGGCGTTGGGGGTGAAGTCGAGGAGATGGAGCCCGTACGTGTTCATAATGTCGCAGAAGAAATCGGAAAAGGGCGGACAGAGCCCGCAATAGAAGAACAATGGGAAGAAGTAGTACCCTTTTGGGCACCCTTTCGAAGTAGAAGCTTCGGCGGAGAGTGTCTGCGTGCGCGGATGCGCCCGCGTCTCCGTCGACCAGAAGAGATAGAACTCCTCCCGCAGCGCCTTCGGGGTGAGCTCAGGGGGGAAAAGTGCTCGCTCCTTGCGCAGCGCCTCAAGCCGCAGCGCCTTGGCCGACTTCGCACTCTTTCCGGTCTTCGGAGCCATGGCGGAAGCGGTGGAGGAGGGTGGCGGCGACGGGCGGCGGACCGCTGCTCTCTTTCGTCTTGGGAAGCGGAGGGAAGCGGCAGAGCTTTCTGAGGAAGGAACCGCAAGTGGCGAAGGTGGGGGAACGGCCCCTGTTTCCCCTGCTTATAAAGAGGGAAGGCGAACGTTACGCCTTTCTTGATTAAAGAATTGCCCACGATCTCTCCCACGACGCCGCATTTGACGCGTGCCGTTACGGGAGGGCACGGTGGATACGGAGTTAGATTTGGTATGGACCCAGGCCGCGCGTTCTCGTGCCCTGTTTTGGGCCTGGCCCAACAGCGCTCGGCACCGTGTGTGGCCCAGGCCCGGGGGCTCCTGTCGGTGTACTAAAGTAGGGGTACCTTAGTATCCCGAACTTGTGCACGGGCAGTCGCAGCACCCAGTGGCAAGGCTTGCCGGGCGTCTGCCAAGATCCTCCGTAGCTCATATTGATGTCATTCAAGGACAAAGTGTTTTGACTGAGAAGACAAGACTCCGGCAAGAGGAGCTTGCCGGGAAGGGCAAGGCCCCGGCAAGAGGAGCTTGCCGGGAAGGCCAACCAAGGAATTTCAAGAAACTTGCCACGACGCGCCGCGCGTCTCGGCAAGACCCGGCGAGCGACAAGCTTTTGGGTGCGACAAGACAACGAACGCGGCAAGGCGCTTGCCGCGGCGAAGCCACCACTCTGTGCCCACGCTCCAGCGCATCCGACGACGTGTCGCCCCAAGATCGTTCCTGGCGCACGTGGCGGGCGGCTGTGCAGCCAAGCGATGCGAGGTGGCAAGTGGAGATGACGAGAAGGCCATCGTGGCAAGCGGTGGCACCCCAAACGGTCGTTTTCTGCACTGTTTGGGCGACCGGACGGGCATTAAATGCCCTTGTCCCCTGCCGTCAGAGTTAGGTAGAGTACACTGTAGAGGCAGTTGTACCAACCCCTCTTTTTACATTTGTACCCCTCTCTGCGTTGCCACCTGTCGGTGACCCCTTTAGCTTATAAAAGGAGGCCCATGCGCAACGTAGGGGGGGTTCGACTCATTCGAAACTACAGAACACTCACTCCCTCGAGCAAGAACACAATACAAACACAAAGCAGTAGTAGGAGTTTTATCTCTCCGGAGAGCTCCGAAGCTGGGTAAAATCCTTCGCGTGCTTTGCCTCGATCTGCTCTTCGTGCGCCCTCCGCTCCCTGCCGGACCGAGAAGGGGCCCTGCCCCATAGGTGCTCGTTTCCCACGACACGATGGATCACCTCTTCTCGTGTGTATACAGCCCATTGATGATGTTACTGCTAAGGGAGCAGGTGTAGTCTCCCATGGTCGCACTCTCCGGACCTATTCCAACACCCGTTGCATGGTATTCGGGATGGATACTAGTGTGCTAGCGCCAACACCTTCTCCCTGGTACAGAATTGATAGTCTTGGAGAAAACTCGCTCTTCCTTGGACAAAACTATCCGATGATGGTGAAAGGCGATCCAACTGCTGTTGACACAACGTTACTAGCACCATTAATGAGAAGCAACTGTGTCTATACCTCGGACATTAGCGTGGTTCCCTACCCTAGTACTGATATAGTAGGCCGCTTCAGCCTAGATGATCAGCTGCGTTGGTCTCGAGATCGACAATAGATGCCCCGTCCCAGAGAATCACTTATGGTTCAAAGCAAGCGTTTCCAACGCCGAGGAATGGTTGAGTTGAAGTTCATTTCATTGCTTGTTATTTGTTGTGTGGTGAAAACTTTAGTATTTATAATGTATCCTCGTTGTCTATGTGGGTTGATGACCTGTTGTATGTAATAAAATGATATGCCTGTGACAAACTTACTAAATTTATGAATGGCTTTCGAGTTGCTTCTGTGAGTGAGTGGTGCGACGAGGCAAAAAAATATTTTCCGAGTACATAATTGTACATGCATTGCAACAAGTTATCAGATGAGGCCAATCAACAATAGTAGTACACTATTTGTACTAGCTTCACATGCTTTGCGCGTCATGTGGGTGTTTTTACTGTAGCCATATTGTACTACGTAACCAGCACCTCGAATCCTCGATACTAGTACTATATAGTAAGTAGTAGGAGTAGTAGGGTGGCATGGGCCAGAACAAGCATTCACGTCCAGGAGTACGGCACACGCCACCAGCACGACTTCCATCTAACACCATATTTGTTGGAGTCCGTGCTAGAGAATCTCTTCAACCTCATCGTAGTTTGTGTCAACTTTTGACTAAAGATTTAACTAACAAAATGTTAATGCATGTCAAGAAAAATTATCTCATTGGATTCGTATTTCAACATAGTTTTCAAAAATATAATGTTTGGTGACATTCGTAAACATTTTGTTTGTTTAATCTATGGTCAAAATTTGGCACGAAATATAATGGGGACCAATAAACCCGGACGGAGGTAGTATTTGTCAAAATATATATGTATCAAGACATGTTTTAGTATATAGGCACATCCATTTTTGGACAAATGGAAGTCAAGTATTTTGGAACGGAGAGAGTACACAATAAATTTTTTAAGTTAGCACAACTAGTCTAATCCGAGAGCACAACCAAAGATTTGGTTGGGTACTTCCTCCTTTTACCGACACATGGGACATCCAGCATCCAGGTCGTGTGATGAAAGAAAATAGAGTGGTAGTTGATAAGTTGAAGCCATGAGATCTGCATCTTGGGTTAAACTGTAAATAGAATCTTACTACTCTTGAGTAACTCCAAAAGTGGCCACTGAAGATCTTTCTTGGATTTGTTTTTCATCACCAGCACGTCGAGGTGAAAGATGTGCAGGTTCTGTGGGTCCTCTTGCGTTTTCACTAACATGTGGGGCCGCATGTGAGCAAACAGACGATGGGCTCCGTGCGTCCGCTGGCTGGCTAAGAAGAGAGATAGAGGAGGGCTGAACACGGACTGCTGGAAATTTGTTCTACGTAACCAGCACCTTGATATTCGCGTGTGGTTGTTTCTAGAATAAAAAAAAGGAGGTACCTCTACTTATGTTACTCCCACTACGCCTAGCCTAAGGTTAGTAGGTGACCTTGCGCTTGGCTCTTCGCCTCTTCCGGAAGTCGATGGTTCTACAGTAGTGCTTCTGGAAATTTGACACCAAATGAACTGTTGCACGTCCACCGCTTGTAAGCAAAAGTTTCTCCTCGTGCTGCGAGCCACCGTGCATGCATTGGCGAGGGAGAAGGCGTAATCAAGCTTCTCATCGTTCTGCGAGTTGACGGGACACATCAAATTTATTTACTAGTAGTACGTACTCTCTCCAAAAAAGGGCTGACCATGTCATTGCTACCATCCTGTGCTCCGTCGTTGAGTACATGCACTATTCACGTGCCATCGAGGATAAAAAATATTGCGTAGGTGCCATCGAAGTGCACGACTCACTTACGGAAAAAGGTTTCCCCCCGCATGACTCACTTACACACTGCTTATCTGATTATCTCCATTTTCTTGCATGACACGTGCACCTTGATGCTAGATGTCTCGCGTGTCTGGAAAAGGATGAACAAAGCTCACGTAAAAGAAAAGAGTTGAAGAGCATAGATTCCCAACGACCGAGGAGGAGCAAGGAACTTCGCGGTGGAGGCTCTGCAAGGAACCTTGCACATTTTCCCCTGTTTTTTGCTGCCTGCCCACGTATAAACAACTAAAAGAACATGAACTTTTTGCTAACCACTAGAAACGGTACATCAGGATGCTAAGTTGAAGATGTTTTATACTCCCTCCGTTCCCAAATATAAGTATTTTTAGATATTTCAATAAGGGACTACATACGAAACAAAATGAGTGAATCTACACTCTAAAATATGTACACAAGCCAACACACTAACTCCATCCGATCCAACTCATGCACATATGCGCACAGCATGGAGCACACAACGCATGTACACAAGACGTGCATGCACACACGCTCGGCCGCAGAATGCACGTGAATAACAGATGCATGCGCACACACTCGGCAGCATGGAGGCGTGCGCATCCGCGGCGACGTCTGGTTCGTCGTGCTACGGTGAAGCTCGCACGCAACGGCGCATACGCATCTCTTGCAGCACCTCTTTGTCGTCATTGCTCAACTACTAGTCGGAGACGAAGACGACTGCAGCCTCGGCCTTAGAGCTAGCACCGATGGAAAAACACGCACGCTTCACGCACACGAGCACATACGGAGTGCCCACGACGTGGTGGTGGTGCGTCCCCGCTCGCCTCTACTCCTTCTACGCATGTTGTCTATCAAGGCGGCTGCATGCTAATGATGATATGGGTGAGATCTTCTAGGACTCAGATGATGACGAGGAAAATTATGAGACACAAGGTGACGTACACCGTCAAGGTCCACGGTCAAGGGGGTGCTAGCAAGTGCTTAGATGTGCTTAGAGCAAGTACAATAGAGCTGAGTCAGTGGGCTATAAGGAATAAACAGTAGTATATTTTTGCTTAGTTGGAGGAAAGAGAAGAGGAGAGAGAAGGTAAGCCGGCTCTTCGTGAAGAGCCAGCTCTAGCACGTGCTCCTAGGCACTTTGTACATGTTGACTATAAGATGGGTTGTAGGCTTATAGCCAGCAGCTGGCTATACTATTAATGCTCTTTAGATGAGGTGCTAAGTGCATTAAATGGCTTTGTAACTCAAGTGTTCAATGCATAGGTGCTTAGTTTATTGGTGCCACATCATATTTATGCCTACATGGCAGGCTTAGAAGCTATACATGGTGGAGCACTGGGAGAGGCCAATGCTGGTCATAGTGGGGAGTAACTTGTACTGTAACATATTACTATGTTACTCTAAACTTCTCTATAAACCGGAAAGGAGGGAGTAGTAACATAGACTAGTGACATATGCAGAGTATGGGAGCACATGATATTTCCCCGTCTGGACCGATCCCAAGTTGGCTTCTCACCTTCTTGGCCCAACAAAAACACCTTCCCCCTCCCGTGCACGCTTCCCGCCCGGCGCCAGCTGAGCCCGCCGCTCCACATTGATGGCAAGTCAGGGCGATGCGACCTCTCACTACTTCCGCCGTTGAAGCGGCGCGCCGACCGAGGGCACCGCCCGCTGCACGCCCGGCATTTTAGACTACAAAGTGGATAGTAACTTTTAGAGCAAGTACTATAATTAGATGACATAAGCAGGCTATAAGGATTTAAATATAGTATTTGTGCTTAGTTGAAGGAGAGAGAAGAGAAGCGGATTGTAAACGTGTAGCCAGTTGTACTCCAACATACTCTACTTTGTGAGACAAAAGGTGGGGCCATTATTAATGATATTGTATTTATACTAAAGGGACTAACGGATGCCTTAACTACTCTGTTTATTTTGAGACAAACCTTGGTGGGCCTATTATTGACTTTTTTTGAGCTATTATTGACTTGGACGTGGGGTTTGGGGGCCAAAGGCCTACTATTATACTCCGACCTGACATGCTGTACCCTAGCCGCCGTTGTATCATATGGTTTCGCACCGTTCGAGATCTTAGCGCCGCCACGCAATTCTTCTCCAGCCCTCCTTCTGGCGTGCGCCACGAGAAGGGACAGCAGTCCTCTGAACCCCGCCTTTCATGATCCTGTACGGGAGAGGGGCGATCAGGTTTTTGGGGAGCACACTCCTGTGACTGCTGCCAGCGACGACTTACTCAACGACAGCCTTCTTCCCCGACCTCGGTAACCTCTTCATCAACAACATCAGTGACAACATCAACCACATCGGTTCTGCTCCCGCCGTATAGTATGTGATTCTATCCTCCTGGTTTAGTCTGCATCATTACTTTGATGTTTGCAATTGTCGTCATGATCTATTTACTGCTGATTCAGATTAAATCTCATAATAAATTGCTCATATATTGAACAATCCAATCCAAAAACCTGATCACAGGCAATTTACTCCGAGTGGTTTTGCTGCGCTTTTGAAGCCGCCTACTTTTAAGGGGGTGCAATATAAAAGGTGGCGCACAAGAGCAGTATATTGGTTTCAGATCATGTACTGCTATGGCGCCACTAAGGGTAAGCCTGAGGGCGATCTTAATCCTACACAGCAAGAAGCTTTTCAGAACATGGATACCCTCTTCAAAGCCGCCCTGCTGAGTGTTCTTGACGATTCCATTGTGGATTTGTATATGTTGTTTGATAGTGGGAAAGACATGTGGGCTGCGCTCGAGGCCACGTTTGGGCCCTCGGGCGCTGGCAACGAGTTGTACGTCATTGAGCAATTCTGTGACTACAAGATGACTGATGAGCGCTCTGTTGTTCAGCAGACTCATGAGATACAGTCACTCTAAGGAACTTGAGTACTTTAAGTGTGTGTTGCCGGACAAATTTGTTGCTGGGACCATCATTGCCAAGCTTCTACCTTCGTGGAACGATTTTGCTACTTCTCTGAAAAATAAGGGACATGAGTTTTCTGTTTTGGATCTCATTAGCACTCTTGATTCTGAGGAGAAGGCGAGAGCAAAAGACACACGTGCTCGGGTCGCCGAGGGAGCTTCTAGTGCCCACATGGTACACGAGAAGAACTTCCAGCCCAACCAACCCCAAAACAACAAGAACAAATCTCAGGGGAAAGGCAAGTTTGATGCAAAGAACAAGTCGTCACATTCTACCAACTTCAAGAAGAATTCTCATAACGGGAAGGGATACAAACCTCAATTTTGGTAGCACCGCACAAAATTTATATGGCTGCATCTACCTGCTGTCAGCTAACCACCGCAAGATGAAATTAGCTTATTCGTACGTTGACTTGCTGAATGCAGTGCGGAACGATCCTGTCATGTGTGGAGGAGCAAACAAGCAGTGCAGCCGAAGGTGGAAATCAACCAAGGACTTATGAAATTATATGTAATCTTCCTCAGGCAGGTCACTATCCCCTTCGTCTAGATGATCGTGTTTTGTCATGCCGAGCTATTGATATGTGCTACTGTTTTGCCACACCGTTTAAGTATAGCTACTGTTTTCCTATCTTTTCAGATTCAGGACAATGAATATGATATCAGGGGAACTGCACAATATGGACCCATGTTGAGTCATCTCTATTGCCTCATGTGTTTGCTGCAAATGTGTCAGCTTCAATTGCAAGATGAGGTAGCTAGCTAGCTGTGGAGTTGCCAACATGCTCAAAGTGCTCGCAACATTGAGAAGAAACAAGCATGCCCAGGAAATTAATGCGTGCGCAGGGATGGCAACAGAGGCCATCCCATCCTTCGCCGCTCCTCCTCGCCTTCCACGCGTCCGGCTCACGAGTTATGCAGCGCCACGCTAGCCAACCAGCTGATGTGTTGGAGCAATGGTAAGCTTCCACGAAGATCTGCATGCCGCCACGTAGGAGCCTGCTTGGTTGGCATGCCTATCGACTCACTGGAATGGTAGTGAGGTGGCGAAACCTTGCCGAGCACGGGCCTGGCAGCGGCCCAGCAATCGTCCACGGCAAGGCCTGCCGGGGGCCTTGGATTCGTCCCTTGACGGGGGTCTTCGTCTTCTGATCCCGCGTGGATTTGTGGGCTGCCAATCTTGATGAGGGGCTGCATGCTATCAGGCATGTGCTCTCGAGATCTTGGTCTTAACGTTGTCGATGGTGTCTGAGCTCTCAACCCCAAGGGTGGTGGCCCTGCTGGTCTCTTTGCAAGCTGTCCCGGCAAAGAGCTTGTCAGGGGCATCGCCGGTTTCCTCAGCATGGCTTGTTGTCGGGTGTGGCCCTGCCAGCCTTCTCCTGGTTTTCACTCTGAGCGTCTGTTTTGATATCTTTGTACCTGTCTTGCCTCCTGCCGTCCTCCTCTACTTTGCCAAGCCCTGCTGTAGGCGTGGCTGCAACCGTCCGTGCACATGTAAGGGGTACAGAAGTACCCACACTTTTGTACACTGACATGATCGATGGAGCCATCGAGCCTTCTAGTGACGGCACAATGGAACTCTCAATGAAAGCACCAATGTCGGTGTCAAAACCGGCAGATCTCGGGTAGGGAGTCCCGAACTGTGCGTCTAAGGATCAAAGGTAACAGGAGGCAGGAGACATGATGTTTACCCGGGTTAGGGCCCTCTTAATGGAGGTAATACCCTACTTCCTGCTTGATTGACTTTGATGAGTATAGGGATTACAAGAGTTGATCTACCTCGAGATCATAGTGGCTAAACCCTAGATGTCTAGCCTATATGATTGTGATCGCCCCTACGGACTAAACCCTCCGGTTTATATAGACACTGGTGGGGACTAGGGTTGTACAAAGTCAGTTTACAGAGGAAGGAAACTGCACATCCGGATGCCAAGCTTCCCATCCACGCAAAGGAGAGTCCCATCCATACACGGGACGATACCTTCTATCTTGTATCTTCACGGCCCATCAGTCCGGCCCATGTCACATAGGTCGGCTCCCCGAGGACCCCATAGTCCATGACTCCCTCAGGGGGCGCGCCCCCCTTTCCTTCTCCTCTTCCCTCTCCCTTCCACCTTTTCCCCCTCCATTAGAAGGAAAAAGAGGGGGGCGAATCCTACTAGGACTGGGAGTCCTAGTAGGACTCCCCCCTCCTTGGCACGCCCCTTGTGGCCGGCCTCCTCCCTTCCTCCTTTATATACGGGGGCAGGGGCACCCCAAAGCACATCGATTGTATAGCCGTGTGAAGTGCCCCCTCCACCGTTTACTCCTCCGGTCATATTGTCGTAGAGCTTAGGTGAAGCCCTGCACGGATCACATCACCAACACCATCATCACGCCGTCGCGCTGACGGAACTCATCGACTCCTTCGTACCTCTACTAGATCAAGAGTTCGAGGGAAGCCATCAAGCTAAACGTGTGCAGAAATCGGAGGTGCCGTACGTTTGGTACTCGATCGGTTGATTCAAGAAGACATTCGACTGCATCAACTACATTGAGTTTATGCTTCCGCTTTCGGTCTACAAGGGTACATGGACACACTCTCCCCTTCTTGTTGCTATCCATCTCCTAGATAGATCTTGCATGAGCATAGGAATTTTTTTCAAATTGCATGTTAGGTTTCCCAACAGCCTTTTCCAAAGAGATGGCGGATGCAGAGGGCGAGATGCTTGTCGAGTATGGTTCGATCGATGCCATAGAGCCCCTTCCCTAGGAGACCGTTGAGCACGAGCTGGACATGGAGGAGGTGGTGGAGATCGACGAGCACCAGCCGTAGTAGTACTCTTTGTTTTGTTTAATTAGGAGCACCGGTCTTTAATTTGTTAGACTGAAGTTTAGGTCAGCTAGCTTTGTTTAATTGTTGAACTTGCTCGATAAAGAAGTATGGGTGTGTTGTAGTCTGCTTTTTGTACCCAAATTATGCAATGACGTGGATGACCACTGTAACGTGCTCAATAAAGAAGTTTAGGTGATCTTGGAGGAGCACCTTGCCGTCAAGGCCACATTCGATGCCTCGCGGGCCGATGCCACGACGCGGTTGGCTGCTTTAAATGATAGTTCGTGGCGTTTTCTCGAGGCCACCCTCGGTGCCTTTGATGAAGACTACGAGGTGTTCTCTCAGCGTGCACGTGCTTACCTCAACTCGAGAGCCAACAGGTTGGTGCCCGGAGCGGCTCAGGCAACTCACCACTATGATGAGGGCACCCATGATGTGGAGGCCTCGCCCTCTCACATGTCCAAGGAGCCCATCATCATCAATATCTCCAACGATGAGGAGTAGCTTGTCTTATTAGGTCACTATAAGGACCCATGTTCAGTTTACCCATGTTCAGTTTGCTAGCTACGCCGGTTAAGCATGCTCGATTTACCCATTGCATGTGCTGCTCCTGCCTTTCCTTAACAAATTATAGTGAATTGTGATATCTACTTTCACCATGCAATCTGTTGCTCTAGTGTATATGTTCTATATGTCGTGCAATGTGGTGCTCACTTATTAACTATTTGGTTAATTAGTTGTCGTCTTCAATTAAATGCTTTGTTCGATTCTGCAAATGTGTGTTCAATTCTTTAGGCTGCAATTTTGTATTGTCTTCCATGTGAGAAATAAATCGAAGTTATCTTTACAAAATACATGAGAAACAAATATAGTTGCTACATTTCCAAGTTATCAATCATGCTCGGTTTGGTTAACTGTCTGATCTTCTAGTATGTTATACATTGTGCGATGTGGTGCTCAGTTAACGATTGGTTCATTTGTTGTGGTGTTTAGTTAATTGTTTGGTTGAATTCTGCAATGCAATGTTCAATTGGTGTGGGTGCATTCTGTTATTGCATACCATGTGAGAAGTAACTAAAATTTGGTTGTTCTAAAGGCATGAGAAACAAATACAATTGCTATATTTCCAAGTTGTTAAGCATGCTTGGTTTGGTTAACTGTCTGATCTTCTATTAGGAGTATGTTATATTGTGCATTGTGGTGCTCAGTTAATGTTTGGTTTATTTGTTGTGGTGTTTAGTTAACTGCTTGGTTAAATTTTGTAATGCGATGTCCAATTGTCGTGGGTAGAATTTTGTATTGGTGTGCATGTGAGGAATAAGTCGAATTTGGTTGCACTTAATACATGAGAAACATGTAAAACTGCTATATTTCCTAGTTCTTAATCATGCTTGGTTTGGATAAATGTGTTTTCCATGTGGCTTGAATTAATCTGGTGAATCTGCAATGTGCTTATTTTTTATTAACATATTTTACTGATAGCATGCGAACCCTCACTTAACCTGATGACTAACTACCTTATATGTGTTGTAGGGAAACAAAGGGAAGCACTAAGGTTTACAATCGAAGTTTGCACATGCATGATCCTTTGTCTAATAGCACATTATTATGCAACTGTAGGAACCATTCTTATATTTAGGTTTTTAACAATTTGGTCTTGCACATGTAGGTCCTGCTGTCAGAGGTTTTGACCCACTGTTCGACCCTTTTTGCATATGGGGAGATGAGTTATCCGTGAATATCAGTCAAGTCAAGAAACTCAGAAAGATTGTTAGGATAAAGAAATTAGCGACAAAAAACAGCAAGATCCTTTTCTGCACAATGAAGAATACGTCAGTTCACTACAAGATGGTACTAACTATTATACCTTGCCTTTTTTATTCCTTTGCTCCATTTCCAATATAGAGAAGATATTTGTGCACATCCTTGTTTTTAGGCCTTTCCAAAGCAGTTCACTGATGATTACCTCTCAAACCACCTGTATGGTCAGGAGGCGATGACGATTTTCATACAACACCCATGATTCAATATTGAAGTGTTCTTGAAGAGGACAAAGGATGGACGGTTAATCCTCTACACGCACTGGCCTAAAGTTGCAATGACCTTCTACATCAATGAAGGATCAATATTTGCCTTCCGCTTCAGCAGTTTTCTAGATGAGATGCATTTGTCTATGTACCCTCTAGGATGCTAATTTTGAAAGGTTATAGATGTTGCATGTGAAACTTGGTGCTGGTGAAGTTGTGTAATTGGGTAGCTGAGTGCTGAAGCTATATGATGCTGTACTCTGATGTATTTCAATTATGAAATCCTGCTTCCTTAATATGGAAATGAAATATATTGTGTGCTTAATATGAAATGTCAAATAGATTAATAAATGGATTATTAATAATAGGGGAATTAGCCTGTTAATTGGGTGTTTGTATTGCAAACGGTTATTGAGAAAACACCGTGGGTGATGACCTCAGGCAACACACAGAGTTTCTAGGAATAAACCGTGTTGGATCAATGAGCAATCACACATGACATCCTCGTGAAAACTGTTTGCATTAGGCCACCTTGCGCAAAAGTTTACTACATAAAAAGTGTGTATCATGGACAACCTTTGCCACACAGTTTCTTCTACGAACCGTGTGTGATGCATTGAATAACGGAAAACATAAATTTTTTAATATCGTGTGCAATGGCAACGCTATCACAAACAATTTAATGGGGCAATTTGTGTATGATGTACCTGCGAACGGAAACGTTTTCCTTGGAGTGATTGTGTGGGATGTATATATGAACGAAAATGTACTTCTTGGATTAACTGTGTGGGATGTACATACTAATAGAAACATATTACTTGGATGACTGTGTAGAATGTACGTACAAACTGAAACTTTTAGCGGGGACTGACTGTGTGGGATGTACTTACGACCAGAAACGATTTGGCCTGTATAATTGTATTTTTTAGCATAACTATACATATAACCGTATTTGATCACTCGCCGGTTGCACACGGCCTCATTTTGCCGAGTGTGTGTGCCAGGAGGGCATATCCCCGATGGTTTCTGGGTCGTGTGGGAATGACCCCCATATCAGAGTCAGTCACTTGGCGGCGGTTCGAAACACCGTCGCAAAAACGGGTTAAAACCGTTTGTATAGCACCTCACTGTACCAGTGACCACATACAACCTTTCCTCGCGGAAAACATTAAGGAAACTCTATTTTGACATCCATGTACCAGATTTCGTAATTGAAAAATGCAGCAACTACTAACATAATCCCAACAGACTTTAGCATCACTAAAAGTGAGAAAGTCTCATCATAGTCAACTTCTTGAACTTGTCGGAAACTTCTTTGCGACAAGTCAAGCTTCATAAATGGTGGCATTACCATCAGCGCCTGTCTTCCTGAAGATCCATTTGTGCTTAATGGCATGCCGGTCATCGAGCAAGTCTACCAAAGTCCATACTTGGTCTTTATACATGGATCCTACCTAGGATTTCATGGCTCCTTGCCAGTTGTTGGAATCCGGGCCCACCATCGCTTCTTCATAGTTCATAGGTTCACTGTTGTCTAACAACATGACCTCCAAGATAGGATTGTCGTACCACTCAGGGGTAGTACAAGTCCTTGTCGACCTAGGAGGCTTGGTACTAACTTGATCTAAAGCTTCATGATCATCATCATTAGGTTCCTCTTCACTTTGCGCAGGCGCCGCAGAAACATCTTTTTGTGTCGTGCTACTTTCTAACTGAAGTGGCTGTTAAACAACCTCATCAAGTTCTACCTTCCTACCACTCAATTCTATCGAGTGAAACTCCTTTTCTAGAAAGGATCCATTCTTGGCAATAAAGACCTTGCATTCGGATCTGAGATAGAAGGTGTACACAACTTTTTCCTTAGGGTATCCTATGAAGACGCACTTGTCCACTTTGGGTTCGAGCTTATCAGGTAGAAGCCTTTTCACATAAGCGGCGCAGCCCCAAACCTAAACGAAAATTTAGGTTTCTTGCCAAACCATAATTCATACGATGTCGTCTCAATGGATTTAGAGGGTGCCCTGTTTAAAGTTAATGTAGTTCTCTCTAATGCATAACCCGAAAACTATAGTGCCAATTCAGTAAGAGACATCATAGATCGCACCATATCCAATTGAGTATGATTACGATGTTCGGACACACCATTACGCTGTGGTGTTCCAGGTGGCATGAGTTGTGAAACAATTTCCACATATGTTTTAAATGTATTCCAAACTCGTAACTCAGATATTCACTTCCACGATCATATCATAGACATTTTATCTTCTTGTCACGATGATCGTCAACTTCACTCTAAAATTCCTTGAACTTTTAAAACACTTAAGACTTGTGTTTCATTAAGTAAATATACCCATATCTACTCAAATCATGAACAAAGATAAGAAAATAAAGATATCCACCAAGTGCTTCAATACTCATTGGACTGCATACATCAGTATGTATCATCTCCAATAAGTCACATGCCTGCTCCATCGTACTAGAAAATGGGGTCTTAGTCATCTTGCCCTTGAGGCATGGTTCGCATGTCTCAAGCAATTCAAAATTGAGTGAGTCCAAAAATCCATAGGCATGGAGCTTCTCATGCTCTTTACACCAATATGACCTAAGCAGCAGTGCCACAAGTATGTGGTACTATCATCATTAACTTTGCATCTTTGGGCATCAATATTATGAAAATATGTATCACTACGATCGAGATTCAATAAACCATTCACATTGGGTGCATGACCATAGAAGGTATTATTCATGTAAATAGAATAACCATTATTCTTTTACTTAAATGAATAACCGTGTTGCAATAAACACAATCCAATCATGTTCATGCTCAACGCAGACACCAAATAACATTAATCACATCAACCTTGGAAACACTTCCAACACACATCGTCACCTCGCCCTTAGCTAGTGTCTGTTTATTCTGCAGCTTTTGTTTCGAGTTAACAATATTAGCAACTGAACTGGTATCTAGTACCCAGGTGCTACCAGGAGTACTAGTAAGGTACACGTCAATAACACGTATATCAAATATACTTTTGTTAAAGTATCCAGCCTTCTTATCTACCAAGTATTTGGGGTTGTTCCGCTATCAGTGATCGTTGCCCTTACAATAGAAGCACTTAGTCTCGGGGTTGGATTCAACCTTGGGTTTCTTCACTCGAGCGGAAACTGGCTTTCAATTCATAAAGTTCCCTTCTTGCCCTTCCCCTTCTTTTAACCAGTGGTCTTGTTAACCATCAACACTTGATGCTCATTCTTGATTTCTACCTTCGCGGCCTTAAGCACCGCGAACAGCTCCGAGATCATCTCCATCCCTTGCATGTTATAGTTCATCATGAAGCTTTAGTAGCTTGGTGATAGTGACTGGAGAACTCAGTATATCACTATCTTATCTGGAAGATTAACTCCCACTTGATTCAAGTGACTGTAGCACCCAGACATTCTGAGCACATGCTCACTGGCTGAGCTATTATCCTCCATCTTTTAGGTAAAGAACTTGTCAGAGGTCTCATCCCTCTCAACACGGGCATGAGCCTAGAATACCAATTTCAGCTCTTGGAACATCTCATATGTTCTATGGCGTTCAAATGGTCTTTGGGGCGCCGATTCTAAGTTGTAAAGCATGGCACACTAAACTATCAAGTAGTCATCTGAACATGTCTGCCAGATGTTCGCAACACCCATAGACTACACTTGAGGGGGTGGCGCACTGAGCGGTGTATCAAGTACATACGCCTTCTATGCAACAATGAGGGCAATCCTCAGATCACAGACCTAGTCCGCATAATTTCTACCATTATCTTTTAACTAAGTTTTCTCTAGGAACGTATCAAAAACAAGGGAGCTACAACGCGGGCTATACACCATAATTTGCAAGACATTTTGACTATGTTCTGATAATTAGTTTAGTTAATCAAATTACTAATGAACTCCCACTCAAATCAACATACCTCTGGTTGTCTAAGTGTGACATGATCCAAATCACCAACCTAAGTCCGATCGTCACGTGAGATGAGGTGGTTTCAATGGTGAACATCTCCATGTTGATCGTATCTACTATATGACTCATGTTTGACCTTTCGGTGTCCTTTGTTCTGAGGCCATGTATGTACATGCTAGGCTCATCAATTTTAACCCAAGTGTTCCGCATGTGCAAAACTGGCTTGCACCCATTGTATGCGAACATAGAGTCTATCACACCTGATCATCACGTGGTGCTTTGAAACGACAAACTTTTGCAACGATGCACACTTGAGGAGAACACAATTTTATCTTGAAATTTAAGTGAGGGATCACCTTATAATGCTACTGTCGTTCTAAGCATAATAAGATACATAAAAGGATTAACATCACATGCAAATCATAAGTGACATGATATGGCCATAATCTTGTGCTTTTGATCTCCATGTCCAAAGCACCGGCATGATCTCCATCGTCACTGGTATGACACCATGATCTCCATCATTGTGTCGCCACTGGGGTTGTTACACCAACCATGCTTCTACAACTATTGATATTGCTTAGTGATAAAGTAAAGCATTACATAGCGCTTAATGATTGACACGCAAGTCATACAATAATTAAAGACAACCCTATGGCTCCTGCCAGTTGTCGTATTCCTCTGCGTGCAAGTCGTGATAATCTATACAAATCATGATCATCTCATACATCAAATATATCTCATCACGTCTTTGGCCATATCATATCACAATATACTCTCCAAAAACAAGTTAGACGCCCTCTACTTTGTTGTTGCATGTTTTACGTGGCTGCTATGAGTAACCAGTAAGAACCGTTCTTACCTATGCAAAGCCATCAAGGTGAGATTCAAGTTTCTATTTAACATTTTACAAGGACCACCTTTTGTCGAATCCGATTCAACTAAAGTGGGAGAGAAAAACACCCGCCAGCCATCTTTATGCAACAAGATGCATGCAGTCGATTGAACCAGTCTCATGTACGTGGACATGTAAAGTTGGTCTGCGCCAATTCATCCCACAATACCACTAAATCAAGATAAGACTAAGCAAGGAAGCAATCTGAATATCAACACCCACAAACTCCTTTGTGTTCTACTCGTGATGTCATCTACGCATAGACCTAGCTCATGATGTCACTATTGGGGAACATTGCATGGGAAACAAAAAAATTCCTACACTCACCAAGATCAATCTAGGAGATGACCATCTACGAGAGAAGAGATTGGATCTACATACCCTTGTAGATTGCTAAGAGGAAGTGTTAAGAAACGCGGTTGATGTAGTTGTACTCTTCACGATCCAATCGCGATCCAATCCGATCTAGCATCGGACGGACGACACCTCTCTATTTAGCACACATGCGGCTCAAGGATGTCTCATACTTCTTGATCCAGCAAGAGAGGGAGGAGAAGTAGATGGGATCTCAACCAGCCCGACGACATGGTGGAGATCGTAGTGGAGCAATCCGAGCAGGGCTTCACCAAGCGCCTCTAGAACTATGAACGAGGAAGAAAGGGAGAGAGGGGAGGCCGGGGCATGGGAATTGTCATCTCCAGCCCTTGCGCCTCCTCTCTGCTATATATAGGGGTGTTGGAGGGCTGGGGGTGCAGCCCTAGCCCATCCTCTAAGGAGGGGGGGGGGTGCGGCCAAAGGGGGAGGAGTGTCCTCCAAGCCAAGTGGAGGGCCCTCTCCCTTAGGGTTTCCCTTCCCCTAGGAAGATGGGCCTTACGGGCCTGGTGCACCTGGCCCAATAAGTCTAGGACACCCCCCCTATAGCCCACGCATGCCCTAGGTGCTGGAAGGATCCTTCCGGACTCCTCCGGAACCCTCTGGAACCTTCCGGAAGCTTCCTAGTATAATACTAGTAAAACCCGAACCTTTTTTGGTAGCCGAAATATGACTTCCCATATATAAATCTTTACCTCCGGACCATCCTGGAGCTCCTCATGACGTCCTAGATCTCATCCAAGACTCCGAACAACATTCTGTCACCAACATGAATATCCCAATACTACTCTAGCATAACTAAATGTTAAGCGTGCGGACCCTACGGGTTCAAGAATCATGTGGACATGACCGAGACACCTCTCCGGTCAATAACCAATAGTGGGACCTAGATGCCTATATTGGTTCCCACATATTTCCTGCAGATCTTTATTGGTCGAACCACGATGCCAAGGATTCAATCAATCCCGTCTCCAGTTACCTTTGTTTAGCAGTATGTTACTTGCCCGAGATTCGATCATTGGTATCTCCATACCTAGTTCAATCTCATTACCGGTAAGTCTATTTACTCGTTCCGTAATACAAGTTCTAGAGACTAATTCCTTAGTCACATTGCTTGCAAGCTTCTTGTGATGTTGTATTACCGAGAGGGCCTAAGCGACAAATGATTATAATGAACAGGGACATAAGATAATAACCAATTTATTATTGCCTCGAGGTCATATTTCCAACATCAGGTTTCATTAGAGGAGTACTACATCCTACGTCGTTGGCCAATCCTGTATTAGTGCACAAGGCGAACGGCAAGTGGCGGCTTTGTATTGACTATACATATATCAACAAAGCTTGCCGTAAGGATCCTTTTCCCTTGCCATCCATCGATCAGATTGTTCACTCCACTGTCGAATGTGATTCGTTGTCGTTTTTTATGCCAACTCTGGGTATGATCATATTTTCATGTCAAAATAAGATGTGCCGAATGTGATTCGTTGTCGTTTTTTATGCCAACTCTGGGTATGATCATATTTTCATGTCAAAATAAGATGAAGAGAAGACTACATTTATCACTCCATGCGGCGTGTATTGCTTTATACGTATGCCTTTCGGATTGAAAAGTGTTTGTTCAACATTTGCAAGAGCAGTCCAGATCGGTTTCGAGCCCCAACTACACTGGAATGTGGAAACATAGATGGATGACATAGTGGTGAAAACCAAGGGCAGAGCAACATTGATAAAAGATTAGGAAGAAACATTTGCTAATCTGCGCAAGATTAATGTGATGCTCAACCGTGAGAAGTGTATGTTTGGCATTGCATCAGGCAAGCTTCTCGGGTTCTTTGTTAATCAGCGTGGTATTGAAGCCAATCCCGACAATATCAAGGCAACTAAGCATATTGAAGCACTGGAGCACGTCAAGGATGCGCGCCGCCTTGCCGGCTGCATTACTGCATTGAGCAGGTTTATCTCCAAACCTGTTGATCGCACCTTGCCGTTTTCAAAATTTTGAAAAAGGTAGGTGATGCGGAGCATCCTTCCAACATCCCCATGGACTCGACATCGACACATCCAACCCCAGGAGGACCCATGATGAGAGCTCAAGCATGTGCTATTCAATCCGAGGTTAGCTCTCTCCTTGTTGAACTTCACTTTGACCCACTGGAGACATGGCTACTACCTCAAACGGAGATGCTTTGTGTGCTTAGGTACCAACAAAGTAACCAAGGAGAAGTTACGATGCAAGATGAACATCGAGAGCATGTAGACGATCCGCCAGCCCAGAAGGACCGGAACAACCGCCCAACCACCGCCCGGGCGGAACAACCGGCCACCTGCCGCCCAACAACCTGCCCACCTTCTGTGATCAAGCGGAGCAAGGCAGGTGCTGCATCGGTTTTACCGGTTTCTGCCTAAAGACCGGAACAGCCGCCTCGACATCCGGTACAACCGCTGGGCCCTTCGACGTCCATCTCCAGAAGCCAGCGCCTGACCTCCTAGCGGTAGTACCGCCCTCCTCATCCGGAACTACCGCCCCGGATGAGCTCTCAGCGGAACAACCGGCCCCGTGACCGGTACTACTGGCCTGCCTGCGCGCAGTGTAAGGGGTTTTCGACCCATGTATCCTCTCCCACTTACCCCTTCGTGGCTTAGCACTATATATACTCGTCTCCTAGCTTCGTATTAGGGTTAGCATTGGATTAGCTCATATTTATGTGAGAGCCTTGCTCATCCACTTGGATACTTCTCCTTTGAGTTCACGACCTCTTCGGAGAAGATCCCCCAAGCGGATTCAAGACCCCTTTCTAGGGAAGACCATCAAGACCTCCTCACGGAGAAGAACGGTTCGTTTGTATCCTTAACTTTTGTCGGTGTACTAGAGTAGGGGTACCCTAGTATCCCGAACTTGTGCACGGGCAGTCGCAGCACCCCGCGGCAAGGCTTGCCGGGTGACCACCAAGGTCCTCCATGGTTCCTTTGGAGCCATTCAAGAACAAAGTGTTCAAGCCAAGGAGACAAGACCCCGACAAGTTATTGCCAACCGAGGCATTTCAAGGAACTTGCCGCGACGCGCCATGTGTCCCGGCAAGGCCCAGTGAGCGACAAGCTTCCGGACGCGACAAGACAACGACTGCGGCAAGGCGCTTGCCGCGGCAAGCTACCACTCTGTACCCGCGCTCCAGCACATCCACCAACGTGTCGCCCTGGGACCTTTCCAGGCACGCGTGGCGAGAGGCCGTGCAACCAGCGGTGCGAGGTGGCAAGCGACGCTGACAAGATTGCCATCGTGGCGAGCGGTGGCGTCCCTGGCGGTCCCTTTTCTGCACTGTTTGGGCGACACAGACGGGCATTTAATGCCTTTGTCCCCTGCCGTCAGGGTTAGGTATGATACACTGTACAAGTAGTTGTACCAACCGCAATTCCTTTCTAGTTTTACCCTTGTCTATGTTGCCACCTGTCGGTGACCCCTTGAGCATATAAAAGGAGGCCCATGCGCAATGTAGAATGGGGGTTGGAGGCCAAAAAGCACTCACGCTCGGCCTCGTTAGCATCCACTGTGTACTGTAGCATTTAGCGCTCCCGAGCAAGAACACAATACAATCAGACAAGCAGCAGTAGGAGTATTATCTCTCCGGAGAGCTCCGAAGCTGGGTAAGCGGCTCATGTGCTTCGCCTCGATCCGCTCTTCGTGCGATCTCCGCCCCCCGCCGAACCGAAAGGGGCTCGGTCCGCCGGTCCCATAGGTGTTCGTTCCCACGACATTATGTGGCCCAAAACAGGGCACGGGCACGCGCGGCCTGGTTTACGCCGTATCTTACTTCGTATCCACCGCGCCCTCCCCTAATGGCACGCGTTGAATGCGGCGTCGTGGGAGAGATCGTGGGTACTTCTTTATTCGGAAAGACGGAACGTCTTCCCCCTCCCTCTTTATAAGCAGGGGAAACAGGGGCAGTTCGCCCATCTCGCTAGTTGCTATCCCAATCTCCAAAATCTCCGCCGCTCCCCCCTTCTTCCAAAGCCGAAAGAGAGCAGCGCTCCACCCCCCATTGCCACCGGCGCCACCAACGCCGTCGATCTCCCCCACCACCTCCGCCATGGATCCGAAAGCCGGGAAGGCCGTGAAGTCGGCTGAGGCGCTGCGGCTCGAGGCGCTACGAAAGGAGCGGGCAATCTTCCTCCCCGAGCTCACCGCGAAGGAGCTGAGGGAGTACTACTACCTCTTCTGGTCGACGGAGACGCGAGCGCATCCGCGCACGAAGGTACTCTCCGCCGCCGCTTCGGAACGGGATCCGAATGGATATCCCTTCTTCGTGTTGTTCTTCTACTGCGGGCTCTGCCCGCCTTTCTCTGAGTTTTTCTGCGACATCATGAACACCTACGGGTTCCACCTCCTTGATTTCACCCCCAATGTTGTTCTGACCATGGCAGTTTTCGCGCATCTCTGCGAAAACTTTGTCGGTGTCCACCCAAACGTAGCTCTTTTCCGCCACTTCTTTATGCCTCGAGTTGAGAGAGGAGAGCCTTTATCCAGCGGAATCGCCTGGATCTCGAGAGCCGGCAAGAAGGAAGCTTATCTGGAGGGGGAGCTCCGCAGCAAATGGGAGGAGTGGAGAGCAGACTGGTGCTGGATTATCGAGGAGAACCCGCAGCCATTTACTACCCAGCGCCAAGCCCCAGCAGTGCGTGGCAACGATTGGAGCAGCATGACCCCGGAAGACGATAGGCTAAAGATCGCCGTCACCCGGATCCTGCGCCTCAGGCTTGCCGGGCTCACTGTAGGCACCGTTGGCGCAGATTTTCTTCGCCACCGCATCGCCCCACTGCAGGAGAGGAGGAGACCTGCCTGGGAATTCGGGGGTCGGCGGACATTATGAGGCTGCGCCTGGGCCTTAACTTCAACTTCACCGTCCTGGAACTGGACGCGATGCTCAAGGAATTGTTCAAGCACGACCCTCAACATCCCGAATGGTTCAGGTTGCCGAAGGGCGTCGTTCCGCTGTGCAACAATTCCTCGCTCGACCGCATCCGTGCAATGATGCCGTTGTGCGATTAGCATGGAATTGTCCCAACTTGGCAAGAGCCTGTAGACGACGTCGTGCAGGCATTCTTTGACGGCTTGGTGGAGGTGGCGGTCCGCTCCGATGAGCAGAAAAGCCTCACCCGCGACACCACCAATGCGGAGATGCAGCGCATCGCCACTAGGGCGGAAGAGGCGGCGGCAGCCGCTGCCGCGGGCGAGTTTGGATTCACCGTGGAGGAGGCAGAGGAACCAGAGGCGGCAAGCCTTGCCGAGCGAGAGTGGCTTGCCGGCAAGGAAGAGCTTGCCGGGCCTGACGCCGAGTCGAGCGAGCCCGCCGAGGGTGTGAGCGGCCCGCCATCTTCAGGCAGCTTGCCGCAAGCAGAGCCCCCAGCGCAGCCCCCAGCTCCACCAAGAAGGCGTCTCCGCAAGGCTGGGGACGTAGCGGGGCGGCAGACGAGTCAACAGCCGTCGCGCCGCGCGACGCGCTCCACCGCGACAAGCAATGTTGCCGCGGGAGCGCATCACGCCGCTGCGACAACTGGAGCGGGGTCTTCCCGGACCACCGCCACTGCCCCCGCCATGCGGCTAAGGGAACCTACTCCTCCGCCTCGTCGCGCCGAAGGTGGGCCGGACTTTGACCTCTCCGCGCTCAGCTCCGACGAGGAAGAAGAAGAGTAAGATTCTTTGCTGTACTTGTAGTTCTTCAATTCTTGATGTTTTTGTCTTGTATCTGATTTGCTTTACTCTGAACTCATTCCTTTTCAGGACCCTGGCCTAGAGAGCGGCGAAGAGAGCCAAGGCTCCAGTGATTGTCATCGAGGACGAGCCTACCGTGATAGCAGGGGGCGCGCCCGAGACCACCTTGCCGGACCTGGCAACTACTCCCCGAAGCAACCCTCAGCGCAGCCCCCAGCGTAAGTATATGTTTTACTTCCCGCTGTTAGGCGCGCATGGGTGTTCTTTCTTTTGCTGACATCTGACTGTTGGTTTGTGTAGGAGCAGAGCAGCCTCACCAGGAGCACCCGGAAGCCGCCCCTGAGATGCTATCTGCTTCGACTACACCGCCAAGGGAGGATTCCCCGGCAAGGGAGCGTTCTCCGGCAACGGAGAAGTCTCCGGCAAGGGACAGTTCTCCGGCAAGGGACGGTTCTCCGGCAAGGGACAGCACCAGCGACCCCCCGGTGGTGGATCCCATGACTGCAGATCCCAGTTCAGGTAACCCTTCTTGCTTGAAAACTTCCCTTGGGTTCTTCTTCTTCTGATTTTCTTTTTGGATATTTGCTTGACTTTTCTCCCTCTTCCGGCCTTTAGATCCACCTTCCACGGAACCGATGGAGACCGAGGTCACCGGCGAGGAGAACGCGCGCGGCAACACTGATGACGCCGCCGCCACCGAAGAAGAAGCCGGCGCTGATGATCCCGCCGGCGAAGAGGCCGCCAAAGCTGCTGCTGCAGGAGCTGGCGAGGGGTCCGGCGATCGCACTGACGACCCTGAGGCCACAGGAGCACAAGGCGCTACGCCGACCGCCGATCCCTCCGCCGCCGCTGCAGCGTCAGGCTCCGAAGAGCTCCAGCCCGGCGCCTACTTGAAGGCTGGCGATGGCGTCTTCATCAAGCTCCCCTGGGCGTCAAGCTCCAGGGCGCCGGTCGAAGGAGAAAACTTTGATGGAGAGGTGCTCGCCTCCGCTGGGCTGACGCTGGTTGACGCGCCAAGCAGCAGCAGCGGGGAGTCTGAGGAGGAGCAACTGCTACGGAAACTGGTGTTGCTCTACCGCGCTCGGCAGGCCAAGGTGGAATCCCGGGAAGCGCTTGTCGCGCAGGCAGGAGTGGACATCGAGAAGCGGGCGGAGGAGCTCCGGGATCGCAACTAGGAAGCTCTCCGGTCCCTGGCAGAGGAGCGGGCGCAACTCGCCGAAGAGCGGAAAGCCTTCCTCCTCGAGAAGGCTGAAGCTGAAGAGCAACAGCGGCTTGCCGCCGAGGAGCTGTTTGCGCGGGAAGGCCAGTTGGCGCAGCGGAAGGTTAACCTTGACAGCCACGAGGAGGAGCTTGCTGTGCGCGAGCAAACATTCGGCGGGGCTCTCAAGGAAGTGGAAGATGCTGCCGCAGCTACCGAGGCCGCCAAGAAGGAGCTGGAGACGAAGGTGGCGCAGCTGGAGGCCGATCTCAAAGCGAGCGGCGAAGAGCTTGCCGCGCTCAAGCGTGAGCGCGAGAAGGACGCCTACGCCCATGGCGAGCTGCAGGGTCGTCTCGTCAAGAAGGGCAAGGAGCTTAGCGCCGCCAAGGACTCCAACGCGGATCTTGAGTTGAAGCTGATTACTTTGACCAAGACGCTGGACGACGCCAAGGAGCAGGAGGTGGCCTTGAAGGAGGAGATAAAGGCCAACGAAGCGCTGCTGACGAGGGCCGCCGAAACCCAAAACACTTTTAGGGAGACTGTGGAACTCTGTACAGAGGGTCTTGTGAATATCGCCGCAGTTATCGACGGGGAGCTGGCGCAGCTGGGGATGGAGGATTTCGGGTATTCCTCCGATGAGAACCTCCAGCCCAGCGCCAAGCTCACTTTGTTCTTCAAGGGCGTGGCGACGGCCCTCCAGCGACTCGGGGAAAGGATCCCAAAGCAGCTGGCCGACGAGTCGCGCACGATCTGCGCGAGAGTTCTGCAAAAGGTGTTGGTGAAGGTGGCCTTCCGCAACCCAGGCCTCAACCTCACCAACGTCCTCAAGAAGCTGCCTCCAGATGCTGATCTGGAAGCGCTCAAGGCCCTTGTCGCACCCATTGTGGACAAGGTGAACGAGGTCAAGAGGGTTGATGGCGATCGCGTAGATTAGGCCGCCTGTTTCCTCCTTTCCTTGTCGCTGCTAGTCATGTTACGAGAACAATCATTAGAGCTGTGACAAGCTATCTTGTAATATAACTTTATTTTGGGTATCGATTGCTATGTTATTCCCTTTACTTGATTCCTTCCTTTGTATGTTTTTGCCCTACGCTTTTAGGGAACTTGCCGGCGCAGGCACCTTAGCCGCGAGCGCTGAGTGCGGGACGTCAGCATCCTGCTGGCGGTGCCGCTACCGACAAGAAACCTTGTCGCAACTAGTCGCAGCTCACTTAAGTTGTTGAGCGGACTCGAAACAAAGTAAGGGCGCAACTAGCTACGAGTTGGTTCCTCCGCGCATAGGTTTTCCATACAAAGTACGATCGTTCGAGGAAGATAACTTAAAATTTTTTAAAACTGATTGCTCAAACTTTGGCAACTTAGCTTTTCTGTCGTTTGCGTCCCGGCAAGGCGAAACTTTCTTGAATGACGCCTGGTCCACACCATTATCTCCTCCTTCCCCCCCGGCAAACTTGTGGGCGAGGGAACCTTCCTTTCTTTGAGAAAGAGAAAGAAGAGAAAATAAAGATATGGAGCCTTAAGGCTCGTTATTGCTTACCGGGGTTAGGCGCTGCACAAAGTGTCAGATAACACATGCAAAAAATAGAAAGCATGAAATTGACAAGATGCGCGGAGCACATGATCTTTACTTATGCACGGGGTCTGCGCCCGGCTTTGTACAAAGGATTACATGCAACAGTGGCAAGACTTGTACAAAAGGTAGTTGCCGGAACGGGTTCCGGCAACCGCGCCCTACGGGTAAAACTTACGAAGATGCTCAATGTTCCAGGAGTTGCTCACCGGAAAGCCATCTTCGGTCTCAAGGCGGCCAGCGCCAGGCCTAGTGACTCGTTTCACCCGGTAAGGGCCTTCCCACTTCGGCGTCAACTTGTTGGAATTCTTGGCGGACTGAACGCGCCGAAGAACAAGGTCGCCTTCCTCGAGACTTCTGGCACTAACTTTGCGGCTATGGAAGCGGTGCAAAGCTTGCTGGTAGCGAGCAGCTCGTACAGCAGCCTGAAGACGGTCCTCCTCAAGGAGCAGCGCGTCATCTTGTCGCAGCTGCTCTTGCTCAAGCTCATCATAACCGAGCACTCGAGGTGACCCGTATATGAGTTCCATGGGGAGAACTGCCTCTGCTCCATAGACCAGAGCGAAAGGTGTCTGGCTAGTGGCTCGATTTGGCATCGTCCTGATCGACCAAAGAACCACCGGCAGCTCCTCAATCCAGTTCTTTCCGCACTTGCGCAGCCTGTCAAAAATCCTAGTCTTGAACCCGCACAGCACTTCAGCATTTGCCCTCTCCGCTTGATTGTTGCTTCTCGGATGAGCAACAGAAGCGAAGCAGACCTTGGCGCCAAGATCTTGGACGTACTGCATGAAGGTGCGGCTCGTGAATTGCGTGCCGTTGTCGGTGATGATCCTATTAGGGATCCCGAAGCGGCAAACAATCGACCTGAAGAACTTGACTGCTGACTGTGCTGTCACCTTCCTCATTGCTTCCACTTTCGGCCACTTTGTGAACTTGTCGATTGCAACGTACAAGTACTCAAAGCCCCCGACAGCTCGGGGAAAGGGGCCGAGGATGTCGAGTCCCCAGACCAAAAATGGCCAGGATAAAGGGATCGTCTGGAGAGCTTGAGCTGGCTGGTGTATCTGCTTGGAATGGAACTGGCATGCTTCACACTTGGTTACTTGTGTAGTTGCATCCTGGAGGGCTGTCGGCCAAAAGAAACCTTGCCGGAATGCTTTCCCGGCAAGTGCTCTTGCGCCAATGTGGTGACCACATATGCCTCCATGTATCTCTGCCAACAGCTTTTGTCCATCTTCCCGGTGAATACACTTCAATTTCACACCGTTGAGTCTTCTTCTGTACATTGTGTTGTCGACAAACTGGTACATACTTGACAGCCGGGCTACTTTTTCTGCTTCTTCTTGCTCTTCGGGAAGTTCTCCTGTCTGAAGGAAATGGACAATCTGCTGTGCCCATGCTGGAGCTTGCGGCTCGACAACAAGGACTAAAGGCACATATGCTGCTACGAGAACATCCGCTTCTACGGCGAGAACCTGTGGCTCAGCCGGAGCTTGATGTTCTCCAGCAAGCTTGCCGGAGCAAAACTTGTCGGGAGCGTCTGCTTCAACGGAACAAACCCTAGGGGTTGCCAGAGCAGGCTGCTCCTTAGCACCCTTGGCGTTGATCTTAGGGACCTTCTTGGCGGCGGCTTCGGGGAGCTCTGCCAGAAAATAGTCACCAGAAATCAACTTCCTCTTCTTGCTCTGTCCAGTTGATGGCGTTATAGACGGTTGAGTCAGTTTGAGCACAAAGATCCCTGGTTCCACAGGTAACTTAAGTGCGGCGCACATCGACAGGCCATCTATAATGTCGTTCTGAGCTCTTGGAACATTTTCCATCTGCAGGCCGTCAAAGTGCTCTTCTAATTTTCTCACTTCATCAACGTAAGCTTCCATCAACGGACTCCGATAATTCTTGTTCACTTGGCGGACGACAAGTTGCGAGTCACCCCTGACAATGAGCTTCTTGATCCCAAGGTCTGCTGCGATCCTGAGACTGGCAAGCAAACCTTCATACTCTGCGGTATTGCTTGTTGCTTGCTCCTTGGGAAAGTGCATCTGGACTACGTACTTGAGGTGCTCTCCGGTGGGTGCAACAAGCAGCACGCCCGCACCGGCGCCTTGCAGCGAGAAGGCACCATCAAAGTACATCAGCCACTCTTTGCTTGCTTCCTTGAAGGGGATGCTCGTCTCTGGAATTTCTTCATCTGGTGTTGGCGTCCATTCTGCTATGAATTCTGCCAATGCTCTGCTTTGGATAGTTGAAGTGCTCCCAAATTTAAGGCCAAAGCTTGACAGTTCCAGTGCCCACTCGACAATCCTGCCTGTTGCTTCTAGATTCTGCAGTATCCTCTTCAGCAGAAAATGAGTGACAACTGTGATCTCATGCGCTTGGAAGTAATGGCGCAGCTTTCTCGAGGCCATGAGAAGGCCGAAAAGCAACTTCTGCACACCAGAGTACCTTGACCTAGCCCCCTGCAGAAGGGAACTGACAAAGTAAACTGGGCGCTGCACCATTTTCTTCTGTATCTCCTCACGCGGCTGCGCAGATCCATCCTTGCTGGGACCACAGTTTGCCGGTGAAGTCCCCTGCTTGTCGCTGGATGCATCTGCCGTGGTTGCTGGTTCATCATCCGCCTCCCTCTCCGCCACTAACGCAGCACTAACCACTTGATTGGTTGCCGCTATATACAGCAGCAACTTCTCTTGTGGCTTAGGTGCGACAAGTGCTGGAGTGGAGGACAGGTATCTCTTTAAGTCCTGCAGCGCAGCCTCCGCTTCCGGAGTCCATTTCATTGGGCCTGCCTTTTTCAATATTTTGAAAAACGGTAGGGAGCACTTAGCAGACTTAGAGATAAACCTGCTGAGAGCAGCCACGCAACCGGCAAGTCTTCGTACATCCTTGAGGCGCTTCGGTGCTTCAATCTGCTCAATGGCCTTGATCTTGTCGGGATTGGCTTCAATTCCCCGCTGAGACATGAAGAACCCGAGAAGCTTGCCGGAGGGGACTCCAAACACTCACTTCTCGGGGTTTAGCTTGAGGTTGATCTTGCACAGATTTGCAAAGGTCTCGTCTAAATCCTGAATCAGAGTTGCTTTGTCCTTGCTCTTGACCACTATGTCATCCATGTAGGCTTCCACATTTCCGTGAATTTGTGGCTCAAAAGCGTGATGGACTACCCTTGCAAATGTTGAACCAGCATTCTTTAAACCAAAAGGCATCCGTACAAAACAGTATGTCCCACATGGAGTGATGAATGCATTCTTCTCCTCATCCTCTTCTGCCATGAAGATTTGATGGTATCCTGAGTATGCGTCAAGAAATGAAAGCAAGTCACATCTGGCCGTGGAGTCAACAATCTGGTCAATGCGCGGCAAGGGAAATGGGTCTTTGGGACAAGCTTTATTAACATCGGTAAAGTCGATACAAAGCCTCCTTTTCCCGTTTGCCTTACGCACGACTACAGGATTGGCCAACCACGTAGGATGGATCACTCCTCTGACAAGGCCTGCTGCTTCCAACTTCTTGATTTCTTCTGCGATGAATTCTTGGCGCTCCACTCCTTGTTTCCTGACCTTCTGCTTGACGGGCCGCGCATGAGGACAGACGGCAAGATGGTGCTCGATTACTTTCCTGGGAACACCGGGGATGTCAGACGGTTGCCACGCAAACACGTCGACGTTCGCCCGCAGGAAAGCAACGAGCGCGCTTTCCTATTTAGGGTCGAGAGTGGCACTGATGGTGAAGGTACCACCAGTGCCGTCCTCCTTGGCGGACACCTTCTTGGTTTCTGGCGGAACTGCCATCGTCTTGTTACGCTTGCCGGTGGAGCTTGATGGTGCGTCCTCGACGGTAGCGCAGCACTCCAAAGAGGTGCGCTTGCCGGAGGGGGCATCAGAACTCTTGCCGGACTTGGTCTTCTTCTTCCCCCCGGGAGTTTCAGCGGCAAGTGACTTGCGATCCGCTGCGGCTGCTGCGTCCCGGTAGATCTTGTCGGCGCAGATAAGAGCATCCTTCTTGTCCCCAGGGACAGAGATGACACTTATCGGGCCTGGCATCTTCAACATGTTGTATGCATAGTGAGAGGCTGCCATGAATTTGGCGAGTGCTGGACGGCCAAGTATCCCATTGTAAGGCAATGGAAAGTCAGCAACGTCAAAAGTGACCCTCTCAGTCCTGAAGTTCAACTCACTGCCGAATGTCACCGGCAACGTGATCTTTCCCTTCGGCTTGCTCCTTCCCGGATTGATTCCTTGGAATGTGCCGGTCTCTTCGAGCTCGCTGTCAGGGATCTGGAGTTTCTGGAGTACCGCGGAGGAGATCAGGTTCAAGCCGGCCCCGCCGCCAACTAGCATCTTAGTGACCTTGAGGTTGCGGATAGTTGGTGAAACCAACATCGGCAAGCACCCGACCGCAGCTACGCGATCAGGGTGGTCCTCAATATCAAAGATGATTGGCGTGCTGGACCATTTCATAGGCTTGCGTGACTCGACGGGTGGTTCTGCCGCATTGACTTCCCGCACCCACTGCTTGAGCTGGCGGTGTGAAGTATGCAGAGAAGCACCGCCGTCAACGCACAGGACCTCTGTGGCTTTCTGGAACTCCTGCTCATCGGCCTCGTCTTCATCCATATCTTCATCGTCGTCTTCATCTTCATCCTTGTCGCGGCCGCGGGGAGGTCTATCTCCTTGCCGCTGCTTGGCCTTGCCGCGGCGCCCTCCCCGGCCGGGACGTTTCTTGCCGGATCCTCCAGTACCTTCTTGGGCCTTCTCCTTGTCGCGTCGCTCGTATTCAGCTTTTTGCTGCTCGACAAGCTGCTCGACCTTCTTGCAGCTCTGGAGATCATGGCCCTTGGTGCGGTGGATTTTGCAGTACTTCTTGTCGGAGCCGTCCTGCTTGTCGGCGGCCGCCACAGCGTTCTTGGCGCCACCTTCATTGCCGGACTGCTCAATGACTAGCACATCTTTGCCTTTCCTTTTCCTGTTGTTCCGCCGCTGGTTTTTCTTTGCCGGGGCAGCATCCTCGCTATCAGATCCTCCTGCTCCTGTATTCTCTCCGGGGAGTTTCCTCCCTTCCTCAGCATGTGCGCACTTGTCGGGCAGGGCATATAGCTCACTGACGTCTTTGATCTTGCACATCGCCATCTCCTCCCGCATCCTGCGGTTTCGCACGTTCTGTTGGAACGCGCTGATGACCGCGGTAGGGTGGACATCTGGGATATTGTGCTGTACACGGCTGAATCTCTGAACGAACTTGCGCAGGGACTCTCCTTCCTTCTGGGCGAGCAGATGAAGGTCGCTTTCTTGGCCATGAGGCTTGTGGCCGCCTGCAAGGCGCCGACAAACTGATGGCACAGGTCTGCCCAGGAGGATATGGAGTTGTCCGGCAAGTGCATGAGCCAAGACCTGACATTGGATCTTGTCGTCCCGCCCCCCGGCAGCTTGCACCGCGATGGTGTAGATGCTAAGGAACTCCGACGGATGCGACTTGCCGTCGTACTTCTCTGGTACGTCTGGCTTGAAATTCTTCATACTGGGCCACTGGACTTGCCACAGCTCATGAGTGAACGTAGGGCAACCTACCACGTACGGCAAGACGCCTGGTTCCCCTGGCGTATGCATGTCGACAGAGGGCCCAGCGCGCTGGTCTGATTGACGCTGCGCTTCTCTTCGACGCTCGATGTGAGTACGAGCATCTTCTTGCCGTCGTTCGTGAAGAACTTGGCGTTGATCGCGACGAGCTCGCAGATCTGATAACGTGGTGGAGTCGTTGTCGAGGTTGACCCGGCGAGTCGGCGATCTTGGCCTTCAGGGTGGAGAGTGCACGGTGGTTGCACACCCACCGGTTTTGTCGCCACCGGCCTGTGATTGGCAGTCTTGCCGCGGCTGTGATGCATTCGGCTGCCGCGGAGTGTCGCCGTTGGTGAAGCCGATGAGACTCTGAATGGTGGCCCTCCATTCGTCGATCTTGTCCGTCGTTGGAGGGTAATCCAGGAGCAGTTGAGCTCGTGCCAGAGCTTCTGGTGGAGTGGAGGGTGGCAGTGGCGAACGGTGCGAGGAGCGGGATATGCTCGGACTTCTAACTATGTAGAAGGAGCAACATCCCGTCCAGGCGACCGTGTCTTGCTCGTGCCAGCATGTTGGCGTGCATGCTGGTCTTGAGCACCCTGAGATCCACCAGCTCGATCTTGGTCCAACGAGCGTATGGTACCGCGAGTACCATGACGCTGTCGGTCCCGCGCCTCCTGAGATGGGCGCGGTGCATGTACGGACGCCGAGGTCTGTGCAGCCTTGTCCTTGGACCTGGCAGCAGCGTGAGCTCCGTCGTCGATGCCTGTTCTTCCGCCGGCATCTACCCCACCACCTGTTTGCTCCGGTGGTGGTGGGTTCGACGCGGACGGAGCAGCCACCTCCGAAGCCTTCTTCTTCGGTGGCATGTCAATGAAGATGATGAAGATCTAGTTCGTGTGAACGCCGGATCAGTTTCACACAGCCTCGACGCCCCCTACCTGGCGCGCCAAAGATGTCGTGGGAACGAACACCTACGGGGCCGGCGGACCGAGCCCCTTTCGGTTTGGCGGGGGGCGGAGATCGCACGAAGAGCGGATCAAGGCGAAGCACACGAGCCGTTTACCCAGCTTCGGAGCTCTCCGGAGAGATAATACTCCTACTGCTACATGTCTGATTATATTGTGTTCTTGCTCGGTAGCGCTAAATGCTACAGTACACTCTAGCTGCTAACTAGACCGAGCGTGAGTGTTTTCTGGCCTCGAACCCCCTTCTACGTTGCGCATGGGCCTCCTTTTATATGCTCAAGGGGTCACCGACAGGTGGCAACGTAGGCAAGGGTAAAAATGGAAAAGAATTGCGGTTGGTACAACTACTTGTACAATGTATCATACCTAACCCTGACGGTACGGGACAAAGGCATTAAATGCCCGTCTGCGTCGCCCAAACAGTGCAAAAAAAGGGACCGTCAGGGGCGCCACCGCTCGCCACGATGGCAATCTTGTCAGCGTCGCTTGCCACCTCGCACCGCTGGCTGCATAGCCTCTTGCCACGCGCGCCTGGAAAGGTCCCAGGGCGACACGTTGGTGGATGTGCTGGAGCGCCGGTACAGAGTGGTAGCTTGCCGCGGCAAGCGCCTTGCCGCGGATGTTGTCTTGTCGCGTCCGGAAGCTTGTCGCTCACCGGGCCTTGCCGGGACGGGTGGCGCATCGCGGCAAGTTCCTTGAAATGCCTTGGTTGGCCTTCCCGGCAAGCTCCTCTTGCCGGGGTCTTGTCTCCTTGGCTTAAACACTTTGTTCTTGAATGGCTCCAAAGGAACCATGGAGGACCTTGGCGGTCACCCGGCAAGCCTTGCCGCGGGGTGCTGCGACTGCCCGTGCACAAGTTCGGGATACTAGGGTACCCCTACTCTAGTACACCGACAATAGATGTCGTGGGAACGAACACCTATGGGGCCGGCGGACCGGGCCCCTTTCGGTTCGGCGGGGGGCGGAGATCGCACGAAGAGCAGATCGAGGCGAAGCACACGAGTGGTTTAACCAGCTTCGGAGCTCTCCGGAGAGATAATACTCCTACTGTTGCTTGTCTGATTGTATTGTGTTCTTGCTCGGGACGGCTAAATGCTACAGTACACAGTGGATGCTAACGAGGCCGAGCGTGAGTGCTTTCGGGCCTCCAACCCCCTTCTATGTTGCGCATGGGCCTCCTTTTATATGCTCAAGGGGTCACCGACAGGTGGCAACGTAGACAAGGGTAAAATTGGAAAGGAATTGCGGTTGGTACAACTACTTGTACAGTGTATCCTACCTAACCATGATGGCAGGGGACAAAGGCATTAAATGCCCATCTGTGTCGCCCAACCTGTGCAGAAAAGGGACCGCCAGGGACGCCACCGCTCGCCACGATGGCAATCTTGTCAGCGTCGCTTGCCACCTCGCACCGCTGGCTGCACGGCCTCTTGCCACGCGTGCCTGGAAAGGTCCTAGGGCGACACGTTGGTGGATGTGCTAGAGCGCGGGTACAGAGTGGTAGCTTGCCGCGGCAAGCGCCTTGCCACGGTCATTATCTTGTCGCGTCCGGAAGCTTGTCGCTCACCGGGCCTTGCCGGGACGCGTGGCGCGTCGCGGCAAGTTCCTTGAAATGCCTCGGTTGGCCTTCCTGGCAAGTTCCTCTTGCCGGGGTCTTGTCTCCTTGGCTTGAACACTTTGTTCTTGAATGGCTCCAAAGGAACCACGGAGGACCTTGGTGGTCATCCGGCAAGCCTTGCCGCGGGGTGCTGCGACTGCCCGTGCACAAGCTCGGGATACTAGGGTACCCCTACTCTAGTACACCGACAGGAGCCCCCGGGCCTGGGCCACACACGGTGCCGAGCGCTGTTGGGCCAGGCCCAAAACATGGCATGGGCACACGCGGCCTGGGTTACGCCGTATCTTGCTCCGTATCCACCGCGCCCTCCCCTAACGGCACGCGTGGAATGCGGCATCGTGGGAGAGATCGTGGGTGGTTTCTTTATTCGAAAAGACGGAACGTCCGCCCCGTCCCTCTTTATAAGCAGGAGAAACAGGGGCAGTTCGCCCATCTCGCCAGTTGCTGTTTCAATCCCAGAAATCCTTCGTCGTTCCCTCCTTCTGAAAGAGAGCAGCGCTCCGCCCCCCATCGCCACCAGCACCACGAACGCCGTCGATCTCCCCCACCACCTCCGCCATGGCTCCGAAAACCGGCAAGGGGAAGGCTATGAAGACGACCGAGGCGCAGCGGCTCGCGGCGCTGCGAAGGGAGCGGACAACCTCCCCCTCCCCCCCCTAGCTCTCCGCGAAGGAGCTAAGGGAGTACTACTACCTCTTCTGGTCGACGGAGATGCGAGCGCACCCGCGCACGAAGGTACTCTCCACCGCCGCTTCGGAATGGGCCCCGAGCGGATATCCCTTCTTCGTGCTGTTCTTCTACTGCGGGCTCTGCCCGCCTTTCTCTGAATTCTTCTGCGACATCATGAACACCTACGGGTTCCACCTCCTTGACTTCACCCCCAATGCCGTTCTGACCATGGCAGTTTTCGCACATCTCTGCGAAAACTTTGTCGGAGTCCAACCAAATGTATCCCTTTTCCGCCACTTCTTTATGCCCCGAGTTGAGGGAGGGGAGCCTCTATCCGGCGGAATCGCCTGGATCTTGAGAGCTGGCAAGAAGGAAGCCTATCTGGAGGGAGAGCTCCACGGCAAGTGGGAGGAATGGAGAGCAGAATGGTGCTGGATTGTCGAGGAGAACCCGCAGCCATTTACCGCCCAGCGCCAAGCCCCAGTAGCACGCGGCAACGATTGGAGCAGCGTGGCCGCGAAAGATGATAGGCTGAAGATTGCCACCACCTGGATCCTACGCCTCAGGCTTGCCGGGCTCACTGTAGGCGCCGTTGGCGCAGATTTTCTTCGCCGCCGCATCGCCCCCTGCAGGAGAGGAGGAGACCCGCCTGGGAGTTCGGGGGTCCGGCGGACATCATGAGGCTGCGCCCGGGCCTCAACTTCAACTTCACTGTCCTGGAGCTGGACGCGATGCTCAAGGAATTGTTCAAGCACGACCCTCAACATCCAGAATGGTTCAGGTTGCCGAAGGGTGTTGTTCTGCTGTGCAACAATTACTCGCTCGACCGCATCCGTGCAATGATGCCGCTGTGTGATTCGCGTGGAATTGTCCCAACTTGGCAAGAGCCTGCGGACGACGTCGTGCAGGAGTTCTTCGACGGCCTGGTAGAAGTGGAGGTTCGCGCCGACGAACAGAAGAGCTTCACCCACGACACCATCGATGCGGAGATGCAGCGCATCGCCACTAGGGCGGAAGAGGCGGCGGCAGCCGCTGCCGCGGGCGAGTTCGGATTCACCGTGGAGGAGGCAGAGGCAGCCGAGGCGGCAAGCCTTGCCGATAGAGACGAGCTTGCCGGCGACGGAGAGCTTGCCGGCGAGGGAGAGCTTGCCGTGCCTGAAGCCGAGTCGAGCGAGCCCGCCGAGGGTGCGAGCGGCTCGTCGGAGTCCAGCTCCTCTTCCTCCTCGTCTTCAGACAGCCCGCCACAAGTAGAGCCCCCAGCTCCACCAAGAACGCGTCTCCGCGAGGTTGGGCACATAGCAGGACGGCAGACGGGTCAACAGCCGCCGCACCGCGCGACACGCTCCACCGTGACAAGCATCTCACGCTACTGCGGCAACTGGAGCGGGGTCCTCCCGGACCGCCGCTTCTGATCCTGCCGCTGCCCCTGCCAAGCGGTCAAGGGAGCATACTCCTCCGCCTTGTCGCGCCGAAAGAGGGCCGGACTTCGACCTCTCCACACTCAGCTCCGACGAGGAAGAAGAGGAGTAAGATTCTTTGCTGTACTTGTAGTTCTTCAATTTTTTGCTGTTTTGTCTTGTATCTGATTTGCTTTACTCCGAACTCACTCCTTTTCAGGACTCTGGCCCAGAGAGCCGCGAAGAGAGCCAAGGTCCCGGTGATTGTCATCGAGGACGAACCCACCGCAACAGCAGGGGGTGCGCCCTCTGTTGGAAAAGGCAGTGCCTAGGAGGCGCTTAGGCACGCCTAGGCGCTAGGCAATGGCCAAATGCCTCGCTTAGGGCATGAATGGAGGTCTAGGCAGGGCAAGCAAGGAATTGCCTATCCAAGCAAGAAATCATGCCACATACTACACTGATATGCCTAACGGGTTATATTCCAATGGCAGTAGACGGTAATTAACTTATTTGTATGCACTAAGCTAATATCAACACCCATATAACGATGATAAATACACTACGAGTAAACTTATCTTACCCCCTACGACGTGCCTAGGGTGCTTAGGCACCAGGCGAAGGCCAACCGCCTCGCTTACGCCTACCGCTTTTTGCCGGACCCGGCAATCATTCCCCAAAGCAGCCCCCAGCGCAGCCCCCAGCGTAAGTATATGGTTTACTTCCCACTGTTAGGCGCGCATGGGTGCTCTTTCTTTGCTGATATCTGATTGTTGGTTTGTGCAGGAGCAGAGCAGCCTCACCAGGAGCGCCCGGAAGCCGCCCCCGACATGACATCTGCTTCGACTACACCGCCCAGGGAGGATTCCCCGGCAAGGGAGCGTTCTCCGGCAAGGGAGAAGTCTCCGGCAAGGGACAGTTCTCCGGTAAGGGACAGCACCAGCGACCCCTCGGTGGTGGAGCCCATGACTGAAGAGCCACTAGTAGAAAAAGGGTCAAACATGCAGCACATTAGTGTCGGTTTGTATTAGAGCCGGCACTATTGTATACATTAGTGCCGGTTCCAACGGCTAGCCGCGCCGCTCTCATTAGTACCGGTTCGTGGCTAACCTTTAGCACCGGTTCGTGCCACGAACCGGTACTAATGAAGGTAGTGGCAGGATGTTGTCAGTCTGGGCCCCCTCCAGCACCTTTAGTACCGGTTCGTGCCACGAACCGGTACTATAGGTCGACTTACATAAACCCTTCATCCACCCGAGCCACTCTGTTCTTCCCCTTTCCCCTCACTTCTCCTCTGTTCTTCCCCTTTCCCCTCGAGCTCCTCACAAATTTTGCCCAAAATTTGTCAAGATTTGAAGGCCCCCATCCATTCAAATGATCACAAAGGTTAGCAACTTTGTCCTTTCAACTCTCATTGCTAGATTAGCTCTTCCCATGCTTTGTATAGTTACTAATTTGTGAGTTTAGTAATTTGGGAGGAAATATATATATATGTGCTAGTATTTGATTTATATGCAATTTGAGGTCAAAAATAACACTTAGTTTGCATATGTAGGTGTGGTTTACTTAGTGCCTTCTAAATCTCCGTCGTAACCACCGTCGATCGCCCGCACCGTCCCGTCACCGGCACCACCTTGTGGTGAGCCTCTTGTTCATGAAATTTTATATAAAAAACGATGTTTGTGTGATTTGGATATATAGTTAATCATGTAATAATTATCTTACCCGTACGTTGTTTGTTATACATAGTGCCATGGTTTTGATATCCGTCCCCGTCGGCCCTCGTCCTTGTTATGATTCGGATGTGGTATATGCTCTTTTAAAACTATTAGTTGCATTTCGTGTTTATGACAAATTATGCCCATCAAGTTGACATAGATATTTTTATCTAGGAGGTATGTGAACCGGAAATTCCAACCGACCCTATTGTCGAGAGGTTAAATTTAGTTAAAAGAGAAAACGAGTACTTGAAAGAAAAATTGAAAAGAATTGAGGGGGAGAAGATGGAATTGGAGTTGCATGTTGCCGATGTCGTCGATGATCACAAGATCAAGATGGAGAAAATGCTCTTGAAGAATAGAAAGATTAGAAAATATGCCATCGATAGTGAGGCTTGGTATCATTATGCTGTTGGATCAATTGTTACCTTAGTTGCGATCTTGATCGCATTTGTTGTTGCATTTAAATGCTTTAGCTAGAGAGTTATTTGTTTGTTGCATTTAAGTGTTTTATGAACTTTATGTATGAACTTGTATTAATTTGGTCTATTCGGTGTTGTGTAATGAAGATGAGCCGGCAATGGATGTACGATGACCGATGCTCTCCCCAGTTCGTTGAGGGCGTGCATACTTTTCTGCTTGTGGTTGAGGCAAACAAGCGGGCAGACGGTTTTATGCCTTGTCCATGTGCTGGCTGTAAGAATGGTCACAATTACTCTACGTCAAGAACCATTCACGTCCACCTGTTTGAGTCCGGTTTCATGCCCCACTATAATGTTTGGACCAAGCACGGAGAAAGAGGGGTTATGATGGAAGACAATGAAGAAGAAGAGGACGACGACATCTATCCTGGCCATGGGTTCCCTGAATACGATGATACAACAATGGGGGAAGAAGCTGAGCCGGTAATGCGGGAAGACGCTGAGCCGGCAATGCGGGAAGAAGCTGAAGAAGAGGCATCAGATGAGCCCGTTGATGATCTAGGTCGGGCCATTGCCGATGCAAAGAGAAACTGCGCAAGTGATTTGGTGAAGAAGAAGTAGCAGCGCATGTTAGAGGATCACAAAAAATTGTTGTACCCGAATTGCGTAGGTGACAAGAAAAAGCTGGGCACCACACTGGAATTGCTGCAATGGAAGGCAGAGAATGGTGTATCTGACAAGGGATTTGGAAAGTTGCTGGTAATGATAAAGGATATGCTTCCAAAGGACAACGAATTGCCCGAGAGTACGTACGAAGCAAAGAAGGTTGTCTGCCCTCTAGGGTTAGAGGTGCAGAAGATACATGCATGCCCTAATGATTGCATCCTCTACTGCGGTGAGTACGAGGATTTGAACGCTTGCCCGGTATGTGGTGCATTGCGCTATAAGATCAGCCGCGATGAGCCTGGTGATGTCAAGAGCGAGCGGCCTAGGAAGAAGATTCCTGCCAAGGTGATGTGGTATTCTCCTATAATACCACGGTTGAAATGTTTGTTCCAAAACAAAGAGCATGCCAAGGCGATGCAATAGCACAGAGAAGACCGTAAGAAAGACGGAAAGTTGAGAGTACCCGCTGACGGGTCACAGTGGAGAAAAATCAAAAGAAAGTACGGGAAGGAGTTTGCAGATGACGCAAGGAGCGTATGGTTTGGTCTAAGCGCAGATGGCATTAATCCTTTTGGGGAGCAGAGCAGCAACCATAGCACCTGGCCTGTGACTCTATGTTTGTATAACCTTCCTCCTTGGTTGTGCATGAAGCGGAAGTTCATTATGATGCCAGTGCTCATCCAAGGCCCTAAGCAACCCGGCAACGACATTGATGTGTACCTAAGGCCATTTGTTGAAGAACTCTTACAACTGTGGAATGGAACAGGTGTACGTGTGTGGGATGAGCACATGGGGGAAGAATTTGACCTCAAGGCGTTGCTGTTCGTGACCATCAATGATTGGCCTGCTCTCAGTAACCTTTCAGGACAGACAAACAAGGGATACCGCGGATGCACGCACTGTTTGGATGATACCGACAGTATATATTTGAATAGTTGTAAGAAGAATGTGTACCTGGGACATCGTCGATTTCTTCCGAGCAGGCATCCTGTAAGAAAGAGAGGCAAGCATTTCAAAGGTGAGGCGGATCACCGGATGAAGCCTCGCCACCGTACTGGTGCTGATGTACATGATATGGTCAAGGATTTGAAGGTGATATTTGGAAAGGGTCCTGGCGGACAACCTGTTCTGAAGGACGCGGACGGACGCGCACCCATGTGGAAGAAGAAATCTATATTTTGGGACCTGCCATATTGGAAAGACCTAGAGGTTCGCTCCGCAATCGACGTGATGCACGTGACGAAGAATCTTTGCATGACCCTGCTTGGCTTCTTGGGCGTGTATGGGAAGACAAAAGATACACCTGAGGCACGGGAGGACCAGCAACGTATGCACGGAGAAGACGGCATACATCAGGGTCATGCAAGCTACGCTCTTACCAAAGAAGAGAAGGAAATCTTCTTTGAATGCCTGCTCAGTATTAAGGTACCGTCTGGCTTCTCGTCGAATATAAAGGGAATAATAAACATGGCAGAGAAAAAGTTCCAGAACTTAAAGTCTCATGACTGCCACGTGATTATGACGCAACTGCTTCCGGTTGCATTGAGGGGGCTTCTACAGGAAAACGTTCGATTAGCCATTGTGAAGCTATGTGCATTTCTCAATGCAATCTCTCAGAAGGTAATCGATCCAGAAATCATACCAAGGTTACAGAATGATTTGGTGCAATGTCTTGTCAGTTTCGAGTTGGTGTTCCCACCATCCTTCTTCAACATCATGACGCACGTCCTAGTTCACCTATGCGAAGAGATTAACGTTTTGGGTCCTGTATTTCTACACAATATGTTCCCCTTTGAGAGGTTCATGGGAGTCTTAAAGAAATATATTCATAACCATGCTAGGCCAGAAGGAAGCATCTCCAAGGGCCATCAAAATGAGGAGGTCATTGAGTTTTGTATTGACTTTATTCCTGACCTTAAGCCGATTGGTGTTCCTGAATCGTGGCATAAGGGTAGACTGGATGGAAAAGGCACGCTAGGAGGGGAACAAATAATATGTATGGACGGACATTCTCTCACTGAAGCACACTACACAGTTCTACAGAATTCCACCTTGGTGGCTCCGTATATGGATGAACACAAGAATTTGCTACGCTCCAAACACCCGGAGCGGTCTGATGAGTGGATTACACGTGAACAAACCAGGAGTTTCGCCAACTAGTTGCAGACACGTACCATGCATGACACCTCTATTGAAGATGACCTATACTTGCTGTCCCAGTTAACATCTTCGAATATAATGACTTTCAAAGGGTACGAGATAAATGGTAATACATTTTACACGATCGCCCAAGATAAGAAGAGCACCAACCAAAACAGTGGTGTCCGCTTTGATGCAGAAACCAAGACAGGAAAGAAAACATATTATGGTTATATACAGGACATATGGGAACTTGACTATCGACGTGGTTTAAAGGTCCCTTTGTTTCGGTGCAAATGGGTCAATATGACACGAGGCGGGGTAACGGAAGACCCGCAGTACGGAATGACAAGAGTGGATCTCAACAATCTTGCGTATGCAGACGAACCATTCGTCCTAGTCAATGATGTGGCACAGGTTTTCTATGTGAAGGACATGTCTACCAAGCCAAGAAAAAGAAAAGATAAGGAAGCGAATGCATCGTACGATGAGCCAAAGCGGCACATAGTTCTTTCTGGGAAGAGAAACATCGTGGGAGTGGATGACAAGACAGACAAGTCAGAAGATTATGAAAAGTTTGATGAAATTGCTCCATTCACAGTGAATATTGACCCGAGCATCCCGTTAAATGATGAAGATTTTCCATGGTTATGGCGCAAAGGACACACGCGAAGAAAAAGTTTCACACCCAAAGATCTGGGATGTGATCGGCTTCACTATCATCACTTTCTTCTGTGTTTCACACCCAGGAGGGAATGTCTGTAATAGTTAGGGTAGTTATGTGTTTTGGCATTTGAAACGCGAAGACATTTTATGTGCAAACAAATTCTTTTCATGCATTTACTGATTTTTTTCCAGCTAAATGACCCTGAAATTGAAAAGCAATTCAAATGAACTCAGAAAAGGTTGAAAGTTGGCATGGTATCATAATTTCATACAAATAGCATGTGCAAGAAAGTAGAGAGGGTTACGGCAAAAACTGGATGCACTTCGTGTACAAAATGGACAATCTCTTTCGAAGTATCAGGGTTTCCGACGAAAACTGAACTGTTACAAAGGCATTTCATTTTTTAAATAACCTAAGCATTACTAAATTGAATATAATGATAAAACACACTAATATTAAACATAAGAAAAAAGAATCACTGAAAAAACTTTTTTCAAAGTTAAGTTATTCACAAACTAGTGATTCACACAAATTTCAAATAATTCAAAATTTAAACTATTCAAATTTGAAATCTACCGGCACTAGCAGAAAGTTTGTAATTTTTTGTACCTAAAGCAAAAATATTCACAAAGAAACTCTAAATACAGCAAAAAAACTCAAAAATAAATAAAACAAAAATAAATAAATAAATAAATAAGAAAATAAAAAAGCCCGCCTACTGCGCCATAGCGGCCTGCATACGACTAGAAACCCAACCTGTAGTTGGGCCAGGATGCAGGCCCGCAAGCCCAGTAGGACCACAGGCAGAGTAGGAGAGGTAGGCCCAGAAGGCCTGCTATTGAGAGGAGTTCAATGCAGTGCCCGCGCCGGGGCTTATAAACTGGTCCTGGCGCTCCTAAACTAGCGAGGTGGGACTAAACTTCTGCGCCCCTCGCCTGGCAGTGCACACCCTTTAGTACCGGTCGTGGCTCCAACCGGTACTAAAGGGGGGGCCTTTAGTACTGGTTTGTGCCACCACCCGGTACTACAGGGGGTCGCTTCCCGCCGCTTGGCCTGGCCAAAACAGACCTTTAGTACCGGTTGGTGGCTCCAACCGGTACTAAAGGTGCCTTCTATATAAGAAAACACTTCAAACTTTCGTTAGTTTCTCATCTCTCCCTCTGCTTCTTCTCCTCTGCACCGTCGCCCGCCGCCCCCGCCGTCTCCATATCCCTCGACGCCGCCCCGGCCCGTCTCCGCCCCCGTCTCCGCCCCGTCCCCGTCGTCGCCGCCCCGTCATCCCCGTCGTCACCGCCGCCTTGTCCCGGCCGCGTTGTCACCGTCCCCGTCATCGTCGCCGCCCTGGCCCGTACGTCCCCGTCCCCATCTTCGCCGCCCGGCCCGTACGTCCCCGTCCTCGTCGTCGCCGCGGCCGTCGCCGTCCCCGTCGCCGCGCGCCCCCCGGCCGGTGAGCGTGCACACACACACATACATTTTTAGTTATAGATTTTTCTGTTTTTAAGAAATTGTTAGACATTTTTCTGTTTTTTAGAAATTGTTAGAAATGTTAGAATTGTTAGAATTGTTAGAAATGTTAGAAATTGTTAGAAATTTTTCTGTTTTTTAGTTATAGAAATAGTTATAAAAAAGTTAGAATTGTTAGAAATTTTTCTGTTTTTTAGTTATAGAAATAGTTATAAAAATGTTAGTTATATATATAGAAATGTTATAATTTTTTTTTCTGTTTTTTAGTTATAGAAATATTAGAAATGTTATAGAAATGTTAGTTATATATAGCATTGTTAGAAATGTTATAGAAATGTTAGTTATATAGAAATGTTAGAAATTTTAGTTATCAAAATCCAATCATTAAAAAAATGTTACTTTTTGCGGGCATATAGCTAGTATTTGTTCTCGACGATGCCCAGTCCGCATCCTCACCGTCGACCCGTCCGCGACGACGTCCAGCCGACCCATGTCCGGGACTGGGCTCCGCCGGGCTGGCACTGGGAGGTGCTGCTTGGAGGGGCGCGCCGATTGATGAGGAACCCGACCGCGGGTCCCGTCGTCGACCCTGGTCTCGTTTGGTGGCGTTCGCGTGGGCCAGTTTCGGTGCGGAGGGACCCGGCCCCGCCGGAGGTGGTACGTCGCCGTGTCAGGGAGGAGGACGAGCACGTCCATCGCTACATGGTTGCGTTAGAGGGCGGCAGGTTCTCCAATACGTGGCAGTATCTTCGGGGATCTCACTTCAGCTATGATCCTGTGAGGGTTCCTTCTCTTTGGGTGTCCACTGCCCGCACCGGAGGAACCGCGAGTGTCCTAGATTCTTCTGTAGTATTCGATCTTTATTAGCTAATAGCCAGTGATGTACTATTCAATATTATATATTATTCGAGACGATGTATTCGAGATTATATCTATTATTCTGGACGATGTATTCGAGATTATATCTATTATTCGAGATTTGAATACTAAATTGTTTTATATTTCTTTTGGATTAGTTAAACAAAAGCTATGGCAGACAATACCGACAGAGAGAGAGAACAGACCATGTTCGATATGATACGCGGGGCAGATGATAATCAGAATGAAGAAGATTATGACAGCTCCGAATTTCTAAACAACACCGGAGAGGGTGATATGATATTCGATCGCGACGAAGTCATGAACTATGATTATGACGATGATGAAGAACATGTTGATCCTGAAACAACAAACACCGACGAGGTATATATATTTATATAAGCAGGCATCTGGTGATCATCACATATTTTAAATGACTTGAAGATATATTAACGAATCGATCTTTGTTCTTTCAGCCATCCGGATCGAGCAAATCTTCAGGCAAAATGACGAAATGAGGCCCGAACAAAAAGTTGAAGCCGGGCGTAAAGTACAATATCGAGGCCTGCGGCCCTACTGCCAAACCATTAGCGCAAAAGAAGATTGCGGACAAGTTCGTTCGTCAGTGCGGAGTTCTTGTGAAGGACCAACTCCCGATCAAACTTCAAGAATGGAGAGCGCCAGCAAAGCCATGTCCAGATGTTACTTTTGTCGACAAGAATCAAAAAGATCTGCTTTGGGATACTCTCATGGAACATTTCACCCTACCAGATCATTTCACAGAAGCAGATGTGCAGAAAGTCAAAGAGGCTGCTCTTAGAATGATGGCGACTGCATTCAAGAACTACAAGAATCGTGAATGGAACAAGTATGTCAACGGAGGAAGGAATACTCCAGTATTCAAGGGAACACTGGAGAACCAACGTGATCATTGGGACGATTTCGTGAAATTCAAGGATTCGGAATTAGCTAAGGAACGGTCGAGAATAAACAAGAAGAATGCCAAAAAAAAGGATAAGTTCCATAAGCTGGGGCCAGGTGGCTATGCGGTGGCAATGCCTAAGTGGGATAAGTCTGAGAAAGAGATGGAGGATGCAGGTGTCACTCCGGCTACTAAGAGCTGGCCCCCCAGGGTCAGGACTTGGTTCTATGCGCATGGGGGGGAGTTGGACCGGGAGACAGGCAATGTTTCTACGAGGGCAAGTCTGAAGGGAGCTGACGATGCGATACTTGTTGCAATAGAAGAGGCACGAACGGGGGTGTTCCATCCCAACAGAGAGAACGACGAGCTTACGCGTGCCCTGGGAAATCCTGAACACCCGGGAAGAACACGAGGCAAGGGCGCTATGCCGTGGTATGAGGGGTTTTCAGTCTGGAACAACGACTACAGAACCCGTGCGAGAAAGAAGATTGCAGAGGAGAAGAAGAGGAAGATGGAGGAGGAGCAGAGGAAGCGGGACTATGAACGCCTTCAAGGCCTAGAAGCAAGTCAAGCGGAATTGGAAGTCAAATTCCAGCGGCAGCAGGAGCAGATCGACTCACTTACCCATCAAAGGGGGTCTCAGCAGCTGCAGCAGCTAGCGGATGATCCAGCATTGGATAGCACCGGCCCATCCATGCCGAGAAGCAGCGTGGGTTCCGTCCCGGACGACGCAATGCTGGGTAGATACCCCGTGGATGACATCACGGAGAACACTAACTGCGAGCTACACGTCAAAATGAAGAACATATCCATGAAGGTGGCGGACGGCTGTGCTTTCACAAATCCCCCCGAGGCAACCTTCCATTGCAACCCGATTCCAGCGGGCTATGCTCGTGTCTTGGTTGATGAGGTGGTGGACCCACCATATTCGGGGCTACAGCTTGACATTGCTGGAGGTGACGGCGAGCGCTTTCTCGGAGAGGCCAAACATCGTATCATCCTATGGAAAAAGGATTGCATCATCTTTCCAAGTCCACCGACACCGCGTCCCCCGAGTCCTCGTCAAAGTCCGCCACCGAGTCAGCAGACTCCCGCTCCTCCAAGTCCGGCAAAGTGTCAGGACAATCCTCCTCCTCTAAGTCCGGCAAAGTGTCAGGACAATCCTCCTCCTCCAAATCCGCCACAGCGTCAGACGTCCACTCCTCCTCCAAGTCCGGCACAACCTCAGGCCACTCCTCCTTGTCCAACTCAGTCCCGTCAGCCGTCTCCGCCGCCTCAGCAATCGCAGAAGAGACACCCCGCAGCTATGGTGTGTAGCGGTACGAGTTGAGGTAGTACAGGAAGTACAGGCGGAGGCAAGCGATATAAATATGGTCCAAGCCTCAAGCCTCTTCCGCAGAGGTCTTATGACAGGTCTGAGGAGGAAATCACAGCCATATCGAAGGCCGAGGTGGAAGCCCATTTTGCACCAAAACGGCCACCGCCACCAAGGGAGAAAGTGCCTGAGGAAATGATTGACCACTTCATTTGTATGGCTCAACCACCAGCTTCCAAGCCTGTTGACACAGACTATGAGCGCCACATCAGGAAGTTAAATCGAGCATGTCTACAAAGGGAGGCGAGCACGTCTACATCGGGATCGAGCAAACAAGAAGCAGCTGCCAAAAAATGCGGGAAAACCATTCCCCAGCTGGGAGAACAGGCAGCGCAATCGATCCCCTCGCTTGTTGTGCCAACAACAGGTGACAGTACGCGCCCCCAATATTATTGTGGGCAAACATTGCATGTTCCCGAGGTGGGCAATGTGGTAATAACGGAGGAGCATATAATGCAGGCTGAAGTTCTCAACATCACTGTTGGACAACTCCTCGAGATCGAGCCCATGCCTTTGCTTAGAGAGGATGAAGTAAAACGGAAATATGTCCGGGGCCAACCTTTGGTCGCGCCAGACAAGGTCAAGAACCTCCCAATGAGAATGTATGAATTGCATCAATGGTACATGAACATTACCAAGATTTCAGAGCGAGTGTCCCTCATGGTGAATGTCAAGCAGGACCATTACTACCATGAGAAAGCTGGGTCCGTTGAGTATTCAGAACTGTTTCAGTTATACAATCAAGACGCACTCAACAAATCTATCGTCAGTTGCTATTGTCTGTAAGTGATTTCTTTCTATAATTTAAGTCTCAAGCTAGCTGTAGTGATCCTTTTGATCAATCATTACCTGTAATTATCCTCACTATATTCTTTTCTGTGGTATTATGCAGGATGAAGATATATGAAATGAGAAAAGGTGGACGCTTTGGCATTGGGTTCATTGACCCAAACACCGTTAATGAATTCACATGGAAGATAAATGAACGTCTTGCAAAGGAAGTAGAGGACAACATGCTAGAGTTCTTGAAGCGCCTCAAATACAATGAAGATATACTACTTCCTTACCACTTTGGGTGAGTCACACTGTCTTGTACTACAAATTCTCTGTTTTTGCCTACTAGCTAGCTACATGTTTTTGCTTACATATGCCCGCTTAATTAAGACATGTAAACTTGTGTGCATGCAGATTTCACTGGGTCTTGTGTATCATTAAAGTTGACACCGGAACAGTTCAAGTACTGGACTCACTAATCTCAAAAAAAACTGACTTTAACATCTTGTATGGGATAGTCAACAGGTAATTTAAATCATTATTAACTATATATCTCGGCCTATTTAGTTCGTCATTTCATGATATGAACTATTTAATAACCCCTTTATTCATTTTCTTTGTCGGCGGGCAGGGCTTGGGCAAGATTCATCAGCGTCACGGAAGGTGAATGGAAACAAAAGCTTCAATGGGTTCGACCCAAGGTAAGTAATTAAGTAGTACTAGCTAGCTAGCTAGCTGCCATCTCTTTAATTATCATGCTTGATTAATTTTTATCTGATCAAATTCCATTCTCGTAAAGGCCCTGAAGCAGGCGCAGGGGACTGATCTGTGTGCATTCTGCGTTTGCGAGAACATTCGCATGATGGCGTCCAGAAGGAGCAGATCTCAAAGACAGCAATGGGTACGCTTGTCAGAACACTATTCACAATTTTTACACCATTATCGATATCTAGTCACACAACTAATACACATGCATATTGATCTCCTTCTTAACAGTTCAAAGAGGTGCGGGAGAAGCTCATAGAAAGGGAGCGCGTAGAAGCACTTCAAGAGGAAATAGCGGCATTTTTGCTCGACCAGGTCATAAATCCGAATGGAGAATTCTATTACCCGCTACCGCCCCCATGAAAACCACTTTCAATTGTCATCGTGCTCCGAAGGCACCAATTAGGCTAATGCCACTGGCTCCGAAGGCAACATTCATATGTAGGAGAAATTGTATATAGCTATACATGTGTGTATGTGTGAATTAATTAATATGGTGGTTTAATTTGTGAGACATTGATGTGATATATATATGCATGATTGGTTCTACTAGAAATTCTATTTATATATATATATATATATATATATATGCATAACGTGTACAATGTGTAGTATCGTAAAATACCAGCAAACGAAAAAGAATTAAAATGGAAAGACAAAATTAAATGAAAAAGAAATCATAAAACTAAAAACCCCCCAAACCTTATAGTATCGGTTGGTCTTACCAACCGGTACTAAAGGGCTCCAGGTCCCCGGAGCTGGCTCGTGCCACGTGGTTGCCCTTTAGCACCGGTTCGTGCTAAACCGGTACTAAAGGGGGGGCCTTTAGTGACCACAAATTAGTGCCGGTTAACTAACCGGCACTATAGGGCCTTACGAACCGGTGCTAATGCCCGGTTCTGCACTAGTGAGCCCAGTACAGGTAATCCTCTTGCTTGAAACTTCCCTTGGGTTCTTCTTCTTCTAATTTTCTTTTTGGATATTTGCTTGACTTTTCTCCCTTTTTCGGCCGTCAGATCCATCTACCGCGGAGCCGATGGAGACCGAGGTTGCCGGCGAGGAGAACGCGCGCGGCAACACCGACGACGCCGCTGTCACCGAAGAGGCAGCTGACGCTGATGATCCTGCCAGCGAAGAGGCCGCCAAAGCTGCCGCCACAGGAGCTAGCGAGGGATCTAGAGATCGCACTGACGACCCTGAGGCCGCAGGAGCGCAAGGCGCTACGCCGACCGCCGATTCCTCCGCCGCTGCCGCGGCGCCAGGCTCCAAAGAGCCCCAGCCCGACACCTATTTGAAGGCCGGCGATGGCGTCTTCATCAAGCTCCCCTGGGCGTCAAGCTCCAGGGCGCCGGTCGAAGGAGAAGCCTTGGACGGAGAAGTGCTCGCCTCTGCTGGGCTGACGCTGGTTGACGCGCCAAGCAGCAACAGTGGCGAGTCTGAGGAGGAGCAGCTGCTGCGGAAGCTGGTGTCACTCTACCGCGCTCGACAGGCCAAGCTGGAATCCCGAGAAGCGCTTGTCACGAAGGCGGGAGTGGACATCGAGAAGCACGCGGAGGAGCTCCGGGGTCGTAACCAGGAAGCCCTCCGATCCCTGGCAGAGGAACGGGCGCAACTCGCCGAGGAGCGGAAAGCCTTCCTCCTCGAGAAGGCAAAAGCTGAAGAGCAACAGCGGCTTGCCGCCGAGGAACTGTTTGCACGGGAAGGCGAGTTGGCGCAGCGGAAGGTCAATCTGGACAGCCACGAGGAGGAGCTTGCTGCGCGCGAGCAAACATTTAGCGGGGCCCTCAAGGAAGCAGAGGATGCTGCCGCAGCTGCCGAGGCCGCCAAGAAGGAGCTGGAGACGAAGGTGGCGCAGCTGGAGGCCGATCTCAAGACGAGCGGCGAAGAGCTTGCCGCGCTCAAGCGTGAGCGCGAGAAGGACGCCTACGCCCATGGTGAGCTGCAGGGTCGTCTCATCGAGAAGGGCAAGGAGCTTAGCGCCGCCAAGGACTCCAACGCAGATCTTGAGTTGAAGCTGGCTACTTTGACTAAGACGCTGGACGACGCCAAGTAGCAGGAGGTGGCCTTGAAGGAGGAGATCAAGGCCAACGAAGCGCTGCTGACGAGGGCCGCCGAAACCCAAAACACTTTTAGGGAGACCATGGAACTCTAGACAGAGGGTCTCGTGAATATCGCCGCAGTTATTGACGGGGAGCTGGCGCAGCTGGGGATGGAGGATCTCGGGTATCCCTCCGATGAGAACCTCCAACCCAGCGCCAAGCTCACCTTGTTCTTCAAGGGCTTGGCGACGGCCCTCCAGCGACTCCGGGAAAGGATCCCAAAGCAGCTGGCCGACGAGTCACGCACGATCTGCGCGAGAGTACTTCAAAAGGTGTTGGTGAAGGTGGCCTTCCACAACCCAGGCCTCAACCTCACCAATGTCCTCAAGAAGCTGCCGGCGGATGCTGATCTGGAAGCGCTCAAGGCCCTTGTCGCACCCATTGTGGACAAGGTGAACGAAGTCAAGAGGGTTGATGGCGATCGCGTAGATTAGGCCGCCCATTTTCTCCTTTTCTTGTCATTGCTGGTCATGTTACAAGAACAATCTATTAGAGCTGCGACAAGCTATCTTGTAATATAACTTTATTTTGGGTATCGATTGCTATGTTATTTCCTTTACTTGATTCCTTCCTTTGTATGTTTTTGCCCTACGCTTTTAGGGAATTTGCCGGTGCAGGCACCTTAGCCGCGAGCGCTGAGTGCGGGATGTCAGCAGCTTGCTGGCGGTGCCGCAACCGACAAGAAACCTTGTTGCAACTAGTCGCTGCTCACTTAAGTTGTTGAGCGGACTCGAAACAAAGTAAGGGCGCAACTAGATACAAGTTGGTTCCTCCGCGCACAGGTTTTCCATACAAAGTACGATCGTTCGAGGAAGATAACTTAAAATTTTTTAAAACTGATTGCTCAAACTTTGGCTACTTAGCTTTTCTGTCGTTTGCGTCCCGGCAAGGCAAAACTTTCTTGAATGACGCCTGGTCCACATCATTATCTTCTCCTTTCCCCCCGGAAAACTTGTGGGCGAGGGAACCTTCCTTTTCTTGAGAAAAAGAAAGAAAAGAAAATAAAGATATGGGGCCTTATGGCTCGTTATTGCTTACCGGGGGTAGGTGCTGCACAAAGTGTCAGATAACACATGCAAAAAATAAAAAGCATGAAATTGACAAGATGTGCGGAGCGCATGAGCTTTATTTATGCACGGGGTCTACGCCCGGCTTTGTACACAGGATTACATGTAACAGCGGCAAGACTTGTACAAAAGGTGGTTGCCGGAACAGGTTCTGGCAACCGCGCCTTACGGGTAAAACTTGCGAAGATGCTCAATGTTCCAGGAGTTGCTCACCGGAAAGCCATCTTCGGTCTCAAGGTGGACAGCGCCAGGCCTAGTGACTCGTTTCACCCGGTAAGGGCCTTCCCACTTCGGCGTCAACTTGTTGGAATTCTTTGCGGACTGAACACGCCGAAGAACAAGGTCGCCTTCCTCGAGACTTCTGGCATTAACTTTGCGGCTATGGTAGTGGCGCAAAGCTTGCTGGTATCGAGCAGCTCGTACAGCAGCCTGAAGACGGTCTTCCTCAAGGAGCAGCGCGTCATCTTGTCGCAGCTGCTCTTGCTCAAGCTCATCATAAGCGAGCACTCGAGGCGACCCGTATACGAGTTCCGTGGGGAGAACTGCCTCTGCTCCATAGACTAGAGCGAAAGGAGTCTGGCTAGTGGCTCGATTTGGCGTCGTCCTGATCGACCAAAGAACCACCGGCAGCTCCTCAATCCAGTTCTTTCCGCACCTACGCAGCCTGTCGAAAGTCTTGGTCTTGAGCCCGCGCAGCACTTCAGCATTTGCCCTCTCCGCTTGACCGTTGCTCCTTGGATGAGCAACATAAGCGAAGCAGACCTTGGCGCCAAGATCTTAGACATACTGCATGAAGGTGCGGCTCGTGAATTGCAAGCCGTTGTCGGTGATGATCCTGTTAGGGATTCCGAAGCGGCAAACAATCGACCTGAAGAACTTGACTGCTGACTGTGCTGTCACCTTCCTCGCTGCTTCCACTTCCGGCCACTTTCTGAACTTGTCGATTGCAACGTACAAGTACTCAAAGCCCCCGACAGCTCGGGGAAAGGGGCCGAGGATGTCGAGCCCCCAGACCGAAAATGGCCAGGATAAAGGGATCATCTAGAGAGCTTGAGCTGGCTGGTGTATCTGCTTGGAATGGAACTGGCACGCTTCACACTTGGTTACTTGTGCAGTTGCATCCTGGAGGGCTGTCGGCCAAAAGAAACCTTGCCGGAAGGCTTTGGCGGCAAGTGCTCTTGCGCCAATGTGGTGACCACATATGCCTCCATGTATCTCTGCCAACAGCTTTTGTCCATCTTCCCGGTGAATACACTTCAATTTCACACCGTTGAGTCTCCTTCTGTACAGTGTGTTGTCGACAAGCTGGTACATACTTGACTGTCGGGCTACTCTTTCCGCTTCTTCTTGCTCTTCGGGAAGTTCTCCTGTTTGAAGAAAACGGACAATCTGTTGTGCCCATGCTGGAGCTTGCGGCTCGACAACAAGGACTAAAGGCACATATGCTGCTGCGGGAACATCTGCTTCTATGGCGAGAACCTGCGGCTCAGTCGGAGCTCGACATTCCCCGACAAGCTTGCCGGAGCAAAACTTGTAGGGAGCATCTGCTTCAACGGAACAAACCCTAGGGCTTGCCGGAGCAGACTGCTCCTCAGCACTCTTGGTGTTGATCTTGGGGACCTTCTTGGCGGCGGCTTCGGGGAGCTCTGCTGGAAAATAGTCACCAGAAATCAACTTCCTCTTCTTGTTCTGTCCAATTGATGGCATTACGGACGGTTGAGTTAGTTTGAGCACAAAGATCCCTGGTTCCACAGGTAACTTAAGTGCGGCGCACTTTGACATGCCATCGGCAATGTCATTCTGAGCTCTTGGAACATGTTCCATCTGTAGGCCGTCAAAGTGCTCTTCTAACTTTCTCACTTCATCAACGTAAGCTTCCATCAACGGACTCTGATAACTCTTGTTTACTTGGCGGACGACAAGCTGCGAGTCACCCCTGACAATGAGCTTCTTGATCCCAAGGTCTGCTGCGATCCTGAGACCGGCAAGCAAACCTTCATACTCTGTGGTATTGTTTGGTGCTTGCTCCTTGGGAAAGTGCATCTGGACTACGTACTTGAGGTGCTCTCCGGTGGGCGCAACAAGTAGCACGCCCGCACCGGCGCCTTGCAGCGAGAAGGCACCATCAAATTACATCAGCCACTACTTGCTTGCTTCCTTGACGGGGATGCTCGTTTCTGGAATTTCTTCATCTGGTGTTGGCGTCCACTCTGCTATGAATTCTGCCAATGCCCAGCTCTGGATAGTTGAAGTGCTCTCAAACTTGAGGCCAAAGCTGGACAGTTCCAGTGCCCACTCGACAATCCTGCCTGTTGCTTCTGGATTCTACAGTATCCTCTTTAGTGGAAAACGAGTGACAACTGTGATCTCATGTGCTTGGAAGTAATGGCGCAGCTTTCTCGAGGCCATGAGAAGGCCGAAAAGCAATTTCTGCACACCAGAGTACCTTGACCTAGCCCCCTGCAGAAGGGAACTGACAAAGTAAACTGGGCGCTGCACCATTTTCTTCTGTATCTCCTTATGCGCCTACGCAGATCCACCTTTGTCGGGACCAGAGCTTGTCGGTGAAGTCCCCTGCTTGTCGCTGAATGCATCTGCCATGGTTGCTAGCTCATCATCCTCCTCCCTCTCCGCCACTAACGCAGCACTAACCACTTGATTGGTTGCCGCTCAATACAGCAGCGACTTCTCTTGTGGCTTAGGTGCGACAAGTGTTGGAGTGGATGACAGGTATCTCTTCAAGTCCTGCAGCGCAGCCTCCGCTTCCGGAGTCCATTTCATTGGACCTGCCTTTTTCAATATTTTGAAAAACGGCAGGGCGCGCTCAGCAGAATTGGAGATAAACCTGCTGAGAGCCGCCATGCAACCGGCAAGCCTTCGTACATCCTTGACGCGCTTTGGTGCTTCAATCTGCTCAATGGCCTTGATCTTGTCGGGATTGGCTTCAATTCCCCGCTGAGACACGAAGAACCCGAGAAGCTTGTCGGAGGGGACTCCAAACACACACTTCTCGGGGTTAAGCTTGAGGTTGATCTTGAGCATATTTGCAAAGGTTTCGTCTAAATCTTGAATCAGAGTTGCCTTGTCCTTGCTCTTGACCACTATGTCATCCATGTAGGCTTCCACATTTCTGTGCATTTGTGGCTCAAAAGCGTGATGGACTACTCTTGCAAATGTTGAATCAGCATTCTTTAAACCGAAAGGCATCCGTATGAAATAGTACGTGCCACATGGAGTGATGAATGCGGTCTTCTCCTCATCCTCTTCTGCCATGAAGATCTGATGGTATCCTGAGTATGCGTCAAGAAATGAAAGCAAGTCACATCCTGCCGTGGAGTCAACAATCTGGTCAATGCGCGGCAAGGGAAATGGGTCTTTGGGACAAGCATTATTAACATCGGTAAAGTCGATACAAAGCCTCCATTTCCCGTTTGCCTTGCGCACGACTACAGGATTGGCCAACCACGTAGGATGGAGCACTCCTCTGACAAGGCCTTCTGCTTCCAACTTCTTGATTTCTTCTGCGATGAATTCTTGGCGCTCCACTGCTTGTTTCCTGACCTTCTGCTTGACGGGCCGCACATGAGGACAGACAACAAGGTGGTGCTCGATTACTTTCCTGGGAACACTGGGGATGTCAGACGGTTTCCACGCAAACATGTCGACGTCCGCCCGCAGGAAAGCAACGAGCGCGCTTTCCTATTTAGGGTCGAGAGTGGCACTAATGGTGAAGGTACCACCAGTGCCGTCCTCCTTCGCGGGCACCTTCTTGGTCTCTGGCGGAGCTGCCATTGCCTTCTTACACTTGCCGGTGGAGCTCGATGGTGCGTGCTCGACGGTAGCACAGCACTCCGAAGAGGTGCGCTTGCCAGATTGGGCATCAGAACTCTTGCTGGACATGGTCTTCTTCTTCCCCCCGGGAGCTTCAACGGCAAGTGATTTGCGATCTGCTGCGGCTGCTGCTTCCCGGTAGATCTTGTCGGTGCAGATAAGAGCATCCTTCTTGTCGCCAGGGACAGAGATGACACTTATCGGGCCTGGCATCTTCAGCATGTTGTATGCATAGTGAGAGGCTGCCATGAATTTGGCGAGTGCTGGACGGCCGAGTATCCCATTGTAAGGCAATAGAAAGTTAGCAACGTCAAAAGTGACCCTCTCAGTCCTGAAGTTCAACTCGCTGCCAAATGTCACCGGCAACGTGATCTTTCCCTTCGGCTTGCTCCTTCCCGGATTGATTCCTTGGAATGTGCCGGTCTCTTCGAGCTCACTATCAGGGATCTGGAGTTTCTGGAGTACCGCAGAGGAGATCAGGTTCAAGCCGGCCCCGCCGTCAACTAGCATCTTAGTGACCTTGAGGTTGCGGATAGTTGGTGAAACCAACATCGGCAAGCACCCGACCGCAGTTATGCGATCAGGGTGGTCCTCAATATCAAAGATGATAGGCGTGCTGGACCATTTCAGAGGCTTGCGTGACTCGACGGGTGGTTCCGCCGCATTGACTTCCCGCACCCACTGCTTGAGCTGGCAGTGTGAAGTATGCAGAGAAGCACCGCCGTCAATACACAGGACCTCTGTGGCTTTCTGGAACTCCTGCCCACTGGTCTCGTCATCATCCATATCTTCATCGTCGTCGTCATCTTCGTCCTTGTCGCGGCCGTGGGGAGGTCTGTCTCCTTGCCGCTGCTTGGCCTTGCCGCGGCGTCCTCCCCGGCCGGGGCGTTTCTTGCCGGATCCCCCAGTACCTTCTTGGGCCTTCTCCTTGTCGCGTCGCTCGTATTCAGCTTTTTGCTGCTCGACAAGCTGCTCGGCCTTCTTGCAGCTCTGGAGATCATGGCCCTTGGTGCGGTGGATTTTGCAGTACTGCTTGTCGGAGCCGTCCTGCTTGTCGGCGGCCGCCACAGCGTTCTTCGCGCCACCTTCATTGCCGGACTGCTCAACTACTAGCACATCTTTGCCTTTCTTCTTTCTGTTGTTCCGCCGCCGGTTTTTCTTTGCCGGGGCAGCATCCTCGCTGTCAGATCCTCCTGCTCCTGTATTCTCTCTGGGGAGTTTCCTCCCTTCCTCAGCACGCGCACACTTGTCGGCCAGGGCATGTAGCTCACTGACGTCTCTGATCTTGCACATCGCCATCTCCTCCCGCATCCTGCGGTTTCCCACGTTCTGATGGAACGCGCTGATGATCGCGGCTGGGTGCACATCTGGGATGTTGTGCTGCACATGGCTGAATCTCTGAATGTACTTGCGCAGGGACTCTCCTTCCTTCTGGGCGAGCAGATGAAGGTCGCTCTCTTGGCCATGAGGTTTGTGGCCGCCTGTAAAGGCGCCGACAAACTGATGGCATAGGTCTGCCCAGGAGGATATGGAGTTGTCCGGCAAGTGCATGAGCCAGGACCTGACATTGGGCTTGAGCACCAGCGGGAAGTAGTTGGCAAGGATCTTGTCGTCTCGTCCCCCGGCAGCCTGCACCGTAATGGTGTAGATGCTAAGGAACTCCGACGGATGCGACTTGCCGTCGTACTTCTCTGGTACGTCTGGCTTGAAATTCTTCATGCTGGGCCACTGGACTTGCCGTAGCTCACGAGTGAACGCAGGGCAACCTACCGCGTACGGCAAGTCGCCTGGTTCCCCTGGCGCATGCATGTCGACAGTGGGCCCAGCGCGCTGGTCCGATTGACGCCGCGCTTCTCTTCGACGCTCGATGCGAGTACGAGCGTCTTCTTGCTGTCGTTCGTGAAGAACTTGGTGCTGATCACGACGAGCTCGTGGATCTGATGACGCGGTGGAGTCGTTGTCGAGGTTGACCCGGTGAGTCGGCGATCTTGGCCTTCGGGGTGGAGAGTGCATGGTGGTTGCACCCCCACCGGTTTTGTCGCCACCGGCCTGTGCCTGGCAGTCTTGCCGCGGCTGCGACGCATTCGGCTGCCGTGGAGTGTCGCCGTTGGCGAAGCCGATGAGACTCTGAATGGTGGCCCTCCATTCGTCAATCTTGTCCGCCGTTGGAGGGTAATCCAGGAGCAGTTGAGCTCGTGCCAGAGCTTCTGCTGGAGTGGAGGGTGGCAGTGGCGAACGGTGCGAGGAGCGGGATATGCTTGGACTTCTAACTATGTTAGAAGGAGCAGCATCCCGTCCAGGCGACTGTGTCTTGCTTGTGCCAGCATGTTGGCGCGCATGCTGGTCTTGAGCATCCCGAGATCCACCAGCTCGATCTCGATCCAATGAACATATGGTACCGCGAGTACCATGACGCTGTTGGTCCCGCACCTCCTGAGATGGGCGCGGTGCATGTACGGACGCCGAGGTCTGTGCAGCCTTGTCCTTGGACCTGGCAGCATCGTGAGCTCCCTCGTCGACGCCTGTTCTTCCACCGGCATCTACCCCACCACCCGTTTGCTCCGGCGACGGTGGGATCGACGTGGACGGAGCAGCCACCTCTGAAGCCTTCTTCTTCGGTGGCATGTCGATGAAGATGATGAAGATCTAGCTCGCGTGAATGCTGGACGAGGTTCACACAACCTCGATGCCCCCTACCTGGCGCGCCATAGATGACGTGGGAACGAACACCTATGGGGCCGGCAGACCGGGCCCCTTTCGGTTCGGCGGGGGGCGGAGATCGCACGAAGAGCAGATCGAGGTGAAGCACACGAGCGGTTTACCCAGCTTCGGAGCTCTCCGGAGAGATAATACTCCTACTGCTGCTTGTCTGATTGTATTGTGTTCTTGCTCGGGAGCGCTAAATGCTACAGTACACAGTGGATGTTAGCGAGGCCGAGCGTGAGTGCTTTCTGGCCTCTAACCCCCTTCTACGTTGCGCATGGGCCTCCTTTTATATGCTCAAGGGGTCACCGACAGGTGGCAACGTAGACAAGGGTAAAACTGGAAAGGAATTGCGGTTGGTACAACTACTTGTACAGTGTATCCTACCTAACCCTGACGGCAGGGGACAAAGGCATTAAATGCCCGTCCGTGTCGCCCAAATAGTGCAGAAAAGGGACCGCCAGGGACGCCACTGCTCGCCATGATGGCAATCTTGTCAGCGTCGCTTGCCACCTCGCACCGCTGGCTGCACGGCCTCTCACCACGCGTGCCTGGAAAGGTCCCAGGGCGACACGTTGGTGGATTTGCTGGAGCGCAGGTACAGAGTGGTTGCTTGCCGCGGTCGTTGTCTTGTCGCGTCCGGAAGCTTGTCGCTCACCGGGCCTTGCCGGGACGCGTGGCGCGTCGCGGCAAGTTCCTTGAAATGCCTCGGTTGGCCTTCCCAGCAAGTTCCTCTTGCCGGGGTCTTGTCTCCTTGGCTTGAACACTTTGTTCTTGAATGGCTCCAAAGGAACCACGGAGGACCTTGGTGGTCACCCGGCAAGCATTGCCACGGGGTGCTGCGACTGCCCGTGCACAAGTTCGGGATACTAGGGTACCCCTACTCTAGCACACCGACACCTTTGTTGATTGTGGATCATATGTTACTCTTTGTGTTCGGTGATCTAGCACTTGTGTGATTGATTCCTTGCTGGTTTAGTGATTCTCTCTCATTTTCCCCGTGTTTCCCCTTTGTGCTTCCGCGTGTTCTTCGTGATTCCCCGTAAGATCCACTCCAAACGTGAAAGATCGACACCCTAGGGTTCTTCCCTACATCATTATGGTATCAAGAGCCACGTTGATCATGTTTTTGGAGCCCCTACCCCGTGTTTTCAAGCTTGATTTTGTTGTTTTCGTCCTAAATCCGAAAATCCCCACCAAAAATAGCCCCCAATTTTTTTTTGTGATTTGTTGGTTTGATGATGTTTTGTTGATTTTGATCCGTGGATTTTCTTGGTTTCAAGTGGATCTAGCTTTTCCCCAAGTTTACCCTCTTCCCATCCACGAAATCCATCCAATTTTGCCCCCGAAATCATCCATTTCCGCCCCAAAATCGCGCCCCGATTCGATCAGTGTCGAATCACGACACGAGCTGTACAACCGCACCTCCAAGCGGTACCACCGCGATGTACCACAAGCGGTACTACCGCCCATCCGTGCAGTACTACCGCCCATGCCAGTTTCAGCATTCAGAGTTTCACCATTTTCATCATAACTTCCACATCCAGAGTCCGATTTTCACGTTCTTTAGCTCGTTGAGAAGCTATTGACATCCCCCATCCACCTAGATAGGCTACAACATCATTGGACACCATCTTCTTTTCCGAACATTGGCATCTTTTCCTAGGGCTTTCACCACATCATCCGCTATACCACCTCCGCTTTCCGCTAACACCATTGTTGCATTTGGTCTTTGAGAATTTGAGTTGTGGTTCCCGTGTCCTATTGTGTTTCGGCTATATAGGTACGGTCTAACGTCAACTTCACCACCGCTCATCTTCGCCAAGGACTCATCATCACCAAGGACGGTAACCTCGACGACATCTTTGTCATCTCTCGCAATTGCATAGATAACCATCATAGCCCATCTTTTGCGTTGCTTACCCATCGAGACTAGCCTTTGAGTATTGTTAGCAACGTGACTTGTGCACATTAGTGATCATACTCCATAGCATACATACCATACAAAAGTGGTGCATATCTTGGGATCAACTTGTGTGTCACAAAGTTGTCATCGCATACACAATTGCTATCTTGGTTCATGAAGTTTTGCATGAGAAAATAGCTCAAAAGTGAAAGAGCCACCCAAGATTTTAAGCAAACTAGAAAGATAAGCAAAGAGCTTATAAGCAAGAACCATAGCATCATACTACATTAAGATTGTCACATAAGATCATCTTGGATCATAGCACCGAAATACAATACATATAGCATACTTGGGATAGAGATCGTTGCATTTTTGCCTAGTAGGTTGTGCACACGCCCCGTATCCGCCTATTGTGCAATCGTGCTAGCGTCTCTCTAGTATTGTGCAACAAGAGCATTTTCGTGGAATCCACATTTTGGCTCACTTTTGGTTTCCACAATCCCACTTATCTATTTGCGTGTGTGTTTCCGTGTACCACTATTTGCTTGGTCTACTTATTGCATTTGCGAATTTGCGAATCTTTTTCAACATCTTTGAGTCAAACTAACGATTGCAATCAATTCTGTACCACCATCCTAACCAAGCTCCACCATAAGCTTTTACTTGTGTAGGTGTGAGAACCGACAAGAATTGGTACCAATAGTGCTATTTCATTGTCCGCATTTGAGTGAACTTGATTCATATTCAACATCAGTCAAAGGTACATTGGTATTAGTTCTTCTCCTTCTACCACTCACATTTTGCTTGGAATGATGGATAGGCCAAGTACTTCTACCAACCCACTCTTCATCGAGGAAGACGATGACATGTCAGCATACGTCACCAAGAGTCACCTCTTTGGTGCACAACGAGCATTGCATCAAGAACAACAAGCAATGAACGACCGCATCGACAACCTCGCCACTGACTTGCGACTCTCCGAGCAACGTACACGCGACTACTTCAACAACAAGCTCGACGCGGACAAGCAAGAGAACGATGCAAGAATGGACGAGATCCGCGCCTTGTTGGTGAACCGGCCTCCTTCTACATCGTCATACTCAAGACGGAGCCATTCAAGTTGACACTCCGACGACTCCTTCTCCGGCTCAAGTACACCGTCATCGAACACTCTTCGACGAGCCGCGCGTCAAGACCGTCATGCATCTCACAACCCGCTACACGTCAAGCATTCACAAGAGCAAGTCGATGAGCAAGTCCCTCGTCCTCAATCAAACCAAGTCACGTTTGCTGAAGCTCAAGAACGGCAATGTCTTCGTCGCCAAGAAGAAGAAGAATAAGTGCATCTACACCAAGAGCAACAAGACGCAGAGGCCCAACTTCTTCAAAAACAACAACGAGAAGCACAAGCTCTTGAGGCGGAACGTGCCCTTCAAGAATCAAGTCGAGCTATCGCCAACCACAATCGTGAACGGCGCAATCAAGAGGAAGCCCTTCGAGAAGAAATCCAAGAGAGGAACCACCATCCGCGTGGACAACGTCAAGCTCCACAAGCTCCTGCACAAGCTCGTCAAGCTCCACCTCAACCTCAAGTCCAACAAGAGCAAGTCGATCATGGACTTCCTCCACGCCAAGAGCAAGAGGATGATTACCCTCCACGACAAGGGCGTCATCATCACCATCGCCAACAACACAATGACGAGCAACGCTATGGCAAGCTCAAATTCACAATGCCCAAGTTCAATGGAAGCAATGATCCCGAAGAATACCTCTCATGGGCATTGAAGGTTGACAAAATCTTTCGTTTGCACAACTATGAGGAAGAGAAGAAGATCGCGATGGCATCACTTGAGTTCCAAGACTATGTACTCATATGGTGGGAACAAGTCCTTGAGCGCCGTCACGCAAGAGGTGAACCTCCAATCACCACTTGGGCTCAAATGAAGGATGTCATGCGAGCACGTTTTGTACCAACCTACTACAACCGCGATATCTTCAAGAAGCTACAACTCCTCAAGCAAGGAACAAAGAGTGTTGAAGAATACTACAAGGAAATGGAGATTGCCATGATTCGATCCAATGTCACGGAGGATGATGAGCAAACAATGGCACGATTCTTGAATGGACTCAATCATCCCATCAAGAAGATTGCCAACTTCCAACCCTACTCCAACCTCATTGAGCTCGTGCATCAAGCTACAAAGGCGGAACGACAAGTGCAAGATGACTTCAAGTACGCCAAGTACTCATCCAAGACCTATGGCTTCTCCAACAACCAAGCTTCAACAACTCCTACAACATCCACATCAACCAAACCTTCTCCAAGCAACGACGACAAGTCGAGTTACAAGAAATCTTCGTCAAGTTCAAGTCGTCCTCCTCCTACTACAAGCAACTTCAAGCCGCGTGCTTCTTCATCTACTCCGACCGATGAGACCGTCAAGACAAGCTCCTTCAACTGTTTCACTTGCGGCGGCCAAGGCCACAAGTCCTATGAATGCACCAACAAGCGCACCATGATCCTCAACAACGATGGCACATAAGACTCCATGACTGATGAGGAGATGGTAGCCCTTGAGCAAGTGGCCATGCACCGGCGCGTGAACGAGGATGAAGATGATCAAGTCTTTTGTGATGAAGATACGAGCCCCGCTCTTGTTGTCTCCAAGGTCTTGACTCTTCAACATCAATAAGAAGAAGACCAAAGATGCCACATCTTCCACACCAAGGCCGGCATCAATGGAAGTTCCGTCAAGGTCATCATCGATGGAGGTAGTAGCCACAACTTGGCAAGTGAAGAACTATGCTCCAAGCTTCAATTGGTTAAGAGGAAGCACCTGCACCCCTACAAGGTTCAATGGCTAAGTGACTCCAGCACCATACGAGTTGAGCATATGGTCCAAGTCTCCTTCAAAATAGGTGCATATGAGGACACTTTGGAGTGTGATGTGGTCCCAATGACAGTTTGCCACCTCCTCCTTCGTCGACCATGGCAATTCGACCGTGGTGTCTTTCACAACGGGCGTACCAACCACTATAGCTTCAAGATGAAAGGGAAGGAATATGTGCTACAACCTATGTCTCCTAGTGAAGTGTTAGCCGACAAGCAAGCCAACCACCATAGAGAGAAGAGTCAAAAAGACATCCACCAAAAAGTGAGTGAGAGCCACAAGCCAAACTTGAGCGCCTCTTTGCTTAGAGAGAAAAACCTCATACTATTTGCCACAAAAAGTGAGATGAGAGAAGTGTGTGAGAACCCATCGAGTGTGATGCACTTTGTCCTTGTGTGCAAGGATGGAGAACCAAAAACTAACACCATTCACGAGCTACCTTTGGTGTTTCAATATATTTTGCAGGAATTTCAAGATGTTTTCCCCGATGAGCTACCTCTGGGTCTACCTCCTCTACGAGGCATTGAGCATCGAGTCGACCTCATCCCTGGAGTGCCACTTCCAAACAAAGCTCCATACCGTGTCAATCCCAAAGAAACCAAGGAGATTCAACGGCAAGTACAACAACTAATCGACAACGGTCATGTACGTGAAAGCTTAAGCCCTTGTGCCGTTCTGGTTATACTTGTGCCTAAGCCCAATGGAAGTTTCCGCTTGTGTTCCGATTGTAGACCTATAAATACTATCACCGCTTGCTATAGGCATCCCATTCCTCGCCTAGATGATATGCTTGATGAACTTAGTGCAGCCAAATTTTTATCCAAAATTGATCTTAAAAGTGGCTATTATCAAATACGCATTCAAGAGGGTGATGAATGGAAAACTGCTTTCAAAACCAAATTTGGCCTATATGAGTGGTTAGTTATGCCTATGGGTTTATCAGAGGCTCCCGGTACTTTCGTGCGTTTCATGCATTATGTGCTTCGCCCTTATATTGAAGTCTTTGTTGTGGTTTACTTCGATGATATTCTTGTGTTTAGCAAAACCATGAAAGAACATCTTGATCATGTTAGGGCTGTTTTGCAAACCCTTCGCAAGGAATGTCTTTATGCCAACATGAAAAAGTGCACATTTGTTGTTGACAAAGTGGTTTTCTTGGGTTTTGTTGTATCTTCCAAGGGTGTCCATGTTGATGAAACTAAAATTGAAGCAATTAAAAGTTGGCCCCAACCCACCAATTTGCAACAAGTGCGTAGTTTTCTTGGTCTTGCGGGTTTTTATCGTCGCTTTGTGAAAGATTTTAGCACAATTGCCGCTCCTTTGCATGCCTTGAGTAAGAAGAATGCTCCTTTTGTTTGGGGATCTTTGCAATCCACCGCTTTTGATGAGCTCTAGTCTTTGCTTACTAATACTCCGATTCTTGCTTTGCCCAACTTTGACGAAACTTTTGAGCTTCATTGCGATGCAAGTGGTACCAGAATTGGCGGAGTTTTGATGCAAGAAAAATGAGCACTTGCATATTTTAGTGAAAAACTCTCCGGTGCTCAACTTAACTATCCCATATATGACAAAGAATTGTATGATTTAGTGCGTGTACTACATGTTTGGGAACATTATCTTAGACCTCATGAGTTTGTCATCCATACCGATCATGAAATGCTTAAGTACTTAAAAGGTCAAACAAAGTTGAACAAGCGTCATACCAAATGGAGTAAATCTATTGAATCTTTCCCCTATGTGATCAAATACATTAAGGGTAAGGAAAATGTAGTTGCGGATGCACTTTCACGCATATGTACGCTTGTCACTAAACTTGAGTTGAATGTTATTGGTTTTGAGCACATCAAAGACTTGTATGCTAATGATCCATCTTTTGCTATTCCTTATGCTAAGTGTTTGACGCATACTTCTTGGGAACAATATTACATCAAGGATGGTTATCTTATGAGAGCTAACAAACTATGCGTTCCCGAGTCGTCTCTTCGTTTGCTCCTTTTGCAAGAGGCTCATGGAGGTGGACTCATGGGACACTTCGGACGTGACAAGACTTTCGCCACGCTCTCCAAGAACTACTTTTGGCCCAAGATGTTCCATGACGTCTCACGCTTCACCACCTGATGCTTTACATGTCGCAAAGCTAAGTCTAAAGGTCAATCCCATGGTCTTTACATGCCTCTTCCTATTCCTTATCATCCTTGGGAAGACATTAGCATGGATTTTGTACTTGGTTTGCCTAGAACTCAAAATGGAAAGGATTCCGTGTTTGTTGTTGTCGACCGATTTTCTAAGATGGCACATTTCATCCCTTGCAACAAGATAGACGATGCTTCACATGTTGCAAATCTCTTTCGTAGGGAAATCTTGCGTCTCCATGGAGTACCAAAGACAATCGTCTCTGACCGCGACGTCAAGTTCTTGAGTTACTTCTGGAAGACACTATGCGCCAAGCTAGGAATCAAGCTCTTGTTCTCATCCGCATACCATCCTCAAACGGACGGCCAAACAGAGGTGACGAACCGGACTCTCTCCACTCTACTTCGCGTGTTGATCAAGAAGAACATCAAGGAGTGGGAAACATGTCTACCCACCGCCGAGTATGCCTACAACCGTGCAAGACATTCGACTACCGGCAAGTCCCCCTTCGAGGTCGTCTACGGCTTCAACCCGTTGTCACCATTGGACATTCTACCTCTTACTCTACAAGAGCGCACCAACATGGATGCGAGTGCACGGGCAAGCTACATCAAGAAAATGCATGAAGATACAAGGAACATCACCGAGCGCCAAGTACAACGACTAGCAACCAAGCTCAATGTCAACAAGCAACCCATGATCTTCAACATAGGCGATCTCGTGTGGCTACACCTTCGCAAGGACCGCTTCCCCAATGAATGCAAGTCCAAACTTTTCCCTCGAGCCGATGGACCATTCAAGGTGCTAGAACGCTACAACGACAACGCCTACAAGATTGAACTCCCACGAGACAAGTACAACCAGAGCGACATCTTCCACGTCAAAGACCTCTCGCCTTTCCATGGTGATGAAGATTTTGATCCGAGGTCGGATCTTTCCCAAGGGAGGGGAGATGATGCGGAGCATCCTTCCATCATCCCCATGGACTCGACATCGACACATCCAACCACACGAGGACCTATGACGAGAGCTCAAGAACGTGCTATTCAATCCGAGGTTAACTCTCTCCTTGTTGAACTTCCCTTTGACCCACTTGAGACATGGCTACTACCTCAAATGGAGATGCTTTGTGTGCTTAGGTACCAAGAAAGTAACCAAGGAGAAGTTACGATGCAAGATCAACATCGAGAGCATGTAGACTATCCGCCCAGCCCAGAAGGACTGGAACAACCGCCCAACCACCGCCCGGGCGGAACAACCGGCCAGCTACCGCCCAACAACCGGTCCACCTTCTGTGATCAAGCGGAGCAAGGCCGATGCTGCACCGGTTTTACCGGTTTCTACCCAATGACCGGAACAACCGCCTCGACATCTGGTACAACCGCTGGGCCCTTCGACGTCCATCTCCAGAAGCCAGCGCCTGACCTCCCAGTGGTAGTACCGCCCTCCTCATCCGGAACTACCGCCCCACATGAGCTGTTAGCGGAACAACCGGCCCCGTGACCGGTACTACCGGCCTGCCTGCGCGCAGTGTAAGGGGTTTTCAACCCATGTATCCTCTCCCACTTACCCCTTCGTGTCTTAGCACAATATATACTCGTCTCCTAGCTTCGTATTAGGGTTAGCATTGGATTAGCTCATATTTGTGTGAGAGCCTTGCTCATCCACTTGGATACTTCTCCTCGGAGTTCACGACCTCTTCGGAGAAGATCCCCCAAGCGGATTCAAGACCCCTTTCTAGGGAAGACCATCAAGACCTCCTCACGGAGAAGAACGGTTCCTTTGTATCCTTTCCTTTGTTGATTGTGGACCATATGTTACTCTTTGTGTTCGGTGATCTAGCACTTGTGTGATTGATTCTTTGTTGCTTTAGTGATTCTCTCTCGTTTTCCCCGTGTTTCCCCTTTGTGCTTCCGCGTGTTCTTCGTGATTCCCCGTAGGATCCACTCCAAACGTGAAAGATCGACACCCTAGGGTTCCGCCCTACATCAGTAGGTCCAATGAAATGGACTCGAGAAGCGGAGGTCGCGTTGCAAGATTTGAAGAGGTACCTATCCTCTGCGCCAACATTGGTTGCACCAAGACTGCAAGAGTCATTGCTACTATATTTGGCGGCAATGAATCAAGTACTCAGTGCTGCACTAGTGGCTGAGATTGAAGCTGAAAGTGAAGAGGCGGCATATGCAATCCCATCAAGCGACAAGCCGGAATCTTCTCCAGCAAGTCCTAGTGCCGACAAGTCAAGCACAAAGCAAGAAGATGGATCAGAACAACAAGTAGTGCAGAGGAAGAAGTTCGTGCAGAAGCCAATTTATTTTTATCAATTCCCTTCTCCATGGGGCTAGATCAAGATATTTTGGCGTGCAGAATTTGCTTTTTGGTCTCCTTATGGCCTCAATGAAGCTGCTGATACGTCTCCAACATATCTATAATTTTTTATTGTTCCATGCTATTATATTACCCGTTTTGGATGTTTATGGGCTTTGCTTTACACTTTTATATCATTTTTGGGACTAACCTACTAACCGGAGGCCCAGCCCAAATTGTTGTTTTTTTTCCTATTTCAGTGTTTTGAAGAAAAGGAATATCAAACGGAGTCCAAACGGAATGAAACCTTCGGGAGCGATCTTTTCGGAACAAAAGTGATCTAGGGGACTTGGAGTGGACGTCAAGCAACAAAGGAGGCGGCCACGAGGGTGCCCGGCGCGCCCCCTATAGGTGGGCACGCCCCCACCCTCGTGGGCCCCTCGAGCGTCCACCGACCTACTTCTTCCTCCTATATATACCAACAGGCCCTCAAACCATTGAGGAGCACCACAAAAAACTATTTCCACAGCCATAACATTCTGTATCCGCGAGATTCCATCTTGCAGCCTTCGTCGGTGCTCCGCCCGAGGGGGTATCGACCATGGAGGGCCTCTACATCATCCCCAAGGCCTCTCCGATGAGTTGTGAGTAGTTTACCACAGACCTTCGGGTCCATAGTTATTAGCTAGATGGCTTCTTCTTTCTCTTTGAATCTCTATACAAAGTTCTCCTCGATCTTCTTGGAGATCTATTCGATGTAACTCTTTTTGTGGTGTGTTTGTCGAGATCTGATGAATGGTGGGTTTATGATCAAGTTTATCTGTGAGAAATATTTGAATCTCCTCTGAATTCTTTTATGTGTGATTAAGTTATCTTTGCAAGTCTCTTCGAATTATCAGTTTGGTTTGGCCTACTAGATTGATCTTTCTTGCAATGGGAGAAGTGCTTAGCTTTGGGTTCAATCTTATGGTGACTTCCCCAGTGACAGCAGGGGCAGCAAGGCACGTATTGTATTGTTGCCATCGAGGATAAAAAGATGGGGTTTATATCATATTGCATGAGTTTATCCCTCTACATCATGTCATCTTTCTTAATGCGTTACTCTGTTCTTTATGAACTTAATACTCTAGATGCATGCGGGTTAGCGGTCGATGTGTGGAGCAATAGTAGTAGATGCAGGCAAGAGTCGGTCTACTTGTCATGGACGTGATGCCTATATACATGATCATGCCTAGATAATCTCATAATTATTCGCTTTTCTATCAATTGCTCGACAGTAATTTGTTCACCCACCGTAATACTTATGCTATCATGAGAGAAGCCACTAGTGAAACCTATGGCCCCGGGTCTATCTTTTATCATATAAGCTTTCAATCTACTTTTATTTGCATCTTTACTTTTCCTATCTATATCATAAAAATACCAAAAATATTTATCTTATCATATTATCTCTATCAGATCTCACTTCTCGCAAGTGGCCTTGTAAGGATTGACAACCCCTTTATTGCGTTGGTTGCGAGGTTCTTGTTTGTTTGTGTAGGTGCGTGGGACTTTTGAGGAGCCTCCTACTGGATTGATACCTTGGTTCTCAAAAACTGAGGGAAATACTTACGCTACTTTGCTACATCACCCTTTCCTCTTCAAGTAAAACCAACACAAGCTCAAGACGTAGCAAGAAGGATTTCTGGCGCCGTTGTCGGGGAGGTCTTCACTCAAGTCAAGACATACCAAGTACCCATCACAAACTCATCTCCCTCGCATTACATTATTTGCCATTTGCCTCTCGTTTTCCTCTCCCCCACTTCACCCTTGCCGTTTTATCCGCCCTCTCTTTACCGTATGCCTTCCCGTTGCCATGGCCGAATCAAAAAGAACTAAGGGTCCTCTCCAGGGTTTTAGTACCTTGGATAGTCCTTCTATCCTCTCTAAGCTCATAATTAATGATGCTATGGAAAGACCCACCAGGGTCACCAATGAGAGTTTGAATTTTTTTGATGAAGATGACTCCGGAATTTTTCGTTATTTACTTGATGAGTCTTTAAAAGATGCTTGGGATAGGTTATTAAGGATTCGGGCTAGCTATGTGCCACAATATCAAATTGAAGTTTACCTAAAAGGTTTCTATGTTGGATTACCCGCTTCTTTCAAGCAAGTTCTAGATTCTATTTTTGAAGAAGGTTTTGTTGAGGGGGATGCTATAGATACCTATGAAAAAATGAAAACTATATTTGGGCACCCTATGAATGATAACGTTGAATCTACCACTCTCTTATGCTTTTATCAAAATGAAATTATCAAAGAGATGAAGGCTAGCTTAGATGCAAATTTCCGTAACGTGCTTAATATTACGTCATACATTAATGGCAATGTTCTTTCCCAAAATAGAAGAATGAATGCCATAGAAAGGAAATTCTCTCTTTCCTTTCCGAGTGCCAAAGATGGCACTACTTAGATCTATCCTCGCTTTCATGCCTAGCTTGGGGCATTAAACAGTAGCGCTAGTTGGGAGGCAACCCAATTTTATTTTAGTTTTTTTCTTTTTGCTTCTGTTTAGTAATAAATTTTTCTTCTAGCTTCTGTTTAGATGTTTTTATTTGTTTTAATTAGTGTTTGTGCCAAGTAGAACATATAGGATAACCTATGGTGATAGTTAATTTGATTCTGCTGAAAAACAGAGACTTTGAGCGCACGAAAATAATTTTAGTAATTCACAGAAACGTGCTTTTGCATTGATTCTTTTTTATTTAGATCAATAGAAAATTTTCCCAGGACTTCCTATTTTGGTAGGATTTTTAGAGTTCCATAAGTATTCAAGAGTTACAGATTGCTACAAATTGTTCTGTTTTTGACAGATTCTGTTTTTTCGTGTGTTGTTTGCTTATTTTGATGCATCTATGGCTAGCATGTAGAGTATGAACCATAGATAAGTTGAAATACAGTAGGTTTAACACAAATATAAATAAAGAATGAGTTCATTACAGTACCTTATGTGGTGGTTTTTCTTTCTTGCACTAACGGGGCTTATGAGATTTCCTGTTGAGTTTTGTGTTGTGAAGTTTTCAAGTTTTCGGTAAAGATTTGATGGACTATGGAATAAGGAGTGGAAAGAGCCTAAGATTGGGGATGCCCATTGCACCCCAAGATATTCAAGGATAACCAAAAGCCTAAGCTTGGGGATGCCCCGGAAGGCATCCCCTCTTTCGTCTTCGTCTATCGGTAACTTTACTTGGAGCTATATTTTTATTCGCCACATGATATGTGTTTTGCTTGGAGCGTCTTGTATGATATTAGTCTTTGCTTTTTAGATTACCACAATCATCCTTTCTGTACACACCTTTTGGGAGAAGCCCACTTGATTAGAATTTATTAGAATACTCTATGTGCTTCACTTATATCTTTTGAGCTAGATAGTTTTGCTCTAGTATTTCACTTATATCTTTTTAGAGCACGGCGGTGGCTTAATTTTGAAGAAATTATTGACCTCTCATGCTTCACTTATATTATTTTGAGAGTCTCTTAGAACAGCATGGTATTTGCTATGGTTATAAAATTGGTCCTAGAATGATGGGCATCCAAGTTGGGTATAATAAAAACTATCATAGGAAGTGAATTGGATGCTATGATCAATTTGATACTTGATAATTGTTTTGAGATATGAGGATGGTGATATTAGAGTCATGCTAGTTGGGTGATTGTGAATTCAAAGAATACTTGTGTTGAAGTTTGCGATTCCCGTAGCATGCACGTATGGTGAACCGCTTTGTGATGAAGTTGGAGCACAATTTTATTTATTGATTGTCTTCCTTATGAGTGGCGGTCGGGGACGAGCGATGGTATTTTCCTACCAACCTATCCCCCTAGGAGCATGCGCGTAGTACTTTGTTTTGAATGACTTGTAGATTTTTGCAATAAGTATATGAGTTCTTTATGACTAATGTTGAGTCCATGGATTATACGCACTCTCAGCTTCCACCATTGCTAGCCTCTCTTGTGCCGCGCAACTTTTGCCAGTACCATACACCCACCATATACCTTCCTCAAAACAACCACCATACCTACCTATTTTGATATTTCCATAGCCATTCCGAGATATATTTCCATGCAAGTTTCCACCATTCCGTCTATATGACACGCATCATCATTGTCATATTGCTCTTTGCATGATCATGTAGTTGACATCGTATTTGTGGTAAGGCCACCTTCATAATTTTTCATACATGTCACTCTTGATTCATTGCATATCCCGGTACACCGCTGGAGGCATTCATATAGAGTCATATCTTGTTCTAAGTATCGAGTTGTAATCTTGAGTTGTAAGTAAATAAAAGTGTGATGATTTTAATTATTAGAGCATTGTCCCGGTGAGGAAAGGATGATGGAGACTATGATTTCCCCACAAGTCGGGATGAGACTTCAGACTTCATAAAAAAAGGCCAAAGAGCCCACCAAATAAAAAAAAGGCCAAATAAAAAAAGAGAAAGGCCAAATAAAAAATGAGAGAAAAAGAGAGAAGGGACAATGCTACAATCCTTTTACCACACTTGTGCTTCAAAGTAGCACCATGATCTTCATGATAGAGAGTCTCCTAAATAGTGGGAATTTTTTCATTATAGAACTTGGCTTGTATATTCCAATGATGGGCTTCCTCAATATGCCCTAGGTCTTCGTGAACAAGCAAGTTGGATGCACACCCACTTAGTTTCTTTTGTTGAGCTTTCATATATTTACAGCTCTAGTGCATCCGTTGCATGGCAATCCCTACTCACTCACATTGATATCTATTAATGGGCATCTCCATAGCCCGTTGATACGCCTAGTTGATGTGAGACTATCTTCTCCTTTTTTTTGTCTTCTCCACAACCACCATTCTATTCCACATATAGTGCTATGTCCATGGCTCACGCTCATGTATTGGGTGAAAGTTGAAAAAGTTTGAGATTACTAAAGTATGAAACAATTGATTGGCTTGTCATCAGGGTTGTGCATGACTAAATACTTTGTGTGATGAAGATAGAGCAACAGCCAGACTATATGATTCTGTAGGGATAACTTTCGTTAGCCATGTTATTTTGAGAAGACATAATTGCTTGATTAGTATGCTTGAAGTATTGCTATTTCTTATGTCGATATGAATTTTTATTTTGAATCATTTGGATCTGAACATTCATGCCACAATAAAGAAAATTACATTGAGAATTATGCTAGGTAGCATTCCACATAAAAAATTAGGTTTTTATCATTTACCTACTCGAGGATGAGCAGGAATTAAGCTTGGGGATGCTTGATACGTCTCCAACGTATCTTTAATTTTTGATTGTTCCATGCTATTACATTACCCGTTTTGGATGTTTATGGGCTTTACTTTACACTTTTATATCATTTTTGGGACTAACCTACTAACCGGAGGCCCAGCCCGAATTGCTGTTTTTTTTGCCTATTTCAGTGTTTCGAAGAACAAGACTATCAAACGGAGTCCAAACAGAATGAAACCTTCGGGAGTGATCTTTTTGGAACAAACGTGATCTAGGGGACTTGGAGTGGACGTCAAGCAACAGAGGATGCGTCCAAGAGGGTGCCCGGCGCGCCCCCACCCTCGTGGGCCCCTCAAGCGTCCACCGACCTACTTCTTCCTCCTATATATACCCGCGTACCCTGAAACCATCGAGGCGCACCACGAAAAAATATTTCCACCATCGTAACCTTCTGTATCCGCGAGATTCCATCTTGGAGCCTTTGACAGCGCTCTGCCAGAGGGGGAATCGACCATGGAGGGCCTCTAAATAATCTCCCAGGCCTCTCCGATGAGTTGTGAGTAGTTTACCACAGACCTTCGAGTCCATAGTTATTAGCTAGATGGCCTATTATCTCTCTTTGAATCTCAATACAAAGTTCTACTCGATCTTCTTGGAGATCTATTCGATGTAACTCTTTTTGCGGTGTGTTTGTCGAGATCCGACGAATTGTGGGTTTATGATCAAGTTTATCTATGAGAAATATTTGAATCTCCTCTGAATTCTTTTATGTGTGATTAAGTTATCTTTGCAAGTCTCTTCGAATTATCAGTTTGGTTTGGCCTACTATATTGATCTTTCTTGCAATGGGAGAAGTGCTTCGCTTTGGGTTCAATCTTGCGGTGTCCTTTTCCAGTGACAGCAGGGGAAGCAAGGCACTTATTGTATTGTTGCCATTGAGGATAAAAAGATGGGGTTTACATCACATTGCATGAGTTTATCCCTCTACATCATGTCATCTTTCTTGATGCGTTACTCTATTCTTTATGAACTTAATACTCTAGATGCATGCTGGATAGCGGTCGATGTGTGCAGTAATAGTAGTAGATGCAGGCAGGAGTCGGTCTACTTGTCACGGACGTGATGCCTATATACATGATCATGTGTAGATAATCTCATAATTATTCGCTTTTCTATCAATTGCTCGACAGTAATTTGTTCACCCACCATAATACTTATGCTATCTTGAGAGAAGCCACTAGTGAAACCTATGGCCCCCGGGTCTATCTTTTATCATATAAGCTTTCAATCTACTTTTATTTGCATCTTTACTTTTCCTATCTATATCATAAAAATACCAAAAATATTTATCTTATCATATTATCTCTATCAGATCTCACTTATCGCAAGTGGCCGTGAAGGGATTGACAACCCCTTTATTGCGTTGGTTGTGAGGTTCTTGTTTGTTTGTGTAGGTGCGTGGGACTTTTGACGAGCCTCCTACTGGATTAATACCTTGGTCCTCAAAAACTGAGGAAAATACTTACGCTACTTTGCTTCATCACCCTTTCCTCTTCAAGGAAAACCAACGCAAGCTCAAGACGTAGCAGCTGCACCAACACTTTCAAGAACACTAGATTACCGTCGTGCCTCACTTTCCGATGCAGAGGATCTTGAGAAATCCAGATGCAACCTACAGGATTGTTGAGTGGGCATTGGAATTGTCAAGCTTTGATCTCAAGTTTGAAAGTACTTAAACTATTCAGAGCAGGGCCTTGGCGGAGTTCATTGTAGAATGGACGGCAATGCTAGACGAGGAAATTCTAGAAACATCTCTCCCGGCAAGGAAACAACCCACGACTGGATCATCTACTTCGATGGAGCTTTTTTGCTACAAGGATCCGGTGTCGGAGAGCTGCTTGTTGCACCCACTAGAGAGCATCTCAAGTATGTAATTCAGATGCATTTCCCCAGGAGAAGGCGACAAACAACACTTCTTAGTATGAAGGACTGCTTGCCGATCTCAGGATTGCGGCCGACCTTGGAATGAGAAAGTGTATCATTCAAGGCAACTCATAGTTGGTTGTGAAGCAAATCAACAAAGATTATCATAGCCCATTGACGGAAGCATCTGTCGATGAAGTGAGGAAACTCAAAGAGAACTTTGACGGATTGCAAATAGAGCACATCCCCTGTGCAGAGAACATCATAGCTGATGATCTGTCAAAGCGTGTTGCACTTAAGTTACCTGTGGAACCAGGACCTTTTGTGCTCCATTTGACTCAGTGATACGTCTCCAACGTATCTATAATTTTTTATTGTTCCATGATATTATATTATCCGTTTTGGATGTTTATGGGCTTTACTTTACACTTTATATCATTTTTGGGACTAACCTCTTAACCGGAGGCCCAGCCCAAATTGCTCGTTTTTTTTCCTATTTGAGTGTTTCGACAAAAAGGAATATCAAACGGAGTCCAAACGGAATGAAACCTTAGGGAGATTTAGTTTTGGAACGGAAGCAATCCAGGAGACTTGGAGTATACATCAGAGAAGCAACGAGGAAGCCACGAGGCAGGGAGGCGCGCTCTACCCCCCTGGGCGTGCCCCCACCCTCATGGGCCCCTCGTGGCTCCCCTGACCGACTTCTTTCGCCTATATATATACATATACCATAAAAACATCAAGGAGCACAATAGATTGGGAGTTCTGCCGCCGCAAGCCTCTGTAGCCACCAAAAACCAATCGGGACCCTGTTCCGACACCCTGCCGGAGGGGGGATCCCTCACCAGTGGCCATCGTCATCATCCCGGTGCTCTCCATGATGAGGAGGGAGTACTTCACCCTCAGGGCTGAGGGTATGTACCAGTAGCTATGTGTTTGATCTCTCTCTCTCTCTCTCGTGTTCTTGATTTCCCACGATCTTGATGTATCGCGAGCTTTGCTATTATAGTTGGATCTTATGATGTTTCTCCCCCTCTACTCTCTTGTGATGAATTGAGTTTTCCCCTTGAAGTTGTTTTGTTGGATTGAGTCTTTAAGGATTTGAGAACACTTGATGCATGTCTTGCCGTGCTTATCTGTGGTGACAATGGGATATTCATGTGATCTACTTGATGTATGTTTTGCTGATCAACTTGCGGGTTCAATGAACTTATGCATGTGGGTTGGCACACATTTTCGTCTTGACTCTTTGGTAGAAACTTTGGGGCACTCTTTGAAGTACTTTGTGTTGGTTGAATAGATGAATCTGAGATTGTGTGATGCATATCGTATAATCAAGCCGATGGATACTTGAGGTGACATTGGAGTATCTAGGTGACACTAGGGTTTTGGTTGATTTGTGTCTTAAGGTGTTATTCTAGTATAGACTCTATGATAGATCGAACGGAAAGAATAGCTTCGTGTTATTTTACTATGGACTCTTGAATAGATCGATCAGAAATGATAACTTTGAGGTGTGTTCATACCCTACAATAATCTCTTTCTTTGTTCTCCGCTATTAGTGACTTTGGAGCGACTCTTTGTTGCATGTTGAGGGATAGTTATATGATCCAATTATGTTATTATTGTTGAGAGAACTTGCACTAGTGAATGTATGAACCCTAGGCCTTGTTTCGAAGCATTGCAATACCATTTGTGCTCACTTTTATCATTAGTTACCTTGCTGTTTTTATATTTTTCATATTACAAAAACCTATATCTACCATCCATATTGCACTTGTATCACCATCTCTTCGCCGAACTAGTGCACCTAAACAATTTACCATTGTATTGGGTGTGTTGGGGACACAAGAGACTCTTTGTTATTTGGTTGCAGGGTTCTTTGAGAGAGACCATTTTCATCCTACGCCTCCCACGAATTGATAAACCTTTGGTCATACACTTGAGGGAAATTTGCTACTATCCTACAAACCTCTGCACTTGGAGGCCCAACAATGTCTACAAGAAGATGGTTGCGTAGTAGACATCAAGCTCTTTTCTGTCGCCGTTGCTGGGGAGGTCAGTGCTTGAAGGTATATCTTCAGATCTTGCAATCGAATCTTTTAGTTTCTTGTTTTGTCACTAGTTTAGTCTATAAAAGAAAATTACAAAAAAATGGAATTGAGTTTGCCTCATACGCTTCGTCTTTTAATATCTTTTGTGAAAATGATGGAAAGGAAAATTGTGCTCAAGTGCTAGAAGAAGAAGTCTATGAAATGTTTGGCACTAAATCTTTGAATGATGAGCATGATTGCAATGTTGTTAGTATGAACTCTTTGAATATCCATAGTACTAATGATGATTGCACTAGTCATGATGAAAATGTCTCTTATAAGCATGTCAATTTTTGTGGAGTGCATAGAGTTTGCATGTACACACCAAATAGGGAAGATAGATTTTGCAAGAGGCATAAGTATTTAGAAACTAAATGGTTGCAAGAAAGGCTAGATGTGAGTGCTGAAAATTTAAAATTTCTTTACAGTACTTGTGAACTTTGCAATGAACATGGTCATTTATATCTCCGATGCAAATTTTTTCATGATCGAATCGTGTCCAAAAATTGTGATGACTTGATTTCCCTTGCACATCATAATGAACTTAGTTCGCTTTTGGGTTAGGAGGAAATGAAACGTGCAACTAAGCATATTCCAGAATATAACCTTGAGAAATTCCTTGATATTTATCTAGAGGAAATTTATATGTATTGTACGGTGAATTGCATTGAAAATCCTTATATTGCCAATTACATAAAGAAAAGAAAACAAATAGAAGATGAAGAGAATACTAATGAAAGGGAAGATACTTCCCAATGTCCTCCTATTATCCCTTATGATGAATCAGGTAACGAGGAGGAGCTTTCTATTCAACCAATCTCATTAATAAGGAGCTCAAAAAAGAGGGTTAAACCCACACATGATGTGAAGAAGAAAAAGAAAAGACGGAGAAGCAAAGGTAAAAAGGTATCCCTCCCAAATGATGTTGCTCCTATTACTCATTGTGATGATGATAATTGCTATACTATTGGTGCTATCCATACTATTAATGATGAGAGTGATTATGCTGATTACATGAAAAGGCCCAAGCATGGGGATGCTATGTTTGATGAGAATGACATGTTTGAGTGTCACACCCTAGCTAGATCATGCATTAGAGTGTTGCATCATGTCTATTCCATTCAACAGAAACTTGAAATGGGGATGACAGAACCCCCAGCCCCCTCTGAATCCAACTAGGGTTTACTAAAAATATTTTCAATGAACGTGAAATGCCCTTCTGAAATGTCCATCATTTTTGCCTTCGTTCAGAACCTCTACCAAAAGTGGTGCACAATTTTCTAGGTCATCCTAAGGTCTTTGAATTAAATCATAAGTATTTGAATTTGGACATTTAAAATTTATAAAATATTTTAAATGTCCAAATAATCCTAAACTAAAATGTTCCATGTTGTTTATATTCTAAACAGTGGGCATGAGCAGTTTGGGGATTTTTGGAGTTGCTTAGGTATTTTTAGAAAGTCCACAAAGCTACAGAAATAAATAGAAAATAGAAATAAAAGAAAGAGAGAGGGAACTAACCTGGCAGCCCACCTGGGAAGCCCACCTGCCGGCCCAGCCCAGCCACCGCTCCAGCGAGCTGCTTGGCTCGGCCAGGCAGGCAGCCAGGTGCTCGACGTCGGCACCAGAGCGTGCCACACAGCTGCCCGTCGCTCTGCTTCCTCCCCTCACTATTCTGCCGCCCTGGGTCGGTCACCCACTCCTCCCCCGGGCTCATAGACACGCCCTCTCCTCCCCAGCTCCTCTCCCTCGCTCTCCCGCACCATGGCCGACGCCACCGCAGCCGCACCGTCGCCGTAGTTGTGCTCTCTGTTGTCCCAGCGCCGCGCCACCATGTCTAGGAGCTCCGCTGCCCTCTGCTCCTTCGAACAAGCTGAGCCCCGAGCGCTCGCTTTCCCCGAAGCCACTGCACCGACCTCGTCCGACCCTGCCACCGCCGGAGATCCCTTTCACCGTCGCCGCCGCACCAGCTCGTCCCCGACCATGCCGTCTGCTTCCTCGAGACCGCCGTGAGCCTAGCTACCTCCTCCCCCTTTCCTCGCTCGCTCTCGTGCACCACAGCGAGCACACGAAGCTTCACCACACACGCCGCCACCGAGCTCGTCGTCGACGTGTCTCCGGCCAACCACCGGCCACACCACCGTGTCCAACACACTCACTGCATCCCCAGGAGTCCAACGCACCTCACCATTTGCCTCGCCGTGTCCTGTAGCTTCGGGTTCGACCTCACCCAAACTCCGGCAACCGCCAAGGTCGTCACCGGCGATGTTTCCGGCCACCCCGAGCTCAACCGCCACCACCAAGCACCGCGGCTTGCTCCCAGCTACACGTAGATGCCCTCCGCCGCTCATTTGGTCGCCGGAACGCACTAATGCACTTCCACCGCCGCGTCTGGCCTCGCTGGCGGCTAAACGCCAGCGGGTTGACCCTGTTGACTTGACCGGGTGGGCCCAGGTTGACTCCCCCTGAGTCTATGACAAGTGGGGCCCGTTCTGCTAATTAACACAGACTAGCACTAACTAAATTTAGTTAGTTTAAATAACTACTGACACGTGGGACCCACTGGTCAGTTTGACCTGGACCAGCTCCATTGACCACTGACGTCATCCTGACGTAATGCTGACGCAGTAAGTTATTTACTAGAATTATTATTACACAGGAAATTCCAGAAAATACCACAAACTTCAAAAAATCATAGAAATTAATCTGTAGCTCCAAATGCAAAGTGTTATATATGAAAAATGATCAGAAAAATCCAATCTATCCATCTGTACTGGTTTCATGCATGTTTAATCAAGCTAACCTGCTGTTTAGTACAGAACAAGATTAAGCACTTAAAAGGGCCACTTATGAGTTTGAAACTTGAATCTCTGGTTCAAAATAGTTCAAACCCATTTGGTCTTAGTTGCATTAGCCCAATACACTCATTTTGCCATGTTTCATGCATGCATCATATTGTTGCATATTGTTTGGTGATGTTTGTGTATCGGTGCTCTCTGCGGCAGGTCCTGCCCCCGAGGAGTACCGTGATTACCCCAACGAAGAACAATACCAGTGCACCGACCCATCAAGCAAGCAACAAACCATTTGATCATATCGATACATTCCCATGTTCTCGCTTCTGCTCTCTTTTACTGCATTAAGACAACGCGATTCAAACTGCTGTGTGCTGCGGTAGTTGAACCCATTTCCTCTGCATGACCTGTCATTGCCATAGTAACTAAATGAAACCCACTAGCATGTGTAGGAGTTGATTGAGCCATGTGTATGTGTTGTTCCCACCTTGCTATGCCTGCTATGCTTAGAGTCGTGTCAGGTCTGGTTCATCTGGGTGATGGGCTAGAGTGAAATGATCATGTCAGTATGAGAGTGATGTGTTGAACACAATTTGGTAAAGGTATCGATGAGAGGCCATGTAGGAGTACATGGTGGGTTATTTCATTGAAGCCGTCCTTAAGCACTGAGATCTATATGTGTGATTTAAGATTCAGCTACTACCATACATTGGGCCCGGAAATATGACCCCGCTCAACTTCTTATTCACCCTAGTCCTCTATCCAGGAGTTGCAAGTAGTTTCTGCTATTTGTAGCCTACTGGAGGCCGTGGACAGCGCTGACCGTGGGGTGGGCTATGATGCGGTAGGTACATGGCACGGTGTACCGGATGCTCGTTAGGTATCTCGAGAACCCTGTTCACATTGTTCAGGGCCGTATGTGGAAACCTCGGCCGGACTCCCTGCGGATGGAACCTGAATAAGCGATAAACCTGGACTAGAGACTTAGGTGTTTAGGTAGGTCGTGGTCTACACCCATGTCGGCTTTCGCTTGAAGTCTGTCAAGCACATGTCATGTGCAGACGCTAAGTGGTGGAAACATGTATGAAGAAGTACACCCCTGCAGGGTTAACATCATCTATTTGAATAGCCGCCTCCACGGTAAAGGACTACTTGGTTGCCTATACAGTTCATAGAAAAGTAAATGGAAACTACAAAAAGCCTCAAGATAAGCGTGAGTGCCGAGGATGGCTCTTCTGTAGGAAGACGGAGGTGGATCCTCGGTAGTGTATTGAAGTGATGAGTAGTGGACTCGAGTGCGCAAAATCATTTCAAGTTGGAGTCTCGTAGGATAGCTTAGCCAAGAGTCAAAGCTGGCTTGCTGCAATAACCCCACCAACCCTTCTTGATAATGTGCATGTATGTAGGATCTGATGTAAGTCTTGCCGAGTACCTTTGTACTCATGTTGCTTTAATTTACATTTTTCAGAAGATGCTACAACCCCTTCCGACGGGTTCTTCGTAGATGTTGACATCGATGAGTAGACTAAGGCCCAGGTGGTGATCCTGAGCTTGTGAAGGACCATGTAGTATAGCTAGGCTTACCCAAGCCTCTTTTATTTTACTAGTTGTCTGTACTCAGACAAGTTACTTCCGCTGTTGGCTTGTATGCTTGCATGACTTGAATGTGGGTCGTGTGACCCGTACTTGTGTGTATGCTATGTATGGCTCTCTGAGCCTTTAAATAAAGTACTTGTGTTGTAGAGTCATGTTGTGATGCCTTGTTGTATTTGCACATATCGAGCATATTGTGTGTATGATTGAAATGCTTGGTATGTGTGGGATCTGACTATCTAGTTGTTTATCTTTAGTAGCCTCTCTTACCGGGAAATGTCTCCTAGTGCTTCCACTGAGCCATGGTAGCTTGCTACTGCTCCGGAACACTTAGGCTGGCCGGCATGTGTCCTTCTTCGTTCCTGTGTCTGTCCCTTCGGGGAAATGTCACGCATTGAGTACCGGAGTCCTGTTAGCCCGCTATAGCCCGGTTTACCGGAGTCCTGCTAGCCCAGTGCTACAGCCCGGATTCACTCGCTGATGACCGACACGTTCGATGCTAGGTCATGGATGCCTGTCCCTGTAAGTCTATGCCACTTTGGGTTTACGACCAGCCATGTGATATGAGGTGTTACAGGCTAGATCGATGTGGCATTGAGTCGGGGTCCTGACAGCGTTGGCATCAGAGTCGGACTACCTGTAGGTTCTCCAAGCCAAACTGGTCGATGTTGAGTCTAGAAATGCTTTAGTTATATGTAGGGGAATGGATTGTGGGATGGTACATAAGGCTCGTTTTACTCCTTTACCTCATGGCATTCTGATCTGAGTCAGTCCATTCTTCCACCGGGGGTTAAGGATTAGGATCTCTTCTCTCTATCAGGTTCATGTGTTACTAATCAGTAGTACCTTATAGGTTTGATGATTACAAGCCTAGTTCAGTTCTACTACCCTGTTATGCTGTTAAGTTGGACCTAGAACCTTGATATGATATTGTTGAGTAGCTATGCAATTTTTTTTAAATGTCTCAAAATCCTTTTTGGGCATTTACGGCCGTTATGTTGTCCAAATTCTGCTAGAAATTCTAATGCCTTTGCATTGTGGTTGTGCTTTTAGATGGCCACTCGTGCTCAAAACCAAGTGGTTCACCTGACCCGGTGCCTCGATGTGCTCGGTCATACAGCTATGATAGTCCGGGTAATGATCGAGACGGGTTACCATTGGTATCCTGAATACACGGTCAAAGAGCAGTTCTGAGACTTTAATCAAAGCCAATATCTCTGCACTGTCAGGATATTTCCCTCTTATCCTGGATCTACCGAGCCCCTCCACTGTTCCTATGGACTCGGGGTTACTATTGAGATGGCTGTGCAAGATGCTGCCTATGCTATGATGACCATCATGCGAGTCAGGACTGGCCTGCTTCGAAACACCGACTTCCGGTATATGCCAGCTTCACTCCCAGGAGCGCAGGGGTATCTCCAGGCTATCTATGCTGACTCCACACAGGAGGACTCACTAACTCGCACCACTGCCGAGATGCTCGAGGATAAGGACCGAGAGAATCGGGCCTTGAGACTGGAGCTTTTCAACACCCGTGCTGATCATTGGGCCACCTTGACTCGGTTTGCACCGGCTATGCAAGCTGGATATATGGATATGAGAGATCTATATCCTGTTAGATCTGCTCTGCCAGCAATGATGGATTGGCGTGATGTGGGAGGCATCACCCCACCCCATGGTCCCTGCAGGCCACCATTTGTTGGTCCAAGACCTCACCCTAGCCCCTATGGTTCACAGGCTCCTCAGGACCGTCTATCCCGGATGCTCACGTTGAACTTCCAGGCTATGGAGGAGACTTCTATGAGGACTGCTAAGGAGATGTCTGAGTTAGTAGTAGTTTCACTAGTATTGTAATAGTTGTATTTTCACCGTCCTGCGTGACCTGTGGAATATGTCTTAGCGTGTATCATTCCGGAGGTGTAGAAAAATAATGTATAGGAGCTTGGGATGCCTCCGATGAAATGTAATCTTCCTTTCACCGTAGTAGTACTTTGTTTGGTCTTGTACTAAATCTTGTATGGTGTGTATGACGATGGAATAAAAGAAGCAGTTTCTGTATCTACCATGTCATACGGATGATCATCTTGCATTCCGAGTTATCCATTACATTCTACATTTCTATGTCAGGATCTTATCATCCTGGACTAAACCATTATCTTGTTTTCCTAGGATGGTCAACACCCGCAACAACCCTGCTCCCCCAGAGCAGGCCGAAAGCAGCAGAGTCGGGGAAGCAAACCTGCCTCACCCTCCTTCTTTGGCCGAGGTTATGCTGGAGGCTGAGAGAAACAAGCGGGAGACCAACCGTTTGTTGGAGCGCATCGAACAGAACACAGCACAACATCATAGGAATAACTTGGTGTCACTCAGCGACTTCATCAAGTTACATCCACCCACCTTCCACCACTCCGTCGAGCCTCTCGACGCCAACGACTGGCTTCACAGCATTACTCACATGCTACGTTCTGCACTCGTAGCTGAGGCTGATCAGGTCACCTTTGCTGCATATCATCTCGAAGGCCCCGCCAGTCTCTGGTGGGAGAACTATGAAGCCATGCGCCCAGCTGGTCATGTCACTACTTGGGCAGAGTTTAGTGAGGCTTTCCATGAACATCACATTCTGGAAGGTCTTATGGACCGTAAACGTGAGGAGTTCTATAGTTTCACCCAAGGTCGACTCTCTGTGGACGCTTACAGCAGGGAGTTCGGTAACCTAGCACGCTATGGCACTGAAGAAGTCTCCACTGATGCCAAGAAGCAGGCAAGGTTCCGCAAGGGACTTAGCCCCGAGCTTCGCCGAGATCTCCGTCTGCATGAGTGCACCTCTTTTCAGAAGCTTGTGAACAAAGCCATCAGTGCTGAGATGGGTCAGACTGATTTCGAAGCAACACGCAAGCATGGCCGTGACATGGGTTCATCATCCGGTGCTGGACCACAGAAGCGCAGGGTGTGGGTGCCTAACACTGCCCTGCCACCCAGGTTCACACCGAGGCCATCCTATCAGGCGCCTCGTCTAGTTCAGCAGTTTGCACCAGCTAAGCCCTATGGTGGGCCAACCAACAATGCTCCTCCACGCACCAGCCCCGTGACGTGCTTCAAGTGTGGGGAATCGGGCCACTACATGCGCGAGTGTCCCCAGACCAACCCCAACCAGTTTGGAAAGGCTGTTGGCCGTGGCAAGCCAGCAGGGAAGGTGTACTATGCCAAGCCGGCCACCACTGCACGTGGCCATGTGAATTGTGTCTCAGCTGAAGAGGCTCAAGAGGATCCCAACGTTGTTCTCGGTACGCTCCTTGTTAATTGCCACCCGACATCTGTTCTTTTCGATACAAGAGCATCTCATTCATTCATATCTGAGAGCTATGCTCGTCTGCATAACACCACATTCTGTGATATGCCCACCTCCATGGTAATTCAAACCCCGGGATCCAAATGGCAAACTTCTAGAGTAAGACATGGAAATGAAATTCAGGTCGACAGACTTGTCTTCCTTGCATCATTGATAGCTCTCAAATCTTCGGATATTAATATCATCTTGGGTATGGACTGGATGTCAGCCCATCATGCCAAGATTGATTGCTTCTCTAGAACTGTTCAACTTACGCACCCTTCAGGAAAGATAGTCAATGTCTTGACCCAAGTAGCCAAGCGACAACTATATTCTCTTAATGCTAGTCCCTTGCCAGACCTCGAAGACGTTCCGGTAGTCCATGACTTTCCGGATGTCTTTCCAGAAGAATTGCCAGGTGTCCCACCTGACAGAGATGTCGAGTTCGTGATAGATCTCATTCCAGGAACTGTCCCAATTTCTAGAAGACCCGATAAGATGGCACCACTAGAACTAGCCGAGCTTAAAAACAACTCGATGAGTCCTTGAAAAAGGGTTTCATCCGCCCTAGTTCATCTCCATGGGCTTGCCCCGTCCTCTTCGTCAAGAAGAAGGATGGTATGGACCAGATGGTTGTAGATTATCGACCCGTCAACTTGGTCACAATAAAGAACAAGTATCCGCTTCCCAGGATCAACGATCTGTATGAGCAGCTCGCTGGATCCTCAGTCTTTTCTAAGATGGATTTGAGGTTGGGCTACCATCAAATCAAAATCCGGAATGGGGACATTCCCAAAACGGCCTTTGTTACTCGTTACGGCCAATACGAGTACACTGTCATGTCCTTCGGTTTAACCAACGCTCCAGCCACCTTCTCTCGGTTAATGAAGTCAATCTTCATGGAGTATTTGGATAAATTCGTCGTGGTCTACCTCGATGATATACTCATCTACTCCAAGAATGAGGAAGAACATGCCGAGCATCTAAGACTAGTGTTGATGAAACTTCGAGAGCATCGCCTTTATGCCAAGTTCTCTAAATGCGAATTTTGGTTGCTAGAAGTGACCTATCTAGGACATGTAATCTCTGGTAAAGGTATTGCTGTCAATTGCGAGCGAGTTCAAGCCGTCCGTAATTGGACTCCACCTGAATCGGTCAAGCAAGTTCGGAGTTTCCTTGGCTTAGCGAGCTATTGTCATTGCTTTGTCGAGAATTTCTCCAAAGCTGCTAAACCTCTAACTGAACTCCTTAAGAAAGATAAAAAGTTCGAGTGGACTCCACAATGTGAGCATAGTTTCCAGGAACTCAAAAGACGCCTGACTTCTGCTCCCGTACTGGTACCACCAGACTTCTCCAAGGACTTTGTTATCTATTGCGACGCCTCACGACAAGGACTAGGTTGCATTCTCATGCAAGATCGACATGTAATTGCTTATGCTTCACGACAATTACACCCATATGAGCAAAACTACCCTACTCATGATCTAGAGCTTATAGTTGTAGTCCATGCACTGAAAACCTTGCGACATTACCTCCTCGGTAATCATTGCGAAATCTTCACTAATCACCAAAGTCTGAAGTACATATTCACCCAACCGGATTTGAATCTCAAACAAAGACGTTGGGTCGAGTTGATCACAGATTTCGACTTAGGGATAACTTACACCCCGGGAAAAGCCAACGTCATGGCTGATGCGCTAAGTCGTAAATCTTATTGCAACAATCTAATGTTGCAACAAAGTCAACCACTTCTCCACGAGGAATTTCAGAAGCTTAACCTTCACATTGTTCCTCAAGGATTCCTTTCCACCTTGGTGGCGAAACCTACTCTTATGGATCAAATCATCACTGCCCAAATTACGAGATAAAGGAATATCTCGGATCAAGGAGAACATTGCTAGCGGAGATGCTAAATGTTTCTCTACAAATGATCATGGTGTTGTGTACTTTCAGATCCGTCTAGCGGTTCCCAAGAACCAACATTTACGGCAGTTGATCCTTAAGGAAGCTCATGAATGTCCTCTCACCATTCATCCCGGTAGCACTAAGATGTATCAGGACCTACGCCAAAGGTTCTGGTGGACTAGGATGAAGAGAGACATTGCTCAGTTTGTTGCTAATTGCGACGTTTGTCGTCGTGTAAAATCAGAGCATCAACGGCCTGCTGGCACCCTTCAACCCTTAGGTATTCCTGAATGGAAATGGGATAAAATTGGTATGGATTTCATCACCGGTTTTCCCAGGACCAAGAGAGGGAATAATGCTATCTTCGTCGTTATCGATCGTCTTTCTAAAGTGGCCCATTTCTTGCCTTTTCGCGAGAGTATAACCGCTAGTCAGTTAGCAGACTTGTACATCTCCCGAATAGTGTCTCTCCATGGTGTTCCACAGGAAATTAACTCGGATCGAGGAAGTCTCTTCACCTCTTAATTTTGGGAAAGTTTCCAAAATGCTATGGGAACCCACCTTTCCTTTAGCACTGCCTTTCACCCTCAATCAAGTGGTCAAGTAGAGCGCGTCAACCAGATTCTAGAAGACATGCTTCGAGCTTCTATTATCTCATTCGGAATGGATTGGGAGAAATGCCTTCCATTTGCCGAATTTGCTTATAACAATAGCTATCAATCTAGCTTGGGTAAAGCCCCTTTTGAAGTTCTCTATGGATGAAGGTGTCGAATGCCTCTTAACTGGTCAGAAACCGGGGAAAGACAATTCTTTGGCCCGGATATGATCCAGGAAGCAGAAGAGCAAGTTCGCATCGTTCGTGAAAAGTTGAAAACAGCCCAATCTCGTCAAAAGAGTCAATATGACCGAAAACATAAGGCTATGACTTTTGAGGTTGACAAGAAAGCTTGCCTTAGGGTTACTCCTCTGAAGGGAACCCATCGTTTCGGTATCAAAGGCAAATTGGCTCCTCACTACATTGGACCTTTTCGCATTCTTGCCAAACGAGGAGAAGTTGCCTACCAATTGGAACTACCTCCGCATCTCCCCAAATTCCATGATGTCTTCCACGTTTCTCAACTCAGGCGTTGCTTCTCGGATCCTATCCGTGGAGTGGACCACGAAACACTTGATCTTCAAGATAATCTCACGTATCGAGAGTACCCCGTTCGTATCCTCGATCAAGCCGAGCGTACCACTCGACAACATAATATCAAGTTTCTCAAGGTTCAATGGTCGCACCATTCTGAGAAAGAAGCAACTTGGGAAAGGGAGGATCGTCTTCGACTCGAGTATCCCACCTTCTTCCCGGAGGAACCAAAATCTCGGGACGAGATTCTTTTGAGTGGGGGTGAGTTGTCACACCCTAGCTAGACCATGCATTAGAGTGTTGCATCATGTCTATTCCATTCAACAGAAACATGAAATGGGGATGACAGAACCCCCAGCCCCCTCTGTATCCAACTAGGGTTTACTAAAAATATTTTCAATGAACCTGAAATGCCCTTCTAAAATGTCCATCATTTTTGTCTTGGTTCAGAACCTCTGCCAAAAGTGGTGCACAATTTTCTAGGCCATCCTAAGGTCTTTGAATTAAATCATAAGTATTTGAATTTGGACATTTAATATTTATAAAATATTTTAAATGTCCAAATAATCCTAAACTAAAATGTTCCATATTGTTTATATTACAAACAGTGGGCATGAGCAGTTTGGGGATTTTTGGAGTTGCTTAGGTATTTTTAGAAAGTCCACAAAGCTACAGAAATAAATAGAAAACAGAAATAAAAGAGATAGAGAGAGGGAACTAACCTGGCAGCCCACCTGGCAAGCCCACCTGCCGGCCCAGCCCAGCCACCGCTCCAGCGAGCTGCTTGGCTCGGCCAGGCAGGCAGCCAGGTGCTCGACGTCGGCACCAGAGCGTGCCACAAAGTTGCCCGCCGCTCTGCTTCCTCCCCTCGCCGTTCTGCCGCCCTAGGTCGGTCACCCACTCCTCCCCCGAGCTCACAGATTCGCCCTCTCCTCCCCAGCTCCTCTCCCTCGCTCTCCCGCACCATGGCCGACGCCACCGCAGCCGCACCGTCGCCGTAGTCGTGCTCTCCATCGTCCCTGCGCCATGCCACCATGTCCAAGAGCTCCACCGCCCTCCGCTCCTTCGAGCAAGCTGAGCCCCGAGCGCTCGCTTTCCCCGAAGCCACTGCACTGACCTCGTCCGACCCCGCCACCGCTGGAGATCCCTTTCGCCGTCGCCGCCGCACCAGCTCGTCCCCGACCACGCCGTCTGCTTCCTCGAGACTATCGTGAGCCTAGCTACCTCCTCCCCCTTTCCTCTCTCGCTCTCGTGCACCACAGCGAGCACACGAAGCTTCACCGCATGCGCCACCACCGTGCTCGTCGCCGACGTGTCTCCAGCCAACCACCGGCCACACCACCGTGTCCAACACACTCACTACATCCCCAGGAGTCCAACGCACCTCACCACGTGCCTCGCCGTGCCCCGTAGCTTCGGGTTCGACCTCACCCGAACTCCGGCGACTGCTAAGGTCGTCGCCGACGACGTTTCCGGCCACCCCGAGCTCAACCATCACCACCAAGCACTGCGGCTTGCTCCCATCGACATGTAGATGCCCTCCGCCGCTCATTTCGTTGCTGGAATGCACTAATGCACTTCCACCGCCGCGTATGGCCTCGCTGGCGGCTAATCGACGGCGGGTTTGACCCTGTTGACTTGACCGGGTGGGCCCAGGTTGACTCCCCCTGAGTCTATGACAAGTGGGGCCCGTTCTGTTAATTAACACATATTAGCACTAACTAAATTTAGTTAGTTTAAATAACTACTGACTCGCGGGACCCACTGGTCAGTTTGACCTGGACCAGCTCCGTTGACCACTGACGTCATCCTGACATAATGCTGATGCAGTAAATTATTTACTGGAATTATTATTACACAGGAAATTCCAAAAAATACCACAAACTTCAAAAAATCATAGAAATTAATCTGTAGCTCCAAATGCAAAGCGTTATATATGAAAAATGATCAGAAAAATCCAATCTATCCATCTGTATTGGCTTCATGCATGTTTAATCAAGCTAACCTGCTGTTTAGTACAGAAGAAGATTAAGCACTTAAAAGGGCCACTTATGAGTTTGAAACTTGAATCTCTGGTTCAAAATAGTTCAAACCCATTTGGTCTTAGTTGCATTAGCCCAATACACTCATTTTGCCATGTTTCATGCATGCATCATATTGTTGCATATTGTTTGGTGATGTCTGTGTATCGATGCTCTCTGCGGCAGGTCCTGCCCCCGAGGAGTACCATGATTACTCCAACGAAGAACAATACCAGTGCACCGACCCATCAGACAAGTAACCAACCATTTGATCATATCGATACAATCCCATGTTCTCGCTTCTGCTCTCTTTTACTGCATTAAGATAACGTGATTCAAACTGTTGTGTGCTGCGGTAGTTGAACCCATTTCCTCTGCATGACCTGTCATTGCCACAATAACTAGATGAAACCCACTAGCATGTGTAGGAGTTGATTGAGCCATGTGTATGTGTTGTTCCTACCTTTCTATGCCTGCTATGCTTAGAGTCGTGTCATGTCTGGTTCATCTGGGTGATGGGCTAGAGTGAAATAATCATGTCAGTATGAGAGTGATGTGTTGAACATGATTTGGTAAAGGTATCGATGAGAGGCCATGTAGGAGTACATGGTGGGTTGTTTCATTGAAGCCGTCCTTAAGCACTGAGATCTGTATGTGTGATTTAAGATTCAGCTACTACCATAAATTGGGCCCTGAAATATGACCCCGCTCGACTTCTTATTCACCCTAGTCCTCTGTCTAGGAGTTGCAAGTAGTTTCTGGTGTTTGTAGCCTACTGGAGGCCGTGGACAGCGCTGACCGTGGGGTAGGCTGTGATGCGGTAGGTACGTGGCACGGTGTACCGGATGCCCGTTAGGTATCTCGGGAACCCTGTTCACATTGTTCGGGGTTGTATGTGGAAACCTCGGCTGGACTCCCTGCTGATGGAACCTGAATAGGCGATAAACCTGGACTAGATACTTAGGTGTTTAGGTAGGTCGTGGTCTACACCCACGTCGGCTTTCGCCTGAAGTCTGCCAAGCACATGTCGTGTGCAGACGCTAAGTGGTGGAAACATGTATGAAGAAGTACACCCCTGCAGGGTTAACATCATCTATTCGAATAGCCACGTCCGCGGCAAAGGACTACTTGGTTGCCTTTTCAGTTCATAGACAAGTAAATGGAAACTACTAAAAGCCTCAAGATAAGCGTGAGTGCCGAGGATAGCTCTTCCGTAGGAAGACGGAGGTGGACCCTCGGTAGTGTATTGAAGTGATGAGTAGTGGACTCGAGTGCGCAAAACCATTTCAAGTTGGAGTCTCGTAGGATAGCTTAGCCAAGAGTCAAAGCTGGCTTGCTGCAATAACCCCACACACCCTTCTTGATAATGTGCATGTATGTAGGATCTGATGTAGGTCTTGCTGAGTACCTTTGTACTCATGCTACTTTAATTTACATTTTTCAGAAGATGCTACAACCCCTTCCGACGGGTTCTTCATAGACGTTGACATCGATGAGTAGACTAAGGCCCAGGTGGTGATCCTGAGCTTGTGAAGGACAATGTAGTATAGCTAGGCTTACCCAAGCGTCTTTTATTTTACTAGTTGTTTGTACTCAGACAAATTACTTCCGCTGTTGGCTTGTATGCTTGTATGACTTGAATGTGGGTTGTGTGACCCATACTTGTATGTATGTTATGTATGGCTCTCTAAGCCTTTAAATAAAGTATTTGTGTTGTAGAGTCATGTTGTGATGCCTTGTTGTATTTGCACATATCGAGCATATTGTGTGTATGATTGAAATTCCTGGTATGTGTGGGATCTGACTATCTAGTTGTTTTTCTTTAGTAGCCTCTCTTACGGGGAAATGTCTCCTAGTGCTTCCACTGAGCCATGGTAGCTTGCTACTGCTTCGGAACACTTAGGCTGGCCGGCATGTGTCCTTCTTCGTTCATGTTTCTGTCCCTTCGGGGAAATGTCACGCGTTGAGTACCGGAGTCCTGTTAGACCGCTACAGCCTAGTTTACCGGAGTCCTGCTAGCCCAGTGCTACAGCCCGGATTCACTCGCTGATGACCGACACGTTCGATGTTGGGTCATGGATGCATGTCCCTGTAAGTCTGTGCCACTTTGGGTTTACGACTAGCCATGTCAGCCCGGGCTCCTTATCATATGGATGCTAGCGACACTATCATATACGTGTGCCAAAAGGCGCAAATGGTCCCGGGCAAAGGTAAGGCGACACCCGTGGGAATACCGTGCCTGAGGCGGCAAAGTGATATGAGGTGTTACTGGCTAGATCGATGTGGCATTGAGTCGGGGTCCTGACATTGAGAATATATTTGCTGCAATTAATGTTTGTCCCAAGATTGGGGATGCTACGTTTAATGAAGATGATATTTTTAGCCTCCCTTGTTTTGATGAGCAAATTTATTATGATGATAGCATGCCTCCTATTTATGATGGTTATATTGATGAAAGTGGGTTTGGAAGAGTGTCAACTTTAGGAAGTAATGATCCCACTATTTCGGAGGGTGTTGAATCTTATGATATTTATGAAATTGGATTTGGAGAGGTCATGACTTTATTTAGTGATGAATCCACTATTTTGGAAGAGGTTTCAATTGATTATGATGAGAACAAAGTTGCTACTTATGATGATTATTGTGATGAAACTTGTGCTATAAAAAGTAGTGATGATTACATTTATAAAACTTGTCATGATTATGATTACCCTTTTTCTGAACATTACACTTTTAATGTGGAAAAAATTTATAGTATTCAAGTCTCTTATGATACTCCCACTATTCCGAATAAGAAGATTTTTGCTTATATGGAGAGTAGTAAATTTTCTATGCAAGTAGATCATGAAAAGAATGCTTTAGGTGCTGGTTATATTGTTTAATTAATTCATGATGCTAGTAAAAATTATTATGAGGGAGGAATATATGCTTGTAGGAATTGCAATAATATCAAGTTTCCTCTCTATGTGCTTAAAATCTTGAAGTTATGCTTGTTTTGCCTTCCTATGCTAGTTGATTATTGTTCCCATAAGTTATTTGCTCACAAAATCCCTATGCATAGGAAGTGGGTTAGACTTAAATGTGCTAGTCATATTCCTCATGATGCTCTCTTTATGTTTCAATTACTATCTCTTATGCGAGCATCATTGAAATCATCATGCCTAGCTAAAAGGCACTAAAGAAAAGCGCTTGTTGGGAGACAACCCAATTTTACCTTTACTGTTTTTGTGTGTTCACATGATTATGCTACTGTAGTAATCATGTTTTATAGCTTTTGTTTCAATAAAGTGCCAAGTAAGACCTTTAGGATAGCTTACGGTGATAGTTGTGTTGATCCTGCTGAAAATCAGAAACTTTTGCACCCAGTAAATTAGTTTTGATAATTCACAGAAACGTGATCTTGATCTTATTCTTTTTGCTCTGAATTGTTACCCGAATAGCTTAGGACTTCCTAATTTGGTAGAAGTTTTGGATTTGGAGAAGTATACCGTTTGATACATATTACTACAGACTGTTCTGTTTTTGACAGATTCTGTTTTCTATGTGTTGTTTGCTTATTTTGATAAATCTATGAGTAGTATCGGAGGGTATGAACCATAGAGAATTTGGAATACAGTAGATATCACACCACTATGAATTTAGAATGAGTTTACAATAGTACCTAAGTGGTGATTTATTTTCTTATACTAACGGAGCTTATGAGTTTTCTATTGAGTTTTGTGTTGTGAAGTTTTCAAATTTTGGGTAAAGATTCGATGGACTATGGAATAAGTAGTGGCAAGAGTCTAAGCTTGGGGATGCCCAAGGCACCCCAAGGTAATATTCAAGGACAACCAAGAGCCTAAGCTTGGGGATCCCCTGGATGGCATCCCCTCTTTCGTCTTCATCCATCAGTAACTTTACTTGGAGCTATATTTTTATTCACCACATGATATGTGTTTTGCTTGGATCGTCATTTTATTCTATTTTGTTTTGCTCTCTTTTTGAATAGAATACCAAGATCTGAAATTCTTAAATGTTAGAGAGTCTTCACATAGTTGCATAATTATTCGACTACTCATTGATCTTCACTTATATCTTTCGGAGTAGTTTGTCATTTGCTCTTAGTGCTTCACTTATATCCTTTTAGAGCACGGCGGTGGTTTTATTTTGTAGAAATTATTGATCTCTCATGCTTCACTTATATTATTTTGAGAGTATTTTAGAACAGCATGGTATTTGCTATGGTTATAAAATTGGTCCTAGAATGATGGGCATCCAAGTTGGGTATAATAAAAACTATCGTAGAAAGTGAATTGGATGCTATGATCAATTTGATGCTTGATAATTGTTTTAAGATATGAGGATGGTAATATTAGAGTCATGCTAGTTGGGTAGTTGTGAATTTGAGGAATACTTGTGTTGAAGTTTGTGATTCCCGTAGCATGCACGTATGGTGAACCGTTATGTGATGAAGTTGGAGCATGATTTATTTATTGATTGTCCTCCTTATGAGTGGCGGTCGGGGACGAGCGATGGTCTTTTCCTACCAATCTATCACCCTAGGAGCATGCGCGTAGTACTTTGTTTCAATAACTTGTAGATTTTTGCAATAAGTATATAAGTTCTTTATGACTAATGTTGAGTCCATGGATTATACGCACTCTCACCCTTCCACCATTGCTAGCCTCTATTGTTCCGCGCAACTTTCGCCGGTACCATACACCCACCATATACCTTCCACAAAACAGCCACCATACCTACCTATTATGGCATTTCCATAGCCATTCGAAGATATATATCCATGCAACTTTCCACCGATCCGTTTATTATGACACGCTCCATCATTGTCATATTACTTTTGCATGATCATGTAGTTGACATCGTATTTGTGGCAAAGCCACCTTGATAATTCTTTCATACATGTCACTCTTGATTCATTGCATATCCCGGTACACCGCCGGAGGCATCCACATAGAGTCATATCTTGTTCTAAGTATGAGTTGTAATTCTTGAGTTGTAAGTAAATAAAAGTGTAACAATCTTCATTATTAGAGCATTGTCCCAAGTGAGGAAAGGATGATGGAGACTATGATTCCCCCACAATTCGGGATGAGACTCCGGACTTTATAAAAAAAGGCCAAAAAAAGAGAAAGGCCATAAAAAAAGAAAGGCCCAAAAAAATGAAAGAAAAAGAGAGAAGGGACAATGCTACTATCCTTTTACCACACTTGTTCTTCAAAGTAGCACCATGATCTTCATAATAGAGAGTCTCCTATGTTGTCACTTTCCTATACTAGTGGGAATTTTTCATTATAGAACTTGGCTTGTATATTCCAATGATGGGCTTCCTCAAAATGCCCTAGGTCTTCGTGAGCAAGCAAGTTGGATGCACACCCACTTAGTTTCTTTTGTCGAGCTTTCATACATTTATAGCTCTAGTGCATCCGTTGCATGGCAATCCCTACTCACTCACATTGATATCTATTAATGTGCATCTCCATAGCCCGTTGATTCACCTAGTTGATGTGAGACTATCTTCTCCCTTTTCTGACTTCTCCACAGCCACCATTCTATTCCACATATAGTGCTATGTCCGTGGCTCACGCTCATGTATTGCGTGAAAGTTGAAAAGGTTTGAGAACATAAAAGTATGAAACAATTGCTTGGCTTGTCATCGGGATTGTCCATGATTAAATACTTTGTGTGATGAAGATAGAGCATAGCCAGACTATATGATTTTCTAGGGATAGCTTTCTTTACCCATGTTATTTTGAGAAGACATGATTGCTTTCTTAGTATGCTTGAAGTATTATTGTATTCATGCCAATATGAACTTTTATCTTGAATCATTTGGATCTGAACATTCATGCCACAATAAAGAAATTACATTCAGAAATATGCTAGGTTGCATTCCACATCAAAAATTCTGTTTTTATCATTAACCTACTCGAGGACGAGTAGTAATTAAGCTTGGAGAAGTTTGATACGTCTCCAACGTATCTATAATTTTTGATTGTTCCATGCTATTATATGATCCGTTTTGGATGTTTATGGGCTTTACTATACACTTTAATATCATTTTTGGGACTAGCCTATTGACCGGAGGCCCAACCCAAATTGCTGGTTTTTGCCTACTTTAGTGTTTCGTCGAAAAGGAATATAAAACGGAGTCCAAACAGAATGACACCTACAGGAGACTTATTTTCGGAACAGAAGCAATCCAGGAGACTTGGAGTATACGTCAGGGAAGCAATGAGGAAGCCACGGGGCAGGGAGGTGCGCCCTACCCCCCTGGGCGCGCCCCCCACCCTTGTGGGCCCCTAGTGGATCCCCTGACCGACTTCTTTCGCCTATATATATCCATATACCCTAAAAACATCAAGGAGCACAATAGATCGGGAGTTCCGCCGCCGCAAGCCTCTATAGCCACCAAAAACCAATCGGGACCCTGTTCCGGCACCCTGCCGAAGGGGGGATCCCTCACCGGTGGCCATCTTTATCATCCCGGCGCTCTCCATGACGAGGAGGGAGTAGTTCACCCTCGGGGCTGAGGGTATGTACCAGTAGCTATGTGTTTGATCTCTCTCTCTCGTGTTCTTGATTTCCCACGATCTTGATGTATCGCGAGCTTTGCTATTATAGTTGGATCTTATGATGTTTCCCCCCCTCTACTCTCTTGTGATGAATTGAGTTTTCCCCTTGAAGTTGTCTTGTCACATTGAGTCTTTAAGGATTTGAGAACACTTGATGTATGTCTTGCCATGCTTATCCGTGGTGACAATGGGATATTCATGTGATCTACTTGATGTATGTTTTGGTGATCAACTTGCGGGTTCAATGAACTTAGCATAGGGGTTGGAACGCGTTTTTGTCTTGACTCTTTGGTAGAAATTTGGGGGTACTCTTGGAAGTACTTTGTGTTGGTTGAATAGATGAATCTGAGATTGTGTGATGCATATCGTATAATCATGCCCACGGATACTTGAGGTGAGATTAGATTATCTAGGTGACATTAGGGTTTTGATTGATTTGTGTCTTAAGGTGTTATTCTAGTATGAACTCTATGATAGATTGAACGGAAAGAATAGCTTCGTGTTATTTTACTACAGACTCTTGTATAGATCAATCAGAAAGGATAACTTTGAGGTGGTTTCATACCCTACAATAATCTCTTCATTTTTTCTCCACTATTAGTGACATTGGAGTGACTCTTTGTTGCATGTTGAGGGATAGTTATATGATCCAATTATGTTATTATTGTTGAGAGAACTTGTACTAGTGAAAGTATGAACCCTAGGGCTTGTTTCGAAGCATTGCAATACCGTTTGTGCTCACTTTTATCATGAGTGTCACATCCCTGGCTTCTGGTACTGCACTAGGCTAGCTTCATGTGTGCATCATGTTTAAATTTTGCTTAAACTTGAAATGGGAATGTTCAAACCCTAGCATTAAATCAACTCAACTAGGGTGGATTAAAATCTTTTTCAAAAAACGCCAAAAGTTCCTAAGAAAAGTTCATGATTTCTAGTTAAGGTGGAAACCTCTACCAAAAATGATGAATATATTCTTAAATCATTTTTGGATTTTTCAATTAACTCATATTGTATTTGAATTGGGGCCTTTAAATGCTATATATATATTTTAGATGCTCCAAAAATGTTGGAAATTGTTAAGGGTCACTGAAATAATTCAGAAAGCACCCATAATTGTTTCCAGGATTTTATGAAATGGTTTGGTATTATTACTAAATCAAAACAAATAGCAAAAACTAGAAAACATAAAGAAATAGAAAAACAAGAGAGAGAAAATCCACCTAGGCTTACCCGAGATTTCCCTACTTACTTCATGTTGTTGGTGTTTGCTAGTTCATTTAGGATATTAGTAACCTTTGCGATAGTCCTCGAGATTCGTGGTATATCCTTATTCCAATATCATGAACCAATATGGCAGAAGTTCGGGAACCAAAAGATCACAACCAGAGTGCTCTTGATGAGTTATCGATGCTAAGCTGTGACTCTGCCAGTTCCACCTTTCTGCATGGGTTATCCGGAAGAAACCTATTGAACTTGATTCGACATACTAATCTGTGCATCCACAACTCAGAAAATCATATGTTCCTTTGAGTTGTCCCCCTTTAGTTGTATTCTGATCCTCGTCTATCAATTGATAGTAAGGAGTAGTTGTGCAATCGTGTTTATCGATGCCTATTACTCTTGTGGTCCGTCAAGCCATTCTATTCCAAAGTGACTAGGAGAAACAAACTCCAGTACCCTTTTCCATTTCCAGGATTGGGTCAAAGCAGTTGTGTTCCGCAAATCAAGATGCAATCCAGCTTCTGGTCTGTTCTACCTTGAAGTATTACTATCTTTATATCAGGAATATCATGGGAATTGCACACCATCCTATGAACTCTTGATACAGTGATACTTCTCACCCTCATTATTCATTTCTCGGCTCCCGTGTTGTTGCAACCGGAATGCCGACATGTGAACTATGATGTGTGAAATCGATACTCCTAGAAACCTTGTTGCTTGGTAGTTGAAGGACAATAATTTCGTTCTTAGCGTGTTGGTTATTGAATCCTCATTCTAAGTCCGATTGTGCTACCTAGTCCATTTTCCTGGTGCACTCTTCGATCAATGAGTTAGGATTTTGCCAATCCTTGCTTATTTGAGCACATCGTCTTGCCTCGAAAGCAAGATTGTTCTCGAGCTTAGTAACATATCAGTGGTTTGTGATTTTCTGAATATCTTCTCGGAAGTATTACCAGGTTATCCCCTGACTGTTATGTTGAGCTCATGATCAAGTTGGTTCCTTGTAACCACCCCTTCTCCAAGAATCTGTGTTGGATACCCCTGAGCTAGTTGGTTAAGCTAAACAACAATTTGGAGAGTTGGAAGATAACAGCTTGTCCGACTCAGTTCATTCCAAGGGATATCTTTGTGTGTGTGTTGAAGAAATATGATATCTTCATCGATTGATCCTCATGATCAGTTGTTGGACCTATTATCTTATCAAAACTTTGATTTGAGTGTGGGCCATCGTCAAATCAAGTTAGAACCAACGATATTCGTAATGTTATCTTACTCTTGGTTGATTCCTCGGGCATACACCATTACATCTTTTGGTTTGACCAATACTATCACATTGTTCACATAATGGTGGAAGTCTAGTGATATGGAAATTCCGATGAGTTGCTGTTGAGCCCATCAGCGACATTTTGTCTCCTCCATGATTCGTGTTGAACATCCAGCTGGTGTTGGAAACTTTGTAAGCATTGCCTTCATGTTCCGCTCATGAGGTATATGTTTGGATGAAAATAGTGACTTCCTCTAAGTTCACGTGCAATCGATGCAAGTTGCCGCCATGAATTAGAGAAAGTTTGTTTTTGCTTCCTCTGGAATCGTCCCAAGTTAGGCACGCATATGTGCGAAGTACTCTATGGTTTAATAGATTGGCCACCTCCACACCATATGTGTTTCCTAGCACGCCAAGCCACTGATTGATTTGCTCCAGGAAAAGGAGTTTGTTGTGTTAATTCTAGATTATGCACAAGACTCCGATATCCTCGATGATGGTTCCCAACCAGAAATCGGTAGTGTTTGTTGTAAGACTTCTACGTGGTCATGCTTGTCTTGGACAGCGTGTTCACATGTATGTAGCAGAACTAGCTCATGTTTTGGAGCTTCCTATTGTAGTTCATTTCTTGAGAATCTCGCAACATCGTCTTGTTGATTTGTGTTGCAAAATTTCTTTTCCAGACATGATGTCTGAAATGTCCTGTTACCGACCAGATCTGAATCTCAGGCAAATATGATGGTTGGAACTATTCTAAGATCTATGATGTAGGTCCTGACAAGGTTGATGTTAACCGACACACCTAGCCGAAGATCTATTATTATAGCATCTTAACTGAGCAAGTTGACCATCCTCTCCATAAGGATGTCGTGGGACTTATTTTAGAAGTTGTTCCTTATGGATCCTTTGTTCTCCCGAAGTCAGACCTTTACTTGATGTTCCAGATACCGACTGGTAATGGGTTAAGCTGGTACATCAAGGAGAACATTAGAAGCGGAGTGCTAAATGTCTCTCGGTCGATCATCGAGGTTTTTGTTCCTTGGCATTGCTAAGGACAAATCTGAGAAAGTGTTGTCTTCCTTTGCATCATGGTAGTATGATGTGTTGCGAGGATCCTTGACACGGATGTTGGTAAGACCCTGATGAATATGGAAATGCTCAAGTTCTTGAGAGCATGCTCACACACTAGGTTATATCCTCGGTATCAATTGGAATGTGCCTTCCGTTTGTCGAGTTGTCTCATAACTCTAGTTTTCATTTCCAAACTGAGTACGCCATTTCGTCGAATTCTTTCAAATGATCATTGTGAATTTCCTTAGGCTGGTATAAAGAGTTTCAGTGATCTCTGTATTAAAAGTAATTTCTTTTTTCCACTTAAGGGAATAACTCTACGAGTCACCTCTCCCAAGGTGCCCCGTTATGGGATCATGGTAATTGTTTTCTCGCTACTTTGTAACCCTCACAAAATTGTTTCTGTCATCCCTCCTGATACATGTTTTGCCTATTAGCTCCAGAGATGTTTCTACGTCTCATTCCGTGAGTTGATCTTGTGATCATTAATATGATCCTAAGTTGCTTGATCTCCGAGAAGATCGATCCTTCTTGAGTTTTCCCCTTTCCTTTCGTCGTCATGCTGGTTGGAGTTCTCAGAGCAAGTCGTCGAGACAAAGATGATGAAGGAATTGACTTTCCTATGAAGTGCAAGTTGGATCTTGAAGATTGTGATAGCTTTGTGTCCCCTCTGTCTTCTTACCTCATGCCTGAATCTCAGGACGAGATTCTTGTTCAGTGGGGGCGAGTTGTCACATCCCTAGCTTCTAGTATTGCACTAGGCTAGCTTCATGTGTGCATCATGTTTAAATTTTGCTTAAACTTGACATGGGGATGTTCAAACCCTAGAATTAAATCAACTCAACTAGGGTGGATTAAACTCTTTTTCAAAAAACCCAAAAAGTTCCTAAGAAAAGTTCATGATTTCTGGTTAAGGTGCAAACCTTTGCCAAAAATGATGAATATATTCTTAGATCATTTTTGGATTTTTGAATTAACTCATATTGTATTTGAATTGGGGCCTTTAAATGCTATATATATTTTAGATGCTCCAAAAATGTTGGAAATTGTTAAGGGTCACTGAAATAATTCATAAAGCACCCATAATTGTTTCCAGGATTTAATGAAATGGTTTGGTATTGTTACTAAATCAAAACAAATAGCAAAAACTAGAAAACAGAAAGAAATAGTAAAACAAGAGAGAAAAAATCCACCTAGGCTTACCTGGAGCTGGCCCAGTTGGCCCAGCCCACCAACCTACCCTGCCAGTCGTCTCCTAGCTTCTGCGAGGAGGACGATGTCGTGTCGACGCGTGCGCAACCGAGCTCCATGTCTTGCTTCCACCTCGTGCCTCCCTGCCGGCCTCCCCGACGTGTCTGGACGATGCCACGCGCCACCCCATCCCTCTCTCCCACTCCCTCGCCCTTTCCCCGCCTCTGCTCTCTCTTTGCAGCGCGCCCAAACACCCCGCTGCCCGCCGACGATCATCACCGCAGCCACGGCCATAACCTAGCCCAACCACCATGACCAATAGCTCCGCAAGGACGCGAAGGATCTCCTCGACGAGCCACGCAATCCGGGTTTCACCGCAACACTGCCAACGATGCCTTCTTCAACCTCAGGACCGCCGGCCATCTCTATGAAATTCGTTGGCTCCGGACCGTCCCCGACCACGCCGAGCATCCCCTCGTCATCACTGTGAGCCCCCTGTCATTTTCCCCCTAATCCTATCGTCAATACCCTTCTCTGACCCCCGATAGCCAACGCGCCTGAGAGCTCCCGCCATCGGCCATCTTCACCACCGTGGCGAGAGCAAGCACACGTTGCACCTGAGAACATAGGCGTGCTCAGTGCCTTCCTAGGAGGCCGCAGACCACACCAGCTCGATCTGAGACGCGTTGTAGCGCATAACCTGCTGATGCCCGAGCTCCGGCCGCCGCATACCTCACCACCGGCGCTATTTCCTGCCACTTCAAGTCGCACTGCTTGCACCATTGGATGTGCGCGAGCGCCTGGAACCCAGAGAGCCTCTCCGCGTGGCGTTTGGTCGCCGGAGGGCGAAGCCCTCCGCTGTCGCGGCCCTCGCCGGCGGCCTAACTCCGGTGAAGCCGACGTGGCAACGTCATTAGCACTAATGACGGGGCTAACTACCCTCCTCTGTCACTGACTAATGGGCCCCAAGGCCTAATTAACCCTGCTAAGCTCTTGTTTAGACTAAACTAACCCCACGGGCCCCACAGGTCAGTTTGACCTGGACCGTGCCCTGTTGACTGCTTACGTCATGCTGACGTTATGCTGATGCGTTAAATCATTTACTAGATTTTTTTAATTCTAAATAATGCAGGAAAATCCAGAAAATGATTTAAACTTCAAAAATTTAGAGTATTCAACCGCAACTCCAAATGAAAAGTTTTATATATGAAAAACTATCAGAAAAATCCAATCTATCCTTTTATGCTACTTTCATGCATGTTCAACCAACTTATACCCCCTGTATAAGTGAAAAAAATGATAATGGCGTCTTAAATACCCGTTATGGAGTTTACATATGAACCCTTGGTTCATATGGACTTCATTTAAATTGTTGCTAGATGCATTAGTACAAATCATAGCATATTTCCATGTCATGATCATGCATCATATTGTCGCATTTGCATTGATTGTGTTCTTCTCTATTGTCAGTGCTTGTCCCCTCTCGGTAGGCGCATCACAACGATGAGTTCGATGACACCAATGAAGAGCTATAATATCTTCAGAAGTGCTAGGCAAGAAAAAACCCCTTGTTCATTCCGATACAATCCCACTCTCTCGCTCCTGCTCTCTTTTACTGCATTAGGACAAGAACGATTCAACTGTTACATGCTGTGGTAGTTGAACCCCTTATCCTCTACATGACCTGTCATTGCCACAGTAAATAGATGAAACCCACTAGCATGAGTAGGAGTTGTTTGAGCCCTGATGTGCCTACTCATTCATGCTTGTTTGTCATGCCTACTACTGCTTAGAGTTGAGTCAGGTCTGATTCATCGGGGATGAATTGGAATGTGGTGAACATGTCCTACTGTTAAGAGCTAAGTGTGTGAACACGATATGGTAAAGGTAGCGGTGAGAGGCCATGTAGGAGTACATGGTGGGTTGTCTCATTGAAACTGATCTCAGGAACTGAGTTCTGTGTTTGTGATCCATGAACAGCTACTACCACACATTGGGTTCTGGTAACTCGGCCCCTCTCGACTTATTAATCAGCCTGATCACTGTCCAGGAGTTGCAACTAGTTTCTGGTGTTTGTAGGTAGTGTTAGTAGTCTACCAAGTGGCACCCGGTATAGGTGGGCTTGGGACAGACTAGGCACTGTGGCCCGGTGTACAAAGTGGCACCCGGATGGTGGGCTTGGGAACCCTCCACACATCGTTTGGGGCCGTGGCGACACCCCGGCCAAATCTCCTTGCGGATGGAACCCGAATAGGCGATAAACCTAGAAGAGAGACTTGTGTGGTTAGTCAGGTCGTGGCCGACGCCCTCGCTAGACTTGTGTGGTGAGAGCGTGTGTGAAGAAGTACACCCCTGTAGGGTTAACATTATCTATTCGAATAGCCGTGTCCGCGGTAAAGGACTTCTGGGTTGCCTGTATAGTTCATAGACAAGTGAAAGTGGATACTCTAAAATGCGCAAGATAAGCGTGAGTGCTATGGATGGTGTTCTCGTAGGGAGACTGGAGCGGATCCATAGTGGTGTATTGATATGGTGAATATGTGGACTCGTGTGCGCCACCTCAAAAGAGTTACTTGTAGTCGTAGTTCAGGATAGCCACCGAGTCAAAGCTGGCTTGCTGCAGTTAAACCCCACCATCCGCTTTGTTGATAATGATGCATCTGTAGGTAGTTCTGATGTAAGTCTTATTGGGTACATTTGTACTCACGTTTGCCTATTCTATGTTTTTGCAGAGACTTTCGTCTCACTAGTAATTTCGCGTGGACTTCGACATTTAGCTTGTTACCTCAGCTGTGATCTTGTGCCCTCGGCAGGATTTAGTAGATGGTCAGGCTTCTCAGCCTTTTTCATTTATAGTTGTCTGTACTCAGACATGTTAACCTTCCTCTTATGCTTTGACTTGTCTGCTCTGAATGTTGGGTCATGAGACCCATGTTTGTAATATATCGCTGCTCGGAGCCTATTGAATAAAATACTTGAGTTGTAGAGTCATGTTGTGATGCCATGTTGTATTTGCACATATCGAGTATATTGTGTGTATGTTATTGAAATGCTTGGTATGTGTGGGATCTGACTATCTAGTTGTTTATCCTTAGTAGCGTCTCTTACCGGGAAATGTCTCCTAGTGCTTCCAATGAGCCTTGGTAGCTTGCTACTGCTCTGGAACACTTAGGATGGCTAGCATGTGTCCTTCTTCGTTCCTTTGTCCGTCCCTTTGGTGAAATGTCACGCGGTGTCTACCGGAGTCCTGTTAGCCCGCTACAGCTCGGTTTACCGGAGTCCTGCTAGCCCAGTTGCTACAGCCCGGATTCACTCATTGATGACCGACACATTTGTTGCTGGGTCATGTATGCCTGTCCCTGTAAGTTAGTGCCACTTTGGGTTGATGACTAGCCATGTCAGCCCGGGCTCCTTGTCATATGGATGCTAGCGACATTATCATATACGTGTGCCAAAAGGTGCAAACGGTCCTGGGCCTGGTAAGGCGACACCCGTGGGAATACCGTGCGTGAGGCCGCAAAGTGATATGAGGTGTTACATGCTAGAATGGTGTGGCATTGAGACGGGGTCCTGACAGCTTTGGTATCAGAGCTTGATTGCCTGTAGGATTACCAAGCCAAACTGGTCGAAGTTGTGTCTAGAAATTCTTAGTTGTATAAGGGAATTGATTGTGGATGGGAACGTAAGGCTCTTTTAACTCCTTATACCTCATGCCCTTCTGATCTGAGTCATCTTATCTTTCCTACGGGGTTAAGAAACTAGACTTCCTCTTCTTTTTATCAGGATCACGTGTTACTAATCAGTAGATTCATAAGATTGTTGGATTCAAGCCTCAGTCCAGTTCGTACTATCTCTGTGTATTCATAGTTGATCTCAGAACCTTGATATTGTGGTGATCGAGTGGTTATGCCACCATTTTTGCAGGATGTCTCAAATCTTTTTGAGCATTTATAGCCATTATGCTGTCCGAGTCATCCCAGGTTTCTAAACAGTCTGATGCATTTGCAAAACACTTCTTACCGTTCTGATGTTCCTTTGGCCAGGTTAATCACACTAATTACTGAGTTGAGGTACTCTATTGCCCTGACATATATGTTGGAGTTATTATTATGACCCTAGGTGTCTTAGAGTGCCACCCAGTAATCTAGCCATGTCCTGTGTTCCAGTGTGATGATTCTGGCCATCATTCTTGAAAGCATCCCGTGATGCCATTTAGTTAGTAGGTATTCTACTCCTGGGTTTCTAAACCCGAGATTTCCCTACTTACTTCATGTTGTTGGTGTTTGCTAGTTCATTTAGGATATTAGTAACCTTTGCGATAGTCCTCGAGATTCGTGGTATATCCTTATTCCAATATCATGAACCAATATGGCAGAAGTTCAGGAACCAAAAGATCACAACCAGAGTGCTCTTGATGAGTTATCGATGCTAAGCTGTGACTCTGCCAGTTCCACCTTTCTGCATGGGTTATCCGGAAGAAACCTATTGAACTTGATTCGACATACTAATCTGTGCATCCACAACTCAGAAAATCATATGTTCCTTTGAGTTGTCCCCCTTTAGTTGTATTCTGATCCTCGTCTATCAATTGATAGTAAGGAGTAGTTGTGCAATCGTGTTTATCGATGCCTATTACTCTTGTGGTCCGTCAAGCCATTCTATTCCAAAGTGACTAGGAGAAACAAACTCCAGTACCCTTTTCCATTTCCAGGATTGGGTCAAAGCAGTTGTGTTCCACAGATCAAGATGCAATCCAGCTTCTGGTCTGTTCTACCTTGAAGTATTACTATCTTTATATCAGGAATATCATGGGAATTGCACACCATCCTATGAACTCTTGATACAGTGATACTTCTCACCCTCATTATTCATTTCTCGGCTCCCGTGTTGTTGCAACCGGAATGCCGACATGTGAACTATGATGTGTGAAATCGATACTCCTAGAAACCTTGTTGCTTGGTAGTTGAAGGACAATAATTTCGTTCTTAGCGTGTTGGTTATTGAATCCTCATTCTAAGTCCGATTGTGCTACCTAGTCCATTTTCCTGGTGCACTCTTCGATCAATGAGTTAGGATTTTGCCAATCCTTGCTTATTTGAGCACATCGTCTTGCCTCGAAAGCAAGATTGTTCTCGAGCTTAGTAACATATCAGTGGTTTGTGATTTTCTGAATATCTTCTTGGAAGTATTACCAGGTTATCCCCTGACTGTTATGTTGAGCTCATGATCAAGTTGGTTCCTTGTAACCACCCCTTCTCCAAGAATCTGTGTTGGATACCCCTGAGCTAGTTGGTTAAGCTAAACAACAATTTGGAGAGTTGGAAGATAACAGCTTGTCCGACTCAGTTCATTCCAAGGGATATCTTTGTGTGTGTGTTGAAGAAATATGATATCTTCATCGATTGATCCTCATGATCAGTTGTTGGACCTATTATCTTATCAAAACTTTGATTTGAGTGTGGGCCATCGTCAAATCAAGTTAGAACCAACGATATTCATAATGTTATCTTACTCTTGGTTGTTTCCTCAGGCATACACCATTACATCTTTTGGTTTGACCAATACTATCACATTGTTCACATAATGGTGGAAGTCTAGTGATATGGAAATTCCGATGAGTTGCTGTTGAGCCCATCAGCGACATTTTGTCTCCTCCATGATTCGTGTTGAACATCTAGCTGGTGTTGGAAACTTTGTAAGCATTGCCTTCATGTTCCGCTCATGAGGTATATGTTTGGATGAAAGTAGTGACTTCCTCTAAGTTCACGTGCAATCGATGCAAGTTGCCGCCATGAATTAGAGAAAGTTTGTTTTTGCTTCCTCTGGAATCGTCCCAAGTTAGTCACGCATATGTGCGAAGTACTCTATGGTTTGATAGATTGGCCGCCTCCACACCATATGTGTTTCCTAGCACGCCAAGCCACTGATTGATTTGCTCCAGGAAAAGGAGTTTGTTGTGTTAATTCTAGATTATGCACAAGACTCCGATATCCTCGATGATGGTTCCCAACCAGAAATCGGTAGTGTTTGTTGTAAGACTTCTACGTGGTCATGCTTGTCTTGGACAGCGTGTTCACATGTATGTAGCAGAACTAGCTCATGTTTTGGAGCTTCCTATTGTAGTTCATTTCTTGAGAATCTCGCAACATCGTCTTGTTGATTTGTGTTGCAAAATTTCTTTTCCAGACATGATGTCTGAAATGTCCTGTTACCGACCAGATCTGAATCTCAGGCAAATATGATGGTTGGAACTATTCTAAGATCTATGATGTAGGTCCTGACAAGGTTGATGTTAGCCGACACACCTAGCCGAAGATCTATTATTATAGCATCTTAACTGAGCAAGTTGACCATCCTCTCCATAAGGATGTCGTGGGACTTATTTTAGAAGTTGTTCCTTATGGATCCTTTGTTCTCCCGAAGTCAGACCTTTACTTGATGTTCCAGATACCGACCGGTAATGGGTTAAGCTGGTACATCAAGGAGAACATTAGAAGCGGAGTGCTAAATGTCTCTCGGTCGATCATCGAGGTTTTTGTTCCTTGGCATTGCTAAGGACAAATCTGAGAAAGTGTTGTCTTCCTTTGCATCATGGTAGTATGATGTGTTGCGAGGATCCTTGACACGGATGTTGGTAAGACCCTGATGAATATGGAAATGCTCAAGTTCTTGAGAGCATGCTCACACACTAGGTTATATCCTCGGTATCAATTGGAATGTGCCTTCCGTTTGTCGAGTTGTCTCATAACTCTAGTTTTCATTTCCAAACTGAGTACGCCATTTCGTCGAATTCTTTCAAATGATCATTGTGAATTTCCTTAGGCTGGTATAAAGAGTTTCAGTGATCTCTGTATCAAAAGTAATTTCTTTTTTCCACTTAAGGGAATAACTCTATGAGTCACCTCTCCCAAGGTGCCCCGTTATGGGATCATGGTAATTGTTTTCTCGCTACTTTGTAACCCTCACCAAATTGTTTCTGTCATCCCTCCTGATACATGTTTTGCCTATTAGCTCCAGAGATGTTTCTACGTCTCATTCCGTGAGTTGATCTTGTGATCATTAATATGATCCTAAGTTGCTTGATCTCCGAGAAGATCGATCCTTCTTGAGTTTTCCCCTTTCCTTTCGTCGTCATGCTGGTTGGAGTTCTCAGAGCAAGTCGTCGAGACAAAGATGATGAAGGAATTGACTTTCCTATGAAGTGCAAGTTGGATCTTGAAGATTGTGATAGCTTTGTGTCCCCTCTGTCTTCTTACCTCACGCCTGAATCTCAGGACGAGATTCTTGTTCAGTGGGGGCGAGTTGTCACATCCCTAGCTTCTAGTATTGCACTAGGCTAGCTTCATGTGTGCATCATGTTTAAATTTTGCTTAAACTTGACATGGGGATGTTCAAACCCTAGAATTAAATCAACTCAACTAGGGTGGATTAAACTCTTTTTCAAAAAACCCAAAAAGTTCCTAAGAAAAGTTCATGATTTCTGGTTAAGGTGCAAACCTTTGCCAAAAATGATGAATATATTCTTAGATCATTTTTGGATTTTTGAATTAACTCATATTGTATTTGAATTGGGGCCTTTAAATGCTATATATATTTTAGATGCTCCAAAAATGTTGGAAATTGTTAAGGGTCACTGAAATAATTCATAAAGCACCCATAATTGTTTCCAGGATTTAATGAAATGGTTTGGTATTGTTACTAAATCAAAACAAATAGCAAAAACTAGAAAACAGAAAGAAATAGTAAAACAAGAGAGAGAAAATCCACCTAGGCTTACCTGGAGCTGGCCCAGTTGGCCCAGCCCACCAACCTAGCCTGCCAGTCGTCTCCTAGCTTCTGCCAGGAGGACGATGTCGTGTCGACGCGTGCGCAACCGAGCTCCATGTCTTGCTTCCACCTTGTGCCTCCCTGCTGGCCTCCCCGACGTGTCTGGACGATGCCACGCGCCACCCCATCCCTCTCTCCCACTCCCTCGCCCTTTCCCCGCCTCTGCTCTCTCTCTGCAGCGCGCCCGAACACCCCGGTGCATGCCGATGAGCATCGCCGCAGCCACGGCCATCGCCAAGCCCAACCACCGTGACCAATAGCTCCGCAAGGACGCGAAGGATCTCCTCGACGAGCCACGCAATCCGGGTTTCACCGCAACACCGCCAACGATGCCTTCTTCAAGCTCAGGACCGCCGGCCATCTCTGTCAAATTTGTCAGCTCCGGACCGTCCCCACCACACCGAGCGTCCCCTCGTCATCGCTGTGAGCCTCCAATCGTTTTCCCCCTAATCCCGTCGTCAATACCCTCCTGTGACCCCCGATAGCCAACGTGCCTGAGAGCTCCCGCCGCCGGCCATAATCTTCACCACCGTGGCTAGAGCAACCACACGTCGCACCTGAGAACATAGGCGTGGTCGGTGCCTTCCTACGAGGCCTCAGACCACACCAGCTCGATCTGAGAATGGTTGTAGCGCCTAACCCACTGATGCCTGAGCTCCGGCCGCCGCATACCTCACCGCCGACGCTATTTCCGGCCACTTCAGGTCGCACCTATCGGATTTCGAGTTCCGGCAGACCCTCAAGGTTCGAACTCTGGGGTGCACGCGGAGATCACGCCTCCTGCCTACCCACGTCTCGTCGCCTCGCAACTATCTAAACTACACGAAGAACAACACAAGGGACACGAGGTTTATACTAGTTCGGGCCACCATTGTGGTTTAATACCCTACTCTAGTTTGTGGTGTGGTGGATTGCCTCAGGGGCTGATGATGAATAATACAAGGGAAGAACAGCCTCGCGAGGGGCTGTTCTTGGCTGGCGCGATGAACTACTTAGGTGAGTTCAATCGCCTCTCTCTCTCTAGTCTACCCGAAATCTGGATCTCTAGTTGCCCCAAATCTCCTCCCCTCCACTCTGTGGTGGGTAGCTCTATTTATAGAGAGAGGCCCTGGGCCTCTTCCCAAATATTGAGCGGGAAGGGCACCAACAATTGGCCATTTTGAAGGGGAACATCTAGTACACTTATCCTGGCTAAAGTCGGTCCTCGCCAGCCAAAGGCTCTGACGGTGACGCCGGCTTGGGCTCCACGATGACCTCCATCCTTCCTTTCTACTGGTCTTGGTCTTGTTGCACCGAAATGGTTGCCTTTGCCTGATACTCTTGCCTGCGCTTGCCCCCTTTGCACCAAGGAGGAAACAAGGACTCTGCGTAGGCTGGCGCCCTCCTAGCTTCAGTCGTCATGGCTTTCATCACGGGCACCTCGTGAGGCACATCGCCTTGATCTCTCCGCCTCCTCACAAGCCAGCCTGACGAGGCTATGCCTGGGGAAGCCTCCTGTCGTCCGCCCCGCGAGGCTCGGCCCCTCGCGAGGGTCTTGTACATGTGTTGATGAAGATGGGCCGTACTGGGCCACTCCCTGAGCCACGCCGCAGGCTGCAGGCAGGCAAGTCTGGGTACCCCCGTTCCTAGAACACCGACAGTAGCCCCCGGGCCCAAGGCGCGCCTGCACTTGGCTTAGCAGAGAAGCGAAGGGGCAAGTGCGAAGCGCCGCTGGCCCCAACAGCCTGCGGCCTTGGGCGCCGCATGGCGGCTGAACTGCACCACTTGACAAGTCCCTGCACGCAAAAACGGGTCATGATTACCTGTGATCGTGGAGGCCAGTGGTTGGCCTCCCTCGGCTATATGTACGGAACGGCGCGAGCCCTTCCAGCCCATCCCTCCTTGCTACTCCCCTTCTTCTTCTTGGCCGCTCGCCATCCCCATGGCCCTGCCGAAGAGGTTCTCGGCCGCGGAGAAAAGAAAGGCTCGCCAGGAAGGGCCCGGCTCTCCTCCGGCCAAGCATGGCCGGGGCCGCCCTCGCAAGCACCCTACGGCCCCCGCTGCGGCCTCCCGTGGCCCTGAAAATAGCCCTCTATGCAGCGGTGGGCGTTCGGCTGCAAAGGAGAGGTACGCTAGGGCTGCTCAAACCCCAAGGCTGCGCTCTCACTCGGCGGAGGTGCTGCCGGAGTTCGTCGTGTGGTCGGCGGACCCGACCGGCACCTGGCTTCAGCTCCCCCGCTTCTTTATAGGTGAACTTACGGCTGGTGCCCCGGGCGGCATTGGCTTCAGGCAGATGGTTGCTACAGCAGGGCCTCCTAGGCTACCCTGGAGGTCTCCACCGCCGGGGAGGCGGCCCTGACCCGCGGCTGGCAAATGTTTGCCCGCGCACGCGGCCTGAGCCGACGATGCACTCTACACTTTAAGTTCGACGGCGATGCCACCCTCTAAGTGAGGTTGTTCGAGGAAGACGACCGTCGCGCCGGATGCTGCCCCGAAGACGATGACCGCGGCCTCGCGCCCAGCCCCGGCATTGGTCGGGATGAAGGTGGTGGGAGGCGCACGGGCAGCGGTGCCCGAGGCCCGCCAAGCTTCGGTGACTCCCCCTCGGACGGCAGCTCCACCAGTGGCGGTCGCGACCAGCCCCCTCGTCACCGCGCTCGCCTGGGAGAGGGCGGCGGGTCGGTCCGACTCCGTGCTTCGGTGAAGCGGGAGGCGGAATCTAGCTGAGCTCCGGAGGCAGTACGAGCCCTTCCCAAGAGTTGACGCCGGGCAAGTCGTGCCCCCTTTTGATTTTCCTTTCTTCCCTGCGCAAAAAGAATGTAGTCTGGTGCCCCCACGGGGGCATGTTGAACTGTCGCTGTTTAATGGGCACACTGTTTCTGCCGTTTCTGCGCTATGTTTTCGTTCCGCGTTTTTATGCGCATGAATCACTTATCTTGGGGGGGGGGGAGCTCCTTACGGTCCTCGCCTCCTGAGGCTAGGGCCTCGTCATGCGCCTTGTGTCCTGCAGGGTTTAGTCAGTAGGGGTAGTCTCCAGCCTTGGTAGCAAGGACAACCAACCCAAGTCCCGTGATCGTGTCGCGATGCCCGTGGGGCATGGAATGGGAGGGGTGTTACCGCAGCGGACTCGTATAGGGAAGTTCCAAACCACCGGGGCAGAAAACACTCGTGAGGGTGCCCATGTTCCTCCCTTGTGAGACTTCGCGCGAGAGAAAATGAAACAAACAAGTGAAATGGACGAAGGGTCGCGAGCTCGAAACGGTAACAGCTTCAGAAAAACTTCAAATAGAAACAAGCAAGCGAACTGCGGAAAGCAAATGAAAGAAGCCGCGTCCGGCACCTAGTCTAGTCTTCGACGTCTTCGCACCAGCGCGGAGCTAAGTGCTGGCACTGGGCGTGGGTAGGAGCCCCCGAGGCCTGAGGGCGGCACTCCGGAGACTCCGGGGCATGTACAGGCCCACTCATTATTATGTGAGAGTGTCACGGGCGGCGAGCTTCACAGGCGTTTGCCTTCTTCATAGGCACCGGGCCTTTTCCCAAACGTAGCAACTTCATAGGCATTTGCCTTCTTCACAGGCACCGGGCCTTTTCCAAAACGCAACAACTTCACAGGCATTTGCCTTCTTCACAGGCACCGGGCCTTTTCCAAAATGCAGCAACTTCACAGGCATTTGCCTTCTTCACAGGCACCAGGCCTTTTCCAAAACGCGACTACTTCACAGGCATTCACCTTCTTCACAGGCACCGGGCCTTTTTTAGGGGTAAAATCTTCAGAGATGTTGGATGTTCCACGTGTTCTGGATGGGCACCACCTCCTGGGTCTCCAAGTGTGCGAAGCCGGGCCTGGAAACATGAACAACCTAAAACGGGCCCTCCCACATGGGAGAGAGCTTATGCAATCCCTCCCTAGAGAGAACCCGTCTGAGCATGAGGTCCCCTATCTCAAGAGTCCAGGGGCGGATGTTGCGGCAGTGGTATCGCCGCAGTGCTTGTTGGTACCTTGCTGCTTGCAGTGCGGCTTCTCGGCGATGCTCCTCCCCCAGCACGAGATCCATCCCCCGCATGGCGTCCTGCTGTTCTTCGTCGAACGCCAGGACCCGTGCGGAATGACGTCTGACCTCGTGACGGAGAACGGCTTCAGCCCCATAAACCAGAAAGAACAGGGTCTCGCCAGTCGGCTTGGTCGTGGTCATGCGGATAGACCACAGCACAGACTGGAGCTCGTCGTACCAGCCCCTACCCCAGGCCTCCAGCTTCTTCTTGAAGGTCCTGGTTTTGAGGCCCCTCAGGACCTCTGCATTGGCTCGCTCGGCCTGGCCGTTGCTCCGCGGGTGCGCCAGGGAAGCGTAGCATATCTGCGTTCCAATGTTAGCACAGTATGTTTTGAAGAGGTTACTGGTGAACTGCGAACCGTTGTCGGTGATGATGCGGTTCGACACCCCAAATCGGCTCACGAGGTCCTTGATGAACTTGACCGCGGAGCCTGCGGGGATGGTGCGGACAGCTTCCACCTCAGCCCACATGGTGAACTTGTCCACGGCGACGTAGAGGTAGCGATAGTCTCCAGGCGCCCAAGGGAACAGACCCAGGATATCCAGTCCCCAGACCGTGAATGGCCATGAGAGGGGTATAGTCTGCAGACCTCCCGCCGGCTGATGGATCTGCTTGGCATGGAATTGGCAGGCCTCGCAAGCTTTCACCAGTTCCATGGCGTCATTGAGTGCCGTGGGCCAATAGAACCCGCTGCGGAACGCCTTGCCAACGAGAGTCCGTGACGATGAATGATGCCCACAGTCTCCACCGTGTATGTCTGCCAGTAGCTCTTTCCCTTGCTCCCTGGAAATGCATCGTAAGGACACATCATTCGGTCGTCTCCGATAGAGCTCTCCATCCTTGAGGCAGTATGTCGTGGCCTGCCGCGCCACACGCTCCACTTCCTCCTCCTTTTCCGACAAGGTCCCTCATGTCAGGTAGCTCCTGAGCTCTGTGATCCAGCACGCTTCCTGAGGCTGCAGCGCCAGGAGCAGGCGCGCTCCTGAGGTCGGGCTGCAGTCCGGGGCTCCTGAGCCAGGTGGCTGGGGGAGCTCCTCCCATGGCTGTGCCGTGCTTGACAGTGATGGCGTCGCCGAGGGCTTGAAGAGCCGCTCCTCGAAGACGCCAAGCTCCTGAGGTAGCCGCCTGGATGCCCTTTTGGCGATGTCATCAGCCTCTAGATTGGTGCCGCGAGGCACATGCTGCAACTCCAGCCCTCAGAACTACTTCTCCATCCTCCAGACTTCCGCGAGGTAGGTGAGGGAGTCCTGGACTAGGGGTTGTCCGGACAGCCGGACTATCATCGTCCGCCGGACTCCAAGACCATGAAGACACAAGATTGAAGACTTCGTCCCGTGTCCGGATGGGAATTTCCTTGGCGTGGAAGGCAAGCTTGGCGATATGGATATGTAGATCTCCTACCATTGTAACCGACTCTTTGTAACCCTAGCCCTCTCCGGTGTCTATAAAGACCGAAGGGCTTTAGTCCGTACGACACAACAACCATTACAACAATCATACCATAGGCTAGCTTCTAGGGTTTAGCCTCCATGATCTCATGGTAGATCCACTCTTGTACTACCCATATCATCAATATCAATCAAGCAGGAGTAGGGTTTTACCTCCATCGAGAGGGCCCGAACCTGGGTAAAAACATCGTGTCCCTTGTCTCCTGTTACCATCCGCCTAGACGCACAATTCGGGACCCCCTACCCGAGATCCGCCCGTTTTGACACCGACATTGGTGCTTTCATTGAGAGTTCCTCTGTGCTGTCACCGATAGGAAGGATGCCTCCTCCCGTCTTCAAGGACGGTATTTTCGCCAAAGGAGCCTTGGCCGCCGGCCAAACTATCCGGCTAGGTGGTTTTCTTATAACCTCCTGTCCGGCCACCGCTTCGACAATGACCTCTCAGGTCGTCAAAGGCAATCTTCACGTCAGCTCGGAATTCGCCGAGCGGCTGGATCCAATAGAGCTCTTGTCTGTAAACGAGCTCTTGGATCGCATCGCCGCCCTGGGAGTTGCTACGGACTACAATCAGATTGGGCTTAAAACCGATCTGAGAGAGATTAACTCTCCCCAGGTCACCCACCACGTTGCAGTGGTAGAGGAACAACGCGGTGACTCTTCTCCTGTATTGAAAACTATTCATGTCCGGACTCCCAAACCCCCCATGCCGGATTCCCGCGGAGGGACGGACTTCGATCAAGCACTAAACCTAAAGTCAGGCATCGGACCGGACTCGTTGGACAGCGTCCAGCAATCCAAGCTTCCAAATTTGGAAACTTCTCGGCCCTTGAGCCTCGAGATGGGTAGGGTTCCGGACTTATTTCCACCCACCCGCCCAGACATATGCGATCTATCTCTAATCCGGCAAGAGCCTGCTGAAACAGTACATCATTAATGCGCTAGATTCCACCTGGTTATGGACAGGATAAAGGACTGCCGAGAGGAAAACGCAATCTCAATTTTTTGCAATAATTGCACGGACGAGGGAATCTTGAACGCCGTCAGCCGTCTTGAAATTACACGCTTCGCCGACCTGGCGTCCATAGTACGAAAGTACTGTACGACAGAGAGTTTCCGGAAAACCGAAAATAAGTTTTGGGACAATCCGGCCCCGAATACAACCCTAGTCCGCAATAAAAGGGTGCATTACACTCAGGCACCAGATACAAAAACCAAAAAGCTAAAACCCCATAAAGGGCACAGAACCATACTGGAGGATGGCTTAGCAGACCCTGTAAAATTCACAGTACAGAGGGCGCTATCCCAACACATAGCCTTCGAGCATGTTCGGTATTACGGCAGGTGGCCAAAAGTGGCGAGGAGCTCCTAGCCCCGGAAAACCACTCCAACAATACCGGTATGGTATCAACAGTCTTCGAGACTTTCGCATCAAATAATATGCGGAAACGAACAATCCGCAGCCTCGCCGAAGTCTACCAAGTAGCAACAACAAATCCATGGAGCGACACAGCCATCACCTTCAACGCCAGCGACGAACCTAAATTCCGAACAGCCTGGGCACCAGCCGCACTGGTGCTTAGTCCGATAGTGGATGGCTTTCGACTTACCAAGGTCCTCATGGATGGCGGCAGCGGATTAAACCTCATCTATGAGGAAACTCTTCAAAAAATGGAAATAGGATGGAGCCACATTGAGCAAAGCAGCACAACCTTCAGAGGAATAATCCCTAGCCGGGAAGCACACTGCACTGGAAAAATCACACTTGATGTGGTGTTTGGCTCACCGGACAATTACAGATCCGAAGAAGTCACGTTCCAAGTGGCCCCGTTCAACAGCGGATATCACGCTATATTAGGACGAGAGGCATTCACAATTTTTCAAGCCGTACCCCATTACGGGTACATGAAGCTCAAAATGCCTGGGCCCGGCGGAATAATCACTCTCGTTAGTGATCCGGACATAGCACTCCGCGCCAAAAACAAGACAGCTGCATTAGCCCTGGAGCCTCTATCCGAAGCCCTAGTGGCAGAAGAACTCACCGCGCTGCGCTCTACTATAAATAGGGACGATGTGATACTCGATAAGAGACCCAAGTCCACCTCCCTTAAACCAGCAGACGAAATAGTAAAATCCAGGTCCATCCAACGGACCCGACAAAGACGGCTTCCATCCGGGCACAGTTGAACCCTGATGTAGATGCCGCACTGCGAGAATTCCTTCGGGAAAATTGGGACATTCTCGCCTGGCACCCTTCAGATATGCCCGGAATCCCACGCAGATTGGCAGAACACAGCCTAAACATCCTAAAAGGATTCAAGCCAGTCAAACAGGCTCTTCAACGATTTTCCAAACCCAAAAGACAGGCAATGGTAGAGGAGCTAGCCAAACTATTGGAAGCCGGATTCATCAGAGACATCAAACATCCGGATTGGCTAGCAAACCTGGTACTGGTACCAAAGAAGGACAAATCCTGGCGCCTATGTGTCGATTTTAAAGACCTCAACAAGGCCTACCCAAAGGATCCCTTCCCCCTCCCTACATCGACCAGATAATCGACGCTACCGCAGGACACGATTCATTGTGCTTCCTTGACGCATACTCCGGCTACCATCAAATCAAGATGGCGGAAGCGGACCAAGCCGCAACGGCATTCATCACTCCATATGGACCATTCTGCATCAACATGATGCCCTCGGACTTAAAAACGCCAGCGCAACATATCAGCGCATGATTCAAACATGTCTGGACACCCAGATCGGCAAAACAGTAGAGGCATACGTAGACGACGTAGTCGTCAAAACCAGACATGTCGAAACTCTAGTAGACGACTTGAGGCTCGCATTCGACAACCTCAGAGCATACGACATCAAGCTGAATCCGGAAAAATGCGTTTTCGGAGTACCGGCCGGAAAGCTCCTGGGCTTCATTGTATCCGGTAGAGGAATTGAAGCAAACCCAGCTAAGATCCGAGCTCTGTCACAACTAGATATTCCAAAAGACCTCAAACAAATACAAAAATTGACAGGATGCGTGGCGGCTCTAAGCCGCTTTATCTCCCGCCTAGGAGAAAAGGCATTGCCCCTTTATCGCCTCCTTAGGCGCACCGAACACTTCGAGTGGATGGATGCTGCCACTGCCGGACTCGAAGAAATAAAAGCCATATTGGCAACAAATCCGGTCCTGGCTGCGCCCAACCTGGGCGAACCAATGTTGTTATACATCGCGGCAACACATCAAGTTGTAAGGGCGGTACTCATCGTCGAATGAGAGATAGAAGGGCATAAATTCCCTCTTCAAAAACCAGTGTACTACGTATCCACTGTGTTAACCCCCTGCAAGTCCCGTTACCCGCACTATCAAAAGATAGCGTATGCGGTGTTCATGGCATCCCGGAAGCTCCGACACTACTTTCAAGAGTGTTCGATAACAGTGGCCTCCGAAGTACCCCTCAACGACATTATAAAGAACCGCGACGCGACGGGCAGGATTGCAAAATGGGCCATTGAGCTCTTACCATTCGATATAACTTACAAACCTCGACGAGCTATAAAGTCACAAGTTTTGGCTGACTTTGTCACTGAATGGACCGAAGCCGAACTCCCTAAAGAGTACGACGCGTACTCCAATTGGATTATGCACTTCGACGGCTCTAAAATGTTGGCTGGATTGGGGGCTGGCGTTGTATTGACGTCCCCAACCGGGGATACAGTCCAATACGTACTTTAGATAATGTACACGGACTCCAACAACGCAGCCGAATACGAGGCCCTCTTACATGGCCTCCGGATGGCAATCTCCATGGGCATTCAACGCCTAGAGGTGCGCGGGGACTCAAACCTTGCAATATCCCAAGTAAATGGAGACTTTGATGCCAAGGATCCGAAAATGGCAGCCTATCGTAATGCTGTCCTTGAAATGTCAGCTCGGTTCGAAGGACTCGAATTCCACCATGTAGCCAGGGATAATAACCAAGCGGCCGACGTATTGGCACGCATCGGTGCAAAACGCGACGCTGTCCCTCCAAACATCTTCCTGGAATGGCTGTTTAAGCCATCCATACTATGGGAAGAGGAGTCCGGAAATAACAAACCGGAAGCAGCCGCACGAAACGGCGATTCAGCCGATGAAATAACACCTTCAGCCCACGACATAATGGCAGTAATCGCCCTGTGGACAGAGCCATTCCTAGCCTTCTTGCTTAGGCAAGAACTTCCCGAAGACCAAAATGAGGCCCGCTGCATAGTTCGGCGATCCAAAGCCTACAAGGTCCATGAGGGAGAACTGTATAAGAAAGGTACAACCGGAGTCTTTCAAAGGTGTATCTCCGAAGAGGAAGGGCGAAACCTTCTGGCTGAAATTCATGCCGGACTAGGCGGACACCACGCCGCAGCTTGGGCCCTTGTAGGAAAGGCATTCCGTACAGGATTTTATTGGCCGACGGCCCGGGCAGATGCTCAGGACTTAGTCCAAAGGTGTGTCGGTTGTCAGCTCTTTGCTAATCAGAGCCATATGCCACCCACCGCCCTCAAAACTATACCCATCACCTGGCCGTTCGTGGTCTGGGGGCTTGACATGGTTGGACTCCTTAAAGGGGGAACCCACAAGCAAAGATACCTATTGGTCATGATGGACAAATTCACCAAATGGATAGAGGCCAAGCCAGTTAAAACGGCAGAGTCCGGACCAGTGATAGACTTCATATCCGGGGTAGTACACCGTTATGGTGTCCCCCACAGCATCATCACCGATAACGGCACAAACTTCACGGCCGACGAGGTTAAGTCATGGTGCAAAAATATGGGCATTAAGCTCGATTACGCTTCAGTCTATCATCCTCAAACCAATGGTCAAGTGGAACGTGCAAATGGTCTAATAATGAGCGGCATCAAACCCAGACTAGTGCGGTCACTTACGAAATCTGACACGCACTGGGTAGAGGAGCTTGACTCCGTACTCTGGGGGCTGCGGACAACGCCCAACCGTACTACCGGATTCACACCATTTTTTATGGTATACGGTGCAGAGGCAGTTCTGCCCTGCGACATCATTCATGACTCACCTCGAGTGCACATGTACGAAGAAAGAGAAGCCGAGCTGGATCGGCAGGACAGCTTGCACGCATTGGAGGAAGAACGCGACGTTGCCAAGGCTCGTTCCGCATTCTATCAGCAGCAGGCTTGAAGATATCAAAGCAAAGAAGTACGGGCCAAGACTTACAACGTTGGCGAACTAGTTCTACGCCCGCCGGACAAGAAAAAGGACAAGCTCAAGCCCAAACGGGAGGGCCCCTTCATTATCGATCAAGTCCTGACCGGCGGAGCATACCATCTACGAAATGCGTCGGACAACCGACTCGAGCCGAACCCATGGAACGCAGCCCGCCTCCGAAGATTCTATGCCTAGCGCCGGACTAATAGTTTGTCCCCTTCCCCCATCCAAATTTTTACATTTCATCTATCTTTTGTTTCTCTTTCTCCTCTCACCCCTTTTCCTAAAAAGCCCTTAAAGGCCTACTTGCGCATTGTTCGCACACACTTGACGTGCCATCCACACTCATTATACCTGGGGGCTTCTTTACCAGAAGCTCAATTATAAGGGCTTCATGCCCAACACATGTGTCAAACTTCCACATGTACCTTTTATTCACCATTATATGCATCGATATGACTTAAGTTTTGGCCAAGCTGGGTTGCCTGGCTCCTATGCTTACCCCTACGTTCCCGATTGTTCGGCTAGGAGGTAAAGGGAGCACCTCTGCGATTGTTACTGCCGGGTCAGCCGGATGTGTACCTCAGACTGGGTGAAGCCGAAAGCTAGCGTTCTTAAGGGAATATTCGGTCGGTGACTTGAAAGATGATTTTTTACCTACTTATTTATCTGCCCCTAGATGCTTTTTTGCACTTTTCGCAGTCCGGACATGCACTTTAGGGCATGCCCACCAGGGAAAGGAACCCTTAACGGAATTATTCTCCCTGGAAGATGTTTCTTACTAACCATGTAATATAACATAACTAGTTGGGCACTTGTCTGATAAAGCACTAATGACCCCTACGCCTGGTCTCCATGCATGCCCCGGTTGTTTCTTAACTGAGAAGGTATTCGGACACACTCCGGACTGTAGGGTCCCGAGGTTGAAGCGAAAAGGTCGGCAAAGACAAACGATCTACAATCCGGCTAGAAGGCATTTCACATGTCATTTTAAAATACATTGTCAAATCTATTGACTGTATTCCTCCTCAATCCCGTCTAACAGGCTGTCTAATTTACAGTCCCGTTGGGAAAATTTAGCGGCCAGCTCTACTTGGCCGTATACTAAACTCACAGGGATCTCCTTCCCATCGGGCCCCACAGATCCGACCTCGGCCATGTGGTTGGGATCCGCCTTCTTATACCGCGTCTTCACCATGGCCCAGGCCTCCCTGGCACCTTGGCGGCAGGCCAAAATCTTCCATAAACGGAAGCGCTGCCGCACTCCCTGAAGCTTCTCTGCAAGCTCCCCAAGGCCCTTGGGTAAGGAGAGGGCTAGCCACAACGCCTGGACGACGCCGCTCATTGCCTGCCGAACTCGTTCGAGCAGTTGCAACAGCTCGGGAAGTTGATGACCCGTTGATACGGGCATCTGCTCCGCAGGGCGACCCGTGAGTATAACTACAGACATATCTTGTCAATTGACTTCCTCCCCGAACTCTTCTTTTCAAAGGAGTTCGCTCAAGCACTTACAATAGATGCCGCGACGAAGCCGCTGATTCTCCTTAACGGAGCCAGACAGCTCGGCCCGAACACCTTTCAGCTCTTCTCCGAGCTGGGCGTGGGCATCTTGGAGCTTGTTCCTTTCCTGCTGCACCTTATTCAGCACCCTCTCGCCGGCCTTCAGCTGGTGCAGTAGTTCTTGCCTGTCCGGATCTTGTCCGGCAGCACCTGCAATGTCATTATTAGACTTGCGCGCACGCCGCACACCACTTATCTTTTTAAAATAATGTGTTACCAGGGGGGGTCTCTGTGTTTCCTCCTGCGGCAGCAAGTGTGGCCTCGAGTTGGGCCTTGCACTCTTGCAGCTCCTGAGACAGTTGGGTATTCTTCTCCGTAAGATCCTGCATTTCAAGTGATCCTTAAATCAGTTAATATGACTACTTTAAGTCTCGGGGGCTACTGGCATATACAACTATTAAATTCTTTTACCCGTATGTCTTTCACATACTGCTCCGTGGCTCTGGTTAAACCATCTTGAGCAGCACGGAGGTGCGCGTCCCCCGCGTTAAAGGCATTCAACGCCTCCGGGGAGAAACACGCGTCATGAAAAACTGTCCGGCGGTGCCTGTGGTTCATGGCGCTCTCCACCTCAGACTTGGTGGCAGACAGTCTGTCAGCATCCTCCGTTGGAGGAGTGTCCGGCCTGCGCCTTGCGCTCGCCTCCCCCTCCAAACCAGGTGCTGGAGCCTGGCAGGTAGAGGTTGGATTGGCAACCTCTACGTCCGCAGTTCGGCGGGTGCTTTTTCTCCTACAAAAGTCAGGAGCACTCAAATGCTTCCTAGGAACACTGCTCTAAATAACAAACTGTGAGCTATACCTTTGCGACGACGTTTCGGTCCGCGCTGCACTCCTCTTCCGCCTACTGGGCCGGACTGACCCCTGTTGGTCGGCCACCGCGGGCTCGGCTTCCCGCCTTGGAGGTGCCTCCTGCAAAGCGCCATCGTATACGGTGGTCAGAAATGAGCAAGGAAGGAATACCGGTGTCAGGACTTCGGTCATAATCACCTGGGAAGCCGGATATAGTCCGGGGTAGTCAGCCGTAATGGCGACTAAAGCATTATCCATGCTGAGCAGGTGCAACACCCCGTCGATTAACTCCACCTTTATGTCCGGATCCTCTTCGGAGCCGGATCCTGGGATCTCTCTGGATCCTCGGGTTGCGGAGCCGGACTAAGCATGCCCTTCACAACCCGGCACAGCTCCTGCGCCGAAAGCATAATATAAGAAACTTAAACTTTAAAAGCATGGGTCGGGCACACAAAGTGTTCGCTTACCCAACGCCGAGGGTTATTCATGGAGAACCCATTCAACGGGCTCGTCTGGAGGAAGTCCTCCTTCTCTCCCTTGTACAGGCCGGACAGGATCTCCGCCAGGTCTTCGGCCGATCCCGGCCCTTTGCGGCCATGACAGGTGGCATCGTCCTCCCCGTTGAAATCCCACATGGGGTGGCCCCTGTACTGCAGCGGCTGCACCCCGCGCATAATGCACGTTGCCATGACTCCAATCATGGTCAACCCGGAATGGGCCAGTAACCTTATCCGGCCCATCAAAGAGTGGACGCTCTTGTCTTCCTCCAGCTGGGGGCTCCGTGGGCGCTAGCTGAGGTGCTTCTTCAAAGGACCATTACTGAACTCCGGGAGGCCGATCCGAACAGGGTCCGGCAGCGGAGCGTCTTCTATGTAAAACCATTCTGAAGGCCAGTCTTCGGACGCCTTCTTAGGGGTTCCGGATAGATATCCGGTCCCGGCGATGCTCCAAATTTCGGCACCACCCATTTGATATATGGACCCCTCGTGAGAGCGGGGCACAAGGCAGAACAACCTCTTCCATAGTGCAAAATGGGGCTCAACGCCCAGGAATAGCTCGCAAAGAGCTACGTAACCCGCGATATGCAGGATAGAGGCGGGCGTAAGGTGATGGAGCTGGAGTCCGTAGAACTCCAGGAGCCCGCGGAGGAACGGATGTATAGGAAATCCGAGTCCCTTATCAGATACGGGACGAAGCATACCCGCTCCCCTTTGTTGGGATTTGGGGTAGCCTCCCTTGCTTCCCACCTTGGTAGGTGGCCAACCCGGCTCGAACCGGAACCATGAAGGCCGGAGGGAGATATCCCTTCGCTTGGAGCGTCACCAGCTCGTTGTGCGTGACAGAACATCTCCTCCAATCTGCCGGCAAAGGGCTGGGAGTGCGAGAAGAGGAGCCGCGTCAATGGTCCATGATGGAATGGATTCTTGGTCAGAAGCGTTCCGTTGAGTACTTGCGGAAGGAGGATGGTGTGATTTGGATCTGGATTCTTGCCTCTCTTATAGGCAGATTATTTGCACAGCTAGGGGGTAAAACATAAAAGATACCCTGGCTTTTCGCATTCGTGCGACGCGTGGAAGATGGCCATTATTGGGCGTGGAAGCCAAGAAGTGCAACATTGATGAGGAAGCCGGACACTGTTCGGCAGGTACATGGAACTTGAGGGAGAACCCGCCTTGCAACGCCGAAGACTACATGCATGCTGGACTTATCGTCATTGAAGCCTGGTTCGGGGGCTACTGAGGGAGTCCTGGACTAGGGGGTGTCCAGACAGCCGGACTATCATCGTCCGCCGGACTCCAAGACCATGAAGACACGAGATTGAAGACTTCGTCCCGTGTCCGGATGGGACTTTCCTTGGCGTGGAAGGCAAGCTTGGCGATACGGATATGTAGATCTCCTACCATTGTAACCGACTCTTTGTAACCCTAGCCCTCTCCGGTGTCTATATAAACCGGAGGGCTTTAGTCCGTAGGACACAACAACCATTACAACAATCATACCATAGGCTAGCTTCTAGGGTTTAGCTTCCTTGATCTCGTGGTAGATCCACTCTTGTACTACCCATATCATCAATATCAATCAAGCAGGAGTAGGGTTTTACCTCCATTGAGAGGGCCCGAACCTGGGTAAAAACATCGTGTCCCTTGTCTCCTGTTACCATCCGCATAGACGCACAGTTCGGGACCCCCTACCCGAGATCCGCCGGTTTTGACACCGACAGTAGGCTTCCATGTGCTCATCCTTCGGCTCGTATACTTTGTTCAAGAAGTTGACGAGGAGCTGCGAATCACCCTTGATGGTGAGGCACTTCACCCCTAGGGCGACTGCGGCATTCAGGCCTGCTATCAGGCCTTTGTATTCTGCTATGTTGTTGGAGACCTTTTCTCCGTGCTGGAAACAGAGTTGCATGGCGTAGTAGAGCTTGTCTTGAGTGGGAGATACGAGCACCGCACCAGCCCCCGCGCCATGTCGGGAGAATGCCCCGTCGAAGTACATGACCCAACCGTCCGGTGCCTCGCTTTCGGGGGAGAGTGATCGAACCTCGCAAGCCTCGAGGCCTTGCGCCTCTGTCCATTCCGCCATGAAGTCCGCAAGCGCGGCCCCCTTGATGACTCTGGTTGTGCTGAATTCTATCTGAAGCACCTGTAGCTCGATGTTCCACTCAGCGACCCTTCCAGCTGAGTTGGGGCTCCTGAGCACCCTTTCCAAGGGGTATGCTGAGACGACCTTGATTGGATGGCCTTGGAAATAGTGCCGCAGCTTGCGAGAGGCTACCAATAGAGCGAGGAAGAGTTTCTGAGGAATGGGGTACTGCACCCTCACGTCCCGCAGCACCGTGCTAACGAAGTATACAGGGTGCTCGACGAGGTTGGGAGTGCTGGCGCTGCTAGCGTCCTCCGGAGGCTGGGGCGCCTCCTGAGACAATGGAGCCCCCAGCGGCTGGTCGCTTGGAGGAGAGGCCTCTTCTGTTCCGGGTGTGCTTCCCTGCAGCGGCTGATCCTTCTCGTCTGCGGTTGCGGTCTCTGTGAGGCCCTCTTGGTCCTGCTTTGCTTTGACCCGGACAGTTATCGCAGCCTTGGTCCAACGCTCCTCCCAAACCGCCACCAGGGCTGCGTTGGCAGAGTAGGGGGTCGCTACAAGTTAGAGCACCAGGGGCTCAAGAGGACGCGGAGCCACCATCACCGGAGGGCTGGTTAAGTACCTTTTGAGATCCTGGAACGCCTTGTCGGCCTCTTCGGTCCATTCAATGGAGCCCTTCTTCTTCATCAGCTTGAAGAAGGGCAGCGCTCGTTCCCCCAGCTTGGAGATGAAGCGTCCTAGTGCGGTCACGTGCCCGGTGAGTTTCTGCATCTCTCTGAGGGTCTTCGGCGGGCTCATGTCCTCCACTACTTTTACCTTTTCTGGGTTGGCCTCGATGCCCCGTTGGGACACGAGGAAGCCCAGGAGCTTGCCCGAGGGTACTCCAAACACACTCTTCTCCGGGTTGAGCCGCAAGTCCTCTTTGTTGAGGCTCTCAAAGGTTTCCTCCAAGTCCTGTATCAAGGTTTTTGCCTCCCGAGACTTCACCACTATGTCATCAACGTAAGCCTCAGCATTCCTCCGGAGCTGCCGACCCAAGGCGATGTGCATCAGCCGCTGAAAGGTCGCACCTGCATTGCGCAGCCTGAACGGCATGCATGTATAGCAGTACACTCCACACGGGGTCAGGAAAGCCGTCTTTTCCACATCTTCTACTGCCATCTTGATCTGGTGATAGCCGGAGAAGGCATCTAGGAAGCACAACAGGTCGCACTCAGCGTTGGAGTCGACGATCTGGTTGATGCGAGGGAGTGGGAATGGATCCTGCAGGTAGGCCTTGTTGAGGTTGGTGAAGTCGACACACATGCGTTCCTTTCCCCCTTCTTTGGCACGACAACCGGGTTAGCCAACCAATCTGGGTAGCCGACCTCACGAATGACCCCTGCCGCCTCCAACTTGCGGGTCTCTTGGATGATGAAAGCTTGCTTCTCAGTGGACTTCCGCCTCGCCTTCTGCTTCACGGGGCGCACGTTGGGGCACATGTTGAGGTGATGCTCAATTACGCCCCTCGGGACCCCTGCTAGCTGATCGGGTTCCCACGCGAATACCTTCTTGTTCGCGCATAGGAATTTCACCAAGGCCTCCTCCTGCTCGGGCTCGAGGTTGGCGCCTATGGTGAAGGTGGCGCTAGTAGATTCGTCCTTGTCGACCAGTACCTGCTTGGTTTCCGCCTTGTCTTGGGTGAATAGCTGCTTCTTCTTGGCCGGCGCAGCCCCCTTGGGCTCTGGGGCGTCTGAGCCGGCGGGCTGCACCACCGCCGCGGTCTTGAAGGCAAGTTTGAGCGCTTGCAACGCATCCCAGTGTCCCCGGACACGGTGAGGACACCGCTACTCCCGGGCATCTTCATCAGGTTGTACGCTGGGTGAGTTGCGGCCATGAATCCGGCTAGTGCCGGGTAGCCGAGGATGGCGTTGTATGGGAGGCCGATGGGGCCGATATCGAAGTTGATTAGCTCCGTGCAGAAGTTGTCGTAGGTGCCGAAGGTCACCGGAAGGCGGATCTGCCCCAGGGAGCCGGTGGAGCCGCCTCCGACGCCCAAGAAGGGCTTGCTGGGCTGAAGCCGCTCCGGCGGTACGTGGAGGAGGCTGAAGGCTTCCACCGAGAGCACGCTGAGGCCAGCACCGCCGTCGATGAGGGTCCTGGTGACGGCCACCTGACAGATGGTGGGGGTGCACAACATTGCGAGCGCGCCCGAGCAGGCTGAGTTGGTGGGGTGATCATCCGAGCTAAAGGCCAGATCGTCTTTAGGCGCCGCCCAGCCCGGAGGAGCCCCATGCAGCGCGGAAGCGGCGCCGATCTGGCGGACGAATGGCTTGATGTGGCGGCCTGAAGGTGGTGCCTGCGAGCCACCTAGGAGAGCTGCGACGACCGGGTGCGCCGGTGCAGCGTACTGGGCGAGGAAGAGGCCATGCAGCTCCCCCCAAGAGGCCACGGATGACGTCGGCAGGTGGAGCAGCCACATGCGCAGGACGCCAGTGAGGGCCATGGGAAACAAGTTGGCCATGACCCTGTCGTCGCCCCCAGCTTCGAGGATGGCCTCCTTGTACGAAAGCAGGAAAGCCAGCGGATCGGTCATGCCGTTGTAGCGCGGTGGCATCTCCGGCTTGAACTTGTTCGGCCATTGCACCTGTGGCAAGGCGGGCCTAAGGCTCGGAGCCCCCTGGCCCCCGTGCTGGCGGTGGCAACCGGTGCGGCCGGCGCGTCGCCCATCATGAGGGCGAACCGTGGTGTTGGCGGAGGGCGGGTTGGTGGAAGGGAAAGCTCCGGTGCACCCCTACCTGGCGCGCCAAATGTCAGATTTCGGGTTCCGGCAGACCCTCAAGGTTCGAACTCTGGGGTGCACGCGGAGATCACGCCTCCTGCCTACGCACGTCTCATCGCCTCGCAAGGATCTAAACTACACGAAGAACAACACAAGGGACATGAGGTTTATACTAGTTGTCCACCATTGTGGTGTAATACCATACTCTAGTTTGTGGTGTGGTGGATTGCCTCAGGGGCTGATGATGAATAATACAGGGGAAGAACAGCCTCGGGAGGGGCTCTTCTTGGCTGGCGCGATGAACTGCTTAGGTGAGTTCAATCGCCTCTCTCTCGCTAGTCTACTCGAAATCTGGATCTCTAGTTGCCCCAAATATCCTCCCCTCCACTCTGTGGTGGCTAGGTCTATTTATAGAGAGAGGCCCTAGGCCTCTTCCCAAATATTGAGCGGGAAGGGCGCCAACAATTGTCCATTTTGAAGGGGAACATCTAGTACACTTATCCTGGCTAAAGTCGGTCGTCGCCTGCCAAAGGCTCTGACGGTGATGCCGGCTTGGGCTCCACGATGACCTCCATCCTGCCATTCTGCTGGTCTTGTTCTTGTCGCACCGAAATGGTTGCCTTTGCTTGATACTCTTGCCTGTGCTTGCCCCCTTTGCACCAAGGAGGAAACAAGGACTCTGCGCAGGCTGGCGCCCGCCTGGCACCCTCCTGGTTTCAGTCGTCATGGCTTGCGTCACGGGTACCTCGTGAGGCACCCCGCCTTGATCTCTCCGCCTCCTCGCGAGCCAGCCTGACGAGGCTGTGCCCGGGGAAGCCTCCTGTCGTCCGCCCCGCGAGGCTCGGCCCCTCGCGAGTGTCTTGAACATGTGTTGATGAAGATGGGCCGTACTGGGCCACTCCCTGAGCCATGCCGCAGGCCGCAGGCAGGCAAGTCTAGGTACCCCGTTCCCAGAACGCCGACCGCACCGCTTGCACCGTTGGATGTGCGCGAGTGCCTGGAACCCACAGAGCCTCTCCGCGCGGCATTTGGTCACCGGAGGGCAAAACCCGCAGCCCTCCGCCATCGCGGCACCTCGCCGGCGGCCTAACTCTGGTGAAGCCGACGTGGCAACGTCATTAGCACTAATGACGGGGCTAACTACCCTCCTCTGTCACTGACTAATGAGCCCCAAGGCCTAATTAACCCTGCTAAGCTCCTGTTTAGACTAAACTAACCCCACGGGCCCCACAGATCAGTTTGACCTGGACCATGCCCTGTTAACTCCTTACGTCATGCTGACGTTATGCTGACGCGTTAAATCATTTACTGGATTTTGTTTAATTCTAAATAATCCAGGAAAATCCAGAAAATGATTTAAACTTCAAAAATTCATAGAAATTCAACCGCAACTCCAAATGAAAAGTTTTATATATGAAAAACTATCAGAAAAATCCAATCTATCCATTTATGCTACTTTCATGAATGTTCAACCAACTTATACGCCCTGTATAAGTGAAAAACATGATAATGGCATTTTAAATACCCCTTATGGAGTTTGCATATGAACCCTTGGTTCATATGGACTTCATTTAAATTGTTGCTAGATGTATTAGTACAAATCATAGCATATTTCCATGTCATGATCATGCATCATATTGATGCATTTGCACTGATTGTGTTCTTCTCTATTGCCGGTGCTTGTCCCCTCTCGGTAGGCGTATCCCGACGATGAGTTCGATGACACCAATGAAGAGCTATAATATCTTCAGAAGTGCTAGGCAAGCAAAACCCCCTTGTTCATTCCGATACAATCCCACTCTCTCGCTCCTGCTCTCTTTTACTGCATTAGGACAACAACGATTCAACTGCTACATGCTGCGGTAGTTGAACCCCTTATCCTCTGCCCTGATGTGCCTACTCATTCATGCTTGTTTGTCATGCCTGCTACTGCTTGGAGTTGAGTCAGGTCTGATTCATCGGGGATGAATTGGATGTGGTGAACTTGTCCTACTGTTAAGAGCTAAGTCTGTGAACACGATTTGGTAAAGGTAGCGGTGAGAGGCCATGTAGGAGTACATGGTGGGTTGTCTCATTGAGACCGTCCTCAGGAACTGAGTTCTGTGTTCGTGATCGATGAACAGCTACTACCACACATTGGGTTCCGGTAACTCGGCCCCTCTCGACTTATTAATCAGCCTGATCTCTGTCCAGGAGTTGCAACTAGTTTCTGGTGTTTGTAGGTAGTGTTAGTAGTCTACCAAGTGGCACCCGGTACAGGTGGGCTTGGGACAGACTAGGCACAGTGGCCCGGTGTACCAAGTGGCACCCGGATGGTGGGCTTGGGAACCCTGCACACATCGTTTGGGGTCGTGAGCGACACCCCGGCCAGATCTCCTTGCCGATGGAACCCGTATAGGCGATAAACCTGGACGAGAGACTTGTGTGGTTAGTCAGGTCGTGGCCTACCCCCTCGCTGGGATTCCGCTTGAAGGTTGTCGAGTACATGTCGTGTAAACGGCGATAAGTGGTGAGAGCATGTGTGAAGAAGTACACCCCTGCAGGGTTAACATTATCTATTCGAATAGCCGTGTCCGCGGTAAAGGACTTCTGGGTTGCCTGTACAGTTCATAGACAAGTAAAAGTGGATACTCTAAAATGCACAAGATAAGCGTGAGTGCTATGGATGGCGTTCTCGTAGGGAGACAGGAGCGGATCCATAGTGGTGTATTGATATGGTGAATATGTGGACTCGTGTGCGGCACCTCAAAAGAGTTACTTGCAGTCGTAGTTCAGGATAGCCACCGAGTCAAAGCTGGCTTGCTGCAGTTAAACCCCACCATCCTCTTTGTTGATAATGGTGCATATGTAGTTAGTTCTGATGTAAGTCTTGTTGGGTACATTTGTACTCACGTTTGGCTATTTTATGTCTTTGCAGAGACTTTCGTCTCACTAGTAATTTCGCGTGGACTTGGACGTTTAGCTTGTTACCTCAGCTACGATCTTGTGCCCTCGGCAGGATCTAGTAGATAGTCAGGCTTCTCAGCCTTTTTCATTTATAGTTGTCTATACTCAGACATGTTAAGCTTCCTCTTGTGCTTTGACTTGTCTGCTCTGAATGTTGGGTCATGAGACCCATGTTTGTAATATCTCGCTCCTCGGAGCCTATTGAATAAAATACTTGAGTTGTAGAGTCATGTTGTGATGCCATGTTGTATTTGCACATATCGAGCATATTGTGTGTATGTTATTGAAATGCTTGGTATGTGTGGGATCTGACTATCTAGTTGTTTATCCTTAGTAGCCTCTCTTACTGGGAAATGTCTCCTAGTGCTTCCAATGAGCCTTGGTAGCTTGCTACTGCTCCGGAACACTTAGGCTGGCCGGCATGTGTCCTTCTTCGTTCCTGTGTCTGTCCCTTCGGGGAAATGTCACGCGGTGTCTACCGGAGTCCTGTTAGCCTGCTACAGCCCGGTTTACCGGAGTCCTACTAGCCCAGTTGCTACAGCCCGGATTCACTCGTTGATGACCGACACGTTCGTTGCTGGGTCATGTATGCCTGTCCCTGTAAGTTAGTGCCACTTTGGGTTCACAACTAGCCATGTCAGCCCGGGCTCCTTGTCATATGGATGCTAGCGACATTATCATATACGTGTGCCAAAAGGCGCAAACGGTCCCGGGCCTAGTAAGGCGACACCCGTGGGAATACCGTGCGTGAGGCCGCAAAGTGATATGAGGTGTTACATGCTAGATCGGTGTGCATTGAGTCGGGGTCCTGACAATTAGTTACCTTGCTGTTTTTATATTTTCAGATTACAAAAACCTATATCTACCATCCATGTTGCACTTGTATCACCATCTCTTCGCCTAACTAGTGCACCTATACAATTTACCATTGTACTGGGTGTGTTGGGGACACAAGAGACACTTTGTTATTTGGTTGCAGGGTTGTTTGAGAGAGACCATCTTCATCCTACACCTCCCACGGATTGATAAACCTTAGGTCATCCACTTGAGGGAAATTTGCTACTGACCTACAAACCTCTGCACTTGGAGGCCCAACAACGTCTATAAGAAGAAGGTTGTGTAGTAGACATCACTCAGCCATCTGTAACACCATTGACGGGGCAAAACAAGAGAAGAAAGTTCAATATCGGCAAGTATTTTCCCAACAAGCTTTCAGAAGCTGCCAACAAGGATGTTGCCGAGAACAATCACAAGCTTGCCGGTGAGGAGCAAGCTCCGACAAGAACTCAGGTCCTTGTCGTTCGAGCTAGCGCTCCTGCAGCTGAAGATATGCCATTAGTCCTTGTCGTGCCGTGGGTTCCGGCATGGGCGCGACAGATTGTCCAATTCCTTCAGATAGGAGAACTGGACCAAGAGGAAGCTGAAATAGTAGCCCGTCAGTCTAGTATGTATCAATTCGTCAGCAACGACCTATACAGAAAGAGACCAAATGGGGTGAAACTGAAGTGCAATTATTTGGAAGATGGATAGAAGCTGTCCGTAGAGATACATGGAGGAATGTGTGGATCTCACATAGGATTAAGAGCCCATGTCGGCAAAGCATTCCGGCAAGGCTTCTATTGTCCCACTACCCTCCATGATGCAACTGAGCAAGCAACCAAGTGTGAAGCATGTCAGTTTCATTCAAAGCAATCACATCACCCAGCTCAAGCTCTTTAGATGACCCTCTCCCTGTCCCTTCTTGGTCTGGGGGCTTGACATACTGGGCCCTTCCCCTGCGTTGTCGGGGGCTTTGAGTACTTGTACGTTGCAATCGACAAGTTCACAAAGTGGCCAGAAGTAGAACCAACGACGAAGGTGACAAACAGTTAGCTATCAAGTTTTTCAAAGGACTTGTTTGCCATTTTGGAGTGCCCAACAGGGTCAACACTGACAAGGAACACAGTTCATGAGCCGCACCTTCATGCAGTACCTCGAAGACCTCAATCGCAAGATTTGCTTTGCTTCAGTTGCTCATCCGAGGAGCAACAGCCAGGCGGAAACGGAAAATATTGAAGTGTTGCATGGTCTCAAGATAAAAACTTTTGACAAGCTACACTAGTGCATAAGACGCTGGATTGATGAGTTATTGGTGGTTCTTTGGTCACTCAGGATGACACCAAATCGAGATACTAGCTAGAGACCCTTGTCCCTAGTCTATGGTGCAAAAGCAGTGCTCCCCACGGAACTCATGTACGGGTCACCTCGAGTGCTCGCTCATGATGAACTTGAGAAAGAGAAGCTACATCAAGATGATGCCACGCTCTTGACGTAGATCATCTTCGGGCTGTTGTACGTGTTACACGCTACCAGCAAGCTTTGCGCTGCTACCATAGCCGCAAAGTTCATGCCTAAGGCCTTGAGGAAGGCAACCTTGTTCTTCGGCGAGTTTAGTCCACCAAGAATTCAAACAAGTTGATGCCAAAGTGGGAAGGCCCTTATTGGGTAGTACAAGTGACTAGGCTTGCAACAGTCCGCCTAGAGACCAAAGATGGCACTCCAGTGCACAACTCATGGAATATTGAGCATCTTCGCAAGTTCTATCCGTGAGGCGCGGGTTGCCGGGCGGCCCGGCAACCACCTTTTTTACAAGTCTGCCGACAAGGCATGTAATCCTTTGTACAAAGCCAGGCGCAGACCATGTGCATAGTGAATTAAAGCTAAGTGTTTCACAACTCTTATCGATTCGCATGTTTAGTTATATGTGCTTATTTCTGATGTTTTTTTATGCTTTCCTTAAATGGATGTTAACAGACCATTAAGGTTCCATATCTCTATTTTTCTCAAAGGACAGAAGGTTGCCTCGCATGCAAGTTTGTCGTGGGGAGTGACGGTATGGATACCGATGAGTGAAATTCAAGTTAGTATTCCACGACAAGAAGTAGAACAAATAAAAGTTAAGTTAAAAAACTTCCAAAAAATTCTTTATTGTAGAGCTACTTTCCCTTGAACGTTTTGCCTTTTGTATGGAAAACCTGCACGTGAAGGAACCTTGTCGCGATCAGCTTGCACTCTTATTTTGTTTTGAGTCTGCTCAGCAATTTAAGTAGCTGCACTGATACCGACAAGTTGGCTTGTCGGTAGTGGCATTTCTAGCAGGTTGCTAAGGACACGTTCCTCAAGCGCTCGCAGTAAGTGTGCGCACCGGCAAGTTTCTAAAACAGCATAGGGTACATGAATATGCAAAGACAAATTAAATAGGGGAAAACAACATACATTTCATCCAAACACAGATAGTTTATATTACATCAGAAAACTTGTCTCAGTTCTCACTTAAGAAAAATGTTGTCTTTAACATGGACTACTGGCGACAAGACGAGGCGCGACGACTAGTCCCTGCACTAGCCCTTGACCCTCTTCACCGTGCTCACCATGTTGACAATGGGCCTGACGGCCTCCTCAATTTCTTTGGTGTCAGCATCCTTTGGCAAGGTGGCGAGAACCTTGGTGAAGTTGATGCCTGGGTTTGGATAGCCAACCTTGACGAGCACCTTGAAGAGGACAACTTGGTAGAGTTTGCGTGCTTTTGTAGGAACGGAAGCAGCTCGGTTGTCTCGATTCTGCTTAAGAACATCAACAGCACTCTCGAAAAACATGGTCAGCCTGGCACTTGTGCTCATCATGTTGTTGGTGGACAAGCCAAAGTCCTGTAGACCCATGCTAGCCAATTGAGTAGTGAGCTTGTCAGCTGCATTAACAAGGTGCTTGGTCCATATCTTCACGCCATTCACAAAATCATTATATGTCGCGGTGGCACTAGAGAGCAAGTCCTTGTCATTCTGGAGATCCTTGAGCAAGCCCTTTTCATGAGCTCTGCTCTCTTCAAGGTTCTTCTCATGTGTCTCACCTTCAGCTTGAGATTTGCAATGGACTCCTTGGCTTTGGCAAGCTCCTTGTTCTTGTTAGAAATATAGTATTTCATCTCTATCTGTCTTGAGCATTGAGAGCTCCTTGTTGTTAGCATCAAGATCTGCTTCCAGCTTCACAACATTGCCCTCTAGCTCATTATTTGCGGTTTCTATGGCATTAGCAGTATCAACGGCCTCCTTGAGCTTGCCGGCGTGATCCACAGACTAGGTTGCAAGCTCTTCCTTGTGCTTCTGATCTAGTTCCTTTGTTTTCCACGCGACAAGACTTTCTAATTCTTCATCTTTGTTATGGAGCTTGGCGGTGAGTGTTGCCTTGCACCCGGCAATGTCTTCTTCATGGGCGTCGAGATCAACCTTGCGCCTAATCAGCGCAGCATCCTCTGTTGCTACCATCTGTTTGGCCTCATCATTTGACTTTTCAGCATATAACTTCTCCAGCATGAGCTTTTCTCAGTCTTTGGTCAGCTTCTCCTGGAAGTTGGTCACCTCTTGGACAGCTTCAGCATACCAGATTTGTGTGTTCTCAGCATGCTTCTGGATTTCTGCTTCTATTGCTTCCATGACTTTTGTTCTGGAGTTCATGTTTTCTGATCGACTGCGGAAAAGTGCCTCGAGTTGTTGGATTTGCTATTCATGGACTGGAGGAGCTACTCTTATTTGGTTCTACTACTGTAGGTGCAAGGTTCATCAACAATCTTCAGCCCGACAGGAGTGATTATATCTTCATCAAGGACCTGTCCTTCAACTGGCACCCCAATGCATGTCATGCCTGGAATGCATACGTACAATTTGTCGCCTACCTTGAGGTATTTGCTTTTCGGAGGATCTTCATATGTTGAAGGCTCATACTCGGCAACCACCTTGCTGATAGCTAATGACCATGGCCGGAGTAGCACCAAGCGCTCTTGCGGCAGGAATGTCCTTAGTTCGTCCACTGGTCTCGTTGCTAACCTCTTCAGTAGTCTTCTTGGCGGCCTCTTCTTGCGCAGTCCTAGCGGTCTTATAGGCAGTGATCCCGTTGGCCTCTGCGGCAACATCCTTGGCGACCCCCTCAACATCAATGTCATTGTTCATGTGATCAGTTGGGGCGGATTTGAAGATGGAGGAGTTGTAAACCAAATTCAAGTCAAGTTCAAGAAAACAAAAACAATGAAGAAAAGACAAATGCTCAAAAGCAAGTGGATTACCTGTGTGGGTCTGTTGAGTAGTGACTTCTTCTCCTCCGGAAACGTTAGTTGCCATTGTGTGGCTGCCAACATCCTTGCTTGTCAGCTTATCAATGTGGACGGGCTCATCAATGGAGGATGTTTTCGGCAAGCCATCACCGGGCGATTTAGTTGACGAGGACGGCACATCAAGAGTTGCCTTTGTCTGATCTTCCTGGCGCCGCTCTTCTCCTACAAGCTCGTTGATGTCAGTAGTGAAGATCTCCATTCCAACACTTGCTGGCAGAAAATGAGTAATGAAATCACGTTGGGGGCTGTGCTGGGGGTTACGTCGAGGACTGAGCTCCGGTCCGATGACGATGATTTGTGGAGCGGTCGCGGTGCTTTCCGTTAGCTCGACGCCTGTAGAAGTCTTGGCCCTCTTCGTCTGCCTCTGTGCGAACATTTCTGCATGTCTACGGAAAACGAGACGTAGCAAGTCAGATCAACAAATCAAGAAAATCAAAGATCAAATAATGGAGCAAAACTTCTTACACCTCTTCTTCTTCGGCTTCACTAAAAGCAGAGATATCAAAGTCGATCTCTGCTCCAGTGTTGACGCTGGGAGGTGGGGTTAAAGGAAATATGCCCTAGAGGCAATAATAATGTTATTGTTTATTTCCTTATTTCATGATAAATGTTTATTATTCATGCTAGAATTAATTAACCAGAAACTTAGTACATGTGTGAATACATAGACAAAACATAGTGTCCCTAGTATGCCTCTACTTGACTAGCTCGTTAATCAAAGATGGTTATGTTTCCTAACCATAGAGATGTGTTGACATTTGATGAACGGGACACATCATTGGAAGAATGATGTGATGGACAAGATCCATCCGTTAGCTTAGCATTATGATCGCTACAGTTTCATTGCTACTGCTTTCTTCATGACTTGTGCATGTTCCTCAGACTATGAGATTATACAACTCCCAAATACCAGAGGAACACTTTGTGTGCTACCAAACATCACAATGTAAAAGGGATATTATAAAGGTGCTCTACAGGTGTCTCTGAAGGTGTTTGTTGGGTTGGCATAGATCGAGATTAGGATTTGTCACTACGTGTTTCGTAGAGGTATCTGTGGGCCCTCTCGGTAATACTCATCACTATAAGCCTTGCAAGCATTGTAACTAATGAGTTAGTTAAGGGATGAAGTATTACGGAATGAGTAAAGAGACTTGCCGGTAACGAGATTGAACTAGGTATGATGATACAGACGATCGAATCTCGGGCAAGTAACATACCGATGACAAAGGGAACAACGTATGTTGTTATGCGGTTTGACCGATAAGGATCTTTGTAGAATATGTAGGAGCCAATATGAGCATCTAGGTTCCGCTATTGGTTATTGACCGGAGATGTGTCTCGGTCATGTCTACATAGTTCTCGAACCCGTAGGGTCCGCACGCTTAACGTTCGATGACGATTTGTATTATGAGTTATGTGTTTTGATGATCAAACTTTGTTCGGAGTCCCGGATGAGATCACGGACATGATGAGGAGTCTTGAAATGGTCGAGACTTAAAGATTCATATATTGGAAGGCCACATTCAGACACCTAAGTGGTTCAGGTCGTTTCGGATAAGTTTCGGAGTACCGGGGGTTACCGGAACCCTCCACGGGAAGTTATTGGGCCTTATGTGCCTAGTGGTGGAAGAGAGGAGGCAGGCCAAGGAGTGCCGCGCACCCCCCTAGCCCAAACCGATTTGGACTAGGGTTGGGGGGGGCGGCCCCCCTTTCCTTCTCTCCTCCTCCTCCTTCCCTCCTTCTCCTTCTAGGAATAGGAAAGAGGAGGGGAATCCTACTTGGACTGGGGAGTCCTAGTAGGATTCCCCACACCTGGCGCGCCCCCCTTGGGTCGGCCACCTCTTCCCTCCCCTCCTTTATATACATGGCCAGGGGCACCCCATAGACACACAAGTTGATCTTTTAGCCGTGTGCGGTGCCCCCCTCCATAGTTACACACCTCGGTCATATCGTCGTAGTGCTTAGGTGAAGCCCTGCACCGGCAACTTCATCATCACCGTCGCCATGCCATCGTGCTGACGAAACTCTCCCTCGGCCTCGACTGGATCAAGAGTACAAGGGACATCATTGAGCTAAACGTGTGCTGAAGGCGGAGGTGCCGTACGTTCGATACTTGGATCGGTTTGATCGCAAAGACATTCGACTACATCAACCACGTTAACTAACGCTTCCGCTTTCGGTCTACGAGGGTACGTGGACACACTCTCCCCTCTCGTTGCTATGCATCACCTAGATAGATCTTGTGTGATCGTAGGAATTTTTTTGAAAATACTACGTTCCCCAACAGTGGTATCAGAGCCAGGTTTATGCGTAGATGTTATATGCACGACTAGAACACAAAGAGTTCTGGGCGATAATAGTCATACTACTTACCACCAACGTCTTACTTTGATTCGGTGGTATTGTTGGATGAAGCGGCCCAGACCGACATTACATGACCGCGTTCATGAGACTGGTTCTACTGACGTGCTTTTGCACAAAGGTCGCGGGCGGGTGTCTGTTTCTCCAACTTTAGTTGAATCAAGTTTGACTATGGCCGGTCCTTGTTTAAGGTTAAAACAGCACACTTGATGAAAATCGTTGTGGTTTTGATGCGTAGGTAAGAACGGTTCTTGCTAGAAGCCCGTAGCAGCCACGTAAAACTTGCAACAACAAAGTAGAGGACGTCTAACTTGTTTTTGCAGGGCTTGCTGTGATGTGATATGGTTAAGACATGATGTGATATAAATTGTTGTATGAGATGATCATGTTTTGTAACAAAGTTATCGGCAACTCACTACAAAAAAAAGACACATCCGTGACATTTTGGGCCGAACGAAATTTTTTCTGTCATACATATGACACTTCTATGACGATAATTGTGACAAAACCCGGTATCATCATAGATGTGGTGGGCTCCTACTTCTATGACAAAAATCATGAGAGAAAATGGGCTTTTCGTCCTGGGCGGGCTGGAGACGCAGCTGCATGACATTCTTTGGGCCGTCCATGATGGAAAAAACCATGGTAGAAGAGAGGGGGAGGAAAATTTCGGGGTGTCGCCGGTTACGGTGGGAGGTCGTGGGCCGAGTGATGCATGTTTCTCTCGGACGTATGCGCGTGTGTGCGAGGCATTCGCTGTAGCTGAACCCGAGCGAGGCGTTGGGCTCTAACTGAACCCGAGCGATTGCACTGTAGGCTACGCGTTACTGAACCCGAGCGATCCATCGATGGCTGTTAACTGAACCCGATTGAGCGATTCCTTCGCTGCTGCTGCTAACTGAAGCTGATCGATTGGATGAACAGTGACCGTTGCGGGGGGGTTTGGATGAACAGTGAGCGGTGGCGTTGCCTCTGGATGAACAGGACCCCATGATGTGGAGGGTTGGATGAACAGTAGAAGTTGGAGGGGTGGCCGTGGAGGGGTGGTTGAATAGGACCCCATGGTGTGGAGGGCTGGATGAACAGTGGATGATGGAGGGGTGCCCGTGGAGGGGTGGTTGAACAGTAGCCGGTGGAGTAGCGCGCGGTGGAGGCTAGATGAACAGGAGCCCGTGGAGGCTGGAGGAGGTCGACGGTGGAGATGAACAATATCCCGTGGATTCCCGTTTTGCGGTACGCCACACCCCTCCCCCCCCCCCCCCCCCGTTTCGACCGTATCGCTCCAACACAAGTCCGTTTCGTCCGTTTTATGGTATGCCACACCCCTCCCGATCAACAGGACCCCCGTTTCGACCGTAGGAGGTCCGTTTCGTCCATTTTGCAGTACGCCACACCCCTCCTGATCAACAGGACCCCCGTTTTGACCGTAGGAGGTCCGTTTCGTCCATTTTGCGGTACACCACACCCCTCCCAATCAACAGGACCCCGTTCTGAACATAGGAGGTCTGTTTCCTCCATTCTGCGATACGCCAGGCCTCGTTTCCATTGCCTGTTCCGTCCAAGCCCTCCCGATGAACACGACCACGCAATCCGTTCCGACCCAGCCTGTTGGCTCCCACGCGTTTCGTTGCCTCCTGATGAACACGACGCATTACGTTGCCTCCCCATGAACACGACACATTCCGTTGCCTCCCCATGAACACGACGACAACGTTCTTTCTCCGTTCCGACCCAGCCATGTACATGAGCCCTCGTCATACGTATGCGCGAGTAGACGTTTGAGACCCCGCCCGTATGTACACATACGTGGCCGTATTTTCTTTCTTGCACCCTGGCCGTTGTACGTACGTGTACATGATACGTGCGCGCCTCTACTACGACACGCGCGCGCCTCTACATCCATCAGTATATATGTATGTACACGTTCGCGACCAGAATGACAACGCTACGTATGCTTCGACCAGGTGGGTCCCGACTATCACGCACTTCCTTGCTTGTGAAGATGTAGCTGGTGGGTCCCAGCAGTCAGGGGGGCGAATCGTTTTGTTTTTTTATTTGCTCGGACGCACTTCCTTGCGTGCGAAGATGTAGCTGGTGGGTCCCAGCAGTCAGGGGGGCGAATCATTTTGTTTTTTTATTTGCTCGGACGCACTTCCTTGCGTGCGAAGGTGTAGCTGGTGGGTCCCAGCAGTCAGGGAGGAAATGTTTTTTTTGTGAAATATGGTGGCCCATCCGGTGGGTCCCCGCTGTCAGGTGGAGGAATAATTATTTTGCACGTAATAAGGAAGCACTTCCTTGCTGCGGCCGTGGACCAAGCTGTCAGCGTCTCCACGCACAGTACTCTTCCGATGGAAGTCTTTCGTTGACCACATTGACCACGCCACGCCGAGAGCACTACGGCGGTGGACGACGGCGAGGCCTAGGAAGGGGAAGACACGGAGGCAGGGAAGACTCGGCAGTTGTTTCCCACGCGGAGGGGAGTACGACTATACGAGGGTTTACTGGTTCGTCTGCCATCGCCGGAGAATAACAGCAGGTGTTGGTGAGTAGAGGGATGGCTAGGCCAGTGATGGGAGTACGGTGGGGCGGTGAGGCCTGCGCGGCAGCACAGCCGGCCGAGGGGAGGAGGGAGCAGGCAGTCCCGCCGGCGCTTGTTTGAGCGGCTGGAGCAGGAAGAGCAAAGATTGAAGAAGCACGACGGCCGTTGGATGGACATCCAACCGTCACTACTTGTGCGTCAACCTTTTTTTAGGAAAGCCTCAAATCTGTGGAAAATAGCATCCATCCCCTCTGCCATTATTTCTAATAATTTGCAGCCCATTTGCTAATTCTTAAGGTTTTTTTGGAGCCCATATTCTTTTTGTTAGCATTACAGCCCATATAGTGGCCACGGTTAAAAAATTATACGAAATTTTGCATATTTCGGTGCAGTCCAAACTATTTTTAATCCCGAAATTTCGACTCACATTCAAACAGATTTTAAAAATAAATGTATATCAATATAAAATCCAACAAATTCTCCATGCAAAAAAATTAATGTAATTTAAAATCTTGAAATGAAAAAAATATATTTGAAACTAATTGCCGGTTTGATGTGTTTTAAAAATGTACAGCCCATTTCTCATTACTGATGGGCCATTTTCTCGGCCAGCCGAATGAAAGCTCTCCTCATCTTGAAAGATTTGCAGCCCAACAGGCCTGACAAAGCGACTTACTTGGCAAATCACAAAAAAAACTGAGCTGTGGCCGTGGACCCAGCTGTCAGCCTCTCCACGTACAGTACTCTTCCGATGGAAGTCGCTCCTTGACCACGTTGACCATGCCGCACGGAGAGCACCACGGCAATGGACGACGATGAGGACTAGGAAGGGGACGGCGCGGAGCCGGGGAAGACGCAACAACGGAAGCCCGCGCGGAGAGGAGCAAGAGGGTTCACTCGTTCGGCTGCGGTGTGAGGCTGCCGTCGCCGCAGGGCCTGGCCAGCGGTGGGAATAGTAGGGGCGGTGAGGCCTCCGCGGCAGCACAGCCGGACACGGGAGGCAAGAGCATGCGGCACGACCGGCGCTGCTTTGGGCAGCTAGAGCAAGAAGACCAGAGGTTGAAGAAGCACTACGGCCATTGGATGGACATCGTACGGTCACTGGAGCTAGAATCGTTCATATTGACTAAGTTGACAAAGCCCTTCATCCCTGTCAACTTAGTAGGCCCACAAGTCACCCTCCCACCAAGGTGAGTCCCAGCTAGCAGGGGAAGTATTCATTTTTTTTGTACGTAATAAAGAGGCACTTCCGGTGGGTCCGAGCTGACAGCGAGGGGAACATTTTTTCGTGAAATACGGTGGCCCGTCCGGTTGGTCCCAGCAGTCAGGGGGGAAACATTTTTTTCGCGAAATAAGGTGGCCCGTCCGGTGGGTCCCTGCTGTCAGGTGGAGGAATAATTATTTTGCGCGTAATAAGGAGGCACTTCCTTGCGGCTGCCGTGGACCCAGCTGTCAGCCTCTCCACGTATAGTACTCTTCCAATGGAAGTCGGTCGTTGACCACGTTGACAACGCCGCATCGAGAGCACCAGGGCGGTGGACGAAGGCGACGCCTAGGAAGGGGACAACACGGAGCCGGGGAAGACGCAGTAGTGGAAGCCCGCGCAGAGAGGAGTACAAGGCTTCACTGGTTCGACTGCGGTGTGAGGCTGCCGTCGCCGCGGAATAACAGGGGGTGTGGGTGACTGGAGGCAGGAGTAGTATGGGGTGGGAGTAGTATGGGGGTGGTGAGGCCTCCGCGGCAGCACGGCCGGCCACGGGAGGCAGGAGCATGCGGCACGACCGGCACTGATTTGGGCGGCTGGACCAAGAAGACCAGAGGTTGAAGAAGCACTACGGCCGTTGGATGGACATCGTACGGTCACTAAAGCTAGAATCGTTTATATTGACTAAGTTGACAAAGCCCTTGGTACGCTCCAACTTAGTAGGCCCACAGGTCAGCCTCCGAAATGGTGTGCCCCAGATGTTAGGGAGAGGAATCATTTTTTGGGCAGCTGAAGCTAAGAATATCCGAGACTGAAGAAGAAGCACGACATCCGTTGGATAGACATCCAACGGCCACTGCTGCTAGAACCGTGTGTTGACTACAATAAGTTGACAAAGCCTTGCATACGCGTCAACTTATTTTTTTAGGGGATGCGTCACTTAGTAGGCCCACAAGTGTGTGGCAGAGAACTTATATCCCATTTGCATTTTGTAAGAATGTACAACCCATTTTTTAATTCTAATGGAATTTACAACAGCCCATTTACAGTTTGTTAAAAGTACAGCCCATTTTCTAGCTAGGACAATGATTAATAATTTCAACCAACCGTTGAAGACAGAATTCAATAAAATTTCCCACATTTTGATGGGATCCAAAATATTTTTATCCCGAAATTTCTAGTCAGATTAAATATAAATTTGTATTATGTAAAAATCCAACGAAACATTGCGCGCGTAACAAGGAAAATTTAAGATTTTCAAAATCCATAAATAATATTTTATAAACTAATTTCGTGTTTGGTGCATTTTTTTATAGTTACTGCCTAGTTTTTATAATTACATCCCATTTATTATTTTTAAAGCCCATTTTCCTGTTAAGCCTAATGCATCCCTCCTAGGAAATATTTGCAGCCCGGCGGGGCGGAGAATAACAAGTTGACCTTGCCTGGGTATTCCTCAAAAAGACGTATAGCTGGGCTAGCCATTTTCATCTTGAAAAAAGTAGTATCTGGGCTGGATATCTGGCCTGGGCTAGATGGGCCACAGCCCGCCCAGTTAATACCCTACTCTCCTCTGAACAACAACGAAATCATCGCCAAGAAAAACTCTGCAGTGCTCACGCCTCAAAAACACAAATACTGCTCGAGCTGCTTGGTCCCAGCTGTCGGCCGCACCTTGTGCAATTCTCTCATTTATATTGACTACATAGGTTGGGACCGTGATGTCAGGAAACCAGGAGAAATCAAAAAAACATATAGTTGTAAATAATAAGGAGGCACTTGCGTACGTACGGCTATGGCCCTAGTGGGTCCCTAGTGTCATCCAGTCAAAATAAAGTCATCTCCTGAATCCTCATGTTCGTTGACGATGTTAACAATGCTCGGTGCCACGGCGAGCGCAACAACTCAAAGGACAATGGAGAGGGCCTTGCGGGCCCTACGGATGGTCTGATACAGCGCTCGCTACTCATTCAGGAAGCTAGGATCATCGGACACCTATGAGCACCTTCGAGAACCTAAGACGGCATGAAACGATAAGGCCGCGCTTGGGAGCTCTGGTTTATTTCAAACTTATATTAACATACAAGTGTAATTTACTCGTCATCGGAAGGCCCGAGGTTTGTAAGTAAAACTGGCGGGTTGCGCGTGTATTTTGAGAGACCAGTGTATATTTTACGAGCACTGCTATATGGACGACATTTCCAGAAGATACATGCACGACGTGTGTATCATGCCATCCATGGGCAAGGCTGAAACAACAGCTAACGGCTGGATTAGCAATCGTCCGAGTGTCGTTCAGCATTTTTATCGTGTGTGAAGTACTTCCAATATTTTACTAGTCGAAATCGACCAACCAAGCGCCTTCGCCCGAGACCATCTTCTTTAATTTACAAGCTTCAGTTTTACAAGCGGTTTTGGTTGGAAAACGACAATCCAATCACGGCCTAATATCATGAGTTGGTTGGAAGATCATATGGTTTCACGTCTAACCTACCCGACATGTCGTATAGGCTATGAATGAAACATCAGACGATGAACTTCTTACGCACGGAAACAACAGAAAAGGATGATCTTCTTAACAAGCAAATCACTGGCATTAGATCGACATGCAAAACAATACGAAGCATTATTCTCAGGAGGCATGGTGAACAGCTCGTGATGCCGCATGCCACAACATTCCAAGCTCAACTTTGCAATCAAACACAAGGACTTGCATTGCAAAGACAATATTCAGAACAAACTCTTAACACATGAATATCTCAGCAGAGTAACTATTCACTTCTAAACTGAACACAGGAATAGGAAAAAACACTCGACGCTGCTCATAGCAAGGGCATCCCACTCAAAAATATCAAATGCTTGTCTTCTGGCTAACATCAATGAGCAAATTTTGACAAGGTTTTCCAATTCCAATATATTAAACTAACGTCTTCTTGCTAACATCAATGATTAAACTTTGACAAGCTTTTCCCATTCAAAATATGTAATGCCTATGATCGTGTCCTGTCGTAGCTTCTTGTACTTGTTTGGGCACTTTTTGCCCAAGGCACTCCACGTGTTGTTAAATTGCCAATGGTCTCTGCAGACTAGTCATGTCACCGGTGTCTAATAAAACTCTGTAAAGCTTCTCGGTCATTCCTTCTATAATGTACCGCAACCAGTGACTGCTTCTTTCTGCAAAGTGGAACGACCAACTGGACCCAGTAATGCAACAGTTTGCCTTGGACACATTGGCTCCTTTTGTGCAGTTCAACTAAAATCGAAGTCGGAATAAAACCAAGCTTCAATTTTGATATCCCTGTAAGCAACAATAGGTATAAGGGAAACAATTACTGAGAAATAACGGTTGATGAGTTGTCTTAATGGGAAACAAAGCAGGAGAGTAGCAATTCTCCATCAGTGTGATTCATTCATATTGACTAAGACATTATCTTAACAATGCCTTGTTTCAACATGTATAAAGAACGACAAAGCAGAAAAGTACCATTCCTAAAACAATGCAACTGATTCATTTTTAAAGAGACATTATCTTAACAATACCTTGGTTAAACATGTAGAAAGAACTACATAGCAGGATAGTACAATTCCTAACAAGTGTTGCAGTTTTGAACTAAGATTCAGTAGTTAATTAATTCTGAGAGTGGCATTGCTTAATTTTACCAGCGGCATTAGATTAATGAAAAGCATAAATAGTTCCAAGGGAGAGTGGGCGCAACAACAATATGTGCATCCATCTACTTATAAAGGGGGTGATGCAGAGTTTGTTGTAACAAAGCAACAAGCATCATGTCTGGGTTGGTCCCATTTTTGTTAACTACTTAATGGGAAAAGACAGCAATACAATAGCTTCAATTCAACATTTATTTAAAACAGTACCAATACAAGTAGCACAACATCTCAGAGCACACTGCACAATCATGTGGTTGAAGGCCTGTACTGACCTTTCATGAGAACACCAGGATAAAATACGAATCTGCTAACACGAATAGGAAATGCAATCTCCTTTTGTGCAGTTGCTCTGAAATCAAGCAAAGTGTTTCGCGTAGCGAAGCAAAATGTCGCAATTGCAACAAGTTGAATAGATATCATGTGGTTGAGACCAAGATTTGAAACAACTCGACAGGAACACTGGAAACAAATCTCGATCTCCTTTTGTGCAGTTCCACCAAAATTAAGTAAAGTCACCGGTGTGACATTCAAGTTGAATTGCACAAAACACTCTTAAAACATAAGTGTTTCGAGTAGCGAAGCAAAATTTTGCAATAGCAACAAGTTGAATCAATACCCCTGTTTTAACAGAGGCAAAAAAGGAAACAATTACATGCCGATAAAGGAGGATGAAACAAACGGTGACAGAAAGAAGCATCTAACTTATCTTGGATGGAAAACAAAGTAGGATAGTAGCATTTCTAAAATGGTTGCATTGATTCATATTAACAGAGACACTCTCTTGAAACAACATTCATTAAAAAATGTAATTTACTTTTAACAGTGTCATTGCTTTAATTTTCCGGCGGCATTCTTAGATTAACAACAGCAAAATAGCTGTATGGGACATGCTAGCACCATGTGCGTCCACATGTATAAATGGGTGATGCAAAGTATGTAGCCAAGCAGCATATCTGTGTTGGTCCCATATTTGTTCTCGTTGAACTTTTTTCCTGTGTGAGGGCAGCAAATCTAGTCCTGCACAAACTACCTGAACCCCCAGTTTCGTTCCCTTTTCAACAAAGAGATCGGTTCCTTGCAGATGTGTGTGCTGGGTTACCCACTTTTTCCCTTTTCGACCAACAAAGCGGCTGGATAGCCAGTCTATACTACTTTTCCTCCCTCCTTTCCTCATTGAACCACGTCCTAGATTCATGCTCCACCCCACCGCACCTTTCTTTCCTCTTTGAACCAAGACCTAGATTCGACTACAAATCAAAAAAGATCCACATGCAGCTAGAGCAACGACGGTTTCAAAGAAACTTATACCTTAGGGTCGTCGGGATGTGGCAAGGCGTGCGGCGGGAGGCCGGATCTGCCCACACTACGTATGGTAGCGAGGAAGAAGGGGTCGGTGGCCCTCCCGCACAGGCACTGGGTGAAAGAGAACAGCGCAACCGGCAGTGGATTGCCTCCCTCGCCGAAGGCGATAGAGTTAACGCTGCACCTCCTCCCCTTCCCGGTGCGACAGGATACGGACGCCTCCTTCACCCGCTGTGAGGGGGGAGATAGAGACAAGAGGCCAACGCAGTCTTGTTTAGATCTTGTGAAGAGAGGGTGAGAGACTGTGAATATAGCAAACCCTAGCAAATGAACGCTGAGCCTCCAGCGTGTAACATATATGTATTGCGGCGAGCGTGTGGAGAGTGCAAACCCTAGCGAACAAGCGCTGAGGCTCCCGCTTATATATATACTAATGTAGTACAGACTGAGCTCCGGTGCCTTCACTGCATCTGCTTTTGGCTGTATGACAGGTGAGCGAACCACATTTTGGGCCCACCTGTCATAAACCCAAAGGCAGGTAAACTATGTCAATGAAGCTGCATCCATATAGTACTCTCGTGTGTTTACGACTAATATATAGTGGAGTGTTTTTCTTATTCTCTCCATAACAATTGTTTTAAATTGTGTAAGTATGAAACGAAACTCTTTATTTAATGTACAATGAAGAAAACTAGTACTACTTCCGATGAACTAACGATCCACGCCCACGCGTCCTGGTCGCACTTCCTGTCCTTCACGTGTGGTACACTACCCTCCCTTAAGTGAACAACCACACATGCGCCAAATTATCGGAAACATGTGAGAGTATGTACAAATAAAGAATTTTAATTTCAATTATCAAAAAGGTTTGAGAGTATTACAAAGTTTGACTTCAGTCAAATCTAATATGCGGAGTAAATAAAAATGGAGGTCTACTATGTCCATCCGGGTTTTTAGTCCACACCATTTTTTAAATCAAAGTTAATAGCTGGACAAATAAAATTACAGGGGAGCTGGAGACAAAGTTGTGAGAAGGCTTAGAAATCAATACAACACTTATGCTCTTAGTACCAACGTCGATCCTTCTTCGAGGAAACATTTGGTTTATAGCCAATTGTGTGATAAAATTGCACCAACGTGAAAGACGACTGCGTCTCCAACGCAACCAAGGTGAACTGACGAAGGATATCATCTTTGTGCATAACAAGCAAAGAGCACTGATGGAAGACAGCTTGCTTTTCATTGAAAATCGATCAGCTTCACCAGCCAATGCAACCATGAGGCGCAACCATGAGCATCGATAGCTCATCATGGTGATGCATCATACATTTGGCATCAAGTTTGGGTGAGGCACCTATGAAGTTCGACAAATCCTCACCATGGTCTATTTCTTCTTAGTAATCAAGCTCGAGGAAGCAAGAACCATGTGGCAGAGGACAGTGAGGTGGAACAACAATGGCCATCCAATTTTGTGCAGTTCCACTAAAATTGAGGAAGACATGCCCGGGTATGGAGACACGCATCGCTGTTTCCAAAAATATAAAAAACGGTTAATGAAAAGTACACCAACAAACAGAAGCATCATAATTATATCTTGATGGGAACTAAACTAGGATACCCGAGAAAAAAAGCATTTCTTCATTTAACCAGTGATAGTACTACCACCGTATGGACAATGACCGCACAACCACCATGTACTTTTTGTCGAAACAACATGTATACTTCCACTGAGGCATAAATCAGGACAACTTTTCGAGTGGCATTTCCTCTATAATAGTACTAGTAGGTGATGTTGGACCAGCCGACAAACCTTAGCTACTATGCATGGGGAGCTGGGGAGTAGTCGCATAGAAGAAAACCCGCACGCAGCGACCTGGGGAGCTGGACCAGTACAAGAAGTTATACCTCAGGTGGACGAGATGTCGTTTAGGCGGGCGGGCGGGATCTGCCCACACGACGGCAGCGAACAAGGGCGCGAAGGATCTTAGTCCGCGCCAGCATCGGCTCCAAGAGGACGGTGTGCATCGTCTCCCTCCGTCGCCGACGGCGACAACGTCAACGCTGCACCTCATCACCTCCCGCAGCGGACGGGATTCAGAAGGATCTGTGACCACTGGTGAGGAGAGAGATAGAGTGGACACTGTCATCTTGTTTTGATATGGAGAGGGTGAGAGAGCGAGACGCGAGAAACTCTATCAAACAAGAGGCTATAATGGAGTAAAAAAATCTCTCCATATCAGTGGTTTTTAATAGAATACGCGCGTTCCCGGAAAAAAGAAACGAAAACTGGCGGACAATTTGTTAAGGGTCTGTCTAGGACACATCTAGATGTGACATAGTTATGTCACATCTAAGTTGATGTCCACTCTGTTTGTGGTCTATCTTTTTTTGTCCTAGTTTTTTTTTGTTTCTTGTTGCTACATTATATACTTGTGGGAGCTTAGATGTGATATCCTTAAATAACATCTAGATGTGAATTAGACAAACTGATTTTCTAACGTACCAAGAAAGAAAACTCGATCAAAAACATGCCCCCGCTTCCAGGTCGCAAGAGTCGTCGCGCACACACACATAGACATAGACATGCATATCCGTGTTTACGTAAAATTCCATTTCCATCTCCATCTCCAATCATATTTGTCGAACTGGCACATTATTTACGTTGTTAATTATATACGCAGCAATATTAACGTACATCATCTCTTGTTTGTGCACGTCCAGACCGCTGCCACGGCCGGTCTTGACCAACCCGAACCCTCTTCATCACCCGCGCATGCTTCCCGCCCGAAACGGTCAGTGCCGCATTCATGCCCGGCCATAGCGGACGCGACCTCTCACTGGCGCCGGCATTGAAGCTACACGCTGGCCGAGAGAGCGTCGCTCGCGCAGCTTCCTGGTGCACGCGGCTGCTCCGCGTTCAAAGGTCGCAATAGCCGGCTACAACATGCATGTAAAAAGTTCTTGGGAGTCCGTGCTATAGCTAGCTGTCCTCCCCCAACTCTTCAATCTCTTCCAGTAGTGCTAGTAGTACTCCACGGCGCGATCCATCGACAAGCAGGCAGGAAAGTTATCGTATACTTGGTTTGCGGTGAGTGGCATGCCGAGCGACCGTGTGGGGTCGAGCCGTGGAGGAGGGTGAGACACGAACACAACAGACGTGATTTAAACGTTGGTTTTGCTCGATGGAGCGATCCAACGAAATGTTGGTTGCTCTCTGTTTCCATTTTTTCTCCGGAAAAACGGAAACTTTCCACTCCATTTTCATTCCTATTCCAAGGTTGCCCCGTTACAACATTCCATCAAATACAAACGAAAACTAACACGCATGCTGATGCATCTCAATGATTCACAGATCATAGCCAATATTTACTTCGCAACTAAAGAAAAAAGTTGTGAGAACATGTATGAAAGAAAGACTACTGATGGGGTCACTACGACTTAAACCCTAAACCCTAAACATGATTTAATTCCCTAGCCAGGTAGAACCTGTCGAAGGAAAGATGGCTGGCACCCTCAGATCATACGATGCTTTTGTGCAGTTCCACTAAAATCGACCTGAGCATCCCTAATGGCAAAGATATTGAAGAAGTGTGATTAGAATAATAGTACTGGCACTAGTTCATGAGACATAAACTCATCACAAGTAGAAGCCGGTAGAAGTAGAGAAAGATCGACGTGGAGATGGAGCTATGGCAGTGGAGCAAGCCGGCTCCAAAAGGAAGATGGACTACCTGGGATGTTGGGCTGTAGCTAGAAGGGCAGTTGGGACGCACCGACTGTGGGTTTTCTCCCTCGCCGATGTCGACCGCGTATATGCAGAACATTGTTCCCTTCCCCCAGGTGCGGGATCAGGCCCGTCGTTCTATGTTTGTGAAGAGAGAAACCTTAGCAAGCAGGCTCGTAGCTTAGGCTCCTGCTAGTGTATATATAGTGGTTTTCTTTTTCTCTCCATATCAACCAATTTATATTCCTTACGTGTCATTCAAGAGTGAAATGATGGTTGCTTATTCCGACTAACTTACTGTGTGATTTGACTGCTCCTTAGGGGCCCCTACACGTACTCCCCCTATGTGTATGCAACAGCCACACGTACACATGGACGCAAAAACGCGCGTGATGCCCTAATGCATGCATGTCCGAGCACACGATGGAAGACACACGGTCACGCTAAGTGCTCAACCTACACGTGCATGCACACACATACTCAGTCAGGGTGAGCTAGTGACCGTATAAACACCGAAAAATATATATATTGAGCGCAATGAGCATATTATGAAGTCCACTGACCATATTTTTACAAATATACAGTGACAGACAGTGTATTTATCTCGTTTGAAATTAATCCATATTAACCGGAGAGGAGGCGGTATGGACTAGCATTACTTTGGCCTTGTTTGGATACTCTAACTCAGTTAGAGGTTAGAGTTAGATTCTAACCTTGAACTAACCGTGAACTAACTCTAGCCAAAGAGGTGTTTAGATGACAGGGTTAGATGGAGCGCGGATACGGCGAGGTGCATTCACGGGCGTTGCGAGAGGGAGGGAGGAAGAGGACGAGAAGCTTCAAGGAAGTGGCGAGGGATTTGCTACGGCGAGAGCGAGAGAAAAATGTGTTTTTTAGTGCTCCAAAGAAGAACTAACCCAAATAAGCACCTCTTGGGCGGGTTAGATTTTTTGGATGGGTTAGATGCTTCTAACCCAAACTAACCCTCCTGTTTGGATACTTTTGGGTTAGATGAGTACAAACTAACCCAAACTAACTCTAACCCATGGATCCAAACAAGGAGAAGCTTGCGCGCGGTGGCTCGCAGGAGAAGGAGAAACTTTTGACTAATGCAAGCTCTCCCTCGCTCAGGCGGTGGACGTGCAACAGTTAATTCGGTGTCAGATTGCCAGAAGCATACACTATACTACTAGTGCTACTATTATTTGACTTCCCGAATAGGCGAACAGCCAAGCGCAAAGATTACTAGTACTAGTACTACTAATATAGTCCATAAAGGTACGTACTATACTAGTACTAGGAACCGGATGGAGGAGCGTCTGCACTCTCATTATAATTTTAAAATGTGATAAAGCAATCTTCAACACATTTGGTTCTCTTCGAGGGTTCTCGCATGTGATAATGGAAGTTGATTTCATGGAACACTCGCCACAATTCTCGCTTAATTCTGACTCATATCCTGTTACAAATAGTAGCGCTCGGTAATATTTCATCTTTTTTTGTTATTCAGCATGTAAACAGGTCAGCAAACCTTGCGGCACATCTTCGTGCGAACCATGCTTGTTGCACTTTGAATGTGGCCGAGAGCTGGCTTGATGAAACACCTCGCTTCCTACTTCTTTTTTTGCGGGGTACCTCGCTTCCTAGTGACCAGTGTCTTGGATGATCGTCCTAAGAATGCTTATATATGAATAAAGCTCTCTCATTTACCCGCAAAAAAGATTAAGCCATATTAACCGGAAAGGAGGGATTATGGACTAGCACTACTTTTTGGTGTGTCCTGTCAACTCGCAGAACGAGGAGAAGCTTGCAGGACAAGGTGAAGCTCGCTTGCGCCTTTTGACTAATGCAACCTACCCTCGGTGGACATGCATCAGTCCATTCGGTGTCAGATTGTCAGAGGCATACACTGTTGTACCCAACATGCGGAGTACCATCATTGTTCGACTTCACGAAGAGGCGAAGAGCCAAGCGCAGTACTACGAGTAGTACTACTACTAGAACCGAATGGTGGAGCGTCTGCACTCTTATTTTTTTATCTCTGATAAAGTACACGTTTATTCCGGAGAAGGGCGGAAAACGGTAGCCCAACATGTAATGAATGATATCGATCAACCAACCATGCTCGAATATATCTTGGCCTCCATGCGAGCCCGTCTGTGTGTTCTCGCTCCTCGTCTCTCTCAAGGAACGACAGGTTGGCTCTTTGCCGTCAATTGAGATCGGTTTGCTCACACTCCTGTCCCACATGTCAGTGATATGCCAAGAGGAGGTGCGTTGACCGACTGGCCATACGCGTACTTGGTTTTGAACCTTCATACTACTCCTCCCTCCATCACAATTTACAGGGCGCGCTTCATTATGATGCATTTCTCTCAATGCATTTCCAACACCAGAGAGACTTTAGACGCGTTTGGTTTAACGCTCAATTAATTAGGGCGTGGTAACCGCAATCAAGTCCACAATTTTCTCTCCATGTACTCTGTACTACTACGGAGTGGAGTAAGTGCAAGCATGTGTGTACCCGGGGTGGAAGCGCTGCATGCATGTGTGTACGCATTATTCCCTCTTGTAATAGACGCCGTGCGATAACTACCAATGCTATTTTTCAAGCCGATCGCTAGTCGCCTTGGTCCCACAGATCTTTTTTCTTTTTTCTGAAGCGCGCTGTATAAACAGTGACGGATGGAGTAGTATGAGCGGATTCAAAGAAGAGCGTACTGATGGTTGCTTCTTCAGAGCAACTTACAGTGGGAAAGGTGGGGCTTATGATTTGACTGCTCATTACTCACTATTAATGCGGCGCAACGACCGGGCTGAGTCTCCCATGCGGTTGTGCACTACCCCCTCGGTTCTTAAATATACTCCGAAGTATATTTATCTTTCTAGACATTACAACGAGTGACTACTCAAATATTTGTCTCTTTAGAGATTTCAAATGGACTGGCACATACGGATGTATATACATATTTTAGAGTGTAGATTCTCTCATTTTTCTCCGTATGTAGTCACTTGTTGAAATCTCTAGAAAGACGAATAGAATATTTAGGAATGGAGGGAGTACACATACGAAGCAAAATGAGTGAATCTACACTCTAAAATATGCCCGTTTGAAATTTGTAAAAAGACAAATATTTAGGAACGAAGGAGTATAATTTTGTGCATGGCACTTGGACCCGGATGATGCAGAGGCTTCTGGCAATGCTATCAAGCTTCCATCATTTGTTTACATAATTTACGTACTATAAAAATAATTTTCTAGTGAGACATGAAATTGTACAATGGTGTGAGCTTTCAGCTTCTGTTTCGCGTGTCTTGCCATCGATGCTCTTTCGGAAACAATAAAAAACTAACTTCCTTGCTAATGCATGTCAATTATTAGCAGATCAGAGCTAATAATTACATCACAACTGAAGGCAGAGTTGTGAGAAGGTGTTAAATTAAAATTGATCCATGCTTTCATTGGCAGCAACGTCCCCCTAGCTCTGTCTAAATCAACAAGGCATGTTGGGAAAAAAAGTAGCTGTCTGGAGCATACAACATTCCGATCATTTTGTGCAGTTCCACTAAAATAGAGCTGAGCGCCCCTGTTCCAAAGATATTAAGTGTGATTACGATAATAGAGGACTGCTGATGAAGCAATAAACACATAAATAGATGCCGGTCACCTTTGTAGTATCTCTTAAGACTAACTAGTTGGAGAAGATTAGGCTCGGAGTTGGATGAGGAGGATAGAGCAAAACCAATCTCCCTTTGTGCAGTCGCACTGAAATGTAGAGACGTTGCCCATGTGACATTTTAGTACAACTGCACAAAACACTCTTAAGAAAAAAGTGATTTTGTGCAGTTCACCAAAAGGTCACAATAGCAACGAGGTGAAATGGATAGCCCTATTTGCAAAAAAGAGGTAGAAAGGAAACAATTACTGGCCAATAACAGTTGATGACACATGCAACGACAAAAAAGAAGCATATTCCTTGCCCTAAGGGAAGATAACAACACGGTTGTGTTTGTCTAAAATGGTGTGAGGACGAGAATGCAATATGGAAAGTACGCTGGACGAGCTACGTTTTGGGCAAAGAACTATGGAAGATCTACATGCAGCGACGTGGGAAGACGGGCAGTGGAGCAAGGCCGGAGGGGATACCTAGAGGTCGTCGGGATGTAACTAGGTGAGCAGCGGCGGGCGGAATCTGCGAGAATGTGGCATAGGCCTTGCCGCGTCGGAGCTTGGTCAGAGAGAACGGCGTGTACCGCAGATCGGGACGTGCTGCCTCGGCGCCGTCGAATGGAGAAACGATGCACTTCCTCCCTTTCCCCCGGCGGACGGGATGCGGCCGGATCAGTGACCAATGGTAAGAGAGAGAGAGGCCACCGCACTCCCTTTCCCCTGGCAGACGGGATGCGGCCGGATCAGTGACCAACAGTGAGAGAGAGAGAGCCCACCGCAGCCTTGTGTGAGATACTCTTAAGAGCGACAAACCAGGCACGCAAGGCTCCATTGTATATAGTGAGCGGACTACCTTTTTCTCCATAAAAATCATTTTATATTCTGTGTACGTGCCATTGAGCGCTATAACTTTATTTAAAAATAACGCGGCAACGCATCAAGTCAAACTTTGTTTCGTGCAGGCGTGGTACACGACCTCCCTAGGCAAACAACCACTACAGGCGTTCAAATTAGCATGTGGGCTGCCATTTCGTAAAGAAATGAGCTCCACCATGTAGCCGCGCGGGTGTGGCTGGGCGCGAAGCGTGAGTACGTGCACGGTGCACCTATTCTCTTCTTGTATACGTACACCACCTACGTGGGGTTGTGTGAGAGAGATACAAACCTAGAGAGATATAGTGTGTGGGTTCATGAGAGTTTTTTTTTGGGGGGGGTCAATCAAAAAATGTAACATATGCAATGTGTGTGAAATAGAGCCCTGGATATAACATATACATAGAGGGGGCGATCCACGAGAAGAGAGTGGAGGTATCACCAGCTTGAGGTGTCCATAGAATCGAAAAGAGCGATGATGTGTGTGTGTGCACGCGCGCGATCGATAAAGAGTGCCATCGAATTTTTGTGTGCCCACGTCAAAGATATAGAGTGGCTGGCCTACTGGAACGTGAGAGGGGACATGTGCAGTTTGTCTCTGTGGCATGGATACCTACCTGCAGCGCTCGACTATCGGTGTGTGGTGGCGGAAGAGGGAGGCCCAATTAACTATAGAGGTACAATGGCTGGTATATGTGTGGAGGAGGAGAGAGGCCTACCTCATGTATTAAGGAGATCGATCTGCCTCATGTATTAAGGGAGATCGATCGGCATCCATGCATATGTGCAGGAGAGGAATAAGGTTGGGAGAGAGACAGAGCTAGAGTGTTGGAGGGGGTGGTAGTGGAGTTGCTTCTAACAAATGGTGGGATAGGCTTGCTAGACAAATGGAGGGCATCCCCGCAATATCAATAAGAGAGGAGATGGCTGCTTGTTGTCTGTGCACGTTCGTGTGAGAGACGGGTCAGGAGGCATGCACGAATGATGAGGGGGACGATGTGGATGTGGTAAGCAGACATAACTACATAGGAATATCAATCGCCCTTTGTTAGAGAAAGGAGAGACATAACTTATGAGGTACGTCGATCGATGGGGGGGTAGTTAAAGTCGATCCAGGTATATGTTGGGAGATCGATCGGTATACATGCATGTGTGTGTTAGAAGCAAACGAGGCACGAGGAGAAGGATAGAGAGAGAGAGGGATGCATGTAGGAGGTGGTATGAGAGGCATACTATATCGAGTGAGGAGGAGTGTGCGAGTATGAGAACGATGAAAAGAGTGGTGGGAGTGAGGCATGGACGGTGACAAGAGAAGAGGGCAAGCTTGTGTTTGTGCTAGGCACACCTGGCTAGAGAGGCATATCGATCGATGTGTGCTGTAAAGAAGGAGCTGCGGGGCCTATACACGCCGTGGGTGAACGACCTAAAGTGAAAAGACGAATTTGCGTGATGGAGCTAGAGAATGCTGAGGGACGGTGAGAGGGATGCGGGCGTGTGCATGCACAAGAGAAAGTTAGCGCTAGCTACAAAGATAAGAGGGTTGTGTGGGTGTAAAAGACGAATAGAGATCATATATACTTCATTATAAAAAGCGAATTCGGATATTTGAAGAATTTATCATAGTGTTTTAGACCGACGCATGTGTGAATATATATAACGGTGATACACATGGTGTGTTTATGAACATGTTATACTACATTTAATATATTTTACCTCTACTCTTATAAAAAAATGGAGTTGTTTATGATGGTGTTCCTGCCATCCTGCATTATAGGCCAGCCGATTTATATCTGGCGGATAGCAAGGAAACTATGATGGTTGAAGTTGGCAACAATCATGATTGTAGATTCTTATTGAAATAGAGAAACAAATTCAAATTTAGTTCAAATTGCAGCGGTAGTATAGACATTTGGAATGCACTAAAATGTTTGTATGAGTAGGTTACATGCATTATACAGCAAGCAAAAAAATTAATCGGACTTAACATGGATTCATACTCCCTCCTTCCATCTATATAGGGTGTAATGAGATTTTTAAGACCGCCTTTGACTATTGACAAGATTAATAGTACATGACATGCACAATGTGAAAATTATATCATTGAAAGAACCTTTCATAGACGAAGTTAACGGTGTGCTTTGTGTAAGTTGCATGTCATATATCATTGCTCTAATATTTGGTCAAAGTTAGCATCAAAAAACGCATTAGGCCCTATATAGATGGAAGGAGGGAGTAGCTTTGAATAGCATTTGTATAGTAAAACGGGGCAAGACTCTCTTTGTGTGGTGTGAATAGTTTTATTTTTTAATTTTCTTTTTGGTTGAGGGAAGTGCGAATTGATTTGGTACGTACAAGTACAATATTACTACACGTTAGGCTTGTCCCTAAAATTCAACCCGCTTCTTGTTATATCCCGAAAATTCAGATATCGTGCTCCCAAAACTGGCGCCTTCACAACCCGCGCCTTGCTATCCCGAAATTACAACGCGCGCGAAAACTCCCTCCAGCTGCCAAATCCCGACACGCAAAATCCCCCTTCTAACCCTGAGCCGAAAGGGCCACTAGTTCAAATCGGTGGGGGGGTACTTTTGTAACACACCCTACATTTTGGACAAGCGCGTCCCTAAGTCATGCTTCAGCCCCTCCCATCGCCCCCTTTTCGCCATTCAAAATCCCAGGCTGCCAAAACCTCTGCGGTCCAGCCGCGAAACCCCACCCTCCTTCGTCCGCCACGTCACCGCTGCCCAGCCGTAGCCTATTCCCCGATGACGTCGTCCACCATAACAACTCGACGTCCCTCGTTCACCTCCCCGGATGAGGATCCGTCGTCCATCTCTTCGTCCCGCCGGTTCAGCTACCCCGTCCTCCACCTCCAAGGAGCTGCTCCGACGATCGCCTCGTCTACCGCGGCTGCTCCATCCCCACAGCGCCGCCTTAACCTGCTCCACCGGAACTGCAGCATCCTCACCGACTCCTCGGACGAAGCCGAGGCCTACTCGGTGCCACCAAACAGGTTGTACACTCATCGCATCGCACCTTCTCCTTAACTCGACCTCCCGGCAACGACGGTGCTCCATCCCGCACCCCCATGGAGCGGCTACCTTGAAGCCGGCGCCACGGGCGACATCTCCACGGCGGCTCTCCCCCAATGCGAGGCCCCTTCGACAGCTGCATCCATACCATCCAAATCTGTTGCTGCTGCTCCGGCTCTCGCTCGCGCTGTTGCTGCTGCTTCGGCTCTCGCTCGATCGCTCGCTCGCCCAGCTGCTGCTGCTGCTCTCCCTCTCGCTCATGCTGCTGCTCTACTCCGATTAAACCACACTTCAGTCGACTGAATCGAATTTTGGGTCAGTCAATTTTCAGGGGTTGGGGGTCGCTCGCTGGAGTTAAGGAAGAATCGCCCGCAGCGGGGACGGGGACTCGCCGGATAGGTACCCCACTATCTATCTTAGGGTTTAGGGTGGGGGCAGGGGGCTAGAGGGCTGGCCAGGGCGGCGATGGCGAGTTGTTTCGGGGCGGCGAGGCGTCGCTGGGGCCGGCGGTTCGGCCGGTGGTGGCAGGCGTCTCAGGAGGGTGCAGGTTGAAGATGAACTGCAGACCCTCCCTAAACTACATGTCAAGTGCCTCTCTGCTACCATTGCGTTCAGTTTCGACAGTAGCATTCAGATTCCAAAGTAAATTTTAGTTTCGACTGTTAAGTTCAGAGTCAACCGTTTTTACCTCATCTGTTGTAGTCAGGTGGTTTTTGGTGATGTTAATTTTACATCCATTTTACATCATCTAATGGAGATGCTATTAGAATCCCACTTGAGATTGACGATGTATGTCTTATGCTGCTTCAGCCTTGACGTCTTACGGCTCACCAGAGCTGTTCCAATGACAGAACGATCCATCACAACAGAGCAGTGCCCTGGACGCCGTCTACAGATTCCTCAGATCTTCCTCCACACCTCCGACAGCCACCTCTGCCTCAACAACTTCAGCGACCAACCCAATGATGCTAAGGTCGACGCGGCTACGGCAAAGAGGTTGTACACTTGTTGCTTCACTTATTACTATACATTCATGTCGATCCATTAGGGATATTTTGGTTCAACGGAAAAACGTCGATCCCCTGGTTGTTACCATCACTCTAAATTTCTGCATGCTCTCCTTACATAATCTCACCATATTTTTTTCGTATGCATGTCAGATATTGTACACAGTCATGCTGAACATGTAGAGAAAAAGAGAAGAGTTTTGCGCGGCAATACAATGTCATGCAGACATCGCTCCGTGGTGGGTTCAATGGCAAACCCTCCCCACCCCTCTCCAGATTGTAATCCAGAGGAAGATATCTGTTCTGAGGCGTATTCAGAAGCCGCTGACCACTCCTATTTACCCCCCAAGGTGTTTGCTCTACCTTGGCATGATGATGTTAGTCATATCATGCATATGTTGCCTTGCAGTGCCTACTTTTGACATCATATATGTCATCTGCTTAGTTTAGACATGTTCTGTAATGCCACCTGTTTAGTTTCTATATCATATATGGGAATTATGCAGTCTCATGTCTTTTAGCCAGCCATAATATATGTGAAATGTGCAATGCCATCCTATTTAACCAGGCATCATATATTTGAATGATATCTTGCCCATCCTTTTCTTCATTACATTTCCATTTGTCGACAATGTTTGTACATTAAACTACTCTTCCTGTGAATCAGCCATTTGGGTGGGAGATGGAAAAATCTGGAGTGAAAACAAGGCCTTCAGAGCAGACAGTGCTACCTGTCGAAGCAGATCTCTTGTTGGGTCCCGATAGCTCCTCAGAGATGGATTCAGAGACAGATGACCAGTCCTATTCCCCCACTGAGGTGTATGCTCTAACTTGGCACGGTTATACTGCTCATATCATGCATACGGTGTCTTGCATTGCATAGTTTAGACATCATATACACAATATTCAACACCATGTTCTTAATTCAAACATCATATTGAATGCCCTCTGTTTAGCATATAAATCACATATGTGAATTAAATAATGCGATCATGATTACTTAGATAACATGTAGGTGAATTATGTCATGCGATCCTGTTTAGTTATTCATCATATCTTTGAATTATGTTATGCTATGCTATCCAGTTTAGATAGACATCATATATGTGAAATCATGTCATGCTATCCGTTTTAGTTAAACAATATACATGTCAACTATTTCATGCCCTCTTTTTTCCACACTATCTATTGCATCTATCTCTCATACAATGTCTATACATTCAACTACGTTTCCTGTTTATCAGTCATTTCAATTGGAGCGGGTCATGCCAGTATCTAGCGGAATAAAAACACGGTCTTCAAATAAAACAGTGCTACTACTTGGTGGAGATTGCATCCCGGTTTTACATGCACCAGAACCAGCCCTACCACACATAACCCAAACTCTCGCAGATTGTGCCCCTACTGCGATGGACAGAGAACCAGCTTCACCCAATCTAACCCCAACCCCAGCCAATAGTAACCCAGTTCCTGTTGACACAGCACCATCTCCACGACAAAGCTCCTAAACAAGAGCAGTTAGTAAGGCATCTCCAATGCCCAAAGGGCCAGTACTATCACGGCGAACCCCAACTCCACTAGTTAGTAAGCCTATTCCTGTGGAGGAAGCACAACCAGCCAGTCGTAGTTTAGCATCTATCGCATTTGATGTTGTTAAATCATATGTGCGTATCTTCCCATCTTAGAAATATTATAATAAAGATGAAGGAAAATGCCAGTTCCAGGTTTTTGTCCAGGAGTTATGTGTAAGTAATGTTATGCATGGCAATTACTTTCTTCGTCCCATACATCCTACCTCCATGATGGTTATAATACATCAAATTTTCCCATTTTTCTCTATAGAGAAGGACCGATTTGGAAACTCAGGATGAGGTAACATGTGCTAATACCTCTGCTATCTTCAAGAATGCTTGGTGGCAGTATCAGAATTACCTGAAGAAAACGTACTTCACCGGCAAAGAAACTCATCAAATTCCCTTATGTTCTCCTGAGACACATTTACTGGACGATGACTGGGAACGCCTTATTCTGTACTGGTCCCGAACCAAGAATGTGGTAAGGTCTATGAGCTCATTTTCTATTTTTAAGTATTTTATCCTTGCGTCTTACTATACTCTGTTCATGTAGAACAAGTGCCTAAACCTGAAGAACAACTGTTCTAATTTAAGATTCCATTGCTATCATAGTTCAAAAAAGCGCTAGGCGTTAATTGTGCGTTTTGCTACCGCCTTGCGCTTTACTGACCAAAGCGCATGCTTATGTGCAGTTATGCACAGATTATGCGTAGTTATGTGCAATGCATTTTGCCAACGCCTAGAGCCTAGGCGCGCTTAAGCGCTCGCTTAGGCGCGCCTTTTTCTACTATGATTGCTCTGCTCTTGTATCACTGTATTTACTCATACAAACTTATTTTTAAATTGAAGGATCCAATCGAAACTCCAATGGCACAGCAGGTATGTTCACGCATGTTTCTTTAACAGGTTTTCTCTTTGCATGGGTGCCCTGGGGGGTTTATATAGAACTACTCCCAGGGGTACAATGGTAATCCGGCTATACGTGGGTCCAGATCGTCAGTGTCTACAGTCGCCGGCTTCTCCACCAATCGCTGGGGCCCGCCGACTGGTGGGCCCCGCCGGTTGCCAGCTCTTGGCCGACAGGCCGGGCCCACTGTCCAGGGGTCTTGTCGGCTGCTAGTTAATGTAGCCTCACTCTTGGTGATGATGGCTCTATCGGGGTAAGCCTGGCTACAGTACCGCCGCCTGGTGGTCGTTCACTGTAGCCTTACTCCATCTCATCTGGTTAATGGCGCACAAACTTCCAGGGCAGGGGCAGGCCGGCTGCTGGGAGCCGGCCTCCCCCCAAGCCGGCTGGTCAAGTCCAGCCTCCCTCTGGTATCTCTCTGGCAGGAGGGGCCCGCCGCCTGCGGGCCGTACTGACAGCCTGTCGTGGGCGACATCATGGTCAGCATGGCAACAATGGCACGCCGGACGGGGGATGGCTGCCCCGTACAGCGTACTATGGCCATGCTCGCTCCGGGATTCGGAGGTGGCAGGCTTCACTGTAGCCACACCCTATCTCGTCGCCGTTATGTGGGCGCAAACTTCAAGGGTATAGGTCAGGCCGTCTGCTAGGAGTCGGCCACTCTGATGGCCGGCTGCTAGGAGTCGGCCTACTTCGAGGGGGCTCATAGAGCCTTGCTGCCTTCAAGCAGCCAGCCGATGGGACAGCCGGCCAGGAGAAGGCGGCCCTGCGTCTTGGATGTTCGAGGGCCCAGTCGGCCTGATGTTTTTTGAAGTGCCAGGGGGAGCCAGTTGGGCTCCCCGTGGTCATTTACTCCAATAGTAGTCCCCGAAGCTGGTCGGGCTTCACGGCTGAAAGGGGAACGAGAAGCCCAAGCAGCTTCCTATCTTGAAGAGCCGACAGCTAGGAGTCAGCCACAACCAGTCACACCATCTGGAAAGTTTTGGAGTCTGAAGGTGGCAATCAGATGGCGCGCGCGCGCCGGGCATAGGGCTAGCCACCCATTGTCCGCGCGCCACGCGGCACCTATCGGTTGGACCAGCCTGCCAGCCCACGTGCGCGACGGGACATCGCTGCAGGCTGGGGCCCGCCACTACCAGGCCTCAGCCCATGTGATGATCCTCTATGGCCGAGGCGGACGGTTGGCATTCTAGTGGTAGTTATTACACGCCGTTCAGGCGTGATAATCACGAGGTCGTGGGAGGAGTGGGCGAAGTTAATCCCACGTTCCCCACTCCCCGCCCCCTCGGCTTCTTTGCTCTGCGGCTATAAATAGGGGGAAGGGAGCGCCAGACGCACACGCGCTCTCACCCTCCTCCGCCATGCTCTTCTTCTTCTCCATCGCTACTGCTATCCGCCGCTGCACCGCACCTCCGGGCATCTTGCTGTGCTGTGGTTCGCCGCCGCGGAGCTGCGCACACACCGCCATTGCGCCTTCTTCGTCAAGCTTCTCGTCTTCATGGCGCGCGCTGGAGCCTGGGACGGCTCCAACATCCATGAAGACCACATTGACTTCCTTCGCAAGACGCGGCGGTTGCCCGGCGAGGACTACGTGAAGGTCCACCTCGCACCGGAGCGGGATATCTCACCGCCGCCGGAGGAGGGCGAGCGCGTCATCTTCAGGTCGCATTGCCTGCGCGGCCTCGGCATGCCGGTGAGCGGCTTCTTCCGGGCCTTTCTTGATTTTTACAACCTCTAGCCGCACCACCTCACTCCGAATATGGTGGTGCTGCTGTCTGCCTTCGTCACCCTGTGCGAGGGCTATCTCGGCGTCCTCCCCACCATTGAGCTTTGGGGCGAGTTCTTCTACTCGAAGCTCAGCACCATCGTCAAGAGCGTGGCAGCGCTGTGCGGCGCCTTCGTCGCGGTGCGGAGGCCGGCTGCCGAGAATCCATTTCCCCCCATCACGGTGATAAAGTCGGGGAAGAAGTGGAAGCAATCGTACTTCTACATGAAGAGCGTCTACCCGGAGGGCGACTGGGTCACTCTGTCGGCTTACGTAGCCGGCCCGCCGACTTGGAAGCAGCCTAACTGGTCATATCGGGCCAAGTCACTGTCGGCCTCCGGAGCCGCCGCCGTCTTGGGACTGAGGGTGATAGTGAGGTCGGAGGACCTTACCAGGCCCGACTTGCTGACCGCCTTCGTGGCACGCCGGGTTCTCCCGCTTCAGGGCCGCCCTCACATGATATGTCAGATGAGCGGGCACCGAGACCAAAGTCGGTTGTGCACCAAGGAGATGCCTCACGCGGAGGTAGCTCACTTGGTGAGCTACTTTTCAAACTGCAAGCTCTTGGAGGAGGAGTGGCGGTTCGGCAAGGAGCCGTACTCGCCCGCGAATCTGCCACCAATGTTAAGTCTTCTTCTCTTCTTTTCTCTTTAGATGTCGAGTTCTCCTTGGTCGTCCTGACCAATCGGCTATAAAATAGAGCCCCCTCCTCCAGCCGGCAGCCGGCGCCTCGGGGCTGGAGCGTCAGTTCCTCCCTGATCGGGAGGAGGGCGATGTGGACGACCCCGACTTGGGGACGGCTGCCATGGACGACGACGCCACAGGAGGAGGTGGCGATGCAGGCGGCTCAGGACTCGGGGGCGGCCTCAAGGACTGGCCGGACGACGACGAGGGAGAGGTTGCCCCGCGCCGCCAGCCGGCGTTTGACCAGCAGGGCGCGAGCTCGTCTGCTGCACCGGCTGCCCGAGGTGGCATGCAGAAGCGCCGGGCCACGCCGTCCATGTTCGGCAGCCGGCCGAAGAAGCCCAAGAGCTCGGCCGTGGCGACCAAGCTGGACGAGGCGGCTGCGAAGGAAACCTGCTTCCGCAAGGTGGTGAAGGAGGCACAGATGGTTTCCGCGTAAGTGTCGATGCCCTTATGCATTCTTTCTTCCTTCTTGCCAATGTTCTTATGATTTTTCTTTGTCTTGCATAATGCAGAGCTCCGCTCTCTCTCGAGCGGTCTGTCGCTGCCTCCGTGGTTGGGGCGGCGGGAGGCTCCACCAGCACCCACCGCATGGACCCTCGCGCCGAGCTTCAGGCGGCGATGAAGAGGAACGCGCGGGAGGCACGTGAGGAGAGGGAGGCGGAGCAGCAGAGGGCGGCTGCTGCCAAGGCAGCACAGGTGGCGGCAGAGGAGGCCGCGAGGGCGCAAGCCGATGCTGCGGCCAAGGCCCAGGCGGATGCCGCAGCCGTGGCGCAGGCGGAGGAGGCCTTGTGCAACCAGCCCCCACAGTTCGTCATTCCCCTCCACGCCATGGCGCATGAGGTCCCGGTGGTGTCGCCTAAAGGAGCCGGCGGCAACCAACCGGTTATGGAGAGGGAGGAGGGCGACTCCGTCGCCCCGGAGAAGGAGGTGACTCCGCCAGTGCCGCTGAGGTAGAACAAGGCTGCCAGCCGAGCGCGCCACCCGTGCCACCGGCTGGAGGCGCGCCGGCTGCGAGGGCGGACCTCGTGGTCCAACCTCCGGCACACAAGCGCGTAGGGAAGGTGGCCTCGGTGCCGTACCCGCAGAAGGCCAGGGGCTCAAGCTCGTCGACCCAGGAGCTGGAGATGGCGAGCGTCAGCTTGCTGGACTAGATGCCGGGAGGCGGGACGGTCGTGCTGAATGAGGCGGCGCAGGATATCTGGACTCGGCTTCACGCTCAGGCTGCCACCTTGAAGAACTACAACCAGGAGTTCCTGCGACACGGACGGCCATCCGGGTAAGCCTCTTTTTGCTTTTTGCTCTTGTATTCTTCCGTGGGGGCGCATCAGCACACCCAGTGGGTGTAGTCCCCGAGTTCCGGGTCGGCTGCTGAGCAGGCGGCCTGGAACTTCTAAGTAGACTCAGGTGCTGACTTGTCTTTATCTGCTTGTCTATCCTTTTGTAGGATTATCATAACCTCCGCGCGGCCTCCTTCAACTCCCATGTCCGGGATCTGACTCAGAAGACCGCCGACCTTTATGAAAGCCGGAGTAAGTGTTTCGCCTTCTATCTCTCGTGGGGGCGCGTCAGCGCACCCACTGGGTGTAGTCCCCGAGATTCGGGCCGACTGCTGAGCAGTCGGGCCGGATCTTTTCTGGCGACTTCCTTCTTACTATTTATTCTTCTTTGTCGTCTCTGCAGAGGCCAACGCCGCCTTGCAGCAGCAACTGGGTGAGGCCCAGACTGCGCTGCATGCCAAGGAGGCGGAGTGCAATGCCGCGGCTCAGGAGCGCGACCGCCTGGCCAAGAAGCTGGCTGACTAGGAGGCGAGTCACAAGGCGGCTTGAAGGCGGTGAAGGATAGCGAGGCCTCCCTCCAAGCCGAGTACGAGACCGAGGTGGCGAACTGGGCCGAGTTGAGGTGAGCGCTGAACGACGGCTACGGCCACATCGAAGACATGGTTGACGGTAAGCTGCCTTCCTCTTCGTCCCTTTATTTGCCACCTGTTGCTTGGTCTGACTTCTGACTTTGTGTTTTCTCTTTTCCTCTTTGAGAAGAGTACTTTCCCGGCTACTCTGTTTCCGCCAGCCAGGTCATCGAGGCCCACCGCAACGCGCAGAGGCAGGCTGGTGATGAGATTGCGCCAGATGCTCGCTGGACGCTTGAGGAGCAGCTCTTGGCCATCCAGGCTCGTCTCCAGCCGGCACACCGGATGCTCCGCCGCCTTCAGTGCGTTGGAGCTCATGTGCTTTCTGTCCTCTGGCCTAACGAGCAGATTCCCCACACCCCTGGTCGGACTGCCGACTGGCTGGAGGTGGCAGTCGGCCGCTTCAAGGCGTGGAAGGCCTCTGCAGCCCAGGCAGGCGCCAGGCGGGCGTTGGAGTATGTCCGAGCATGGTATCCTGGGCTGGACCTGGCCCAGCTGGCCACGTTCCGGCAGGAGGCCCATGAGGAGTTGGTGGCTGTGCGACCGGCTATCATTCACCATGCTGCGGCGATTGCCGAGTACACCGACACCAGCGTCTTCATCCCTGAGCTGAACAACGACGGTGATGCGCTGCCGGCAGACAAGTTTGGGCTGAACCCGGTGGATCGTGAAGACTCGGCGGAGGATATCGACTACAGCGACGAGTGTGAAGAGGAGGAGGAAGAGGACGATGAAGACGCCGTGCCAGATGATGGAGCAGCTGTCGTGGGAACGAACACCTATGGGACCGGAGCCCCTTTCGGTCCGGCGGGGGAAGGAGATCGCACGAAGAGCGGATCGAGGTGGAGCACGCGAGCGGTTTTACCCAGCTTCGGAGCTCTCCGGAGAGATAATACTCCTACTGCTGCTTGTGGTTGTATTGAGTTCTTGCTCGAGAGCGTGAGTGTTCTCTCATTTCGAATGCTTCGAACCCCCTGTACGTTGCGCATGGGCCTCCTTTTATATGCTCAAGGGGTCACCGACAGGTGGCAACGCATGCAAGGGTAAAACTGGAAAGGAATTGTGGTTGGTACAACTACCTGAACAGTGTATCCTACCTAATCCTGACGGCAGGGGACAAAGGCATTAAATGCCCGTCTGTGTCGCCCAAACAGTGCAAAAAAGGGACCATCAGGGGAGCCACCGCTCACCACGATGGCACTCTTGTCAGCACCGCTTGCCACCTCGCACCGCTGGCTGCACAGCCTCTCGCCACGCGCGCCTGGAAAGGTCCCATGGCGACACGTTGACGGATGCGTTGGAGCGTGGGTACATAGTGGTGGCCTGCTGCGGCAAGCGCCTTGCCGCGGTCGTTGTCTAGTCGCGCCCGGAAGCTTGTCGCTCGCCGGGCCTTGCCGGGACGCGTAGCGTGTCGCGGCAAGTTCCTTGAAATGCCTCGGTTGGCCTTCCCGGCAAGCTCCTCTTGCCGGGGCCTTGTCTCCTTCCCGGCAAGCTCCTCTTGCCGGGGCTTTGTCTCCTTGACTTGAACACTTTGTTCTTGAATGGCTCCAAAGGAACCATGGAGGACCTTGGCGGGCACCCGGCAAGCCTTGCCGCGGGGCACTGCGACTGCCCGTGTACCAGTTCGGGATACTAGGGTACCCCTACTCTAGTACACCTATAGGAGCCCCCGGGCCTAGGCCACACGCGGTGCCGAGCGCTGTTGGGCCAGGCCCAAAACAGGGCACGGGCACGCGCGGCCTGGGTCCACGCCGTATCTTACTCCGTATCCACCGCCCTCTCCCCTAACGGCATGCGTTGAATGCAGCGTCGTGGGAGAGATCGTGGGTGGTTCTTTATTCGGAAAAGCGGAACGTCCGCCCCGTCCCTCTTTATAAGCAGGGGAAACAGGGGCAGTTCCCCCATCTTGCCCGTTGCTACTTCCAATCTCAGAAATCTCCGCCACTTCCCCCTTCTTCCAAAGCCAAGAAAGAGCAGCGCTCCGCCCCCCATCACCGCCGGCGCCACCAACGTCTTCGATCTCCCCCACCACCTCCGCCATGGCTCCGAAAGCTGGGAAGGGTGTGAAGTCGGCCGAGGCGCTGCGGCTCGAAGCGCTGCGAAAGGAGCGGGCAACTTTCCCCCCGAGCTCGCCGCGAAGGAGCTGAGGGCTTGGTACTACCTCTTCTGGTCGACGGAGACGCGAGCGCATCCGCGCACCCAGGTACTCTCCGCCGCCGCTTCCGAACGGGCTCCGAACGGATACCCTTTCTTCGCGTTGTTCTTCTACTGCGGGCTCTGCCCGCCCTTCTCTGAATTCTTCTATGACATCATGAACACCTACGGGTTCCACCTCCTTGATTTCACCCCCAATTCCGTTCTGACCATGGTAGTTTTCGCACATCTCTGCGAAAACTTTGTCAGAGTCCACCCAAATGTAGCTCTTTTCCGCCATTTCTTCATGCCCCGGGTCGAGAGAGGAGAGCCCCTAGCCGGTGGAATCGCCTGGATCTCGAGAGCCGGCAAGAAGGAGGTCTATCTGGAGGGGGAGCTTCGCAGAAAATGGGAGGAGTGGAGAGCGGAATGGTGCTGGATCGTCGAGGAGAACCCGCAGCCGTTTACTGCCCTGCGCCAAGCCCCAGCAGTGCGCGGCAATGATTGGAGCGCCCTGGCCGCGGACGACGATAAGCTGAAGATTGCCATCACCCGGATCTTGCGGCTCAGGCTTGCCGGGCTTACTGTAGGCGCTGTTGGCGCGGATTTTCTTCGCCGCCGCATCGCCCCCCTGCAAGAGAGGAGGAGACCCGCCTGGGAGTTCAGGGGTCCGGCGGATATCATGAGGCTGCGCCCGGGCCTCAACTTCAATTTCACCATCCTGGAGCTGGATGCGATGCTCAAGGAGCTGTTCAAGCACGACGCTCAGCATCCCGAATGGTTCAGGCTGCCGCAGGGCGTCGTCCCATTGTGCAACAATTCCTCGCTTGATCGCATCCATGCAATGATGCCGTAGTGCGACTCGCATGGAATTGTCCCAACGTGGCAAGAGCCTGCAGACGACGTCGTGCAGCAGTTCTTTGACGGCTTGGTGGAGGTGGCGGTCCGTGCTGACGAGCAGAAGAGCCTCACCCACGACACCACCGACGCGGAGATGCGGCGCATCGCACCAGGGCAGTGGAGGTGGCGGCAGCCGCCGCCGCGGGCGAATTTGGATTCACCGTGGAGGAGGCAGAGTTAGCCGAGGCGGCAAGCCTTGCCGATCGAGACGATCTTGCCGGAGAGCTTGCCGGCGAGGGAGAGCTTGCCGATCCTGAGGCCGAGTCGAGCGAGCCCGCCGAGGGTGCGAGCGGCCTGCCATCTTCAAGCGGCTTGCCACAGGCAGCCCCAGCGCAGCCCCCAGCTCCACCAAGAAGGCGCCTCCGCAGGGCCGGGGACGTAGCAGGGCGGCAGATGGGTCAACAGCCGTTGCACCGCGGGACACGCTCCACCGCGACAAGCACTGTTGCCGCGGGAGCGTCTCACGCCGCTACGGCAACTAGAGCGGGGTCCTCCCGGACCGGCGCTTCTGACCCTGCCGCTGCCCCCGCCAAGCGATCAAGGGAGCCTACTCCTCCGCCTCGTCGCGCCGAAAGAGGGCCGGACTTCGAGCTCTCCGCGCTCAGCTCCGACGAGGAAGAAGAAGAGTAAGATTCTTTGTTGTACTTGTATTTCTTCAATTCTTGCTGTTTTTGTCTTGTATCTGATTTGCTTTACTCTGAACTTATTCCTTTTTAGGACCCTAGCCTAGAGAGCGGCGAAGATAGCCAAGGCTCCGGTGATTGTCATCGAGGACGAGCCCACCGCGACAGCAGGGGGCGCGCCTGAGACCACCTTGCCGGACCCGGCAACTACTCCCCGAAGCAGCCCCCAGCGCAGCCCCCAGCGTAAGTATCTGTTTACTTCCCGTTGTTGGGCGCGCATGGGTGCTCTTTATTTGTTGATATCTGTCTCTTGATTTGTGTAGGAGCAGAGCAGCCTCACCAAGAGCAACCGGAAGCCGCCCCCGAGATGCTATCTGCTTCAACTACGCCGCCAAGGGAGGATTCCCCGGCAAGGGAGCGTTCTCCAACAAGGGAGAAATCTCTGGCAAGGGACAGTTCTCTGGCAAGGGACGGGACCAGCGACCCCCCGGTGGTGGAGCCCATGACTGGAGAGCCCAGCACAGGTTATCCTTCTTGTCAGAAAACTTCCCTTGGGTTCTTCTTCTTCTGATCTTCTTTTTGGATATTTGCTTGACTTTTTCTCCCTCTTCCTGCCTTCAGATCCACCTTCCACGGAGCCGATGGAGACCGAGGCCACCGGCGAGGAGAACGCGCGCGGCAACACCAACGACGCCGCCGCCACCGAAGAAGGAGCTGGCGCTGATGAGCCCGCCGGTGAAGAGGCCGCCAAAGCTGTCGCCGCAGGAGTCGGCGAGGGGTCTGGCGATCGCACTGACGACCCTGAGGCCGCAGGAGTGCAAGGCTCTACGCCGACCGCCGATCCCTCTGCCACTGGTGCAGCGTCAGGCTCCGAAGAGCCCCAGCTCGGCGCCTATTTGAAGGCCGGCGATGGCGTCTTCATCAAGCTCCCCTGGGCGTCAAGCTCCAGGGCGCCGGTCGAAGGAGTAGTCTTTGACAGAGAAGTGCTTGCCTCCGCTGGGTTGACACTGGTCGACGCGCCAAGCAGCAGCAGCGGCGAGCCTGAGGAGTAACAGCTACTGCGGAGGCTGCTGTCGCTCTATCGTGCCCGACAAGCCAAGCTGGAATCCCGGGAAGCGCTTGTCGCGCAGGCGGGAGTGGATATTGAGAAGCATGCGGAGGAGCTCCAGAGTCGCAACCAGGAAGCCCTCCGGTCCATTGCAGAGGAGCGGGCACAGCTTGTCGAGGCGCGGAAAGCCTTCCTTCTCGAGAAGGCTGAAGCCGAAGAGCAACAGCGGCTTGCCGCCGAGGAGCTGTTTAAGCGGGAAGGTGAGTTGGCGCAGCGGAAGGTCAATCTTGACAGCCACGAGGAGGAGCTTGCCGCCAAGAAGGAGCTGGAGGTGAAGGTGGCACAGCTAGAGGCCGATCTCAGGGCGAGGGACGAAGAGCTTGCCGCGCTCCAGCGCGAGCGCGAGAAGGATGCCCTCGCCCACGGTGAGCTGCAGGGTCGTCTCCTCGAGAAGGGCAAGGAGCTAAGCGCCGCCAAGGACTCCAACGCTGATCTTGAGTTGAAGCTGGCTACTTTGACCGAGACGCTGGACGGCGCCAAGGAGCGGGAGGAGGCCTTGAAGGAGGAGATCAAGGCCAACGAAGCGCTGCTGACGAGGGCCACCGAAACCCAGAACACCTTTAGGGAGACTATGGAGCTCTGGACAGAGGGTCTCGTGAACATCGCCGCAGTCATCGACGAGGAGCTGGCGCAGCTGGGGATGGAGGATTTCGGGTATTCCTCCGATGAGAACCTCCAGCCAAGCGCCAAGCTTACTTTGTTCTTCAAGGGTGTGGCGACGGCCCTCCAGCAACTCCAGGAATGGATCCCAAAGCAGCTGGCCGACGAGTCGCGCACAATCTGCGCGAGAGTTCTTCAAAAGGTGTTGGTGAAGGTGGCTTTCCGCAACCCAGGCCTCAACCTCACCAATGTCCTCAGGAAGCTGCCTCCGGATGCCAATCTGGAAGAGCTCAAGGCCCTTGTCGCACCCATTGTGGACAAGGTGAATGAAGTCAAGAGAGTTGACGGCGATCGCGTAGATTAGGCCGCCTGTTTTCTCCCTTTTCTTGCCACTACTAGACATGTTACGAGAACAATCTATTAGAGCTGCGACAAGTTATCTCTGTAATATAACTTTATTTTGGGTATCAATTGCTATGTTATCTCCTTTACTTGATTCCTTCCTTTGTATGTTTTTGCCCTGCGCTTTCAGGGAACTTGTCGGCGCGGGCACCCTTGCCGCGAGCGCTGAGTGCGGAACATCAGCAGCCTGCTGGTGGTGCTGCTACCGACAAGAAACCTTGTCGCAACTAGTCGCAGCACACTTAAGTTGTTGAGCGGACTCGAAACAAAGTAAGGGCGCAACTAGCTACGAGTTGGTTCCTCCGCGCACAGGTTTTCCATACAAAGCACGGTCGTTCGAGGAAGATAACTTACAAAATTTTAAAACTGATTGCTCAAACTTTGGCAACTTAGCTTTTCTGTCGTTTGCGTCCCGGCAAGGCGAAACTTCCTTGAACGACGCCTGGTCCACACCATTATCTCCTCCTTCCCCCCCCCCCCCCCCCCCTGGCAAACTTGTGGGCGAGGGAACCTTCCTTTTGAGAAAAAGAAAGAAAAGAAAATAAAGATCTGGAGCCTTAAGGCTCATTATTGCTTACCGGGGGTAGGTGCTGCACAAAGTGTCAGATAACACATGCAAAAAATAGAAGGCATGAAATTGACAAGATGTGCGAAGCACATGAACTTTATTCATGCACGGGGTCTGCGCCCGGCTTTGTACAAAGGATTACATGCAACAGCGGCAAGACTTGTACAAAAGGTGGTTGCCGGAACAGGTTCCGGCAACCGCGCCTTACGGGTAAAACTTACGAAGATGCTCAATGTTCCAGGAGTTGCTCACCGGAAAGCCATCTTCGGTCTCAAGGCGGACAGCGCCAGGCCTAGTGACTCGATTCACCCGGTAAGGGCCTTCCCACTTTGGCGTCAACTTGTTGGAATTCTTGGCGGACTGAACGCGCCGAAGAACAAGGTCGCCTTCCTCGAGACTTCTGGCATTAACTTTGCGGCTATGGTAGCGGCGCAAAGCTTGCTGGTATCGAGCAGCTCATACAGCAGCCTGAAGATGATCCTCCTCAAGGAGCAGCGCGTCATCTTGTCGTAGCTGCTCTTGCTCAAGCTCATCATAAGCGAGCACTCGAGGTGATCCGTAAACGAGTTCTGTGGGGAGAACTGCCTCTACTCCATAGACTAGAGCGAAAGGTGTCTGGCCAGTGGCTCGATTTGGCGTCATCCTGATCGACCAAAGAACCACCGGTAGCTCCTCGATCCAGTTCTTTCCGCACTTGTGCAGCCTGTCGAAAGTCCTGGTCTTGAGCCCGCGCAACACTTCAGCATTTGCCCTCTCTGCTTGACCGTTGCTTCTCGGGTGAGCAACAGAAGCGAAGCAGACCTTGGCGCCAAGATCTTGGACGTACTGCATGAAGGTGCGGCTCGTGAATTGTGTGCCGTTGTCAGTGATGATCCTGTTAGGGACCCCAAAACGGCAAACAATTGACCTGAAGAACTTGACTGCTGACTGTGCTGTCACCTTCCTCACTGCTTCCACTTCCGGCCACTTTGTGAACTTGTCGATTGCAACGTACAAGTTCTCAAAGCCCCCGACAGCTCGAGGAAAGGGGCCGAGGATGTCGAGCCCCCAGACCGAAAATGGCCAGGATAAAGGGATCGTCTGGAGAGCTTGAGCTGGCTGGTGTACCTGCTTGGAATGGAACTGGCACGCTTCACACTTGGTTACTTGCGCAGTTGCATCCTGGAGGGCTGTCGGCCAAAAGAAACCTTGCCGGAATGCCTTGCCGGCAAATGCTCTTGCGCCAATGTGGTGACCACATATGCCTCCATGTATCTCCGCCAACAGCTTTTGTCCATCTTCCCGGTGAATACACTTCAATTTCACACCGTTGAATCTTCTTCTGTATAGTGTGTCGTCGACATACTGGTACATACTTGATTGTCGGGCTACTCTCTCCGCTTCTTCTTGCTCTTCGGGAAGTTCTCCTGTCTGAAGGAAACGGACAATCTGCTGTGCCCATGCTGGAGCTTGCGGCTCGACAACAAGGACTAAAGGCACATATGCTGCTGCGGGAACATCCGCTTCTACGGCGAGAACCTGCGACTCAGCCGGAGCTTGATGTTCCCCGGCAAGCTTGCCGGAGCAAAACTTGTCGGGAGCGTATGCTTCAACAGAACAAACCCTAGGGCTTGTCGGAGCAGACTGCTCCTCAGCACTCTTGGCGTTGATCTTAGGGACCTTCTTGGCGGCAGCTTCGGGGAGCTCTGCCGGAAAATAGTCACCAGAAATCAACTTCCTCTTCTTTCTCTGTCCAGTTGATGGTGTTATGGATGGTTGAGTCAGCTTGAGCACAAAAATCCCTGGTTCCACAGGTAACTTAAGTGCGGCGCACTTCGACAGGCCATCAGCAATGTCATTCTGAGCTCTTGGAACATGTTCCATCTGTAGGCCGTCAAAGCGCTCTTTTAACTTTCTCACTTCATCAACGTAAGCTTCCATCAACGGACTCTGATAACTCTTGTTGACTTGGCGGACGACAAGCTGCGAGTCACCCCTGACAATGAGCTTTTTGATCCCAAGGTCAACTGCGATCCTGAGACCGGCAAGCAAACCTTCATACTCTGCAGTATTGTTTGTTGCTTGCTCCTTCTGAAAGTGCATCTGGACCACGTACTTGAGGTGCTCTCCGGTGGGTGCGACAAGCAGCACGCCCGCACCGGCGCCTTGCAGCGAGAAGGCACCATCAAAGTACATCAGCCACTCTTTGCTTGCTTCCTTGACGGGGATGCTCGTCTCTGGAATTTCTTCATCTGGTGTTGGCGTCCACTCTGCCATGAATTCTGCCAATGCCCGGCTCTGGATAGTTGAAGTACTCTCAAATTTAAGGACAAAGCTTGACAGTTCCAATGCCCACTCGACAATCCTGCCTGTTGCTTCTGGATTCTGCAGTATCCTCTTCAGCGGAAAGCGAGTGACAACTGTGATCTCATGTGCTTGGAAGTAATGGTGCAGCTTTCTCGAGGCCATGAGAAGGCCGAAAAGCAATTTCTGCACACCAGAGTACCTTGACCTAGCCCCATGCAGAAGGGAACTGACAAAGTAAACTGGGCGTTGCACCATTTTCTTCTGTTTCTCCTCCTGTGTCTGCGCAGATCCATCCTTGTCGGAACCAGAGCTTGTCGGGGAAGCCCCCTGCTTGTCGCTGGATGTGTCTGCCGTGGTCGCTGGCTCATCATCCGCCTCCCTCTCCGCTACTAACGCAGCACTAACCACTTGATTGGTTGCCGCTAAATACAGTAGCAACTTCTCTTGTGGTTTAGGTGCGACAAGTATTGGAGTGGAGGACAGGTATCTCTTTAAGTCTTGCAGCATAGCCTCCGCTTCCGGAGTCCATTTCATTGGACCTGCCTTTTTCAATATTTTGAAAAATGGCAGGGCGCGCTCAGCAGACTTAGAGATAAACCAGCTGAGAGCAGCCACGGAGCCGGCAAGCCTTCATACATCCTTGACGCGCTTCGGTGCTTCAATCTGCTCGATGGCCTTGATCTTGTCGGGATTGGCTTCAATTCCCCGTTGTGACATGAAGAACCCGAGAAGCTTGCCAGAAGGAACTCCAAACACACACTTCTCGGGGTTGAGCTTGAGGTTGATCTTGCGCAGATTTGCAAAGGTTTCATCTAAATCTTGAATCAGGGTTGCCTTGTCCTTGCTCTTGACCACTATGTCATCCATATAGGCTTCCACATTTCTGTATAATTGTGGCTCAAAAGCGTCATGGACTACTCTTGCAAATGTTGAACCAGCATTCTTCAAACCGAAAGGCATCCGTACGAAACAGTACGTGCCACACGAAGTAATGAATGCGGTCTTCTCCTCATCCTCTTCTGCCATGAAGATCTGGTGATACCCTGAGTATGCGTCAAGAAATGAAAGCAAGTCACATCCGGCCGTGGAGTCAACAATCTGGTCAATGCGCGGCAAGGGAAATGGGTCTTTGGGACAAGCTTTATTAACATCAGTAAAGTCAATACAAAGCCTCCATTTCCCATTTGCCTTGCGCACGACTACAGGATTGGCCAACCACGTAGGATGGAGCACTCCTCTGACAAGGCCTGCTGCTTCCAACTTCTTGATTTCTTCTGCAATGAATTCTTGGCGCTCCACTGCTTGTTTCCTGACTTTCTGCTTGACGGGCCGCGCATGAGGACAGACGGCAAGGTGGTGCTCAATTACTTTCCTGGGAACACCGGGGATGTCAGACGGTTGCCACGGAAACACATCGACGTTCGCCCGCAGGAAAGCAACGAGCGCGCTTTCCTATTTAGGGTCGACAGTGGCACTGATGGTGAAGGTACCACCAGTGCCGTCCTCCTTGGCAGGCACCTTCTTGGTCTCTGGCGGAGCTGCCTTCGTCTTCTTACACTTGCCGATGGAGCTCGATGGTGCGTCCTCGAAGGTACCGCAGCACTCCGAAGAGGTGAGCTTGCCGGAGTGGGCATCAGAACTCTTGCCGGACTTGGTCTTCTTCTTCCCCCCGGGAGCTTCAGCAGCAAGTGGCTTGCGATCCGCTGCGGCTGCTGCTTCTCGGTAGATCTTGTCGATACAGATAAGAGCATCTTTCTTGTTGCTAGGGAGAGAGATGACACTTATCGGACCTGGCATCTTGAGCACGTTGTAGGCATAGTGAGAGGCTGCCATGAACTTGGCGAGCGCTGGACGGCCGAGTATCCCATTGTAAGGCAATGGGAAATCAGCAACGTTAAAAGTGACCCTCTCAGTCCTGAAGTTCAACTCGCTGCCAAATGTTACCGGCAACGTGATCTTTCCCTTCGGCTTGCTTCTTCCCGGGTTGATTCCTTGGAAAGTGCCGGTCTCTTCGAGCTCGCTGTCAGGGATCTGGAGTTTCTGAAGTACCGTGGAGGAGATTAGGTTCAAGTCGGCCCCGCCGTCAACTAACATCTTAGTGACCTTGAGGTTGCGGATAGTTGGTGAAACCAACATCGGCAAGCACCCAACCGCAGTTATGTGATCAGGGTGGTCCTCAATATCGAAGATGATAGGCATGCTGGACCATTTCAGAGGCTTGCATGACTCGACGGGTGGTTCTGCTGCATTGACTTCCCGCACCCACTGCTTGAGCTGGCGGTGCAAAGTATGCAGAGAAGCACCGCCATCAATGCACAGGACCTTTGTGGCTTTCTGAAACTCCTGCTCATCAGCCTCGTCATCATCCATGTCTTCATCTTCATCGTCATCTTCATCCTTGTCGCGGCAGCGGGGAGGTCTGTCTCCTTGCCGCTGCTTGGCCTTGCCGTGGCGTCCTCCCCGGCCGGGGCGCTTCTTGCCGGATCCTCCAGTACCTTCCTGGGCCTTCTCCTTGTCGCGTCGCTCGTACTTAGCCTTCTGCTGCTCGACAAGCTGCTCGACCTTCTTGCAGCTCTGGAGATCATGGCCCTTGGTGCGGTGGATCTTGCAGTACTGCTTGCCGGAGCCGTCCTGCTTGTCGGCGGCCGCCACGGCTTCGGCTTCCTTGGCGCCACCTCCGTTGCCAGACTGCTCAACGACTAGTACATCTTTGCCTTTCTTCTTCCTATTGTTCCGCCGCCGGTTTTTCCTTGTCGGGGCGGCATCCTTGCTGTCAGATCCTCCTGCTCCTATGTTCTCTCCGGGGAGTTTCCTCCCCTCCTCAGCACGTGCACACTTGTCGGCCAGGGCATATAGCTCACTGACGTCTCTGATCTTGCACATCGCCATCTCCTCCCGCATCCTGCGGTTACGCACGTTCTGATGGAACGCGCTGATGACCGTGGCAGGGTGGACATCTGGGATGTTGCGCTGCACTTGGCTGAGTCTCTGAATATACTTGCGCAGGGGCTCTCCTTCCTTCTGGGCGAGTAGATGAAGGTCACTCTCTTGGCCATGAGGCTTGTGGCCGCCTGTAAAGGCGCCGACAAACTGATGGCACAGATCCGCCCATGAGGATATGGAGTTGTCTGGCAAGTGCATGAGCCAGGATCTGACATTGGGCTTGAGCACCAGCGGGAAGTAGTTGGCAAGGATCTTGTCGTCGCGCCCCCCGGCAGCCTGCACCGCAATGGTGTAGATGCTGAGGAACTCCGACGGATGCAACCTGCCGTCGTACTTCTCTGGTACGTCTGGCTTGAAGTTTTTTGTACTGGGCCACTGGACTTGCCGCAGCTCACGAGTGAACGCAGGACAACCTACCGCGTACGGCAAGTCGCTTGGTTCCCCTGGCGCATGCATGTTGACAGTGGGCCCAGCGCACTGGTCTGGCTGACGCCGCGCTTCTCTTCGGTGCTCGATGCGTGTACGAGCGTCTTCTTGCTGTCATTCTTGAAGAACTTGGTGCTGATCGCGACGAGCTCGTGGATCTGATGACGTTGTGGAGTCAGTGTCGAGGTTGACCCGGTGAGTCGGCGATCTTGGCCTTCGGGGTGGAGAGTGCACGGTGGTTGCACCCCCACCAGTCTTGTCGCCGTCGGCTCGCGCCTGGCAGTCTTGCCGCGGCTTCGATGTACTCGGTTGCCGTGGAGTGTCGACGTTGGCGAAGCCGATGAGACTCTGAATGGTGGCCCTCCAATCGTCGATCTTGTCCACCGTTGGAGGGTAATCCAGGAGCAGTTGAGCTCGAGCCAAAGCTTCTTCCGAAGTTTTGGGTGGTGGTGGTGAACGGTGCGAGGAGCGGGATATGCTCGGACTTCTAACTATGTTAGAAGGAGCAGGATCCCGTCCAGGCGATCGTGTCTTGCTCATGCCAGCAGGTTGGCGTGCATGCTGGTCTTGAGCACCTTGAGATCCACCAGCTCGATTTTGGTCCAACGAGCGTATGGTACCGCGAGTACCATGACGCTGTTGGCCCCGCACCTCCTGAGATGGGCGTGGTGCATGTACGGATGTTGAGGTTTGCGCAGTCTTGTCCTTGGACCTGGCAGCAGCGTGAGCTCCCTCGTCGACGCCCGTTCCTCCGCCGACGTCTATCCCACCACCCGTTTTCTCCGGTGGTGGTGGGATCGACGTGGACGGAGCAGCCACCTCCGAAGCCTTCTTCTTCGGTGGCATGTCGATGAAGATGATGAAGAGGACGAAGATCTAGCTCGCGTGAACGCCGGATCGGGTTCACACAACCTCGACGTCCCCTACCTGGCGTGCCAAAGATGTCGTGGGAACGAACACCTATGGGACCGGAGCCCCTTTCGGTCCGGCGGGGGGCGGAGATCGCATGAAGAGCGGATCGAGGCGGAGCACGCGAGCGGTTTTACCCAGCTTTGGAGCTCTCCGGAGAGATAATACTCCTACTGCTGCTTTGTGGTTGTATTGAGTTCTTGCTCGAGAGCGTGAGTGTTCTCTCGTTTCGAATGCTTCGAACCCCCTCTACGTTGCGCATGGGCCTCCTTTTATATGCTCAAGGGGTCACCGACAGGTGGCAACGCGTGCAAGGGTAAAACTGGAAAGTAATTGTGGTTGGTACAACTACCTGAACAGTGTATCCTACCTAATCCTGACGGCAGGGGACAAAGGCATTAAATTCCCGTCTGTGTCGCCCAAACGGTGCAGAAAAGGGACCGTCAAGGGAGCCACCACTCGCCACGATGGCACTCTTGTCAGCACCGCTTGCCACCTCGCACCGCTGGCTGCACAGCCTCTCGCCACGCACGCCTAGAAAGGTCCCATGGCGACACGTTGACGGATGCGCTGGAGCGTGGGTACAGAGTGGTGGCCTGCCGCGGCAAGCGCCTTGCCGCGGTCGTTGTCTTGTCGCGCCCGGAAGCTTGTCGCTCGCCGGGCGTTGCCGAGACGTGTAGCGTGTCGCGGCAAGTTCCTTGAAATGCCTCGGTTGGCCTTCCCGGCAAGCTCCTCTTGTCGGGGCCTTGTCTCCTTCCCGGCAAGCTCCTCTTGCCGGGGCTTTGTCTCCTTGACATGAACACTTTGTTCTTGAATGGCTCCAAAGGAACCACGGAGGACCTTGGCGGGCACCCGGCAAGCCTTGCCGCGGGGCGCTGCGACTGCCCGTGTACCAGTTCGGGATACTAGGGTACCCCTACTCTAGTACACCGACAGCAGCCGGTGAACCTCAGCCTCACCATGCCTCCAGCAACGAGGCACGTGCGAACACGCCGCCTGCTACTCGCGATGATCAAGCCGAGACTCGCCAACCAGCCACTCCTCCAGCCAGCGTTGCCGTCTCCACTGACCTGCCCAGCTCGCCTGTTGCACCCTTGGCCTGAGCCGCCATTTTTATCTTTGTCTTCCTGCTCGTTAGTCATTGGATCAATGTTTGTTAAATTTACGCAGTTCCACCCACTAGGGGTGCTCGAAGGCCTTTTGTGTAAATATGATCTTGCATGTGTTTGACTTTCGACTGTGCTTGCTTTAAACCTTTTTCCGGATGTTTCCTTTGCCGCCCTCCCTTGGTCGCCGCCTTCCCAGCCGGACAGCTGCTCTGCAGTCTATGGCTGGGAAAGTAATTGGCCGGGTGGGAGGGCAAGTACTTTAGCTGTCTTAGATTGTGGCAAGGCGAGTGGGAAGCCAGCCGGCTACTTAGCAGTCGGTTGGCAGGGTGGGGAGCCGGCTTGTGTTATGTAAGCCCATTGGTCCTTAGCCACTTTTTGTGTGGGCATCTTTTCCTGCCTTTAACTCTTGCCAGTCGAACAACCGATTCTGCGAACTATGACTTTTGGCAAGAGAGGGTTTAGGTGTCGACACACTACTTGTCTGGCTGCAGGTGGTGCTTAACATAATTCAAGGCGGCAACTCCCCGGGCCGACTGGTCGAACCCGGTGCCGGACAAAAGAACAAATGTAGTAACACATTCATAGGCATGGTACTCATCATATAGATAAAAGAGGGTAGTCCCCAATTGCTCCTCGGGGGACCCGCTGTCTTGTACTTAATACAAAAGATAGCGTGGTACACGATATGTCTGCAACGTATCTATAATTTTTGATTGCTCCATGCTATATTATCTACTGTTTTAGGCAATATTGGGCTTTATTATCCACTTTTATATTATTTTTGGGACTAACCTATTAACCGGAGGCCCAGCCCAGATTTGTTGTTTTATGCCTATTTCAGTGTTTCGAAGAAAAGGAATATCAGACGGAGTCAAAACGGAACGAAATCAACTAGAGAAGTTATTTTTGGAAGGAAAGCAACCCAGGGAACTTGGAGTGCATGTCAGGGGAGATACGGGCTGCCCATGAGGGTGCCCCCCCCCCCGGGCGTGCCCCCCTACCTCGTGGGGCCCCCGTAGCTCAACCGACGTACCCCCTACACCCATATATACCTACGTACCCTAAAACTTCCAGAAAAGAAGATAGATCAGGAGTTCCGCCGCCGCAAGCCTCTGTAGCCACCAAAAACCTCTCGGGAGCCCTTCCCGACGACCTGCTGGAGGGGGATCCCATCACCGGTGGCCATCTTCATCATCCCGACGCTATCCATGACGAGGAGGGAGTAGTTCACCCTCGGGGCTGAGGGTATCTACCAGTAGCTATGTGTTTGATCTCTCTCTCGTGTTCTCTCTCGTGTTCCATCTATGGCACGATCTTGATGTATCCCGAGCTTTGCTATTGTAGTTGGATCTTATGATGTTTCTCCCCCTCTACTCTCTTGTGATGAATTGTGTTTCCCCTTTGAAGTTATCTTATCGGATTGAGTCTTTTATGAGAACACTTGATGTATGTCTTGCCGTGATTATCTGTGGTGACAATGGGATATCATGTGCCACTTAATGTATGTTTTGGTGATCAACTTGTGGGTTTCGTGACATTGGGAACCTATGCATAGGGGTTGGCACACGTTCTTGACTCTCCGGTAGAAACTTTGGGGCACTCTTTGAAGTACTTTTATGTTGGTTGGATGAATCTAAGATTGTGTGATGCATATCGTATAATCATGCCCACGGATACTTGAGGTGACATTGGGGTATCTAGGTGACATTAGGGTTTTGGTTGATTTGTGTCTTAAGGTGTTATTCTAGTACGAACTCTTTTATAGATTGATCCGAAATAATAACTTTGAGGTGGTTTCGTACCCTACCATAATCTCTACGTTTGTTCTCCGCTATTAGTGGCTTTGGAGTGACTCTTTGTTGCTTGTTGAGGGCTTGTTAAATTATCTATCTATGTTATTATTGTTGAGAGAACTTGCACTAGCGAGAGCATGAACCCTAGGCCTTGTTTCCTATCATTGAAATACCGTTTATGCTCACTTTTATCATTAGTTACCTTGTTGTTTTTATTATTTCAGATTACAAAAACCTATATCTACTATCTATTTTGCACTTGTATCACCATGTCATCGCCGAACTAGTACACCTATACAATTTACCATTGTATTGGGTGTGTTGGGGACACAAGAGACTTTTTCTTATTTGGTTGCAGGGTTGTTTGAGAGAGACCATCTTCATCCTATGCCTCCTACGGATTGATAAACCTTAGGTAATCCACTTGAGGGAAATTTGCTACTGTCCTACAAACCTGTGCACTTGCAGGCCCAACAACGTCTACAAGAAGAAGGTCGTGTAGTAGACATCAAGCTCCTTTCTGGCACCATTGCCGGGGAGGTTAGCGCTTGAAGGTATATCTTTAGATCTTGCAATCGAATCTTCTTGTTTCTTGTTTTATCACTAGTTTAGTTTATAAAATAAAACTAAAAAAATGGAATTAAGGATGCCTCATATGCTTCATCATTTTAATGTCTTTCGCGAAAATGATGGGAAGGAAAATTGTGATCAAGTAGTAGAAGAAGAATTACATAGAATGCTTGGCATAAAATATGTGAATGATGAGCATGATTGAAATGTTGTTAGTATGAATTCCTTGAATATCCATGATGCTAATGATATGCAAAGCCACAAGCTTGGGGAAGCTATGTTTGATGAAGATGATATTTTTTGTCCCCCAAGCTTTGATGAGCAAATTTACTATGATGAAAGCATGCCTCCTATCTATGATGATTATTGTGATGACACGTATGCTTTAAAGAATAATGATAACCATGAAACTTGTCATCTTGATCCTAATTTTAAATCATATGATAGTTATTTTGTTGAGTTTGCTCCCACTACTATTCATGAGAAGAATTTTGCTTATGTGGAGTGTAATAAAATTTCTATGCAAGTAGATCATGAAAAGAATGCTTTAGTTGCTGGTTATATTGTTGAATTCATTCATGATGCTACTGAAAATTATTATGAGGGAGGAACATATGCTTGTAGGAATTGCAATAATGTCAAGTTTCCTCTCTATGTGCTTAAAATCTTGAAGTTATGCTTGTTTTACCTTCCTATGCAAGTTGATTATTGTTCCCATAAGTTGTTTGATCACAAAATACCTATGCATAGGAAGTGGGTTAGACTTAAAAGTGATAGTCATATGCTTCATGATGCTCCCATTATGTTTCAATTCTTATCTTTTATGTGAGCATCATTGCCATCATCATGCCTAGCTAGAAAGGCATTAAAGAAAAGCGCTTGTTGGGAGACAACCCAATACTTATCCTTACTGTTTTTTGTGTGTTCACATGATTATGCTACTGTATTAATCATGTTTTATAGCTTTTGTTTCAATAAAGTGCCAAGTAAGACCTTTAGGATGACTTACGTTGATAGTTGTGTTGATCCTGCTGAAAATCAGAAACTTCTGCACCCAGTAAATTAGTTCTTTTAATTCACATAAATGTGCTTCTACTCTGATTCTTTTTGCTCTGGATTGGTACACGAATTTCTTAGGACTTCCTAAGTTGGTAGGATTTTTGGAGTTCCATAAGTATACGTTTGATACAGGTTACTACAGACTGTTCTGTTTTTGACAGATGCTGTTTTCTATGTGTTGTTTGCTTATTTTGATGAATCTATGAGTAGTATCGAAGGGTATGAACCATAGATAAGTTGGAATATAGTAGATATTACAACAATATGAATTTAGAATGAGTTCATTACAGTACCTAAGTGGTGGTTTTATTTTCTTATACTAACGGAGCTTACGAGTTTTCTGTTGAGTTTTGTGTTGTGGAGTTTTCAAGTTTTGGGTAAAGATTCGATGGACTATGGAATAAGGTGTGGCAAGAGCCTAAGCTTGGGGATGCCCAAGGCACCCCAAGGTAATATTCAAAGACAACCACGAGCCTAAGCTTGGGGATGCCCCGGATGGCATCCCCTCTTTCGTCTTCGTTCATCGGTAACTTTACTTGGAGCTATATTTTTATTCACCACATGATATGTGTTTTTCTTGGAGCGTCACTTCCTTTTGCTAGTTTTTGCTTGTTGTTGTTTAGATTAATGTTTTGCATCTTTAGTTTCAATAAAGAAGTCAAGGATATCCTTTGCCATGCTTATTTTGCTAGTATACATGTTGCTGTTTGAAAAACAGAAAGTTTACCGCTGTTGCAAAAATTCCCTAGAAAAGTCAGAGAGAGGTATAATGTTGAATATTTTTGCATATTTATCACTGATAAATTTATTACAGTGGGAATTTTAGTTCATAATTTTTGGAGTCAGGGAAGTATTGATGCTCTTGCATTCTTGACAGACTGTACTGTTTTGGTAGATTGCTGTTATGGTTGCATTGTTTGCATATGTTTGCTTGATTAATGATTCTATTTGAGGATAGGAGTATTAAATATGCAGAGGAATTTAGTATTCAATGTGGAATAATAATTTTAGTGATTTGTTACAGTAGGAAATGATAAGGTTTTGCATTGGCTTATACTAACATATCTCACGAGTTCTTGTTGAGTTTGTTGTGAATGAAGCTTTTGATAAAAAGAGAAACCATGATATGAGAGGAATTAAGGAGACACAAAAGTTCAAGCTTGGGGATGACCAAGGTACCCCAATATAATATTTCAAGAAGTCTCAAGCATCTAAGCTTGGGGATGCCCCATTGGCATCCCACCTTTCTTCTTCAACAACTATCGGTTAGTATCGGTTGAGCCTAAGTTTTTGCTTCTTCACATGAGTTGTGTTATCCTTGCAATGTAGTTTTCTTTAGCTTTGCTTGCTGTTTGAATAAAGTATCAAGATCTGAAATTATTAAATGAGAGAGAGTCTTCGCATAATTGCGTAACTATTTAGCTACTCATTGACCTTCACTTATATCGTTCGGAGTAGTTTGTCATTTGCTCTAGTGCATCACTTATACCTTTTAGAGCATGGTGGTAGTTTTATTTTGAAGAAATAGATGAACTCTCATACTTTACTTAGATTATTTTTGTGAGTCGTTAATAGCATGGTAATTTGCTTAATATTAATATACTTGGTATTGAAGATATGTGAAACTTTCTTATGAGTGTGTTGAATACTAAGAAAAGTTTGATGCTTGATAATTGTTTTGAGATATGGAGGTCATAATATCAAAGTCGTGCTACTTGGGTAATTGTGAATTTGAGAAATGCGTGTGTTGAAGTTTGCAAGTCCCGTAGCATGCACGTATGGTTAAAGTTGTGTAACAAATTTGAAACATGAAGTGTACCTGGCTTGTGCATCCTTATGAGTGGCGGTCGGGGACGAGCGATGGTCTTTTCCTACAAATCTATCCCCCTAGGAGCATGTGCGTAGTACTTGATTTTTGATGGCTTCTAAATTTTTCCAATAAGTATATGAGTTCTTTTGACTAATGTTGAGTCCATGGATTATACGCACTCTCACCTTTCCGCCTTTGCTAGCCTCTTCGGTACCGTGCATTGCCCTTTCTCATCTTGAGAGTTGGTGCAAACTTCGTCGGTGCATCCAAACCCCGTGATACGTGTCGGATTTCGGGTTCCGGCAGACCCTTGAGGTTCAAACTCTGGGGTGCGCGCGGATATTTCACCCTCTGCCTACTTGTTCTTCGCCGAATCGCTAGTACCTAAACTACCAAACAGAACAACACAAGAGACACAAGGTTTATACTGGTTCAGGCCACCATTGTGGTGTAATACCCTACTCCAGTGTGTGGTGTGGTGGATTGCCTCTCGGGCAGATGATGAACAATACAAGGAAGAACAGCCTCGCGAGGGCCTGTTCTTGGCTGGTGCTACTTGGTTCTGGCTCTTGGATTCTTGATCCAGTCTCTCGATATCAGATCCCTCTACCCAGTGGGTGGCTAGTCCTACTTATAGGCAAAGGCCCTGGGCCTCTTCCCCAAATATTGAGCGGGAAGGGCGCTAACAATTGGCCATTTTGAAGGGGAACAGCGGGTACACTTATCCTGACTAAAGTTGGTCCTCACCTGTCAAAGGCTTTGGTGGTGACGCCTGTTTGGGCTCCACAATGACTTCCTTCCGGCCGTTGGGCTGGTCTTGGTCTTGTTGCACCGAAACGGATGCCTTTTCTTGATGCTCTCGCCTGCGCTTGCTCCCTTTGCACCAAAGAGGAAAGGGAGGACACTGCGCGGGCTGGCGCCCGACTGGCGCCCTTGGTCGTCATGGCTTGCGTCATGGGCACCTCGCGAGGTACCCCGCCTTGAACTCTCCGTCTCCTCATGAGCCAGCCTGACGAGGCCGTGCCTGAGGATGCTCCTTGTCGTCCGCCCCGTGAGGCTTGGCCCCTCGCGAGGGTCTTGAGCTTGTGTTGATGAAGATGGTCTGTGCTGGGCCTCCTTTGAGCCACACCGTAGGCCGCAGGCAGGCAAGTCTGGGGACCCCCGTTCCAAGAACGCCGACAGTAGCCCCCGAGCCCACGGCGCGCCCGCACTTGGCTGAGCAGAGAGGCGAAAGGGCAAGTGCGAAGCGTCGTGGGCCCTAACAGCCTGCGGCCTTGGGCTCCGCGTGGCGGTTGATTGGACGTGGGCGCCTCTGCAACTGCGCAAGTTGGTAAAGGAGCGGCACCTGCCCCTTTCCTCCCTTGCTTTCTCCAGTTGCTGCTCAGATCCCCTTTCTTGCGCCTCTCCTCCCCGCCTTCGAAATCTTCAGATCTACTCCGCCTGCGTGCCCTAGCCAGACATGGCGCCTCGCCAAGCCCCGGTCGGAGCTTGGTACTCGTCTGCCTTGGACTCGCCGAACGTGTCGGAGGTGAGCCTTGCTCGGTTGCGCCAAATGGTGGCGGCGCAGGGCATCGACGGGGCGAAGGTGTTCAAGGCCGACTCTGCCGTCCCTGAAGGCCAAGGGAGTACCTTCTATCTGCTCTTCGTGAGCGCCATTGTCGCCGGTCTGGTGCCTCCCTTTTCTGAGTTCTTCTTCTCTGTCCTCTGCCACTATAATATTCAAGCTCTGCACCTCCATCCCAACTCCGTCCTTCTTCTGGCGATCTTCGCCTACTATTGCGAGGCTCACATAGGGGTGAAACCCTCGGTGGCCTAGCTGCGCCACTACTTCTCCCTCCGGACCTCCTGTGGTTCCGCCTCTGCGTGCGCGAGCTTCGTCGCGTACGGCGGCTCCATCGCCATTTCGAACCCTGGGAAAAGGATTGAGGGCTTCAGGAGCAAGTGGGTCTTGGTGGATGTTGGGCGCATCCACCCTCGGCTGATCCTGCCCACGGAGCACCCCGCGAGCTCCGACGACTGGTCCCGAGTGGAGCTTCTGGATCCCCGCGCGAAGCCGATGTTGGAGAAGATGGACGCAGATCTAAGGCCGGCCAGCGTGGCGGTGGCGAAGCTGACCGGTGCATCGCTACTGAGGGAATTCCTGGAGCACCAGCTGGCTCCGCTTCGTCAGAACTCACTTCTAATGTGGAGGCCTCACCCGAGCCCCGCGGTCTTGGCCGATGAGGATCTGGCTGCGGTCCTCTAGTCCTTGGTTGGGGGTGACGTGGCGAGGCTAGAGGGCGCTCCTACGCCCCTGTTCCTCCGCGAGGACTGGGAGCAGGTAGTGGGGTCCATGCCCGTCTTCCACGGGGACCGGCCCGTGCCCGCGGAAGCTGCAGAGGATCTGGTGGACGTGTCCTCCGGCGACTCCAGCGAAGAGGAAGAAGAAGGGGAGTGGGAAGAGGGGGCTGATTCTGAGGCGGAGTCAAGGGCTCCCCCCCTTCGGCGCAGGTCCCACGCTCTCCGCCTTGCTCTGAGTGATGATGACGAGGATGATGATGAGCATGGCGGCGGGAGCCTGCCTCCGATCCCGAAGAAGGACTGGACCGGGCTGATCCCCCGCGGGTCTGCCCCAGCCCCGAGGCGATCCACAGGCGCACCTCCTGCTCCCGCGCTCCTTGAAGCTGACCCTAGCAGCCGGCTCTCGGGCTTTAAGTATGGCTGGAGGCTGCTCGAGCCCGCAAGCGACAACCTGTAAGTGCTTGATTCCTGTCTTGTTTATTGTTTTGTTGCTGAGGCTTGACGCTCGTGTCTCCTGGCTAGGCTGGCACCCGCGGTGAAGAAGTCGAAGGGATCTCCTGAGGCCCCATCCGCGGCAGCGCCTTTGCCCGAGAAGAAAGGTGACTGTGACGCACTGGCCTCCCCAACCCGGGCGTCCTCGCGAGGCCAGGCTGAGCCTGTTGGGGTGAGCTCAGCCCCCATGGCCCAGGCGACCCCCGAGGTGCCCTTACCTGATGCTGCCTCCACAGCCGTCGTGGCGCAGCTGGTTCCGCCTCAGGATACCGTGGTCACGGTGACGTCTTCTCCTACTCCACCGATCGCTGCTTCTCCGACTACTTTTCTGGATCGCGCCGTTGCCGGACTGGACCGTCTGCGGCAGGATCATCTGGGCGCCGACCCTCGTCTAGTGGCCGGGCGCTTGGAGCTGGCTTCTGGCTGGATTCGCTCCGACGCTTCGATACGGGCGGCGCTGGTCCAAGCCTCGACGGCTTGCGACAAGGAGAAGCAGGCCATCCTTGGGGCGAAGGTTGCCCGTGACGCTGCCCTAGGGGAGGCAGCTAGTGTCTGAGGTCGTTGTGAGATGCTGGAGAGCGAGCTGAAGGGCCTGCAGAACCAGCTTGCCGAGGAGGTCAGCCTTCGCCAAGAGCAGGAGGAAAGCATGAAGGCTCGCGAGGCGGCCATCAAGGACCTGGAGGCCAAGCTCAAGAGGCGCCGTGGTCGCCTAGGCGTGCTGGAGCAAGAGCTAGAGGCGAGGAAGGTTGAGCTGGACGGCAAGGCCCGGGTTCTCGCTGAGGATCGTGTGGCCTTCGCGGATATGGCGGAGAAGGCTCATACTTCATTGAAGACGCTTTATGATAGCGGCCTTGAGAGCCCGCTGGCCGGCGAGGAGGATGGCCCCGCCAAGCTGCTTCCCTTCCTGTTTCGCGCCCTTGAAGACGTCACCCTTGGCCTTGGCCCTACGGCTGAGGTCGAGGCACGCGTCTTGTCTTCTGCAGCGCTGACGCAGGTCTTCACCCACATCTATCTTCGTGACCCCAACATCGACCTCGACAGCCTGCTGGAGCCACCGAGCGGCGAGCGTGCCGCTGCTGCTACTGAGGCTGTGAAGGGTCGTGCGGAGGCTCTGCTGGGGAAGTTCCGGGCCTTCAGCACCAAGTTGAAGCGAAGCGTGCTAGCCCTGCTGCTCCACAAGGCGAATCTGCTCCGCGCAGCTCCACCGTCGGCAAGTGACTCCGTCGTGGCTCCCGTCCTGCTTTTAATTCCTGCGCATGTACCATGCCTTGGGGAGGTGTTAAAACTTGTGTTTGATGCCGTGATAACAGTATGGACTGTAATATTTGCTTTTGAATTCCCTGAAATTTGCACTATTCCTTCCTACTTGCTTATGTTCTATGCCGGTAGAGCCCGGCCCCGCGCATACCTCAGCCGCCATTGGCCCCGACTGGAAACCAGGACGGGACCAAGGAGTGAGGGGCTACGTGACAAGTTAGGCTCCTGAGTCGCGATGCTCAAGAGTCCCACTTGGCGCTCGAACAGCAAGTAGGGAGGTGAGATGTGGGGGTGACTCCTTAGGGAGGTGAGATGCGGGTGGATCTGTCGTTCTACGTTTGCAGAGCCCGGCCCCGCGCATACCTCAACCGCCATTAGCCTTTCGGAACTAAGGAGTGAGGGGCTACGTGACCAGTTAGGCTCCTGAGTCATGATGCTTAGGAGTCCCCCTTGACGCTCAAACGGCCTTCGTACCATGGCTCCGCTCGGGGAGGGACGTGCGACAAACCAGGCCCGGGGGGCCTGGCCAGGGGGCGTGCGTCTGGGCGTGACCCAGGTGCAGCCCCCATGCCCAGCCCCCTCGTGCGGCACTCCCGAGGGGAGGCGTTGCGATGAGGCCAGACACTGAGCTCCGGGCTCCCTGAGGTTGATGCGGCCCGGGGGCCACCCTCAGTTGTTTATCACCAGCGCGGAGCATAGCGCTTCCGTATGCGTACGGGCATAGCCGCTCCTCGGCAGTGTCGTCAGCCAGCGCGGAGCATGGTGCTTCCACTGGTGCGTGGGAGGGGGCTCCCCTCTGGGAGGAGCCCCGGGGCGTATACAGCCCCACCCTGACACGTGGCTGGCACGGTAGGGCTTGACGAGGTGTATCTGGGCACCCGTGGGCCAACGCGGGACTCACGGGGCCCTACCTCAAGGTGGGTTGCGCCTTGCTCTGGGCCTTATCTTGGAGTGTGTTCCTGCAAATTTTGGCCAGATGCCGGTGCTCTAGTCTTCGGGTTCTGGCTCTCGAGCTGGTCTCAGACGTCGCTGGCATGCCAGGTCGCGATGCCATGGACAAAACTAGAGGGTGAGGGCCAGAGAGCCGGTAGGTGCCCTGAGTCGCGATGCTCAGGCACCCCCCCTTTAACGCGCAAGCTGGGTTAGATGTCGAAGCTCTACGTCCTCGGGTCCCGGCTCTCGAGCTGGTCTCAGCCGTCGCTGGCATGCCAGGTCGCGATGCCATGGACAAGACCAGAGGGTGAGGGCCGGAGAGCCGGTAGGAGCCCTGAGTCGCGATGCTCAGGCACCCCCCCTTTAATGCGCAAGCTGGGTTAGATGTCGAAGCTATACGTCCTCGGGTCCAGGCTCTCGAGCTAGTCTCAGCTGTCGCTGGCATGCCAGGTCGCGATGCCATGGACAAGACCAGAGGGTGAGGGCCGGAGAGCCGGTAGGAGCCCTGAGTCGCAATGCTCAGGCACCCCCCTTTAACGCCCAAGATTCCGACACCCAAGAGGAAAAGGCACCAAATAACAAGCATGATGGGTCGAAAGCATAGCCCTAAGTTAAACGCAAGAAGGGCACACGCCGCTGGGTCAGGCCCGAGCGACTTGGGGATGATGCAGCCCGAGGGGCGCCCCCAATAAGGTAAGCTAAGGACATGAAATAAAAGGGATACATGCCGTAGGGACGGACCCACGCGGCCTGGGAATAATGCGGCCCTGAGGGCGCTCCCAGCTAGAAATGAAACTTGAAAGATGTCACCTGATGATGTTGGGGACGAAGGGGTGTTGGTGTAGCAGACTCGATGGGCTGCGGGAGCCGATCCTCATGAGCCCCCAGGCTCAGGGGCCTCGGGAGGCTCCGGAGGCGCTGGTGGCTCCTCGCGGGTCATCTCCATCTCCACCAGGGCTGCGGAACGCCTGACTTCCTGAGCCTCCAGGATGGCCCTCATGAGGCGCTGGTGCGCCGCAGCCGCGTTCGGCAAGCCGTAAGGCATGCACACGTAGCTGTGGGGCGGACCCTCGCAGCGTGCCACTCGCGAGGGCCAGAGGCACTCCTGAGACGCGGCTTGGTTGAGCCCCGGTATGTCGATGCAGACGCGCAGCCCACCATCCTCGCCTGGATGGGGGGCCACCGCGGGTAGGCGGCGGCTGCCTCTCATGACCCTTGACTCCTGTAGCTCCTGAATGGCCTTGCTGACGAATTCCTGAGGGTTGGGCCCTCCTTGCCTTGCTCCTTCTTGAGGGAAACGTGCTTCGAAACACGCCTCCACGTGGTGCCCAAGCGCCTCCCTCGTGACCTCGGCGAGGTCGGCGGCCCTCCAGGGGAGAGCCCCCGAGCCCTGCCTGAGGAGGGCGCCAGGCGCGCTTCCCTATGCGATGGAAGGAGGTTCCCCCTGAGTAGGCGCGGGCCCTGAGGGGCCTGGCTCCTGAGGGGCCGGGCTGGACGATGTCTTCTTCTTCTTGGGGGCGGCCTCGGGAGGCCTCCTGCTTCCGCATTCCGGGTCTTCCAGTGACGCGGCCTGAAAGGCTCGCTCTAGGGAGCACACTGCGTCCCTCTCTTCGCAGGGCACCGTGATGACCCCGCCACTTCCTGGCATCTTGAGGACATTGTAGCCATGGTGGGTCACGGCCATGAACTTGGCCAGCGCCGGGTTCCCGAGGATGGCGTTGTACGGCAGGCGAATGTGGGCGACGTCGAAGTCGATGAGCTCGGTGCGGTAGTTGTCGTGTGCCCCAAAGGTGACAGGAAGGCGGACCTGTCCAATCGGGACCGTGGAGCCGTCGGTGACTCCGGAGAAAGGCTTGGTTGGCTGAAGCTGACTGTAGTGCACCTGGAGATTGTTGAATGTTTCCACGGACAGGACGTTGAGCCCTGCTCCGCCGTCGATGAGGGTCCTGGTGACTAGCACGTTGTTGATGATTGGGGAACAAAGCATCGGGAGGACTCCGGCTGTGGCCGAGCACTTGAGCTGATCTGCTGAACTGAACGTGATGGCGCATGCCGACCACCTGAGAGGGCGCGTGGCTTCGAGCTTGGGTAGGACTGCATTCACTTCGCGGGCGAACTGCTTGAAGATGCGTTGAGAGGCTGGGGCTTGAGCTCCACCCAGGATGTAGGCGATTGCACACGGTTCCTGGAAGCCCCCAGCCCCCTCGTCCTGATGACGGTCTTCATTTCTCCTTGGCTGTGGCGGCAGCTGAGGGAGGCCTGCGTTCCCTTGCGGGCGATCCTCGCGAGGCTGATCCCTCCAGCCTCCCTCGCGAGGCGGGTCCTGCCAGCGATCCTCGCGAGGTTGGTCGCGCCACCCATGGTGCGGGCCGCGGTCTTCCCAATGTACTGCGTTCCTTCCTCCTCCTCGGCCGTAGCCCCGGTCGCTGCGGTCGGGACGCCTGCCGACCCTTCCTTCACGCATGGCCCGGAGCTCTTGGCATTCATTGGTGTTGTGGGTGTGGAGGTCGTGATACACGCAGTACCGACTGCCCTTAGAGGATTCGGGATGGTCTCTGCCCCGCTTGGTGTCTGGCTCTGCCGCGAGTATGGCAGCCCCCTTGCACTTCAGGTCCTTGGCCTTGGGCTTCTTCTCTTCTGGGTCCGCGGTAGGCAGCTCAAGGAGGGAGAGGCGCCCCTCCTCAACCCTGGCGCACTTGGTCGCCAAGTTGAACAGCTCCAAGGAGGTGCACAGGTCTTCATGCATCACCAGCTCCTCCTTCATCTTGACGTCGCGCACACCGTCGGAGAAGGCTGAGATGATGGCCTCCTCCGTCACCTTAGGGATCTTGAGGCACGTGTTGTTGAAGCGCTGGATGTACTTCTGCAGGGTTTCCCCTGGTTGCTGCTTGATACGGCGCATGTCGCTCACGGCGGGTGGCCAGTCGTGAGTGCCCTGGAAGTTGGCGATGAAGCGGGTGCGCATCTCGTCCCAGGAGGAGATCGTGCCTGGAGCCAGGTTCAGGAGCCAGGTGCGGGCTCCATCCTTGAGCGCCATGGGAAACTAGTTGGCCATGACCTTCTCGTCCCCGTTGGCAGCCTCGATGCCCAACTCATAAAGCTGGACAAACTCTGCAGGGTCTGCTGTGCCGTCGTAGCGTGGAGGCAGGTCTGGCATGAACTTGTCGGGCCACGTGATGCTGCGTAGCTCGGAGGTGAAGGCGTGGCAGCCCGCCGTGGCCACAGGGGGCCTTGGGCGACGTAGAGCTTGGTCCTGCGGGTCCCCATGCGCCGCGGCTGGGGGCAGCGCAGGGTCTTGACGTGCTGGAGCAAGGAGTGCTCGGGCAGCTTCTCGGGGGCGAGGGACTTCTTGGCAGCTCTGCTCTTGCTGCGCTGGCGCCTGATAGAGCGGGTTCCGTCCAGGGACCGCGCGTCTTGGGGCCAGGGCACCTTCTTGAGGAGGAGGCGGCTGAGGTGCCCTAGGAGCTTCATTGCCCGCGCAGGGCGGGGCGCAGTGCAGCGAGAATGACGGCGCGGGGGAGCCCCCGGCGGCGCGGACGAGCTCGGCAACGCGGTCGAGCCACTCTTCGTAGACATCGTCGATGGGGCGGTAGCGCAGGAGCTTGTTTGCCGCGATGAGCGCAGCTCGGACCTCCATGCCCGCGCGGGGCGCGCGTGACGAACCAGCGGGGGTGAGCGAGGGTGTGGCAGTGCGGCCGTCCCGCCTCATGGATGGATGCTGGGACGATGCTTGCTGCTCGTTCCCCGTCGGGCCGGTGGCGGCGTTGACGGCAGGTGACGGGGAATGACGAGGGCGCCCGCCGACGGGAGCCGTCTGGGCGACATGGGAAGCGAGGGCGGCTCGGCGCTCGGCGCGAGCCCGACGAGCATCAAACATGGATGCGATGGTCGGAGAAGAACGAGACGACGGAAGGCAAATTCCGGCGCACCCCTACCTGGCGCGCCAAATGTCGGATTTCGGGTTCCGGCAGACCCTTGAGGTTTGAACTCTGGGGTGCACGCGGAGATTCAACCCTCTGCCTACTTGTTCTTCGCCGAATCGCTAGTACCTAAACTACCAAACAGAACAACACAAGAGATACAAGGTTTATACTGGTTCAGGCCACCATTGTGGTGTAATACCCTACTCCAGTGTGTGGTGTGGTGGATTGCCTCTCGGGCAGATGATGAACAATACAAGGAAGAACAGCCTCGCGAGGGCCTGTTCTTGGCTGGTGCTACTTGGTTCTGGCTCTTGGATTCTTGATCCGGTCTCTCGATATCAGATCCGTCTACCCAGTGGGTGGCTAGTCCTATTTATAGGCAAAGGCCCTGGGCCTCTTCCCCAAATATTGAGCGGCAAGGGCGCCAACAATTGGCCATTTTGAAGGGGAATAGCGGGTACACTTATCCTGACTAAAGTTGGTCCTCGCCTATCAAATGCTCTGTTGGTGATGCCTGTTTGGGCTCCACAATGACTTCCTTCTGGCCGTTGGGCTGGTCTTTGTCTTGTTGCACCGAAACGGATGCCTTTGCTTGATGCTCTCACCTGCGCTTGCTCCCTTTGCACCAAAGAGGAAAGGGAGGACACTGCGCGGGCTGGCGCCCGACTGGCGCCCTTGGTCGTCATGGCTTGCGTCATGGGCACCTCGCGAGGTATCCTGCCTTGAACTCTCCGCCTCCTCGTGAGCCAGCCTGACGAGGCCGTGCCTGAGGAAGCTCCTTGTGGTCTGCCCCGCGAGACTTGGCCCCTCGCGAGGGTCTTGAGCTTGTGTTGATGAAGATGGGCTGTGCTGGGCCTCCTTTGAGCCACGCCGCAGGCCGCAGGTAGGCAAGTCTGCGGACCCCATTCCCAGAACGCCGACAATACGATACGCTCTATCACACATAAACCTCCTTATATCTTCCTCAAAACAGACACCATACCTACCTATCATGGCATTTCCATAGCCATTCCGAGATATATTGCCATGCAACTTCCATCATCATCATCATGACATACATTACTTTTGTCATATTGCCATTGCATGATCATGTAGTTGACATCGTATTTGTGGCAAAGCCACCGTGCATTATTTTTCATACATGTCACTCTTGATTCATTGCACCATCCGGTACACCATCGGAGGCATTCATATAGAGTCATATCTTGTTCTAAGTTTCGAGTTGTAATCCTTATGTTGTAATCAATAGAAGTGTGGTCATCATCATTATTAGAGCATTGCCCCAAAAAAAGAGAAAGGCCAAAAAAAAAAGAGGCCCAAAAAAATAGTAAAAAAATAAAAAGGGCAATGCTACTATCTCTTTTCCACACTTGTGCTTCAAAGTAGCACCTTGTTCTTCATGTAGTGAGTCTCATAAGTTGTCTTTTTATACTAGTGGCAATTTTTCATTATAGAACTTGGCTTGTATATTCCTACGATGGGCTTCCTCAAATGCCCTAGGTCTTCATGAGCAAGAAAGTTGGATGCACACCCACTAGTTTTCTTTTGTTGAGCATTCATAGCTCTAGTGCATCCGTTGCATGGCAATCCCTACTCCTCATGTTGACATCAATTGATGGGCATCTCCATAGCCCATTGATTATCCTCGTCAATGTGAGACTTTCTCCTTTGTGTCTTCTCCACACAATCCCCATCATCATATTCTATTCCACCCATAGTGCTTTATCCATGGCTCACGCTCATGTATTGCCCGAAGGTTGAAAAAGTTTGAAATTATTTAAGTATGAAACAATTGCTTGGCTTGTCATTGAGGGTATAGAAGTTGGGAACATCTTTGTGTGACGAAAATGAAGCATAGCCTAACTGTATGATTTTGTAGGGATGAACTTTTTTTGGCCATGTTATTTTGAGAAGACATAATTGCTTTGATTAGTATGCTTGAAGTATTATTATTTTTGTGTCAATATGAACTTTTGTCTTGAATCTTTCAGATCTGAATATTCATACCACATTTAAGAAGATTTACATTGAAATTATGCCAAGTAGCACTCCGCATCAAAAATTCTTTTTTATCATTTACCTACTCGAGGACGAGCAGGAATTAAGCTTGGGGATGCTTGATACGTCTCCAACGTATCTATAATTTTTGATTGCTCCATGCTATATTATCTACTGTTTTAGGCAATATTGGGCTTTATTATCCACTTTTATATTATTTTTGGGACTAACCTATTAACCGGAGGCCCAGCACAGATTTGTCGTTTTATGCCTATTTCAGTGTTTCGAAGAAAAGGAATATCAGACGGAGTCAAAACGGAACGAAATCAACTAGAGAAGTTATTTTTGGAAGGAAAGCAACCCGGGGAACTTGGAGTGCACGTCAGGGGAGATACGGGCTGCCACGAGGGTGGGGGGCGCGCCAACCCCCCCCCCCCCCCCCAGGGCGCGCCCCCCTACCTCGTGGGGCCCCCGTAGCTCCATCGACGTACCCCCTGCACCCATATATACCTACGTACCCTAAAACTTCCAGAACAGTAGATAGATCGGGACTTCCGCCGCCGCAAGCCTCTGTAGCCACCAAAAACCTCTCGGGCTCCCTTCCCGGCACCCTGCCGGAGGGGGATCCCATCACCGGTGGCCATCTTCATCATCCCGGCGCTATCCATGACGAGGAGGGAGTAGTTCACCCTCGGGGCTGAGGGTATCTACCAGTAGCTATGTGTTTGATCTCTCTCTTGTTCGCACACGAACACGTCGCCGTGTACCTCCAACACCGAGGGTGATGCACCGCAGCTCACGTTGAAGGAGACCCGTCCGGAAGCGTGGTATGCAGGCAATCCGGCGGGCGCTTTTGAAGACCCGAAACCCCACACGCCCGGGAGGGACCCCATCAGGGCGCGCGGCGGCTATGGGCTGCCCTAGGTCGGCCTGACCGCCCCTAGGGCCTCGAGGTTCGCCGCCCTGCAACAAGAAGAACGAATGAAGAATGAGGAAGAAGATGAACAAGGGAGAAGGTAAAAGTAAAGGTAAAAGATGTAGATAGATTTGTTCGATTGTGTGTTGTTGTTCAATCGGCCGTCACCTCTTGTCTATATAAGAGGCGGGTGGACTTCTCGTACAAGAAAAGGACTTGCCTAGCCGTCCAAATCATCAAACCCTAATGAAACACGGACTATTCACGACCCCCGGCCCGGATGTCCGGTTCAAGGCCCGGATGATCCGGCCTAGCCCAGTTTTTTGACAGCAGCTCACTGTTTTGGCTCTAGAATCCTCATACGACCTCGTATTTGGACCTTCTTTATATTAAAATCAACCGTCCCGACGAGACGCACAACTTTCATGTTGAACACTTTTTCATCCGAGGGCATCTTGAGGGTGTTTCGGGCTGTTTTCTAAAGTCTGCAGCAGAAAAACGTGTCCGGATACCCGGACGATTGCCCGGATTGTACGGCCTTTACCCGGATCATCCGGGAGTTGATCCAGATCATCCGGCTTCAACTTTTAGCTTCTGTTGTTCTGGTCAATTTTTTGGCCCTCGGCCGGATGATCTGGACCCCGGTCCAGATGATCCGGCCATACAGTGCTGCAGCGCATAGTTTTGGCTCTAACTTTTGCATATGAACTCGGATGGGGACGATCTTTATATCAAAATCGTCCGTCTTGACGAGGCGAAGAACTTTTAAGTTGTAACTTTTCCCATCCGAGGTCTTCTTAATTAGGTTTCATGCCATTCTTTAATCAGGTGTCAACACGGGTATCTCCGAAATTGTCATATCTTTTGCACTTGAGCTCCTTTTTGGGTCCATCTTCATATTTATTCGATCATCTTGATGAAGGCCATCAAATGGTGACATAAACTCATAATTTTAACCTCATTCAATTATAGACTCATGTCACTCTTTCCGATCATGCCATTTTTGAGCGTCAACACATGCCCCCCTGTTTTTCGGCAAAGGTAGTATGCCGAAAAATAACTTGTACCGTGTTGGTTCTAAGGATGATGTCAACACTCCATCGGCCACTTCGCATGTGCTTAGAGTGATAAATATATACCGGCCATTTATTTGAGGCGGATTCTTGATGCAAGCTTGGGTGAAACCTTCTCAACTTCATTAACAATCCCATAGATATGTATCTCAAGGTCATCCTCCAAACCATATTGCTCACCCTTTTGCTAGGATTTTGCAAATAATCAATAATAAACTTTCTTCAATCCTTACTTTTTGCCTGCATAAAAAATTATTAGTGGCTGAAGCGATGGACTTCGATTCAGCCTTACCTAGACGAGACTAAGCATCAGCTATTGAATGAAATACAATACACCATGATTAACATAGTAGCCGGATGCTTGCTGTGCCAACTCTTTTGAATTGTCATGCCTAGAAATATGAACAGTTTTAAAGCAACCAAGGTAAATTTTGCATCTAGGCATACCTCGAGATAAACTACAAGTGATTCGTCAAAACATTCATAACCCTTGAATATTTGTTGCACTACTCATAACGAATCACCAAAAGCCTCAATATGTTTAGCACATATGGCAAAAGTTCCAAACTGAATAACATTGCATATTCGGCTTTGATTATTGTGCAATAAATATTTTAAGAGGCACGAGGCTTCACATAACAGCACCATATGGAGATATATAAACAACACCAACACCATGGCCATTGTTATGAATTCAACCATCGAAACATAATCTCCATAGCACTAGAGAGACAAGATTAATATCACTTAACATGTACCTTGTCTCGGTTCCAATTGAACTAAGGACGATGTTAGAATACTACACCGGCCATGCATTGACATAATCTTAGGACGATAGATAATTATCGGCCATTATCATGAGGTCCATGTAGAATTCATCCATTAAAGCATGTATAGCCGAAATATACAAATAAAATAGCAATAAAATATTTCGGCCCCTTTGTCTTAGCAACAAAAATGTAACTAACCAAATGTATAGTGATTTGGTAATACTCTGTCACGATATGAAAAATTATGTTGCATCCATGGATCAAAATAAGTCCATGGAGGGTAACTGATCATACCTATGGATGAATTCCATGGCAAAGGCATCAATGGCATTGTTGAAGAAAATGGATGATGTGCTAACCGAAGATTTTGATGTTGTGATGCGCACCTTCGGCTTAATTGTTTGTGGCTTTCATTATTTTCCTTCTTCACTTTTATTGTACTTGTTGCAACAGAAGCATGCACATCATTTTTGTCTTGATTCATCTTCTTGGGAACCCATGCCATGTTCTTCTTTTTCAGCTCTTGTGCACTAAGATTTTGTAATTTCTTCTTTTGCCAATATGATAAGCCGAGTGGGCATCTCGGCTGTGATTCTGTTTTGACCAATGGCAATTCTTTTTTGGCTTTGTGCACTCTCAACTTTTTTTTCTTCAGATTTGGCACTTTGAGTCTTAACAATTGATTGCTTCATCTCATTTTCTGTAGTAGCCAATGTCAACACTTTCATTGGCTCTTTTTCATTTGAGATCAAATCTGAAGCAGCACACTTACGACCATCTCTTTTAACGCGGTAAACTTGTTTGACCACCTCTTTCTTCTTCCTTGAGCTCTGGACCGATTCCTTATGAATGAAACGGTCTTTAACATGTGATTGTTCAGATGTTGATCTTCTTGGAGCTGCATAATATTGGTGAGATGGTCTAAAATAAGATGGAGAATGTGCCCTTGTATCATACCTATCCCATGATGAATATGTATCTATATGAGCATAGGGAGGCATCCACGGCATTGGCATTGGCGGCCCAAAATAAGGATATGAATATGTTGCATTAAAATTATCACTTTGCCAATACCAATCCTCATATTTGCGCCTTGGGGGTGATCTTGGTTTCTTTGCATGATTTGGCCGATAAGCATTCTTCTCTTCACTCTTCTTTTGATATTTATCCAATAGTTCAGCGAAGGTGATTTTTGATCTCTTACACTTGCGCTTACTTCGGCCTTTGTTTTCTTTTGGTTTGCTTTCATCGATCATTGGATTTGCTTGCTGCCCCCCAGTCCTTGGCGTCTCCATTGTAGCTTTGATGGAATTTTCGCCCTCAAGATTATGTTCATTATGCTCTTCAACAACTTCTTTACTTGAAAGCTTGATCCCATCACCTGCAGTTTTTACCTTCTCTTCAAATGGATCGGCTTGAAGCAGCCGATGCAAAAACTTTCTGCCATTGGGACCAATCAGAATAGACTGGTCATCTCTTGGTGTCTCAACAAATTTCAATCGTCCTTTATCAATGGCCGATTTAACTATTTGACGAAATATATTGCAATCCTCAAAATTATGTTTGAACGAATGATGCAACCTACAATACATTTGTCCTTGAATTGATGGCTTGACATGGTGATCAAAAATTCGTATGTAATTATTTTTCACCAATAAATCAAATATTTGATCACACATGCTTGAATTGAAGGCAAACTTTTTATTTTCTAGCCGATCTTGCTGTGAGAACGGCTTTGGAGTGAAGCAAACGAATGATTCAGATTTTGTATCTTCCCATTCGGCTATGAATTTTATTTTGCATTCTCTTACCGATGTCATGGGATAAGAAACTATACTTGCATCGGTTTGCTCATAAGATTTTAACCTTGGCTCTAAATTTCTGAAACGAAAATAGTTAGAACATACATGTCTCAATTGAGACCAAGTGTAAGCCAAGTAAGAAATAAGCAAAGGTACCCAATTAGATATGAATTTTAGACAAAGCAATGGGGAAAGCCTTGGCTGCAATAATTTTTCACTATCGGTCTTTCTGAATGGTGTAATGTGTTGACCGATATGCTTCATAACAAGTTTATTGTTAACAAGTAAATTACCCTTCTTCATTGGTCTTTCAAAATTACTTATGAGAATATTTCTTATAGATGCATCAATAATGAAGTCGCGACCAAATCTGAAAATAGGTAAATTACTCTCTATGAATACCTCTTCAAATATGTTGGGAGAACATGATGGTGGTGCCACTTGAAGAACATCTTGCTCCGTCTTTGGATGGCTCCCCAACATCTTTTCATCATCTTATACTTGATTTCGTGCATCATTGCTTTGAAGATCCATGTCAGCTGAACTTTGTTCGGCTACTTGTTCTTGACCTTGAGGCTTGTCAATTTCTATGGCACGGAACTCATATGGCAGGAAGTAGGTTCCATTGACTTCGGAAAAATCAAGTATGGCTGTTTTGTTATGCTTTCCATGCCCTTTCTCAATAATGCTTGCCTCTTTGGATTTGATAGACTCATAATATATACTACTTGATTCGGATTTTCTAATAACCGAATTTTCTTTGTTACCTGTATCAATAACTTTATCTTTTTGAATTTGCGAGGCTTCCCGCTCTCGTCTAATTTTAGCCCACATCTCAGCTTGGCGAGCTTTAAACTTTTTCATCTCAATTTCCATCCACTCGTCATGAGATTGCCCCCCAATACTTTGAGACTCTTTCGGCAATGAGGTGCCGAAACTTTGTGATTGTTTAGGTGGTACACTGGAAGGTATAGCACTGAGCGACTGCATCATTTGCACAACTCTAGCTTTTACAGCAGCAAAATCATGAGGCTTCCCGCCTTCTATTAGTTCCTGGCGAATAGAGTTGCACAAATCCCAAGAGAATGTAAGATTGTTCTCAACCACCCAGTCTGGATATGGTTGCCCCCCGATGCTTTTAGACTCTTTCGGCAATGAGATGTTGCCGAAATTATGTAATTGTGTAGGGGGTACATGATATGCCACGGTAGTAGGTGAAGGCATTTGTGCTCCTGCAGAAGTTTCACTTATTCGGCCATGACCATGAAGGTGTGGAGCCGAATTATGGACATCAACAGTTGTGTATGGTGACAAAAAATTAATAGTATTAGGTGTAGTATATGATGTTTGAGGGTAATTGGCCAAATAACTAGTAGTAACATGGCCAATTCCCTTATCCACCGGCAAGTTTGGATTAACATACTGCAAGTTATTTGCCGATGAATAAAAAGATGAAACACTATGTTGCATACCATTAAAAGATCCTACATGGGGTGTTTCAACTTGATTAACCGAACTCATCATGTTGTTCATCGGCATATAGATTTGTGGGGTTGCCGATGCATGAGAGTTGGGATACATATGTTGCATGTTGCTAAAATTATATGAAGTAGAATCATGGAGATTTTGTTGCATCGGCCCTTGCACATAATTAGATGCATGATTGATAAAGCTAGGGCTAGCCGATACATTATGCTCATTAGATGATCTAGCAACAACATATGCATTATTTGCATCTACATATGTGAATTGGGTATTCATATTACCTTTGTAGATTGCAAACCCTAGATGACGATCTCTTCGTAGTAAGAACGGGCCGGAGACAGTTCAAAGCTTCGTCCCCAGCGGAGTCGCCAAAAAGTGTGTTCGCACACGAACACGTCGCCGTGTACCTCCAACGCCGAGGGTGATGCACCGCAGCTCACGTCGAAGGAGACCCGTCCGGAAGCGCGGTACGCAGGCAATCTGGCGGGCGCTTTTGAGGACCCGAAACCCCACACGCCCGGGAGGGACCCCGTCAGGGCGCGCGGCGACTATGGGCTGCCCTAGGTCGGCCTGACCGCCCCTAGGGCCTCGAGGTTCGCCGCCCTGCAACAAGAAGAACGAACGAAGAACGAGGAATAAGAAGAACAAGAGAGACGGTAAAAGTAAAGGTAAAAGATGTAGATAGATTTGTTCGATTATGTGTTGTTGTTCAATCGGCCATCACCTCTTGTCTATATACGAGGCGGGTGGACTTCCCGTACAAGAAAAGGACTTGCCTAGCCGTCCAAATCATCAAACCCTAATGAAACACGGACTATTCACGACCCCGGCCCGGATGTCCGGTTCAAGGCCCGGATGATCCGGCCTAGCCCAGTTTTTTGACAGCAGCTCACTGTTTTGGCTCTAGAATTCTCATAAGACCTCGGATTTGGACTTTATTTATATCAAAATCAATCGTCTCGACGAGACGCACAACTTTCATGTTGAACACTTTTTCATCCGAGGGCATCTTGAGGGTGTTTCGGGCTGTTTTCTAAAGTCTGCAGCAAAAAAACGTGTCCGGATACCCGGACGATTGCCCGGATTGTCCGGCCTTTACCCGGATCATCCGGGAGTTGATCCAAATCATCCGGCTTCAACTTTTAGCTTCTGTTGTTCTGGTCAATTTTTTGGCCCTCGGCCGGATGATCTGGACCCCGGTCCGGATGATCCGGCCATACAGTGCTGCAGCGCATAGTTTTGGCTCTAACTTTTGCATACGAACTCGGATGGGGACGATCTTTATATCAAAATCGTCCGTCTTGACGAGACGAAGAACTTTGTAGTTGTAACTTTTCCCATCCAAGGTCTTCTTAATTAGGTTTCATGCTATTCTTTAATCAGGTGTCAACACGGGTATCTCCGAAATTGTCATATCTTTTCCACTTGAGGTCCTTTTTGGTCCATCTTCATATTTATTTCGATCATCTTGACGAAGGCCATCAAATGGTGACATAAACTCATAATTTTAACCTCATTCAATTATAGACTCAAGTCACTCTTTCCGATCATGCCATTTTTGAGCGTCAACATCTCTCATGTTCCATCTATGGCACGATCTTGATGTATCCCGAGCTTTGCTATTGTAGTTGGATCTTATGATGTTTCTCCCCCTCTACTCTCTTGTGATGAATTTAGTTTCCCCTTTGCAGTTATCTTATCGGATTGAGTCTTTTATGAGAATACTTGATGTATGTCTTGCCGTGATTATCTGTGGTGACAATGGGATATCATGTGCCACTTGATGCATGTTTTGGTGATCAACTTGCGGGTTTCGTGACATTGGGAACCTATGCATAGGGGTTGGCACACATTCTTGACTCTCGGTAGAAACCTTGGGGCACTCTTTGAAGTATTTTTATGTTGGTTGGATGAATCTGAGATTGTGTGATGCATATCGTATAATCATGCCCACGGATACTTGAGGTGACAATGGAGTATCTAGGTGACATTAGGGTTTTGGTTGATTTGTGTCTTAAGGTGTTACTAGCACAAATGCCCGTGCGTTGCAACGGGATAACAAAACCCTCGCATGACAATGCACAGTCAGACGGAATCTCCTGATGGATGTGGCCATTGCCAATCTCTTGTTGTGGCCGTCGTAGCTGCTTGCGCAGCTGGGTATCCTCCATAGTTTTAAATAACATGCTAAGCCTCTTTGCGATGGACCAGTTGTAAACACTATAGCATGCTATAGCACCCTATTTAAAATGTCTGTACATGTGTTTGGACCAAAATTTCTTAGCGCAGGGCATCTTCTAAATGCTAGTGTGCAGGTAGATGTTGTGGTAGCCGCGCCGCCGCGAAAGTCGATGCCAGACGATTGAGCACGGACTGCTAGCTTTGTCGTATCATGATGCGTCAAACATTTTATTTTTTTCTGAGCGTGATCTTGCCGATCGACATGGACGCGCTTGAGCTGACAGCATGGCCTTCGGCCCAGCAGCAGGTTAGGGTTGCAGCAGCTTCGGCGACACTATTTCATCTCTATCCGCCGCTACTCCTTGAGTCTTGTCCTCCATTTATCTTCTTTGCATTGTGCTCTTTTTCCATTTATCTTCTTTGCATTGTGCTCTTTTTCTATGACGCTGCAAGTTTAAGAGCTGCTCGGGGACGTTGGCGGCGGGGACGCATTGCTGCCGAACCGGTTGCTGCAAGGGAGCTCATCGTCCATGAACGGCGTTGCAACATCTGGAAGGTAGGGTTGCGCCGAGACTTACGTCGATCTAGGGTTTCAGGCTCGATTCATGTACGGGTTGTTCGAGTTAAAGTGCATCGATGCATGTGTAGGTGCCTCGTCTCAAACCAGCTGTACATAAGGACTTGTAGTCTGGACTGAATTGTGCAAGGTATGGTTTTCTGGCTCGATGCATGCATATGTGGATTTTTTAGGGATGCATGCATATGTGGATATGCGGGCTCCCAAAACCACCAACCAGTCAGAATCTTCAAAGCCCACTAAAATTACAACCCGAAGACCACGTACACGTTGTATTCGCATGTAGTTTGGCTCCACCAACCAGTCAGAATCTTGAAAGCCCACTAAAAATTACAACCCGAAGACCACGTACACGAATCGCACGTAGTTCGGCTTTGTACGCTTTGACATACAAAAAAGCCTATATAAAACGACGGACGGAAATTTGGGCTATATAAAAATATTATTGTGGACCAAACCAAACCAAGAATACCTATTCCCTTTAATAGTAGGTATAGATTCTAGTACGAACTCTTTTATAGATTGATCCGAAAGAATAACTTTGAGGTGGTTTCGTATCCTACCATAATCTCTATGTTTGTTCTCCGCTATTAGTGGCTTCGGAGTGACTCTTTGTTGCATGTTGAGGGCTTGTTATATTATCTATCTATGTTATTATTGTTGAGAGAACTTGCACTAGCGAAAGTATGAACCCTAGGCCTTGTTTCCTATCATTGCAATACCGTTTACGCTCACTTTTATCATTAGTTACCTTGCTGTTTTTATTATTTCAGATTACAGAAACCTATATCTACTATCTATTTTGCACTTGTATCACCATCTCTTCGCCGAACTAGTGCACCTATACAATTTACCATTGTATTGGGTGTGTTGGGGACACAAGAGACTTTTTGTTATTTGGTTGCAGGGTTGTTTGAGAGACCATCTTCATCCTACGCCTCCTACGAATTGATAAACCTTAGGTCATCCACTTGAGGGAAATTTGCTACTGTCCTACAAACCTGTGCACTTGCAGGCCCAACAACGTCTACAAGAAGAAGGTTGTGTAGTAGACATCTGTACATACTGCATTTAACTGTAAAATCTTCGAAGGAGATTGGCATTCCATGGGCGTTCCGTTTCCTTGCCGAAATCATTTCTCTTGCGTGCCTTGGGCTTCTGGGCATCGATCAAGTAGTAGGAGTCGTTTCCCAAGGCCTTGTTGATGATGAAGGGGCCTTCCCAAGGGGCCGAGAGCTTGTGCTGGACGGCTGTTCGCTGGATCAGCCCGAGCACAAGGTTGCCCTCTTGGAAGGATCTTCGCTTGACCTTCCGATTGTAGTAACGGCGCAAACCCTGCTGGTAGATGGCGGACCGGCTGAGTGCTAACAGCTGGCCCTCTTCCAGCAGGTCGACGCCATCTTCTCGCGCTTCTGTTACCTCCGCTTCCCTGTACATGGTGAATCGAGGTGAGTGGAACTCGATGTCAGTTGGGATGACAGCCTCAGCACCATACACAAGGAAGAAAGGAGTTAAGTCGGTTGACTTGTTTGGGGTGGTACGCAAACACCAGAGGACAACCATTAGCTCTTCGAGCCAGCAGCCGGCCGAGCGCTCTAGTGGCTCAACTAGTCGGGGCTTGATGCCGGACAGGATGAGGCCCTTTGCTCGCTCGATTTGGCCGTTTGACTGCGGATGGGCAACAGACGCTATGTCCAGTCAGATGCCCTGTGTCGCGCAGAAACATGCCAATGCTCCTTTGGCCAAATTCATGCCATTGTCGGTGATGATGCTGTGTGGTATGCCATATTGGGTGGTAATGTCTGCGATGAATATCACAGCAGTCGACCCATTCAACTTCTTGGTTGGCTTTGCTTCAATCCATTTGGTGAACTTGTCTATGGCAACAAGCAGGTGTGTCATGCCGCCACGTGTCGTCTTGAATGAGCCCACCATATCCAGCCCCCAGACGGCGAAGGGCCGGGTGAGGGGGATGGTCTTGAGTGCGGAAGCCGGCAGGTGTTGTTTGGAGCTGAAAACTTGGCACCCTTTGCAGTGTTTGACCAACTCTTTGGCATCTTCCAAAGTAGTCGGCTAGAAGAAACCATGACGGAAAGGCTTGGCAACGAGTGATCTTGAGGCCGCGTGGTGACCGCACTCGCCTTGGTGGATGTCCTTGAGGATTGCAATGCCCTTCTTTGGTTCAACGCAGCGCTGGAAGTTTCCAGTAACACTGCGCCTAACGAGCTCTCTGTTCACTATTGTGTATGCTCCGGCTCGGCGTTGAACTTGCCTTGCTGAGATCTCGTCAGTCGGCAGCTCTCTGTTTACCAGAAAGTTGATGATGGGCTGGGCCCATGATGGAGCTGCGACTTCTTCTATTGCCAACACGGCTACTGCGACCAGAGCGGCTGGGTTGGGAGGTGGTGGGTTGGGGTCGGCCACCGCCTATTGTGTCGTTGAAGTCCTCGGGCCGACTGCCGCAATCCTCGGGCCGGGTTCTGAAGTCCCCAGGCCGGGTGCGACTATAGCTTTCCCCGAGCCGCCTGCCGAAGTCCCCGAGCCGCCTGCTAGATTCCCCAAGTCGGATCCGTCTGCATCAGGGTCAGGTGGCACAACGATGGAGTCTGATTCCGGAGACGGCTTGATAGACAGCTTGAGGAGACGCTGAAGGGAGACGCCGGTTGGTATAGCTTGTCGGGTCGAGCCGATTCGTGCCAGGGCATCTGCTTGCTCGTTGTCAGCCCGTGGCACATGGAGGAACTCGCACCCTTCAAAGTATTCGTTGAGTTGCTGAACAAGGAAGCGGTAGCTCGCCATGTTTGCGTCCTTGGCATCCCAATCACCAGACGACTGTTGGATCACCAAGTCCGAGTCGCCATAGCACAGGATCCGGCGGATTCCGAGTTCTTTGGCCAGCCGGATCCCATGTATGAGAGCCTCGTACTCGGCCACGTTGTTGGAGGCGGCAAAATGAATTTGCAACGTGTATCTGAGCTTGTCGCCCTTGAGAGAGGTGAGGACGATGCCGGCTCCCAAACCGGTGCGCATCTTTGATCCGTCAAAGTGCATCCGCCAATGGGTGGAGTCAGGTTCTGGTGGTAGGTACTGGGTCTCGGCCCAGTCGACGAGGAAGTCGGCCAGCACTTGGGACTTGATGGCGGTGCGGGGCTGGTAGAAGATGTTGTAAGGAGCTAGCGCAATGGCCCACTTGGCAACCCGGCCAGATGCATCCCGGCTGCCCATGATCTCGGTGAGCGGGGCGGTGCAAACAATCATGATGGGGTGCTCTTGAAAGTAGGGCTTGAGCTTCTTGGCGGCAAAGTACACGCCATAGCACATCTTCTGGTAGTGGGGGTAATTCTGCTTTGAGGTTGACAGTACTTCACTCAGGTAATACACCGGCCTCTGGACCAGCTGAGCTCTGCCTTCTTCTAGGCGCTAAACCACGACGACAGTGCTGACCACCCGGCTAGTTGCGGCAATGTAAAGGAGCATGGGATCTTTCTCAGTCGGTGCCGCCAGGACAGGCGGCATGGTCAACATCTTCTTCAGCTTGTGAAAAGCTTCGTCCGCCTGGTCGTTCCACTCAAAGTGGGTGGATTTCCTCATGAGATGATACAGGGGGAGAGCCTTCTCCCCTAGCCGACTGACGAATCGGTTAAGGGAAGCCAGGCACCCGGTAAACTTTTGGACATCTCGAAGCCGGGTGGGAATCTCCATCCTCTCTATGGCCATGATCTTCACCGGGTTGCATTCAATGCCGCGTTCAGAGACCATGAAGCCTAGGAGCTGGCCGGCTGGTACCCCGAACACGCATTTCTCAGGGTTGAGCTCGATCTAAAATCGGCGCAAGTTGTCACATGTTTTCTTGAGATCTTCCAGCAAGGTGCCGCACTTCTCCGTCTTCACCACAATATCGTCTACGTAGACGTGGGCATTTCTGCCGAGTTGCTTGAGGAGGCATTTCTGCATGCAACGTTGAAAAGTGGCATCGGCATTCCTCAAGCCGAATGTCATAGTTAGGTAGCAGAAAGCTCCGAATGGTGTGATGAAGATGGTCTTCAGGCGGTCGACTGGATCCAACTTGATCTAATGGTAACCTAAGTAGGCATCCAAGAAACTCAATAGCTCGCATCCGGTTGTGGAGTCTATCACCTGGTCAATCCTTGGTAAAGCAAATGGATTTTTGGGGCAACCTTTGTTGAGGCTGGTGTAATCTATACACATGCACCATTTCTTGTTCTTCTTCAGTACAAAGACTGGGTTGGCAAGCCATTCTAGGAAGAACACTTCCATAATGAAGCCGGCTGCCACAAGTCGGGCTATCTCTTCGCCAACAATTCTTCTCTTCTCCTCCGACAGTCGGTGGAGGGGCTGCTTGACTAGTTTTGCATCTCCTCAGACATGTAGCTTGTGCTCGGCGAAATCCGTCGGAACACCCAGCATTTCCTTGGGGGACCATGCAAAGATATCCCGATTCTCACGGAGGAAATCGACGAGCTCGCTTTCATATTTGTTGTCTAGGTTCGCTCCTAGAACAGCAAACTCTCCGGGTGCTCTGGGTCTAGAGGTTTCTTCTTTGTTTCCTTGGCCGGCTGGAAGGAGCCCTAAGCTTCCGACTCCTTGGGATCGGGTGACAGGTCCGGCTGCTTGTCAGCCATGGCCACAACCCGGTCAAGGATCTGTTTCTCAGCAGCAATCATGAGGGACTCGGCCAACCGGCTGCTGGCTGCAGCGCAGGCAGAGGATTTCTTGTAGTCTCCGACTATGGTGATGATGCCCTTGGAGCTCAGCATCTTCATCTTGATATAGGCATAGTGGGGCACAGCCATGAACTTGGCCAGGACAGGTCGGCCAAGGAAAGCGTGGTAAGGGCTCTCTAGATCCACTACCTCAAACCAGACTGCTTCATAGAGGAAATGATCTTTGTCTCCGAAGAGGACATCTATCTTGATCTTGCCGATTGGTGAGCATGATAGGCCGCGTACAATGCCATGGAAGACGGTCTGACTGGGCAAAAGTTGCTTCATCATGGTATTCAGCTTCTCCATGGTGTCGCGGTATAGGATGTTAATGCTGCTCCTGCCATGAATCAGAACTCGGGAGAAACGAGCAACACGCGTCTCTGTTGCAAAGGTGCCATCCAACACCAGGGCATAGGAGCCCGGAGACGGCATCACCTCTGGGTGATCAGCCCAGCTCCAGCTAATGGGCTTTTCTGACCAATGCGTGAACTCTGGATCTTTGGAGGTGACTTCATTGACTTCTTGGTGCTGTCGGCGCCGGCTGCGCATATCCTCAGCTTGGCTTGTAAAGACAACATAGGCTGCATGTTTGTCAGGGAACTCGTCTTGAATGGCTCCGACTGCTGGGCGGGCGGGCGGCTGCTGAAGAGCCGGAGGCGGCTGGCCAGCAGGCAGAGGAGGCAGCAGTACTTCGCCCTTGGAAACTCGGGTGATCCAATGGCACTTCCGGGTTAGGTGGTTGGACAGCCTCGCGCCGCTGTGGAACTTGCAGGGGGCATCAAGGGTTTGCTCGTAGGAGAAAGCCGGCTGCCAAGCTGGCCTGCCACCTTCTGGGCGCTTGGGCATAGGCTGCCCTTCAGGCTGCTCGTCTTCGACCATTGCCACTTGCCGATTGGTGGAAGCCGGCATCGGGGCCTTGCTCTTGTTGTCGTTCTGGTGCGGGCTCCGATTGGAGTCTCCGGCCGGCGTTTTTGGAGCCAGAGGAAGCACCTTTCTAGAGGCGTACACTCAGAGCTCGGTCTTCATTGAGGAGTCGGCCGTGGCATATTTGTCTGCTGTGATCAGCAGCTCGTCAAGTGTAGCTGGCTCGTCGCAGAGAAGTCGGTGCCTGAGGAGTGTGCCCTCTCGGCACCCGGCGGTGAAGTACTCTATTGCTTGCACCTCGTGCACCCCTTCACAGAAGTTGTGGAGCTCGGCCCAGCGCGTCGGGTAGTCACGGCTGGACTCGGTCGGGCCTTGGACACAAAGGGAAAGCTGACGTGGCTTGGGTGCCCGCTTGTACGTGCTGGTGAAGTTGCGAATGAAGACTTCTATGAAGTCCAGCTAGCTGCTGACGCTGTAAGGCTTGAGGCTGTTCAGCCAGGTGCGTGCCCTGCCTTGAAGCATGAGAAGGACGTACTTCACGACAACGCGCCTATTGCCATTTGCTATGCTGACTGCAGTGGAGTAGTCTGTCAACCAATCTTCCAGCTTCACCGAGCCGTTATATTTTGGCGTGTCTCTTGGGAGCGAGAACCCTTTGGGGAAGGGCTCGTCGCGGATGCGGGGGATGAAACAGGGCGGGTCGACATCGTCTTCTTCTTCTAGTGCCAGGGATCGTGCCAGGCGGTCGATCCGATGGCGGGCATCATTCCCGACGATTCCTTCCCGGCGGCCCAGTCGGCCGCTGAGCGTCGGGTGCGTGACAGGCGGCGGGGTGGGATATCTCTCCCTGCGGGGCGGAGGAGGAGGCGGGTCGTTGCCTCGTCGCTCCACGGCTCGGGGGCGGCCTTCTGGGTCGCGCTCGATGGTGAGGCGCGTCCGACTGCGGCTAGCAGTCGGCGTCTGGGAGGTCGCGCCGTGCTATCCGCGTGGGGGAGGACTCTCGGCGTGGGCGCCAGCTTCATGCCGTTCTGTTGCTGCGTTGATGAGCTGCTGGACGCGTCTTGTCATGCAGTGGAGCTCGTCGCCCTCTAGCCCTTCCAGCTCGTCTACTTCCACCTGGGCGGCACGTAGGTTCTCGAGTGGCGTGGCGTAGACAGGACGGTCAGTGCCTAGCATGCTAGCAATGGCCGCGCCGTGCTTCTCGATAGCGCTAATCCGGCTGGGACCGCTAGCAGGCGGCGTGCCAGAGGCAGCACGATCAACCTTGCGCTGATAAGCCTCGGTGAGGCATCTCATGGAGTCTATCTTCTTGCCGTTCTCGATGAGGGCAAGGTGGTGGGCCTCTAGCATGTCGGCGTCGGCATCAGCCGGGATGGGGGCGGACAGATTGTGCAGCGCCGTCTGTAGAGTGTCATGGACGTTTCCGCCGGAGGCGGCGCCATGACTGATGACCAACACCTCGGTAACGATGCTGCCGCCACTGTCGGCTCGAGGAAGAGGGTCGTCGATGACCACCACGTTGGTGGGGAAGGCATCGAGGGATGTCGTGTCAGAGTCGATGAGCATCGGGTTGGTAGAGCCGATCGACTCCGGGTCGGAGGTGAGCTCCTTGGCGATGATGAGCTTGCCAAGGAAGTCGATGAGGCAGCTCTCAGAGCTGGTTGCACCCGCGCCTGGCGTGGGCTCTTCGGAGAGGCGGACCTCGCCAAGAAGATCGGTGAGGTAGCTCGCTGCGCAGGCGTCGTCGGCGCCATGCAGCACGTCAGGGCAAGCGCCATCGGGCGTGCCGGGCTGGCTATGCTCGCTAGGAAGGAAGAGGGTTCCCATCCATAGCAGGTTTCCGGACGACGGTGCACCTGGCCCCATGGTGGGCGCCAACTGTTGGGTGGTAGGTGCGACATATGCCAACGGGTGGCTTATCATTGTGGGAGCCAGTAAGACATCGCCGGTGCCTGGCAATGGGATAAGGTGAAGACATGCACGCCGGTGAATCCTACCCAGGTTCGGGGCTCTCCTAGGAGATAACACCCCTAATCCTGCTCTGCAGGGTCTCCGCATGATCACTAGATCAACAAGTAGCTACAAGATGCTCCTTGAGCTGTTTAGCTAGAGGAAGAAGAAGAGCAGGGCTAGCTCTCCTCTTCTCTCTAGATGGTGTCTAAAACTCTCAGAGATCAACCTTTGCATGGGTGCCCTGGGGGGTTTATATAGGCCTACCCCCCAGGGGTACAATGGTAATCCGGCTGGCCGTGGGTCCAGATCGTCAGTGTCTATAGTCGCCGGCTTCTCCGCCGACTGGTGGGCCCCGCCGGCTGCCGGCCTATTCGCCGACAAGCCGGGCACACCGTCCAGGGGTCTTGTCAGCTGCTAGTTACTGTAGCCTCGCTCTTGGTGACGATGGATTTGTCGGGGTAAGCATGGCTATAGTACCGCCGTGTGGTGGGCGTTCACTGTAGCCTTACCCCATCTCATCCGGTTAATGGCGCACAAACTTCCAGGGCAGGGGCAGGCCGGCTGCTGGGAGCCAGCCTCCTCCCAAGACGGCTAGTCAAGTCCAGCCGCCCTCTGGTATCTCTCTAGCAGGAGGGGCCCGCCGCCTGCAGGCCATACTGACAGCCTGTCGTGGGTGATGTCATGGTCAGTGTGGAAACAGTGCCACGCCGGACGGGGGATGGCAGCCCCATATGGCGCACTGTGGCCATGCTCGCTACGGGATTCGAGGGTGGCAGGCTTCACTGTAGCCACGCCATGTCTCGTCGCTGTTATGTGGGCGCAAACTTCAAGGGTATAGGTCAGGCCGTCTTCTAGGATTCGGCCACTCTGGTGGCCGGCTGCTAGGAGTCGGCCTACTTCGAGGGGGCTCATAGAGCCTTGCCGCCTTCCAGCAGCCGGCCGATGGGGCAGCCGGCCAGGAGAAGGCGACCCTGCATCTTGGATGTTCGAGGGCCCAGTCGGCGCGATGTTTTTTGAAGTGCCAGGGGGGAGCCGGTTGGGCTACCTATGGTCATTTACTCCGACAAGACCGAAAGGTCGAGCGTGAAGCATATAGTAGATATGATCAACATAGAGATGTTCACCATTGCAAACTACTCCATCTCATGTGATGATCGTACATGGTTTAGTTGATATGGAGCACGTGATCATTTATATGACTGGAGGGATGTCTATCTAAGTGGGAATTCTTAAGTAATATGATTATTTATCATGAACTTAGTCCTGATAGTATTTTGCAAATTATGTTGTAGATCAATAGCTCACGTTATAGCTTCCCTATGTTTTTTATATGTTCCTAGAAAAAACTAAGTTGAAAGATGACGGTAGCGATGATGCGGACTGGGTCCGTGATCTGAGGTGTATCCTCATTGAGGCACAGAAGAATTATGTCCTTGATGCACCGCTAGGTGACAGACCTATTGCAGGAGCAGATGCAGACGTTATGAACGTTTGGCTAGCTCTATATGATTACTACTTGATAGTTTAGTGCACCATGCTTTACGGCTTAGAACCGGGACTTCAAAAATGTTTTTGAAACGTCACGGAGCATATGAGATGTTCCAAGACCTAAAATTGGTATTTTAGACTCATGCCCGTGTCAAGAGGTATGAGACCTATGACAAGTACTTTTCCTAAAAGATGGAGGAGAATTGCTCAACTAGTGAGCATGTTCTCAGAATGTCTGGGTACTACAATCACTTGAATCAAGTGGGAGTTAATCTTCCAGATAAGATAGTGATTGACAAAGTTCTCTAGTCACCATCACCAAGTTACTGGAACTTCATGATGAACTATAATATGCAAGGGATGACGAAAATGATTCCCGAGCTCTTCGTGATGTTGAAATCGACGAAGGTAAAAATCAAGAAAGAGCATCAAGTGTTGATGATTAAACAAGACCACTAGTTTCAAGGAAAGGGCAAAGGGAAAAAAAGGGAACTTCAAGGAGAATAGCAAGCAAGTTGCTACACCCGGGAAGAAGCCCAAGTATGGACCTAAGCCTGAAACTGAGTGCTTCAACTACAAAGGAAATGGTCACTCAAAGAGGAACTACCCAAATATTTGGTGGATAAGAAGGATGGCAAAGTGAACAAAGGCATAGTTGATATACATGTTATTGACGTGTAGTTTACTAGTGTTTATAGTAACCCCTGGGTATTTGATACATGTTCAGTTGCTAAGATTAGTAACTCGAAATAGGAGTTGCAGAATAAATAGAGACTAGTTGAGGGTGAAGTGACGATGTATGATGGAAGTGGTTCCAAGATTGATATGATCATCATCGCACACCCCCTATACTTTCGGTATTAGTGTTGAACCTAAATAAATGTTATTTGGTGTTTGCATTGAGCATGAATATGAATAGATCATGTTTATTGCAATACGGTTATGCATTTAAGACAGAGAATGATTGTTGTTATGTTTACATGAATAAAACCTTCTATGGTCATACACCCAATATTGATGGTGTATTGAATCTTGATCATGGTAATACACATATTCATAATGATGATGCCCAATGATGCAAAGTTGATAATGATAATGCAACTTATTTGTGGCACTGTCGTTTGGGTCATATCGGTGTAAAGCGCATGAAGAAACTCCATAAAGATGGACTTTTGGAATCACTTGATTATGAATCATTTGATACTTGCAAACCATGCCTTATGGGCAAGATGACTAAAACTCCGTTCTCCGGAACAATGGAACGAGATAGTGACTTATTAGAAATAATACATACCGATGTATGCGGTCCAATGAATGTTGATGCTCGTGGCAGGTATCGTTATTTTCTGCCCTTCACAGATGATTTGAGCAGATATGGTTATATCTACTTAATGAAACACAAAACTAAAACATTTGAAAAGTTCAAAGAATTTCAAGGTGAAGTGGATAATCATCGTAATAAGAAAATAAAGTTTCTACGATCTGATCGTAGAGCTGAATATTTGAGTTACGAGTTTGGCCTTCATTTAAAACAATGTGGAATAGTTTCACAGCTCATGCCACCTGGACACCATGGCGTAATGGTGTGTTCGAATGTCGTAACCGCACTTTATTAGATATGGTGCAATCTATGATGTCTCTTACGGATTTACCACTATTGTTTTGGGATTATGCATTAGAGATAGCTGCATTCACTTTAAACAGGGCACCATAAAAAATCCGTTGAGACGGCGCCTTATGAACTATGGTTTGGCAAGAAACCAAAGTTGTTGTTTCTTAAAGTTTGGGGAGCTTATGTGAAAAAGCTTCAACTAAGCTCGAACCCAAATCGGAGAAATGCGTCTTCATAGGATACCCAAAGGAAATTGTTGGGTACACCTTCTATCACAGATCCGAAGGCAAAAATATTTGTTGCTAAAAATGGATCCTTTCTAGTGAAGGAATTTCTCTCGAAAGAAGTGAGTGGGAGGAAAGTAGAACTTGATGAGGTAATTGTACCTTCTCCCGAAATGGAGAGTAGTTCATCACAGAAATCAGTTCTAGTGATTCCTACACCAATTAGTGAGAAAGCTAATGATGATGATCATGGGACTTCAGATCAAGTTACTACCGAACCTCGTAGGTCTTCCAGAGTACGTTCCGCATCAGAGTGGTAATCCTGTTCTCGAAGTCATGTTACTAGACCATGATGAACCTACGAACTATGAGGAAGCGATGATGAGCCCAGATTCCACGAAATGGCTTGAGGCCATGAAATCTGAGATGGGATCCATGTATGAGAACAAAATGTGGACTTTGGTGGACTTGCCCAATGATTGGCAAGCCATAGAAAATAAATGGATCTTTAAGAGGAAGAAGGACGATGATAGTAGTGTCACTATCTACAAAGCTCGAATTGTTGCGAAAGGTTTTTCGACAAATTCAAGGAGTTGACTACAATGAGACCTTCTCACCCGTAGCGATTCTTAAGTCTGTCCAAATCATGTTAGCAATTATTACATTTTATGATTATGAAATTTGGCAGATGGATTCAAAACTGCATTCCTGAATGGATTTCTGGAAGAAGAGTTGTATATGATGCAACCAGAAGGTTTTGTCAATCCAAAGGGTGCTAACAAAGGGTGCAAGCTCCAGCGATCCATTTATGGACTGGTGCAAGCCTCTCGGAGTTGGAATAAATGCTTTGATAGTGTGATCAAAGCATATGGTTTTATACAGACTTTTGGAGAAGCCTGTATTTACAAGAACGTGAGTGGGAGCTCTGTAACATTTCTAATATTATATGTGGATGACATATTGTTAATTGGAAATGATATAGAATTTCTGCATAGCATAAAGGGATACTTGAATAAGAGTTTTTCAATGAAAGACCTTGGTAAAGCTACTTACATATTGGGCATCAAGATTTATAGAGATAGATCAAGCTGCTTGATAAAAAATATCAATGAGTAAATACCTTGAAAAGTTTTTGAAAGAGTTCAAAATGAATCAGTTAAAGAAGGAGTTCTTGTCCGTATTACAAGGTGTGAAATTGAGTAAGACTCAAAGCCCGACCACGGCAGAAGATAGAAAGAGAATAAAAGTCATTCCCTATGCCACAGTCATAGGTTCTATAAAGTATGTTGTGATGTGTACCACACCTATTGTGTACCTTGCCATGAGTTTGGCAATGGGGTACAATAGTGATATAAGAGTAGATCACTCGACAGCGGTCAAAATTATCCTAAATGAGGACTAAGGAAATGTTTCTCGGTTATGGGGGTGATAAAGAGTTCGTCATAAAGAGTTACGTCGATGCAAGCTTTTGCACCGATCCATATGACTCTAAGTCTCAATCTGGATACATATTGAAAGTGGGAGCAATTAGCTAGAGTAGCTCCGTGTATAGCATTGTCGACATAGAATATTTGCAAAATACATACGGCTCTGAATATCACAGACCCGTTGACTAAACTTCTCTCACGAGCAAAACATGATCACACCTTAGTACTATTTGGGTGTTAATCACATAGCGATGTGATCTAGATTATTGACTATAGTAAACCCTTTGGTTTTTGGTCACATGTCGATGTGAACTATTGGTGTTAATCACATACAGATATGAACTATTGGTGTTATATCACATGACAATGTGAACTAGATTATTGACTCTAGTGCAAGTGGGAGACTGAAGGAAATATGCCCAAGAGGAAATAATAAAGTTATTATTTATTTCCTTATTTCATGATAAATGTTTATTATTCATGCTAGAATTGTATTAATCGGAAACTTAGTACATGTGTGAATACATAGACAACATAGTGTCCCTAGTATGCCTCTACTTGACTAGCTCGTTAATCAAAGATGGTTATGTTTCCTAACCATGGACATGTCTTGTCATTTCATGAACGGGATTACATCATTGGAAGAATGATGTGATGGACAAGACCCATCCGTTAGCTTAGCATTATGATCGTTACAGTTTCATTTCTACTACTTTCTTCATGACTTATACATGTTCCTCAGACTATGAGATTATACAACTCCCGAATACCGGAGGAACACTTTGTGTGCTACCAAACGTCACAATGTAAAAGGGTGATTATAAAGGTGCTCTATAGGTGTCTCCGAAGGTGTTTGTTGGGTTGGCATAGATCAAGATTAGGATTTGTCACTCCGTGTTTCGGAGAGGTGTCTGTGGGCCCTCTCGGTAATACTCATCACTATAAGCCTTGCAAGAAATTGTAACTAACGAGTTAGTTATGGAATGAAGTATTACGGAATGAGTAAAGACACTTGCCGATAACGAGATTGAACTAGGTATGATGATACCGACGATCGAATCTCGGGAAAGTAACATACTGATGACAAAGGGAACAACGTATGTTGTTATGCGGTTTGACCGGTAAGGATCTTCATAGAATATGTAGGAGCCAATATGAGCATCCAGGTTCCGCTATTGGTTATTGACTGGAGATGTGTCTCGGTCATGTCTACATAGTTCTCGAACCCGTAGGGTCTACACGCTTAATGTTCGGTGACGATTTGTATTATGAGGTATGAGTTTTGATTACCGAAGTTTGTACAGAGTCCTGGATGAGATCACGGACATGACGAGGAGTCTCGAAACGGTCAAGACATAAAGATTCATATATTGGAAGGCTACATTCGGACACCGGAATGGTTCGGGTCATTTCGGATATGTTTCTGAGCATCGGGGGTTACTGGAACCCTCCCCGGGAAGTTATTAGGCCTTATTGGCCTAGAGGTGGAAGAGAGGAGGCAAGCCAAGGAGTGGTGCGCGCCCCCCCTAGCCCAAACCGATTTGGACTAGGGTTGGGGGTCGGTCCCCCTTTCCTTCTCTCCTCCTCCTCGTTCCCTCCTTACTAGGAACAGGAAAGAGGGGGGGAATCCTACTTGGACTGGGGATTCCTAGTAGGATTCCCCACACCTGGCGCGCCCCCCTTGGGCCGGCCACCTCTTCCCTCCCCTCCTTTATATACGTGTCCAGGGGCACCCCATAGACGAACAAGTTGATCTTTTAGCCGTGTGCGGTGCCCCCCTCCATAGTTACACACCTCGGTTATATCGTCGTAGTGCTTAGGAGAAGCTCTGTGCCGGTTACTTCATCATCACCGTCGTCATGCCATCGTGCTGACGAAACTCTCCCTCGACCTTCACTGCATAAAGAGTACGAGGGACGTCATCAAGCTGAACGTGTGATGTACGCAGAGGTGTCATACGTTCGGTACTTGGATCGGTTGGATCACGAAGACGTTCAACTACATCAACCACGTTAACTAACGCTTCCACTTTCGGTCTATGAGGGTACGTGGACACACTCTTCCCTCTCGTTGCTATGCATCACCTAGATAGATCTTGATCATAGGATTTTTTTGAAATTACTGCATTCCCCAACGGGGGTAGGAGTCCTTGTGCGCTTAGTCGCGGCAGGAGCAGTTGATCGAAAAGATTTTGCTGCCCCAGGCGCTGGCGTGGCCGGACGTGATGTCACTGTCGTCTTAGTTGTTGACGCGATTGTACATCTCGTGCATCGTGTAGGCTATTGCTGGGTTCCATGTCATTGTGTTGCCTTGTCGGTCGCCTTCTTGTCAGTGGCCCCGCCGCTCGATGATGGAAGAGTTACTGGGTCGCTAGAGACGGCCTTCTGAAGGACACGCGGTTTTCTTGGTAGAGCAGGGGGCTCTTCATGCTGCTGTTCTTTGGGGGCATCTTCATCAGTAGATTCCCCAGCAGCAGCATCACCCAGTTCCCCAGCAATCTCACCTTCTTTGGCAAGGTTTCCTGCAAGCCTCTCCTTCGCCAGTTGTAGGCATCAAGTGACCAAAATTACCAGCCTTTGCAGCAAGTTGTGCTTCTTTTGCTCTGCTGGCAATGTAAGCAATCTCCTCATTAGTGGTTGCATAGATGAGCCCTGTTTCTTCCCTGATGGCCTTCTCTGTCAAGTTGTCAAAGAATTCTTGCGCGCGCTCTGCTGAAGGCTCGGCCCAATTTCTAACAACCCCATGAGCATTGCACTCCGGCATCATGGTGTTGGTGGAGTTCAGGCCAGAGTTGTCGCACAAGGGGACAATTCTTGCCGGCAGTTTGGTGTTGCCGCCAGGCTTGAACAGAGAGTGGTAGAGGGCTATGTGTTGCATGACTATCAAGTAGTTGTTCAAGCCAGGCTGGAACCTCATGATGTCGACGGCATTTTAGCAATCCCATGTTGGCCTTCCCCTGCTCTACAGGGGAGCAATTCTCTAGCAGAGGTAGTCAGGCCCCACCATCTCGATAGGAAGCCCGATAGATTTGAGATGGTGAATCCTAGTGACCGTGATTTTGAGCTTCTTGTCATCAGGCGCAAAGTCGCTCCAATCTTTGTGGTGGGTCACCTTTTCTTGATGGAGCTCACAAAACGGCTAGGCCTCTTTCTCTTTGATCTAGCACCAGTCAGCTCGCCATTCTTCCCAGCTTTTATGCAGATTTCCTTCTGGTTATATTTCCTTGTTCCACATCCTGGGAATCCATGTTATTGAACTAGAAAGGGCATCTCCCATATTGATGCAAGGAATACAATAGTGGCGAACGAGGGCGGTGTTGGGAGTGACTCCAGTGAAATTTTCGCACAGATGAGCAAAAACGGACATACAAGTGTCGGCGTTCTGGGATCAGGGGTACCCAGACCTGCCTGCCTACGGCCTAGTGCATGGCCCCGTCGACGGCCCAATACGGTGTAACGCCCGGATAATTATGCTACAGTAAAACTCTGTATTGATGCCACGTCACCTTCGTTACTGTTGCTAATCTTTCATTAGTTCAAAACCGGTCCAAAAATCAAAATTCAAAATATGACAAACAACAAAAGTTTTCAAACATCAAAACAAAAATGTTCGGGCAGTGCCAAATATTGCATAGGTAATTATGGTGAAGTAAACACATTTTTAGAAAATGACTAAATACTTTAAAATGAAATAAAACAGAAAAGAAAAATAAAGAAAAGAAAGAAGGAAAGAGAAAGGAAAACCCCCCAAACCCCCTGGGCCAACTGGCCCGGCTAAACCAGGCAGGCCGGCCCACCTGGCCCATCCGGCCGAACCGGCCCGCCTCCCCCGGCCGCCTACCTTCCTTGTTCCCCCGACCCGGGTCGGAACAGGGGCGCGTCCCCGCCGCACCCTCTCGCCGGCGACGACGAGTGGATAAGGACGCCGACGCCGCGCCCCCTCGGTCTCTCCTCCCACTCGCCCCCACTCTTCCCTCGGCCCCCGCGCCTCCCCCCTCAGATCCACCTCGCTCTCTCCCTCGTTCCCCACCACGTCCGAATGCCACCATGGACCCGCCGTCGTGAATTGCGCGGCCACAACCATCGGCTCGCCGCGCCTGCATGTCCGTCGTCACCACCGTCATCCTCCTTGTCGACTGGTGGCCACAGCTGGAGCTCGGAGGTGCTGCTGCAATGCCCCCCCTTCTTCCACATCTCTGGTCGCCACCGTTCTTCTTCATCTCTGGCAACGACCCTGCTGCTACTAAACTACCACGGGCCATCTTGCGTGCCGCACGGTGAGCCCTATTCCTCTCCCATCTCTCTGTCCCCTCTCGCGCGCCCTCTAGCTCCCCCTACCACTACGGCCGAACCTACTGCCGCGCGAGCTCGTCGCCGGCATGGCCGCGGTGACCTTTTGGTCCCGTACGTGCCCCCGTTGCATTCGCGGCATTGTGTAGACGCCGTAGACGCTTCACGCTGTTCGTTTAGCGCATCGTAACTCCGAACCCGTCGACGACCGAACTCCGGCGGCCGCCTCTCTGCTCGATGTCGCCGCTCCGGTGCGTCTCCGGCGTCGCCACCACCCTTACTAGATGCGCCTCAGCGCGCTCATTCGAACGAGCCCAGGCGCGCGCGGATCCATGCCCTGTGCAAAATTTCCGGCGAACTCCGGCGGGTCTGCGCCGTGCCTTTGGTCGCCGGCGGCGAGAGCCGGCCCTGCTGACCTGGCACCTCGGGTCCCACCACCTGGGTCACCGACTGGTGGGCCCAGGGCCCCCCTGTTGACCAGTTGACTGAGTCAACTGCTGACTGGGCCGCCCCTGTCTCACTGACCTATGGGCCCCACCTTAATAAACAAATAAAAATAAATAGATAATTTGCTAATTAATTAAATTAGTTAATTAAACACTAACCTCTCACTGACTACCCGGCCCCACCCGCTAATTAACCCATTTAGTTAGGTTAAACCCCCCTCTTAGTGTCCTGACAATGACATGTGGGTCCCACTGGACCCACCTGTCTGTTTTGACTGGTCAACCGACCAGTTGACCTGCTGACATCACTCTGATGTCATGTCTGCATCATCATTCACTGTTTTGGATAATGTTGGATTTAAATGAATAAATAAAATCAGAAAATGATTAAATCTTTAGAAAATCATATCTTTTAATCCGTAACTCGGATGAAAATACTTTCTGCATGAAAGTTGCTCAGAACGATGAGACGAATCTAGATACGCAGCCCGTTCATCCGCCACACATACCTAGCATAGCGTACACGCAACTTTCCCCCTCCGGTTCACCGGTCCGAAAATGTGAAACACCGGGAATACTTTCCCGGATGTTTTCCCCCTTCGTCGGTATCACCTACTACCGCGATTGGGCACACCTAGCATCGTTACTTGTCATGTCATGCATCGATATGCATCTGTTTGCATGGTATTCATTGTTTCTTCCCCCCTCTTCTCTCCGGCAGACTACGAGACCGACGCTGCTGCTGCCCAGTTCGACTACGGAGTTGACGCCCCCTCCTTCTTGCCAGAGCAACCAGGCAAGCCCCCCCCCCCTTGATCACCAGATATCGCCTATTCTTCTCTATACTACTTGCATTAGAGTAGTGTAGCATGTTACTGTTTGGTTACTCCTATTCTGTTGCATAGCCTGTCATTGTTGCTACACTCATTGATACCTTACCCGCAATCCTAAATGCTTAGTATAGGATGCTAATTTATCACCACTGGCCCAACATTCTTGCCAGTCTGCCTTGCTATACTATTGGGCCGTGATCACTTGGGAGGTGATCACGGGTTTATACTATACATATATACATACTACAGATGGTGACTAAAGTCGGGTCCGCTCGAAGAGTACCCGCAAGTGATTCACGGATTGGGGGCTGAAAGGACCTTTGTCCCGATGGCCCTCTGTGTGGATCTTTGTGGCGGAGCGACAGGGCAGGTTGAGACCACCTAGGCGAGAGGTGGGCCTGGCCCTGGTCGGTGTCCGTGGTTGCTTCATAATACCACGATTAACGAGATCTTGGTATTTGATCTGAGTCTGGCCATTTGGTCTATATGCACTAACCAACTACGTGGGAAAGATATGGGCACTCGACGTCATGGTATCAGCCGAAGCCTTCTTGACGTCAGCGATGGAGCGGCGCGCACCGAATTGGACTGGAACGCCTACTCTTGTATAAGGGAGGCTAGGTCTGCTTCCGTCCGCCCTCGCAACGTGCAGGTGCGCAATGGGCAATGGGCCCAAACCCCTGCGTGCATAGGATTTAGACCGGCGTGCTGACCTCTCTGTTGTGCCTAGGTGGGGCTGCGACGTGTTGATCTTCCGAGGCCGGGCATGACCTAGGAAAGTGTGTCCGGCCAAATGGGATCGAGCGTGTTGGGTTATGTGGTGCACCCCTGCAGGGAAGTTTATCTATTCGAATAGCCGTGTCCCTCAGTAAAAGGATGACCCGGAGTTGTACCTTGACCTTATGACAACTAGAACCGGATACTTAATAAAACACACCCAGACAAGTTCCATAGACAACCCGGTGATCGCTTTTCCACAGGGCGATGAGGGGAGGATCGCCGGGTAGGATTATGCTATGCGATGCTACTTGGAGGACTTCAACCTACTCTCTTCTACATGCTGCAAGACGGAGGCTGCCAGAAGCGTGGTCTTCGACAGGATTAGCTATCCCCCTCTTATTCTGGCATTCTGCAGTTCAGTCCATCGATATTGCCTCCTTACACATATACCCATGCATAAGTAGTATAGCTCCTTGCTTGCGAGTACTTTGGATGGGTACTCACGGTTGCTTTCTCCCCCCTTTTCCCCCCTTTCCTTTCTTTCTGGTTGTCGCAACCAGATGCTGGAGCCCAGGAGCCAGACGCCATCGTCGACGACGACTACTACACTGGAGGTGCCTACTACTACGTGCAGGCTGCTGACGACGACCAGGAGTAGTTAGGAGGATCCCAGGCAGGAGGCCTGCGCCTCTTTCGATCTGTGTCCCAGTTTGTGCTAGCCTTCTTAAGGCAAACTTGTTTAACTTATGTCTGTACTCAGATATTGTTGCTTCCGCTGACTCGTCTATGATCGAGCACTTGTATTCGAGCCCTCGAGGCCCCTGGCTTGTATTATGATGCTTGTATGACTTATTTATGTTCTTAGAGTTGTGTTGTGATATCTTCCCATGAGTCCCTGATCTTGATCGTACACGTTTGCATGCATGATTAGTGTACGATTGAATTAGGGGCGTCACAAGTTGGTATCAGAGCCGACTGCCTGTAGGAATCCCCCTTCCACACTCCTTGGCCGAAGTCGAGTCTAGCCTTTACAAAACTTTTACTAACATGGCTGTGTGGCCCATGGGCCCACGTCGCCATTGGGTGGTATTAGGATCTTTTACTTCTCGACCTTTACTCTGGGGCTCTGAACTCTCTCCTACTCAGGTTAAACGAATTTACTAACTCTAACATTAGGATCCCGTTACCACGTTCACCCAAAGTTGGATAAGCCATAGTTATTCTGTAGGATAGTATTTTGAATAGTACCCACATTGTGATTTGACTCCATTGAAACATCTTTGTTTTCAGATGGAACCCACGAGGCAGGTCGTGCGCCACACGGCGGCCATTGGTGCCTCAGGATCACCTGCTGTGCTAGCTGAGATGATGACCTATCTGGGTTATCGCTGGCACCCTGAGTACACCGTCTATGAGGAGTACCAGGACTTTAACCAGGAGCAGTACCTTGCCATCGTCCACCTCTACTCTCGGGAGTATGACTCCACTACCGTTCTACACACCGCTCATGGTGTTGGAGTGACCATCGACATGGCAGCTCATGATGCTACCTATGCTGCCTTGACACGTCTTCGTGGAGAGTATCGGGCGTTGGACACTTCCCCTTTCAGGCACATTGCTATCGCATCCGACGTTGGTGCGGAGGGATACTACACTGCTGCCTACTCCACCGTCACTCGAGAGCCCTTCCACCATCAGAGCCTGGTTCTGCATGCTGATGGGTTGGACCGAGCTAACCGAGCTCTTCGCCACGAGTTGTACACCACTCGTCGGCACCTTTGCAGGGCTCTGACGCTGTTGCACCCCTTTGTTCTATCTAGACAGCTACCGCGTTCTGCGATCTACCCAGCCAGGACCGTGATGCCCGATGGTGTCGGTTGGCCAGAGGTGGGAGGCTACTCTCCCGCACTTGGTCCTCTTCTGCCACCTGAGCGTCGGGCTCTACACCAGAGTATCCGCGGCCCCCAGGCCGCTGATGTGGACTATCCGTTGCCTCACTACCAGTTGTCCGGCTACGACTACCTCCACAGTACCTCCTGGGACTGATGTAGTCTTGCTTATTAGTATTAGATGCATTCGTCGCGAGCCTGCGTGCCGCCTATGATGACTTAGTCTATGTACTGAACTCTGTGTACTGAACTCTATGTCCTACCCCTTTTGTAAGATATGCCGACTACTATGTAGTATCTGTCGTGCTCCTTTCATTATGCATGTTTCATCATGAATGATTCTTGTCTATCCAAATTTCTCAATGCTGAACTACCCCTGTTATATATTAGCAGGATGGTTAGACCAGCTGGTCGTGGTCGTGGCGACAACGCCCCACCACCGCCTGAGTACATGGCTGGTATGGTCCAACAGCTCGAGATGAATCGCCAGTTTATGGAGAATATGATGGCTCAGTTCCCTCGCCCCAATATGAACGAGCAGCCAGCCCAAGTGACTCTACAGGATTTCATGCGCCTCAACCCAACCGTGTACCGCATCTCAACTCAGCCGCTGGATGCTGATGACTAGCTCCGTGACATCACCTATGAGATGGAGTCTGCTGAGGTAGCCCCTGCCCGCTATGTCACCTTTGCTTCCTTCTTTCTGAAAGGGACCTGCAGCTCAATGGTGGGACAGCCACAGGCGTACTCTGCCAGTTGGGACAATCATCACCTGGCCAGACTTTCAAGCTGCCTTTCGTGCATGCTTCATTCCTCAGGGGATCATGGACAGGAAGAAGCGTGAGTTCCGCAACCTCACACAGGGCAACAAAACTGTGGAAGCTTATCAGCGGGAGTTTCTGGACTTGTCCCGCTATGCTGAAGAAGACATTGCAACTGATGCACGTAGACAGGAGAAGTTCCGTGACGGCCTTCAAGCTGACATCAAGCTCACACTTCTGGTGCATGACTTTGCCAATTTCGCCACCTTGGTGAACAAGGCCATCAATGTCGAGACTGGTCTGCAGGAACACCAGAGCTCTCACAGGTGCAACCGTGACACGGGCTCATCTTTGGGCCCGCCCTCGCAGAAGCGTAAGATATGGATCCCGAACAGCATGTACCGTCCAAATGCACCTGCCCTAAGGCAGACCTATGCTGCACCTCGTCTGCCTCCTCCACCATCTAGGCAGCCAAGGCTTCCAGCTCCACCACCCCGAGCTCCTGTTCCCACTCCCAATAATGGTATGTGCTTCAGGTGTGGTCAGCCAGGACACCGTGCTAGGGAATGCAACCAGAACCAGAATCAACTGGCCCTTCTAGCAGTTGGCCGTGGTAACAACCAGCCCCGCAACAACAATGCCAAGTCTTATGGTCGTGTTCATGCCAACCACGTTGATCTGAACGAAGCTCAAGACCAGCCTGCTACTGTGATGGGTACACTCCTCGTAAATTCAGTACCAGCATCCGTTTTATTTGATACAGGAGCATCGCATTCATTCATGTCAGAAGATTTTGCATTCATGCATGGCACTAAAAGCGAAGACATGAACGCTTCGCTATTAGTACACACCCCCGTGGGCCAATGTCGGACCTCCATGATTTGCAACGACGTCCCCGTTAAAATCGAAGGACTAGAATTCCTTGTCTCTCCCATCGTACTAAAGTCCTGTAGCATTGATCTCATTCTGGGAATGAATTGGTTAAAGGCGCATACTGCTTCTATAGTTTGCGCCACTAAGACCATCCATCTGCAACACCCTTCTGATGAAATAATTAGCTACAATGCTCATCTAGTTCAGAATGCCGAGGCAAGTCTTTATGCCTTGAACACATTGAACGTTGCACCCCTCGAGGGCATTGAAAACATTCCTGTCGTTCGCGAATTCCAAGACGTCTTTCCCGAAGAACTTCCAGGGATTCCCCCTGCTAGAGCTGTCGAATTCATCATTGACTTAAAACCAGGCACCACTCCTATAGCCAAACAGCCCTACAAGATGCCGCCGCATGAACTCATTGAGCTTAAGGAGGAAATCGACAAATCTCTTCGAAGTGGTTTCATTCGCCCAAGTTGCTCTCCTTGGGGAGCACCTTCTCTCTTTGTCAAGAAGAAGGATGGGACAAACCGATTGGTCCAAGACTACCGTCCTATTAACCAAGCTACCATTCAGAACAAATATCCTCTTCCTCAGATCAATGATCTATATGATCAACTGGCTGGTTCGTCAGTGTTCTCTAAAGTCGACTTGAGGTTGGGTTACCACCAGATCCGTGTTTGTGAAGAAGATATCCCGAAGATCACATTTGTGACTCGCTATGGTTCATATGAGTACACCATCATGTCTTTTGGATTAACCAATGCTCCAGCCACCTTCTGTCGTCTGATGAACTATATCTTTATGGAATACCTCGACAAATTTGTCATGGTTTATCTGGATGATACCCTTGTATATTCCAAGAATGAAGAAGAACATGCTGAACATCTTCGTCTTGTTCTAGAAAAGCTTAGAGAGCATCAACTCTATGCCAAGTTCTCCAAGTGTGAATTCTGGCTTCCCGAAGTAACCTATCTTGGGCATGTCATCTATAAGGATGGTATTGCCGTCAACCCTGAACGAGTTCAGGCTATTCTCGATTGGACTCCTCCGAAGAATGTCAAGCAAGTCAGAAGTTTTCTCGAACTCGCCAGCTATTGCCGTCGATTCGTCGAGAACTTCTCCAAGATCGCTAGACCTCTGACTAACCTGCTTCATAAGGGCGTCAAGTTTCAGTGGACAGAAAAGTGTCAGGAAAGTTTCCAGGCGCTCAAAGAGAAGTTGACTTCTCCCCCGGTGTTTGCTCCTCCAGATACTAAGAAGGACTTCATCATTTATTGTGATGCTTCACGTCAAGGCTTAGGCACTGTCCTAATGCAAGAGCGCAAGGTGATTGCTTATGCCTCTCGTCAATTGCGCCCTCACGAAGAGAACTATCCAGTTCATGACCTCGAGCTTGCTGCTGTTATCCATGCACTGAAACAGTGGCGACATTACCTTCTCGGTAATTGTTGCGAGATCTTCACCGACCACCAAAGTCTGAAGTATCTATTTACTCAACCAGATCTGAACCTCCGTCAGCAGAGATGGATGGAGATTGTTGCAGATTTTAACCTAGGTATTTCGTATACCCCAGGCAAGGCTAATGTGATGGCTGATGCCTTGAGCCGCAAGTCATACTGCAACCACCTCCAGGTTCACAAAGTTCAGCCCTCGCTTGTAGAAGAATTCAGAAAGCTGAACCTCCATATTGTTCCTCCTGGTGCACTCGCTCCCCCTCCTCCGGAGTTTTGCAAGATGAACCTCCACGTTGTTTCCCGGGGTTCTCTCAATACCATAGTTGCTAGACCAGATCTTGTGGACACCATCAAATGGATACAGAAATGTGATGATGAAGTCGAGCGGATTAAACGTTATCTCGCAGAAGGAAAGCCCTCATTCTTCACTGTTGATGACGCAGGCACCTTATTCTTCAAAGGTCGCCTAGTGGTACCGAGTAAGAGGGAAAACCTGAATCTGACTCCAAGGGTTATGCAAGAAGCTCATGATACACCTTTGTCTATTCATCCCGGTAGTACCAAGATGTACCAAGACATTCGTCAGAGATTCTGGTGGTCTAATATGAAGCAAGATATTGCTCATTATGTTGCGAAGTGTGACGTTTGTCGTCGTATCAAAGCAGAGCATCAAAGGCCTGCTAGAACTCTGCAACCTATCTCTATTCCTGAATGGAAATGGGACCATGTTGAAATGGACTTCGTCACTGGATTCCCCAAATCGCAGAAAGGTAATGATGCTATTCTTGTCGTCATTGACCGACTTTCTAAAGTTGCGCATTTTCTGGCTGTCAAGGAAACGATCACTGCTAGTCAGCTGGCAAACCTCTACATGTCCAGAATTGTCTCGCTTCACGGTATTCCATTGGTAATCAGTTTAGACCGTGGCAGCTTATTCACTTCTAGATTCTGGGCAAGTTTCCAAGAAGCTATGGGCACTCATCTGTCTTTCAGCATAGCTTTTCATCCTCAGTCGCAAGGGCAAGTTGAACGTGTCAACCAAGTTCTCGAAGACATGCTTCGAGCTTGTGTTATTTCCTTCGGCAAGAAATGGGAGGAATCTCTCCCGTATGCTGAGTTCTCTTATAATAATAGCTATCAAGCTAGTCTGAAGATGGCCACCTTCGAAGTGTTATATGGACGAAAGTGCCGAACCCCTCTGAACTGGTCAGAAACTGGGGAACGTCCACTCTTCGGTCCGGATATTATCCAACATGCCGAAGAACAAGTCCGCATTATTTGCGAGAATCTCAATACTGCTCAGTCGCGTCAGAAGAGTCAGTATGACCGTAAACATAAGGACATGGTCTATCAGCCTGGCGAAAAGGCCTATCTTCGCGTTACACCAATGAAGGGTGCTCACCACTTCGGGATCAAGGGAAAGCTAGCTCCTCGCTATATTGGCCCATTCACTATTCTGGAAAGGCGTGGAAAAGTGGCATACCAACTGGAGCTTCCGCCGAACCTTTCTCAGGTTCACGATGTGTTCCACGTGTCACAGCTCCGCCGTTGCTTCAAGGACCCAATCCGAGGAGTGGACCATGAAGTGCTCGAATTACAATAGGACCTCTCCTATAAAGAGCATCTGGTCCGCATTCTTAACCAAGCTGAACGCCGCACACGTCAGAAGGCGATCAAATTCCTCATAGTTCAATGGTCGCACCATTCTGAAGATGAAGCCACCTGGGAACGCGAGGATCGTCTGCACGAAGAGTACCCCGCACTGTTTCCTTCTACCTCTTAAATCTCGGGACGAGATTTCTTGTAGTGGAGGAGATTTGTAACGCCCGGATAATTATGCTACAGTAAAACTCTGCATTGATGCCACGTCACCTTCGTTACTGTTGCTAATCTTTCATTAGTTCAAAACCGGTCCAAAAATCAAAATTCAAAATATGACAAACAACAAAAGTTTTCAAACATCAAAACAAAAATGTTCGGGCAGTGCCAAATATTGCATAGGTAATTATGGTGAAGTAAACACATTTTTAGAAAATGACTAAATATTTAAAATGAAATAAAACAGAAAAGAAAAATAAAGAAAAGAAAGAAGGAAAGAGAAAGGAAAACCCCCCAAACCCCCTGGGCCAACTGGCCCAGCTAAACCAGGCAGGCCGGCCCACCTGGCCCATCTGGCCGAACCGGCCCGCCTCCCCCTGCCGCCTCCCTTCCCTGTTCCCCCGACCCGGGTCGGAACAGGGGCACGTCCCCGCCGCACCCTCTCGCCGGCGACGACGAGTGGATAAGGACGCCGATGCCGCGCCCCCTCGGTCTCTCCTCCCACTCGCCCCCACTCTTACCTCGGCCCCCGCACCTCCCTCCTCAGATCCACCTTGCTCTCTCCCTCATTCCCCACCACGTCCGAAGACCACCATGGACCCGCCGTCGTGAATCGCGCAGCCACAGCCATCGCCTCGCCGCGCCTGCGTGTCCATCGTCACCACCGTCGTCCTCCTCGTCGACTGGTGGCCACAGCTGGAGCTCGGAGGCGCTGCTGCAACGCCCCCCCTTCTTCTACATCTCCGGTCGCCACCGTTCTTCTTCATCTCCGACGACGCCCCTGCTGCTACTAAACTACCACGGGCCATCCTGCGTGCCGCACGGTGAGCCCCTATTGCTCTCCCATCTCTCTGTCTCCTCTCGCGCGCCCTCTAGCTCCCCCTACCACTACGGCCGAACCTACTGCCGCGCGAGCTCGTCGCCGGCATGGCCGCGGTGACCTTTTGGTCCCGTACGTGTCCCCGTTGCATTCGCGGCATCGTGTAGACGCCGTAGACGCTTCACGCTGTTCGTTTAGTGCATCGTAACTCCGAACCCGTCGACGACCGAACTCCGGCGGCCGCCTCTCTGCTCGCTGTCGCCGCTCCGGTGCGTCTCCGGCGTCGCCACCACCCTTACTAGATGCGCCTCTGCGCTCTCGTTCGAACGAGCCCAGGCGCGCGCAGATCCGTGCCCTGTGCAAAATTTCCGGCGAACTCCGGCGGGTCTGTGCCGTGCCTTTGGTTGCCAGCGGCGAGAACCGGCCCTGCTGACCTGGCACCTCGGGTCCCACCACCTGGGTCACCGACTGGTGGGCCCAGGGCCCCCCTGTTGACCAGTTGACTGAGTCAACTGCTGACTGGGCCGCCCCTGTCTCACTGACCTATGGGCCCCACCTTAATAAACAAATAAAAATAAATAGATAATTTGCTAATTAATTAAATTAGTTAATTAAACACTAACCTCTCACTGACTACCCGGCCCCACCCGCTAATTAACCCATTTAGTTAGGTTAAACCCCCCTGTTAGTGTCCTGACAATGACATGTGGGTCCCACTGGACCCACCTGTCTGTTTTGACTGGTCAACCGACCAGTTGACCTACTGACATCACTCTGATGTCATGCCTGCGTCATCATTCACTGTTTTGGATAATGTTGGATTTAAATGAATAAATAAAATCAGAAAATGATTAAATCTTTAGAAAATCATATCTTTTAATCCGTAACTCGGATGAAAATACTTTCTACATGAAAGTTGCTCAGAACGATGAGACGAATCCGGATACGCAGCCCGTTCATCCGCCACACATCCCTAGCATAGCGAACACGTAACTTTCCCCCTCCGGTTCACCGGTCCGAAAACACGAAACACCGGGAATACTTTCCCGGATGTTTTCCCCCTTCGTCGGTATCACCTACTACCGCGATTGGGCACACCTAGCATCGTTACTTGTCATGTCATGCATCGATATGCATCTGTTTGCATGGTATTCATTGTTTCTTCCCCCTCTTCTCTCCGGTAGACTACGAGACCGATGCTGCTGCTGCCCAATTCGACTACGGAGTTGACGACCCCTACTTGCCAGAGCAACCAGGCAAGCCCCCCCCCCCCTGATCACCAGATATCGCCTATTCTTCTCTATACTGCTTGCATTAGAGTAGTGTAGCATGTTACTGTTCGGTTACTCCTATTCTGTTGCATAGCCTGTCATTGTTGCTACAGTCATTGATACCTTACCCGCAATCCTAAATGCTTAGTATAGGATGCTAGTTTATCACCATTGGCCTTACATTCTTGTCAGTCTGCCTTGCTATACTATTGGGCCGTGATCACTTGGGAGGTGATCACGGGTTTATACTATACATATATACATACTACAGATGGTGACTAAAGTCGGGTCCGCTTGAAGAGTACCCGCGAGTGATTCACGGATTGGGGGCTGAAAGGACCTTTGTCCCGACGGCCCTCTGTGTGGATCTTTGTGGCGGAGCGACAGGGCAGGTTGAGACCACCTAGGCGAGAGGTGGGCCTGGCCCTGGTCGGCGTCCGCGGTTGCTTCATAATAACATGATTAACGAGATCTTGGTATTTGATCTGAGTCTGGCCATTTGGTCTATACGCACTAACCAACTACGTGGGAAAGATATGGGCACTCGACGTCGTGGTATCAGCCGAAACCTTCTTGACGTCAGCAATGAAGCGGCGCACGCCGGATTGGACAGGAACGCCTACTCTTGTATAAGGGAGGCTAGGTCTGCTTCCGGCCGCCCTCGCAACGTGCAGGTGTGCAATGGGCGATGGGCCCAGGCCCCTGCACGCATAGGATTTAGACCGGCGTGCTGACCTCTCTGTCGTGCCTAGGTGGGGCTGTGACGTGTTGATCTTCCGAGGCCGGGCATGACCCAGGAAAGTGTGTCCGGACAAATGGGATCGAGCATGTTGGGCTATGTGGTGCACCCCTGCAGGGAAGTTTATCTATTCGAATAGCCATGTCCCTCGGTAAAAGGACGACCCGGAGTTGTACCTTGACCTTATGACAACTAGAACCGGATACTTAATAAAACACACCCAGACAAGTTCCATAGACAACCCGGTGATCGCTTTTCCACAGGGCGACGAGGGGAGGATCGCCGGGTAGGATTATGCTATGCGATGCTACTTAGAGGACTTCAACCTACTCTCTTCTGCATGCTGCAAGACGGGGCTGCCAGAAGCGTAGTCTTCGACAGGATTAGCTATCCCCCTCTTATTCTGGAATTCTGCAGTTCAGTCCACCGATATTGCCTCCTTACACATATACCCATGCATAAGTAGTGTAGCTCCTTGCTTGCGAGTACTTTGGATGAGTACTCACGGTTGCTTTCTCCCCCCTTTTCCCCCCTTACCTTTCTTTCTGGTTGTTGCAACCAGATGCTGGAGCCCAGGAGCCAGACGCCACCGTCGACGACGACTACTACACTGGAGGTGCCTACTACTACGTGCAGGCTGCTGACGACGACCAGGAGTAGTTAGGAGGATCCCAGGCAGGAGGCCTGCGCCTCTTTCGATCTGTGTCCCAGTTTGTGCTAGCCTTCTTAAGGCAAACTTGTTTAACTTATGTCTGTACTCAGATATTGTTGCTTCCACTAACTCGTCTATGATCGAGCACTTGTATCCGAGCCCTCGAGGCCCCTGGCTTGTATTATGATGCTTGTATGACTTATTTATGTTCTTAGAGTTGTGTTGTGATATCTTCCCGTGAGTCCCTGATCTTGATCGTACACGTTTGCGTGCATGATTAGTGTACGAATTAATCGGGGGCGTCACATACGGCCCAGCTACAAGACCCCAAGGGCAAGACCCTCGTGAGGGCACCCTGCCTCGCGAGGCGAATGACACAAAGACCTCCCGAGGAGCAGCTTCCTGAGCCTGCCTCCCGAGGAGCGAAGATCTCTATGCAGGCCTCCCTCATCGCGAGGCACGTGATGATGTGAGCCAGGACGACCAAGGCAGGCAGGCGCCAACGAGCGCAGTCCAGAACAGCTTCCTCCTTGGTGCTAAGGAGGCAAGGACGTGCGCGGGTTCCCAAGGAATCCCCCAAAGGTTTCCATTCCGGTGCAACAAGACCAAGACCACGAGCTCGGCGGGATGGATGTCATTCTTGATCCCATCACTGCGTCACGACCAGAAGTTTTGTAGGCGAAGACCACCTTTCATCAGGATAAGATGTACTCTTTTCCCCTTTCAGATTGGCCGTTGTGGAATCCCTTCCTGCCTAAGCTATGAGGGAAGAGGACCAAGGCCACTATGAATATAGGCTAGTCTCCACCGTAGAGAGGGGTCGATCCATTCTCACCCTCTGAGCCCTCACGAGGTTGCTCACCAACTGTACTAGTTCATCCTCATCCCTCTCGCGAGGCAATCCACCTCAAAGCAGGGTTTTACACCGCAAGGTGTCCCAAACCTGGGTAAACTGTTGTGTCACTCTTTTGCCCACTCGCACGAACTCGACGAGGCCAAGCCATGAGGCGATGAGCTTGAGGGATGTCTCTTACCAATTTGTCACTCTCGTTTTGGGGTTATGCATTAGAGACAACTGCATTCATTTCAAACAGGGCACCATCTAAATCCGTTGAGATGACATCGTATGAATTAATGGTTTGGCAAGAAACCTAAGTTGTGTTTCTTAAGGTTTGGGGATGTGACGCTTATGTCAAGAGGCTTCAACCTGATAAGCCCGAACTCAAATTGGAGAAGTGCATCTTCATATGATACCCTAAAGATACCATTGGGTATGCATTCTAGCACAGATCTAGGGGCAAGATCTGCGTTGCCAAGAATGGGTCCTTTCTAGAGAAGGAGTTTCTCTCGAAAGAAGTGAGTGGGAGGAAAGTAGAGCTTGATGAGGTAATCATACCTCCTCTCAAATTGGAAAGAATCACATTACAAAAAGAAGTTCCCGTGATGTCTACACCAGCCGGAGATGAAGCTAATGATAATGATCATGAATCTTCGGATCAAGCTACTACTGAACTTCGTAGGTCGAATAGGACACGTTTCGCACCAGTGGTACGGTAATCATGTCTTGGAAGTCATGTTGTTGGACAATGGTGAACTATGAAGAAGCAATGATGAGCCCGGATTCCAGCAAATGGCTTGAGGCCATGAAATCTAAGATAGGATCCATGTATGAGAACCAAGTATGGACTTTAATAGACTTACCCGATGACCGATAGGCCATTGAGAACAAAAGGATCTTCAAGAAGAAGACAAACGCTGATGGTAATGTCACCATCTATAAAGCTTGACTTGTGCAAAGGGTTTTCGACAAGTTCAAGGGGTTGACTACGATGATACTTTCTCACCCGTAGCGATGCTCAAGTCTGATAGAATTATGTTAGCAATTGTCACATATTTTGATTATGCAATTTGGCATATGGATGTCAAAACAGTGTTCCTTAACTGTTTCCTTAAGGAAGAGTTGTATATGATGCAACCGGAAGGTTTTGTCAATCCTAAGGGTGCTAACAAGGTATGCAAGCTCCAGCGATCCATCTATGGACTAGTGCAAGCATCTAGGAGCTGGAATATACGCTTCGATGAGGTGATCAAAGCTTTCGGTTTTATACAAACTTATGGAGAAGTTTATATTTACAAGAAAGTGAGTGGGAGCTCTGTAGCAATTCTAATACTGTATGTGGATGATATATTATTGGTTGCAAATGATATAGAATTTTTGGAAAGAATAAAGGGTTATTTGAACAAGAGTTTTTCAATGAAAGACCTGGGTGAAGCTGCTTCCATATTGGCATCAAGACCTATAGAGATAGATCAAGACGCCTGATAGGACTTTCACAAAGCACATACCTTGATAAGATTTTGAAGAAGTTTAAAATGGACCAGACAAAGAAGGGGTTCTGCCTACGTTGCAAGATATCAAGTTGAGTAAGACTAAAAGCCCGACCACGCCAGAAGAAAGAGAAAGGACGAAGGTCGTCCCCTATGCTTCAGCCATAGGCTCTATAGTGTATGCCATGTTGTGTACCACACCTGATGTGTGTCTCACCATAAGTCTGGTAGGTAGGTACCAGAGTGATCCATGAGTAGATCACTGGACAGTGGTGAAAATATACTTACGTATCTAAAGAGGACTAAGGGCATGTTTTTCGTTTATGAGGTGACGAAGAGCTCATCGTAAAGGGTTACATCGATGCTAGCTTCGACATTGATCCGGGTGACTCAAAGTCTCAGACCGGATACGTATATATTCTGAATGGTGGAGCGGTCAGTTGGTGCAGTTCAAGCAAAGCGTCGTAGCGGGGTCTACATGTGAAGCGGAGTATAGCTGCTTCGGAAGCATCACAGAAAGGAGTCTGGATGAAGGAATTCATGTCCGATCTAGGATTTGTACCTAGTGCATCGGATCCTATGACTCTCTTTTGTGACAACACTAGATCGGATTGAATCATGAAGAGTACGACTGCATCAACCGCGTTACATACGCTAACGCTTTCGGTCTACAAGGGTACGTAGACACACTTCCCTCTCGTTGCTATGCATCTCCTAAATCGGATCTTGGGTGTTCCGTGGTAAGTTTTTGATTTACATGCTTAGTTCCCCATCAGTGGTATCACAACCAGGTTTATGCGTAGATGTATATGCACAAGTAGAACACAAAGATGTTATGGGCATTGGCGTTCAGATTGCTTACCTCCCTTGTCTTATTTGGATTCGGTGGTATTTTGGGATGAAGCGGCTCAAACCTACCTTACTTGTCCTCGCACAAGAGACTGGTTCCACTGACTAACATGCAACTTGTATTGCATAAAAGTGGTTGGCGGGTGTCTGTCTCTCCCACTTTAGTTGAATCTGAATTGACAATGGCGGTCCTTGTAGAAGGTTAAAAGGCAACTTGTATATAACCGTGGTGGTTTTGCGTAGATAAGAATGGTTCTTATAGTTTGCCCTAGCAGCCACATAAAAATTGCAACAACAAAATAGAGGATGTCTAACTTGTTTTTGCATGGCATGTTGTGATGTGGTATGGCCAAAACGTGATGTGATATATGTTGATCTATGAGATGATCGTGTTTTGTAATAGGTTCACGACTTGCATGCCGATGAGTACGGTAATCGGCTGGAGCCATAGGGTTGTCTCTAATTTATTGTATGACCCGCGTGTGAATTAATAAACGCCATGTAATTACTTTACCTTATTGCTATGTGTTTGCAATAGTCGTAGAAGCAATAGTTGGCAGAGACAACAACATGACGGCACGATGATGGAGATCATGGTGTCATGTCGGCCATCAAACCTCCCGTACCCGTCCGGACCGTGTTGTTCGGACCTAGGAAGCCATCCAACGTGGTCCTATATCGATTCGCATGCAGTCCGGATGCGTTTTCTCTTGCAAACTGGAGACAAACGTGGGGGGGGGGGGGGTTGTGGGAGTCTGGACCGATGTCACGCCTGCTTATGACTGCCCTAGCCCCAAAAAAACCTCCCTCCGCTCGCGCGCGTTTCTGTGTCATCGCCCAGCGGGCCGCATTCATGCCGCTGTAGAGCGTGTTGCTCCACATTGAAGGCGGCTCAGGGCGGATGTGACTTCTCACTGCCTCCGTCACTAAAGCGACGCGTTTGCCGAGGACGCCGCCCGTTGCACGCCCGGCTAACACGCCTCCTCGCCATATTGGAACGCCTCCATTAAACATGCGTGGAAGCCGGGAAACCTACTCCGGTCACACGTCCGTTCACGAGCAGGCTGGCATTAAACGCAACGCCGGGCAAGCTCCTCCTGCCCGCCCTCTATTTAAATGAGGCCAAACATCGGGCAAGAATCACACCACTCCACCACTCCCCATCTCCTCCATCATTTTCTCCACTCTTTCAATGGCATCCGACGAGCCAGAAGAGCAGTTCTCCGGCATAAAAGCCGGCTGGGTGGCCCGCCGAGCCCACTCGGATACGAGCGAGTCAGCTCGCTGCTCCACCTCCAAGCCCGACGGAGCAAGTTGCCGCCCCAAGCCGGCGCGTGGTTCAGCAACTCGCCGTTCCAAGCCAGCTCACGGAGGAGTGGCGAGTTGCTCCAAGTCGGCACGGCGGAGAGCATAGCGGCACAGGCATCGTCGTTGTCATCGACGATGATGCGTCGTGCCGCGCCTGCAATGCCTGCGACCGCGCCATCCACTGTCGATGCGCGCGTAGCCGCGCCATGCAGGCAGAGAAAGAAGTCGGCTGCGCGGATGTCGACGAGATGGCGGCCAGCACGTCCGCGCCCGCCGCCATTATCGAGGAGAAGTAGAACACGGGGGCCGTCGCCGCTTGTACTCCATGGAGGCCACCGTCGGCGCATCGCCGGCTTGTACAGTTGGTGACATGTGCTGTCTTTATCTCGGACCATCCTGGACACACCGGTCAAGACTCCACGGAAGCACCCTTCCCCTCCGCTGAAGCACCCTCTTTCCCACTCTGATGAGCGGCATAGCCGGACATAGGAAAGACAAAGGGATCCGTCGTGGCCTGCCGTAGACTAGTGTAGTGTATCAGTGTTGTGGGAGTGGAACTCCGCATGGCTGTACGTGCACATAGTTTTTCCTTTTTATTTAAAATATGTCCAAAATGTAACCGTTTTCGTCTGGTTCCTATGAAATCCATCATGTTTGTATGAAATCCGGCCGTGTTTGCATGAATTTCATCCGGTTGTTGAACAAAAGTTTGTAGTGTTTGCATGAACTTCATCCGGTTTGTTGAACAAAAGTTTGCGATGTATGCAGCTAGCATTGGATGGCGGCGAAATTTACGGGTCACCCTTGGAGATGCCCTTAGCGGTTGGTCATTTCTAGCTGGTTGTTTCCGTTGCTTTGGTTTTGCTTGCTTCCTTCCTACCCGTGTCATGGCCTCCTGGATATTGGTCGTTCCGTAGGGTTGCCGTATGCGCTGTGGGGGGTAATATGGACTTCTCTCACAAAGAGAACAAAAATGTATCGAAAATCTGCTGACTCCAAATCACATGAAAAGAATAATTAAAAAAATCGGTTGAGCGTCGATAGCCTAACGACCTAACAACATGAAGCAAATATCAAACACAATTGGTTATCTCAAGATGCTTCACAAGCGTCTAAGGAAAAAAAAAATGTCTCACAAGAGGGTGGAAATGAAAATGGCCAAAAGTCAGCAATCCAGCATTTCAGTGATTGTATCTAACCAGATTGCTATGAAAAAGGCGTAACAAGTGACAGCGCACGGTACATTGGAACTGCACTGCATGCTCTCCTGGAGAGTTATATACAGCATAACAGGATGCCAAATTGCTAACTCTTGCAATACACGATTCAGGCCAGGTTCCCAGCGGTAGATGTCTATGAAGGCTGTGGAGTTTCGTCAAGGCGGAACATGTTTATCTCTTGCTGCTTGAAGTATCTCCGGTCTTCCTCGTCCACAAGGACCAGGTTGAGGTAGTACTTGACACTGAACTTGTTGTTTATGTTGCGGTAAGTCGGGGTTAGCTCGTATGGAGTCAAGAATAGCCTTACTGGAATAGATTCTCCTGTAAAATGGTTGTTCAGTGAACTCAGCACACAGTATGGACAACGTTTACCTCCATCCCAAAAAGCTTGCCTTAGATTTATCTAGATACGGATGTATCAAACACCAAATGTGTCTAGATACATCCATATCTTGACAAATCTAAGACAAGCTTTTTGGGACGGATGGAGTATTTCATAAGTAATTATGAGTTCATGATACCTCAATGGCCACTACTTGAGGTATATATGTACGTTCAAAGATTTGAAGCTAATCTAGAAAGCAACGCTAGAAAGGCACAGTAGAATAAATGTGTAATATACCTCTGACTGGGGCACCATCCATCAGCTCAAATTTAGCAAGTGTCTCAGTCTCAACATATGTGTTAGGACCTGATCCTGTTGATTCCCGGCGGCGAATTTCAAGCTCCATGTTTTTTATCTTTATTCTGACTAGAAGAAAATAGATCTTTCCTACAATGACATCCTTGAGATGGTACCTGAATAAGGCAATGATCCAGCAGAAGATGATCAATACTCTGATTGTGCTAAATTGGGTGACAAAAAGAACATACTGCCAGACTGGCATACTGTACTGATCTTACTTGCTTTTGCTGTACTCAAACTCAATATGCAGGCAATCTTCAATTCCAACTTCCATCTGAAAGCAGTGATCAGTTTTAGTAATCACAGTACAAGGTCGAGCACATTAACTCTAGGCTCCAGCACTCTGAACACCACAATTTACACTAGAAGCCAAGGATATCAAGAAGTGACTAGTTCATTGCCATCTGAAAGAATATAGGAGGAAACGACGCATGCAAACTACAATTAGATGTTGCATTTGACGAAAGTAGATCGACAAAGTACTCCAGCAATCAGCTTGTTAGAGTATCACCAAGAAATTTTGAAAACACAAGCTTTTAGGGGCTGTTTGGATTGCAGCCCTCGGCTGCCAAACCAAAAAATTGGTCATTGACCGAGCCTGGCTTCGCGTTTGGATGGGAACCAATATTTTGGTGTGCCTAGCCCACTCCCACTTTCCCAGTTCAGCTCAATGCCAAAAAGTTGGCAAGTCTGGGGTGGCCAAATCCTGCGCCAATAAATTGGCTAGCCAACGATTGGCAAGGCTCACACAGGCAAAAACCAAACAGCCCCTTAGTAGATAAAAAAAAATATCAACAGGAGGAACATGAACATCTGAGTCCGAGTGGACAGTCCTCACTGTTGCACGCTAGTGGAACCATTATTACCCCTTATTTGGTACGAACTGCTACCTGCTAACACTTTGTTCTCAAGAAGATCAAAGTCATTGCTAACTTGTCCAGTGATCACTGTGACTTCAAGAATGATGTTGAACTGGTGCTACCATCATTTCCAGTATTTGACCAGGTAAGATCGTATGTTACATCCCTTCCATTTTTTAAGCTATTATTATTATTACAAGTTTTATTTCAGAACTTTACTAAACAGCACACCGAGATAATTTGAACAAGGAACACATGATAATGTTAACGGGTAAGTAGGGCATGACCAAGCCATAAGCCCATAATTGACCTATTCCAAGCGTATCACTTAGTCCAACAAACAACCGAAACACTTTAAATTATAAACTTGAGAATAAGTTAACACATCCAGTTACTAGGACTAACCTTGATGCTGTTATTGATTGAAGGAAGAGGAGAATAGTTTCTTACCTGAAAACAAAAACATTAAAGAACATCGAACACTGGGTAATCGACGGAAAACATCAAAGACTAAAACCTGATATGCATTTCCTTGTAACCACTAAAGAACAACTCAAAATAGCATCGAACACATGAGAGTATATATATCAGGGGACATTCTTATACTCAACTTTCCATAAGATAACCAGAGTTAGACTATTGGCGGTCCAAGTTAGACCAAACAAAGTTACGGTGACAGACACATGGAAGATCCATGAGATGAAGTTTAGACTTACACAGAAATCCCGAGATTCCACAATATTACCGACATAGTTTCTACCAATCGTCACTTTCAGGATGTACCTGCAAGCATAACAAGTACGCACTAAGTCTTCAGAGATGGTGTTAATTTAGTTTTTGATGCTGAACAGAATGCACACTATTCTTTGTTATGAGATGTGCAAAGCATAATGCAAGTATTTTACTCCTCCATCCCATAATAATATAAGATGTTACTAAAACCAATATGTGAGTGTTGTAATAAAATCTTATATTATGGGATGGAGGGAGTAGATTTCTTTCTTACCTCAGTCTGACATTTGTTCCATTGTATGACTCATATGGCATTTCAACAGTAGAGAACTCAAATGGATATGTCTTTCTTTCATATATTTCACCAGGAACATCTAACTCACGCACTGCATGTACAGAAAAAGGCACTTCAGGTGATGAAATGGACTTATAAAAACAATAAGGTAGGTAACTTAGATCGAGCGGCGGTAAGCTACACATCATCTGAGGGCCAAACAAATATACACTGTTCACTTCATTATACTTCTTTACTTTAATGAGCAGAGTACACATAACAAGCAAGATGAGAATAAGAAATTTTGTTCATAAGGCGCAAGTATCAGAGAGATTTTGAAGATAATTTTTGGGATTAGTAAACAATGTGTTTCTAAAGGATAGCAAGATTCAAAGCGTGCTAGCAAAAGAGAAGGAACAGACAAATTGTGAACAGCACAGAGGATATCTTGGAAGGAAGGTTATTGTCCTACTGTACTAGTGTTGAAAATTACTTCAAGAGAGAACCTACCCAGTGAAGTGAAGTCATAGAAGTTGCCTCTGTCGAAATACAACTCTGTAATAAAAATGAACACAGACAATAATGTTAATACCTAGCAAGACCTGAAGTGTTGAAAAGTAGTTTATGAGTGGACAGAGATAAACAAAAGTTAGATTGGTGCTCAGGAACAATATTTTTTGCAATTTCCCAGCAATGAATTCCTACAATTTCTCATGGTAATGAAATTTCAGAATACCATTTACAAATAAATAGTGCAGTCAGCAATCTGGAAGAATAACTATGCTTAATTTCTAAGAACGTAACACAGCATCCTACAGATCAATTAGCACCAGCACCAGAGCACTTAACCTAATCACATCAAGGAAGCATTTGAAGGAGCAGCATAGACTTTACCTATCTGTCCAAGCAGCTCAATCTTAACACCCATGTGCTCAATCCTTTTACCAGGAACAGGCGCTATTGATACCTGCAAACCATTTAATCACGAATCCATGCCAACAGTCGACCTCACACACTAGACAAACAAGCGGCAGGCAAGGAACACCACCGTCAGTACCTCTCCGGCTATGGTCTCCAGGCTCTGGAACGCCGGCACCATGATTGTCTTCCCATTATCCTTCTTGACTGCAACCTGCGGTTAAGAATCAAAAGGCTGAGAATCAGTCCAAGAACCCAGCGACCTCTCCTGAACACGAAGAACGTGCAGCCGAAGGGACCGCCGCACCTGCTTCCGGCTCCTCTCGTCGGAAAAGGTCACGAAGATGTCGCAGGGCGGCTTGAAGGCGCCGATGATGTAATTCTGAGAAAAAAAAGCGGAAATCAGATTGGGATCTACTGCGATCTCAGGTGGTAAAGACGCCCCAATTCGGAGGGGAACAAATAAGGAAAGTACTAGCAAGGTGGTCAAGATCGAACGTGATCGCGTTGGTTACCATGGCTGCGTCGGAACAGAAGAAAAGGTGGATGTGGAGGGCGACGCGGGGACGATAGCCGAGGAAGGTCGCCGACGCCGGTGGAGGGGATCACCGGTGTTGTTGGAGCTGGGCGTCAACTGCCGGGTCGGGCTTCAGGAGAGAGGAAGAGAGGGTTGGATGGGTTGTTATGCTGGCTTCTACTGTGCTGGGTATGGAACTCGCGATGCGTTTAGCACCGTCCAGCTGGTGGGTCTGAACAAATCTCAGCCGTCCATTGGATCAATCGGGACTGAACACATCGACCCAAGGCAAGGCGTCCCAACGGAGACAAGAGTGGTCCGTTTGCTAGGCTGCATACCCAATCAGGCCCGCCCGATAAAAATGGGTTGTTTGATTGTGTGCAAGCAGCGGGAGCAACTAATTAACGAGTGCTTCTTCGGAAGTCTTGCAACGATCAGCGTCACTTGGCACGCTCTCAGCTATTCGCCACGTGTTGCGCTCTAGGCGCTTCCTTCGGATTTTTTTTATTTTTCTGCACGCATTTTCGGCTTTTTAAACAGTTTTTTTTGTTTCTTTTTACGTTTTGGTTTTCCACCGGTCTTCCCTAGCTTTTCGGCCAAAAGTTTTTTTCAAAAAAATAATTTTTTTGCGCAAAAAAACGTGTTCTTTTTCGCGAGAGTCACGATTTTGTTTCGCGAGAGGCACGGTTGTGCTCTCGCAAGAGGCACGGCCGTGCCTCTTGGAAACGGAAAAAAACATGTTTTTTTTCCTTTCGTGAAAGGCACGGTTTTGCTTCCGCGAGAGGCACGGTTGTGCTTTCGTGAGAGTCACGGCCGTGCCTCCTCGGAAACGAAAAAAACATATTTTTTGTTTTTTTTTCTTTCGCGAGAGGCACGGTTTTGCTTTCGCGAGAGGCACGGTTGTGCTTCGCCAGAGAAACGGGCGTGCCTCTTTCGAAAAGGGAAAAAACGTGTTTTTGTTTTTTTTCTTTCGCAAGAGGCATGGGCGTGCCTCTTTCGGAAAGGAAAAAAAAACCGTGTACCCAGTTCGGTTTTTTTGTCCGTTTTTTTCGTCCGTTTTTTTGTGAAAAAATTTCGTCAAAACCTATCAACATGGGATCTAGTTTTGAAGATCTCGACGCGAGGAATCCAACGGCAAAAGCGGTTCGAGATTTGGACGCACGGTTTAAGAGATGAAACGTTTTGAATAAACGAATCTACGAAAAATGGGAAAACACTCAGGTTGCGACAAGTGGCACACATGCAGCGCGCCACTTGTCGCAACCTGGGAAAGTTGGAGTGATCTCCGCAAGGAGTACTCCTTAATTAGTGATTTCGGCAAACAGGTCTGGCTCGCATCGGCGCGAAACTTAAAGCACTCGAGAGCCTCACTCGCTGGAACGCTCGAATCGACCGTTTCCAGTGAGCCAACATGAGCCGGGCGCAAAAAGACGCGGTGTAGGGCACAGTGCAAGAGGGATTCGGTCGGAGAAGGCGGGAGGGAGAAATCGGCGGAGGCGGGATGCCGTGAAATATATCCTCACCACCCCATTTACTCGCTCACTGTTGGATGAGTTTTTGTGATTATTATTTTTATTATAATATATATTTCATGAAACGCACTTAATTCTTTACTTTGATCTATGATGAGTTTTAAGGGCAGGTTAAATATGTGCATCATTGGACATGAAGTTTGTGTATGCTGTGCTCATACGTGCTACCAACTTCTTCATGCAAAGTAAGCCAATTAGCTTTGCCTCACATGGAATATGCATGCATTATTAAGGCCCAAAGCACATAGGCTCGTTTCATGTAAGTAACCTGGTGGCCGGTACGTATATCTATCGAATACTCGCACAGTCGCACCGACCGGCAAGCACGTATGTAGGTGACCGAACAGCCGCAACATTTAACTAGTTCAACACCGTCGTATATACACATATATGAGCTATATTGGACGCAAGAAATTAAAGAAGTGCCTGAAAAAAAGAAGAAGAAGAAAAACCAATATGGGCTATGTTGTACGTGATGGTCACATGGTGTGCGTCTGGTACGACGAATGTGTTGACTGTTGGGCCGCCTAACATGCACAGATCGATTTGGTCTTCATACGTATATATGGAAGAAGAGCCAGGGAAGGAAGCCAGTACATCCGTGTGCGGCGTGATACGAAAAGTCGAGTCTTCAAATCGGATGCGTATCAGTTTATTTCCTTTTCTTTGTACATACTTGCATCAAGAAACTATGACTGAAGGAAAGAAATCGGTGCTACATTGGGCGTTGCCTTCCATCAACTCCTACGGCCAGCCTATAAAAGTCTAGTAAAGCATCATGTACGAGGAACTTGGAGAGGAGACACGCAGCAAACCCATGACATCTCACGCACGGAGCCGAATGCACACATCCAACATCCATCAAGTAGCAGCAAGACCACACAACACCACATCCAGCAAGACGCACGTTGGCAGGAGATCGACGACTCGCCGTACCCTCATCCACGCAAAGAACTCCGGTGGCGATGGACGCAAAGGTCATGTTTCCGAAAGGTGAGACTAATGTCTAATTATTTTCTTTTGCCTCCCCCTTACATCCAGCGTGCATGCACTACATGAAGAGTACGTGCTCATCGCCGAAGACAACGCTCGTTCGATTCCGCCGCCGGCACTGGAGAGGACTTCATCGAACAAAGAGATTACACCAACACCGCCGGAGTTTGTCCACACCGAGCCCTTCATCTTTGTACGTCATGATCGGGTGCGGACGGAGCTCGCCAATGACGGAGCCCAACCACGCCTTTCTACAAAGTCACCTTCCTCGGCTCCGTGAGGCAGCGCCCTTGTCTTGGCGGACCACCGAATATGACGTCTGACCAAGATGAGGTGCACCCTTCATGGCATAAAGGTTTCAGCGTACATGCGACATGATCCTAGTCTCAGCAGACCACCGGATACGACATCTAGGCATCAATTACCCCCTCCATGTCATCTTTCTTCGACCACGTGATGTGTTTCCCTTGTCTTGGCGGACCACCGAATACGGCGTCCAGCCGAGATGAGGTGCACTCTTCATGGTTTACAGGCGTCGGCGTACAGGCAGTGTCCTCCTTGTCTTAGCAGACCACCAAATACGGCGTCTAGGTGAGACGAGGTATCAACCACGCCTCTCAAGAACGCCATCTTTCTTCAGCACCACAATGTGTTGCCCTTATCTTGACGGACCACCGAATACGGCGTCCAGCCGAGATAAGGTGCACCCTTCGTTGCACACAGGTCTCATCATCGTTCGTGTGGTGTGATCCTTGTCTTAGTAGACCACCAAATACGGTGTCTAACTGAGACGGGTATCAACTACGCCCCTCCATGATGTTACCTTTCTTCGGCCCTGCGGCGTGATCCTTGTTTTGGCAGACCACCGAATACGGCGTCTAGCCAAGACAAGGTATCCACCACGCCTCTCTAAGACGTTACCTCTCACGGCCTTGTGAGGTGGAGTCTTTGTCTCCGCAGACTGCTGTAACCTCGGCGTCTAGTCGAGACGAGAAGCCAATCACACCGGCCATGCCGATGCGAGTGTGCATTGGTTTTACACTGACTATAGTCTCCACGGAAGAATACTCCCGCGAGGCGAACCCCTTGCATACCTCGACGAAGCCGCTACATCGTCAAGAAGTCCGAGTCAAGCAGGATCCATGCTCCCCCAACACCGACTACATCAATGATAACCCGCAAGTATAGGGGATCGCAACAGTTTTCGAGGGTAGGGTATTCAACCCAAATTTGTTGATTCGACACAAGGGGAGCCAAAGAATATTCTCAATTGTTAGCAACTGAGTTGTCAATTCAACCACACCTGGAAACTTAGTATCTGCAGTAAAATGTTTAGTAGCAAAGTAATATGATAGTGGTGGTAACGGTAACAAAAGTAAAGACAGCAAAAGTAATGTTTTTGGTATTTTGTAGTGATTGTAACAGTAGCAACGGAAAAGTAAATAAGCGTAAACCAGTATATGGAAAACTCGTAGGCACCGGATCAGGGATGGATAATTATGCTGGATGTGGTTCATCATGTAACAGTCATAACATAGGGTGACACAGAACTAGCTCCAGTTCATCAATGTAATGTAGGCATGTATTCCGTATATAGTCATACATGCTTATGGAAAAGAACTTGGCATCTTTTGTCCTACCCTCCCGTGGCAGCGGGGTCCTAATGGAAACTAAGGGATATTAAGGCCTCCTTTTAATAGAGAACCGGAACAAAGCATTAGCACATAGTGAATACATGAACTCCTCAAACTATGGTCATCACCGGGAGTGGTCCTGATTATTGTCACTTTGGGGTTGCCGGATCATAACACATAGTAGGTGACTATAGACTTGCAAGATAGGATCAAGAACACACATATATTCATGAAAACATAATAGGTTCAGATCTGAAATCATGGCACTCGGCCCTAGTGACAAGCATTAAGCATAGCAAAGTCATAGCAACATCAATCTCAGAACACCCTAACAAAACTAACTCGATTACATGATAAATCTCATCCAACCCATCACCGTCCAGCAAGCCTACGATGCAATTACTCACGCACGGCGGTGAGCATCATGAAATTGGTGATGGAGGATGGTTGGTGATGACGACGGCGACGAATCCCCCTCTCCGGAGCCCCGAACGGACTCCAGATCAGCCCTCCCGAGAGAGATTAGGGCTTGGCGGCAGCTCCGTATGGTAAAACGCGATGAAACTTTCTCTCTGATTTTTTTCTTCCCGAAAGCCAATATATGGAGTTGGAGTGGGCGTCGGAGGGCCACCAAGGGGCCCACGAGGTAGGGGGCACGCCCAGGGGGAGGGGCGCGCCCCCCACCCTCGTGGACAGGGTGTGGGCCCCCTGGTCTTCATCTTTGGCGAGGATTTTTTATTATTTATTCTAAGATATTCCGTGGAGTACCAGGTCATTCCGAGAACTTTTGTTTTCTGCACATAAGACAACACCATGGCAATTCTGCTGAAAACAGCTGTAACGCCCCGAGACCGGAGCTTCAGAAGACTTCCAGCTATTCCGAGTTTCACCGTGTGTCTTTTGTGCTTGCTCTTTTATTTTTGCGTTGCATCATGTCATCATGCCATCATATCTTTAATTTTAAAAACTCATCTAAATAAATTGTATGGATCTTCGATCCATTTAAATCGAGGGCACTCACATGGTGATTTCTCTTTATAACATATCCTCCAATATTAGGGAGCTATAATAAAATTATTCCATTTATTTGGAATTAACCATAACCCACTTGCAAAAATCCCAATGCCGTTGTTATCTCAATTCTTGGTCTCCAACCTTGCCCATAATTTCTTTCATCATATTCTGGAGCACCACCAAAATTCTCAACATTTTTGGACCTTCCTTTTATCAAGTCCTAGTTCAAACCCAATTCAATTAAATTCAAATGAGTTTGAATTTAAATCTTTCAATCATGGCCTTTCTATTTTTCTTGGAACGAGCATATTTTTGCGAGCTCGGGAAAATTATCTCCATGCGCAAATCCTTTCCCTAACCCTCTCTTTCTTTTTCTTCTCTTTAATTATTTTCTGCTAAAGAAAATATAAGAGAGAGGGAGAAGAGTGCCTAGCCGGCCTCTTAGGCCCAGCTCTAATCCAAGCCGGACCAGGCCAGCCCATCTAAGCCGGCCCAAGGCCTAGCCGCCTCTAACCCTAGCACAGCCCCCACGCACCCCATCTCTCCCTCTCGTTCCCCTGTTAGCGCCGCCTCTCACACCTACACACGCATCGAGCCAGGGAGACGAGCTCCCTGCGCCCGATCCTCTCGCGGCCGCTCCCCTTGATCCCCTCGCCTCCCTCCTCTCGATCTCTCCCTCTCCCTCGCTCGTGCCCCCTTCCACAGAGAAAGAGAGAGGAGCGAGACCCCTCCTCCCGAGCGCGCCTCCCATGGCACATCTCGCGTCACGCCCCGTTCCATCAGCCTTGCGCCCGGCCTCTGCAACACCACCGGGACGGCCAACTCCGGCGGCCCTCCGACGCCTGCGGTCGTGCCCCTCCCCTGCGCCCGCATCCGTCGTCCTCCGCCGCCCGGACCTCTCCTGCACCCTCATCGTCCCGGCCTTCCTCGCACTTCCTGACGCCAAGCGTCGCCGCTGCCGGACACCCCGCGGCGTCGACTTGCCACCAGTGCCCGTGCCTCCTCCTCCCTCACCTGCGGCCTCCTCCTCGTCGCCCCGCGCCTCCCGGAGGGCCACCCTCCGCGCGACCCCGTCTCCTTGTCTGCCCAGCGCCGCTGCCTCGCCAGCTCCTCCGCTGGATCTCGCCTCCGTCAGAGACGGCAGCAGCAACAGCTGCACCTTCCCTGTTGTGGCCATCCCCTGCTCGTCTTGTCGCCCGAAGACCCGTGTACCCGGAACGCCAAGACCCTTCCATGGATGCGTCAAGTACCCCTGCCTCCATAACCACCGAACCAGAAACGCCAAGTTCATCTACGAAAAACGTGTACCACTACTTCCACTACCGTCGCTGTGTACCACTACGCACAAGTTCCTCTCCAAACGTGTACAACTACCGTCGCCGTGTACAACTACTTCCTCTACGTTGCCACGTGAACGTCTACCTCCACTACGGCCGTGAACGACTACTTCCCTCGACGATCTCGATCTGCTCCGAAACGCACGCTTCGAAGGTATAACCCGAGACGACCGCGATGAGATGCCCTTGCATGTATGAGATGCTCGAGTTTTGCACCGTTACCGAATTGTTTTTGCACGTTCCTCGTTTTCCATGCCACCGTCATGTGGGACACCCGGTATCCGGGATCAATCCCCATCTCTTGCATGTTGCGCACATCCGCACACTTGCTCTTTTGCACCGGTATCTCATTGAATTGTCGGATCATCGGAATGTTGCCGTGGCACCATTTTCCGCTGTCGTTGCCGTGGCATCCCTTTCGTTCCGCCATGGCGACAAATGCTCCTTATCATGCTCATGTTAATGTTTTCATAAAAATTGCATAAAACTTGCATATGTCATTCGCATCATGATAACAACATTTAAAATGTTTAAAATTGTTGTTTGCTTTATATTGCTAAATGACATATGGGGATTTTCCGGAATTGTTGTTTGTTGTTCCGGCCTCATTTAAACTTGCCTAGATAGGTAGTTTAATTGTGCTTCACCTCATGCCATGTTTAACAACATTTAACATTGTTTGGTAGCTTAAACGAGATTAAACTAAATATGTCAATGTGGTGTTTTGTCAATATGCAACTCGTTGCATATTGATCTCCACTTAACTTGTAGTGTGGTTTGTTGCATTTTGCCATGCCATGCCTCTTTAAACCGGACATGCATCATACTTGATTGTGCATCATGCCATGTTTATTCTTGTGCATTTACCATGTTGTTTGTTTCTTTCCGGTGTTGCTTCTTAGTTCCGGTAACGTTGCGATTGTGAGGATTCGTTCGACTACGCCCGTTCATCTTCTTCATGGACTCGTTCTTCTTCCTTGCGGGATTTCAGGCAAGATGACCGCTACCCTGGATCTCACTACTATCATTGCTATGCTAGTTGCTTCGTTCTATTGCTATGCTGCGTTACCTATCTGTTGCTCTTCAAGCCTCCCAAATTGCCATGAACCTCTAACCTTTGTCACCCTTCCTAGGAAACCGTTGTTTGGCTATGTTACCGCTTTGCTCAGCCCCTCTTATAGCGTTGCTAGCTGCAGGTGAAGTTGAAGATTGCTCCATGGTGGACAGGGTTATGTTGGGATATCACAATATCTCTTATATTATTAATGCATCTATATATTTGGTAAAGGGTGGAAGGCTCGGCCTTATGCCTGGTGTTTTGTTCCACTCTTGCCGCCCTAGTTTCCGTCATACCGGTGTTATGTTCCCGGATTTTGCGTTCCTAACGCGATCGGGTGATTTATGGGACCCCCTTGACAGTTCGCTTTGAATAAGACTCCTCCAGCAAGGCCCAACATTGGTTTTACCATTTGCCTCACCTATTACCTTTTTCCCTTGGGAGTCGCGCATCCCAAGGGTCATCTTTATTTTAGCCCCCCCGGGCCAATGCTTGTCTAAGTGTTGGTCCAAACTAGAGCCACTTGCAGCGCCACCTCGGGGAAACTTGAGGGCTGGTTCTAGTTGTACGTAGTGCTCATCCGGTCGTGGCCTGAGACGAGATACGTGCAGCTACTATCAGGATGTCGGCACGCCGGGAGGTCTTGCTGGTCTTGTTTTACCATTGTCAAAATGTCTTGTAAACCGGGATTCCGAGACTGATCGGGTCTTCCTGGGAGAAGGTCTATTCCTTCGTTGATCGCGAGAGCTTGTCATGGGCTAAGTTGGGACACCCCTGTAGGGTTTAAACTTTCGAGAGCCGTGCCCACGGTTATGTGGCAGATGGGAATTTGATAATGTCCGGTTGTAGATAATTGACACCGGATCCGAATTAAAACGCATCAACCGCGTGTGTAGCCGTGATGGTCTCTTCTCGGCGGAGTCCGGGAAGTGGACACGGTTTCTGGGTTATGTTTGCCATAAGTAGGAGTTCAGGATCACCTCTTGATCATTGCTAGTTGACGACCGTTCCTTTGTTTCTCTTCTCGCTCTCATTTGCGTATGTTAGCCACCATACTTGCTTAGCCGCTGCTGCAACCTCACCACTTTAGCCCTTCCTTTCCCATTAAGCTTTGCTAGTCTTGATACCCATGGTAATGGGATTGCTGAGTCCTCGTGGCTCACAGATTACTACAACAATAGTTGCAGGTACAGGTTATGCGATGATCATGACGCGAGAGCGATGTTTGCTTGTTTTGGGGTTCTTCTTCCGCTTCTTCTTCGATCAGGGGATAGGTTCCAGGTCGGCAGCCTAGGCTAGCAGGGTGGATGTCGTTTGAGTTTCTGTTTGTGTTTCATCCGTAGTCGGATGTTGATCTTATGTATGATGTATTGATGTATTCGTGTGGCATTGTATGCCTTATGTATGTATCCCCCATCTATTATGTAATGTTGATGTAATGATATCCACCTTGCAAAAGCGTTTCAATATGCGGGTCTATCCTTGGTGGGACCTTCAAGTTCCTTTTGGATAGGGTCGCATATTGGGCGTGACAAGTTGGTAATCAGAGCCTCGATCGACCATAGGAGCCCCCTTGATTGTTGGCCATTGTTGAGTCTAGAAGAAAACTTTTTTGAGTCTTAGGATTATATATATCGGAGAGTAGGATTCTTTTTACTCCTCAGCCCCCTTCGTTGCTCTGGTGAGGTGTCCTGACGTAGATGTTTTGTCTTTCCTCTCCTCAAATTTCACTAAAAATTTTTTTTAGGATCACGCGGGTATCTTGGAATCGTTCCGATATTCTTATGACGAGAACATTGTTCTTGGTGCCTCCTGACATTTAGGGGTTGTGGCAGTGTCCCGGGGAGTTGAGCTCCGAGGTGTTGTCGTCATAATTTTATCGTTGCAGTTCTGGAATACTTGAGTTTTGCCGACATCGAAAATCTCTTTTATGCAGTTGTTGGTGAGATAACCTCGACGCCACCCAGTACTGGGGAGTTCGGGAGTATTGCCATAGCTCGTATAACGGATGCTTTTCGAAGGTTGAGGTACACGATTTCCGAAGGTTTCTTGGTTATGTGTTGACGGATGGATACAGCTGGATGTAGGGATTGTGTCACACCCTAGCTAGTTCATGCATTAGAGTGTTGCATCATGTCTATTTTTTTCAACAGAAACCTGAAATAGGGCTGACAGAACCCCCAGCCCCCTCTGAATCCAACTAGGGTTTACTAAAAATATTTTCAATGAACCTGAAATGCCCTTCTAAAATGTCCATCATTTTTGTCTTGGTTCAGAACCTCTGCCAAAAGTGATGCACAGTTTCCTAGGTCATCCTAAGGTCTTGAATTAAATCATAAGTATTTGATTTTGGGCATTTAAAATTTATAAAAATATTTGAAATGCTCAAATAATCCCAAACTAAAATGTTCCATGTTGGAAATATTCCAACTAAGGACCAGGTGCAGTTTGGTGAATTTTGGAGTTGCCTAGGTATTTTTAGAAACTCAACAAACTTACAGAATAAAAAAAGAAACAGAAATAAAGGAAAAAGCTTACCTGTCGCCACCCAGAGGCCCACCTGCCGGCCCAGCCCAGCAACCGCTCCAGCGAGCTGCTTGGCTTGGCCAGGCAGGCAGGCAGGTGCTCGACGGCGGCACCAGCGCGCGCCACGCAGCTGCTTGCCGCCCTGCCTCCTCCTCTCGCCGCCTAGCTGGCCTGGACGGTCTCCACGTCGCGCCCCAAACCCCGTGGACACGCTCATTCACCCCCAGCTCCTCTCCCTCGCGCTCCCCAGCCATGGCCGACGCCACCGTCGTCGCACCGCCGCCGTAGTCGTGCTCCCCGTCGTCTCCACGCCACGCCACCGTGTCCAGAAGCTCCGCCGCCCTCTACTCCTTCGAGCTAGCCGAGCCCCGAGCGCTCGCGTGCCCCGAAGCCACCGCACCGACCTCGACCGAACAGCCATCGCCGGAGATCCCCTTCGCCGTCGCCGCCGCACCAGCTCGTCCCCGACCGCGTCGTCTATTCCCTCAAGACCGCCGTGAGCTTAGCTAACTCCTCCCCCTTCTTTCTCTCGCTCCCGTGCACCACCGCGACCACGCGAAGATCACCCGCACGCGCCGCCGCGGAGCTCGTCACCGACGTGCCTCCGGCTAACCACCGGCCACCTCACCTTGTCTAACATACTCACCGCGACCCGAGGGGCTCAACACACCTCACCACGGGCCTCGCCGTGCCTCGTAGCGTCGGATCCATCTTCACCCGACTCCGACGACCGCCAAAGTCGTCGCCGGCGACGTCTCTGGCCACCCCGAGCTCAACCACCACCACCAATAGCCGCAGCTCGATCTCAGCTACGCGTAGATGCCTTCCGCCGCCCGTTTGGTCGCCGGAATGCACAAAAGCACTTTCGTCGCCGTGTTCGGCCTCGCCGGTGGCTGGACGCCGGCGTGTTTGACTTTGACCTTGACCAGGGAGGGCCCAGGTTGACTCCCCTGAGTCTATGACATGTGGGGCCCCTCTGCTAATTAACCCAGTTTAGTTTAAACTTAATTTAGTTAGTTTAACTATCTACTGACATGCGGGACCCACTGGTCAGTTTGACCTGGACCAGCCCGTTGACCACTGACGTCATCCTGACATAATGCTGACGCAGTAATTTAATTACTGGAATTACTTTTACATAGGAAATTCCAGAAAATGCTACAAACTTCAAAAAATCATAGAAATTTATCTGTAACTCCAAATGAAACAAATTATATATGAAAAATGATCAGAAAAATCCAATCTTTCCATCTGTACTGGTTTCATGCATGTTTAAACAAGCTAACCTGATGTTTATCACAGAACAAGATAAAGCACTTTAAATGGCAACTTATGAGTTTGAACTTTGAATCTTTGGTTCAAATTAGTTCAAACCCATCTGTTCTTAGTTGCATTAGCCCAATACACTCATTTTGCCATGTCTCATGCATGCATCATATTGTTGCATACTGTTTGGTAATGTTTGTGTATCGGTGCTCTCTGCGGCAGGTTCTGCCCCCGAGGAGTACCGTGATTACCCCAACGAAGAACAATACCAATGCACCGACCCATCAGGCAAGCAACCAACCATTTGATCATATCGATAAAATCCCATGTTCTCGCTTCTGCTCTCTTTTACTGCATTAAGACAACGCGATTCAAACTGCTGTGTGCTGCGGTAGTTGAACCCATTTCCTCTGCATGACCTGTCATTGCCATAGTAACTAGATGAAACCCACTAGCATGTGTAGGAGTTGAGTGAGCCATATGAATGTGTTGTTCCTACCTTGCTATGCCTGCTATGCTTAGAGTCGTGTCAGGTCTGGTTCATCTGGGTGATGGGCTAGAGTGAAATGATCGTGTCAGTATGAGAGTAAGGTGTTGAACATGATTTGGTAAAGGTATCGATGAGAGGCCATGTAGGAGTACATGGTGGGTTGTTTCATTGAGGCCGTCCTTAAGCACTGAGATCTGTATGTGTGATTTAAGATTCAGCTACTACCATGCATTGGGCCCGAAACCAATGGACCCTCTCGGCTTCTTATTCACCCTAGTCTTCTGTCCAGGAGTTGCAAGTAGTTTCTGGTGTTTGTAGCCTACTGGAGGCCGTGGGCAGCGCTGACCGTAGGTGTGGGCTGTGATGCGGTAGGTACGTGGCCGGGTGTACCGGATGCCCGTTTGGTATCTCGGGAACCCTGCTCACATCGTTTGGGGCTGTGAGCGAACCTCCGGCCGGATCTCCTCATGGATGGAACCCAAATAGGCGATAAACCTGGACTAGAGACTTGTGTGTCTAGGTAGGTCGTGGCCGACACCCATGTTGGGCTTCCGCTTGAAGGTTGCCGAGTACATGTCGTGTAAATGGCGGTAAGTGGTGAGAGCATGTATGAAGAAGTACACCCCTGCAGGGTTAACACCATCTATTCGAATAGCCGCGTCCGCGGTAAAGGACTACTTGGTTGCCTATACAGTTCATAGACAAGTAAATGGAAACTACTAAAAGCCTCAAGATAAGCGTGAGTGCCGAGGATGGCTCTTCCGTAGGAAGACGGAGGTGGATCCTCGGTAGTGTATTGAAGTGGTGAGTAGTGGACTCGAGTGCGCAAAACCATTTCAAGTTGGAGTCTCGTAGGATAGCTTAGCCACGAGTCAAAGCTGGCTTGCTGCAATAACCCCACCAACCCTTCTCGATAATGTGCATGTATGTAGGATCTGATGTAAGTCTTGCTGAGTACCTTTGTAATCATGTTGCTTTAATTTACATTTTTCAGAAGATGCCACAACCCCTTCCGACGGGTTCTTCGTAGACGTTGACATCGATGAGTAGACTAAGGCCCAGGTGGTGATCCTAAGCAAGTGAAGGACCATGTAGTATAGCTAGGCTGACCCAAGCCTCTTTTATTTTACTAGTTGTCTGTACTCAGACATAACACTTCCGTTGTTGGCTTGTATGCTTGTATGACTTGAATGTGGGTCGTGTGACCCGTACTTGTGTGTATGCTATGTATGGCTCACCGAGCCTTTAAATAAAGTACTTGTGTCGTAGAGTCATGTTGTGATGCCTTGTTGTATTTACACATATCGAGCATATTGTGTGTATGATTGAAATGCTTGGTATGTGTGGGATCTGACTATCTAGTTGTTTATCTTTAGTAGCCTCTCTTACCGCGAAATGTCTCCTAGTGATTCCACTGAGCCATGGTAGCTTGCTACTGCTCCGGAACACTTAGGCTGGCCGGCATGTGTCCTTCTTCGTTCCTGTGTCTGTCCCTTCGGGGAAATGTCACGCATTGAGTACCGGAGTCCTGTTAGCCCGCTACAGCCCGGTTTACCGGAGTCCTGCTAGCCCAGTGCTACAGCCCGGAACTTACTTGCTGATGATCGACACGTTCGATGCTGGGTCATGGATGCCTGTCCCTGTAAGTCTGTGCCACTTTGGGTTTACAACTAGCCATGTCAGCCCGGGCTCCTTTTCATATGAATTCTAGCGACACTATCATATACGTGTGCCAAAAGGCGCAAACGGTCCCGGGAAAAGGTAAGGCGACACCCGTGGGGATACCGTGCGTGAGGCCGCAAAGTGATATGAGGTGTTACAGGCTAGATCGATGTGACATTGAGTCGGGGTCCTGACAGCGTTGGCATCAGAGCCGGACTGCCTGTAGGTTCTCCAAGCCAAACTGGTCGATGTTGAGTCTAGAAATGCTTTAGTTATATGTAGGGGAATTGATTGTGGGATGGTACGTAAGGCTCTTTTTACTCCTTTACCTCATGGTATTCTGATCTGAGTCAGTCCATTCTTCCACCGGGGGTTAAGGATTAGTATCTCTTCTCTCTATCAGGTTCACGTGTTACTAATCAGTAGTACCTTATAGGTTTGATGATTACAAGACTAGTTCAGTTCTACTATCCTGTTATGTTACTAAGTTGGACCCAGAACCTTGATATGATATTGTTGAGTGTCTATGCAATTCCTTGTAAAATGTCTCAAATCCCTTTTGAGCATTTACAGCCGTTATGCTGTCCAAATTCTGCCAGAAATTCTAATGCCTTTGCATTGTGGTTATGCTTTCAGATGGCCACTCGTGACCAAAACCAAGTGGTTCGTCTGACCAGATGCATCGGTGTGACCGGTGATACGGCTATGTTAGTCTGGGTAATGATCGAGACGGGTTACCGCTGGTATCCCGAATACACAGTCGAAGAGCAGTTCCGAGACTTTAATCAAAGCCAGTATCTCTGCACTATCAGGATATTTCCCTCTTATCCTGGTTCCACCGAGCCCCTTCACTGTTCCTATGGACTCGGTGTTACTATTGATATGGCGGTGCAAGATGCTGCCTACTCCATGATGACCATCATGCGAGTCAGGACTGGTCTGCTTCGCAACACCGACTTCCGGTATATGCCAGGTTCACTTCCTGGAGCGCATGGGTATCTCCGGGCTATCTATGCTGATTCCAGTCAGGAGGACTCACTAACCCGCACCACTGCCGAGTTGCTCGAGGATAAGGACCGAGAGAGTCGGGCCTTGAGAATGGAGCTTTTCAATGCCCGTGCCGATCACTGGGCCACTTTGACTCGGTTTGCACCGGCTGTGCAAGCTGGATATATGGATATGAGAGACCTGTATCCTGTTAGATCTGCGCTTCTAGACATGATGGATTGGCGTGATGTGGGGGGCATCACCCCACCTCGTGGTCCCCGCAGGACACCGTTTGTTGGTCCAAGACCTCACCCTAGCCCTTATGGTCCACAGGCTCCTCAGGACCATCTGTTTCCGGACGCTCACGTTGAACTTCCAGGTTATGGAGGAGACTTCTATGAGAACTACTACGGAGACGTCTGAGTTAGTAGTAGTCTCACTAGTATTGTAATAGTTGTATCTCCACCGTTCCGCGTGACTTGTGGAATATGACTTAGTGTGTATCATTCTGGAGGTGTATGAAAAATAATGTATAGGAGCTTGGAATGCCTCCGATGAGATGTAATCCTCCTTTCACCGTAGTAGTACTTTGTTTGGTCTTGTACTAAACCTTGTATGGTGTGTATGACAATGGAATAAAGAAGCAGTTTCTGTATCTACCATGTCATACGGATGATCATCTTGCATTCCGAGTTATCCATTACATTCTACATTTCTATGTCAGAATCTTATCATCCTGGACTAAACCCTTGTCTTGTTTTTCCTAGGATGGTTAACACCCGCAACAACCCTGCTCCGCCAGAGCAGGCCGAAGGCAGCAGAGTTGGGGAAGCGAACCTGCCTCACCCTCCTTCTCTGGCCGAAGTTATGCTGGAGGCCGAGAGAAACAAACGGGAGACCAACCGGTTGTTGGAGCGCATCGAACATAACACAGCACATCATCAGAGGAATAATTTGGTGTCGCTCAGTGACTTCATCAAGTTACAGCCACCTACCTTCCACCACTCCGTCGAGCCTCTCGACGCTGATGACTGGCTTCGCAACATTACTCACAAGCTGCGTTCTGCACTTGTAGCTGAGGCTGATAAGGTCACCTTTGCTACATATCATCTCGAAGGCCCCGCCAGTCTCTGGTGGGAGAACTATATGGCTATGCGCCCAGCGGGCCATGTCACTACTTGGGCAGAATTCAGCGAGGCTTTCCGTGAACATCACATTCCGGAGGGTCTCATGGGTCGTAAACGTGAGGAGTTCTGCAGTTTCACCCAAGGTCGTCTCTCTGTGGACGCCTATAGCAGGGAGTTCGGTAATCTTGCACGCTATGCCACCGAAGAGGTCTCCACTGACGCCAAGAAACAGGCAAGGTTCCGCAAGGGACTTAGCCCCGAACTTCGCCGAGATCTCCGTCTGCATGAGTGCACCTCTTTTCAGAAGCTTGTGAACAAAGCCATCAGTGCTGAGACGGGTCAGACTGATTTCGAAGCAACACGCAAGCATGGCCGTGACATGGGTTCCTCATCCGGTGCTGGACCACAGAAGCGCTGGGTGTGGGTGCCTAACACTGCCCTGCCACCCAGATTCACACCGAGGCCATCCTATTAGGCGCCTCGTCAGTTCAGCAGTTTGCACCAGCTAAGCCCTATGGTGGGCCAACCAACAATGCTCCTCCACGCACCAGCCCCGTGACGTGCTTCAAGTGTGGGGAATCAGGCCACTACATGCGCGATTGTCCTCAGACCAACCCCAACCAGACTGGAAAAGCTGTTGGCCGTGGCAAGCCAGCAGGAAAGGTGTTCTATGCCAAGCTGGCCACCACTGCACGTGGCCATGTAAATTGTGTCTCAGCTGAAGAGGCCCAAGAGGATCCCAACGTCGTTCTCGGTACGCTCCTTGTTAATTGCCACCCGACATCTGTTCTTTTCGATACTGGAGCATCTCATTCATTCATATCCGAGAATTATGCACGCTTGCATAACACCGCATTCTGTGACATGCCTTCCTCCATGGAAATCTCTACTCCTGGTTCTAGATGGCAAACTTCTAGTGTAAGCCATGATAATGAAATTCAGGTCGACAGACTTGTTTTCCTTGCATCATTGATAGCTCTTAAATCTTCGGACATCAATATTATTTTGGGTATGGACTGGATGTCAGCCCATCATGCCAAAATTGATTGCTTCTCTAGGACTGTTCAACTCACGCACCCTTCGGGAAAGATAGTCAATGTCTTGACCCGAATATCCAAGCGACAGCTATATTCTCTTAATGCCAGTCCCTTGCCAGACCTCGAAGACGTTCCGGTAGTCCGTGACTTTCCGGATGTCTTTCCAGAAGAATTGCCAGGTGTATCACCTGACAGAGATGTCGAGTTCGTGATAGATCTCATTCCAGGAACTATCCCAATTTCTAGAAGACCCTATAAGATGGCACCCCTAGAACTAGCCGAACTTAAGAAACAACTCGATGAGTCCTTGAAAAAGGGTTTCATCCGTCCTAGTTCATCTCCATGGGCTTGCCCCGTCCTCTTCGTCAAGAAGAAGGATGGTACGGACCGGATGGTTGTAGATTATCGACCCGTCAACTTGGTCACAATTAAGAACAAGTATCCGCTCCCCAGGATCAACGATCTGTATGATCAGCTCACGGGATCCTCAGTCTTCTCTAAGATGGATTTGAGGTTAGGCTACCATCAAATCAAAATCCGGAACGGGGACATTCCCAAAACGGCTCTTGTTACTCGTTACGGCCAATACGAGTACACCGTCATGTCCTTCAGTTTAACCAACGCTCCAGCCACTTTCTCCCGGTTAATGAACTCAATTTTCATGGAGTATTTGGATAAATTCGTCGTGGTTTACCCCGATGATATACTCATCTATTCCAAGAACGAGGAAGAACATGCCGAACATCTAAGGCTAGTGTTGATGAAACTTCGAGAGCATCGCCTTTATGCCAAGTTTTCTAAATGCGAATTTTGGTTGCCAGAAGTGACCTATCTAGGACATGTAATTTCTGGTAAAGGTATTGTTGTCAACCCCGAGCGAGTTCAAGCCGTCCTTAATTGGACTCCACCTGAATCAGTCAAGCAAGTTCGAAGTTTCCTTGGCTTAGCGAGCTATTTTTGCCGCTTTGTCGAGAACTTCTCCAAAGTTGCTAAACCTCTAACTGAACTCCTCAAGAAAGATAAAAAGTTCGAGTGGACTCCGCAATGTGAGCACAGTTTCCAGGAACTGAAAAGACGTTTAACTTCTGCTCCCGTGCTGGTACCACCAGATTTCTCCAAGGACTTTGTTATCTATTGCGACGCCTCGCGACAAGGACTGTTGCATTCTCATGCAAGATCGACACGTAATTGCTTATGCTTCACGACAATTACACCCACATGAGGAAAACTACCCTACTCATGATCTAGAGCTTGCAACTGTAGTCCATGCACTCAAAACCTGGCGACATTACCTCCTCGGTAATCGTTGCGGAATCTTCACTGATCACCAAAGTCTGAAGTACATATTCACCCAACCAGATTTGAATCTCAGGCAAAGACGTTGGGTCGAGTTGATCACAAATTTCGACTTAGGAATAACTTACACCCCAGGAAAAGCCAACATCATGGCTGATGCGCTAAGTCATAAATCTTATTGCAACAATCTGATGTTGCAACAAAGTCAACCACTTCTCCACGAGGAATTTCGGAAGCTTAACCTTCACATTGTTCCTCAAGGATTCCTTTCCACCTTGGTGGCGAAACCTACCCTTACGGATCAGATCATCAAAGCTTAGAAGGTAGATCCGGGGATTTCCCGCATCAAAAGAAACATCAAGAAAGGAGTTGCGGATTGTTTCTCCGTTGATGATCAAGGAGTCGTATACTTCGGGAACCGTCTAGTGGTTCCCAAAGTGCGAAACCTGCGGCGATTGATCCTTAAAGAAGCTCATGAATCTCCTCTCACCATTCATCCCGGTAGCACTAAGATGTATCAGGACCTACGCCAGAGGTTCTGGTGGACTAGGATGAAGAGAGAAATTGCTCAGTATATTGCTAGCTGCGACGTCTGTCGTCGTGTAAAAGCAGAGCATCAACGGCCTGCTGGCACCCTTCAACCCTTAGCTATTCCTGAATGGAAATGGGATAAAATTGGTATGGATTTCATCACCGGTTTTCCCAGGACCAAGAGAGGGAATAATGCTATCTTCGTCGTTATCGACCGTCTCTCCAAAGTAGCTCATTTCTTGCCTGTTCGCGAGAGTATAACCGCTAGCCAGCTAGCAGACCTGTACATCTCCCGAATAGTGTCTCTCCATGGTGTTCCATTGGAAATTAACTCGGATCGAGGAAGTCTCTTCACCTCTCGATTTTGGGAAAGTTTCCAAAACGCTATGGGAACCCATCTTTCCTTTAGCACTGCCTTTCACCCTCAATCAAGTGGTCAAGTAGAACGCGTCAACCAAATCCTAGAAGACATGCTTCGAGCCTCTGTTATCTCATTCGGAATGGATTGGGAGAAATGCCTTCCATTTGCCGAATTTTCTTATAACAACAGTTATCAATCTAGCTTGGGTAAAGCCCCTTTTGAAGTTCTCTATGGACGAAGGTGTCGAACGCCTCTTAACTGGTCAGAAACCAGGGAAAGACAATTCTTTGGCCCGGATATGATCCAGGAAGCAGAAGAGCAAGTTCGCATCGTTCGTGAAAAGTTGAAAACAGCCCAATCTCGTCAAAAGAGTCAATATGACCGAAAACATAAGACTATGACTTAGGAGGTTGACGAGAAGGCTTATCTTCGGGTTACTCCTTTGAAGGGAACCCATTGCTTCGGTATCAAGGGCAAATTGGCTCCTCACTACATTGGACCTTTTCGCATTCTTGCCAAACGAGGAGAAGTTGCCAACCAATTGGAACTACCTCCGCATCTCTCCAAAGTCCACGATGTCTTCCACGTTTCTCAACTCAGGCGTTGCTTCTCGGATCCTATCCCGAGTGGACCACGAAACGCTTGATCTTCAAGATAATCTCACTTATCGAGAATACCCCGTTCGTATCCTCGATCAGCCGAGCGTACCACTCGACGGCATAATATCAAGTTTCTCAAGGTTCAATGGTCGCACCATTCTGAGAAGGAAGCTACCTGGGAAAGGGAGGATCGTCTTCGACTTGAGTATCCCGCCTTCTTTCCGGAGGAACCTAAATCTCGGGACGAGATTCTTTTGAGTGGGGGTGAGTTGTCACACCCTAGCTAGTTCATGCATTAGAGTGTTGCATCATGTCTATTTTTTTCAACAGAAACCTGAAATGGCGATGACAGAACCCCCAGCCCCCTCTGAATCCAACTAGGGTTTACTAAAAATATTTTCAATGAACCTGAAATGCCCTTCTAAAATGTCCATCATTTTTGTCTTGGTTCAGAACCTCTGCCAAAAGTGATGCACAGTTTCCTAGGTCATCCTAAGGTCTTGAATTAAATCATAAGTATTTGAATTTGGGCATTTAAAATTTATAAAAATATTTGAAATGCTCAAATAATCCCAAACTAAAATGTTCCATGTTGGAAATATTCCAACTAAGGACCAGGTGCAGTTTGGTGAATTTTGGAGTTGCCTAGGTATTTTTAGAAACTCAACAAACTTACAGAATAAAAACAGAAACAGAAATAAAGGAAAAAGCTTACCTGTCGCCACCCAGAGGCCCACCTGCCGGCCCAGCCCAGCCACCGCTCCAGCGAGCTGCTTGGCTTGGCCAGGCAGGCAGGCAGGTGCTCGACGGCGGCACCAGCGCGCGCCACGCAGTTGCTTGCCGCCCTGCCTCCTCCTCTCGCCGCCTAGCTAGCCTGGACGGTCTCCATGTCGCGCCCCGAACCCCGTGGACATGCTCATTCACCCCCAGCTCCTCTCCCTCGCGCTCCCCAGCCATGGCCGACGCCACCGTCGCCGCACCGCCGCTGTAGTCGTGCTCCCCATCGTCTCCACGCCGCGCCACCGTGTCCAGAAGCTCCGCCGCCCTCTACTCCTTCGAGCTAGCCGAGCCCCGAGTGCTTGCGTGCCCCGAAGCCACCGCACCGACCTCGATCGAACCGCCATCGCCGGAGATCCCCGTCGCCGTCGCCGCCGCACCTGCTCGTCCCCGACCGCGCCGTCTGTTCCCTCAAGACCGCCGTGAGCTTAGCTAACTCCTCCCCCTTCTTTCTCTCGCTCCCGTGCACCACCGCGACCACACGAAGATCACCCGCACGCGCCGCCGCGGAGCTCGTCGCCGACGTGCCTCCGGCTAACCACCGGCCACCTCACCTTGTCTAACATACTCACCGCGACCCCAGGGGCTCAACACACCTCACCACGGGCCTCGCCGTGCCTCGTAGCGTCGGATCCATCTTCACCCGACTCCGGCGACCACCAAAGTCATTGCCGGCGACGTCTCCGGCCACCCCGAGCTCAACCACCACCACCAATAGCCGCGGCTCGATCTCAGCTACGCGTAGATGCCTTTCGCCGCCCGTTTGGTCGCCGGAATGCACAAAAGCACTTTCGCCGCCGTGTTCGGCCTCGCCGGCGGCTAGACGCCGGCGTGTTTGACTTTGACCTTGACCAGGGAGGGCCCAGGTTGACTCCCCTGAGTCTATGACATGTGGGGCCCCTCTGCTAAATAACCCAGTTTAGTTTAAACTTAATTTTGTTAGTTTAACTATCTACTGACATGCGGGACCCACTGGTCAGTTTGACCTGGACCAGCCCGTTGACCACTGACATCATCCTGACATAATGCTGACGCAGTAATTTAATTACTGGAATTACTTTTACATCGGAAATTCCAGAAAATGCTACAAACTTCAAAAAATCATAGAAATTAATCTGTAACTCCAAATGAAACAAATTATATATGAAAAATGATCAGAAAAATCCAGTCTTTCCATCTGTATTGGTTTCATGCATGTTTAAACAAGATAAGCTGCTGTTTATCACAGAACAAGATAAAGCACTTTAAATGGCAACTTATGAGTTTGAACTTTGAATCTTTGGTTCAAATTAGTTCAAACCCATCTGTTCTTAGTTGCATTAGCCCAATACACTCATTTTTCCATGTCTCATGCATGCATCATATTGTTGCATACTGTTTGGTAATGTTTGTGTATCGGTGCTCTCTGCGGCAGGTTCTGCCACCGAGGAGTACCGTGATTACCCCAACGAAGAACAATACCAGTGCACCGACCCATCAGGCAAGCAACCAACCATTTGATCATATCGATAAAATCCCATGTTCTCGCTTCTGCTCTCTTTTACTGCATTAAGACAACGCAATTCAAACTGTTGTGTGCTACGGTAGTTGAACCCATTTCCTCTGCATGACCTGTCATTGCCACAGTAACTAGATGAAACCCACTAGCATGTGTAGGAGTTGAGTGAGCCATATGAATGTGTTGTTCCTACCTTGCTATGCCTGCTATGCTTAGAGTCGTGTCAGGTCTGGTTCATCTGGGTGATGGGCTAGAGTGAAATGATCGTGTCAGTATGAGAGTAAGGTGTTGAACACGATTTGGTAAAGGTATCGATGAAAGGCCATGTATGAGTACATGGTGGGTTGTTTCATTGAGGCCGTCCTTAAGCACTGAGATCTGTGTGTGTGATTTAAGATTCAGCTACTACCATGCATTGGGCCCAAAACCAATGGACCCTCTCGGCTTCTTATTCACCCTAGTCTTCTGTCCAGGAGTTGCAAGTAGTTTCTGGTGTTTGTAGCCTACTGGAGGCCGTGGGCAGCGCTGACCGTAGGGGTGGGCTGTGATGCGGTAGGTACGTGGCCGGGTGTACCGGATGCCCGTTTGGTATCTCGGGAACCCTGCTCACATCGTTTGGGGCTATGAGCGAAACTCCGGCCGGATCTCCTCATGGATGGAACCCAAATAGGCGATAAACATGGACTAGAGACTTGTGTGTCTAGGTAGGTCGTGGCCGACACCCACGTTGGGCTTCCGCTTGAAGGTTGCCGAGTACATGTCGTGTAAACGGCGGTAAGTGGTGAGAGCGTGTATGAAGAAGTACACCCCTGCAGGGTTAACATCATCTATTCGAATAGCGGCGTCCGCGGTAAAGGACTACTTGGTTGCCTATACAGTTCATAGACAAGTAAATGGAAACTACTAAAAGCCTCAAGATAAGCGTGAGTGCCGAGGATGGCTCTTCCGTAGGAAGACGGAGGTGGATCCTCGGTAGTGTATTGAAGTGGTGAGTAGTGGACTCGAGTGCGCAAAACCATTTCAAGTTGGAGTCTCGTAGGATAGCTTAGCCACGAGTCAAAGCTGGCTTGCTGCAATAACCCCACCAACCCTTCTTGATAATGTGCATGTATGTAGGATCTGATGTAAGTCTTGCTGAGTACCTTTGTACTCATGTTGCTTTAATTTACATTTTTCAGAAGATGCCACAACCCCTTCCGACGGGTTCTTCGTAGATGTTGACATCGATGAGTAGACTAAGGCCCAGGTGGTGATCCTGAGCAAGTGAAGGACCATGTAGTATAGCTAGGCTTACACAAGCCTCTTTTATTTTACTAGTTGTCTGTACTCAGACAAAACACTTCCGTTGTTGGCTTGTATGCTTGTATGACTTGAATGTGGGTCGTGTGACCCGTACTTGTGTGTATGCTATGTATGGCTCACCGAGCCTTTAAATAAAGTACTTGTGTCGTAGAGTCATGTTGTGATGCCTTGTTGTATTTACACATATCGAGCATATTGTGTGTATGATTGAAATGCTTGGTATGTGTGGGATCTGACTATCTAGTTGTTTATCTTTACTAGCCTCTCTTACCGGGAAATCTCCTAGTGATTCCACTGAGCCATGGTAGCTTGCTACTGCTCCGGAACACTTAGGCTGGCCGGCATGTGTCCTTCTTCGTTCCTGTGTCTGTCCCTTCGGGGAAATGTCACGCATTGAGTACCGGAGTCCTGTTAGCCCGCTACAGCCCGGTTTACCGGAGTCCTGCTAGCCCAGTGCTACAGCCCGGAACTTACTTGCTGATGACCGACACGTTCGATGCTGGGTCATGGATGCCTGTCCCTGTAAGTCTGTGCCACTTTGGGTTTACAACTAGCCATGTCAGCCCGGGCTCCTTTCATATGGATGTTAGCGACACTATCATATACGTGTGCCAAAAGGCGCAAACGGTCCCGGGCAAAGGTAAGGCGACACCCGTGGGGATACCGTGCGTGAGGCCGCAAAGTGATATGAGGTGTTACAGGCTAGATCGATGTGACATTGAGTCGGGGTCCTGACAGATTGTTAGTTTGGGTGAGATATATTGCTTCCCCTGTATCCCCAACACCAGATTGCATAACCAGAAAGTTTCGGGAGTTTATAGGTGGGAATTCAAGTAGCTCTTAGAATATCTTTCTGACAAATGCATGATATGGGATTGGGTAAATCTCTATCATATGTATTTGTTCCGGCTTATTCTGCAAGCCAAATCCATTGTTTTGTTTTATTTGTGGTATTCGAGTTGCTTCAATGTCAAGTGTTGATTCCATACCTTTTCTAAATGGTGTTCTCATATTTCTATGGGAGTACTAATCCTTCTTGATCATCGAGGTCGTCATGTTAATTCTTTTTCTACCGGCGTGCTTCTCTTCAAGTGAATCCGATCATTTCAACATTTGCAAGATCAATTCTAAGTTTTCTCAACGATATTCGTTTCATCCGTCCCCAAGTTGCCTTTGTTTTCCCGCCCTCCCACCCTTTTCTTCAAGGACTCAGATATCTTAATCAAGTATCCATTTATTCATGTGAAGTCACTTCACTCTTTTCAATCAATGTTCTGATCCGGTGATCCCTCGTGAAGATGCCCACGAGCTTCAAGTCATCATCCTTCGTTCTTTTTCCTTCTCCCATGGATCCAATTCAAGCTTTCAGTGTTGATCATATTCCTTTCCTCGTGTCAAATGCTTTCTCATGCTGGTGCACCTCTCAATCACTCACCTCTTGCTATTCATTTGTTCCAGAGTGTTGAAGATATCTCAGAAGATTTGTGTTTCCATTCTTAATCCGTTCAAGCTATTTGAAGATTGTTATCTCATTCAAGCTATTTAATTCAACCGGTGCAATCTCTCTTTAAAAACATTTCCAATGGTGTTTTCTTGTGAGTGGGCCCTAACCCACAGGTCTTTTCCCAGGATCTTACCTGACTCTTCGAATTATCAGGAGCGATTCTCAAATTCATTTCCAAGTTTGACGTAAGAATGAATTTTCATCAGTTAGATGTCTTCTTCAAGATCGCTTCCAAATTCTTTTCATCTTTGGCTCAACCTTTCCTCTTTTCATTCTCCCGGAGTATGTCAACAATTTTGGTGTTCTTTCTCGTCGTCATTCTCAACTTTTGAAGACCAAAGAAGAGTTTCTCTTAAATCCTTACCCGTTCTTCCAGAGATTCATGGTTCTAGCTTCATGCCATCCTCATAATTGTTTTGATTGTGACAATTCTTTTCTTACCATCCGGAGCATTTCATGAGTTGTTTCCATTTCTTTCCTCCGAAGGCCATCATGTCATAATTCTTCATTCTCAGCGTGTAGCTATCGTTCTCTAAATCTTACCGGTGCATCGTTCAAATATCCTCTAATCAGTTCATGTTCTCTTCATTCTCATGTATCTAAATCCCTTCAAGTATCTTCATTCGTTTTCAAACTCTTTCCCGTGAATTGTGCCCTTGCTACTCTCTTTTCCAATTTTTATGGTGGTTCGTTCAAGATTTCACTTCCTTTGTTATCATATTAATTCATTCGTTGTTTCCAAATTCCACCGGTGGTTCCATCAATACCTCCTCAAGTTTGCGCTATATCCCTCTTCGTCCTTTCTACGAGAATAAGTAATATGCAAAATCCATTGCTTGCCTTCAATTTAATTTGATGAAGGATAAGCATACAATAAATCTTATTCTTATTTCCTTGAGGTGATTCAATTCTTTTCTTCCGGAGATTATTTAGGATGAATAAATTCTTGTTTACAAGTGATTCATCTTTCTTTCCGGAGTTGGTCATCATATCACATTCTCAGTTCGAGATGCTTCATCTTTTCTTTTCCGGAGTTCCAAGTTTTCCGCATTATCTCGTTGCGAAGCTCCATCTAAATCATTGCAAGTCTTCACCCTGTGTTTTCAACTTATCTTTCTCTTTATCATCCTTTCATTACCGGAGTTCTTCATGGAGGCTCTACATGGTGGTTCGTCAAGGATTCTTTTCATTCTTCAATTGTTCTTCATGATTTCTCTTGAAGTTAAGACCAGCCAAGCTATACTCAAAATAAACATGGTGCTCAACACATGTTTTGTTTTGAGGAGCTCAAGTATTCTTCATCTTGCATTCCAAAGTGCAATTCTTTCTACCTTATCTTTTGAGGTGGTGTTATGTCATTCTTGACAATTTGAGTTCGTGTTTCATGATTCACATGTTCTCAAGATTGAGACATTTTAAATCCACCAATCTCTTCGTTGGAGTTATCTTGTGTCAGATTTCACCTAAAGCCTTTCCTTAAGGAATGTTGCTAATTGTGGTGCTTACCAATGACCCAAGTTCTCTAATTATCCTCGGTGGAAGAAGCTTTCTCTCTTCCGTGGCCAGTTGTCACCTCATAATTTTGAGATGTTTTCCATAAGCCCACTACAAGCTTATTCATTTTGTTGTTGGTTTTTCCCAACAACCCCGTTGTAACCTTCTTGAAGGGTGCTTTCCAAGTTCACTTGTGGCAAAAGTTGTCATTTTCTTCTCCGTCCCTTTATCCCAACGATCTAACTTCTATTCTTTCGTTACGGAGGCATTGTGATGTTGTGCTCTTCACCCATCACCTCGTTTTGTGAGGATCGTGTTCTTTTCTTCCTTATCCATTTAACCGGAGTGTTGTATCATCTCTTCAATATCTTTTCATCTCATCAAGTTTTCTTCTCTTTTCTACCGGAGTGCTGTCCAAATTCTGTCATTCTTGTTCCTTGGCTATCTCATTATACCGAGGTGGTCATATTCTTTTCGTTCGTGAAGCTCTTATTTTCATGTCCTTGCAACCTTCAAGTTCTCGTAATGTTCCTTGTTCCTCCTTTCTAATGGACTGTTTGCAATCTCCTTCATCTCTATTGTACTCTTTCTTTTAAATTGCTCAACCTCTCAAGGTTCGTGGTTTCACTCGTTTGTCGAAGAAGCAACTTAGTTTACCTCTTATCTTCCTCCTCCTTTTCCCTCCGGTGCCATCCTAGATCTCGGGACGAGATCCTCTCGTAGTGGTGGAGTGTTGTAACGCCCCGAGACCGGAGCTTCAGAAGACTTCCAGCTATTCCGAGTTTCACCGTGTGTCTTTTGTGCTTGCTCTTTTATTTTTGCGTTGCATCATGTCATCATGCCATCATATCTTTAATTTTAAAAACTCATCTAAATAAATTGTATGGATCTTTGATCCATTTAAATCGAGGGAACTCACATGGTGATTTCTCTTTCTAACATATCCTCCAATATTAGGGAGCTATAATAAAATTATTCCATTTATTTGGAATTAACCATAACCCACTTGCAAAAATCCCAATGCCGTTGTTATCTCAATTCTTGGTCTCCAACCTTGCCCATAATTTCTTTCATCATATTCTGGAGCACCACCAAAATTCTCAACATTTTTGGACCTTCCTTTTATCAAGTCCTAGTTCAAACCCAATTGAATTAAATTCAAATGAGTTTGAATTTAAATCTTTCAATCATGGCCTTTCTATTTTTCTTGGAACGAGCATATTTTTGCGAGTTCGGGAAAATTATCTCCATGCGCAAATCCTTTCCCTAACCCTCTCTTTATTTTTCTTCTCTTTAATTATTTTCTGCTAAAGAAAATATAAGAGAGAGGGAGAAGAGTGCCTAGCCGGCCTCTTAGGCCCAGCTCTAACCCAAGCCGGACCAGGCCAGACCATCTAAGCCGGCCCAAGGCCCAGCCGCCTCTAACCCTAGCCCAGCCCCCACGCACCCCATCTCTCCCTCTCGTTCCCCTGTTAGCGCCGCCTCTCACACCTACACACGCATCGAGCCAGGGAGACGAGCTCCCTGCGCCCGATCCTCTCGCGGCCGCTCCCCTCGATCCCCTCGCCTCCCTCCTCTCGATCTCTCCCTCTCCCTCGCTCGTGCCCCCTTCCACAGAGAAAGAGAGAGGAGCGAGACCCCTCCTCCCAAGCGCGCCTCCCATGGCACATCTTGCATCGCGCCCCATTCCATCAGCCCCGCGCCCGGCCTCTGCAACACCACCGGGACGGCCAACTCCGGCGGCCCTCCGTCGCTTGCGGTCGTGCCCCTCCCCTACGGCCGCATCCGTCGTCCTCCGCCGCCCGGACCTCTCCTGCACCCTCATCGTCCCGGCCTTCCTCGCACTTCCTGACGCCAAGCGTCGCCGCTGCCGGACGCCCCGCGGCGTCGACTTGCCACCAGTGCCCGTGCCTCCTCCTCCCTCACCTGCGGCCTCCTCCTCGTCGCCCCGCGCCTCCCGGAGGGCCACCCTGCGTGCGCCCCCGTCTCCTTGTCTGCCCAGCGTCGCTGCCTCGCCAGCTCCTCCGCTGGATCTCGCCTCCGTCAGAGACGGCAGCAGCAACAGCTGCACCTTCCCTGTTGTGGCCATCCCCTACTCGTCTTGTCGCCCGAAGACCCGTGTACCCGGAACGCCAAGACCCTTCCATGGATGCGTCAAGTACCCCTGCCTCCACAACCACCAAACCAGGAACGCCAAGTTCATCTACGAAAACGTGTACCACTACTTCCACTACCGTCGCCGTGTACCACTACGCCCAAGTTCCTCTCCAAACGTGTACAACTACCGTCGCCGTGTACAACTACTTCCTCTATGTCGCCACGTGAACGTCTACCTCCACTATGGCCGTGAACGACTACTTCCCTCGACGATCTCGATCCGCTCTGAAACGCACGCTTCGAAGGTATAACCCGAGATGACCGCGATGAGATGCCCTTGCATGTATGAGATGCTCGAGTTTTGCACCGTGACCGAATTGTTTTTGCACGTTCCTCGTTTTCCATGCCACCGTCATGTGGGACACCCGGTATCCGGGATCACTCCCCATCTCTTGCATGTTGCGCACATCCGCACACTTGCTCTTTTGCACCGGTATCTCATTGAATTGTCGGATCATCGGAATGTTACCGTGGCACCATTTTCCGCTGTCGTTGCCGTGGCATCCCTTTCGTTCCGCCATAGCGACAAATGCTCCTTATCATGCTCATGTTAATGTTTTCATAAAAATTGCATAAAACTTGCATATGTCATTCGCATCATGATAACAACATATGAAATGTTTAAAATTATTGTTTGCTTTATATTGCTAAATGACATATGGGGATTTTCCGGAATTGTTGTTTGTTGTTCCGGCCTCATTTAAACTTGCCTAGATAGGTAGTTTAATTGTGCTTCACGTCATGCCATGTTTAACAACATTTAACATTGTTTGGTAGCTTAAACGAGATTAAACTAAATATGTCAATGTGGTGTTTTGTCAATATGCAACTCATTGCATATTGATCTCCACTTAACTTGTAGTGTGGTTTGTTGCATTTTGCCATGCCATGCCTCTTTAAACCGGACATGCATCATACTTGATTGTGCATCATGCCATGTTTATTCTTGTGCATTTACCATGTTGTTTGTTTCTTTCCGGTGTTGCTTCTTAGTTCCGGTAACGTTGCGATTGTGAGGATTCGTTCGACTACGCCCGCTCATCTTCTTCATGGACTCGTTCTTCTTCCTTGCGGGATTTCAGGCAAGATGACCGCTACCCTGGATCTCACTACTATCATTGCTATGCGAGTTGCTTCGTTCTATTGCTATGCTGCGTTACCTATCTGTTGCTCTTCAAGCCTCCCAAATTGCCATGAACCTCTAACCTTTGTCACCCTTCCTAGGAAACCGTTGTTTGGCTATGTTACCGCTTTGCTCAGCCCCTCTTATAGCGTTGCTAGCTGCAGGTGAAGTTGAAGATTGCTCCATGGTGGACAGGGTTATGTTGGGATATCACAATATCTCTTATATTATTAATGCATCTATATATTTGGTAAAGGGTGGAAGGCTCGGCCTTATGCCTGGTGTTTTGTTCCACTCTTGCCGCCCTAGTTTCCGTCATACCGGTGTTATGTTCCCGGATTTTGTGTTCCTAACGCGGTCGGGTGATTTATGGGACCCCCTTGACAGTTCGCTTTGAATAAGACTCCTCCAGCAAGGCCCAACATTGGTTTTACCATTTGCCTCACCTGTTACCTTTTTCCCTTGGGAGTCGCGCATCCCAAGGGTCATATTTATTTTAGCCCCCCCCGGGCCAATGCTTGTCTAAGTGTTGGTCCAAACTAGAGCCACTTGCAGTGCCACCTCGGGGAAACTTGAGGGCTGGTTCTAGTTGTACGTAGTGCTCATCCGGTCGTGGCCTGAGACGAGATACGTGCGGCTACTATCAGGATGTCGGCATGCCGGGAGGTCTTGCTGGTCTTGTTTTACCATTGTCGAAATGTCTTGTAAACCGGGATTCCGAGACTGATCGGGTCTTCCTGGGAGAAGGTCTATTCCTTCTTGATCGCGAGAGCTTGTCATGGGCTAAGTTGGGACACCCCTGCAGGGTTTAAACTTTCGAGAGCCGTGCCCGCGGTTATGTGGCAGATGGGAATTTGTTAATGTCCGGTTGTAGATAACTTGACACCGGATCCGAATTAAAACGCATCAACCACGTGTGTAGCCGTGATGGTCTCTTCTCGGCGGAGTCCAGGAAGTGGACACGGTTTCTGGGTTATGTTTGCCGTAAGTAGGAGTTCAGGATTACTTCTTGATCATTGGTAGTTGATGACCGTTCCTTTGTTTCTCTTCTCGCTCTCATTTGCGTATGTTAGCCACCATACTTGCTTAGCCGCTGCTGCAACCTCACCACTTTAGCCCTTCCTTTCCCATTAAGCTTTGCTAGTCTTGGTACCCATGGTAATGGGATTGCTGAGTCCTCGTGGCTCACAGATTACTACAACAACAGTTGCAGGTACAGGTTATGCGATGATCATGACGCGAGAGCGATGTTTGCTTGTTTTGGGGTTCTTCTTCCGCTTCTTCTTCGATCGGGGGATAGGTTCCAGGTCGGCAGCCTGGGCTAGCAGGGTGGATGTCGTTTGAGTTACTGTTTGTGTTTCATCCGTAGTCGGATGTTGATCTTATGTATGATGTATTGATGTATTCGTGTGGGATTGTATGCCTTATGTATGTATCCCCCATCTATTATGTAATGTTGATGTAATGATATCCACCTTGCAAAAGCGTTTCAATATGCGGGTCTATCCTTGGTGGGACCTTCGAGTTCCTTTTGGATAGGGTCGCATATTGGGCGTGACAACAGCGTCAGTCCGGGTTAGTTCCATTCAAATCATACAAGTTAGAGTCCAAAACAAAGGCAAAAGTGTTTGGAAAAGTAGATACGACGGAGACGTATCAATCAACTCTGTCAAAACCGACGAGGCACGACGGTGAGGGCGGACGTGGCTAGCACAAAGCCATGTTCTAAGCAGCACATGTATCGACGAGGACACGGGCTTTGCCGCTGCCCACACCTACACCCATCATCATCACATGCATGGAGAACGTGAAGCGAAGACGACGAAAACGACCACACGGTTTAATCGGAGGTATCTCGTGGAACAACACGCGGGAGTAATTAACCGGGAGCCTTCCGAGGCCTGGGAACCAGGAGACCGCACAACGCTAGTCAGGCAGGCCGCGCTAGTATGCCACGGAGCGCTTATTGGGAATTGTATTTGATATCCTTGAGATTAATACAGTATTGTTCCCATCTCTTTGTTTTCTTTATGTGCAACGGTACACTGGCACACCCACATTTTCTTTTCCTTGGTGCATTGAGAGAAATCCATACTCCTTCTTTTCCCTTCATCCGAAGTGCAATTAGATTTTTCTCGTGTTAAACAAATTGGCATGCCTGGTGGGACATGGTTCTCCTCCCATCTTTGCTACACTGTGGTCGTTTGAATCGTCTTCGCTCGTCTCCCAACCTGCATAGCATGCTGCATGACAAGGCGTCGGCGAGGGTTTCCGCTCATCAAGATCCCTTTCATGCAGGTGGAATCTCCCGTGGTAGCAACTCGGAGCGAGTAATGATCCAGTTTGGATCGATGCCGCCCATGGTCGTCAGCGAGCTCAGCGAGAAGGTCTATGCTACGTCTTGAGCTTGCTTTGGTTTTCCTTGAAGATGAAAGGGTGATGCAGCAATAGTAGCGCAAGTATTTCCCTCAGTTTTTGAGAACCAAGGTATTAATCCAGTAGGAGGCTCCTCAAAAGTCCCACGCACTTGCACAAACAAACAAGAACTCGCAACCAACACAATAAAGGGGTTGTCAATCCCTTCAAGGCCACTTGCGAAAGTGAGATCTGATAGAGATAATATGATAAGATAAATATATTTTTGGTATTTTATAATATAGATTGGAAAAGTAAAGATGCAAATAAAAGTAGATTGAAAGCTTATATGATAAGAGATAGACCCGGGGCCCGTAGGTTTCACTAGTGGCTTCTCTCAAGATAGCATAAGTATTACGGTGGGCGAACAAATTATTGTCGAGCAATTGATAGAAAAGCGAATAATTATGAGATTATCTAGGCACGATCATGTATATAGGCATCACGTCCGTGACAAGTAGACTGAATCCTGCCTGCATCTACTACTATTACTCCACACATCGACCACTATCCAGCATGCATCTAGAGTATTAAGTTCATAAAGAACAGAGTAACGCATTAAGAAAGATGACATGATGTAGAGGGATAAACTCATGCAATATGATATAAACCCCATATTTTATCCTCGATGGTAACAATACAATACGTGCCTTGCTGCCCTAGCTGTCACTGGGAAAGGACACCGCAAGATTGAACCCAAAGCTAAGCACTTCTCCCATTGCAAGAAAGATCAATCTAGTAGGCCAAACCAAACTGATAATCCGAAGAGACTTGCAAAGATAACTTAATCACACATAAAAGAATTCGGAGGAGATTCAAATATTTCTCATAGATAAACTTGATCATAAACCCACAATTCATCGGATCTCGACAAACACACCGCAAAAAGAGTTACATCGAATAGATCTCCAAGAAGATCGAGGAGAACATGGTATTGAGATTCAAAGAGAGAGAAGAAGCCATCTAGCTAATAACTATGGACCCGAAGGTCTATGGTAAACTACTCACAACTCATTGGAGAAGCCTTGGAGATGATGTAGTGGCCCTCTGTGATCGATTCCCCCTCCGGCGGAGCGCCGGCGAAGGCTCCAAGATGGGATCTTGCGGATATAGAAGGTTACGGCGATGGAAATAGTTTTTCATGGTCGATTTTGATGTTTACGGGGTACATGGGTATATATAGGAGGAAGAAGTAGGTCGGTGGACTCCCGAGGGGCCCACGAGGGTGGGGGATGCGCCCAGCCCCCTCGTGGCTGCCTCGGTTGTTTCTTGACTTCCACTTGAAGTCCTTTGGATCACGTTTGTGAAGGAAATATGCCCTAGAGGCAATAATAAAGTTATTATTTATTTCCTTATTTCATGATAAATGTTTATTATTCATGCTAGAATTGTATTAATCGGAAACATAATACATGTGTGAATACATAGACAAACATAGTGTCACTAGTATGCCTCTACTTGACTAGCTCGTTAATCAAAGATGGTTAAGTTTCCTAACCATATACATGAGTTATCATTTGATTAACGGGATCACATCATTAGGAGAATGATTTGATTGACTTGACCCATTCCGTTAGCTTGGCACTTGATCGTTTATTATGTTGTTATTGCTTTCTTCATGACTTATACAAAGTTCCTATAACTATGAGATTATGCAACTCCCGTTTATCGGAGGAACACTTTGTGTGCTACCAAACGTCACAACATAACTGGGTGATTATAAAGGAGCTCTATAGGTGTCTCCAAAGGTACATGTTGATTGGCGTATTTCGAGATTAGGTTTTGTTACTCCGATTGTCAGAGAGGTATCTCTGGGCCCTCTCGGTAATGCACATCACTATAAGCCTTGCAAGCAATCTAGCTAATGAGTTAGTTACGGAATGATGCATTATGTAACGAGTAAAGAGACTTGCCGGTAACGAGATTGAACTAGGTATTGGATACCGACGATCAAATACCGATGACAAAGGGAACAACGTATGTTGTTATGCGGTTTGACCGATAAAGATCTTCGTAGAATATGTAGGATCCAATATGAGCATCCAGGTTCCGCTATTGGTTATTGACCGAGAATGGTTCTAGGTCATATCTACATAGTTCTCGAACCTGTAGGGTCCGCACGCTTAACGTTACGATGATAGTTTTATTATGAGTTTAAGTTTTGATGTACCAAAGGTTGTTCGGAGTCCCGGATGTGATCACGGACATGACGAGGAGTCTCGAAATGGTCAACACATAAAGATTGATATATTAGAAGCCTATATTTGGATATCGGAATAGTTCCGGGTGAAATCTAGATTTTACCGAAGCACCGGGGGGTTACCGGAACCCTCCCGGGGGTTAATGGGCCTTAGTGGGCCATGAGGGAGAAGAGGAGGGCCGGCCAGGGAAGGCCGCGCGCCCCCTCCCCCCTTAGTCTGAATAGGACAAGGAAGGGGGGGGGCGGCGCCCCCTGAGGGAGTCCTTGACTAGGGGGTGTTCGGACAGCCGGACTATCATCGTCAGCCGGACTCCAAGACTATGAAGATACCAGATTGAAGACTCCGTCCCGTGTCCGGATGGGACTTTCCTTGGCGTGGAAGGCAAGCTTGGTGATACGGATATGTAGATCTCCTACCATTGTAACCGACTCTGTGTAACCCTAGCCCTCTCCGGTGTCTATATAAACCGGAGGGTTTTAGTCCGTAGGACAACACAACCATTACAACAATCATACCATAGGCTAGCTTCTAGGGTTTAGCCTCCTTGATCTCGTGGTAGATCCACTCTTGTACTACCCATATCATCAATATCAATCAAGCAGGAGTAGGGTTTTACCTCCATCGAGAGGGCCCGAACCTGGGTAAAAACATCGTGTCCCTTGTCTCCTGTTACCATCCGCCTAGACGCACAGTTCGGGAACCCGTACCCGAGATCCGCCGGTTTTGACACCGACATTGGTGCTTTCATTTAGAGTTCCTCTGTGTCGTCACCGATAGGCTTGATGGCTTCTTCAATCGATAACAACGCCGTCCAGGGTGAGACTTTCCTCCCCGGACAGATCTTCGTGTTCGGCGGCTTCGCACTGCGGGCCAATTCGCTTGGCCATCTGGAGTAGATCGAAAGCTACGCCCCTGGCCATCAGGTCAGGTTTGGAACCCTAAACTTCACGGCCGACATCCGCGGAGACTTGATCTTCGATGGATTCGAGCCACAGCCGAGCGTGCCGCGCTGTCACGATGGGCATGATTTAGCTCTGCCGCCGGATAGCGCCCTGGAGGCCGCACACGAGTCCGCTCTGACCCATAGTTCGGAGCAGACCGCGCAGATCGAGGACAGGTGGCTGGGCACTGCCTTGGGAGCTGCAACTCCTACGGCGATGGAGCCGAATACTGGTCTTGTCCCTTATAAGGCTCATGACTCCGAGACGCCGGACTCCTTGCCAGACTCCGGACCTCCTGCGCCCCTGCCAATCGAATCCGATTGGGCGCCGATCATGGAATTCACCGCCGCGGACATCTTTCAGCACTCACCCTTTGGCGACATCCTAAATTCGCTAAAGCATCTCTCGTTATCAGGAGAACCCTGGCCGGACTACGGTCAGGATGGTTGGGATGCGGACAACGAAGAAATTCAAAGCCCACCCACCACCCACTTTGTAGCCACTGTCGACGATCTAACCGACATGCTAGACTACGACTCCAAAGACATCGACGGTATGGACGACGATGCCGGAGATGATCAAGAACCAGCGCCTACAGGGCACTGGAAGACCACCTCGTCATACGACATATACATGGTGGACACCCGAAAGGATGGGGACGGCGAAGAAGTAGCGGAGGCAGATTCTTCTAAGAAACAGCCCAAGCGCCGACGTCAGCGGCGCCGCTCTAAATCCCGCCACAGTAAGAATGGAGATTCCGGCACCGGAGATAATAACACCCTAGATAGTGCCGAAGACAACCCCCTCCAGGAAAATTCAGCACAGGAGGACGGGAAAGCCAGCCCTCGAAAGAGAGCGGCAAACGAGGAGGATGAAAACTACATGCCTCCCTCCGGAGACGAGGCAAGCCTCAACGACGACGAATTCGTCGTTCCAGAGGATCCTGTCGAACAAGAGCATTTTAAACGCAGGCTTATTGCCACGGCAAATAGCCTGAAGAAAAAGCAGCAACAACTTCAAGCTGATGAAAACCTGCTGGCCGACAGATGGACTGAGGTCCTCGCAGCTGAAGAGTATGAACTCGAACGCCCCTCCAAAAGTTACCCAAAACGCAAGTTGCTCCCCCGACTAGAGGAGGAAGCATACAAACCTTCATCACCAGCGCACAATACGGCAGATCGACCACCCCGTGGCCGCGACAGAGAGGCATCTAGGCCCTCCATCAGGATCATACCCCGACATCGCTCGAAAAGTACGAAGCCATGAGGGAATGCGCCGGACTTGCGAGACATATTGGAGGACAAGGCAATACAATCCAGATCTATCTACGGATCACGTGGGCGCCCCACGACCCACGACGACTACCGTCGCGCCAGATACAGCAACTCCGGCCGGGCCGAACATAGCAGGCAACACTCCCTTGAGCTACGTCGTGATATTGCTCAATACAGAGGCGTCGCACACCTACTATGCTTCACTGACGAAGTAATGGATCATCAAATCCCTGAAGGATTTAAACCCGTAAACATTGAATCCTACGATGGCACAACAGACCCCGCGGTTTGGATCAAAGATTATCTCCTTCACATCCATATGGCACGCGGCGACGATCTCCACACCATCAAGTATCTCCCACTCAAGCTTAAAGGACCAGCTCGGCATTGGCTTAACAGCTTGCCCGCAGAGTCAATTGGGTGTTGGGAGGACCTGGAAGCCGCATTCCTCGACAACTTCCAGGGCACGTATGTGCGACCACCAGACGCCGATGACCTAAGCCACATAATTCAGTAGCCAGACGAATCGGCCAGACAGTTCTCGACACGGTTCTTAACAAAGAAAAACCAAATCGTCGACTGTCCGGATGCAGAGGCCCTTGCAGCCTTCAAACATAACATCCGCGACGAATGGCTGTCCCGACACCTAGGACAGGAAAATCCGAAATCCATGGCAGCCCTCACATCACTCATGACCCGCTTCTGTGCGGGAGAGGACAGCTGGCTAGCTCGTAGCAACAACCTCTGCAAAAACGCTGGCAGTCCGGATACTAAGGACCACAATGGCAGGTCGCGTCGAAACAAAAACGAACGCCGCGTTAACGACGATAGCAATGAGGATACGGCAGTCAACGCCGGATTCAGAGGCTCTAAACCTGGTCAGCGGAAGAAGCCATTCAAAAAGAACTACCCCGGGTCCGTCCAATTTGGACCGAATACTCGACCGCTCTTGCCAGATACGTGGCACCCCCGAAAAGCCAGCTAATCACACCAACAGAGATTGTTGGGTATTCAAGCAGGCAGGCAAGTTAATTGCCGAAAACAATGACAAGGGGCTGCACAACGACGACGAGGAAGAGACCCGGCCGCCGAACAGTAGAGGACAGAAGGGTTTCCCCCCACAAGTGCGGACGGTAAACATGATATACGCAATCCATATACCCAAAAGAGAGCGGAAGCGTGCACTTAGGGACGTATATGCGATGGAGCCAGTCGCCCCAAAGTTCAACCCATGGTCCTCTTGCCCGATCACTTTCGATCGAAGGGACCACCCTACCAGTATCCATCATGGTGGATTTGCCGCATTGGTTCTAGACCCAATCGTCGATGGATTTCACCTCACTAGAGTCCTGATGGACGGCGGCAGCAGCCTGAACCTGCTTTACTAGGATACAGTGCGCAAGATGGGCATAGACCCCTCAAGGATTAAACCTACAAAAACGACCTTTAAAGGCGTCATACCAGGTGTTGAGGCCAATTGTACAGGCTCAGTCACACTGGAAGTGGTCTTCGGATCCCCGGATAATTTCCGAAGCGAGGAGTTAATCTTTGACATAGTCTCGTTCCGCAGTGGCTACCACGCTCTGCTCGGACGAACCGCATTTGCAAAATTCAACGCGGTACCGCATATGCATACCTCAAGCTCATGATGCCAGGCCCTCGTGGAGTCATCACGGTCAACGGAAATACTGAACGCTCCCTCCGAACGAAGGAACACACAGCGGCTCTGGCGGCAGAAGTACAGAGCAGCCTGTTAAGGCAATTTTAGAGTCCGGCCGTTAAACGACCGGACATAGACAAACGCGCCCAGAGTAACATCAATCAAGACCACCTGGCACGCTCCGTGCACGCTTAGCAATGCGGCCCCAACCCCAGCCCTTGCATGATTGCAAGACCAGCTCTTCGCATACATCATTACGCCCTGGAGATTCCATGGGCATAGGGGGAGGGACACGACCACGACAGGCCCAGAGTGCGGCTTAACCACACCAGGGGCTCCCAAGTGTGTCACTCTTTTTTCTTCTTTTCTTATTTTTCCACAGGACTCCGCTCACCAGAGGCCCTGTCTGGCAGTAGATCTATCGAACTCACGATGCAACAGCCAGGGAGGGACAAAGGCTACGACGAACACTCAGGTGGTCTCCATTACGAGTATTAAATTTGTTAAATACACCATTCCGCAGCCTACCCCTAGAGGGAGACACTTCTAATAACCCGGCCCTCGCTTACCGCGCTATTTGTATCGTTCTGCACTCATGGCAGAATCTCTTGAATAAACAATGCATCACCTTTTGCTTATGATTGCATTTCCTTTTTACATATATGTTTATTCTTGACATCTTGCACCCGTACATTTTGGTACGGCCGAATACACCAGGGGATTATGTTTCCCGCATTATGGTGTGATAAGTCCGAACACTTTCGCAAGTGCGGCACCCCGAACTTATACCATTATATGCATCGGCTCCGAATCATGTCTTGGGTCAATAGTTGGGTTTGCCCGGCTCCCATGTTTTGGTACCTTACGGTCCGTTCTGTCGGCTAAGGTAGCACTAGGAGAACCACTGCGATTGTGCCTCGGTTGAGCTGGGCGAGCGCCTCAGTGGAGAATGCTAAAACTGACTGTCATGATAAGGCAAGAGACTGGTCGCTGTTTGTCGTGGATTTGTCACGACAGATGTCCTAGAGAAAGGACTTAGTCGTGGAGCCATCGCTATGGGTTTACTTGAAGGGGTTAAAGCGGACACAAAGACACGAGGGTTTTATACTAGTTCGGGCCCTTCGATGAAGGTAAAAGCCTACGTCTAGTTGTGATGGAATTGATGTGGTCTCGATGGCTAGGGAGCAAACAAGCTTCGCCTAGGCTCGAGTTGTTGTTGTCTCCCTTGAACCGCCGCCGGGTCGTCCCCTTATATACACGGGTGACGCCCGTCGGTCCATAGAGTCCCAACCGGTTCATACTCGTATTCCGGTTGGTATCTCTCTATTCCTAACTTACAATACAAGTCATACATCAGGCCGGTTTACGGCTACATGCTCTAACCGACTACAGGCCTTGGGCCTTCATCTGCTTATACCACTAATGAAGTTAACCCGGCCCAAGTAGGCCGGTTTATACCTAGTGGTAATATCCCCAACATTAGGCCCCAGATTGATTTGAACTGGTTCATGTCAATCCTTCACACAATCTTGCGCCTTGGATATCTTCTGGTAATTGGTAAACCTCCATGTCGTCATCATTTTTATTTGCTGTAAACCGGCATGACGTCATCAGTTTTGGTTACTGTAAACCGGCATGACGTCATCATGAAATTTATAACGCCCTCTTAATAACAGCTCTTGGATCCGCGCGCTTGACCTAGCTCGGTTGCCTTATAAATAAGACCGAAGGGTCATTTCTTTTCTTTCCCCTTCGTCCCTTCTTCTTCTTCTTCCTCACGTCGCCGGCTTTGGAGCTCCGCCACCGCCGTTGACCTCTACCTCGTCTCGGGCCGCTGCATCAACCTGAACGTTCCAGAGTGTTGCGGCGCCTTTCCGCATTGTCTTCGTTCCCGGTAAGCTCTCTCTCCTTCTTAACCTAGATCTGTTCTTAGGGTTCCATGTTCATGCTGTGTTCATCGCGCGCTCATATCCGTTCTCTCCTCTTGAGTGAATCCGTGAACTCTTGCTGTGTTTAGTAGCGCTCCCTAAGCATCCGCTTGTAATTTCTCATCTAAGCCCATAGATCTCTTGCACATATCCGCTCAATGATTCACTTCTGTAAGACGACGTTATCCCCGAAGAAGGGCTTATTAATACTCCAGCCTTTGCTAATCCGCCTGCCAGCTCCATCCAGATTGAGAAACCCCACACTCCTGCTGACAAAACGGCCGCTCCAACACAAACCGGCGAGTCCAAAGATGATGATGTTGTGATTACTGGTGTGGGCCGCTCTGAACCCGGGAATCCTGTCACCCTTACCAAGCATACCATCAAAGAGGATTTTTCCGCTTTGAACAAAGGAAAATGGGATGTTGAACTAGAGACATATGCTGCTCTGAGTGCTCAAGATCTTCACTCCGGCTATTTAAACCGGCTTTACACCAGCCGTGACTGTGAAGCTGGCCTGGTCAAGATGATGAGGGATAAATTTGAGGTAAATTCCTTCTTTCCTTGCTGCCATTGCATTCATCCTTGTAGCCCCCAAGGGCCGGTTTGTAACCTTGGTCAAACCGGGACTTGATCCTGAACATGTTTGAAACCCGTCGGCATAACCCTCAAGGGCCAGTCTAACTTAGCATAAGTAAACCGGGGCTCCAATAGAAAACTATCCTTAGAACATAACTTGATTAAATAGCCATTAGCCCCCAAGTGCCAAGTTGAATACTTGTATTGAGCTTGGGACTTTGTAATCTAGTAATATATAAAGATTGAAGGTGCATTAGCCCCCAAGTATCAGGCATATGACTTTGTTATGTGGTTGATACTTCAATTTCTTGGATCGCCTGTGCAAAGCTTAAACGCTGTCTGTATGCAGGCTGAGGTGAAAATCAAGGAAGACCGGATTACCGATTTGCAGGAGGCCTTGAAAACTCAGCAAGCTGAAACAGATAAGTCAAAGCAAGAATTAACCAGCGCCTTGAGCACTGCTGAACGGCTGAAAGAGGGCTTCAAGAAAGAGCGGGCTGACTGGGCCACTGAGAAGGCCGGTTTAACCAAAAGAGCGGAAAATGCTGAAGCTGCCCTTAAACCGGTGGTGGATGAACTGACGGCCGTACAGCGGCAAATACACTCCATGACTGCTGCAATCTTTGGTAAGCTCCTTTTAACTTCTGTGATAATTTGAACCTGCTGTAGCATAAATCCGGTTTGAGACCATTCCAATTCTTGTTGTAGGCACACATGTTGGGCACTTAGGAAATGATGTGCGGAAGAAACTGAAAGCTGCCTACACCTTGGTGGAACAATTGTATACCGGAGCCCAACGGATCATCACCACAGCTTCTCATAACAACCCGGCGCCCTCTTTAATCCAGGACACTCTTAGCAGGTTGTCAATGCTTCCATCCCGGATTGAGGAGCTGAAAAAATCCGCTGCCCGAACCGGAGCCATCAATGCCTTAATCCGGGCAAAGGCATGGGTGCCAGATTTTGATCCTGTGGAAGCATCTCAAGGCTATCCCAGCCTGAAAGAAGATGGCTCTGAATTCAAGGAAGAGGATTTAAGGGCGATAAACCGTGCAGTGCACCCTCTGGCTTGCCAGCTAGTTGAAGAGGCAGATTTGACGCATTATCAAGCACAATATAACGAGCAAAACAAGCGAGTGCCTGCCCCAACTGTTGAAGCGGAGAATCTGATCCCTCCAATCCGTAAGCACACTTATGCTCCTGATATTGAACCGTCTTCCCTGATCCATGAAGAGGCTGTTTTCCAAGCTTTAATGGGAATCGACTGGACCACTATTGATTTCCAGTCAATGGGTAGAGACGAGGAAGCTGAAGCGGGAGAGGATGAGGAGCAGGCTTGAACCGGAAACCGGTTTGGAGAGCTATTTGTGCCATCTTTCCAAAAGAACAATGATCTTGTTTGGGCACCGGGCTGCCTTGTAATAGGATAGTTAAAACTTCTGCCTAGAATATGCCTTCGTGCATAAGTACTGAAGCTTTTGGTTGAAGAACTTTAATTCATATTTCCTGCAATCAGAAAAATTTGAACTTCGGTGGCGGTTATACCGCCAGCCGGTTTATGATCTTGATATGTGTATCAGTAATATAACAAATAGATGATACATAAATACCTGCCATGTTTGGGCATGAAGCTGGCTTAGCCAAGCCTGAAGCGGCGGTTTTATAAACCATTACCGTCAAAAAAGGGGGGAGAAAATAGCTCCCGTCTAAACCGTACTGAATCAATACGAGCCCCCTTGTTACTCCATGATGTTAACAGGGAAAAGGTAAACCGGGCATACTCCTCCGGATTAAAGGGGAATCAAATCCATCGACTGAATCAGAAAAAAGGTGTTTGTCGACATAAAAGAAATCCGACAACAGCAAAGAACCAACAAACCATGAAAATAACATGGAAGCAAAGGCAATGATAAAAACCGTTTGCAAAAATATGCTATACTGAGCTGATCAGATGGTATTACCATGGTCGGACAGGATCAAGGCCCCCAATAGGAGTGACAATGACTCAAGTCAGCCAGGTCCCCAAATGATTCGTGGCATATATGCCAGATCAAGAGGCGTGGCAATGGTTCGGGTACGACCATGCCCCCAAGTGATTTTGTGGCCTTAGGCCAACCAAGAGGCGTGACTGGTTCAGACTTGACCATGTCCCCAAATGATCTGGTGGCTGTCGCCTATCAAAGGGTGTCGCGTTGGTTTGGACACGACCAAGGCCCCCAGTGATATATAAAAAACAAATGTCAAGGGGTAAACCGGAGGCCGCTTTAAACAGAACCACTCCGTGTAACCTCGCATGATGAGAAAGACAGAGACCCCGCTTTAGCTGAGGCTCCGCTTTGATATATCAAAGATAATATATACATTGTCATGATATGTACATAGATAGAGCCGATGGCTCAAGTATAGTAAGGCCAAAGATGAGCTATGTTCCACGGCCTGTTGGTCTCCTCCTCTGTTGTACGTGAGTCTTGATGCTCTCGAATATCAATCAGATAGTACGACCCGTTGTGCAGATTCTTGCTGACCACGAAAGGTCCTTCCCAAGGTGGGGATAACTTGTGCATATCTGTCTGGTCTTGGATTAGTCGAAGTACCAAATCTCCTTCTTGAAAAGTTCTGGTCCTAACCCAGCGACTGTGATAGCGACGAAGGTCTTGCTGGTAAATCGCCGAACAGGCAGCCGCTAGATCACGCGCCTCGTCCAATAGGTCCAAAGCGTCTTGCCGTGCTCTCTCATTGCCCGCTTCAACATAAGCTGCCACACGAGGAGAATCGTGCCGGATATCACTAGGGAGAACTGCCTCTGCCCCATAGACCATAAAAAATGGTGTGTATCCTGTGGACCGGTTTGGCGTAGTATTGATACTCCAGAGCACAGATGGTAGCTCTTCAACCCAACAGCCCGGTGTTCTTTGCAATGGGACCATAAGCCGGGGTTTGATACCTCGCAAGATCTCTTGATTAGCTCGTTCTGCCTGTCCATTGGACTGGGGGTGCGCCACTAATGACACGTCAAGTCGGATGTGCTCACATTCACAGAACTCCTTAATAGCCCCCTTGGATAAATTAGTACCATTGTCAGTAATGATACTGTGCGGAAAGCCAAACCGAAAAATCACCTTTTTGATGAATTGCACCACTGTTGCTGCATCGCACTTACTGACAGGCTCCGCTTCAACCCACTTGGTAAATTTATCAACTGCTCCCAAAAGGTGAGTTTTCTTATCCTTGGATCTCTTAAAAGGTCCGACCATATCTAGCCCCCAAATTGCAAACGGCCATGTTATTGGAATCATCCTCAATTCTTGAGCCGGCACATGCGCACGCCTTGAAAATTTCTGACATCCATCGCACCGTTTAACCAAGTCCTCCGCATCAGCATGTGCTGTCAACCAGTAAAACCCGTGACGAAATGCCTTTGCCACCAGAGACTTTGAACCGGCGTGGTGTCCACAATCTCCCTCATAGATTTCTCTTAAGATTTCATAGCCTTCCTCCGGAGAAACACAACGTTCAAACGCCCCTGATACACTGCAACGATGCAATTCACCATTGAGAATCATCATGGACTTGGATCGCCGGACTATCTGTCTTGCTAGAATTTCATCTTCTGGCAACTCCCCCCGGGTCATGTATGCAATATAAGGAATCGTCCAATCCGGAATAGCATGTAATGCTGCCACCAATTGAGCCTCCGGGTCAGGAATAGCCAAATCCGCTTCACCTGGGAGCTGGACTGACGGATTGTGCAACACGTCCAAAAAGACATTGGGCGGGACCGGTTTGCGCTGAGAACCTAACCGGCTTAAAGCGTCCGCCGCTTCATTATTCCGATGGTCCACATGATCCACTTGATAACCCTTGAAGCAACCTGCAATATTATCCACTTCCCGACGATATGCAGCCATGAGCGGGTCCTTAGAATCCCAAGTGCCAGACACCTGTTGAGCCACAAGGTCCGAGTCACCGAAACACTTAACCCGGCTTAAGTTCATCTCTTTAGCCATCCGGAGACCATGGAGCAAGGCTTCGTACTCAGCTGCATTGTTAGTACAAGGGAACATTAAGCGGAGAACATAACAGAACTTATCACCTCGTGGGGAAGTTAATACGACTCCAGCCCCCGAGCCTTCCAATTGTCTGGATCCATCAAAATGAATAGTCCAATACGTGTGATCCGGCTTTTCCTCTGGCGCTTGTAATTCCGTCCAGTCATTGATGAAATCAACAAGTGCCTGAGACTTCACCGCCGTCCGAGGTACATACTTCAGTCCGTGTGGCCCAAGCTCTATAGCCCACTTGGCAATCCGGCCAGTCGCCTCCCGATTCTGTATGATATCACCCAAGGGAGCTGAACTGACCACTGTGATTGGGTGCCCTTGAAAATACTGCTTCAACTTCCGGCTGGCCATGAAGACACCATAGACCAGCTTCTGCCAATGCGGATACCTTTGCTTGGATTCAATAAGCACCTCGCTGATATAATAAACCGGCCGCTGAACCGGATATTCCTTGCCTGCCTCCTTGCGTTCCACCACAATAGCCACGCTAACTGCCCGAGCATTAGCTGCTACGTATAATAATAGTGGCTCCTTGTCAACCGGAGCTGCAAGAACCGGTGGATTGGCTAACTGCCGCTTCAAGTCCTCAAATGCCTCATCAGCAGCCGGACTCCAGACGAAGTTGTCTGTCTTCCTCAGCATTTCGTACAAAGGGATGGCCTTCTCTCCGAGGCGGCTGATAAACCGGCTCAGTGCAGTGATTCGGCCCGCCAAATGCTGAACATTGTTGATACATTTCGGTTTAGCTAGGGATGTAATAGCCGTAATCTTCTCCGGGTTAGCCTCAATTCCTCTGTTAGACACCAGGAAACCCAGTAACTTGCCTGCCGGAACACCAAAGACACACTTGGCCGGATTAAGCATCATCTTGTAAACTCGCAAGTTGTCAAAGGTCTCCTTCAAATCATCCACCAGCGTCTCCTTCTGTCTTGACTTTACTACAATATCATCCACATAGGCGTGCACATTGCGGCCGATCTGTTTATGCAAGCAATTCTGTACACACCGTTGATAGGTGGCTTGGGCACTCTTGAGTCCGAAGGGCATAGATACATAGCAGAAGGCTCCAAAGGGAGTAATAAATGCTGTTTTCTCCTGGTCCTTAACCGCCATCTTGATCTGATGATACCCAGAGTATGCATCCAAAAAACTCAAACGCTCACAACTTGCCGTGGCATCAACGATCTGGTCAATGCAGGGGAGGGCAAAAGGATCTGCCGGACAGGACTTGTTAAGATCTGTGTAATCCACACACATACGCCAAGTGCCATTTTTCTTAAGAACTAGCACCGGATTAGCAAGCCACTCTGGATGGAACACCTCAACAATAAAACCAACTGCTAAAAGCCTGGCCACTTCCTCTCCAATGGCTTTCCGTCTTTCTTTGTTAAACCGGCGGAGGAACTGTTTCACCGGTTTGTACTTAGGATCCACATTAAGAGTGTGCTCAGCGAGTTCCTCGATACACCTGGCATGTCAGACGGTTTCCATGCAAAAATGTCCCGATTCTCACGGATGAACTCGATGAGCGCGCTTTCCTATTTGGGATCCAGGTTGGCACTGATAGTGAACTGCTTGGACGAATCGCCGGGCACGAAGTCAACAAGCTTGGTCTCAGCTGCCGATTTGAACTTCAGATCGGAATCATGCTCTGTAGTTGGCTTCTTCAAAGGGGTCATATCCGCCGGATCAACATTGTCCTTATAATACTTCAACTCTTCTATGGCACAGACCGACTCTGCATAAGCCGCATCACCTTCCTCACATTCCAAAGCGACCCTACGGTTCCCATGAACCGTTATCGTCCCCTTGTAACCCGGCATCTTGAGCTGTAAGTAGATATAACAAGGCCGCGCCATAAACTTGGCATAAGCCGGCCGTCCAAACAAAGCATGATACGGGCTCCGGATCTTTACCACCTCAAAGGTTAACTTTTCCGACCGAGAATCGTGCTCATCCCCAAAAGCCACATCTAGGGCTATCTTACCAACAGGATATGCAGATTTGCCTGGCACTACACCATGGAACGCCGTATTAGACGGTCTGAGATCCTTGTCTGTTAGACCCATGCGTCGGAATGTCTCATAGTATAGTATGTTAATATTGCTTCCTCCATCCATGAGTACCTTGGTGAACTTATAACCCCCCACCTGAGGGTCTACCACTAATGCCAGCTGGCCCGGATTATCAACCCGGGGCGGGTGATCCTCTCTGCTCCACACGATGGGCTGCTCTGACCAGCGTAAGTAACGTGGTAAGGCCGGTTCAACAGAATTCACCGCTCGCTTGTGGAGTTTTCGTTCACGCTTATCCAAGCTAGTTGTCAAGACATGGTATTGCCCATTGCTCAACTGCTTTAGCTGGCTCTGATAACCCGACTGCTATTGCTGCTGCTGCTGCTGGCCATTTTGATTATTCTGGTTATTGCGACCGCCCTGATTGAAACCTAAACCGGAAGCTCCATCGTGACCCGGTCCGTGTAAACCGGATCCTGAACCGCCACCTGACCCATGGTCATACCGGAAGGCATTAGAGTTTTTAAACTCCTGCATAATATAACAATCCTTCCAAAGGTGGTTAGCCGGCGACTCCTTCATCCCGTGCTTTGGGCAAGGCTGATTCAACAAATAATTCAAACGGCTTGTGTTAGGATTGGGAGCCCCATTATAATTTGCCGCTTTACCTCTGTGCCGCTGCCCCCTGTCCTGTGCATTAGTGTTGGCCACAAAATCCATGCTACCATCCGCCTTGCGTTTGCCTCCATTTCCATGACCCGCCGGTTTGTACTGCTGCTGTTTGGAGTTGCTATTCTTCCTTCCCTTCCCTGCTTCATCATCATCAGGCTCAGGATCCTTGGTACTGTTCGAATTAGCATACTTCACTAAAGCAGCCATGAGGGTTCCCATGTCATTACAGAACCGCTTCATGCGTCCCAATTTCAATTTTAAAGGCTCAAACCGGCAGTTGCCTTCCAGAGTTAAGATCGCAGAGTCAGCATTAATCCTGTCAGACGAGTGCAAAATTTCTGAAACGCGGCGCACCCAACGGGTCGTTGATTCTCCTTCCTCCTGAACACAAGCCGCCAAGTCTACTATGGACTTGGGCTGCTTACATGTATCCTTAAAATTCTGTATAAACCGGGCCCGCAACTGGGCCCATGAGCTGATAGAATTGGGTGGTAGGCTCTTCAACCAAGTACGAGCCGTGCCCTCTAGCATCATGGTGAAGTATTTTGCACACGCGGCCTCATCCACGTCTAGCATCTCCATGGCCATCTCATAACTCTCTACCCACGCTTCAGGGGATAAATCAGCGGTGTAATTCGGCACCTTGCGTGGACCCTTGAAATCTTTGGGTAGGCGCACATTGCGTAAAGCGGGGATTAAGCAAGGCACTCCCAAAGCGGATGTGACTCCTGGTCCGGCGAAGGTGGTAGAGCGAACCGGTGTAAGCTGACCTGCATTATCATGTGCTGCTAACTCGGCCTCCCTTCGTGCCCGGGCCCGGTCCACCACATCCTGAGCATCGCCGACACCACCTGCCGGGTTATTGCCACGGGTCGCTTCACGGCCTCGCGCATTGCTTGATATGGCCGGTTCATCCATGCGCCTGCTATAGCTCCGGCTTGGACGGGGCGTAGAATGAATCCGATCACGGCTGTATGAGTATGCTTCCTGCTGAATCAGCGTAGTCCGGAGAAGCTCCTTAACCCGGCGCGTTTCTATCGCTTGCGGGGAGTCTCCTTCGACCGGGATAGCCTCTAATCGCGCGACGGCTGCAACAAGGTTGTCCATAGGATTCGAATAATGACCCGGGGGCGTCTGGACCGGCAGAGGGGCCACAACATTCTGTTGAAGAGGTTCCATCAGGCGGGGCTTGACCATCGCTCCTGGCCCTGGTGCTTCAATCCGGTTTGCCTCCAGGTACTGCGGCGGATTACTAGGCCCTGCTCCTGGAGTGTGAAAGAGATTTCGGGGGTCAAACCCTAACGGCAGGCGTGATCTGTGCTTCCGCTTCAAGACCTCCTGTGATGCATTCTGGTCAAGCATGAGCTTATAGGCCTGGGCGTCCAAAGCGGCCCGCTCTGCAGCCATCCTGTCCTTCTCTGCCGCCAGATCCGCTTTGGCTTGCGCGATCTGTTCTTTCACCTTTGCAATTTCTGCATCATGAGCCTCCTGATCCGCCGGATTGGCTTCTGCCATAAGCGCGGCCAGTGCGTCAAACAGGTCGGATAGGACTTGAACCGGCGGGCGCATAAGGCCTCCTGCCCCTGCTGCCACTGCCGCTGCTGATCCGGAGAGCATTGCTGCGGCGATCGAAGAATGGTTCGACGCCTGGGTGCCGGCCATGAATATTCCAACCCGGTTGACCTGGCCTGGGGGGTCCGGAATACTGTCGCCATCGGAACAGCCCCTAACCTGGTCGTCTTGCAACTGGTATAGCGATTCGGTCTCTCTGGTCGAGGACTCGTCGCCGGAATAGACGACGGTCTCGCTACTGTGTTCTGACTCGTCCTCCCGCTCTCCTCCGTGGATGACTCCAACGAAGGCACGCTTCATGGCCGGTTTAGCCTGGGTAGATCTCGCACGCTGAGCCGTCTCGACGAGGTCAGTGCAGATGTCCGGCTCAGGCCCAGGCTCACCGATCTTGCCAATGAAAACGTGTATGCCGCCGAAGGGGACCCGGTACCCGTACTCGATTGAATCGGCCTCGGGACCCCATCCCGCGTCGTCGATGTAGATCCTGCCGCGACGACTCTTGGTCATCCGGCCCACAACATAGCCTTCGAGTCCCTTGAGCTTGCCCTCCAAGATCGTCAAACCATCGTGCGATAGCCCCACGGTGGGCGCCAACTGTCATGGATTTGTCACGGCAGATGTCCTAGAGAAAGGACTTAGTCGTGGAGCCATCGCTACGGGTTTACTTGAAGGGGTTAAAGCGGACACAAAGACACGAGGGTTTTGTACTAGTTCGGCCCCTTCGATGAAGGTAAAAGCCTACGTCTAGTTGTGATGGAATTGATGTGGTCTCGATGGCTAGGGAGCAAACAAGCTTCGCCTAGGCTCGAGTTGTTGTTGTCTCCCTTGAACCGTCGCCGGGTCGTCCCCTTATATACACTGGTGACGCCCGTCGGTCCATAGAGTCCCAACCGGTTCATACTCGTATTCCGGTTGGTATCTCTCTATTCCTAACTTACAATACAAGTCATACATCAGGCCGGTTTACGGCTACATGCTCTAACCGACTACAGGCCTTGGGCCTTCATCTGCTTATACCACTAATGAAGTTAACCCGGCCCAAGTAGGCCAGTTTATACCTAGTGGTAATATCCCCAACACTGTTCGAGAGGTCTTTTCGAGTCCCTAAAGACTTATGCCGCTTCGAGTGAGGAACCGGATGTGTCTGGCCCAGGCGTGGATAGCGCCCTGAACTCGGTCTTCCGAATACTAGGGGCTTCGCCAAAATTTAAAATTATAGAATTCTATGGCTAAGTGGGAGTGTTCAAGCATTATAAGTCCGGTTGCCTTGTTCGTTGTGTTGAGCGCCTCCCTAGATGGACCCAAAAATGGGAACAAGAGTGCTCAAGTTTATCCCGAACACCCCAGCACTCGTGGCATGGGGGCTGAAGCCGACGACTTGCCATCTCTCAGATTTAATACACGGCCGCACAGAAGGTAACATTTTAAATCAATAAGCGTTGCTTAGCGCATATGAACAAAGTTTTCAGCGCACAGGATAACACATTGCGAGTTTACTCAATAATTACATCTCTGGGGCACTCATCCGCAATCTTGCGGGCACCCTTCAGGACAGTCTTATAGTACATCTTGGGCGTACGATACTCCTTGCCCGCCGGCGGCGCGTCAGTGATAAGCCTCTCCGCATCCAGCCTGCCCCAGTGCACCTTTGCGCGGGCAAGGGCCTGACGGGCACCTTCAATGCAGGCGGAGCGCTTGATGACCTCCACCCAGGGGCACGCATCCACCAGCCACCGCACGAGGCCGAAGTAGCTCCCAGGCATGGCCTCTCCAGGCCACAGCCAGACTATGAGGCCCTTCATGGCCTGCTCGGCTACCTTATGGAGCTCGACCAGCTGCTTCAGCTGGTCTCTAGGGGGCACCGGATGTCCGGCCTCAGAGTACTGAGACCAGAAGACCTTCTCCGTTGAGCTCCCCTCCTCGCCGCGGTAGAATGCGGCAGCATCAGACACACTGCGAGGCAGATCTGCAAACGCCCCTGGAGAGCTCCAAATTCGGGTAAGTAACAGGTAATTTACATTAACATGCTTGCTTTGCATGAAAAATGACTTACCCGCCGCTATTTTCTTCACATCCTCAACCTCTTGGAGGGCCTTACAGGCCTCGTCCTTAGCGGCTTTGGCACTTTCAAGAGCCGAGGCAAGCTCAGACTCTCGAGTCTTCGAGTTGCGCTCCAAAATCTCATGCTTCTCCATGAGAGCCTGGAGCTCTTGCCGCACCTCCGCCACCCGCGCCTCCTACTTCTCTCGCTCCGCTCGTTCTGCGGCCACATTGCGTTCGGCCGCGGACACGGCCTCCTTCAGGGTCGCCACCTCGTTCGTGGCCCCTGCAATACCCATGTTATCCTTGTTATTTCTATTGCAACCAAAATCCTTTTCTGTAAGGTACAAATTTTAAAGTGGTGTTACTCACCTTCTTTGTCCTCGAGCTGCTTTTGGCAAGGCCGAGCTCTCGCTCGGACCGCTCGAGGTCCTGCTTCAAAGCACCGACCTCCGCAGTCAGTGCGGCAGAGGTCAGCAGCGCAGCCTGCAAACCCATATTGACATAATTATTAGCACTCCTGCGTATATCTTTTTTAGATCCTCAGTCCGGTTTTTCTTTCCGAACACCGAACCGAGCATCAGGGGCTACTGTCTATGCGGTATTACATTACATATTTTAAACTTCTTACCTCAAAGCCTGTTAGAAGGCTACTGCAGGCTTCGGTCAGCCCGCTCTTGGCGAGCTGAACCTTCTGAATCACCGCACTCATGATAGTGCGGTGTTCTTCCTCGATGGAAGCGCCGTTAAGCGCCTCCAACAAGTTGTCCGGCGCCTCCGATTGGATGGAGGCTGCCGGCATCACGGTCTTGCCCTTCTTACGAAGGGGCCGCCTGCCGGACTCCGGAACCACTGCGGGTTCCGGTACAGAGTCTGGCGCAAAGTCCGGGAGGCTGCCTTGCGGCACCTCCGGAGCCTCCTCCTGATGGGTCCCCTCCTGGGATCCCACCTCGACGTCGTCAGCGCCACGAGGGGTGGAGGCTGTCAGAATGGAATCCACGTCCGACGGAGCCAAGGACCCACTCGATGAAGCGGGAAGATCATCATCGGCCGGACTATAGCAGTATGCGGCATTAGAAGGACACTATGTGACACAAAAGATAAATTATAAAATCATTCAGGAATCCAGTTACTTGCGATCTTGCCGGAGGCCTGGCCCTTGAGGGCCACTCTTCGTCGCCACCGTTGGCATTGGCAGAGCTGTCCGGGGGATGGGTCCTTCCCCTCTTGGACCCTTCGGCCTCCCCCATTGGGGAAGCCTTCCTCTTCCTCTCTCCCTCCTCTGGGAGAGAGTCCTCTTTCTCCTCCTCGTCTTCGGGGGAGGAGTCCGCCTCGGAGCCATCGGACGATGAGTCTGATATCACCTGGCACCGGGAACTTCTTCGGGTTCCCGTGGCCTTCTTCTTGGCCTTCTTCTCCGGCACCACATAAAGTGCCGGGACCAGCAGCCCCGTTAAGCGGGCGTCCGCTGGGTCTTCGGGAAGGGGAGCCGGACAGTCTACCTGTCCGGACGTCCTCTGCCAGTCCTGTCAAAGGCATTGGGAGTTTTAAAATCCCACATAGAGTCAAGCTATGAAAGAAAATAAATGTCCCATAGAGGATAACAAAGCTTACCTCGCCGGCCGGGCGCTTGGTGCTGAATCCGCGGTCTTCCGTCGCGGATGCGGGGGCTTCTCCGCCCTTGAACAACACCCTCCAGGCAGCTTCGCACGTCGTGTCGAAGAGCCCGCTCAAGGCCTGGTGTTGTGCCGGATTGAACTCCCACAAAGTAAAGGCCCGCTATTGGCAGGGGAGAATCCGGCGGACGAGCATGACCTGGATCACATTGACAAGCCTAAGCTTCTTGTTCACCAAGGTCTGGAGATAGGACTGGAGTCCTGTCAGCTCCTCCGAACTGCCCCATAGCAAGCCCTTCTTTTTCTAGGAGGTGAGCTACATAGGGGCACCAGATCTGAACTCGGGGGCCACTGCCCATTTAGGGTCCCGCGGCTCGGTGATATAGAACCACCCCGATTGCCACCCTTTGATGGTTTCCACAAAGGCGACCTCAAGCCAGAGGACGTTGGGAATCTTGCCCACCATAGCGCCTCCGCACTCTGCCTGGACGCCCTTCACTACCTTCGGCTTGACGTTGAAGGTCTTGAGCCACAAGCCGAAGTGGGGCCGGATGCAGAGAAAGGCCTCACACACAACGATAAATGCCGAGATGTTGAGGATGAAGTTCGGCGCCAGATCGTGGAAATCCAGGCCATAGTAGAACATGAGCCCCCGGACGAAGGGATGAAGTGGGAAGCCCAGTCCGCGGAGGAAGTGGGAAAGGAATACGACCCTCTCATGGGGCCTGGGGGTGGGGATGAGCTGCCCCTCATCGGGCAGCCGGTGCGCGATGTCGCTGGAAAGGTATCCGGCACCACGCAACTTTGCGATGTGCTCCTCCGTGACGGAGGAGGCCAACCACTTGCCTCCCGCTCCGGACATGACTGGAGGAGGTTGAGACGAGATGTGCGGACTTGGGCGCTGGAGCTCGAGTGCGCAGAGATGGATAAGCAAAGGAGGAAGAAGGCGTAGGTGAAAAGGTGGATCCTTATCCCCTTATATATAGGCGGACGAAGACTATGCGTCCCCACCGGCCTGGTAAAACTCGCTTATCTCCTAAGCGCCACCATCAATGGCACGGTTGGGTTACCCACGTCCGTATTGATGGGAATCCCGGAATAAGGGGAACACGATCTCTGCTTCGACAAGACGTGCCAAGGAAACCGCTTCGCTAAACGCACTGAGGTGGTATAATAAAAAACGATTCAAGTAAGGGCCTGGTAGTGGCGCGACGTCATGCCACGAAATACGTCAGCAGATTGAACTTGTGTACATATTATTCTCTCTACGGTCGAATGTGGAAATTATTTTGCAGAGCCGGACACTATCCTGGTGTTCACAATCTTCTATGAATTATTCGGAGGGGCAACCCGCCTTGCAATGCCGAACAATATGCGCGCCGGACTCATCGTCATTGAAGACTGGTTCAGGGGCTACTTTGGGAGTCCTGGACTAGGGGGTGTCCGGACAACCGGACTATCATCGTCAGCCGGACTCCAAGACTATGAAGATACAAGATTGAAGACTCCGTCCCGTGTCCAGATGGGACTTTCCTTGGCGTGGAAGGCAAGCTTGGCGATACGGATATGTAGATCTCCTACCATTGTAACCGACTCTGTGTAACCCTAGCCCTCTCCGGTGTCTATATAAACCGGCGGGTTTTAGTCCGTAGGACAACACAACCATTACAACAATCATACCATAGGCTAGCTTCTAGGTTTTAGCCTCCTTGATCTCGTGGTAGATCCACTCTTGTACTACCCATATCATCAATATCAATCAAGAAGGAGTAGGGTTTTACCTCCATCGAGAGGGCCCGAACCTGGGTAAAAACATTGTATCCCTTGTCTCCTGTTACCATCCGCCTAGACGCACAGTTCGGGACCCCCTACCCAAGATCCGCCGGTTTTGACACCGACACCCCCCTTCCTCTTTCCCCTCCCCCCTTTCCTTCTCCACCAAGGCAAGAGGGGGGAGTCCTACTCCCGGTGGGAGTAGGACTCCTCCAGGCGCACCCCTAGGGGCCGGCCGCACCTCCCCCCTCCCTACTTTATATACGGGGGCAGGGGGGCACCTCTAGACACACAAGTTGATCTTCGTGATCATTCCTTAGCCGTGCGCGATGCCCCCCTCCACCATATTCCACCTCGGTCATATCGTTGCGGTGCTTAGGCGAAGCCCTGCATCGGTAGAACATCATCATCGTCACCATCGTGCTGATGGAACTCATCCCTGACACCCCGCTGGATCGGAGTCCGGGGATCGTCATCGAGCTGAACGTGTGCTGAACTCGGAGGTGCCGTACGCTCGGTACTTGGATCGGTCGGATCGTGAAGACGTACGACTACATCAACCGCGTTGTCATAACCCTTCCGCTTACGGTCTACGAGGGTACGTGGACAACACTCTCCCCTCTTGTTGCTATGCATCACCATGATCTTGCGTGTGCGTAGGAAATTTTTTGAAATTACTATGTTCCACAACAGTGGCATCCGAGCCAGGTTTTATGGGTAGATGTCATATGCACGAGTAGAACAGAAGTGAGTTGTGGGCGATAAAAGTCATACTGCTTACCAGCATGTCATACTTTGGTTCAGCGGTATTGTGAGATGAAGTGGCCCGGACCGACATTACGCGTAGGCTTACGTGAGACTGGTTTCACCGTTACGAGCACTCGTGCTTAAAGGTGACTGGCGGGTGTCTGTCTCTCTCACTTTAGTTGAACCGAGTATGGCTACGCCCGGTCCTTGCGAAGGTTAAAACAGCACTAACTTGACGAACTATCGTTGTGGTTTTGATGCGTAGGTAAGAACGGTTCTTGCTCAGCCCATAGCAGCCACGTAAAATTTGCAACAACAAAGTAGAGGACGTCTGACTTGTTTTTGCAGGGCATGTTGTGATGTGATATGGTCAAGACGTGATGCTATATTTTATTGTATGAGATGATCATGTTTTGTAACCAAGTTATCGGCAACTGGCAGGAGCCATATGGTTGTCGCTTTATTGTATGAAATGCAAACGCCCTGTAATTGCTTTACTTTATCACTAAGCGGTAGCGATAGTCGTAGAAGCAATAGATGGCGTAACAACGACGATGCTACGATGGAGATCAAGGTGTCGCGCCGGTGATGATGGTGATCATGACGGTGCTTTGGAGATGGAGATCACAAGCACAAGATGATGATGGCCATATCATATCACTTATATTGATTGCATGTGATGTTTATCCTTTATGCATCTTATCTTGCTTTGATTGACGGTAGCATTTTAAGATGATCTCTCACTAAATTATCAAGAAGTGTTCTCCCTGAGTATGCACCGTTGTGAAAGTTCTTCGTGCTGAGACACCACGTGATGATCGGGTGTGATAGGCTCTACGTTCAAATACAACGAGTGCAAAACAGTTGCACACGCGGAATACTCAGGTTAAACTTGACGAGCCTAGCATATACAGATATGGCCTCGGAACACGGAGACCGAAAGGTCGAACGTGAATCATATAGTAGATATGATCAACATAGTGATGTTCACCATTGAAAACTACTCCATCTCACGTGATGATCGGACATGGTTTAGTTGATTTGGATCACATGATCACTTAGATGACTAGACAGATGTCTGTCTAAGTGGGAGTTCTTAAGTAATATGATTAATTGAACTTAAATTTATCACGAACTTAGTACTGGTAGTATTTTGCAGATCAATAGCTCGCGTTGTTGCTTTCATATGTTTATTTTGATATGTTCCTAGAGAAAAATGTGTTGAAAGATGTTAGTAGCAATGATGCGGATTGGATCCATGATCTGAGGTTTATCCTCATTGCTGCACAGAAGAATTATGTCCTTAATGCACTGCTAGGAGACAGACCTATTGCAGGAGCATATGCAGACGTTATCAACGTTTGGCTAGCTCAAAATGATGACTACTTGATAGTTTAGTGCACCATGCTTAAACGGCCTAGAATTGGGACTTCAAAGACATTTTGAACGTCATGGAGCATATGAGATGTTCCAGGAGTTGAAGTTAATATTTCCAGCAAATACCCGAGTTGAGAGACATGAAGTCTCCAACAAGTTCTATAGCTAAAAGATGGAGGAGAATCGCTCAACTAGTGAGCATGTGCTCAGATTGTCTGGGTACTTCAATAGCTTGAATCAAGTGGGAGTTAATCTTCCAGATAAGATAGTGATTGATAGAATTCTCTAGTCACCATCACTAAGTTACTAGAACTTTGTGATGAACTATAGTATGCAAGGGATGACGAAAATGATTCCCGAGCTCTTTGTGATGTTGAAATCGACGAAGGTAGAAATCAAGAAAGAGCATCAAGTGTTGATGATTGACAAGACCACTAGTTTCAAGAAAAGGGCAAAGGGAAAGAAAGGGAAACTTCAATTAGAATGGCAAACAAGTTGTCACCCCCGTGAAGAAGACCAAAGCTAGACCAAAGCCTGAAGCTGAGTGCTTACACTGCAAAGGAAATGGTCACTGGAAGCGGAAATGCCCTGAATATTTGGTGGATAAGGAGGATGGCAAAGTGAACAAGGGTATATTTGATATACAGGTTATTGATGTTAGCCTAACTAGTGTTTATAGTAGCCCCTGAGTATTTGATACTTGTTCGGTTGCTAAGATTAGTAACTCGAAACAGGAGTTACAGAATAAACAGAGACTAGTTGAAGGGGAAGTGACGATGAGTGTTGGAAATAGTTCCAAGATTGATATGATCATCATCGCACACTCCCTATACTTTCGGGATTAGTGTTAAACCTAAATAAATGTTATTGGCGTGTGCATTGAGCATGAATATGATTTGATCATGTTTATTGCAATACGGTTATTCATTTAAAGTCAGAGAATAATTGTTGTTCTGTTTACATGAATAAACCTTCAAATGGTCATACACCCAATGAAAATAGTTTGTTGGATCTCGATCGTAGTGATACACATATTCATAATATTGAGGCCAAAAGTTGCAAAGTTAATAATGATAGTGTAACTTATTTGTGGCACTACCGTTTGGGTCATATCGGTGTAAAGCGCATGAAGAAACTCCATAAAAGATGGTTTTTCGGAATCACTTGGTTATGAATCATTTGATGCTTGCGAACCGTGCCTTTTGGGCAAGATGACTAAAACTCCGTTCTCCAGAACAATGGAATGAGCTACTGACTTGTTGGAAATAATACATACTGATGTATGCAGACCAATGAGTATTAAGGCTCGTGGTAGATATCGTTATTTTCTGACCTTCACAGATGATTTGAGCAGATATGGGTATATCTACTTGATGAAACATAAGTCTGAAACATTTCAAAAGTTCAAAGAATTTCAGAGTGAAGTGGAAAATTATCGTAACAAGAAAAATAAAGTTTCTATGATCTGATCGTGGAGACGAATATTTGAGTTACGAGTTTGGTCTTCATTTAAAATAATGTGGAATAGTTTCACAAAGTCATGCCACCTGGAACACCACAGCGTAACGGTGTGTCCGAACATCATAACCGCACTTTATTTGATATGGTGCGATCAATGATGTCTCTTACCGATTTACCAATAACATTTTGGGGTTATGCATTAGAGACAGCTGCATTCACGTTTAATAGGGCACCATCTAAATCCATTGAGACGACACCGTATGAACTACGGTTTAGCAGTAAACCTAAGATGTCGTTTCTTAAAGTTTGGAGTTGTGATGCTTATAGAAAAAAGGTTTTCAACCTGATAAGCTCAAACCCAAATCGGAGAAGTGCGTCTTCATAGAATACCCAAAGGAAACTGTTGGGTACACCTTCTATCACAGATCTGAAGGCAAAACATTCGTTGCTAAGAATGGATCCTTTCTAGAGAAGGAGTTTCTCTCGAAAGAAGTGAGTGGGAGGAAAGTAGAACTTGATAAGGTGATTTGCACCTTCTCCTGAATTGGAAAGTAGTTCATCACAGAAATCAGTTCCAGTGATTCCTACACCAATTAGTGAGGAAGCTAATGTTGATGATCATGGAACTTCTGATCAAGTTACTACAAAACCTTGTAGGTCTTCCAAAGTACAATCCGCACCAGAATGGTATGGTAATCCTGTTCTGGAAGTCATGTAACTAGACCATGATGAACCTACGAACTATGAGGAAGTGATGATGAGCCCAGATTCCGCGAAATGGCTTGAGGCCATGAAATCTGAGATGGGATCCATATATGAGAACAAAGTGTGGACTTTGGTGGAGTTGCCTGATGATCAGCAAGCCATATTGTATAAATGGATCTTCAAGAGGAAGACAGATGCTGATAGTAGTGTTACTATCTACAAAGCTCGACTTGTCGCAAAAAGGTTTTCGACAAGTTCAAGGTGTTGACTACAATGAGATTTTCTCAACTGTAGCGATGCTTAAGTCTGTCCGAATCATGTTAGCAATTGCCATATTTTATGAAATCTGGCAAATGGATGTCAAAACTGCATTCCTTAATGGTTTTCTTAAAGAAGAGTTGTATATGATGCAACCAGAAAGGTTTTGTCAATCCTAAAGGTGCTAACAAAATGTGCAAACTCCAGCGATCCATCTATGGACTGGTGCAAGCATCTCAGAGTTTGAATATATGCTTTGATAAGTTGATCAAAGCATATAGTTTTATACAGACTTGTGGTGAAGCCTGTATTTACAATAAAGTGAGTGGGAGCACTACCGCCTTTCTGATAAATATATGTGAATAACATATTGTTGATCAGAAATGATGTAGAATTTTTCTGGAAAGCATAAAGGAGTATTTGAAAGGAGTTCTTTAAAATAAAGACCTCAGTAAAGCTACTTACATATTCAGCATCAAAATCTATTGAGATAGATCAAGATGCTTGATAAGTTTTTCAATAAGTACCTACCTTGTCAAGATTTTGAAGTAGTTCAAAATGGAACAGTCAAAGAAGGAGTTCTTGCCTGTGTTGCAAAGGTGTGAAATTGAGTAAGACTCAAATCCCGACCACGGCAGAAAATAGAAAAAAGAATGAAAGTCATTCCCTATGCCTCAGTCATAGGTTCTATAGAGTATGCTATGCTATGTACCAGACCTATTGTATTCCTTGTTCTGAATTTGGTAAGGGAATACAATAGTGATCTAGGAGTAGATCACTGGACATTGGTCAAGAATATCCTTAGTGAGGACTAAGGAAATATTTCTTGATTATGGAGGTGATAAAAGAGCCCGTCATAAAGAGTTACATCGGTGCAAGCTTTTACACCAATCCAGATGACTCTAAGTCTCAATCTGGATACATATTGAAAGTGGGAGCAATTAGCTAGAGTAGCTCCGTACAGAGCATTGTAGACATAGAATATTTGCAAAATACATACGGCTCTGAATGTGACAGACCCGTTAACTAAGCTTCTCTCACGTGCAAAAAATGATCACACCTTAGTACTCTTTGGGTGTTAATCACATGGCGATGTGAACTAGATTATTGACTCTAGTAAACCCTTTGGGTGTTGGTCACATGACGATGTGAATGATGGGTGTTAATCATATACAGATATGAATATTGGTGTTAGATCACATGGCGATGTGAACTAGATTATTGACTCTAGTGCAAGTGGGAGACTGAAGGAAATATGCCCTAGAGGCAATAATAAAGTTATTATTTATTTCCTTATTTCATGATAAATGTTTATTATTCATGCTAGAATTGTATTAACCGGAAACATAATACATGTGTGAATACATAGACAAACATAGTGTCACTAGTATGCCTCTACTTGACTAGCTTGTTAATCAAAGATGGTTAAGTTTCCTAACCATAGACAAGAGTTATCATTTGATTAACGGGATCACATCATTAGGAGAATGATGTGATTGACTTGACCCATTCCATTAGCTTAGCACTTGATCGTTTAGTATGTTGCTATTGCTTTCTTCATGACTTATACAAAGTTCCTATAACTATGAGATTATGCAACTCCCGTTTAACGGAGGAACACTTTGTGTGCTACCAAACGTCACAACGTAACTGGGTGATTATAAAGGAGCTCTACAGGTGTCTCCAAAGGTACATGTTGAGTTGGCGTATTTTGAGATTAGGTTTTGTCACTCCGATTGTCGGAGAGGTATCTCTGGGCCCTCTCGGTAATGCACATCACTATAAGCCTTGCAAGCAATGTAGCTAATGAGTTAGTTATGGAATGATGCATTATGTAACGAGTAAAGAGACTTGCCGGTAACGAGATTGAACTAGGTATTGGATACCGACGATCGAATCTCGGGCAAGTAACATACCGATGACAAAGGGAACAACGTATGTTGTTATGCGGTTTGACCGATAAAGATCTTCGTAGAATATGTAGGAGCCAATATTTGCATCCAGGTTCCGCTATTGGTTATTGACCGAGAATAGTTCTAGGTCATGTCTACATAGTTCTCGAACCCGTAGGGTCCGCACGCTTAATGTTACGATGACAGTTTTATTATGAGTTTAAGTTTTGATGTTCCAAAGGTTGTTCGGAGTCACGGATGTGATCACGGACATGACGAGGAGTCTCGAAATGGTCAAGACATAAAGATTGATATATTGGAAGCCTATATTTGGATATCGGAATAGTTCCGGGTGAAATCGGGATTTTACGGGAGCACCGGGGGGTTACCGGAACCCTCCTGGGGGTTAATGGGCCTTAGTGGGCCATGAGGGAGAATAGGAGGGCCAGCTAGGGCATGCCGCGTGCCCCCTCCCCCCTTAGTCCGAATAGGACAAGGAAGGGGGGCGGCACCCCCCTTTCCTCTTTCCCCTCCCCCCTTTCCTTCTCCACCAAGGCAAGAGGGGGGAGTCCTACTCCCGGTGGGAGTAGGACTCCTCCAGGCGCACCCCTAGGGGCCGGCCGCACCTCCCCCTCCCTCCTTTATATACCAGGGCAGGGGGGCACCTCTAGACACACAAGTTGATCTTCGTGATCGTTCCTTAGCCGTGTGCGGTGCCCCCCTCCACCATATTCCACCTCGGTCATATCGTTGCGGTGCTTAGGCGAAGCCCTGCATCGGTAGAACATCATCATCGTCACCACGCCGTCGTGCTGATGGAACTCATCCCCGACACCCTGCTGGATCGGAGTCCGGGGATCGTCATCCAGCTGAACGTGTGCTGAACTCGGAGGTGCCGTATGTTCGGTACTTGGATCGGTCGGATCGTGAAGACGTACGACTACATCAACTGCGTTGTCATAACGCTTCCGCTTACGGTCTACGAGGGTACGTGGACAACACTCTCCCCTCTCATTGCTATGCATCACCATGATCTTCGTGTGCGTAGGATTTTTTTGAAATTACTACGTTCCCCAACTGTTTGTTCCAAAAAGATTGCTCCCGAAGGTTTCATTCCGTTTGGACTTTGTTTGATATCTCTTTTCTTCGAAACACTGAAATAGGCAAAAAAAACAGCAATACGGGTCGGGCCTCCGGTTAGTAGGTTAGTCCCAAAAATGATATAAATGTGTAAAGTAAAGCCCATAAACATCCAAAACGGGTAATATAATAGCATGGAACAATCAAAAATCATAGATACGTTGGAGACATATCAGTCTACATCCATCAAGCCCAGGATCGTGCATAGTTTCAAACTATGCAGTCGAAGAAGGCGCTAAGACGAGAGGCTGCCAAGATGAAGAAGGAGCATCGCGAGCTAATTCTTGAGGCGAGCGCCCTGTTGAGGGAGTCTAGAAGGGCAGATATGAAAGGAGATGTGGAGGCAGCTCAACGTCTCCGCACGAGAGCTGCCAACAGGCGGTCTATTGTAGCGCCCCTCCACGCCCCTGCCGAGATTACTCACTCAGAGCCACTGACACCAACATCACAACATACCGAGGTTGAGCTTCTCGAGGGTTTGGAGACTATGTCACATGACTTGCGTAGGCTCATGGCCAACGCTCGTTTGTCGGATAGCCCTCATCCCTATGCAACTACAGGAGGAAGTACCGCAAGGTACAATTACTCCACCAATAGATAGCTTCCTACATCGCTCAGAGCACGGTGCCGGAGGAAGATTGGTCCCTCGACGCCATGGACCTATCTGACAAGGTGTTCACTTACCGAAGCACCTTAACCCCTCCGTACGACTTGTTCCCTGATGATTGGGCATACGAGCCATGCAAGGTCAAGGAGCTGGTGAGGAGTGCCATCATGAAGGAGTTCTGGAAGCGGCGCTCACGCAAAGAGCCTGTTCTACCAGGCCCTACTTTCTCCCTCAACATTGGCGACACTCGAAGGGGTGCATGGGCGCCATGTCTCCACAACTCGGCGGTCGGCGGAAGGTCTCTCCCCAACAACAAACATGTTTTCCATCCTTCGGCATGAAGCACCCGCGCCACATGATGAAGACATACGACGAGAATTTTGCCAACTCCAGGAGCAGATGAACAATATCCAGAGGAGGCTCAAGATCCAACTGTGCTAAGTGCATCATCGACTCAAGCTGCGGGAAGGATGAGGCATCAAGCTGAAGGAAATATGCCCTAGAGGCAATAATAAAGTTGTTATTTATATTTCCTTATATCATGATAAATGTTTATTATTCATGCTAGAATTATATTAACTAGAAACTTAGTACACGTGTGAATACATAGACAAAACAAAGTGTCCCTAGTATGCCTCTACTTGACTAGCTCGTTAATCAAAGATGGTTATGTTTCCTGACCATAGACATGTGTTGTCGTGTGATGAACGAGAACACATCATTAGAGAATGATTTGATGGACAAGACCCATCCTTTAGCTTAGCATAGTGATTGATAAGTTCTATTGCTATAGCTTTCTTCATGACTTATACATGTTCCTCCGACTATGAGATTATGCAACTCCCGTATACCGGAGGAACACCTTGTGTGCTATCTGTCCGATTTTGGTTCCACAAACCCTTGAGAGGTTCGAACTCTGTGGTGCGTGCGGAGATCTCAACCTACCCAGCCTGCCTACTCGCGATCCTCACAGCCAAGCGCGTCGAGCTCAAAGGGACAAAGAGACACAACAGTTTATCCTGGTTCGGGCCACCTTGCGGTGTAATACCCTATCCAGCTTTGTGGTGGATTGCCTCGGGGGGCTGAGGATTAACTAGTACAGTGGATGAACAGCCTCAAGAGGTGAGGTGTTCTTGAGCTCAAGAGAGCTGGCAAAGGAGGAATGGATTCGCTCCCTTTGGATCTCCCCTCTATGGTGGTGGCTAAGTCCTATTTACAGTGGCCTTGGTCCTCTTCCCAAATGTTGGCGGGAAGGGATCCCTCAACAGCCAGATTTGAAGGGGGACAAGAAGTACATCCTATCCTGACTAAAGTGGTCTTCGCCTGCAAAAGCCTCTAGCCTTGATGCGGCGGTGGGCTCGGCGATGGCCTCTGTCCTGCCGTCCCGGCAGTCTTGGTCTTGTTGCACCAGAATGGAAACCTTTGTCTGATTGCTCGGGACTCTGTGCCTGCTGCTTGCCTCCTTTGCACCAAAGAGGAAACTAGTACTCTGCGCCCGCTGGCGCCCACCTGGCACCCGCCTAGCCTTGACCGTCATGGCTCACGTCAGCTGAGCCTCGTGAGGTGCACCTTGCATAGAAATCTCCGCTCCTCGGGAGCCATCCTGAGGAGACCGATCCCCCAGGAGGTCTTGGTGTCGTTCGCCTCGCGAGGCTTGGCCCCTTGCGAGGGCCTTGAGTTGTTGATGCTGAAGCTGGGCCATACCAGACCTTCGATGGAGCCACGCAGTGGGCCGTATGCAGGCAAGTCTGGGTACCCCCGTATCTAGAACGCCGACAGTAGCCCCCGGTCCCAAGGCACACTCGGACGTGGCTTCTAGGCGAAGCCAAAGGTAAAGTGCAGAGCGCCGCGAGCCCTAACCTCCTACGGCCTAGAATGACGAGTGGCGATTGATGGGACGTGGGTGTCTCCACTTCCCCGTGCTGCCTCGGCAACTGTTCGACTTGATGAGTCGATGCTCTTCCTCTGTCTTCTCGCCGCTTGCTCCTCTTCTTCTCCGCCTCGCTGTAGCATCCATGGCGCCAATCAGGAGGTTTTCTGTGGCAGAAAAGGGGAAGGCCCCTCAGGAGGGGCCTGACCCACTTCCGCTGAAGAAGCGGATCTGCCGTCCCTGCGATGTCGGTGCGAGGCAGGAGGTGACCAGGCCTTGGCAATCAAGGCCTCCGCCCGGCTTCCCCCTTCCTCTGTACGCCCACACGCAGGACGGTGACGTGCGCCACCAAGCAATCCCAGGTGGCAGTGGACGAGCCGTTGCCGTTCTTCCTGCTGAGCCGCGAACCCACGCCGAGGGTAGCTCGTGCGAGTTCGTGGTGTGGGCGGTGATGCCACCCGCCTCGTGGATCCGCTCCCGAGGTTCTTCACCGACGAGCTGTCGCCAAGGGGACTGCTCGAGCTGTGGCTGCAACACACCGGGTGCTGCAGCCTGGCCACCAGGGCTGAGGTCGAGGTGGTGCCCCCTGGCGATGTCACTACAAAAAAAGACACATCCGTGACATTTTGGGCTGAACTATTTTCTTTGTCATACTTATGACACTTCTATGATGATAATTGTGACAAAACCCGGTATCATCATAGATGTGGTGGGCTCCTACTTCTATGACAAAAAATCATGACAGAAAATGGGCTTTTCATCCTGGGAGGGCCAGAGACGCAGCTACATGACATTCTTTGGGCCGTCCATGACGAAAAAAACCATGGTAGAAGCGAGGGTGAGGAAAATTTCGGGGAGTTCTCGGTTATGGTTCGTGGTCGGGGGCCGTGCGATGCGCGTTTCTCTTGTATACATACGGGCGTGTGTGCGAGGTGTTGGGCTCTAACTCAACCCGAGCGAGGCGTTGGGCTCTAACTGAACCCGAGCGATTACACTACCTACGTTACTGAACCCGAGTGATTCCTTCGCTACTGCTGCTAACTGAAGCCGATCGATGTTGCCTCTGGATGAACAGTGAGCGTTTGCTGGGGAGATTTGGATGAACAGTGACCGTTGCAGGGGGGTTTGGATGAACAGTTCCTGGTGGGGGTGGAGTAACAAGACCTCGTGGTGTTGCCTCTGGATGAACAGGACCCCGATCGATCGAGCCGGTTGGGGCTGAATGAACAGGACCCCATGGAGGGCTGGATGAACAAGACGACCCCGTGGAGGACTGGATGAACAGTATGAAGGAAATATGCCCTAGAGGCAATAATAAAGTTATTATTTATTTCCTATTATCATGATAAATGTTTATTATTCATGCTAGAATTGTATTAACCGGAAACATGATACATGTGTGAATACATAGACAAACATACAGTCACTAGTATGCCTCTACTTGACTAGCTCATTAATCAAAGATGGTTATGTTTCCTGACTATAGACATGTGTTGTCATTTGATTAATGGGATCACATCATTAGGAGAATGATGTGATTGACATGACCCATTCCGTTAGCCTAGCACTTGATCGTTTAGTATATTGCTATTGCTTTCTTCATGAATTATACATGTTCCTGAAACTATGAGATTATGCAACTCCCGTTTACCGGAGGAACACTTTGGGTGCTACCAAATGTCACAACGTAACTGGGTGATTATAAAGGAGTACTACAAGTGTCTCCAAAGGTAGACGTTGGGTTGGCGTATTTCGAGATTAGGTTTTGTCACTCCGATTGTCGGAGAGGTATCTCTGGGCCCTCTCAGTAATGCACATCACTATAAGCCTTGCAAGCAATGTAACTAATGAGTTAGTTACGGAATGATGCATTACGTAACGAGTAAAGAGACTTGCCAGTAACGAGATTGAACTAGGTATTGGATATCGACGATCGAATCTCGGGCAAGTAACATACCGATGACAAAGGGAACAACGTATGTTGTTATGTAGTTTGACCGATAAAGATCTTCGTAGAATATGTAGGAACCAATATGGGCATCCAGGTTCCGCTATTGGTTATTGACCGAGAATAGTTCTAGGTCATGTCTACATAGTTCTCGAACCCGTAGGGTCCGCACACTTAACGTTACGATGATGGTTTTATTATGAGTTTATAAGTTTTGATGTACCGAAGTTTGTTCGGAGTCCCGGATGTGATCATGGACATGACGAGGAGTCTCGAAATGGTCGAGACATAAAGATTGATATATTGGACGACTATATTTGGACACCGGAAGTGTTCCGGATGTTTTCAGAGAATACCAGAGTGCCGGAGGGTTACCAGAAACCCCCCGGGAGAGATAATGGGCCACATGGGCCTTAGTGGAAAGAGAGAGGGGCGGCCAGGGTGGGCCGCGCGCCCCCTCTCCCTCTGGTCCAAATTGGACTAGGAGGGGGGGACGGCGCCCCCCTCTTTCCTTCCCCCTCTCCCCCTTCCTTTCCCCTCCTAGTAGGAGTAGGAAAGGGGGAGTCCTACTCCTACTAGGAGGAGGACTCCTCCTCCTGGCGCGCCCTCTAGGGCCGGCCGGCCTCCCCCCTTGCTCCTTTATATACGGGGGCGGGGGGGCACCCTAGGACACACAAGTTGATCTACGGATCATTCTTTAGCCATGTGCGGTGCCCCCCTCCACCATATTCCACCTCGGTCATATCGTCGCGGAGTTTAGGCGAAGCCCTGCGCCTGTAGAACATCATCGTCGTCACCATGCCGTCGTGCTGACGAAACTCATCTCCGAAGCTTTGCTGGATCGGAGCCCGGGGATCGTCATCGAGCTGAACGTGTGCTGAACTCGGAGGTGCCGTACGTTCGGTGCTTGGATCGGTCGGATCATGAAGACGTACGACTACATCAACCGCATTGTCATAACGCTTCCGCTTACGGTCTACGAGGGTACGTGGACAACACTCTCCCCTCTCGTTGCTATGTCATCACCATGATCTTCCATGTGCATAGGAAATTTTTGAAATTACTACGTTCCCCAACAGTGGCATCCGAGCCTAGGTTTTATGCGTTGATGTTATATGCATGAGTAGAACACAAGTGAGTTGTGGGCGATACAAGTCATACTGCTTACCAGCATGTCATCTTTTGGTTCGGTGGTATTGTGAGATGAAGCGGCCCGGACCGACATTACGCGTACGCTTACGCGAGACTTGTTTCACCGTTACGAGCACTCGTGCTTAAAGGTGACTGGCGGGTGTCTGTCTCTCTTACTTTAGCTCAATCGAGTGTGGCTACGCCCGGTCCTTGCGATGGTTAAAACAGCACTAACTTGACGAACTATCGTTGTGGTTTTGATGCGTAGGTAAGAACGGTTCTTGCTAAAGCCCGTAGCAGCCACGTAAAACTTGCAACAACAAAGTAGAGAACGTCTAACTTGTTTTTGCAGGGCAAGTTGTGATGTGATATGGTCAAGACGTGATGCTATATTTTATTGTATGAGATGATCATGTTTTGTAACCGAAGTTATCGGCAACTGGCAGGAGCCATATGGTTGTCGCTTTATTGTATGAAATGCAAACGCCCTGTAATTGCTTTACTTTATCACTAAGTGGTAGCGATAGTCGTAGAAGCAATAGATGGCGTAACGACAACGATGCTACGATGGAGATCAAGGTGTCGCGCCGGTGACGATGGTGATCACGACGGTGCTTCAAAGATGGAGATCACAAGCACAAGATGATGATGGCCATATCATATCACTTATATTGATTGCATGTGATGTTTATCCTTTATGCATCTTATCTTGCTTTGTTTGACGGTAGCATTTTAAGATGATCTCTCACTTAAAATTATCAAGAAGTGTTCTCCCTGAGTATGCACCGTTGCCAAAGTTCGTCGTGCCCAGACACCACGTGATGATCGGGTGTGATAAGCTCTACATCCATCTACAACGGGTGCAAGCCAGTTTTGCACACGCAGAATACTCAGGTTAAACTTGACGAGCCTAGCATATGCAGATATGGCCTCGGAACACGGAGACCGAAAGGTCAAGCGTGAATCATATAGTAGATATGATCAACATAGTGATGTTCACCATTGAAAACTACTCCATCTCACGTGATGATCAGTTATGGTTTAGTTGATTTGGATCACGTGATCACTTAGATGACTAGAGAGATGTCTGTCTAAGTGGGAGTCCTTAAGTAATATGATTAATTGAACTTAAATTTATCATGAACTTAGTACCTGATAGTATTTTGCTTGTCTATGTTTGTTGTAGATAGATGGCTCGTGCTGTTGTTCCGTTGAATTTTAATGCGTTCCTTGAGAAAGCAAAGTTGAAAGATGATGGTAGCAATTACACGGACTGGGTTCGTAACTTGAGGATTATCCTCATTGCTGCATGGAAGAATTACATCTTGGAAGCACCGCTGGGTGCCAGGCCTGCTGCTGATGCAACTGACGACGTTAAGAACGTCTGGCAGAGCAAAGCTGATGACTACTCGATAGTTCAATGTGCCATGCTTTACAGCTTAGAACCGGGTCTTCAACAACGTTTTGAACGTCATGGAGCATATGAGATGTTCCAGGAGTTGAAGTTAATATTTCAAGCAAATGCCCGGATTGAGAGATATGAAGTCTCCAATAAGTTCTACAGCTGCAAGATGGAGGAGAATAGTTCTGTCAGTGAGCATATACTCAAAATGTCTGGGTATAATAATCACTTGATTCAACTGGGAGTTAATCTTCCAGATGATAGCGTCATTGACAGAATTCTCCAATCACTACCACCAAGCTACAAGAGCTTCGTGATGAACTATAATATGCAAGGGATGAACAAGACAATTCCCAAGCTCTTCGCAATGCTAAAAGCTGCGGAGGTAGAAATCAAGAAGGAGCATCAAGTGTTGATGGTCAACAAGACCACTAGTTTCGAGAAAAAGGGCAAAGGAAAGAAGTAGGGGAACTTCAAGAAGAACGGCAAGCAAGTTGCTGCTCAAGAGAAGAAACCCAAGTCTGGACCTAAGCCTAAAACTAAGTGCTTCTACTGCAAGCAGACAGGACACTGGAAGCGGAACTGCCCCAAGTATTTGGCGGATAAGAAGGATGGCAAGGTGAACAAAGGTATATGTGATATACATGTTATTGATGTGTACCTTACTAGAGCTCGTAGTAGCACCTAGGTATTTGATACTGGTTCTGTTGCTAATATTTGCAACTCAAAACAGGGACTACGGAATAAGCGAGCACTGGCGAAGGACGAGGTGACGATGCGCGTGGGAAACGGTTCCAAAGTCGATGTGATCGCGGTCGGCATGCTACCTCTACATCTACCTTCGGGATTAGTTTTAGACCTAAATAATTGTTATTTGGTGCCAGCGTTGAGCATGAACATTATATCTAGATCTTGTTTGATGCGAGACGGTTATTCATTTAAATCAGAGAATAATGGTTGTTCTATTTATATGAGTAATATCTTTTATGGTCATGCACCCTTGAAGAGTGGTCTATTTTTATTGACTCTCGAAAGTAGTGATACACATATTCATAATGTCGAAGCCAAGAGATGCAGAGTTGATAATGAGAGTGCAACTTATTTGTGGCACTGCCGTTTAGGTCATATCGGTGTAAAGCGCATGAAGAAACTCCATACTGATGGACTTTTGGAATCACTTTATTATGAATCACTTGGTACTTGCGAACCGTGCCTCATGGGCAAGATGACTAAAACACCGTTCTCCGGCACTATGGAGAGAGCAACAGATTTGTTGGAAATCATACATACAGATGTATGTGGTCCGATGAATGTTGAAGCTCGTGGTGGATATCATTATTTTCTCACCTTCACAGATGATTTGAGCAGATATGGGTATATCTACTTAACGAAACACAAGTCTGAAACATTTGAAAATTTCAAAGAATTTCAGAGTGAAGTGGAAAATCATCGTAACAAGAAAATAAAGTTTCTACGATCTGATCGTGGAGGAGAATATTTGAGTTACGAGTTTGGTTTACATTTGAAACAATGCGGAATAGTTTCACAACTCACGCCACCTGGAACACCACAAAGAAATGGTGTGTCCGAATGTCGTAATCGTACTTTACTAGATATGGTGCGATCTATGATGTCTCTTACCGATTTACCGCTATCGTTCTGGGGTTATGCTTTAGAGACGGCCGCATTCACGTTAAATAGGGCACCATCAAAATCCGTTGAGACGCGCCTTATGAACTGTGGTTTGGCAAGAAACCAAAGTTGTCGTTTCTTAAAGTTTGGGGCTGCGATGCTTATGTGAAGAAACTTCAACCAGATAAGCTCGAACCTAAATCGGAGAAATGTGTGTTCATAGGATACCCAAAAGAGACTGTTGGGTACACCTTCTATCATAGATCCGAAGGCAAAACATTCGTTGCTAAGAATGGATCCTTTCTAGGGAAGGAGTTTCTCTCAAATGAAGTGAGTGGGAGGAAAGTAGAACTTGATGAGGTAACTGTACCTGCTCCCTTATTGGAAAGTAGTTCATCACAAAAATCAGTTCCTGTGGCACCAACACCAATTAGTGAGGAAGCTAATGATATTGATCATGAAACTTCAGATCATGTTTCTACTGAACCTCGTTGGTCTACCAGAGTAAGATCCGCACCAGAGTGGTACGGTAATCCTATTCTAGAAGTCATGTTACTTGACCATGATGAACCTATGAACTATGAGGAAGCGATGATGAGCCCAGATTCCGCAAAATGGCTAGAGGCCATGAAATCTGAGATGGAATCCATGTATGAGAACAAAATATGGACTTTGGTTGACTTGCCCGATGATCGGCAAGCCATTGAGAATAAATGGATCTTTAAGAAGAAGACTGACGCTGATGGTAATGTAACTGTCTATAAAGCTCGACTTGTTGCAAAAGGTTTTCGACAAGTTCAAGTGGTTGACTACGATGAGACTTTCTCACCCATAGCAATGCTTAAGTCTGTCCGAATCATGTTAGCTATTGCTGCATTTCATGATTATGAAATTTGGCAAATGGATGTCAAAACTGCATTCTTGAATGGATTTCTGGAAGAAGAGTTGTATATGATGCAGCCAGAAGGTTTTGTTGATCCAAAAGGTACTAACGAAGTGTGCAAGCTCCAGCGATCCATTTATGGACTGGTGCAAGCATCTCGGAGTTGGAATAAACGCTTTGATAGTGTGATCAAGGCATATGGTTTTATACAGACTTTTGGAGAAGCCTGTATTTACAAGAAAGTGAGTGGTAGCTCTGTAGCATTTCTGATATTATATGTAGATGACATATTATTAATTGGAAACGATATAGAATTTCTGGATAGCATAAAGGGATACTTGAATAAAAGTTTTTCAATGAAAGACCTCGGTGAAGCTGCTTACATATTGGGCATCAAGATTTATAGAGATAGATCAAGACGCTTAATAGGACTTTCACAAAGCACATACCTTGATAAAATTTTGAAAAAGTTCAAAATGGATTAGGCAAAGAAAGGGTTCTTGCCCGTGCTACAAGGGGTGAAGTTGAGTCAAACTCAATGCCCGACCACAACAGAAGATAGAGAGAAAATGAAAGATGTTCCCTATGCTTCAGCCATAGGCTCTATCATGTATGCAATGCTGTGTACCAGACCTGACGTATGCTTAGCAATAAGCTTGGCAGGAAGGTACCAAAGTAATGCAGGAGTGGATCACTGGACAACGGTCAAGAACATCCTGAAATACCTGAAAAGGACTAAGGATATGTTTCTTGTATATGGAGGTGACAAAGAGCTAGTCGTAAATGGTTACGTCGATGCAAGCTTTGACACTGATCCGGACGATTCTAAATCGCAAACCGGATACGTGTTTTTATTAAACGTTGGAGCTGTAAGTTAGTGCAGTTCTAAACAAAGCGTCGTGGCGGGATCTACATGTGAAGCGGAGTACATAGCTGCTTCAGAAGCAGTGAATGAAGGAGTCTGGATGAAGGAGTTCATTTCCGATCTAGGTGTCATACCTAGTGCATCGGGACCAATGAAGATCTTCTGTGACAATATTGGTGCAATTGCCTTGGCAAAGGAATCCAGATTTCACAAGAGGACCAAGCACATCAAGAGACGCTTCAATTCCATCCGGGACCAAGTCCAAGTGGAAGACATAGAGATTTGCGAGATACATACGGATCTGAATGTTGCAGATCCGTTGACTAAGCCTCTCTCACGAGCAAAACATGATCAGCACCAAGACTCCATGGGTGTTAGAATCATTACTATGTAATCTAGATTATTGACTCTAGTGCATGCAAGTGGGAGACTGAAGAAAATATGCCCTAGAGGCAATAATAAAGTTATTATTTATTTCCTCTTATCATGATAAATGTTTATTATTCATGCTAGAATTGTATTAACCGGAAACATGATACATGTGTGAATACATAGACAAACATACAGTCACTAGTATGCCTCTACTTGACTAGCTCATTAATCAAAGATGGTTATGTTTCCTGACCATAGACATGTTTTGTCATTTGATTAATGGGATCACATCATTAGGAGAATGATGTGATTGACATGACCCATTCTGTTAGCCTAGCACCTGATCGTTTAGTATATTGCTATTGCTTTCTTCATGACTTATACATGTTCCTGAAACTATGAGATTATGCAACTCCCATTTACCGGAGGAACACTTTGGGTGCTACCAAACGTCACAACGTAACTGGGTGATTATAAAGGAGTACTACAGGTGTCTCCAAAGGTAGATGTTGGGTTGGCGTATTTCGAGATTAGGTTTTGTCACTCCGATTGTCGGAGAGGTATCTCTGGGCCCTCTCGGTAATGCACATCACTATAAGCCATGCAAGCAATGTAACTAATGAGTTAGTTACGGAATGATGCATTACGTAACGAGTAAAGAGACTTGTCGGTAACAAGATTGAACTACGTATTGGATACCGACGATCGAATCTCGGGCAAGTAACATACCGATGACAAAGGGAACAACGTATGTTGTTATGCGGTTTGACCGATAAAGATCTTCATAGAATATGTAGGAACCAATATGGGCATCCAGGTTCCGCTATTAGTTATTGACTGAGAATAGTTCTAGGTCATGTCTACGTAGTTCTCGAACCCGCAGGGTACGCACGCTTAACGTTACGATGATGGTTTTATTATGAGTTTATAAGTTTTGATGTACCGAAGTTTGTTCGGAGTCCCGGATGTGATCACGGACATGACGAGCAGTCTCGAAATGGTCGAGACATAAAGATTGATATATTGGACGACTATATTTGGACACCAGAAGTGTTCCAGACGTTTTCAGAGAAAACCGGAGTGCCGGAGGGTTACCGGAAACCCCCCGGGAGAGATAATGGGCACATGGGCCTTAGTGGAAAGAGAGAGGGGCGGCCAGGGTGGGCCGCGCACCCCCTCTCCGTCTGGTCCGAATTGGACTAGAAGGGGGGGGGGGCACCCCCCTCTTTCCTTCCCCCTCTCCCCCTTCCTTTCCCCTCCTAGTAGGAGTAGGAAAGGGGGAATCCTACTCCTACTAGGAGGAGGAGGACTCCTCCTGGCGCGCCCTCTAGGGCCGGCCGGCCTCCCCCCTTGCTCCTTTATACACGGGGGTGGGGGGCACCCTAGGACACACAAGTTGATCTACGGATCGTTCCTTAGCCGTGTGCGGTGCCCCCCTCCACCATATTCCACCTCGGTTATATCGTCACGGAGTTTAGACGAAGCCCTGCGCCGGTAGAACATCATCATCGTCACCACGCCGTCGTGCTGACGGAACTCATCTCCGAAGCTTTGCTGGATCAGAGCCCGGGGATCGTCATCGAGCTGTACGTGTGCTGAACTCGGAGGTGCCATACGTTCGGTGCTTGGATTGGTCGGATCGTGAAGACGTACGACTACATCAACCGCGTTGTCATAACGCTTCCGCTTACGGTCTACGAGGGTACGTGGACAACACTCTCCCCTCTTGTTGCTATGTCATCACCATGATCTTGCGTGTGCATAGGAAATTTTTGAAATTACTACATTCCCCAACACAGTAGACGGTGGATTGGTGGATGAACAGTAGCCCGTGCAGGGGTGGTTGAACAGGAGCCCGTGGAGAGGGCTGGTTGAACAGTAGCTGGTGGAGTAGCGCGAGATGGAGGCTGGATGAACAGGAGCCCGTGGATGAACAGTCATAGGTGGAAGCTGGAGGAGGTCGATGGTGGATGAACAGTAGCCCGTGGAGGCTGGAGGAGGTCGACGATGGAGATGAACAGTATCCCGTGGAGTCCCGTTTTGCGGTACGCCACACCCCTCCCGATGAACAGGACCCCGTTTCGACCGTAGCGCTCCAACACAAGTTCGTTTCCTCTATTTTGCGGTACGCCACACCCCTCCCGATCAACAGGACCCCGTTTCGACCATAGGAGGTCCAACACAAGTCTGTTTCCTCCGTTTTGCGGTACGCCAGACCCCTCCTGATGAACAGGATCCCTTTTCGAATGTAGCTGGTCAAACACAAGGTCGTTTCCTCTGTTCTACGGTATGCCAGGCCTTGTTTCCATCGGCTGTTCCGTCCAAGCCCTCCCGATGAACAAGACGACACATTCCGTTTCGACCCAGCTGGTTGGCTCCCCATGAACACGACGACGACGCTATTTCTCCGTTCCGACCCATCCATGTACACGAGCCCTGGCCGTACGTATGTGCGAGTAGGTGTTCGAGACCCCGCCCGTATGTACGTATGTGGCCGTCTTTACTTTCTTGCACCCTGGCCATTGTACGTATGTGTATATGCTACATGCGCGCCTCTACTACGACATGTGCGTGCCTCTACTACGACACGTGCGTGCCTCTACATCGACCAGTATGTACGTACATGTTCGTGACCAGAATGACAACGCTACGTACGCTTCGACCAGGTGGGTCCTGGCTGTCAGGCACTTCCTTGCGTGCGAAGATGTAGCTGGTGGGTCCCACCAGTCAGGGGGGCGAATCATTTTTTTTGCCCGGACGCACTTCCTTGCGTGCGAAGATGTAGCCGGTGGGTCCCAACAGTCAGGGGGAAACATTTTTTTCGCAAAATATGGTGGCCCATCCGATGGCTCCCCGCTGTCAGGTGGAGGAATAATTATTTTGCGCGTAATAAGGAGGCACTTCCTTGCGGCTGCCGTGGAACCAGTTGTCAGCCTCTCCACGTACAGTACTCTACCGATGGAAGTCGGTCGTTGACCACATTGACCACGCCGTGCCAAGAGCACCACGGTGGTGGACGACGGTGAGGCCTAGGAAGGGGACAACGCGGAGCCGAGGAAGACGCGGCAGTGGATGCCCACGCAGAGAGGAGTACAAGGTTTCACTGGTTCTGCTGCGGTGTGAGTCTGCCGTCGCCACAGAATAACAGGGGGTGTGGGTGAGTGGAGAGATGGCCTGGCCAGCAGTGGGAGTAGTAGGGGGCGGTGAGGCCTCCGCGGTAGCACAACCGGTCACGGGAGGCAGGAGTAGGCGGCACAGCTGGCGCTGCTTTGGGCGGCTGGAGTAAGAAGACCAGAGGTTGAAGAAGCACGATGGCCGCTGGATGGACATCGTACGGTCACTGCAGCTAGAATCGTTTATATTGACTAAGTTGACAAAGCCCTTGGTACGCGTCAACTTAGTAGGCCCACAGGTCAGCTTTCGAAATGGTGCACCCCAGATGTCAGGGGGAGGAATCATTTCTTGGGCAGGTGAAGCTAGAATATCCGAGATTGAAGAAGAAGAACGACATCCGTTGGATGGACATCTGACGGCCACTGCTGCTAGAACTGTGTGTTGACTATGAGGTGACAAAGCCTTGCATACGCGTCAATGATAACCCACAAGTATAGGGGATCACAATAGTTTTCGAGGGTAGAGTATTCAACCCAAATTTATTGATTCGACACAAGGGGAGCCAAAGAATATTCTTAAGTATTAGCAGTTGAGTTGTCAATTCAACCAGACCTGGATAACTTAGTATCTGCAGCAAAGTATTTAGTAGCAAAGTAGTATGGTAGTAATAGTAACGGTAGCAAAAGTAACAGTAGCAGTTTTGTGGTAATTGTAACAATAGTAACGGTAAAGTAAATAAGCAAAGCACAATATGTGAAAAGCTCGTAGGCATTGGATCAGTGATGGATAATTATGTCGGATGCGATTCCTCATGTAATAGTTATAACATAGGGTGACACAGAACTAGCTCAAGTTCATCAATGTAATGTAGGCATGTATTCCGAATATAGTCATACGTGCTTATTGAAAAGAACTTGCATGACATCTTTTGTCCTACCCTCCCGTGGTAGCGGGGTCCCAATGGAAACTAAGGGATATTAAGGCCTCCTTTTAATAGAGTACCGAACCAAAGCATTAACACATAGTGAATACATGAACTCCTCAAACTACGGTCATCACCGAGAAGTATCCCGATTATTGTCACTTCGGGGTTGTCAGATCATAACACATATTATGTGACTATAGACTTGCAAGATAGGATCAAGAACTCACATATATTCATGAAAACATAATAGGTTCAGATATGAAATCATGGCACTCGGGCCCTAGTGACAAGCATTAAGCATAGCAAAGTCATAGCAACATCAATCTCAGAACATAGTGGATACTAGGGATCAAACCCTAACAAAACTAACTTGATTACATGGTAAATCTCATCCAACCCATCACCGTCCAGCTAGCCTATGATGGAATTACTTACGCACGGCGGTGAGCATCATGAAATTGGTGATGGAGGATGGTTGATGATGACGACAGCGATGAATCCCCCTCTCTGGAGCCCCGAACGGACTCCAGATCAGCCCTCCCGAGAGAGATTAGGGCTTGGCGGTGGCTCCGTATCGTAAAATGCGATGAAACTTTCTCTTTTATTTTTTTCACCGCGAAAGCAAATATATGGAGTTGGAGTTGAGGTCTGTGGACGTCCAGGGGGCCCACGAGGCAGGGGGCGCGTCCTAGGGGAGGGGGAACGCCTGCCACCCTCGTGGACAGGGTGTGGGCCCACTGACGCTGATTCTTTCGCCAGTATTTTTTATTAATTCTGAAAAGTTTCTCCGTTGATTTTCAGGTCATTCCGAGAACTTTTATTTCTGCACAAAAATAACACCATGGCAGTTCTGCTGAAAATAGCGTCAGTTCGGGTTAGTTCCATTCAAATCATGCAAGTTAGAGTCCAAAACTAGGGCAAAAGTGTTTGGAAAAGTAGATACAACGGAGACGTATCAACTCCCCCAAGCTTAAATCTTTTCTTGTCCTCAAGCAATTCAGTTGACAAACTGAAAGTGATAAAGAAAAACTTCTACAAACTCTATTTGCTCTTGTTGTTGCAAATATATAAAGCCAACATTCAAGTTTTCAGCAAAGATTATGAACTAACCATATTCACAATAACACTTAGGTCTCATGTTTACTCATATCAATGGCATAATCAACTAGCAAGCAATAATAATAAAACTCGGATGACAACACTTTCTCAAAACAATCATAATATGATATAATAAGATGGTATCTCGCTAGCCCTTTCTAAGGCCGCAAAACATAAATGCAGAGCACCTTTAAAGATCAAGGACTGACTAAACATTGTAATTCATGGTAAAAGAGATCCAGTCATAGTCATTCCCAATATAAACTAATAGTAATGCATGCAAGTGACAGCGGTGCTCTCCAACGAGTGCTTATTAATAAGAGGGTGATGACTCAACATAAAAGTGAATAGATAGGCCCTTCGCAGAGGGAAGCAGGGATTTGTAGAGGTGCCGGAGCTCGATTTTGAAATAGAGATAAATAACATTTTGAGCGGTATACTTTCACTATCAACATAACAACTATGAGATCTCGATATCTTCCATGCTACACACATTATAGGCTGTTCCCAAATAAAATGGTAAAGTTTATACCCCCCCACCAACAAGCATCAATCCATGGCTTGCCCGAAACAACGGGTGCCTCCAACTAGCAACAATCCCGTGGGAGTTTTGTTTGCAATTATTTTGATTTGATTTGAGCATGGGACTGGGCATCCCAATGACCAACCATTTTCTCGTGAATGAGGAGCAGAGTCCACTCCTCTTGAGAATAACCCGCCTAACATGGAAGATACAGACAACCCTAGTTGATACATGAGCTGTTTGAGCATACAAAACTGAATTTCATTTGAAGGTTTGGAGTTTGGCACATACATATTTACTTGGAACGGCAGGTAGATACCGCATATAGGAAGGTATGTGTCACAGCCTGGTTTTTGCCCTCTTTTCTTTGCTTGATTTTCAGCTGAGTTTATTTTGGATTTGGAGTTTTGAATCATTCCATTTGGACTTAACCACTTGGGTATCCCTTGATTTTCACCCAAGTGTTCCCTCTCCTCCTCCAAGCCATAATTTCACCCCTAGCCAACCCAACAATGCTGCTTGGAATATTCTTCTTAAATGAAAAATATTCATTTTGCTGCCAAAACCCTAGCTAACTCCTTGAGTTCCAAAGCAACCCTAATTTTTCTTGCCCCAAAAATCCTGAGAAAAATCCCAAATATTCTTTGGACACTAGGGCACATTTCTGAGGAAAAGTATTTCACCACTCTTTGGAGTATTTTGGCTACAGAAAATAAAATCCCTTCTGCGCTGAAATGGTAGTTTCTACAGCAACTACCTTTTTACTAGCTCCAATGTAGCTCGTTTTCCTTGAGCTTATTTACCTTAGTAAGAGTCAGTAAAACCCCAATCTCAGCCCTTGAATCCCTGTGGTTTGACCACAGTAACTCCCCAAAGTTTCTGTCCAGTAACTTGACCTCATCGCCATTTTACTTCTACTGCACCTGGAACCAAACCGAGCCATGGTAACACCTCAGTTTACCAAGGACTACACACCAGACATCCTTGTTAGTGCGTAGGTGGCCTGATGTCACGGTCCATGCGGTGACCGTGTTCGTCCGAGCGTGCTGGCATGCCAAACGCGTGCTCTGCGCGTTGCTAGCGCCTCTGTGGAGTGCGTGCTCGCTGCTCGGCCGGCCAGAGCGTGTCTCCCCTCACCACCATCCTCGTCTCCACCCCCATAACTCCACCCTACCGCTCGCTGACGCCGGAGCTCGCCACAGCGAGCACGGGCACGGTCCGGCCAATGGTACAGTGCCCGTGCACTGTGTTTGTCTCTTTCCCCCTCGTTCCTGTGCTCGTCCGCGCCCGCGTATAGTTGCTGCGTGACCTCCGTCGCCTTCTCCATCGCTCTCTGGCACCGTTCGTCGCCGGGCGCCGGTGACAGGTGTCCTCCGGCAGAGCCCGAGCCCTCCTCGCCGCCCCGCCTATAAAGCCCCCCTCCGCAGCCTCCTGGAGCATCGCAACTCACCCCTACTCCCTCCTAGAGCAACTAGAAGCCGCAGCCCGGCCGGGCAGGCCGCGGGCTGCCATCCCCGAGCCGAGCTCACCGGCGATCCCCTCTGGATCGTTCCCGCAGCTCCGGCCACCCCCAATCTAAGGCGACCCCGCTAGGGCCTCCGCCTCGCCTCCGTGAAGCCAACGCGCCTAGCTAGAGCCCCTGGAGCTGCCCCAAGCCACCGTCTTCTTCAACTCCGGCGACCTCCGCCCTCTGTTGCCGCTGGAGAGGTCAAATCCGACGCCGTCCGGCCACTGTTAGCCATGCTACGGGTACGGGCAGGTGCGCAATCTCCTTCTCTGTCGATCCCTCCCTCTCATTTGCCTCCAAGAAGTCTCATCGTCGGCGTGGGCTCCGGCGAATCGCCGTTCCCCTCTGTTTCCCTCTCCCCTCCCTCCGGCCTGACTAGCGGGGCCCGCTAGTCAGCCACTCACTACGCGCGTGAAGCGGTCTGAGTGGTGGCGCATAGGGAGAATATGCCTTCGACGTCACCCCCCCTCTGTTTTTATTTTCAAGTTTATTTAAATTCCAGGAGACTTCAAATGGCCATAACTTTTATTCTACAAGTCCAAATGCAGTGATTCTTTTTGCATCGTGTTCTGTTTCCAAAAATCTAACAGCACCAAAAAGATGGGATTTTTCCTTGCTTTCTATATTTTCTGGCAATTTTCAGAAGGTTTCTTGATATTTTCTTTTTGTGGTTTTGAATATTTTCAGAAGAACCAGCTTGTCTTGAGGATCACCAGGAGCTTTGTGAACCTCACCAGTGCTAAGGCAAGCCACAATAACATTTTTATGATGCGATGATACATATCCAACATATCTATAATTTTTGATTGCTCCATGCTACTTTATCTACTGTTTTGGACTATATTGGGCTTTATTTTCCACTTTTATATTATTTTTGGGACTAACCTATTAACCGGAGGCCCAGCTCAGAATTGCTATTTTTTGCCTATTTTAGTGTTTCGAAGAAACGGAATATCAAATGGAGTCCAAACGGAATGAAACCTTCGGGAAAGTGATTTTCCAACCGAACATGATCCAGGAGACTTGGACCCTACTCCAAGAAGTGCCATAGGCGGTCACGAGGGTGGAGGGCGCGCCCCCTACCTCGTGGGGCCCCTAACGCTCCACCGACGTACTCCTTCCTCCTATATATACCTACGTATTCCCAAACGATCAGAACAGGAGCCAAAAACCTAATTCCACCGCCGCAACCTTCTGTATCCATGAGATCCCATCTTGGGGCCTGTTCCGGAGCTCCGCCGGAGGGGGCATCCACCATGGAGGGCTTCTACATCATCACCATAGCCCCTCCGATGAAGTGTGAGTAGTTTACTTCAGACCTTCGGGTCCATAGCTAGTAGCTAGATGGCTTCTTCTCTCTTTTTGGATCTCAACACAATGTTCTCCCCTCTCTCGTGGAGATCTATTCGATGTAATCTTCTTTTTGCGGTGTGTTTGTTGAGATCGATGAATTGTGGGTTTATGATCCAGTATTATCTATGGAAAATATTTGATTCTTCTCTGAATTCTTTTATGTATGATTGAGTTATCTTTGCAAGTCTCTTCGAATTATCCTTTTTGGTTTGGCCAACTATATTGGTAGTTCTTGCAATGGGAGAAGTGCTTAGCTTTGGGTTCAATCTTGCGGTGTCCTTACTCAGTGACAGAAAGAGTTGCAAGGCACGTATTGTATTGTTGCCATCGAGGATAACAAGATGGGGTTTTTATCATATTGCATGAATTTATCCCTCTACATCATGTCATCTTGCTTAAGGCGTTACTCTGTTTTTAACTTAATACTCTAGATGCATGCTGGATAGCGGTCGATGAGTGGAGTAATAGTAGTAGATGCAGAATCGTTTTGATCTACTTGTTTTGGACGTGATGCCTATATACATGATCATTGCCTAGATATACTCATAACTATGCTCAATTCTGTCAATTGCTCAACAGTAATTTGTTCACCCACCGTAGAATATTTATGCTCTTGAGAGAAGCCACTAGTGAAACCTATGGCCCCCGGGTCTATTCTCATCATATCAATCTCCATTACTTTATTTACTTGCTTTGTTTTTACTTTGCCTTTTACTTTTTACTTTGCATCTATCTATGAAAAATACCAAAAATATTATTTATCATCTCTATCAGATCTCACTATCGTAAGTGACCGTGAAGGGATTGACAACTCCTAATCGCGTTGGTTGCGAGTTGCTATCGTTTTGTGTAGGTACGAGGGACTTGTGCGTGGTCTCCTACTGGATTGATACCTTGGTTGTCAAAAACTGAGGGAAATATTTACGCTACTTTGCTGCATCATCCTCTCCTCTTCGGGGAAATCCAACGCAGTGCTCAAGAGGTAGCAAGAAGAATTTCTGGCGCCATTGCCGGGGAGGCTCACGCAAGCAAGTCAACCATACAAAGTACCCATCGCAATCCCTATCTCTCGCATTACATTATTTGCCATTTGCCTCTCGTTTTCCTCTCCACCACTTCACCCTTGCCGTTTTATTCGCCCTCTCTTTCCCAATCTCCTCCTCTCTTTCCCATTTGCCTTGTTACCATCCGCTTGTTTGCTCGTGTGTTAGTTTGCTTGCTTGTCGTTATGTCTAAAATTGGGAAATTATTGCCGACATGGGCGATAATAATATCATGGAAAATTCTGAAGCTCCTGCTGAAGAATCCCCTACCTATCATACAAAAAGATTTCGAATCGGTAGTGGTAATATTATTGGAAAAGGAGTTATTCAAGATTTCTTTACTTGTGCCGGTGCTTTGCCCTCTATGGGCAGTTCTATTCTTCATAGAACCAATAGTCTTGCTGATGCCATTGCCATGCTTATCGTTGAACTTGAAAGGCAATTTATGCATATGCACCCTTCTATACAAAAGATTTTCCTAGAATTTTCTAATATCGAACACTCCTCTGTTAAGCGTGCTGCTACTATCTTTTTGGCTTATGAATTCAGATTTATAATAAAAGAGGCCAAAGAAATCTTTGCACATTATAGGGTGGACGCTGGCCGTCCTCCCATAGAATCTATCCTCTTTGATCAAGAAGAAATTATGCGTTTTCAATCTCTTGATTATGTTGCTTTCAATGAAAACCTTAGAAAACACGTGCCAACCAATATTTTAATTGATAGAATCTCTGAACTTAATGATGATTTGGCTATTTGAAATAATGAGTTAGGATACTCTCTTGAGTGTAGACTCACAAGGTTCTGTCAAAAGAACGCTTATAATGATGAATTGGTTGTGCATTATGAAGGGCCGAAAGAGGAACCTATACCTCCTAAAATTGATCTTGGGGATTTTTGCCCTATTAAATTTAGCCCTTTTGATTACTTTTGGTTACCTCAAAGAAAACTTTCTGCCGAACGTAGAGAATATGAAATGAGTTTCACCGATCTATCTTATTACTACGGCACTACCTAGATCTATCCTTGCTTTTATGCCTAGCTAGGGGCGTTAAACGATAGCGCTTGTTGGGAGGCAACCCAATTTTATTTTGTGTTTTTGTTTTTGCGTCTGTTTAGGAGTAAATAATCCATATACCTTCTGTTTGGATGTGGTTTTATGTTTTAATTAGTGTTTGTGCCAAGTAGAACCTATAGGATAACCTACGATGATAGTTGATTTGATTCTGCTGAAAAACAGAAACTTTGCGCGCACGAATATAATTTTGTTAAATCACAGGAACGTATTTTTGTGTTGATTCTTTTTGATGCTGTTCAATAAAGAAATTTTCCAGGACTTCCTATTTTGGTAGAATGTTTTGGGTTCCAGAAGTTTGCGTTAGTTATAGATTGCTACATACTGTTCTGTTTTTGACAGATTCTGTTTTACGTGTGCTGTTTGCTTATTTTGATGAATCTATGGCTAGTAAAATAGTTTATAATCCATAGAGAAGTTGGAATACAGTAGGTTTAACACCAATATAAACAAAGAATGAGTTCATTACAGTACCTTGAAGTAGTCTTTTGTTTTCTTTCTCTAACGGAGCTCACGAGATTTCTGTTGAGTTTTGTGTTGTGAAGTTTTCAAGTTTTGGGTGAATTCTTTTGATGGATTATGGAACAAGGAGTGGCAAGAGCCTAAGCTTGAGGATGCCCATGGCACCCCCAAGATAATCCAAGGAAACCAAAAAGTCAAAGCTTGGGGATGCCCCGGAAGGCATCCCCTCTTTCGTCCACTTCCATCGGTAATTTACTTGGAGCTATTTTTTATTCACCACATGATATGTGTTTTGCTTGGAGCGTCTTGTATTATTTGTGTCTTTGCTTGTTAGTATACCACAATCATCCTTGCTGTACACACCTTTTGGGACAGCCATACATGAATTGGAATTTGTTAGAATACGCTATATGCTTCACTTATATCTTTTGAGCTTGATAGTTTTGCTCATAGTACTTCACTTATATCTTTTGAGCGTGATAATTTTTGCTCTACTGCTTCACTTATATCTTTTAGAGCATGGTGGTGGATTTGTTTTAAAGAAACTATTTGATCTCGCATGCTTCACTTAGATTATTTTGAGAGTCATTAATAGCATGGTAATTTGCTTAATGTTAATATACTTGGTGTTCAAGATATGTGAAACTTTCTTTTGAGTGTGTTGAATACTAAGATAAGTTTGATGCTTGATAATTGTTTTGAGATATGGAGGTGATAATATCGAAGTCGTGCTAGTTGGGTGATTATGATTTGAGAAATACTTGTGTTGAAGTTTGCAAGTCCCGTAGCATGCACGTATGGTTAAAGTTGTGTAACAAATTTGAAACATGAAGTGTACCTGGCTTGTGCATCCTTATGAGTGGCGGTCGGGGACAAGCGATGGTCTTTTCCTACCAATCTATCCCCCTAGGAGCATGCACGTAGTACTTGATTTTGATGGCTTCTATATTTTTGCAATAAGTATATGAGTTCTTTTGACTAATGTTGAGTCCATGGATTATACGCACTCTCTCCTTTCCGCCTTTGCTAGCCTCTTCGGTACCGTGCACTGCCCTTTCTCACCTTGAGAGTTGGTGCAAACTTCGCCGGTGCATCCAAACCCCGTGATACGATACGCTCTATCACACATAAACCTCCTTATATCTTCCTCAAAACAGCAACCATACCTACCTATCATGGCATTTCCATAGCCATTCCGAGATATATTGCCATGCAACTTCCACCATCATCATCATGACATACATTACTTTTGTCATATTGCCATTGCATGATCATGTAGTTGACATCGTATTTGTGGCAAAGCCACCATGCATTATTTTCCACACATGTCACTCTTGATTCATTGCACCATCCCGGTACACCGCCGGAGGCATTCATATAGAGTCATATCTTGTTCTAAGTTTCGAGTTGTAATCCTTATGTTGTAATCAATAGAAGTGTGATTATCATCATTATTAGAGCATTGCCCAAATAAAAAAAGAGAAAGGCCAAAATAAAAAAAGAAAGGCCCAAAAAAAAGAAAATAAAGAAAAGGGCAATGCTACTATCTCTTTTTCCACACTTGTGCTTCAAAGTAGCACCTTGTTCTTCATGTAGCGAGTCTCATATATTGTGCTTCAAAGTAGCACCTTGTTCCTCATGTAGTGAGTCTCATAAAGTTGTCCTTTTCATACTAGTGGGAATTTTTCATTATAGAACTTGGCTTGTATATTCCTACGATGGGCTTCCTCAAATGCCCTAGGTCTTCATGAGCAAGCGAGTTGGATGCACACCCACTATTTCTTTTGTTGAGCATTCTTAGCTCTAGTGCATCCGTTGCATGGCAATCCCTACTCCTCATGTTGACATCAATTGATGGGCATCTCCATAGCCCATTGATTAGCCTCGTCAATGTGAGACTTTCTACTTTTTTGTCTTCTCCACACAATCACCATCATCATATTCTATTCCACCCATAGTGCTATATCCATGGCTCACGATCATATATTGCGTGAAGGTTGAAAAAGTTTGAGATTATTTAAGTATGAATCAATTGCTTGGCTTGTCATCGGGGGTATAGAAGTCGGGAACATCTTTGTGTGACGAAAATGAAGCATAGCCTAACTATATGATTTTGTAGGAATGAACTTTCTTTTGCCATGTTATTTTGAGAAGACATGATTGCTTTTATTAGTATGCTTGAAGTATTTTTATTTTTGTGTCAATATGAACTTTTGTCTTGAATCTTTTGGATCTGAATATTCATGTCACAATTAAGAAGATTTACATTGAAATTATGCCAAAGTATCACTCCGCATCAAAAATTCTTTTTTATCATTTACCTACTCGAGGACGAGCAGGAATTAAGCTTGGGGATGCTTGATACGTCTCCAACGTATCTATAATTTTTGATTGCTCCATGCTACTTTATCTACTGTTTTGGCCTATATTGGGCTTTATTTTCCACTTTTATATTATTTTTGGGACTAACCTATTAACCGAAGGCCCAACCCATACTTGCTATTTTTTGCCTATTTTAGTGTATCGAAGAAACGGAATATCAAAAGGAGCCCAAATGGAATGAAACCTTCGGGAACGTGATTTTCCAACCGAACGTGATCTAGGAGACTTGGACCCTACTCCAAGAAGTGCCATAGGTGGTCACGAGGGTGGAGGGCGCCCCCCCCCCTGGGCAGGCCCCCTACCTTGTGGGCCCCCTGACGCTCCACCGACGTAATTCTTACTCCTATATATACCTACGTATCCCCAAACGATCAGAACAGGAGCCAAAAACCAAATTCCAGCGCCACAACCTTCTGTATCCACGAGATCCCATCTTGGGGCCTGTTCCAGAGCTCCGCCGGAGGGGGCATCCAGCACGGAGGGCTTCTACATCATCACCATAGCCCCTCCGATGAAGTGTGAGTAGTTTACTTCAGACCTTCGGGTCCATAGCCAGTAGCTAGATGGCTTCTTCTCTCTTTTTGGATCTCAATACAATGTTCTCGCCCTCTCTCGTGGAGATCTATTCGATGTAATCTTCTTTTCGCGGTGTGTTTGTTGAGACTGATGAATTGTGGGTTTATGATCCAGTATTATCTATGGAAAATATTTGATTCTTCTCTGAATTCTTTTATGTATGATTGAGTTATCTTTGCAAGTCTCTTCGAATTATCCTTTTTGGTTTGGCCAACTAGATTGGTAGTTCTTGCAATGGGAGAAGTGCTTAGCTTTGTGTAACATCCCAAATTTTCAATTTGGAATGTTATACATTAGATCATCATGCATTACATATTTTCTTGCATTTTGTTGATCCTAGAAATTTCACGCAATTCAAGGACCCACAGAGAGAGTTGGAGGTTTCGAAATTTTCATATTTGAGTTCTCTCAAATTTTGAAAAAGAGGATCATTTGGATTTATTTATTTTATCTTCAAATATTTTTCCAATATCAAAAATAAGAGAGGGAATAATATGACTTTCCCAAAATTTAGGAAAAATGAAGATTTAATAAATAAATCAAATTTTGGATTTTCTCGGAGTTTATTTGCCTTAGGGAAAAATGCGTATTTTCAAAAATTTGCATTTTAGGCCCCGAGTAAAAGTTCATTTTGATCGGCTCATTTTTAGGAGTCGGGGAAAATTTACTTTGTTAATTTTGGAGTCCGGTAGATTTTATTTTCTGTGTTTTTCTGCGCGCGAAACCGATTTAAAAAAAAACTGTAGCGCCTTGGGCCAAAGGCCCAAGCCACCAGCCGCCGGCCGGCCAGGAGGCCAAGGCCACCGCGCACGTGCGCGAGCACCAGGGAGCCGCCGCCCCTTGCCTGTACCGAATCCTAAAAGGATTCTAGGGTGCCCCCTTGCCTCTTTTTCCTTATTTCGTTATTCCGTTTTTGTTCCTAGGATTCCTAATCCTAGTCTAATTCCTAGATCCCTCCTCCAAGCAAAACCCACCACTCCCCAATATAAATACCCAAGCACCCCCCCTCAAACACATCAAACCAAAGCCCTCTCCTCTCCGCAGCAGCAGCAGCGCAGCACCTCCGCCGCCGCCGCCGCCCTACGCCACCACCGCCGCCGCCCCACACCCGCGCCGCCGCCGCCGCTTGCCACCGCCGCCGCCGCCCAACGCCGCCGCCGCCGGAGCCCCTCGCCTCTTCGAGGTACTAGCCCTGCGCCGCGTCACTTCTTTCCCGTCGGTTCAGTTTTTCTCGTAAACCGTTCCGGTTTTCTAGATCGGTTTTCGTTTCGGTTTTCTTCCCGAAACCCTAGATCGGCTTTTCTTGCCAGTTTTTCTTTCCGGTTTTGTTTAGAGAGCGATCGCCGGACCGTTCGTCTTAACGAACGTGATCATCGGTTAGCCTCGGTTAATGGACCTCCGTTCGTTCAACCGTTCATCGTTCGTCGTTTTCTTTTAGTCGGATTTATTCCGCTATTTTTCTGATAGCGATTTTAGATCCGATTTTCTTTCTAGTCTATCTTCTCGCTCGTTTATCGGAATCAGGTGATTCAAGCGCCTGGAGTTTCGTCTCGAAACCGCCGTTCTGACTAACCAACTTAAACTAAGTTTTGCTACTGTAAAATTTGACCTAGTTACAACTTTCTAGAACCGAGTTGTTTTCTCTCGCCGTTTGATTTTCGTTGCTTATTCGATTTGATTCTTTTGCAACCAGGGTTCTTAAGTTGAACTCTCTGGTTAGATCTTTTATTTGAGTTTTACCTGTGCATTAGATGAGTACTTATTGTATGCTTGTTGTTTGTCTGCGATAGATCACCCGGAGTGCGCCGCTTGTTACTTCGAATCTCTAGGTTTCGCGGATCATCAGCAAGGCAAGTAACACTTGATCATACCTTTTCTACTACCCAGTTTTATTGCATTAGATCAATCCTCACACATTGCATTGATTAGGATCTAATTATATTGTGGGATGGGAAGTAGATGAGGTAGTACCTATTACCTGTTGTACTTATGAAACCTTTGGGAGTTACTTCTACGTTTGCTTATTATGCCATGCTATGCTAGTAGACGTGGATTGGGTGAGTGAATATCCATGACAGATGTGAGATTGTTAAATTAATGGTTTATCTAAGGTGGCAACTTAAATACACATCTGGGTGGATTGAGGCACCTGGGGTTACCAGGACTTGCCTGTTTTTTTTGGAAATCCCGGGGGTACCGTGTGATTTTCCTATGGACCGCCACCCAGGCTCAAAGGGATCATAAGATAATTCATACTAGTAACTTACGTGTGCAGCCACAAGCCATTATGGGCTCTGGCATAGTTGACTAAGTTGTGCGAACTCTTATAGTGGTGGACTAGCAGATGTAGGGGATGTAGGTGTACGGGTCCACCCATCGTAAGGTGCTAGCGCTTCTGAAAGACTGTGTCTCGGTCATCCGTTTCTCAAACACCATGTAGTGCGAGAAACCAAACGGAGGCGATCGAGTCTTGTGGGGAAAAGTGCGCAAACCTCTGCAGAGTGTACAAACTAATCATGATTAGCCGTGTCCCCGGTTATGGACATCTTGAGTATCTAGTACTTGAATATTCTATTGAATCTCATCACTGTTACTCTAATTTAATATTGATGGGTTTGTTAATGAGTATTTTTATTTGGGATTGAGGATGCTGTCAACCATTCTCAATGTTTAACAACCACCATGATAGTTAAATAAATTTATTCCTTTGTAGTAGGGAAAAACTGGCTTTATGCAAAAACTGTAACCATAGAGCTTTCCACCAGCCAAATATGCATGTAGTATAGGCTTATTGTTCATCATTCTCTATGTGTTACTTTGCCAGCATATTCCATGTGCTGACCCGTTTTCGGGCTGCAACTTTCATGTTGCAGACTTTTCAGGCGACGAGTAAGGTGCTTTTAGGTCGTGGTTCTATACTCAGTGATGCCGTTGGAGTTGATGGACTCACTTATCTTCCAAGTCTTCCGCTGTTATCGTTATTAGATGGCCTTAAGCCATGATTATTGTAATAAGTCCTCTTTTGGACAAACGATGTAATAAGTGTGTGATTGCTACTCTGTTATAAATCCTTCGAAGTACTGTGTGGTGTCAGCATTACTGATCCAGGGATGACACCGGAGCACAGAGACTTGACTATCTGAGGTCGGGTCGCTACAGAGATGGTATGAGAGCACACGCTGACTGTAGGACACGACCACTAAGTTAAAGCCATAGATCACTATTCTCTTCTCATTTTCTAACTCCTCATCTTTTCTACTCTTTTAGGATGACGGACGCGAAGATCAAGTACGCCCAACCGGATGAAGGCACACCTTTTGGATCCCACTTGAAGGAAGTCGCCAAGTACCTAAACATTGGACTACCAAGCTTCATCGGGACTTTCAACGCCACTCTGCCTGAAGAGGAGCACTGGAATATTCAAGCTCATGTTCCGGGAAGAACATTTGCGCCAATCACGAAGCCCATAGATAGTGTTTTCAGTGCACCAACCTGGAGTCTGGGAAAGAGCATGGCAGCTCATATCACCATGGGACGCATTGGAGAAGTTTATCAGGAAGAACTCAAGGACACTATCTACCAGATTTGCGGACGCAAGAATGAAGATTGGGAGATAGTCAGCACCAAGAAGGATAGATCCATTGCAGCTTTCATCCAGGAGTTAAACCAGCACATTCGACGCCAGGAGAACCAGATGTGCAATGATATGATAGAGTTGAAGAATGCGAAGGGAAGGATCATCGAACTTGAAGGAGAGCTGAAGTCTAAACGCAAGGAATACATGGACGATATCGTAGTTGTGGCAAGGCACAACAGCGATCTTAAGTGCGAGATTGCAGAACTCAAGAAGAAGTTGGAGCTCAAGAATGAAGAAAAGTACGTCGATTGTTCGAGCAACTACATCATCATCGACGACACCGATTCGGATCCAAGTGAACCTGACTTTGAAGACGAAGCTGGAGCAGACATCATGGAGTCTTCCACCGGTTCAAATTAATAGATGACCACCATATATTAGTAGCATTCCCTCCATGTAAACATTATAGTACACGCACTTTTTGCGATAGTTTATACCGTTGTATGCCCTTTGTTTGAATGAATGAAGTGATTTTGTGTGCATTTGTCTCATGAGCATTTGGGTAGTGTTTTTCTCCTTAGACCTCACTCTAGTCTTAATTTCTCGTCTTTTCTAAACCCTTGAGATGCCTCCGAGATGCGACCCCGAGTTTGTTTTCCCGCCAGAGATCACTTAGTTGATTCAGCAGCAGAATACTTTGATTCAGACATTGGTGCAGAACCAAGGCAACAACAACAACAACCCACCACCACCACCACCCGCGGATCACTTGACTCGTTTCCTTAGGCTGAATCTGCCGGTGTATTCCAGTAGCACCGAGCCGATTGTAGCAGATGATTGGCTCCGCAAGATAGGAAGGGAGTTGACCACTGCAGGATGCACAGATGGTGAGAAGGTGAAGTTTGCTGCACATCAGTTTGACGGACCCGCAGCAGCATGGTGGGAGAATTTCATAGCCACTTACCCAGTAGACATTGTCACATGGGATCAGTTTCATCAAGCTTTCCGCATTGCCCATGTTTCAGCAGGAGCTATGGCCATGAAGAAGCGTGAGTTTCGCAACTTACGCCAAGGAGGAAGGACTGTTGGCCAGTATGTGGATGATTTTAGTAAGTTAGCACGTTATGCCCCAGATGACGTTGCTACAGATGCAGCTAAGCAGGAGAAGTTTCTGGAAGGACTAAATGATGAGTTAAGCATGCAGTTGATGGTAGCAAGATTCAATAACTACTAGGAGTTGGTAGACCGCGCCCTCATGATTGAAGGAAAGCAGCAGCAAATTGAGAACCGCAAGAGGAAGTATGGACAGGGGAAGTATAACTCTGGAGCCCAGCAGAAGCCCCATTATACACCTAGACCGGGAGTTCAGTTTCAGCATACCCATGGAGGAGGTAGTTTGCACAACCATAATGGCCACAAGAATGGTAATGGGAATGGAGGAAGCAACGGACAGAACAGGACCACACCATCTACCCCAGCCAAGAAAGACCTGAGCCATGTCACCTGTTACAAGTGTTCCAAGACCGGACATTATGCAAATGACTGTCCCGAAGGCCAAGGTGGAAATGGAAGCTCTGGAAAGAAGCCAAACCCTTTCAACAGGGGACAGGTGAACCACATTGATGTGGAGGAGGTTGAAGCTCAGCCCGATGCAGTAATCGGTAAGCTTTTGGTTAAGTCATTTACTGCACTTGTTCTTTTCGATACTGGTGCATCACATTCATACATATCAAGGGGATTTGTAGAAAAGTATAGCCTGCCCACTAAGCTTCTTATGACACCTATGTTAGTAAGCTCATCAGGAGCAGAGTACATGGCCAGACAAGGATGTTTTCAAGTGCCATTGAGTATAGGAAGGCATGTATTCCCAACAGATTTGATCATTCTAGAATCCCAAGGTTTGGATGTGATTCTCGCTATGGATTGGCTGTTGATGTATGGAGGAAACATCGATTGCGCAAGTAAGACAATTTTGCTCATGACACCCGAAGGAAGAAGGATCAAGTATGTATCACGACATGGACCAAAGAGGAATCAAGTAAATTGCTTATCAGGAGTTGTGCAGGAAGAGGTGCCAGTGGTGAAGGATTATCCTGATGTATTTCCTGAGGAATTGCCAGGAATGCCACTGGATAGAGACATTGAGTTTTTGATTGAGCTTTTGCCAGGAACAGGCCCTATATCGAAGCGACCATACAGGATGCCCGCACAGGATTTGGCGGAAATCAAGAAGCAGATTACGGAGCTATTGGATAAAGGGTATATACGCCCAAGTTCTTCACCTTGGGGATCACCCGTACTTTTAGTGGAGAAGAAGGATGGATCGTTAAGGATGGTTGTTGATTACCGTGGATTGAATGCAGTAACAATCAAGAACAAGTACCCACTACCAATGATAAATGATCTATTTGATCGATTGCAAGGAGCTAAAGTGTTTTCCAAGATCGATTTGCGATCAAGGTACCATCAGTTGAAGATTCGAGAGCAGGACATACCTAAGACAGCATCTACCACAAGATATGGACTGTATGAGTATACCGTTATGTCATTTGGATTGACTAACCCACCTGCCTATTTTATGAACCTGATGAACAAAGTGTTTATGGAGTTTTTGGATAAGTTCGTCGTGGTGTTCATTGATGATATTTTGGTTTGCTCGAAGAATGAAGAGGAACATAAAGAACATTTGCGATTGGTATTGGAGAAGCTGAGGGAACATCAGTTATATGCCAAGTTCAGCAAATATGAGTTTTGGCTAAAGGAAGTTGGATTTCTTGGACATGTTATATCTGGAGAAGGTATAGCAGTTGACCCCACAAAGGTTGAGACCGTAACCAAATGGGAAGCACCAACGACCGTTGGAGAGATCCGGAGTTTTCTTGGACTTGCAGGATACTACCGGAGATTCATTGAGAATTTCTCAAAGATTGCAAAGCCTATGACGGAGTTGCTGAAAAAGGATACTAAGTTCATATGGACTAAGGATTGTGAGGCAAGTTTCCAGGAGTTGAAGAAAAGATTGGTTACCTCACCAGTGTTAATTTTGCCAGATCAGACCAAGGATTATGAGGTGTATTGCGACGCTTCACGTCGAGGACTTGGAGCAGTGCTAATGCAGGAAGGAAGAGTTGTTTCATATGCTTCACGACAACTAAAACCTCATGAATTAAATTATGCCACACATGATTTGGAGTTAGCAGCCGTAGTGCATGCATTGAAGACATGGAGACATTTCCTCATTGGAAATCATTGTGAAGTGTACACGGATCACAAGAGTTTGAAGTACATTTTCAGGCAGAAGGAGTTAAACCTTAGACAAAGGAGATGGTTGGAACTCATCAAGGATTATGACATGAGATTGCATTATCATCCCGGAAAGGCTAATGTAGTAGCTGACGCATTGAGCCATAAGAGCCATGTCAACACGCTGATGACGGGAGAGATACCAAATGAGTTAGTAGAAGATCTTCGTGAGCTATGTTTGGAAATAGTTCCGAGAGGCTATGTAGCAGCATTGGAGATTCAGTCTACCTTGATGGATAAAATCAGAGAAGCTCAGAAAAAGGACAAAGAGATCGCGGATATAAAGAAGAAAATGAGCGAAGGAAAAGCAAAGGGATTTCGTGAGGATGAGCATGATACCCTATGGTTTGAGGACCGCGTATATGTGCCAAATGATCCGGAGATCAGGAAGTTGATTCTGCAAGAGGCACATGATTCACCCTATTCGATTCACCCAGGAAATACCAAGATGTATTTGGATTTGAAGGAAACATTCTGGTGGACCGGAATGAAGAAAGGATATTGCAGAGTATGTAGCAGTTTGTGATGTATGTCAGAGAGTAAAGGCAGAACATAAGAAGCCAGCAGGATTGTTGCAACCATTGCCGATACCCGAATGGAAGTGGGATAAACTAGGCATGGATTTCATCACAGGTTTGCCAAAGACTCATTCAGGCTATGACTCGATTTGGGTTATAGTCGACCGCTTGACGAAGGTAGCGCATTTCATTCCAGTCAAGACTACCTATAGCAGTGCTAAGCTGGCAAAGATATACATGGCCAGAATTGTGTGTTTGCACGTAGTTCTGAGGAGTATCGTATCAGATAGAGGAACCCAATTTACCTCAAAGTTTTGGAATCAGTTGCATGAAACATTGGGAACCAGGCTGGAATTCAGTACAGCTTTTCACCCACAGACAGATGGACAGACTGAGAGAGTCAATCCGATTTTGGAGGATATGCTGAGAGCTTGTGCACTAGATTATGGATCTAGTTGGGACGATAATTTGCCATATGCAGAGTTTTCTTATAACAACAGTTACCAAACCAGCTTGAAGATGGCACCTTTCGAAGCTTTATACGGAAGAAGGTGCAGGATACTGTTGTCATGGGACGAAGTTGGAGATCGTCAGTTGTTTGGGCCAGATTTGATTAAAGAGTCTGAACAGAAGGTTAAGTTGATTCGCGATAGGCTCAAGGTAGCCCAATCCAGACAGAAGAGCTATGCAGATTCAAAACTCAAGGCGATAGAATACGAAGTTGGAGACAGAATTTATCTTAGAGTATCCCCACTTCGAGGAGTTAAGCGTTTTGGAGTTAAAGGAAAGTTAGCACCACGTTTCGTTGGACCGTATAAGATTTTGCAACGCATGGGAGAAGTTGCTTATAAGTTGGAATTACCAGAAGGACTGTCAGGAGTTCATGACGTATTCCATGTTTCTCAGCTGAAGAAATGTCACGCCGAGATGGCAGAGGTACCGCTAAGAGATACAGTGCCGCTTGAAGCAATTCAGTTGAAGGATGATTTGACATATGAGGAGAAACCAGTCAGGATTCTCGAACACGCCAGCAGGGTTACTCGCAGCAAGGTTATCAAGTTTTGCAAGGTTCAGTGGAGCCACCACACTGGGGATGAAGCCACCTGGGAGACAGAAGAAGATTTGCTCAAGGACCACCCTCACCTATTTTCTAGCCTACCCGAATCTCGAGGGCGAGATTCATCTTAAGGGGGGTAGGTTTGTAACATCCCAAATTTTCAATTTGGAATGTTATACATTAGATCATCATGCATTACATATTTTCTTGCATTTTGTTGATCCTAGAAATTTCACGCAACTCAAGGACCCACGGAGAGAGTTGGAGGTTTCGAAATTTTCATATTTGAGTTCTCTCAAATTTTGAAAAAGAGGATCATTTGGATTTATTTATTTTATCTTCAAATATTTTTCCAATATCAAAAATAAGAGAGGGAATAATACGACTTTCCCAAAATTTAGGAAAAATGAAGATTTAATAAATAAATCAAATTTTGGATTTTCTCGGAGTTTATTTGCCTTAGGGAAAAATGCGTATTTTCAAAAACTTGCATTTTAGGCCCCGAGTAAAAGTTCATTTGTTTTAGCTCATTTTTAGGAGTCGCGCGAAACCGATTTAAAAAAAAACTATAGCGCCTTGGTCCAAAGGCCCAAGCCACCAGCCGTCGGCCGGCCAGGAGGCCAAGGCCACCGCGCACACGCGCGAGCGCCAGGGAGCCACCGCCCCTTGCCTGTACCAAATCCTAAAAGGATTCTAGGGTGCCTCCTTGCCTCTTTTTCCTTATTTCGTTATTCCGTTTTTGTTCCTAGGATTCCTAATCCTAATCTAATTCCTTGATCCCTCCTCCAAGCAAAACCCACCCCTCCCTAATATAAATACCCAAGCACCCCCCTCAAACACATCAAACCAAAGCCCTCTCCTCTCCGCAGCAGCAGCAGCGCAGCACCACCGCCGCCGCCGCCGCCCTACGCCACCACCGCCGCCGCCCCACACCCGCGCCGCCGCCGCCGCTTGCCACCGCCGCCGCCGCCCAACGCCGCCGCCGCCGGAGCCCCTCGCCTCTTCGAGGTACTAGCCCCGCGCCGCGTCACTTCTTTCCCCTTGGTTCAGTTTTTCTCGTAAACCGTACCGGTTTTCTAGCTCGGTTTTCGTTTCGGTTTTCTTCCCGAAACCCTAGATCGGTTTTTCTCGCCGGTTTTTCTTTCCGGTTTTGTTTAGAGAGCGTTCGCCGGACCGTTCGTCTTAATGAACGTGATCATCGGTTAGCCTCGGTTAATGGACCTCTGTTCGTTCAACCGTTCATCGTTCGTCGTTTTCTTTTAGTCGGATTTATTCCGCAATTTTTCTGATAGCGATTTCAGATCCGATTTTCTTTCTAGTCTATCTTCTCGCTCGTTTATCGGAATCAGGTGATTCAAGCGCCTGGAGTTTTGTCTCGAAACCGCCGTTCCGACTAATCAACTTAAACTAAGTTTTGCTACTGTAAAATTTGACCTAGTTACAACTTGCTAGAACCGAGTTGTTTTCTCTCGCCGTTTGATTTTCGTTGCTTATTCGATTTGATTCTTTTGCAACCAGGGTTCTTAAGTTGAACTCTCTGGTTAGATCTTTTATTCGAGTTTTACCTGTGCATTAGATGAGTACTTATTGTATGCTTGTTGTTTGTCTGTGATAGATCACCCGGAGTGCGCCGCTTGTTACTTCGAATCTCTAGGTTTCGCGGATCATCAGCAAGGCAAGTAACAGTTGATCATACCTTTTCTACTACCCAGTTTTATTGCATTAGATCAATCCTCACACATTGCATTGATTAGGATCTAATTATATTGTGGGATGGGAAGTAGATGAGGTAGTACCTATTACCTGTTGTACTTATGAAACCTTTGGGAGTTACTTCTACGTTTGCTTATTATGCCATGCTATGCTAGTAGACGTGGATTGGGTGAGTGAATATCCATGACAGATGTGAGATTGTTAAATTAATGGTTTATCTAAGGTGGCAACTTAAATACACATCTGGGTGGATTGAGGCACCTGGGGTTACCAGGACTTGCCTGTTTTTTTGGAAATCCCGGGGGTACCGTGTGATTTTCCTATGGACCGCCACCCAGGCTCAAAGGGATCATAAGATAATTCATACTAGTAACTTACGTGTGCAGCCACAAGCCATTATGGGCTCTGGCATAGTTGACTAAGTTGTGCGAACTCTTATAGTGGTGGACTAGCAGATGTAGGGGATGTAGGTGTACGGGTCCACCCATCGTAAGGTGCTAGCGCTTCTGAAAGACTGTGTCTCGGTCATCCGTTTCTCAAACACCATGTAGTGCGAGAAACCAAACGGAGGCGATCGAGTCTTGTGGGGAAAAGTGCGCAAACCTCTGCAGAGTGTACAAACTAATCATGATTAGCCGTGTCCCCGGTTATGGACATCTTGAGTATTTAGTACTTGAATATTCTATTGAATCTCATCACTGTTACTCTAATTTAATATTGATGGGTTTGTTAATGAGTATTTTTATTTGGGATTGAGGATGCTGTCAACCATTCTCAATGTTTAACAACCACCATGATAGTTAAATAAATTTATTCCTTTGTAGTAGGGAAAAACTGGCTTTATGCAAAAACTGTAACCATAGAGCTTTCCACCAGCCAAATATGCATGTAGTATAGGCTTATTGTTCATCATTCTCTATGTGTTACTTTGCCAGCATATTCCATGTGCTGACCCGTTTTCGGGCTGCAACTTTCATGTTGCAGACTTTTCAGACGACGAGTAAGGTGCTTTTAGGTCGTGGTTCTATACTCAGTGATGCCGTTGGAGTTGATGGACTCACTTATCTTCCAAGTCTTCCGCTGTTATCGTTGTTAGATGGCCTTAAGCCATGATTATTGTAATAAGTCCTCTTTTGGACAAATGATGTAATAAGTGTGTGATTGCTACTCTGTTATAAATCCTTCGAAGTACTGTGTGGTGTCAGCATTACTGATCCAGGGATGACACCGGAGCACAGAGACTTGACCATCTGAGGTCGGGTCGCTACACTTTGGGTTCAATCTTGCGGTGTCCTTTCTCAGTGACAGAAAGAGTTGCAAGGCACGTATTGTATTGTTGCCATCGAGGATAACAAGATGGGGTTTTTATCATATTGCATGAATTTATCCTTCTACATCATGTCATCTTGCTTAAGGTGTCACTCTATTTTTAACTTAATACTCTAGATGCATGCTGGATAGCGGTCGATGAGTGGAGTAATAGTAGTAGATGCAGAATCGTTTCGATCTACTTGTTTTGGACGTGATGCCTATATACATGATCATTGCCTAGATATACTCATAACTATGCTCAATTCTGTCAATTGCTCAATAGTAATTTGTTCACCCACCATAGAATATTTATGCTCTTGAGAGAAGCCACTAGTGAAACCTATGGCCCCCGGGTCTATTCTCATCATATCAATCTCCATTACTTTATTTACTTGCTTTGTTTTTACTTTGCCTTTTACTTTTTACTTTGCATCTATCTATCAAAAATACGAAAAATATTATTTATCATCTCTATCAGATCTCACTATCGTAAGTGACCGTGAAGGGATTGACAACCCCTAATCGCGTTGGTTGCGAGTTGCTATCGTTTTGTGTAGGTACGAGGGACTTGTGCGTGGTCTCCTACTGGATTGATACCTTGGTTCTCAAAAACTGAGGGAAATACTTACGTTACTTTGCTGCATCATCCTCTCCTCTTCGGGGAAATCCAATGCAGTGCTCAAGAGGTAGCATGCCACTTCAATATTTATGATTTTCATACTTGAACTTATGAATATTGATGTATTTAAATTAGTTATATAATAAATATATTCTGTTATTTGCTTGTTATGTTAAAATACTTGAACTTCAGAATGTTTGAAGTAAGTATTTTTGGCAAGATAAGGAGAACTTAGTTGCAAGTGATAAATAATAATGTGGTCATAGAGTTTGATGAGTATTTTTAATATTATTCTTGCATGAGGTATAATGATGATAATGCTAGAAATGGTTCTGGTATAAGTAAAGTGAGATGCTAACTAGAATGGTAGCATGAGTTTATGATGGCTCCGTAGGAGCGTGGTTGGTGCAGTCTTTGCATGGTTATGTGATGCATATGTTAAGTGATGCATAGTATGGCAGTATGACACCGGTTATTTTCTTTTCACATTAAGTTGAACCTGATTAATAATTCAACTTGAACATGTTGTTGACCGGGTCGTGGTGCCACTGAAACGAGTCTTTCCCAGTGCAACCACATTTGCCGGTATGGGACGGCCTTAATGTGTTTCATTGTCATGCCTCTGGTCGGTAGGCAAGCATAACCTTGTGAGCCCGTTGTTAAGTTAATTTTGGTACCGGATCCTAGAGTGGATCGTGGCCACGACGGTGGTCGAGGTGTCTGGAGGTAGACACGGGGCCACCCAGGACTAGCCGGTGGGGTCTGAGTCGGAAGGGCCGGGAGAGTGTCATGACAATGAAATGGTTTCGTCGGAACGCTGTTGGTCCACCTGAATGGGAGTGCGAGGCCATGGGTTCTGTAGTGTGGGTACAGTGTACTAACCTCTGCAGAGTGTTTTTAATCTATGGATAGCCGAGTCCACGGTTACGGACACGCTCTAAAGTAAGGTACACCATGGGTCAACACTTAATAAATATGCACACTAAATTTCACTAAGGATGGCAGTGAGGTCATCGTGTTGAGTTGGCCATGAGTTGGTCGGGTTGTGATCGCCGTAAGGTCACGGGCCATGAGATGGTCGGGTTGTGATCGCCGTAAGGATCACGAGTGTGTTATGATATTATTATGTTTATTGGTCACATCTGGTAAGCAAGTCGGGAGAATGAGTACTTGTTGAACATAGTCACAGCATGTTGAACATATGGTTGCATTGTTGTTTAAATTGGATAAATATCATAATACTGTCTATCATCATGTTTATGCATATTGTGAGCTTGCAAGTACATTCAATGTACTGAACTGGTGTGTCATGCCAGATTTCAGGAAAGACCCGTTGGAAAGGAGTGCTGTCTGAGTCTAGACCGTGTCCACGTCGGTGTCCTTGTGCTGTGGAGTCCCGCTACGACATTGTTCCGCTATCGAGTAGTTGTCACGATCGAGGCCCCTTTATGTTCACTAAATAATGTACATATTATTCAGCCGCACCGGGTGTGCCGCTTGGCCTCGCTAACTGTTGTAATATGAACTATGTTCCGCTAGCATGAATAAAGCGGTTGTTTTCTGTACCATGTTGGTGTGTGTTGCCAGAAGACAAGGTCTCTGGGCTGGCAATGCATGGTAAACCGGTCGCTCTGAGCCGGGGTGCCACAACGCTTGGTACCAGAGCCGCGCTGACTGTAGGCCACGCTAGACTAAGCCGAGTTAACTGGACGCTAGATACGAGTTGTAGATGAGTGTCGGTAATAACTGTATCTGGTTATTGCATTGCTTACACTGATTATAATTTTCTATGCTAACCTGCTAATGGTTGTGAGTGTAGATGGCTCCGTTGTTGTATCCGTGCCAGTTGCAGCTGATGCTATACACGTTGCCGCATCTCCTTCATAACGTGTGGCGTCGGCTGTACCCTCACGGAGACAATCCATTCTATCGTGTGTACCGGGAGCGCCTAGCTGACTCAGTGTATGAGTATCATGCCATGGTTACTCTGCACACCAGTTCCGATTCCGTCTCTTACACTCGTACCTCTCGTAGCGGCTATGCTTCTTCCGCCTCTTAGGCTGTCCAGTTTGCTGCATTTGAGGTACTTGTTGAGCTCCGCTACAACGAGGTCTGGATGCAGAATCACCCAGGTTTCCATTACTACCCTTCTCTCCACGATAATGGTCGTGTCCGTTTCCCTATCATTGATCTGGAGTCTGATAGTGTAGCTAGCCACCTTTCTCGCTACATCACTGCTAGCTATCTTCTGATCTACGAGCTGGCTCGTGAGCTAAGTCGTGCCTGTACTGCTTTAGCCTCTACTTTAGTCTCTGCTCGCTCAGCCACTACTTCTCCATCTTTGGGATTTATTCCCTACGTTCCTGCCAGATCTAGATCCCCTGTTTCTCTGGTTACTCCCCCGAGTAGCTCGGGCACTGCGACTGCGAGTCCACCTAGTGCTCCTGCCGAGTGGGTTTCACTTCTCACCACTCATGCAGCCCCGATGATCCACCCTCCATCTGCCCCAGAGGGAGAGCCCTCGAGGCAGCGTCGTTGTGTCACTTTTAACCCGGAGGTCTCCGTTAACCCCGTCAGTTCTGGATCTGAGTCCGGTTCAGGAGAGGACCCCGCAGTGCCAGCCGAGCAGTAGAGCTTTCGAGTATTCTTAGTCTTCGGGATGGAGTATGGATGTAGTCGTATGAGTCATGATGTTTCGTTTCTTGTATGAGAGTAGTTGGACCTGGCATGTTGTCATCTTTCATGTATGAGTCTATGTATAATTATGTTGGACATTATTTTATTTGCCGCATTTTCTTCGCCTTTTCGGTTTCGCTTGGTTTTTGTTGCTGGCTTCTCCCCAGTTTTTGTGCTTCTCATCTCAGTTGCGTTGACTTGGGAAAAATCATATTAGGATGATGCGGGAAGGCTGCAGTAGCAACATTCGCGAGGGTTCTCTTGTTTTGGCGTTCCGCACGACAGGCAGGACAATCACCCAAGCTGTACGTTCCACCACCGCCTCCACCGCCAAACCCGCCCTCCACCGAGCAAATTATGCGTTTGTTAGAGGAACGACGAAACAATGACCTAATGGAAATATTCAGAAGTATTCAAGCAATGGTTGGACAGAATGGAAATCAGCCCACCCCTCACTCCAAGCTATCTGATTTTCAAAGGACTAAGCCTCCCAGTTTCAGTCAGGCCGTTGATCCCTTGGATGCAGATGATTGGTTAAGAACTATGGAAAAGAAACTTGAGGTTGCTCGAACTGATGAAGAGGATAAAGTTCCATTTGCAACACATTATCTGGAAGGCGCTGCTGCCATATGGTGGGAAAGTGAGAAAGCCATAGGGACTGAGAATGAAGCAATCACCTGGTCAAGATTTAAGGAGCAATTCCGAAAATATCACATCCCTGCGGGAATTATGAAGACTAAGCAGCGTGAATTTCTCACGCTCCTCCAAGGAAGTCAGTCAGTGGGAGAATATTTGCAGAAATTCAATCACCTATCACATTACTCTCAATATGACGTGGCCACTAAAGAAAGGAAGATGGACCGATTTCTTGGTGGATTAAACCCACAACTGCGCTGTGCTCTCAGTGTGTTCGATTTTCCAGATTTCCAAACTCTGGTGAACAAGGCTTTCATTGCTGAAAGGGAACACAAGCTCGTGTCAGATAATAAGTCCGCCCCTAACGATCACAAGCGCAAGTTTGAGCCCAAGAAGGAAATGCAACCGGTGCAGAAGGTTCGTACCTGGCAGCCTAGTTGGAAACAAAATGTTAACAAGACCACCACCCAAGTCAAGAATGACGTGCTCAACCCAGTTATGGAGAATCATCTGCGCAACAGTTCCTGTTATAGTTGCGGACAAACCAGACATTATGCCAAACAGTGTCCCAAGAACAACCGGACCAATGCTCCGATCAAGCCTCAAATCCATTATTTGGAAGCCGGTCCAAGTCAGCACGACGTCACGGGATACGTTCATCATATTTCAGCCGACGAAGCCCAAGAAAATCTCGAAGTCGTCATTGGTATGTTCCCTGTTAACAACATACCTGCAGTAATTTTAGTTGACTCTGGGGCTTCCCACTCTTTTATTTCTTGGAGTTTTGTTGCCCAAAACAAATTTCCTTGTTCACTTTTGGGCAAGAATATGCTGGTACAAACCCCAGGATCTATTATCCAAAGCAATCTTGTCTGCCGCAATCTGGAAGCTAGTATCAACGGAATCCGTTTCCCAACATCTTTGATACTCATTGAGTCTGATAAATTGGATGTTATCTTGGGTATGAATTGGCTGACTCAGTACCAAGTATGCATAAATTGTGCGACCCGAGAAGTCAACTTGACCGGATAAGATGGATAAGCTACCAAGTTCATTGCTCGTAGAAGCATACCCTCCAAGGAAATGGTTTTTACAGCAATAGCAGAAATGGAAATAATTCCGGTGGTCAGTGAGTTTCCCGATGTATTCCCAGAAGAACTGCCAGGCATACCACCTGACCGAGAGCTTGAGTTTGCAATAGAACTTGTGCACAGAACCACACCAACACACAAGAAATATTATCGAATGTCGTCATCCGAGTTGGTGGAGCTAAAGAAACAACTCGATGAGATGCTCCAAAAAGGATATATCCGCCCCACTTCCTCGCCATGGGGATCACCATCTATTTTTGTGGATAAGAAAGATGGCAACCTTCGTATGTGTGTGGACTACCGACAGTTGAATGATGTCACGATCAAAAACAAATACCCTCTGCCAAGAATTGATGATTTGTTTGATCAGCTCAGTGGAGCCAAGGTATTCTCAAAGATTGATTTGCGGACTGGATATTACCAGCTCAAAATTAAGGAGAATATTCCCAAGACCGCGTTCACCACTCGCTACGGTCTTTATGAATATACCGTCATGTCCTTTGGCCTCACCAACGCCCCCGCCTTCTTCATGCACATGATGAACAAAGTATTCATGGATTTCCTTGATAAGTTCGTGGTCGTCTTCATCGATGATATACTTATTTACTCAAGAAATGAAGAAGAGCATAAAGGACACCTTCGCGCAGTGTTACAACGACTCCGTGAGCACCAATTGTATGCCAAATTCAATAAATGCGAGTTTTGGCTCAAGCAAGTTGGATTCCTCGGGCATGTGCTATCCGCTGAAGGAATAGCCGTGGACCCAAGCAAAGTAAAAGACGTGCTCGACTGGTTGCCACCCGCCACCGTGTCTCAGATCCAGAGTTTTCTTGGATTAGCCAGATACTACTGTCGTTTCATTGAAGGGTTCTCCAAGATTGCTAAGCCCATGATGGAGCTGCTTAAAAGGATAAGAAGTTTGAATGGACATCAGACTGTGAGAAAAGTTTCACCGAGTTAAAGAAACGCTTAACAACTGCGCCAGTATTAACACTGCCAGATATCTACCGCAGCTTTGACGTATATTGCGACGCTTCCCGTCAAGGACTTGGGTGCGTGCTTATGCAAGAGGGCAAGGTAGTAGCTAATGCCTCACGGCAGCTACGACCCCATGAAGGAAATTACCCCACTCATGATTTGGAATTGGCCGCGGTAGTACATGCTTTAAAAATTTGGAGACACTACCTCATTGGAAAAAGGTGACAAATTTTTACCGATCACAAAAGTCTCAAATACATATTTACTCAGCCGGATTTAAATCTCCGTCAGCGAAGATGGCTGGAGTTGGTCAAGGATTATGATCTTGGAATAAATTACCATCCGAGTAAGGCCAACGTGGTTGCCGATGCACTCAGTCGAAAGCCCGTCAGTTTAAACGTCATGTTGGAATCTCTGCCTTCCGAACTTAAAGAAGAAATTGCTCAGCTCAACATAGTCATAGTTGAGGCTGGCCTTGCCAATATTCTGACGGTTACCCCTACTCTTGAGGAAGAAATCTGTAAGGCCCAGTCAGGCAATGCCGATCTGCAGAAACGCATCAAGTCATCCGATTTCTCGAAGGATCAGTGCGGTACCTTCCGATTGAGGGGAAGGACTTGTGTGCCTAATCGAGCTGAACTAAAGCAGAAAATTTTGTCAGAAGCCCACGAATCCTCGTATTCAATCCACCCTGGAGGTACAAAAATGTATGAAGACCTTCGACAAATATTCTGGTGGGATGGAATGAAGAAATACATTGCTTATTTCGTGGCCTGTTGCGACATATGCAACAAAGTTAAGGCAGAACATCAGAAACCAGTGGGACTTCTCCAACCACTGCCCGTGTCACAATGGAAATGGGACGATGTCTGTATGGATTTCATCACAGGATTACCCAGGACCCGACGAGGCAATAATGCGATCTGGGTCATAGTGGATACATTAACCAAGGTGGCCCACTTCCTCCCAGTCAAAACCTCATACCGAGCAGATGACCTTGCCCGACTGTATGTACCCAGGATTGTCAGTTTGCATGGAGTTCCCCGGACCATCACTTCTGACCGAGGTTCACTTTTCACCTCTGCTTTCTAGTCCCGTCTCCATCAGGCCCTCGGAACGGAATTGAAATACAGTACTGCTTATCATCCTCAAACGGATGGGGAAATGGAAAGAGTAAATCAGATACTCTAAGATATGCTCCGAGCCTGTGTTTTGGCCCAAGGACCCCAATGGGAAGATTGCTTGCCGTACGCTGAGTTCTCGTATAACAATGGGTTCCAGACCAGTTTAAAGATGTCACCATATGAAGCTTTGTATGGCCGTAAGTTCCGCACTCCATTAAATTGGTTGCAAACCGGAGACAGCCGTATTTTCAGAACAAATCTCATGCTGGAAGCCGAAAAGCAAGTCAAGGAGATCCGAGACAGATTACAACTGGCCAAATCGCGACAGAAAAGTTATTACGAAGCTAAGCACCGGCAGATCAGTTTTGAACCCGGAGAACATGTCTACCTTCGAGTCACACCCATGAAGGGAATAAACAGGTTCGAAACCCGTGGAAAATTGGCACCCAGGTTTATTGGCCCATTTCCCGTCATGACGCGAGTAGGTGCTGTGGCATATCAGTTGGAGCTGCCCCCTGAACTGTCGGACGTGCACAACATGTTCCACGTTTCACAACTGCGACGGTGCATCTCACCACCCAAGAAAAAGACCAATTTGGCAGAGATAGAACTGGCAAAGGACTTGATCTACGAAGAGAGGCCAGTGAAAATTTTGGATCAGATGGAAAGGGTCACTCGCAGTAAGTCACAAAAGTTTTACAAGGTTCAATGGATGCATCATACCGAGTCAAAATCAACCTGGGAATCAGATGAATTTCTAAGGGCATGTTATCCAGAATGGTTTTCCAAAGCAACCGAATCTCGAGGACGAGATTCATTCTAACTAGGGGAGGTTTGTCACAGTCTGGTTTTTGCCCTCTTTGCTTTGCTTGACTTTTAGCTGAGTTGATTTTGGATTTGGAGTTTTTAATCATTCCATTTGGACTTAATCACTTACGTATCCCTTGATTTTCACCCAAGTGTTCCCTCTCCTCCTCTAAGCCATCATTTCACCCCTGGCCAACCCAACAATATTGCTTGGAATATTCTTCTTAAATGAAAAATATTCATTTTTGCCGCCAAAACCCTAGCTAACTCCTTGAGTTCCAAAGCAACCCAAATTTTTCTTGCCCCAAAAATCCTGAGAAAAATCCCAAATATTCTTTGGACCCTAGGGCACATTTCTGAGCAAAAATATTTCACCACTCTTTGGAGTATTTTGGCTACAGAAAATGAAATCACTTCTGGGCTGAAATGGTAGTTTCCACAACAACTACCTTTTTACTAGCTCCAATGTAGCTGGTTTTCCCTGAGCTTATTTACCTTAGTAAGAGTCAGTAAAACCCCAAAGCTCAGCCCTTGAATCCATGTGGTTTGACCACAGTAACTCCCCAAAGTTTCTGTCCAGTAACTTGACCTCATCACCATTTTACTTCTACTGTACCTGGAACCAAACCGAGCCATGGTAACACTGCAGTTTACCAAGGACTACACGCTAGACATCCTTGTTAGTTTGTAGGTGGCCTGATGTCACGGTCCATGCGGTGACCGTGTTTGTCAGAGCGTGCTGGCATGCCAAACGCGCGCTCTACGCGTCGCCAGTGCCTCTGTGGAGCGCGTGCTCGCTGCTTGGCCAGCCAGAGCGTGTCTCCCCTCGCCACCATGCTCGTCTCCACCCCCATAACTCCATCCTGCTGCTCGCCGAAGCCGGAGCTCGCAGCAGCGAGCACGGGCATGGTCCGGCCAACGGCACAGTGCGCGCGCACTGTGTTCGTCTCTTTCCCCCTTGTGCCTGTGCTCGTCCGCGCCTGCGTACAGTTGATGCGTGACCTCCGTCGCCTTCTCCGTCTCTCTCTGGCACCGTTCATCGCTGGGCGCCGGGGACAGGTGTCCTCCGGCGGAGCCCGAGCCCTCCTCGCCGCCCGCCTATAAAAGCCCCCCTCCGTAGCCTCCTGGAGCATCGCAACTCACCCCCACTCCCTCCTAGAGCCACTAGAAGCCGCAGCCCTGCCGGGCAGGCCGCGGGCTGCCGTCCCCGAGCCGAGCTCGCGGGCGATCCCCTCTAGATCGTTCACGCAGCTTTGGCCACTCCCAAGCCAAGGCGACCCCGCCAGGGCCTCCGCCTCTCCTCCGTGAAGCCAATGCGCCTAGCTAGAGCCCTGGAGCCGCCCCAAGCCGCCGTCTTCTTCAACTCCGGCGACCTCCGCCCTCTGTCACCGCTGGAGAGGTCAAATCCGACGCCGTCCGGCCACCGTTAGCTACGCTACGGGTACGGGCAGGTGCGCAATCTTCTTCTCTGTTGACCCCACCCTCTCGTTTGCCTCCAAGAAGTCTCATCGCCGGCGTGAGCTCCGGCGAATCGCCGTTCCCCTCTGTTTCCCTCTCCCCTCCCTCCAGCCTGACTAGCGGGGTCCGCTAGTTAGCCACTCACTACGCGCGCGAAGCGGTATGAGTGGGGGCACCCCGGGAGAATACGCCTTCGACGTCACCCCCTCTGTTTTCATTTTCTAATTCATTTAAATTCCAGGAGATTTCAAATGGCCATAACTTTTATTCTACAAGTCCAAATGCAGTGATTCTTTTTTGCATCGTGTTCTGTGTCCAAAAATCTAACAACACCGAAAAGATGGGATTTTTCCTTGCTGTCTAGATTTTCTGGCAATTTTCAGAAGGTTTCTTGATATTTTCTTTTTGTGGTTTTGAATATTTTCAGAAGAACCAGCTTGTCTTGAGGATCACCAGGAGCTTTGTGAACCTCACTAGTGCTAAGGCAAGCCACAGTAACATTTTTATGATGCCACTTCAATATTTATGATTTTCATACTAGAACTTATGAATATTGATGCATTTAAATTAATTATATAATAAATATATTCTGTTATATGCTTGTTATGTTAAAATACTTGAACTTCAGAATGTTTGAAGTAAATATTGTTGGCAAGATAAGGAGAACTTAGTTGCAAGTGATAAGTAAATAATGTGGTCATAGAGTTTGATGAGTAGTTTTAATATTATTCTTGCATGAGGTATAATGATGATAATGCTAGAAATGGTTCTAGTATAAGTTAAGTGAGATGCTAACTAGAATGGTAGCATGAGTTGATGATGGCTCCGTAGGAGCGTCGTTGGTGCAGTCTTTGCACGGTTATGTGATGCATATGTTAAGTGATGCATAGTATGGCAGTATGACACCGGTTATTTTCTTTTCAAATTAAGTTGAACCTGATTAATAATTCAACTTGAACATGTTGTTGACCGGGTTGTGGTGCCGCTGAAATGAGTCTTTCCCAGTGCAACCACATTTGGTGGTATGGGACGGCCTTAATGCATTTCATTGTCGTGCCTCTGGTCGGTACTTCAATTTAGGGAAGGTTATGGGCGTGCTGTATCCTGGCCCGGTAGGCAAGCATAGTTGTCACGATTGAGGCCCCTTTATGTTCACTAAATAATGTACATATTATTCAGCCGCACCGGGTGTGACGCTTGGCCTTGCTAAATGTTGTAATATGAGCTATGTTCCGCTAGCATGAATAAAGCGGTTGTTTTCTGTACCATGTTGTTGTGTGTTGCCAGAAGACAAGGTCTCTGGGCTGGCAATGCAAGGTAAACCGGTCGCTCTGAGCCGGGGTGCCACAGTATGGTGGATATGGACTAACGTTGGGGTTTATGGAGTTTGGATGCACAAGCAGTATTCCTGCTTAGTACAGGTGAAGGCTAGAAAGAGACTGGGAAGCGACCAACTGAGAGAGCGACTACAGTCATGAACATGCATTAAAATTAATCAACACCATGTACAAGCATGAGTAGGATATAATCCACCATGAACATAAATATCGTGAAGGCTATGTTGATTCTGTTTCAACTACATGCGTGAACATGTGCCAAGTCGAGCCACTCAATTCATTCAAAGGAGGATACCACCCTATCATACCACATCACAACCATTTTAATAGCATGTTGGCATGCAAGGTAAACCATTATAAACTCCTAGCTAATTAAGCATGGCATAAGAAACTATTAGATCTAATTGTCATTGCAAACATGTTTATTCATAATAGGCTGAATCAGGAATGATGAACTAATCATATTTACAAAAACAAGAGAGGTCGAGTTCATACCAGCTTCTCTCATCTCAATCAGTCCATCATATATCGTCATTATTGCATTTCACTTGCACGGCTGAACGATGTGGATAATAATAATAGTGCATGTGCATTGGACTAAGCTGGAATCTGCAAGCATTCAATTCAAGGGAGAAGACAAGGTAATATGGGATCTTGATTAAATCAACAATCATGCATATGAGAGCCACTAAACATTTTCATTATGGTCTTCTCCTCTCGACCCCCAAAGAAAAGAAAAGAAATAAAACTATTTACACGGGAAAGCTCCCAACAAGCAAAAGAAGAATGAGAAATCTTTTTGGGTTTTCTTTTAATTAATACTACAAGCATGGAAAGTAAACTAACTAATTTTTTGGTTTTTCTTAAGATTTATCAAACACACAAGAAGAAAGCTAGAAAAAGAAATTAAACTAGCATGGATAGTACAATGAAAAAGTATGAGCACCGACAACTAGAATGAGTGTGTGAACATGAATGTAACGTCGGTGAGAAATATGTACTTCCCCAAGCTTAGGCTTTTGGCCTAAGTTGGTCTATGCCCATGGATCATGGCTACTCTCTCCGGTGTACTGAGGAGTGTCATCATATTGCCACTGGCTAGCGATCTCCTCCGGATCCCGCTGATAAGACGATGGATGATAAGGGTCAAGTGGCGGTTCCGGTTCGGGCTCTGGGGCTAATGTTTGGCCCCGGTACGCGTAAACAGCCATCGACAAGACGAGGTAATGGCCTGCAGTTAAATCAAACAAACAGGGCACAGGAAAAATAACAGTCTCACTATGTTTCCTATTAAATCTCAGATTATACAAAAGCATCTTATCATCATTATTAACAATAAACTCATGTGCTACCATGCTCTTATAATCTAGAAAAGTAGGGGCCAGCAGCTTTTTCTCCTTCTCAAAATGCCTAATAGGTATCCTGAAATGTTTAGCAAGGCGTGCAACATAGATACCTCCAAAGATGGGGCCCTTTGTAAGGTTCAAGCTTAATCGTTTAGCAATAATGGCACCCATACTAACAGATTTATCATGGAATAAAGCATGGAACCAAATAATAATATCAGGAACACTAAGGTTTCCATAGTTTCTGCTACCAATTAAGCATCAACTAGCAAATATGGCGAAGTAGTGTAAAACAGGAAAATGTACGCTAGTAATTCTTGCATTGGAAACCTTCCTCGATTCCCCTATAGTAATAGTATCAATAAAACCATCCACATCTTTACAATGTGGTTCCTTTAAGCTACCCTCGAAGGGTATTTTGCAAACCGTGCAAAAATCACATAATGACATCTCCCTAGCCACATCATATGAATGAAAAGCTACTGAAGGAGGTGATTTCTTAGGATAATAGTAGAAGTTTTGCATGAAAGTATTGGTGAGTAAGAGATACTGTTCGATCCGGTCGTGGATGAAGTCGGTGAGGCCCGCATTATCAGCCAAAGAATAAAAGTCATCATAAATCCCGGCTGCTCTCAAGAGATCATCACAAGGCCACTCACACGGCCGTACTTCCGCCACACGAGAAAGATTATACTTGGCCTTTTCTTTCTCCTTAGTTTGTTTATCCTTAGAGCCTTGGCTAGAAGAGCCCCTTAAGAACAATATCTTCATCTTTTTCTGAAAATTTCTGAAATGTTTAGCAACTCAAAATAAAAGTGAATCAAACTCAACAAAACTGATAGGAACTACTCCCACAAGTGCCTAGAGCCTATATCATGCATTAGAATTACTTTGGACCTCCTAAATTTGACATGCAAGCTCAAGAACAGGGTCACCTAGGCAGCAAAAATTTGCAATGAATAAAGCACTAGAACAAAAACTAATTGGACCATTGGAGGAGTCACATACCAAGGAATCTCCCAAAGCGGTTTTGTGAATGGAGCTTTGAGAAAGGAGATCGAAAATGATAGCAACGTGAGCTAGAATTCGTGCTTGAGCTGGATGGTGATTTTTTGGGAGGAAGATGAAGTGTGTGGGTGCAGGAATAAGTGGAGGGGAGCCACCGTGGGCCCACGAGGTAGGGGGCGCGCCCTGAACCTTGGGGCTAGGTGCCAGCTCCCCCTGCTGTGTTGTCAGTGCCAGATATTCTCAAATATTCCAGAAAAAATCATATTAAATTTGCAGGGCATTTGGAGAACTTTTATTTTTGGGTATTTTTTTTATTGCTTGGATAATTCAGAAAACAGACAGATAATACTATTTTTATTTTATTTATTCTAAATAACAGAAAGTAAAAAGAGGGTACAGAAGGTTGTGCCTGCTAATTTCATCCATGTCATGCTCATCAAAAGGAATCCACTAACAAGGTTGATCAAGTCTTGTTAACAACTCATTCCGAATCGCATGGAACCGGAGAAATTTTGAATCGCACTAGGTTACCTCAACGAGGATATGAACGTCCCCAATAATAAGAATATCATATTTCTTCTTGACAGTAAGAAGAGGAAATTCAAAACCTCCAATAATGATAGTTGGAATTTTTCCAATAGAATTGATGCTACGAACTTGAGGTTGTTTCCTCTGAAAGTGTACCATATGCTCATTACCATTAACATGAAAAGTGACATTGCCTTTGTTGCAATCAATAACAGCCCCTGCAGTATTCAAAAAGGGTCTACCAAGGATAATCGACATACTATCGTCCTCGTGATTATCAAGAATAACAAAGTCCGTTAAGATAGTGATGTTTGCAACCACAACATGCACATCCTCACAAATACCAACATGTATAGCAGTTGATTCATCGGCCATTTGCAAAGATATTTCAGTAGGTGTCCACTTATTCAATTCAAGTCTACGATATAAAGAGAGAGGCATAACACTAACACCGGCTCCAAGATCACATAAAGCAGTTTTAACATATTTTCTTTTAATGGAGCATGGTATAGTTGGTACTCCTGGATCTCCAAGTTTCTTTGGTATTCCACCCTTAAAAGTATAATTGGCACGCATGGTGGAAATTTCACCTTCCGGTATCTTTCTTTTATTTTTAATAATATCTTTCATGTACTTAGCATAAGGATTCACTTTAAGCATATCAGTTAAGCGCATACGTAAGAAGATAGGTCTAATCATTTCAGCAAAGTGCTCAAAATCCTCATCATCCTTTTTCTTGGATGGCCTAGGAGGAAAAGGCATGGGTTTCTGAACCCATGGTTCTCTTTCTTTACCGTGCTTCCTAGCAACAGTCTCTCTTATCATAATGTTGATTCTTTGATTGTGGGTTATCAGGATCCACAGCTGGTTCAATCTCTACATCATTATTATTGCTAGGTTGAGCATCAACATGAACATTATCATTAACATGATCACTAGGTTCATGTTCATCAGCAGATTGTGTTTCAGCATCAGAAATAGAAATATCATTGAGATTCTCATGTGTGTCTATAACAGGTTCACTAGAAGCATGCAGAGTCCTATCATTTTTCTTTTTCTTCTTTTTAGAAGGACTAGGTGCATCTACATTATTTCTTTGAGATTCTTGCCCAATTCTCTTAGGGTGGCCTTCAGGATACAAAGGTTCCTGAGTCATTTTACCAGTTCTAGTAGCCACTCTAACAGCAAAGTCATGATTACTATTTAATTCATGAAGCAAATCACTTTGAGCCTTAAGTACTTGTTCTGCTTGAGTGGTAACCATAGAAGCATATTTACTAATGAGTTTAAGTTCGCCTTTAACTCTAGCCATATAATCACTCAAGCGTCCAATCATGAAAGAATTACTCTTTAATTCTCTATCAACATATGCATTGAAATTTTCTTGTCTAGCCATAAAGTCATCAAATTCATCCAAGCATTGGCTAGCAAACTTAGTAGACGGGATTTCAACCTTATCATATCTATAGAGAGAATTTACCTTTACTACCTATGTCGGGTTATCAAGACAATGTGTTCTTCAATAGGTGGTAAATTAAGACCATGTATTTCTTCAACAGGAGGTAAATTCTTAACATCTTTAGCTTTAATACCTTTTTCTTTCATAGATTTCTTTGCCTCTTGCATATCTTCGAGATTGAGAAATAGAACACCCCTCTTTTTTGGAGTTGGTTTAGGAGTTGGCTCAGGAATTGGCTCAGGAAGAGTCCAATTATTTTCATTAGTCAACATATAATTCAATAACAATTCAGCTTGGTCGATTGTTCTTTCCCTGAAAACACAACCAGGACAACTATCCAAGTGGTCCTTGGAAGCATTAGTTAGTCCATTATAAAAGATATCAAGTATTTCATTTTTCTTACGATGATGATCAGGCAAAGCATTAAGTAACTGGAGAAGCCTCCCCAAGCTTGTGGGAGACTCTCTTTTTCAATGTGCACAAAATTATATATTTCCCTCAAGGCAGCTTGTTTCTTATGAGCAGGGAAATATTTAGGAGAGAAGTAAAAAATCATATCCTGGGGACTACACACACAACCAAGATCAAGAGAATTAAACCAAGTTTTAGCATCACCCTTTAATGAGAATGGAAATATCTTGAGGATGTAATAGTACCGAGATTTCTCATCATTAGTGAACAAGGTGGCTATATCATTCAATTTGGTAAGATGTGCCACAATAGTTTCAGATTCATAGCCATAAAAGGATCAAATTCAACCAAAGTAATTATCTCCGGATCGACAGAGAATTCATAATCCTTATCAGTAACAAAGATAGGTGAAGTAGCAAAAGTAGGGTCATATTTCATTCTAGCATTTAGAGATTTCTATTTCAGTTTAGCTAATAACTTCTTAAGTTCAGATCTATCATTGCAAGCAAGAATATCTCTAGTAGTTTCTTCATCCATAACATAACCCTCAGGAACAACAGGTAATTCATACTTAGGGGGGAGAACCGTCATCATCACTATCTTCAATGATTTCATTTTCAATAATTTCATTCTCTCTAACACTAGCAAGTTGTTCATTAAGAAATTCACCTAATGGCACAATAGTGTGAAGCACAGAAGTAGTTTCATCATAAGTACCATGCATAGCAGAAGTGGCATCATCAATAACATGCGACATATCAGAATTCATAGCAGTAGCAAGTTTAGGTGTCGCAAGCTTACTCAAAACAGAAGGAGAATCTAGTGCAGAGCTAGATGACAGTTCCTTACCTCCCCTCGTAGTTGAGGGAAAAATATTAGTTCTTTCGTCTTTCAAGTTCCTCATAGTGACCAGTAGATATAAATCCCAAGTGACTAAAAGAATAGAGCTATGCTCCCCGGCAACAGTGCTAGAAAATAGTCTTGATAACCCACAAGTATGGGGGATCACAACAATTTTCGAGGGTAGAGTATTCAATCCAAATTTAATGATTCGACACAAGGGGAGCCAAAGAATATTCTCAAGTATTAGCAGTTGAGTTGTCAATTCAACCACACCTAAATAACTTAGTATCTGCAGCAAAGTATTTAGTAGCAAAGTAGTATGGTAGTAACAGTAACGGTAGCAAAAGTAACAGTAGCAGTTTTGTGGTAATTGTAACAATAGCAACGGTAAAGTAAATAAGCATAGCACAATATGTGAAAAGCTCGTAGGCATTGGATTAGTGATGGATAATTATGTCAGATGCGATTCTTCATGTAATAGTTATAACATAGGGTGACACAGAACTAGCTCCAGTTCATCAATGTAATGTAAGCATTTATTCCGAATATAGTCATACGTGCTTATGGAAAAGAACTTGCATGACATCTTTTGTCCTACCCTCCCGTGGCAGCGGGGTCCTAATGGAAACTAAGGGATATTAAGGCCTCCTTTTAATAGAGTACCAGACGAAAGTATTAACACATAGTGAATACATGAACTCCTCAAACTACGGTCATCACCGAGAAGTATCCCGATTATTTTCACTTCGGGGTTGTCGGATCATAACACATAATAGGTGACTATAGACTTGGAAGATAGGATCAAGAACTCACATATATTCATGAAAACATAATAGGTTCAGATCTGAAATCATGGCACTCGGGCCCTAGTGACAAGCATTAAGCATAGCAAAGTCATAGCAACATCAATCTCAGAACATAGTGGATACTAGGGATCAAACCCTAACAAAACTAACATGATTACATGGTAAATCTCATCCAACCCATCACCGTCCAGTAAGCCTATGATGGAATTACTCTCGCATGGTGGTGAGCATCATGGAATTGGTGATGGAGGAATGTTGATGATGACAACGGCAATGAATCCCCCTCTCCGGAGCCCTGAATGGACTCCAGATCAGCCCTCCCGAAAGAGATTAGGGCTTGGCGGCGGCTCTGTATCGTAAAACGCGATGAAACTTTCTCTTTTATTTTTCTCTCCACGAAAGCAAATATATGGAGTTGGAGTTGAGGTCGGTGCACGTCTAGGGGGCCCATGAGGTAGGGGGGCGCGCCGTAGGGGAGGGGGCGCGCCCCCCACCCTCATGGACAGGGTGTGGGCCCCCTGACGCTAATTCTTTCGCCAGTATTTTTTATTAATTCTGAAAAGTTGCTTCGTGGATTTTCAGGTCATTCCGAGAACTTTTATTTCTGCACAAAAATCACACCATGGCAGTTCTGCTGAAAACAGCACCAGTCCGGGTTAGTTCCATTCAAATCATGCAAGTTAGAGTCCAAAACAAGGGCAAAAGTGTTTGGAAAAGTAGATACGACGGAGGTGTATCAGTCAACTCTTTTTTTTGATGGGACGCATCAACTTAGTAAGCCACAAGTGTGTGGGAGAGAACTTATAGCCCATTTGAGATTTGTACGAATGTGCAGCCCATTTTTGAATTCTAATGGAATTTACTACAGCCCATTTATAGTTTGTTAAAAGTAGAGCCCATTTCAACCAACCGTTCAAAACAGAATTCAATAAAATTTCCCACATTTTGATGGGATCCAAAATATTTTTATCCCGAAATTTCTAGTCATATTAAATACAATTTCAATATAAATTTATATTACGTAAAAATCCAAGGAAACATTGTGCTCGCAACAATTAATGAAATTAAAAATTTCAATATCCAAAAATAATATTTTATAAACTAATTATGTGTTTGGTGCATTTTTTTATAGTTAATGTCCAGTTTTTATAATTACGTCCCATTTATTATTTTTTAAAGCCCATTTTCTTGTGAACCTAATGCATCCCTCCTAGGAAAGATTTGCAGCCCACCAGGGCGGAGAATAACAACTTGACCTTGCTTGGGTATTCCTTAAAAAGGTATAGCTGGGCTAGCCATTTTCAGCTTGAAAAAATTAATATCTGGGCTGGACATCTGGCCTGGGCTAGACGGGCCATAGCCCGCCTAGTTAATACCTCCAGCGATGTTTTCATTGTTGTTCAGAGGAGAAAAATTAATATCTGGGCTAAACATCGCTCAAGAAAAACTCTGCAGTGCTCACACCTCAAAAACACAAATACTGCTCGAGCTGCTTGGTCCCAGCTGTCGGCCGCTTCTTGTGCAATTCTCTCATTTATTGACTACATAGGTTGACAATGGTGTGGGACCGTGATGTCACGAAAGCAGGAGGAAGCAAAAAAATTTATAGTTTTATATAATAAGGAGGCACTTGCGTACGTGAGGCTATGGCCCTGGTGGGTCCCCATATTCATCCTCTCCAAGTAAAGTCATCTCCTCGCCCGCGATCGCGCTTTTCGCCTGAAACGGTCAGCGCCGCCCGCCCCGCTTCCCGGTGCAGGCGATTGCTCCGCCTTCAAACAACACAAGTGTCGTTCGTCCATCTGCCGCCCACATTACAGATATGCGGTTGCCGAGGCGGCTACTCCGGCACCACACGTCCGTCCCTCCGCCGCCCACCATTGCTATATAAACTGTTGCGTCGGCCATAGCGGCAGTCATCCGCATCCGTTCCCTTTCTCCTCTCCACACCACTACTGCCCACCATGGCTTCCTCAAGCTCCAGCGCTCTTCGGGACGGGCGGACAATGGACCACAAGGAGATGGCAGCCATTGCTGCCGACTGGCTGGCCGGCAGGCAGCCGGAGGACGATGACGTCCCAATGGAGAACATGGTAGTCGATGATCCGGTGCCAACCCCTTCCTCCACGCCATCCTCGCTGGTGCATTGCACCATGATCATCGGTGAGGCCCATGCCCAATATATGGACACGGTGAGGCAGAAGCCTGAGGAGCAGTTCTAGGAGGCGCAGGCCGCCGCCGCCTACAACCACCATCTCCTCCAGGAGCACCTACAAGCGGAGGAGCAGATCACCGTGGAGCGGGCAGAGCAGGAGGCGCTGCTCGACTCGTATAGGTCTGCCCGCGAGGGCCTCCTCGAGCGTTGGCGGTACCGCATGCGGGTGGCGGAGGCTGCGTCCGCCTACAAACAGGGCAATGAAACGGGCGAGGCGCTGTTTGGCGAGACTTAGGATGAGGCAGAGGACAATGCCGGCTCTGACGAGTCCCCGCTCCGCTGGCGTCGACGAGGCCCTGCTCCACCGAGGCCCCGCAGCACCAACAACGAGGCAGAGGACACCGCCAGCTCCACCGAGGCCCCGCCCAGCCAACAACGAGGCAGAGGACATCGCCGGCTCAGCCGAGGCCCCACCTTGCCGGCAACGAGGGGGAGGATTTCCATCGCTTCGCCGAGGCGCAGCCCGCCGGCAACGAGATAGAGGACATCGCCAGCTCCACCGAGGCCCCGCCCCGCTGCCAACGAGGCCGCACCACACAAAAAACGAGGAAGAGTAGAACACGGTAGGTCGCCGCCGCTCGGATCCAAGTAAGGCCACCGCTTCTACCCTCCGGTTGAAGTCAAGCTAGGCGGGTTGACTATTGACGACCGGTTAGCTTCTTGGCGGCAACATGGAGTCGGAGAGCTATGTTGGTGAAGGACGCTACTTCTACTTAACTGCAGGTGCAGTTGGCTAACTGACACGTGGGCCCAACAGGTGATACGTCTCCGTCGTATCTATAATTTTTGATTGTTCCATGCCAATATTATTCAATTTTAATATACTTTTGGCAACTTTCTATACTATTTTTTGGGACTAACATATTGATCCAGTGCCCACTGCCAGTTCCTGTCTGTTGCATGTTTTATGTTTCACAGACACCCCATATCAAACTGAGTCCCAACGAGATAAAAATGGACGGAGATTTTTTTGGAATATTTATGATTTTTGGGAAGTAAAATCAACGCGAGACGATGCCCGAGGGGGCCAAGAGATAGGGGGCGCTCCCCAGGGATGCAGGCGCGCCCTAGACTCTCCTGGGCACCCCGTAAGGCCGTTGACGCTCTTCTTTTGTCGCAAGAAAGCTGATTTTACGAGAAAGATCTAGGCGAAAGATTCACCCCAATCGGAGTTACGGATCTCCAGATATAAAGGAAACGGTGAAGGTGCAGAATCTGAGAACGCGGAAACAGAGAGACAGATCCGATCTTGGAGGGGCTCTCGCCCCTCCCAAGCCATGGGAGCCAAGGACCAGAGGGGAAACCTTTCTCCCATCTAGGGAGGAGGTCAAGGAAGAAGAAGAAGAAGGGGGCCTCTCTAACCCTTGCTTCCGGTGGCGCCGGAACGCCGCCGGGGGCCATCATCATCACCGCGATCTTCACCAACACCGTCGTCATCTTCACCAACATCTCCATCACCTTCCCCCATCTATATCCAGCGGTCCACTCTCCCGCAACCTGCTGTACCCTCTACTTGAACATGGTGCTTTATGTTGGGGAACGTAGTAATTTCAAAAAAATTCCTACGCACACGCAAGATCATGGTGATGGCATAGCAACGAGAGGGGAGAGTATTCGTCCACGTACCCTTGTAGACCGTAAGCGGAAGTGTTAGCACAACGCGGTTGATGTAGTCGTACATCTTCACGATCTGACCGATCCAAGCACCGAACGTACGGGGCCTCCGAGTTCAGCACACGTTCAGCTCGACGGCGTGGTGACGATGATGATGCTCTACCGGTGCAGGGCTTCGCCTAAACTCCGCGACGATATGACCGAGGTGGAATATGGTGGAGGGGGGCACCGCACACGGCTAAGGAACAATCCGTAGATCAACTTGTGTCATGGGGTGCCCCCCTGCCCCCGTATATAAAGGAGCAAGGGGGAGGGGGCGGCCGGCCAAGGGAGGGCGCGCCAGGGAGGAGTCCTACTCCCACCGGGAGTAGGACTCCCTCCTTTCCTAGTCCAACTAGGAGAGGGGAAGGAAGGGAAGGAGAAGGAGAAGGAAGGAGAGGGAGGAAGAGTAGGAAAGGGGGGTCGGCCCCCTAGTTCAATTCGGTTTGGGCTAGGGGGGCCGCGCGCCCTGCCTCCTCTCTTCCACCACTTGGCCCATGAGGCCCATTGCTTCTTCCTCGTATTCCCGTAAGTCCCCGGTACCCCCGAAAATACCCGAATCACTCGGAACCTTTCCGAACACCGAATATAGTCGTCCAATATATCGACCTTTACATATTGACCATTTCGAGACTCCTCGTCATGTCCCCAATCTCATCCGGGACTCCGAACTCCTTCGGTACATCAAAACTTATAAACTCATAATAAAACTGTCATCGTAACGTTAAGCGTGCGGACCCTACGGGTTCGAGAACTATGTAGACATGACCTAGAACTATTCTAGGTCAATAACCAATAGCGGAACCTGGATGCCCATATTGGCTCCTACATATTCTACGAAGATCTTTATCGGTCAAACCGCATAACAACATACGTTGTTCCCATTGTCATCGGTATGTTACTTGCCCGAGATTCGATTGTCGGTATCCAATATCTAGTTCAATCTCGTTACCGGCAAGTCTCTTTACTCGATACGTAATGCACCATTCCACAACTAACTCATTAGTCACATTGCTTGCAAGGCTTATAGTGATCTGCATTACCGAGAGGGCCCAGAGATACCTCTCCGACAATCGGAGTGACAAAACCTAATCTCGAAATACGCCAACCCAACATGTACCTTTGGAGACACCTGTAGTACTCCTTTATAATCACCCAGTTACGTTGTGACGTTTGGTAGCACCCAAAGTGTTCCTCCGGTAAACGGGAGTTGCATAATCTCATAGTTACAGGAACATGTATAAGTCATGAAGAAAGCAATAGAAACATACTAAACGATCAAGTGCTAGGCTAACGGAATGGGTCATGTCAATCACATCATTCTCCTAATGATTTGATCCCGTTAATCAAATGACAACTCTTTTCTCCATGGCTAGGAAACATAACCATCTTTCATAAACTAGCTAGTCAAGTAGAGGCATACTAGTGACACTATGTTTGTCTATGTATTCACACATGTATTATGTTTCTGGTTAATACAATTCTAGCATGAATAATAAACATTTATCATGATATAAAGAAATAAATAATAACTTTATTATTGCCTCTAGGGCATATTTCCTTCAGTCTCCCACTTGCACTAGAGTCAATAATCTAGTTCACATCGCCATGTGATTTAACACCAATATTCACATCTGTATGTGATTAATACCCATAGTTCACATCATCATGTGATCAACACCCAAAGGGTTTGTTCACATTGCTGTGTGATTAACACCCATAGAGTACTAAGGTATGATCATGTTTTGCTTGTGAGAGAAGTTTAGTCAACGGGTCTGTCATATTCAGAGCCGTATGTATTTTGCAAATATGCTATGTCCACAATGCTCTGCACGGAGCTACTCTAGCTAATTGCTCCCACTTTCAATATGTATCCAGATTGAGATTTAGAGTCATATGGATTGGTGTAAAAGCTTGCATCGTTGTAACTTTTTACGACGGGCTCTTTTATCACCTCCATAATCGAGAAACATCTCCTTAGTCCTCACTAAGGATATTCTTGACCACTGTCCAGTGATCTACTCTTAGATCAAAATTGTATTCCTTTGTCAAACTCAGAGCAAGGTATACAATAGGTCTGGTTCACAGGATAGCATACTTTATAGAAGCTATGACTGAGGCATAGGGAATGACTTTTCATTCTCTTTCTATTTTCTGCCATGGTCGGGTCTTGAGTCTTACTCAACTTCACACCTTTGCATCACAAGCAAGAACTCCTTCTTTGACTGTTCTATTTTGAACTATTTCAAAAATTTATCAAGGTATGTACTCATTGAAAAATCTTATCAATCGTCTTGATCTATCTATATAGATCTTGATGCTCAATATGTAAGCAGCTTCACCGACATCTTTCCTTGAAAAACTCCTGTCAAACACTCCTTTATGCTTTGCAGAATAATTCTACATTATTTCCGATCAACAATATGTCATTTACATATACTTATCAGAAATGTTGTAGTGCTCCCAATCACTTTATTGTAAATACAGGCTTCACCGCAAGTCTGTATAAAACTATATGCTTTGATAAACTTATCAAAGCGTATATTCCAACTCTGAGATGCTTGCACCAGTCCATAGATGGATCGCTGGATCTTGCACATTTTGTTAGCACCTTTAGGATTGACAAAAACTTCTGGTTGTATCATATACAACTCTTCTTTAATAAATCCATTAAGGAATGTAGTTTTTACATCCATTTGCCAAATTTCATAAAATGTGGCAATTGCTAACATGATTCGGACAGACTTTTAAGCATTGATACGAATGAGAAAATCTCATTGTATTCAACACCTTGAACTTTGTCAAAAACCTTTTTCGGCAAGTCTAGCTTTGTAGATAGTAACACTACTATTAGCGTCCGTCTTCCTCTTGAAGATCCATTCATTTTCTATGGCTTGCCGATCATCGGGCAAGTCCACCAAAGTCCACACTTTGTTCTCATACATGGATCCCATCTCAGATTTCATGGCCTCAAACCATTTTGCGGAATCTGTGCTCATCATCGCTTCCTCATAGTTCGTAGGTTTATCATGGTCTAGTAACATGACTTCAAGAAAAGGATTACCGTACCACTCTAGTGCGGACTGTACTTTGGAAGACCTACGAGGTTTTGTAGTAACTTGATCTGAAGTTTCATGATCATCATCATTAGCTTCCTCACTGATTGGTGTAGGAATCACTGGAACTGATTTTAGTGATGAACTATTTTCCAATTCGGGAGAAGGTACAGTTACCTCATCAAGTTCTACTTTCCTCCCACTCACTTCTTTCGAGAGAAACTCCTTTTCTAGAAAGGATCCATCTTAGCAATGAATAACTTGCCATCGGATCTATGATAGAAGGTGTACCCAATAGTTACCTTTGGGTATTCTATGAAGACGCACTTCTCCGATTTGGGTTTGAGCTTGTCAGGTTGAAACTTTTTCACATAAGCATCGCAGCCCCAAACTTTAAGAAACGACAGCTTAGGTTTACTACTAAACCATAGTTCATACGGTGTCATCTCAACGGATTTATATGGTGCCCTATTAAACGTGAATGCAGCTGTCTCTAATGCATAACCCCAAAACGATAGTGGTAAACCAATAAGAGACATCATAGATAGCACCATATCCAGTAAAGTGCGGTTACGACGATCGGACACACCATAACGTTGTGGTGTTCCAGGTGGCATGAGCTGTGAAACTATTCCACATTGTTTTAATTGAAGAGCAAACTCGTAACTCAAATATTCGTCTCCGTGATCAGATCGCAGAAACTTTATTTTCTTGTTACGATGATTTTTCCACTTCACTCTGAAATTCTTTGAACCTTTCAATCATTTCAGACTTATGTTTCATCAAGTAGATATACCCATATCTGCTCAAATCATCTGTGAAGGTCAGAAAATAATGATACATGCCGCGAGCCTCTACACTCATCAGATCGCATACATCGGTATGTATTATTTCCAATAAGTCAGTAGCTCGTTCCATTGTTCCGGAGAATGGAGTTTCAGTCATCTTGCCCAAAAGGCACGGTTCGCAAGCATCAAATGATTCATAACCAAGTGATTCCAAAAATCCATCTTTGTGGAGTTTCTTCATGCGCTTTACACCGATATGACCCAAACGGCAGTGCCACAAATAAGTTGCATTATCATTATTAACTTTTCATCTTTTGGCATCAATATTATGAATATGCGTATCACTACGATCGAGATCCAACAAACTATGTTCATTGGGTGTATGACCATCGAAGGTCTTATTCATGTAAACAGAATAACAATTTATTCTCTAACTTTAAATGAATAACCGTATCGCAATAAACATGATCAAATCATATTCATGCTCAACGCAAACACCAAATAACATTTATTTAGGTTTAACACTAATCCCGAAAGTATAGGGAGTGTGCGATGATGATCATATCAATCTTGGAACTACTTCCAACACTCATCGTCACTTCACCCTTAAATAGTCTCTGTTTATTCTGTTACTCCTGTTTCCAGTTACTAATATTAGCTACCGAACAAGTATCAAATACTCAGGGGCTACTCAAGAAATAAACACTAGTAAGGCATACATCAATAACCTGTATATCAAATATACCCTTGTTTACGTTGCCATCCTTCTTATCCACCAAATATTCAGGACATTTCCGCTTCCAATGACCATTTCTTTTGCAGTGTAAACACTCAGTTTCAGGCTTTGGTCCAGCTTTGGTCTTCTTCACGGGAGTGACAACTTGTTTGCCATTCTACTTGAAGTTTCCCTTTCTTTCCCTTTGCCCTTCTCTTGAAACTAGTGGTCTTGTCAATCATCAACACTTGATGCTCTTTCTTGATTTCTACCTTCGTCGATTTCAACATTACGAAGAGCTCAGGAATCATTTTCGTCATCCCTTGCATATTATAGTTCATCACGAAGTTCTAGTAACTTTAGTGATGGTGGCTAGAGAATTCTGTCAATCACTATCTTATCTGGAAGATTAACTCCCACTTGATTCAAGCGATTGAAGTACCCAGACAATCTGAGCACATGCTCACTAGTTGAGTGATTCTCCTCCATCTTTTAGCTATAGAACTTGTTGGAGACTTTATATCTCTCAACTCGGGTATTTGCTTGAAATATTAACTTCAATTCCTGGAACATCTCATATGGTCCATGACGTTAAAAAACGTCTTTGAAGTCCCGATTCTAAGCCGTTAAGCATGGTGCACTAAACTATCAAGTAGTCATCATATTGAGCTAGCCAAACGTTCGTAACGTCTGCATCTGCTCCTGCAATAGGTCTGTCACCTAGAGGTGCATTAAGGACATAATTCTTCTGTGCAGCAATGAGGATAAACCTCAGATCACGGATCCAATCCGCATCATTGCTACTAACATCTTTCAACACAGTTTTCTCTAGGAACATATCAAAATAAACATATGAAAGCAACAACGCGAGCTATTGATCTATAACATAATTCGCAAAATACTACCAGGACTAAGTTCATGATAAATTAAAGTTCAATTAATCATATTACTAAAGAACTCCCACTTAGACAAACATCTCTCTAGTCATCTAAGTGATTACGTGATCCAAATCAACTAAACCATGTCTGATCATCACATGAGATGGAGTAGTTTCAATGGTGAACATCACTATGTTGATCATATCTACTATATGATTCACACTCGACCTTTCGGTCTCCGTGTTCCGAGGCCATATCTGTATATGCTAGGCTCGTCAGGTATGACCTGAGTATTCCGCGTGTGCAACTGTTTTGCACCCGTTGTATTTGAATGTAGAGCCTATCACACCCGATCATCACGTGGTGTCTCAGCACGAAGAACTTTCGCAACGGTGCATACTCAGGGAGAACACTTCTTGATTATTAGTGAGAGATCATCTTAAAATGCTACCGTCAATCAAAGCAAGATAAGATGCATAAAGGATAAACATGCAATCAATATAAGTGATATGATATGGCCATCATCATCTTATGCTTGTGATCTCCATCTTCGAAGCACCGTCGTGATCACCATCGTCACCGGCGCGACACCTTGATCTCCATCGTAGCATCGTTGTCGTTACGCCATCTATTGCTTCTACGACTATCGCTACCGCTTAGTGATAAAGTAAAGCAATTACAGGGCGTTTGCATTTCATACAATAAAGCGACAACCATATGGCTCCTGCCAGTTGCCGATAACTTCGGTTACAAAACATGATCATCTCATACAATAAAATATAGCATCACGTCTTGACCATATCACATCACATCATGCCCTGCAAAAACAAGTTAGACGTCCTCTACTTTGTTGTTGCAAATTTTACGTGGCTGCTACGGGCTTTAGCAAGAACCGTTCTTACCTACGCATCAAAAACCACAACGATAGTTCGTCAAGTTGGTGTTGTTTTAACCTTCGCAAGGACCGGGCGTAGCCATACTCGATTCAGCTAAAGTGAGAGATATAGACACCCGCCAGCCACCTTTAAGCATGAGTGCTCATAACGGTGAAACCAGTCTCGCGTAAGCATACGCGTAATGTCGGTCCGGGCCGCTTCATCTCACAATACCGCCGAACCAAAGTATGACATGCTGGTAAGCAGTATGACTTGTATCGCCCACAACTCACTTGTGTTCTACTCGTGCATATAACATCAATGCATAAAACCTAGGCTCGGATGCCACTGTTGGGGAACGTAGTAATTTCAAAAAATTTCCTACGCACACGCAAGATCATGCTGATGGCATAGCAACGAGAGGGGAGAGTGTTCATCCACGTATCCTTGTAGACCGTAAGCGGAAGCGTTAGCACAACGTGGTTGATGTAGTCGTACGTCTTCACGATCCGACCGATCCAAGCACCGAATGTATGGGGCCTCCGAGTTTAGCACACGTTCAGCTCGATGACGATCTCCGTGCTCCGATCCAGCAAAGCTCCGGAGATGAGTTCCGTCAGCACGACGGCGTGGTGACGATGATGATGCTCTAGCGGCGCAGGGCTTCGCCTAAACTCCGTGACGATATGACCGAGGTGGAATATGGTGGAGGGGGGCACCGCACACAGCTAAGGAACAATCCGTAGATCAACTTATGTCATGGGGTGCCCCCCTGCCCCCGTATATAAAGGAGCAAGGGGGAGGGGGCGGCCGGCCAAGGGAGGGCGCGCCAGGGAGGAGTCCTACTCCCACTGGGAGTAGGACTCCCTCCTTTCCTAGTCCAACTAGGAGAGGGGAAGGAAGGGAAGGAGAAGGAGAAGGAAGGAGAGGGAGGAAGAGTAGGAAAGGGGGGCCGGCCCCCTAGTCCAATTCAGTTTGGGCTAGGGGGGCCGCGCGCCCTGCCTCCTCTCTTCCACCACTTGGCCCATGACGCCCATTGCTTCTTCCTCGTATTCCCGTAACTCCCCGGTACCCCCGAAAATACTCGAATCACTCGGAACCTTTCCGAACACCGAATATAGTCGTCCAATATATCGATCTTTACGTCTCGACCATTTCCAGACTCCTCATCATGTCCCCGATCTCATCCGGGACTCCGAACTCCTTCGGTACATCAAAACTTATAAACTCATAATAAAACTGTCATCGTAACGTTAAGCGTGCAGACCCTACGGGTTCGAGAACTATGTAGACATGACCTAGAACTATTCTCGGTCAATAACCAATAGCGGAACCTGGATGCCCATATTGGCTCCTACATATTCTACGAAGATCTTTATCGGTCAAACCGCATAACAACATACGTTGTTCCCTTTGTCATCGGTATGTTACTTGCCCGAGATTCGATTGTCGGTATCCAATACCTAGTTCAATCTCGTTACCGGCATGTCTCTTTACTCGTTACGTAATGCATCTTTCCGCAACTAACTCATTAGTCACATTGCTTGCAAGGCTTATAGTGATGTGCATCACCGAGAGGGCCCAGAGATACCTCTCTGACAATCGGAGTGACAAGACCTAATCTCGAAATACGCCAACCCAACATGTACCTTTGGAGACACCTGTAGTACTCCTTTATAATCACCCAGTTACATTGTGACGTTTGGTAGCACCCAAAGTGTTCCTCCGGTAAACGGGAGTTGCATAATCTCATAGTTACAGGAACATGTATAAGTCATGAAGAAAGCAATAGCAACATACTAAACGATCAAGTGCTAGGCTAACGGAATGGGTCATGTCAATCACATCATTCTCCTAATGATGTGATCCCATTAATCAAATGACAACTCTTTTGTCCATGGCTAGGAAACATAACCGTCTTTGATAAACGATTAGTCAAGTAGAGGCATACTAGTGACACTATGTTTGTCTATGTATTCACACATGTATTATGTTTCCGGTTAATACAATTCTAGCATGAATAATAAACATTTATCATGATATAAGGAAATAAATAATAACTTTATTATTGCCTCTACTGCATATTTCCTTCACTTTATGCTTCATATTATTTTCCAATGATGTGTTGCCATCCTATGATGTCTGAATAGATTTTCGTTGTCCTATCGGTGATTGATGAATTGCTATGATTGGTTTGAGTTGCATGTTTTATTGTTGTTGCTATCCTATTGTGCCCTCCGTGTCACGCAAGCGTGAGGGATTCCCGCTGTAGGGTTTTCCATATGTTTATGATTCACTTATGGTGGGTGGCGTGAGTGACAGAAGCACAGACCCGAGTAAGTAGGTTGTTTGCGTATGGGATGAAAGGGGACTTGATACTTTAATGCTATGGTTGGGTTTTACCTTAATGAATATTTAGTAGTTGCGGATGCTTGCTAGAGTTCCAATCATAAGTTCATATGATCCAAGTAGACAAAGTATGTTAGCATATGCCTCTCCCTCAAATAGAATTGCAATAGTGATTATGGGTCTAGCAACATAGTCAATTGCTTACGGACAATTTCACAACTCCTACCACCACTTTTCCACACTCGCTATATTTACCTTTTCGCGCTTTATCTAAACAGCCCCTAGCTTTTATTTACCCATTCTTTATTATCTTGCAAACCTATCCTATCACACCTACAAAGTACTTCTAGTTTCATACTTGTTCTAGGTAAAGCGAACGTCAAGCGTGCGTAGAGTCGTATCAGTGACCGATAGGACTTGAGAGAGTATTTGTTCTACCTTTAGCTCCTCGTTTGGGTTTGACACTCTTACTTATCGAAAGAGGCTACAACTATCCGATATACTTGCGGGTCATCAAGACCTTTTCTGGCGCCGTTGCCAGGGAGTCATAGCGTGTGGTGAATATTCTCGTGTGTGCTTATTTTCTTTATCACTAAGTAATTTTTATTTGCTGTTCTAAGTTGTTCTCTATCTTTAGTTATGGATATGGAGCACGAAATACCAAAAAAATTAGGTGTAGATGCTACTCATGGAGATGGGGAACCTCCTAAAACCCTCGATGCTCATTATGTGAAAGAAATTATGTACTACTTTCATAATCCTGAGAAAACCCCATTCCGTTATGTTATGCGAGACACATTGGATCAACGTGAATACTTTAGGTATTATCTCTTGACACAAAAAGGGAAACTATTATGGGATCAAGTATCTATGTTGCGTTGGTATGCTCGTCAACTATGCGTGATACATGATTATACTTGTTGCTCTAGGATGAAGGCTCCAAACCTTCCCTTTTCATGCAAATTCAATGATAATGAAACCTTAGCTTCTTATGCTAATGGTATCTTTGATTACTATGATGTGGAACAAGTAGAAGAATTTGTTGCTTTTATGGGTGCTTATGAGGTTGAATCCATGTTTAAAGCGTTTGATGATTTTGATGATTTAGTTTATAGACCAAAAAAATCTTGCTATACTTAGATATTGCTATGAAAATTATGAATACAATTACTATATTAATGCATTTATCGAGAAAGTCTCCATTGTCCAAGAAGAGACTAATATTTTGCAGGAAGCTATGGAAGAAGAAATTGATGAAACTGTGAGCTCATTGGATGAAAAATATGATGAGGAGAGCGAAGAACAAAAGGAGGAAGAGCGGATTGATCACCCGTGTCCACCTTCTAATGAGAGTAACTCTTCAACTCATACATTGTTTAATTCCCCTTCGTGCTTACCGAAGGATGATTGCTATGATGATTGCTATGATCCCGTTGATTCTCTTGAAATATCCCTTTTTGATGATGCTTGCTATGCTTGTGGCCAAGAAGCCAATATGAATTATGCATATGGAGATGAACTTGCTATAGTTCCTTATGTTAAACATGAAATTGTTGCTATTGCACCCACGCATGATAGCCCTATTATCCTTTTGAATTCTCCCGACTACACCATAGAGGAGAAGTTTGCGCTTAGTAAGGATTATATTGATGGGTTTCCTTTTACCATTGCACATGATGATTTTGATAGTTATAATATGCATGTGCTTGCTGCTCCTACTTGCAATTATTATGAGGGAGGAACTATGTCTCCACCTCTCTATGTTTCCAACACGATAGAATTGCAAGAAACTACTTATACTATGCATTGGCCTTTACTTGGTGTGCATGAATTGTTCTTTTATGACATGCCGATGCATAGGAAGAGAGTTAGACTTCGTCATTTCTTGATATATGTTACTTTGTGCTCACTACTAAATTACAAATCATTGTTAATTAAAATTGGCTTTGATATACCTTGGGATCCGGGTGGATTCATTACTTGAGCACTATATGCATAGCTTAATGGCTTTAAAGAAAGCGCTGCCATGGAGACAACCCGGAAGTTTTAGAGAGTCATTTCTTTCTGTTGAGTGCTTTCTTATAGTTAAAAAAATAAAAATAAAGAGGGGAAACTAAAAACTTTTCAAAAAAGGAAAGTGAAAGTGAGAAAGACAAGCATTGATGAAGTGGGAGAGCTCCTTGAACTTTGTTCGTGCTCACAGAAACTTTGTGAATCTTGATTATAGAAACTTTTCACCAAAAATAATTATCCCCTTGTATAATTCCATTGTATTATAAAAAGAATGTGCTAAGGTTTGCCTTTAGGATGTTTACAATGCTTGTTGGTTTGTACGATGCAGGACAGAAACTTTGGCTGTAGTGCGCGATTTTACATTTTTCACTGGAACGTCAATTGGTTCTGATTTGTTTTGCACTTGTTTATTTTTCCTAATTTTGGTAGAATTTTTGGGGTACCAGAAGTATGGTGGATGTTCAGATTGCTATAGACTGTTCTGTTTTTGACAGATTCTGTTTTTGATGCATAGTTTGCTTGTTTTGATGAATCTATCAATTTGTATCAGTGGATTAAGCCATGGAAAAGCTATATTACAGTAGTCACAATGCAAAAACAAAATATGAATTGGTTTGCAACAGTAGTTAGAGTGGTGATTTGCTTTATTATACTAACGAATCTTACCGAGTTTTCTGTTGAAGTTTTGTGTGGATGAAGTGTCTAAACGAGGAGGTCTCGATATGAGGAAAAGGAAGAGAGGCAAGAGCTCAAGCTTGGGGATGCCCGATGCAACCCAAGTAAATATTCAAGGAGACTCAAGCGTCTAAGCTTGGGGATGCCCCGGAAGGCATCCCCTCTTTCTTCAACAAGTATCAGTATGTTTTCGTATTCATTTCGTTCGTGCATTATGTGCAAGTCTTGGAGCGTTTGCATTTAGTTTTCATTTTTATTTTATGCACCATGCTGGTATGAGATAGTCCTTGGTTGATTTATAGAATGCTCTTTGCACTTCACTTATATCTTTTGAGTACGGCTTTATAGAATGCTTTGTGTGCTTCACTTATATCATTTGAAGTTTGGATTACCTGTTTCTCTTCACTTAGAAAACCGCCATTTGTAGAATGCTCTTTTGATTCACTTATATTTGTTAGAGCATAGGCATATCTTTTGTAGAAAGAATTAAACTCTCTTGCTTCACTTATATCTATTTAGAGAGATGACAGGAATTGGTCAATCACATGGTTAGTCATAAAATCCTACATAAACTTGTAGATCGCTGAATATGATATGTTTGATTCCTTGCAATAGTTTTGCGATATAAAGGTGGTGATATTAGAGTCATGCTAGTGGGTGGTCGTGGATTGTAGAGAAACTTGTGTTGAGGTTTGCAAGTCCCGTAGCATGCACGTATGGTAACCGTTGTGTGACAAATTTCAAGCATGGGGTGTTTCTTTGATTGTCTTCCTTATGAGTGGCGATCGGGGATGAGCGATGGTCTTTTCCTACCAATCTATCCCCCTAGGGGCATGCGTAGTAGTACTTTGCTTCGAGGGCTAATAGACTTTTGCAATAAGTATATGAGTCCTTTATGACTAATGTGAGTCTGTGGATTATACACACTTTTACCTTTCCATCATTGCTAGCCTCTTCGGTACCGTGCATTGCCCTTTCTCACCTCGAGAGTTGGTGCAAACTTCGCCAGTGCATCCAAACCCTGTGATACGAGACACTCTATCACACATAAGCCTCATTATATCTTCCTCAAAACAGCCACCATACCTACCTATCATGGCATTTCCAAAGCCATTCCGAGATATATTGCCATGCAACTTTCATCATCATCATATACATGACTTGAGCATTCATTGTCATATTGCTTTGCATGATCATAAGATAGTTAGCATGATGATTTCATGGCTTGTCCGTTTGATGTCATTGCTACGCTAGATCATTGCACATCCCGGTACACCGCCGGAAGCATTCATATAGAGTCATATCTTTGTTCCAGTATCAAGTTGTAATATCGAGTTGTAAGTAAATAAAAGTGTGATGATCATCATTAGAACATTGCCCCATAAAAAAAGGAAAGGCCAAAGAAGCCTAAATAAAAAAGGGGGCCAAAGAAGCCCACCCAAAAATAAAAAAATAAAAAAAAGAAAAAGAAAAGGGGCAATGTTACTATCCTTTTTCCACATTTGTGCTTCAGAGTAGCACTATGTTCTTCATATAGAGAGTCTCCTATGTTATCACTTTCATATACTAGTGGGAATTTTCATTATAGAACTTGGCTTGTATATTCCAACGATGGGCTTGCTCAAATGCCCTAGGTCTTCATGAGAAAGCAAGTTGGATGCACACCCACTTAGTTTCTTTTGTTCAGCTTTCATACACTTATAGCTCTTAGTGCATCCGTTGCATGGCAATCCCTACTCCTCGCATTGACATCAATTTATGGACATCTCCATAGCCCGTTGATTAGCCGCGTCGATGTGAGACTTTCTCCTTTTTTGTCTTCTCCACATAACCTCCATCATTATATTCTATTCCACCTATAGTGCTACATCCATGGCTTGCGCTCATGTATTGCGTGAGGGTTGAAAAAGCTGAAGCTCGTTAAAAAGTATGAACCAATTGCTCAGCTTGTCATCGGGGTTGTGCATGATGGGAGCATTTTGTGTGACGAAAATGAAGCATGGCCAAACTATATGATTTTGTAGGGATAAGCTTGCTTTGGCCTTGTTGTTTTGAAAAGACATGATTGCTTTATTTGTACTCTGGAAGTATTATTGTTTTTATGTCAAATGATAGACTATTGCTTTGAATCACTCGTATCTTAATATTCATGGAATGATTAGACATATGATCAAGATTATGCTAGGTAGCATTCCACATCAAAAATTATCTTTTTATCATTTACCTTCTCGAGGACGAGCAGGAATTAAGCTTGGGGATGCTAATACGTCTCTGTCGTATCTATAATTTTTGTTTGTTCCATGCCAATATTATTCAACTTTTATATACTTTTGGCAAATTTTTATACTATTTTTTGGGACTAACATATTGATCCATTGCCCAGTGCCAGTTCCTGTGAGTTGAATGTTTTATGTTTCGCAGAAACCCCAGATCAAACGGAGTCCAAACGAGATAAAAATGGACGGAGATTTTTTTTGGAATATTTATTATTTTTCGGAAGTAAAATCAACGCGAGACGGTGCCCGAGGGGGCCAGGAGATAGGGGGGCGCTCCCCAGGGATGCAGGCACGCCCTGGACTCTCCTGGCCCCCCCGTAAGGCAGTTGAAGCTCTTCTTTTTCCGCAAGAAAGCTAATTTTACGAGAAAGATCTGGGCGAAAGATTCACCCCAATCGGAGTTACGGATCTCCAGATATAAAGGAAACGGTGAAGGGGCAGAATCTGAGAACGCAGAAACAGAGAGATAGATCCGATCTCGAAGGGGCTCTCGCCCCTCCCAAGCCATGGGAGCCAAGGACCAGAGGGGAAACCCTTCTCCCATCTAGGGAGGAGGTCAAGGAAGAAGAAGAAGAAGGGGGCCTCTCTCCCCCTTGCTTCCGGTGGTGCCGGAACGCCACCGGGGGCCATCATCATCACTGCGATCTGCACCAACAACGTCGTCATCTTCACCAACATATCCATCAGCTTCCCCCATCTATATCTAGTAGTCCACTCTCCGGCAACCCGCTGTACCCTCTACTTAAACATGGTGCTTTATGCTTCATATTATTTTCCAATGATGTGTTGCCATCCTATGATGTTTGAGTAGATTTTCGTTGTCCTATCGGTGATTGATGAATTGTTATGATTGGTTTGAGTTGCATGTTTTATTATTGTTGCTGTCCTATTGTGCCCTCCGTGTCACGCAAGCGTGAGGGATTTCCGCTGTAGGGTTTTCAATATGTTTATGATTCACTTATGGTGGGTGGCGTGAGTGACAGAAGCACAGACCCGAGTAAGTAGGTTGTTTGCGTATGGGATAAAAGGGGACTTGATACTTTAAAGCTATGGTTGGGTTTTACCTTAATGAATCCTTAGTAGTTGCGGATGCTTGCTAGAGTTCCAATCATAAGTTCATATGATCCAAGTAGAGAAAGTATGTTAGCTTATGCCTCTCCCTCAAATAGAATTGCAATAGTGATTATGGGTCTAGCAACATAGTCAATTGCTTACGGACAATTTCACATCTCCTACCACCACTTTTCCACACTCGCTATATTTACCTTTTTTCTCTTTATCTAAACAGACCCTAGCTTTTATTTACCCGTTCTTTATTATCTTGCAAACCTATCCTATCACACCTACAAAGTACTTCTAGTTTCATACTTGTTCTAGGTAAAGCGAACGTCAAGCGTGCGTAGAGTCGTATCAGTGACCGATAGGACTTGAGAGAGTATTTGTTCTACCTTTAGCTCCTCGTTTGGGTTTGACACTCTTACTTATCGAAAGAGGCTACAACTATCCGATATACTTGCGGTTCATCAAGACCTTTTCTGGCGTCGTTGCCGGGGAGTCATAGCGTGGGGTGAATATTCTCGCGTGTGCTTGTTTGCTTTATCACTAAGTAATTTTTATTTGCTGTTCTAAGTTGTTCTCTATCTTTAGTTATGGATATGGAGCACGAAATACCAAAAAAATTAGGTGTAGATGCTACTCATGGAGATGGGGAACCTCCTAAAACCCTCGATGCTCATTATGTGAAAGAAATTATGTACTACTTTCATAATCCTGAGAAAACCCCATTCCGTTATGTTATGCGAGACACATTGGATCAACGTGAATACTTTAGGTATTATCGCTTGACACAAAAAGGGAAACTATTATGGGATCAAGTTTCTATGCTGCGTTGGTATGCTCGTCAACTATGCGTGATACATGATTATACTTGTTGCTCTAGGATGAAGGCTCCAAACGTTCCCTTTTCATGCAAATTCAATGATAATGAAACCTTAGCTTCTTATGCTAATGGTATCTTTGATTACTATGATGTGGAACAAGTAGAAGAATTTGTTGCTTTTATGGGTGCTTATGAGGTTGAATCCATGTTTAAAGCGTTTGATGATTTTGATGATTTAGTTTATAGACCAAAAAAATCTTGCTATACTTAGATATTGCTATGAAAATTATGAATACAATTACTATATTAATGCATTTATCGAGAAAGTCTCCATTGTCCAAGAAGAGACTAATATTTTGCAGGAAGCTATGGAAGAAGAAATTGATGAAACTGTGAGCTCATTGGATGAAAAATATGATGAGGAGAGCGAAGAACAAAAGGAGGAAGAGCGGATTGATCACCCGTGTCCACCTTCTAATGAGAGTAACTCTTCAACTCATACATTGTTTAATTCCCCTTCGTGCTTACCGAAGGATGATTGCTATGATGATTGCTATGATCCCGTTGATTCTCTTGAAATATCCCTTTTTGATGATGCTTGCTATGCTTGTGGCCAAGAAGCCAATATGAATTATGCATATGGAGATGAACTTGCTATAGTTCCTTATGTTAAACATGAAATTGTTGCTATTGCACCCATGCATGATAGCCCTATTATCCTTTTGAATTCTCCCGACTACACCATAGCGGAGAAGTTTGCGCTTAGTAAGGATTATATTGATGGGTTGTCTTTTACCATTGCACATGATGATTTTGATAGACATAATATGCATGTGCTTGCTGCTCCTACTTGCAATTATTATGAGAGAGGAACTATGTCTCCACCTCTCTATGTTTCCAACACGATAGAATTGCAACAAACTACTTATACTATGCATTGGCCTTTACTTGGTGTGCATGAATTGTTCTTTTATGACATGCCGATGCAAAGGAAGAGAGTTAGACTTCGTCATTGCTTGATATATGTTACTTTGTGCTCACTACTAAATTAGAAATCATTGTTAATTAAAATTGGCTTTGATATACCTTGGGATCCGGGTGGATTCATTACTTGAGCACTATAGGCATAGCTTAATTGCAATAGTGATTATCGGTCTAGTAACATAGTCAATTGCTTAGGGACAATTTCACAACTCCTACCACCACTTTTACACACTCCCTATATTTACCTTTTGGCTCTTTATCTAAACAGCCCCTAGCTTTTATTTATTGATTCTTTATTATCTTGCAAACCTATCCTATCACACCTACAAAGTACTTCTAGTTTCATACTTGTTCTAGGTAATGCGAACGTCAAGCGTGCGTAGAGTCGTATCAGTGGCCGATAGGACTTGAGAGAGTATTTGTTCTACCTTTAGCTCCTCGTTGGGTTCGACACTCTTACTTATCAAAAGAGGCTACAACTATCCTGTATACTTGCACGTCATCAACAGGCCACATGTCAGTTGCGCAACTGCACCTGCAGTTGAGTCACTGAAGCTTCTGTTCGGCTCAGCCGGACACAGGTGGGTAGCTTCGGTTAATTAATTATACCTCTAGCGCACCCCTTTTTAGTTGAAGAATATATGAAATGTAATGAAATCCGGCATGTTTATATGAAATCCAACCGTGTATGAATGAATTTATTTCGATTAGTTCGAATTCTTGTATCACTGGCATTGGATGAACATGCAAAACAATACGTACTAGCATTATTCCCAGGGTGATCACCTCGTTTGTAGCAGTTTCACATGTACTCCCTCCGGTCCTTTCTAGTTTGCATACAAGTTTTGTCTGCAGTCAAAGTATCTTTACGTTGACCAATCTTATAGAAAAAGTATGCACTTTCACAATGTGCGAAGTAAAATGGAACAGAAGGAGTACAAAGAGTTTGAGCATCTTTTTAGCATTCCTGTACAATGCAATCAAACACACAGGCCTAGCAATTCATAGAGAACATTCAAAATAATCGATGATTATGCATCTCAGCGATTCACATGTCAGAGCCAATATTTACTTCAAAACTAAAGAATAAAGAAAACATTGATCGACGCTGTTGATAGCAAAGGGCGTCCCATTCAAAAATATCAAACGCATGTCTTCTTGCTAAAATCAATGAGCAAAATTTGACAAGGTTGTCCCATTCCAAAATATCAAATGCCTACGATTGTGGAATGGGCAGGGTTTGCCATCAGTTCGGACATTGACATGGCACCTCGTGCTAAATAAACCAGCTATTCTTTTTGTGCTGTTCCACCAAAATCAACCAAATTCGCGCGTAGCTTGTATGATTTCGCCCTTATAGTTGCAGCACCTTGAACTTGTCGGCACCTCCTTTCTTGTGGTGGAAATGAATGATTCGATGTATTCATGACCATTTTGTGCAGTTCCCATTGAAATCAAGGTGAGCACCCCTGTTTGCACAAATACAAAAAAAGTGATTAGTATAAAGCAAATTGTACTATGAATTGACAGTTTAAACAGGCACCTACATTGTCCATGTAGAGAACACTTTTAGAAAAATGGAACTCACCGGAAAGAATCCTAAAACAACATTGTACTCGTGCATTACAGCAAGAAAATGGAGATTTGTTAGTCCTTCTGAGCTGAAGTTAGTTTGGTCTTGTGGGGAGTAATGTACCCATCCTTCAACTACTCCTTCTGACGAGAAGATAAGCAGGGCTTCTTCATCCTGGCATAATCGGAACTAGTCACTTCACGTACTCCATATTCTTCTTTAGAGGAGGATGATCCTGTTGTGCAAAGACAAGAGGACAACTAAATGCTAGCATCCCTGTTTGCTCGAAAAAAAGGAAAGGAAATATTTAAAACAACACAGATGAAGCACTTCTCAAGGACAATACCACTTTTTCATGATAGTATCTAAACAGTAGCACAAAAACAATAGAGATGACAAAGCTCAATCAGATGGATGAAATCAATGGGCGAGTACCAACCTTTGTCAGGAGGCTTATTGTGTAGAGCATACAGATGAAGCACTTCTCCGGAACCATCTGTTGCTATCTACTGTGGTGGCCATGCTTACTATATACTCCTTGATTAGTTTAATGTTTCCAACATCTTCTTGTGCAGTTCCACTAAAATATATGGTATCTTCAAAGAAGATACCTGTTTGCACAAGTAGAGATAATTATGTATTACATTAAGAGTGACATCAAATCAGTGGCAAAACAATTGCTCGTTCCAGCCATAGCAATAAATTAAGATGCAAAACTATATCATTACTTGTGTCATCACAGTTCCAGTGCTTCATTACAACACTGGGAGTTGATTTTTGTTTTTCTTCCTCTAGTTCTCCCCCTTCATCACTTGGTTCAATAACAGACAAGCTTCGCCTTCAATGTAAGATTTGGCATGTCAATTAGGGAGCACAAGTATAGCACTAAACAATGATATTAATTTTCTAATGAAAGTGGCAAAATACATGCCAACAGTTGTGAAATATCCTTATCTTACCTCAATGGGATATTACGGTGCACATACAGATTGGAAGTCTTGTCTCCATTTGTGCAGTTCACTAAAATCAAGCAACATTACCGTACAAGTAGCACAACATATGAAAGCACACTGCAGAATCATGTGAAAGAAGGCTAGTACTGACCTCTCTTGACGCGGAATTCAAACAACTCACAAGAAGAAGATCTGAACCAAATTTGCCAACATGGATAGGAAGTAAGATCTCCTCTTGTGCAGTTTCAAGCAATGTTGTTGGTGTGACATTTTGGTTGAACTGCACAAAACACTCTTAAAACAAAAGTGTTTTGTGTAGTGCAACAAAAGGTCACGATGGCAACAAGGTGAAGTAGATAACCCTATTTACAGAGAGGTGCAAAGGAAACAACTAGTGGTCAATAATGGTGGATGACATAGAAACCAACAAAAAGAATCATCTACCTTATCTAAATGGGAAAGAAAGCAAGACAGTAGCATTTCTCAAACGGTGGCATTGATTAATATTAACATAGAGATTATATTAACAATAAAATTCGTTAAACATGTAATTTGCTTTTAACTATGGCATTGCATCAATTTTCCAGTGGCATTATTAGAGGGTGTTTGTTTACAGGGACATTTTGGTGTAGGGACTAAAAAAACTCCGTGTCAGTCCCATCTAAACCAAACAGGAGGGACTTAGGGACTAAAAGCGGGCATTTGTGTCTAAAGAAAGAAGATCCCGAGGGAGAGTCTTTTTGGGACTTTTTCCAACAGTTGCCCCTGCCACTCATCGCACCTTGTCTCTATTAGTTCATTACTAGGGGTAACATGGTCTTTTAGCATGTCATTTAATAACCTCTAGTCCATGTTTAGTCCCTAGAACCAAGCAGGTAGGGACTAGGGAGCTTTTAACCAAACAGGGCCTTAGATTAACAACAGCTAAAGAGTTGCACGGGATAGTGGACGCACCAGCACCATGTGCATCTACCGATGGACTGGGGTGATGCACAATATGTTGCAACAAAAAACAAACAACCAAGGAGCATATTTGTGTTGGTCCCAGTTTTTTTATCTTTAGACACCTTTCCCTATGTGAGTGCAGCAAATCTAGTCCTGCTCAAACTCTACAGCCTTCTCCCCCAAAACAAAAGATCAGTTCGTTACAAATGTGCGTACTGCGTTTGTCATTGTTTTCCCTTTTCGACCAGCGTAGGTGCTGGATAGCCAGTCTATACTAGTACTTTTTCCCCTTCCTTTCCTCTTTGAACCACGTCCTAGATTTATGCTATACAACTTTCCCCACAACTTTCCCCCATTCCTTTCCTCTTTGAACCACGTCTTAGATTCATGCGATACAACTTTCCCCACTACTTTCCCCCTTCCTTTCCTTTTTGAACCATGTCCTAGATTCATGCTATACAACTTTTCCTACTACTTTCCCCCACTCCTTTCCTCTTTGAACCACGTCCTAGATTCATGGTATACAACTTTCCCCACTACTTTCCTGTTTGATCCAACACCTAGATTCGAGTGCAGAAGTGGAAAAATCCCACATGCAGCTAGAGCAATGCATGTGGAATAAGTAAATTATACCTTAAGGTTCTTGGGGCGTGGTTCGGTAGGTGACCGGACGGCGGCGAAGAAGAAGGGGTCGAAGGCCCTCCCGCGCCGCCGCTGGGTGAAAGTGAACAACTACGCCGGTAGTGGATTCCCTCCCTCAAGGATGGCAACAACGTTAAGCCTCCTTCCCTTCCCGGCGGACGGATCCTGCCGGCTCTTTGACCTGCAGTGAGGGGAGAGAGAGAGGCCAACGAAGTCTTGTTTAGATCTGGAGAGGATGAGAGAGTGTGAAGAGAGCAACTACAAGCACTGAGAAAGAGAGAGAGGCCAGCGAAGTCTTGTTTAGATCTGGCGAGGGTGAGAGAGTGTGAAGAGAGCAACTACAAGCGATGAGGCTCCAGCGTGTATATATATACTGGAGAGAGAGTGTGTAGAGTGCAAACCCTAGAAAACAAGCCCGAGGCTGCAGCTTATACGTGATGAGGTGATTATATAGTCACTACGAGATCGTATAGCTCCGTATCCATCCATTTTGACCAGTCAAAGAATCCTCCCGGCACAAATTATGCTAGAGTGTAGTTATCGGACCCGAGACCTCAAGTTTGATGAGCGAACAGGCTAACCAGCTACACAACCCTCCCGTTATGTTCAACGAGAGGAAAATAACCTTTTATACATTCCTGCTTTCGTGTGACAAGCATGCCATGTTTTTTTGTGTGTGTGGGAGTCATTGGGATTTAAATCATAATCATGTCATGTGGCTTTGGTGGTAAGACTATCCACAGTGGTGCTTAAATAATGCAGCCTTAGTCACCTTACCTCTCTCCATGTAGTATGTTGGGTCCCACCAGTCGGAGGGTGAAACAAACAAATTAATAAGAAAAATTAAAAGCGCCGGCGGTGTATCTTACCTCACACATCTTGCTACTTCTCGGGAACACTATCCAATTGATCTCTCTATTCGCTCACGTACTATTTTATGTGAATCCTTATTATAACATGCACACAATTTTGGGCACTTGTATTCGACCTAAGTCAGTGTGCCACCGTATCTCATACTACTCCCTCCGTCTAGGTGTAGTAAGTCATGTTAGAAGGTGCAGCGGGACCAAGGTGCAAGCAGATTGGAGGAGAAGGAGAATCTTGACCGGTCATTCCTCCAATCAAAGCCCTGATTTCTATCTCTAAACGCAACAATTAATCCAAACAACTAAGAGATGCCATTTTAGCTACCATGCAGGGCCACGTATTAACTCGCATGCAAGCCGACTTTGATTCTTGACTGATCAACGCGTAGTTGCGCTCCATGCATTGGGTTTCCAGGGGAGATAACAAGGCAGAGTAAGGAGCGTTTGGTTACATTGCTTAGCTAGGCTGGTCATAGTGGTGAGTAACTTGGACTAGTAACATGCATATGTTACTAATATATGTTACTACTACGCGAAGTTTGCTGTCGGAAGCGAACCAATCTGGCTCTCCTGAGCTAGCAAGGTTTTTCTAGCCCACCCAAGCAAGCCGGCCCACAAAAGCTAACATATTTTAACAGTTCCAAACGCCTAACCTTGCCTGGCTATGCTATAAGCTGTTCTTGCTAAGGATCCAAACGCTCCCTAAGTAACAACGCTCGCTAGCAACGAGTCCAGGAGGGGATTGAGATGCGAAGTTAATGGACGATGCCTAAACATTTTGGGAATATCGGATTTCCGTAAGATGACTTAACACCTAGACGGAGGGAGTACTACTCCTCAGTCCAGGTTTGATGGAATATTCGTCACCTCTTCTCTTATTGTACGTACTCCATTTGTATCTCACTTCCTGTGGCTTCACACTCTCACGATTTTCCTATTCTATGAACCTGTGCATGTGTGTGTGTGTGTGTGTGTTTAATGGCATGTGTGTGTTAGAGAGAGCGATATATTGACCTACTCCTACAGAGGGATGGTGTGTAGTGTACGATTTTAACCTTGGGAGTCGGTGCATCCTCTCATTTCTGGGCGTCCCGTAGGGACAGGCGGACAGCTGCCACGCCCGCTCATGACCAGCCTAGCCCACCCAAAGCCCCTCCATCGTCCACACGCGCTTCCCGCCCGAAACAGTCAGTGCCGCTCCAAAGAATCGGTGCCGCATTCATGCCCGGGCAGAGCGGATGCGACCTCTCACTGGGGCCTATGTTGAAGGGAGAAGCGGATTCAAGAGTGATGGTTGCTTCGTCCGTCCAACTTACTGCTGGTTCTATGTGATTTGACGGCTCATTGGTCATTATTACTGAGGTGGTTGGACTGCTGGATGTCCCATGCTTTCGGCGAAAGGAGGTACTACTAGATTACAATCTTCCCCATTCTTACAGAGGAGGAGTGCAAGAGCAGTGAAAACACGCAGGCTCAGTGATTACATGGCCCACCTCACACTATCACCATATTTTCTGGACAACGTGCGACACCTAACTCTTTACATAGTACTCCCTCCTTTCCTAAATACTAGATGAGTCCCCGCGCGTTGCCGCGGAACAGCCGTATATCTCTGTGCGTAAAATTACCGATTTCATAGAACTAAAAAAAACTCTACAACCGCATGAAAAATGTGGTAGCCGAACTAAAAAAACTCCCATCATCATTTAGATCATCCCACGTAAGGAAAAAAGATCAGCTAACTCCTACTGCATAATGGGATTATATTTTTCGCTTTGACATGTTAATGGGACTTAAAAGCTCACTTACATGCATGCTACCGGTGCATGCTTGCATGCAGACATGTTGATGTGATTTGAAACCCACTCACATGCATGCCATGGTATTTCTGCATGCTTGCATGTGGCTTAGTGCGGAGCCTCTCAACGTCTAGATCAGACGCCTATTATGGACTGATTTAGTTCATCAAACGGCTACATTAATTTTGATGATGTGGCTCAAGGAGAGGATAGAGAATTCCTAGTAGTGGGGGCTAGCTATTTTGATATAGTAGATAAGTCTTTGTAGAGATTCCACTAGATGGACTACATACGGAACAAAATGAATGAATCTACACTTAAAATGCATCTATATACATCTGCATGTGGTTCATGGTGAAATCTCTACAAAGACTTATATTTAGGAACGGAGGAAGTACTAGTATATTACGTACTGTAATTTATCAACGAGATAAATTTGTACAATGTTATGAAGCTTCTAGCTTCTGTTACATGTATCTTGCGTCCAAGGTTGCCCGTTGCAACATTTCATCAAATACAAAGGAGACTAACATGCATGCTATTGCATCTCAATGATTGACAGATCATAGCAAATATGTACTCCCTCCGTTCCAAAATAAGTGTCTCAACTTTATGCAAACTTTAGTACAAAGTTGTACTACTACTAAAGTTGACACTTATTTTGGAACAGAGGCAACTAAAGAAAAAAACGATCCATGCAGTCCCTAGCCCTTGAACCGTAAACCCTAACCAGGCTTCAATTTGCTGGCAACGTTTGAGCTTCCTAAGAAATGAAGTTTGCAACCTTTTGACCATCGGATCATTTTGTGCAGTTTCACCAAAATTGAGATGAGCATCCCTGTGGCAAAGAAATTGAAGAAGCGTGATTAGAATAATATTACTGGGACTAGTTGATGGGACATAAACTCATCACAAATACAGTACATAGAAGCCAGTAGAGGTATGTGCGGGGCAAAGAAGTAGAGAAATATCCACATGGAGTGATGTGGGTAGCTGGAGCAGTGGTGCAAGCTAGCTGTAAAGGGAGTTGTACCTGAGGGATGTCGGGACGTAGCTCAACCTTGAGGACGGCAGCGGGAGGCGGCAACTACCCACGTTGCGGCAGTTAGCAAGGGACGAATGCAACCTCACTGGCTTTGTGAGAGACAACGGCGGGGACCCCAGATCGGGATGTGCCGACAGTGGGTTTTCGTCGTCGGCGACGGCGACCGCATCTACACTAAGCATCCACCCCTTCCCCCGGTGGACGTGATTCGCCGGGATGTTAGAGATGTGGCCACAATAGTTTTGTGCGAGAGAGTGTGAAGAGAGCAACCCCAGCAAGCAACCGTGTAGGCTGGCCCGTCCTGACTATGTATATAGTGGAGCGGTTTCCTTTTCTCTCCATATGAACCTATCATATTGCGTACGTGCCACTGAAGAAAAAAAAACTTTATTTATAAATGACGCGGCACCTACTACTTGTTCTCCTATAACCTTGCGCTTGGCATCTCCAAAATATTAACCTTGCAATTGGCTCTTCGCCTCTTCAGGAAGTTGAGCAATAATGGTACGGCTGTATATATCGTTGTGGCTATATGAGACCGAATGAATTGCTGCACGTCCAGCACGTGGGCGAGGGTCGAGGGGTGAGGGAGAGTGCATACTATTATGTTCGTTTCAAGGGGTGTTTGTTTCCAGTGACTTTTTAGTGTAGGGACTAGAAAAAGTCCCTCTTAGAGAATTTTTAACCAAACAGGAGGGACTGCTAGGGACTAAAACTTGCTTTTTGGGACTTAATGAAGAAGACTACGAAGGAGAGTCTTTTTTGGGACTTTTCCAACAATGCCCCTCCCTGCACCCATTGCCCCGCCGCCCCATGGTGTTGTCTAGTTGTTATTTTTCTGTATAGTAGGGGTAACATGGTCATTCACTAACCTCTAGGGAGGGACTAGGGACTTTTTAGTCCCTGAAAACATACAGGAGGGGCTTTTTAAGGAGTAGGGACTTTTTAATTGGGACTATAAAAACTCCTAGGACTTATGAACCAAACAGGGCCTCAATATGGACTACATACGGAGCAAAGTGAGTGAATCTACACTCTAAAATACGTCTATATACATCAGTGTTTGGAGTATGTACTAATAGTTCATATTGAAATATACTAAAGGACATATATATTCCAAACAATATGATAATCTGTCTAACCAAGGTAGTAGGTACGAGGAGTAAACGGAGGGAGTAGTAAAATTTTCTCCTTGTTCTACGAGCCACCGCGCGCGTGGGCGAGGGAGCGGGCGTAAGGCGTACAGTAGTACTACTACTAGTATGCAAGGTTCACCTCATCCTGCGAGCCACCGCGCCCGTGGGCGGGGGAGACGGCATACTAAGCAAGCTTCTCCTCATTCTGCGAGTTGATGGGACACATCAAAAGTACTCCAGTGTATAGAGCCTTGCCTCTAAGGTAGACCACACATGGTTTGCCTCTTTTTTAACATAACGCGTCAAGTCACAATTTGTTTGCTCACCTGTGGAAGACGATCCTCCCTCCACCAAGTGGACAACCAGTACACGTGCCAAAAATTACCACATGGGATGCCTTTTCATACAGAAATGAGCTCGACCGTGTACCCGCGCGGGTGTGGTCGGGAAAGAGATGGGAGTACGTGCGCCGTGCATGCACCTCTTATCTTCATGCACATCGCCCACCTATGTGGGTGTGTTCGTGAGTGTTTTTTGTTTGGAGGGGGAGAGGGTTGGGGTTGATTTCGTGAATGTATTTTTGTGGGAATATGTGTCGATGTGATGTGTCTCCAACGTATCTATAATTTTTGATTGTTCCATGCTATTATATTACCCCTTTTGGATGTCTATGGGCTTTATTTTACACATCATTTTTGGGAATAACCAACCCATATTGCTGTTTTTTTTCCTATTTCAGTATTTCGAAGAACAGGAATATCAAACGGAGTCCAAATGGAATGAAACCTTCGGGATCGTGATTTTTGGAACAAACGTGATCCAGAGGACTTGGAGTGCAAGTCAAGAAGCAGCCGAGGCTCCCACGAGATAGTAGGGCGCGCCCCTATCTCGTGGGCCCCTCGGGCATCGACCGACGTACTTCTTCCTCCGATATAAGCCTACGTACCCCGAAAACATCTAGGGAGCAGACGAAACACAATTTCCACCACCGTAACCTTTTGTATCCGCGAGATCTCATCTTGGAGCCTTCGCCGGCACTCTGCCGGAGGGGGAATCGACCACGGAGGGCTTCTACATCAACATCCTTGCCCCTCCGATGAGTTGTGACTAGTTTACCACCGACCTACGGGTCCATAGTTATTAGCTAGATGGCTTCTTCTCTCTTTTTGGATCTCAATACAATGTTCTCCCCCTCTCTTGTGGAGATCTATTCGATGTAAACTCTTTTTGTGGTATGTTTGTCGAGATCCGATGAATTGTGGGTTTATGATAGTGTTTATCTATGAATAATATTTGAATCTTCTATGAATTATTTTATGTATGATTGAGTTATCTTTGCAAGTCTCTTTGAATTATCAGTTTGGTTTCGCCTACTAGATTGATCTTTATTGCCATGGGAGAAGTGCTTAGCTTTGGGTTCAATCTTGCGGTGTCCTTACCCATTGACAGAAAGGGTTGCAAGGCACGTATCGTATTGTTGCCATCGAGGATAACAAGATGGGGTTTATATCATATTGCTTGAGTTTATCCCCCTACATCATGTCATCTTGCTTAATGCGTTACTCTGTTCTTATGAACTTAATACTCTAGATGCAGGCAGGAGTCGGTCGATGTGTGGAGTAATAGTAGTAGATGCAGGCAGGAGTCGGTCTACTTGTGACGGACGTGATGCCTATATACATGATCATGCCTAGATAATCTCATAATTATTCGCTTTTCTATCAATTGCTCGACAGTAATTTGTTCACCCACCGTAATACTTATGCCATCTTGAGAGAAGCCACTAGTGAAACCTATGGCCCCCGGGTCTATCTCTTATCATATTTGCTTCCAATCTACTTTTATTTGCATCTTTACTTTTTGCATCTATATTATAAAATACCAAAAATATATCTATCTTATCTTACTATCTTTATCATATCTCACTTTCGCAAGTGGCCATGAAGGGATTGACAACCCCTTTATTGTGTTGGTTGCGAGTTCTCAGTTTGTTTGTGTAGGTGCGTGGGACTTTTGAGGAGCCTCCTACTGGATTGATACCTTGGTTCTCAAAAACTAAGAGAAATACTTACGCTACTATTGCTGCATCACCATCTTCTCTTCAAGGAAAACCAACGCAAGCTCAAGACATAGCAAGAAGGATTTCTGGCGCAGTTGACGGGGAGGTCTTCGCTCAAGTCAAGACATACCAAGTACCCATCACAAACCCATCTCCCTCGCATTTAGATTATTTGCCATTTGCCTCTCGTTTTCCTCTCCCCCACTTCACCCTTGCCATTTTATTCGCCCTCTCTTTTCCAATCTCCTCCTCTCTCTTTTGCTTGCCTTTTGTTTGCTTGTCATTATGTCTAGTTCCTTATCCGCTCCTTTGTCTCCCGAGTTTGAAGTTCTTCACTTCAAGCAAAGGCAAGGAGAAAACTTAAAAGATGCTTGGTATAGGATGATGGAGTCTTATCGCAAATGCACCCTAGAGGTGAACTTTATAATTTTTCTTCGCTATTTTTATGTTGGGTTAAATATGACGCATAGACAGCTCGTGGATTGTATTGCCAAGGGAAATTTCATTGAAATTGATCCCAGTATTGCTCACGAAATTATAGAGGGAATAGTGGGAACACTACCTCAAAAGGGAGGATCACATCCTACCCAAGAAGAAACCCAAGTGTTTGGAAAGATTTGTGAAGTAACAATTTTTTTACAAAAGTCTCTTGAGCCTCTTAAAAGTGTTAGCGAAAATCTTCACCGCATGAATATGTTGATTACTCTTTGCAATAAGCGGTTGGATTCTTTAGATCTAAAAATTTCCGAGTATGAAGGGAAGCGGAAAGAACCTCCCGGATTCGAGCATGACTCCGCTAAAAAACTGAAAATCAAAGATGGTACTCCTTAGATCTATCTTCGCTTTTATGCCTAGCTAGGGGCGTTAAACGATAGCGCTAGTTGGGAGGCAACCCAATTTTTCTTTATGTCTTTTGCTTTCGCTCCAGTTTAGTAATAAATCTTGCATCTACCTTCTGTTTAGATGTGTTTTTATCTTTTAGTTAGTGTTTATGCCAAGTAGAACCTATAGGATAACCTATGATGATAGTTGATTTGATTCTGCTGAAAAACCGAAACTTTGCACGCACGAATACAATTTTGTTAAATCACAGGGACGTGATTTTTCGTTGATTCTTTTTTCTGCTGATCAATAAATGTTTTTTCCATCACTTCCTATTTTGGTAGGAATTTTAGAGTACTAGAAGTTTGCGTTAGTTACAGATTGCTACAGACTGTTCTGTTTTTGACAGATTCTGTTTTTCGTGTGTTGTTTGCTTATTTCAATGCATCTATGGCTAGTAAATTAGTTTATAAACCATAGATATGTTGGATTACAGTAGGTTTAACACCAAAATAAATAAAGAATGAGTTCATTACAGTACCTTATGTGGTGGTTTTCTTTTCTTTCACTAACGGAGCTTATAAGATTTCCTGTTGAGTTTTGTGTTGTGAAATTTTCAAGTTTTGGGTAAAGCTTTTATGGACTATGGAATAAAGGGTGGCAAGAGCCTAAGCTTGGGGATGCCCAAGGCACCCCAAGATATTCAAGGATAGCCAAGAGCCTAAGCTTGGGGATGCCCCGGGAAGGCATCCCCTCTTTCGTCTTCGTTCATTGGTAACTTTACTTGGAGCTATATTTTTATTCTCCACATGATATGTGTTTTGCTTGGAGCGTCGTGTATTATATTTTTCTTTGCTTTTCAGTTTACCACAATCATACTTGCTGTACACACCTTTTGGGAGAAGCCTATTTGATTAGAATTTGCTAGAATACTCTATGTGCTTCACTTATATCTTTTGAGCTTGATAGTTTTTGCTCTAGTGCTTCACTTATATCTTTTAGAGGACGGTGGTGACTTATTTTTGTAGAAATTACTAGTCTCTCATGCTTCACGTATATCTTTTTGAGAGTCTTTTAGAACAGCATGGCATTTGCTATGGTTATAAAATTGGTCCTAGAATGGTAGGCATCCAAGTTGGGTATAATAAAACTATCATAGGAAGTGAATTGGGTGCTATGATCAATTTGATACTTGATAATTGTTTTGAGATATGGAGGTAGTGATATTAAAGTCATGCTAGTTGGGTGATTATGAATTGAAAGAATGCTTGTGTTGAAGTTAGCAAGTCCCGTAGCATGCACGTATGGTTAAAGTTGTGTAACAAATTTGAAACATGAAGTGTACCTGGCTTGTGCATCCTTATGAGTGGCGGTCGGGGACGAGCGATGGTCTTTTCCTACCAATCTATCCCCCTAGGAGCATGCATGTAGTACTTGATTTTTGATGACTTCTAATTTTTGCATTAAGTATATGAGTTCTTTTGACTAATGTTGAGTCCATGGATTATACGCACTTTTACCTTTCCGCCATTGCTAGCCCCTTCGGTACCGTGCATTGCCCTTTCTCACCTTGAGAGTTGGTGCAAACTTCGTCGGTGCATCCAAACCCCGTGATACGATACGCTCTATCACACATAAACCTCCTTATATCTTCCTCAAAACAGCCACCATACCTACCTATTATGGCATTTCCATAGCCATTCCAAGATATATTTCCATGCAACTGTCCACCGTTCCGTTCTTCATCATCAAGACATACTTTACTTTTGTCATATTGCCATTGCATGATCATGTAGTTGACATCGTATTTGTGGCAAAGCCACCATGCATTATTCTTCATACATGTCACTCTTGATTCATTGCACCATCCCGGTACATCGCCGGAGACATTCATATAGAGTCATATCTTGTTCTAGTTTCGAGTTGTAATTCTTATGTTGTAATCAATAGAAGTGTGATGATCATCATTATTAGGGCATTGCCCAAAAAGAAAAAAATGAAAAAAAGGAGAAAGGCCAAAAGAAAAAAAGAAAGGCCCAAAGAAAAGGAAAAGAAAAAAAAGGAAAAAAATAAAAATAAAATAAAAAGGGCAATGTCACTATCTCTTTTTCCACACTTGTGCTTCAAAGTAGCACCTTGTTCTTCATGTAGTGAGTCTCATATATTGTGCTTCAAAGTAGCACCATGTTTTTCATATAGTGAGTCTCATAATTTGTCTTTTTCATACTAGTGCGAATTTTTCATTAAAGAACTTGGCTTGTATATTCCTACGATGGGCTTCCTCAAATGCCCTAGGTCTTCGTGAGCAAGCAAGTTGGATGCACACCCACTAGTTTTCTTTTGTTAAGCATTCATTTATAGCTCTAGTGCATCCGTTGCATGGCAATCCCTACTCCTCATGTTGACATCAATTGATGGGCATCTCCATAGCCTGTTGATTATCCTCGTCAATGTGAGACTTTCTCCTTTTTTGTCTTCTCCACACAATCCCCATCATCATATTGTATTCCACCCATAGTGCTATATCCATGGCTCACGCTCATGTATTGCGTAACTGTTGAAAAAGTTTGAGATTATTTAAGTATGAAATAATTGATTGGCTTGTCATCGGGGGTATAGAAGTTGGGAACATCTTTGTGTGACGAAAATGAAGCATAGCCTAACTATATGATTTTGTAGGGATGACCTTTCTTTTGCCATGTTATTTTGAGAAGACATGATTACTTTGATTAGTATGCTTGAAGTGTTACTATTTCTTTTATCAATATGAACTTTTACTTTGAATCATTTGGATCTGAACATTCATGCCACAAGAAAGAAAATTACATTAAGAATTATGCTAGGTAGCATTCCACATCAAAAATTCTCTTTTTATCATTTACCTACTCGAGGACGAGCAGGAATTAAGCTTGGGGATGCTTGATACATCTCCAACATATCTATAATTTTTGATTGTTCCATGCTATTATATTAACCCTTTTGGATGTTTATGGGCTTTATTTTACACATTTATATCATTTTTGGGACTAACCTACTAACCGGAGGCCGAGCCCATATTGCTGTTTTTTTGCCTATTTCAGTATTTCAAAGAAAAGGAATATCAAACGGAGTCCAAACGGAATGAAACCTTCGGCAGCGTGATTTTTGGAAGGAACGTGATCCAGAGGACTTGGAGTGCAACTCAAGAAGCAGCCAAGGCTCCCACGAGATAGGAGGGCGCGCCCCTTGTCTCATGGGCCCCTCGGGCGTCCACCGACGTACTTCTTCCTCCTATATAAGCCTACATACCCTGAAAACATCCAGGGAGCAGACGAAACACAATTTCCACCACCGTAACCTTCTGTATCCGCGAGATATCACCTTGGATCCTTCGCCGACACTCTTCCGGAGGGGGAATCGACCACGGAGGGCTTCTACATCAACATCCTTGCCCCTCCGATGAGTTGTGAGTAGTTTACCACAGACCTACGGGTCCATAGTTATTAGCTAGATGGCTTCTTCTCTCTTTTTGGATCTCAATACAATGTTCTCCCCCTCTCTTGTGGAGATCTATTCGATGTAAACTCTTTTTGCGGTGTGTTTGTCGAGATCCGATGAATTGTGGGTTTATGATCAAGTTTATCTATGAATAATATTTGAATCTTCTCTGAATTCTTATATGTATGATTGAGTTATCTTTGCAAGTCTCTTCGAATTATCAGTTTGGTTTGGCCTACTAGATTGATCTTTCTTGCCATGGGAGAAGTGCTTAGCTTTGGGTTCAATCTTGTGGTGTCCTTACCCGGTGAAAGAAAGGGTTGCAAGGGACGTATTGTATTGTTGCCATCAAGGATAACAAGATGGGGTTTATATCATACTGCTTGAGTTTATCCCTCTACATCATGTCATCTTGCTTAATGCGTTACTCTGTTCTTATGAACTTAATACTCTAGATGCAGGCATGAGTCGGTCGATGTGTGGAGTAATAGTAGTAGATGCAGGCAGGAGTCGGTCTACTTGTCACGGACGTGATGCCTATATACATGATCATGCCTAGATAATCTCATAATTATTCGCTTTTCTATCAATTGCTCGACAGTAATTTCTTCACCCACCGTAATACTTATGCTATCTTGAGAGAAGCCACTAGTGAAACCTATGGCCCCTGGGTCTATCTCTTATCATATTTGCTTCCAATCTACTTTTATTTGCATCTTTACTTTTTGCATCTATATTATAAAATACCAAAAATATATCTATCTTATCTTACTATCTTTATCATATCTCACTTTCGCAAGTGGCCGTGAAGGGATTGACAACCCCTTTCTTGCGTTGGTTGCGAGTTCTCAGTTTGTTTGTGTAGGTGCGTGGGACTTTTGAGGAGCCTCCTACTGGATAGATACCTTGGTTCTCAAAAACTGAGGGAAATACTTACACTACTATTGCTGCACTCCTCTTCAAGGAAAACCAACGCAAGCCCAAGACGTAGCAAGAAGGATTTCTGGCGCCGTTGTCGGGGAGGTCTTCGCTCAAGTCAAGACATACCAAGTGCCCATCACAAACCCATCTCCCTCGCATTTACATTATTTGTCATTTGCCTCTCGTTTTCCTCTCCCCCACTTCACCCTTGCCGTTTTATTCGCCCTCTCTTTTCTAATCTCCTCCTCTCTCTTTCGCTTGCCTTTTGTTTTCTTGTCATTATGTCTAGTTCCTTATCCGCTCCTATGTCTCCCGAGTTTGAAGTTCTTCACTTCAAGCAAAGGCAAGGAGAAAACTTAAAAGATGCTTGGTATAGGAAGATGGAGTCTTATCGCAAATGCACCCTAGAGGTGAACTTTATAATTCTTCTTCGCAATTTTTATGTTGGGTTAAATATGACACATAGACAGCTCTTGGATTGCATTGCCAAGGGAAATTTCATTGAAATTGATCCCAGTATTGCGCACGAAATTATAGAGGGGATAGTGGGAACACTACCTCAAAAGGGAGGATCACATCCTACCCAAGAAGAAACCCAAGTGTTTGGAAAGATTTGTGAAGTAACAATTTTTTTACAAAAGTCTCTTGAGCCTCTTAAAAGTGTTAGCGGAAATCTTCACCGCTTGAATATGTTGATTAATCTTTGCAATAAGGGTTGGATTCTTTAGATCTAAAAATTTCCGAGTATGAAGGGAAGCGGAAAGAACCTCCCGGATTCGAGCATGACTCCGCTAAAAAACTGAAAATCAAAGATGGTACTCCTTAGATCTATCTTCGCTTTTATACCTAGTTAGGAGCGTTAAACGATAGCGCTAGTTGGGAGGCAACCCAATTTTTCTTTATGTCTTTTGCTTTTGCTCCTATTTAGTAATAAAGCTTGCATCTACCTTCTATCTAGATGTGTTTTTATATTTTAATTAGTGTTTGTGCCAAGTAGAACCTATAGGATAACCTATGATGATAGTTGATTTGATTCTGCTGAAAAACTGAAACTTTGCACGCACGAATATAATTTTGTTAAATCACAGGAACATGATTTTTCCTTGATTCTTTTTGCTGCTGATCAATAAACAAATTTTCCAGGACTTCCTATTTTGGTAGGATTTTTAGAGTTCCAGAAGTTTGCGTTAGTTATAGATTACTACAGACTGTTCTGTTGACAGATTCTGTTTTTCGTGTGTTGTTTGCTTATTTCAATGCATCTATGGCTAGTAAATTAGTTTATAAACCATAGAGAAGTTGGATTACAGTAGGTTTAACACCAAAATAAATAAAGAATGAGTTCATTACAGTACCTTATGTGGTGGTTTTCTTTTCTTTCACTAACGGAGCTTATAAGATTTCCTGTTGAGTTTTGTGTTGTGAAGTTTTCAAGTTTTGGGTAAAGCTTTTATGGACTATGGAATAAAGGGTGGCAAGAGCCTAAGCTTGGGGATGCCCAAGGCACCCCAAGATATTCAAGGATAGCCAAAAGCCTAAGCTTGGGGATGCCCCGGGAAGGCATCCCCTCTTTCGTCTTCGTTCATTGGTAACTTTACTTAGAGCTATATTTTTATTCGCCACATGATATGTGTTTTGCTTGGAGCGTCGTGTATTATATTTTTCTTTGCTTTTCAGTTTACCACAATCATACTTGCTGTACACACCTTTTGGGAGAAGCCTATTTGATTAGAATTTGCTAGAATACTCTATGTGCTTCACTTATATCTTTTGAGCTTGATAGTTTTTGCTCTAGTGCTTCACTTATATCTTTTAGAGGACGGTGGTGACTTATTTTTGTAGAAATTACTAGTCTCTCATGCTTCACGTATATCTTTTTGAGAGTCTTTTAGAACAGCATGGTATTTGCTATGGTTATAAAATTGGTCCTAGAATGGTAGGCATCCAAGTTGGGTATAATAAAACTATCATAGGAAGTGAATTGGGTGCTATGATCAATTTGATACTTGATAATTGTTTTGATATATGGAGGTAGTGATATTAAAGTCATGCTAGTTGGGTGATTATGAATTGAATGAATGCTTGTGTTGAAGTTAGCAAGTCCCGTAGCATGCACGTATGGTTAAAGTTGTGTAACAAATTTGAAACATGAAGTGTACCTGGCTTGTGCATCCTTATGAGTGGCGGTCGGGGACGAGCGATGGTCTTTTCCTACCAATCTATCCCCCTAGGAGCATGCATGTAGTACTTGATTTTTGATGACTTCTAATTTTTGCATTAAGTATATGAGTTCTTTTGACTAATGTTGAGTCCATGGATTATACACACTTTTACCTTTCCGCCATTGCTAGCCCCTTCGGTACCGTGCATTGCCCTTTCTCACCTTGAGAGTTGGTGCAAACTTCGTCGGTGCATCCAAACCCCGTGATACGATACGCTCTATCACACATAAACCTCCTTATATCTTCCTCAAAACAGCCACCATACCTACCTATTATGGCATTTCCATAGCCATTCCAAGATATATTGCCATGCAACTGTCCACCGTTCCGTTCTTCATCATCAAGACATACTTTACTTTTGTCATATTGCCATTGCATGATCATGTAGTTGACATCGTATTTGTGGCAAAGCCACCATGCATTATTCTTCATACATGTCACTCTTGATTCATTGCACCATCCCGGTACACCGCCGGAGGCATTCATATAGAGTCATATCTTGTTCTAGTGTCGAGTTGTAATTCTTATGTTATAATCAATAGAAGTGTGATGATCATCATTATTAGAGCATTGCCCAAAAAGAAAAGAAAAAAGAAAAAAGAAAAAAAAGGAGAAAGGCCAAAAGAAAAAAAGAAAGGCCCAAAAAAAGGAAAAGAAAAAAAAGAAAAAAAAAGAAAAAAAAGAAAATATATAAAAAGGGCAATGTTACTATCTCTTTTTCCACACTTGTGCTTGAAAGTAGCACCTTGTTCTTCATGTAGTGAGTCTCATAATTTGTCTTTTTCATACTAGTGGGAATTTTTCATTATAGAACTTGGCTTGTATATTCCTATGATGGGCTTCCTCAAATGCCCTAGGTCTTCGTGAGCAAGCAAGTTGGATGCACACCCACTAGTTTTCTTTTGTTGAGCATTTATTTATAGCTCTAGTGCATCCGTTGCATGGCAATCCCTACTCCTCATGTTGACATCAATTGATGGGCATCTCCATAGCCCGTTGATTATCCTCGTCAATGTGAGACTTTCTCCTTTTTTTGTCTTCTCCACACAATCCCCATCATCATATTGTATTCCACCCATAGTGCTATATCCATGGCTCGCGCTCATGTATTGCGTGAAGGTTGAAAAAGTTTGAGATTATTTAAGTATGAAAGAATTGCTTGGCTTGTGATCGGGAGTATAGAAGTTGGGAACATCTCTGTGTGACGAAAATGAAGCATAGCCTAACTATATGATTTTGTAGGGATGACCTTTCTTTTGCCATGTTATTTTGAGAAGACATGATTACTTTGATTAGTATGCTTGAAGTGTTACTATTTCTTTTATCAATATGAACTTTTATTTTGAATCATTTGTATCTGAATATTCATGCCACAATAAGGAAAATTACATTAAGAATTATGCTAGGTAGCATTCCACATCAAAAATTCTCTTTTTATCATTTACCTACTCGAGGATGATCAGGAATTAAGCTTGGGGATGCTTGATACGTCTCCAACGTATCTATAATTTTTTATTGTTCCATGCTATTATATTACCCCTTTTGGATGTGTATGGGCTTTATTTTACACACTTGTATCATTTTTGGGACTAACCTTCTAACCAGAGGCCGAGCCCATATTGCTGTTTTTTTGCCTATATCAGTATTTCGAAGAAAAGGAGTATCAAGCGGAGTCCAAACGGAATGAAACCTTCGGGAGCGTGATTTTTGGAACGAACGTGCTCCAGAGGACTTGGAGTGCAAGTCAAGAAGCAGCCGAGGCTCCCACGAGATAGGAGGGCGCGCCCCCTGTCTTGTGGGCCCCTCGGGCGTCCACCGACGTACTTCTTCTTCTTATACAATCCTACATACCCCGCAAACATCCAGGGAGCAGACGAAACACAATTTCCACCACCGTAACCTTCTGTATCCGCGAGATCTCATCTTGGATCCTTCGACGGCACTCTGCCGGAGGGGGAATCGACCACGGAGGGCTTCTACCTCAACATCCTTGCCCCTCCGATTAGTTGTGAGTAGTTTACCACAGACCTACGGGTCCATAGTTATTAGCTAGATGGCTTCTTCTCTCTTTTTGGATCTCAATACAATGTTCTCCCCCTCTCTTGTGGAGATCTATTCGATGTAAACTCTTTTGGTGATGTGTTTGTCGAGATCCGATGAATTGTGGGTTTACGATCAAGTTTATCTATGAATAATATTTGAATCTTCTCTGAATTCTTTTATGTATGATTGAGTTATCTTTGCAAGTCTCTTCGAATTATCAGTTTGGTTTGGCCTACTAGATTGATCTTTCTTGCCATGGGAGAAGTGCTTAGCTTTGGATTCAATCTTGCGGTGTCCTTACCCAATGAAAGAAAGAGTTGCAAGGCACGTATTGTATTGTTGCCATCGAGGATAACAAGATGGGGTTTATATCATATTGCTTGAGTTTATCCCTCTACATCATGTCATCTTGCTTAATGCGTTACTCAGTTCTTATGAACTTAATACTCTAGATGCAGGCAGGAGTCGGTCGATGTGTGGAGTAATAGTAGTAGATGCAGGCAGGAGTCGGTCTACTTGTCACGGACGTGATCCCTATATACATGATCATGCCTATATAATCTCATAATTATTCACTTTTCTATCAATTGCTCGACAATAATTTGTTCACCCACCGTAATACTTATGCTATCTTGAGAGAAGCCACTAGTGAAACCTATGGCCCCCGGGTCTATCTCTTATCATATTTGCTTGCAATCTACTTTTATTTGCATCTTTACTTTTTGCATCTATATTATAAAAGACCAAAAATATATCTATCTTATCTTACTATCTTTATTAGATCTCACTTTCGCAAGTGGCCATGAAGGGATTGGCAACCCCTTTATTGAGTTGGTTGCGAGTTCTTAGTTTGTTTGTGTAGGTGCGTGGGACTTTTGAGGAGCCTCCTACTGGATTGATACCTTGGTTCTCAAAAACTGAGGGAAATACTTATGCTACTATTGCTGCATCACTCTGTCCTCTTCGAGGAAAACCAACACAAGCTCAAGACGTAGCACGATGACATCTCAAACAAAATTTTGCATGCAATGTGTGTGAAATGGAGTCCTATCCATATCATATATAGAGGGTCAGGTGATCCATGAAAAGAGAGGGAGGGGTCATAGATATCGATAGAGTCGAAGAGAGGATCAAGTGGGTGGGTGCGAGATCGATGAAGAGAGCCATTGAAATTGTGTGTGTGTGCAAGTCAAAGATATAGGGCAACTGACCTACCGGAATGTTACAGGGCACATGTCAAGTTTGTGTGTGGCAGGGAGACATGACTAGAGTGCTTGATGTATCGGTGTGTGTGGGGGGGAGGGGTAGTAGGGAGGGGTAGGCAGAGGCCTAACTATAGAGGTAGAGCGACTCATATATATATATGTGTGTGTGTGTGTGTGTGTGTGTGTGTGTGTGTGTGTGTGTTGAGAAGGAGAGACCCAGCTATGTCTTGAGGGAGATCGGTCGATATCCGTACATAACTGAAGGACGGAAAATAGGATGGGACAGAGAGAGTGAGAGAGGAGAGAGAGAGGGAGGGAGAGGGGTAGAGTGCTGGATGGGTGATGGAGTTGCTTCTCGAAGATGGTGGGAGAGGCCTACTAGACAAACTGAGGGTGGAACTGCAATATTATCAATAAGAGTGGGGATGTGTTTCTGTGTGTGCCTGTGTGTGATAGATCTGTCAGGACACATCCATGGATGATGAAGGGGAACCATGTGTTTGGTAAGCTAATCTAACTAGATCGGTAAATCAATTGTTGTTTGTCGGAGGAAGGGGGAGACATAACTAATGAGGTAGATCGATCGACGCGTGGGGAAAAACAAGTTATAAGGACCTAGCTAGCTATATGTATAGCGGGAGATCGGTCGGTGTACGCCCATTTGTTAGAGGCAAATAAGGCCCCGCGAGACGGATAAACAGAGGGAATGGAGCTAGGAGGTGGTGCGAGAGGCCCAGCTACTAGCTAGATAGGGGGAGGAGTGTGCGGTTGTGAGTTCGATGAAAAGAGGGGCGAGAGTTTACACGGTGTGGGACCGTAGAGAGACAAGAGGCAAGGACACAGAAAGGAGGAGATTGAAGGTGCGTGTGTATGTTGTAGGCAGACATCGCTGGAGAGGTTTATCGATCGGTGTGTGTCGGAAAGGAGTTGTGGAGACTCTGGGAGAATTACCTAAAGAAAAAAAAGGAATGTGCGCGATGGATAGAATGCTGAGGGAGGGGGAGGGCGAGGAGGGCGTGTGCATGCATGAGAGCAAGTTAGTGGTTGCTATAAAGGTTAGAGGATTGTGTGGGTGTAAGAGACTAACAAAGATCATAATTTGCTATGAAAGTGGATTCATATATTTGAATAGGAGATCATAGTGTTTTAAACATATGCATGCATGAGTATAGTGGTGATACGCATGCTATGGTTTTGCACATGTTATACCATAATGTGATATTGCATGGCGTTTGCAACTCACAGCTAAATGTCGAACAATCTAAACCATACTATACATCAAACAATCTCACATTTTATTTGAATTTGTGATCATGTGTGGCGTTTGCATCTTACAACTAAATATCGAACAATCTAAACAATACTATATATCGAACATTCTCACATTTTATTTGAATTTGGGGTAATGTGTGGTGTTTGCAACTCACATCTAAATACTTGTAGGCGTAGGGGGCAGGGCATCGTACATAATGTGGTAAACACATTATACATATGAGACATGGTTTAGATTATGAAGATCTAGCTAGAGCTAGAAATGTAATGTGATTTGAAATCAACATAAAGTGGATTCAAAAAATCGAGTTTGAGTTCATATAGTACACATAGTTCATACGTAACTCAAGACTAATCATGTGGTGTGCTGTGAAGATAATATACAAATGATGGTTTAACTTGACTATAATGATGATTGTAGATCTTACTAAAACAGAGAAACGAATTCAAATGCTTTGACTTCACAACAATCATTACTGTAGGTCTTATTGAAATAGAGAAATGAATTCAAATTTAGTTCATATTGAAGTGGTAGTATATACGTTTGGAATGCACTAAAACATTCATTTGAGTAGTAGGTTGCATGCATTATACACGTAGCGAAATATTTTAATTGAACATAACATGAATTCAAAGTTTTGAATGAGATTTGTAGTGCGAATTGATTTGGTACAGTACACGTTAGGCTTGTCCGGAAATTTCAACCCACGCCTTGTTAGCCCAAAATATTTAAGATATATCTTTGTCTCGTTGTGCTCCAACAACACCCTCCATCTCAACCCGCGCCTTGCTATTCCAAAATTACAACGCGCGCGAAAACTCCCACCTCCTGTGAAATCCCGACATGTGAAATGCCCGTGATACCCCTGAACCGAAAGAACCACCTCAAATCAGTGGGGGTACTTTCGTAACTTACCCCACATTTCGGACAAGCGCGTCCCTAAGCCATGGTTCCCCACTCCCATCCTATCCGCCCACCCGTTTGTACACCAAGGCCGGGAAAACCCGCGAAGCCCCACACCCTCCTCCGTCTGCCACCCAGCCGGAGCCTCTTCCCCGACGACGTCGTCCATAGCAACACCTCGACGTCCCTCATCCACTGTACCGGATGAGGATCCGTCGTCGATATGGTCATCCCACCGGTTCAGCCACCCCGTCCTCCACCTCCAAGGAGCTTCCCCGACGTTCCCCTCGTATTTCGTGCCACCTCCATTCCCACACCATCGTCTTCACCTGCACCACCGGAAGAGCATCATCATCACCATTTCCTCGGATGAAGCTGCGGCCTAATCGGCGCCACCAAAGAGGTTGTACACTAATCACTGCATTTTCTTCTTGATTCGATCTCACGGTGCTGCCGGTGCTCAGTCCTGAGCCGACACGGCGCGGCTCCATCCACGGAGGTGTCGCCGGCCATTTCCTCCATGGCATCGCTCCCTCGGCGGCGACGTCCACATCAGTAGGAGCTACTGCTGCTTTAGCTCTCACTCGCGCTGCTGCTCTGCTCTTGCTCTCGGTCCCCTGCCTGGTCTGCTCTTGCTCTCGGTCCCCTGCCTGGTCTGCTCTTGCTATTTCTCTTCCTCGTGCTGCTGCTCTCGCTCTTGCTCTTTCTTGTGATGCTGCTCTGATTTAGCTACACTTCAGTCGACTGAATCGACTTTTGGGTCAGTCGATTTTCAGGAGGTGGGGGGGGGGGGCTCACTGGAGTTAAGGAAGAACTAGTCGCAGCGAGGAGGGGGGCTCACCGGAGAGGTACCCCACTATCTATCTTAGGTTCAGTGTGGGGGCAGTGGTCGCCGGCGGTGGTGGGGCGGTGGCGTGGGGATTGCCTAAGAAAAACCTCGGCACGAGGGGCCCTAGAGGAATGGCCGGGGTGGTGGCGGACCGGCGGTGGGGAGTGTTTTCAGGGCGGCGGGGCGGCGCACCACCGGCCGCAGGCAGCGGGGGGCGGCTGTTTGGCCGGTGGGGGCTAGCGGTTCAGGGGGGTGGAGGTTGAAGATGAACTACATGCCCTTGATTTCGTATCTAACGGCAGCAAAATCGACAAACCAGAGATGAAAATGTCAGTTGACTGACGTGTAGCGTCAACTTGCTAGTGCGTTCAGTTTCAACAGTAAAATTCAGTTTCGACAGCAAAATTCAGTTTCGACAGTTAAGTTCAGTTTCGACAGTTAAATTTAGTTTCGAGAGTTAAGTTCAGAGATGAGCGGCTGATGTATTTTACATCTAGCAGTTTGTGGTTATGTATTTTACATCATCTATTGGAGATGCTATTAGAATTCCACTCAAGTTAACGTTGTCTCTCTTGTCCCGCTTCAGCCTCGGCGTCGTACAACTCACCGGAGCTGCTCAACCGACGAAACCCTCCATCACAACGGAGCAGTACCTCGGGCTCCATCTCCAGACGCCTAAGATCTTCTTCCCCTCCTCCGACAGCCAAGTCAGCCGGAGCATCCTCACCGGCCAACCCAATCACGCTGAGATTGACATGGCTTTGCCAAAGAGGATGTACACTTGTTGCATCTCTTTTTTACTCTACATGTTATATATATTGTCCACTGAGCACACATAGTAACGGGAAATACAATTATTTTATCCTACTATATGACAACAGTGAGGTACCAGGCAACTTAGCTATCCGTTATGGACTCTCTTGAAAGCCATCATTAGTTATCTCTAGGCGTTTGAGTTGTGCATTTGTCGATGGCCCTGGGAGTTGAGCTAGTAGGGCAGTGGCCTGGGTCCAGAGTAATAGAAGTAGCACAAAAACATTTTTTTAGTGTAGGCTTTTCCTTGCTCAAGCCTGCCTACTAGAATCGCCAGTGTTTGAAAGGAAAAGTGAATAAAAAACATAGGAATTGGAAAGTTTCCTATGGTACTACTATTCATGAATTTGGTTCAAAGGAATGGAGCAAAGGAAAACTGTAGGATTTGTTCCTTTAGTGTCTCCTTGAAAGAAAATACGTAGGAATTTTAATTTCCACTTGTCCTCCTTTTCAAATTCCTATTCATGAAGCACAAGACTAAGATATAGTAGCATAATAGCATTATAACCGTACATTTTCTTGTGGTTTGACTTAATCTCACCATGCTTCTTTGCATCCCGTGATCTTCCAATTCTTGTGAATCAAACACCCAGATTGGCAGAAATCTTGTGTTTTTAAATTATCTATTTTGCACGTGCATTCCTATCCTGTCTATTTCCTATCCCTGCATTGTTGGAATCCTCCAATTCAAATGAGCCCTTACGGAATTACTTCTCTTACAGATAGTTGTCAAAGAAAACCTTGCGTGGTTTGTCCTGCTTCTGTTGCGTCGTCGTCCACCCCAGCTCAGCTGCTCCAACGATAGAAGGTTCCAGCACAATAGGGATCCAGCCTCCAGAGTGTCTTTCGCCGCCTCAGATCTTCTTCCCCGCCGCCGGCAGCCATGAAAACTGCATTACCATCATCAACCGAGCAGATGACCTCGAGGACTACACGAGTCCGCAAGAGACGTTGCACTCTTTCGTGTCTGCTTACGTTATGCATCGCTTAATATTACATGCTACTTTATCATCCTGTTGACCAATTAGACTCTGACTCAACTCCAAACTAATGGTCAAACTTGAGTTTTTAAATGGTTGTGGGGTACATATCGGGGCCGCAAGCAATAGTATCTATCTACTATATGGTTAATCTCCAGTGACTACTATGAGTTTCATGTTGGGTGGGAAACAAATAGTAAAGAAGCCATTATCTATATTTCTTAACTGAAGCCATTATCTGCCTGCTATTATTGGTTTTGGGTCTATCCACAGGTTGCTACCATCACTATGGATTTCTGCATGAACTCCTTACATAATCTCACTGTCATGGGGAACGAACACCTATGGGGCAGGGCCCCTTTCGGTCCGGCAAGGGAGCGGAGAGCGCACGAAGAGCAGATCAAGGCGAAGCACGCGAGGGATTTTACCCAGCTTCGGAGCTCTCTGGAGAGATAAAGCTCCTACTGCTACTTTGTGGTGGTATTATGTTCTTGCTCAAAGGCGTGAGCGTTCTGTGTTTTTGAAGGAGTCGAACCACTTCTACATTGCGCATGGGCCTCCTTTTATAGGCTAAAGGGGTCACCGACAGGTGGCAACGCAGAGAGGGGTATAAAAGTAAAAAGAGGGGTTGGTACAACCGCTATCTATAGTGCTCCCTACCTAACTCTGACGGCAGGGGACAAGGGCATTTAATGCCCGTCTGGTCGCCCAAACAGTGCAGGAAACGACCGTTAGGGGCGCCACCGATCGCCACGATGGCCTTCTCGTCATCTCCACTTGCCACCTCGCACCGCTTGGCTGCACAGCCACCCGCCACGTGCGCCAGGAACGATCTTGGGGCGACACGTCGTCGGATGCGCTAGAGCGTGGGCGCAGAGTGGTGGCTTCGCCACGGCAAGCGCTTTGCCGCGGTCGTTGTCTTGCCGCACCCGAGAGCTTGCCGCTCGTCGGGCCCTGCCGGGATGCGCGGCGCGTCGCGGCAAGTTCTTCGCAGTGCCTTGGTTGGCCTTCTCGGCAAGCTCCTCTTGCCGGGGCCTTGTCCTTCCCGGCGAGCTGCTCTTGCCGGAGTCTTGTCTTCTCAGTCAAAACACTTTGTTCTTGAATGGCATCAATATGAGCTACGGATGATCTTGGCGGACGCCGGGCAAGCCCTGCCACTGGGTGCTACGACTGCCCGTGCACAAGTTCAGGATACTAAGGTACCCCTACTTTAGTACACCGACAAGAGCCCCCGGGCCTGGGCCACACACGGTGCCGAGCGCTGTTGGGCCAGGCCCAAAATAGGGCACGGGCACTCGCGGCCTGGGTCCATACCGAATCTAACTCCGTATCCACCGCGCCCTCCCGTAACGGCACGCGTCAAATGCGGCGTCGTGGGAGAGATCGTGGGCAATTCTTCAATCAAGAAAGGTGTAATGTTCGCCTCTCCTCTTTATAAGCAGGGGAAACAGGGGCCGTTCCCCCACCTTCGCCACTTGCGGTTCCTTCCTCAGAAAGCTCCGCCGCTCTCCTCCGCCTCCGAAGCCGAAAGAGAGCAGCGCTCCGCCCTCGCCGCCACCGTCACCGCCGTCGCCGCCAACCTCCTCCACCGCTTCTGCCATGGCTCCGAAGACCGGGAAGAGCGTGAAGTCGGCCGAGGCGCTGCGGCTTGAGGCGCTGCGCAAGGAACGAGCACTTTTCCCCCCCGAGCTCACCCCGAAGGCGCTGCGGGAGGAGTTCTATCTCTTCTGGTCGACGGAGACGCGGGCGCATCCGCGCATGCCGGTGCTCTCCGCCGAAGCTTCTACTTCGAAGCGGTGTCCAAAACGGTATCATTTCTTCCCAGTGTTCTTCTACTGCGGGCTCTGCCCGCCCTTTTCCGATTTCTTCTGCGACGTCATGAATACATATGGGTTCCATCTCCTCGATTTCACCCCCAACGCCGTTCTGACAATGGCGGTTTTCGCGCATCTTTGGGAGAACTTCGTCGGAATCCACCCCAACGTTGCCCTTTTCCGCCACTATTTCATGCCTCGGGTCGAGAAAGGAGAGCCCTTGTCTGGTGGGGTCTCCTGGATCTCGAGGGCCGGCAGGAAGGAGGTGTATCTGGAGGGGGAGCTCCGCAGAAAATGGGACGAGTGGAGGGCCGAATGGTGTTGGATTGTTGACGTAGATCCGCAGCCATTCACCAGCCTGCGTCAAGCCCGAGTAGTGCGCGGCGGCGACCGGAGCGCCCTGGCGGCGGATGACGCCAGATTGAAGATCGCCACCACGCGGATTCTGCGGCTCAGGCTTGCCGGGCTTACTATAGGGGCTGTTGGCGCGTACTTCCTTCGCCGCCGCATCGCCCCTCTGCAAGAGAGGAGGAGGCCCGCCTGGCTGTTCGGGGGCCCGACAGATATCATGAGGCTACGCCCAGGCCTCAATTTTAACTTCACGGTTCTGGAGCTGGATGGAATGCTCAAGGAGCTGTTCATGCATGACGCCAACCATCCGGAGTGGTTCAGGTTGCCGCAGGGAGTCATCCCACTGTGCAACAACTCCCAGCTTGATCGCATCCATGCAATGATGCCGGAGTGCGACTCGCACGGGATTATCCCAACTTGGAAGGAGCCCGCCGACAATGTCGTGTGGCAATTCTTCGACATCTTGTTGGAGGTAGCAGTCCGTGCCGACGAGCAGAGGCTCCTCACCCGCGACACCATCGACGACGAAATGCGGTACATCGCCACCAGGGCCGAAGAGGCGGTGGCAGCCGCCGCCGCGGGCGAGTTTGGGTTCACGTTGGAGGAGGCAGAGGCAGCCGAGGCGGCAAGCCTTGCCGACCGAGAGGACCTTGGCGGGGAGGTCGCTGGCGAGGGGGAGCCCGAAGCCGAGGCAAGCGAGCCTGCCGGGGGCGCAAGTGGCCAGCCTTCTTCAAGCAGCTTGCCGCAGACGGGGCCCTCAGCGCAGCCCCCAGCTCAACCCAGGAGGCGCCTTCGCAGGACAGGAGACACAGCGGGGCGGCAGACGGGCCAACAGCCGTCGTGCCGTGGGACACGCTCCACCGCGCCAAGCACCGCTGACACGGGAGCGTCTCATGCCGCGCCGGCAACTGGAGAGGGGTCTTCTCGGGCCGCCACTTCCGATCCTACTGCAGCTCCCGCCAAGCGTCCAAGGGAGCCTACTCCTCCGCCTCATCGCGCCGAAAGGGTACCGGACTTCGACCTTTCCGCGCTCAGCTCCGACGAGGAGGAAGAAGAGGAGGAGGAGTAAGACTTTCTTCCTGTTGTACTTATATTTCTTCGATTTTTGCTGTTTCTTGTCTTTGTATCTGATCTGCTTCCCTCTGAACCTCGTTCCATTCCAGGACTCTGGCCGAGAGAGCGGCGGAGAGGGTCAAGGTGCCCGTAGTTGTCATCGAGGACGATCCTGCTGTGATGGCGGAGGACACGTCCGAGACTACCTTGACGGACCCGGCACCCTATCCTCGAAGCAGCCCCCAGCGCAGCCCCCAGCGTAAGTATTTGTTCACTTCTTGTTGTGGGGCGCGCATGGGTGCTTTCTCCTTGCTGATATCTTGGTTGTTAATTTGCTTGTGCAGGAGCAGAACCGGCCCATCAGGAGCAACCAAAAGCCGCTCCGGAGGTGCAATCTGCTTCAACTACGCCGCCAAGGGGCGATTCTCCGACAAGGGAGCGCTCTCCAGCAAGGGGGAGGTCCCCGGCAAGGGGTGGAACCAGCGAACCTTCGGTGGTGGAGCCCATGGTCACAGAGCCCAGCACAGGTAACCCTCCTTGTCGGAAATTTTCCCTTGAGTTCTTCTTCTTCTGGTCTTCTTTTTTGGATATTTGCTTGACTTTTTCTCCCCTCTTTTCCTACCTTCAGATCCTCCCTCCGCGGAGCCAATGGAGACCGAGGCCACCGGCGAGGAGAACTTGCGCGGCGATACTAGTGACGCCGCTGCTACTGAAGAGGAGGCCAGCGCTGATGACCCCGCCGACGAAGAGGCCGCCAAGGCTGCTGGCGCTAGAGCTGGCGAGGGATCCGGCGATCGCACTGACAACCTGGGGGCCGCAGGAGCGCAGGGCGCTACACCGAACGCCGATCCCTGCGCTGCTGACGCAGCGCCAGGCCCTGAACAGCCCCAGCTCGGCGCCTACTTGAAGGCCGGCGAAGGTATCTTCATCAGGCTTCCCTGGGCGTCGAGTTCCAGGGCGCCGGTCGAGGGAGAGACTTTCGACGGAGAAGTACTCGCCTCCGCTGGGCTGGCGGTGGTTGACGCGCCAAGCAGCAGCAGTGGCGAATCTTAAGAGGAGCAGCTGCTCCGGAAGTTGGTGTCGCTCTACCGCGCCTGACAAGCGAAGCTGGAGTCCCGGGAAGCGCTTGTCGCATGGGCGGGAGTTGACATAGAGAAGCATGCGGAGGAGCTCCAGAGCCGCAACCAAGAGGCCCTCCGGTCTATTGCTGAGGAGAGGGCGCAGCTTGTCGAGGCGAAGAAGGCGTTCATCCTTGAGAAGGCTGAAGCCGAGGAGCAGCAGAGGCTTGCCGCTGAAGAGCTGTCCACCCGGGAAGGTGAACTGACACAGCGGAAAGTCAATCTGGACAGCTACGAGGAGGAGCTTGCCGCACGCGAGCAATCACTTGGCGGGGCACTCAAGGAAGCGAAGGACGCTGCCGCAGCTGTCGAGGCCGCCAAGAAGGAATTAGAGGTGAAGATGACGCAGCTGGAGGCTGATCTGAAAGGGAAGGATGAGGAGCTTGCCGCACTCCAGCGCGAACGCGAGAAGGATGCCCTCGCTCATGGTGATCTGCAAGTCCAACTCGCCGACAAGGGCAAGGAACTGAACGCCGCCAAGGACTCAAATGCTGATCTGGAGCTGAAGCTGGCCACGCTGTCGGAGACACTGGGCGGCGCCAAGAAGCGAGGGGAGGATTTGAAGAGAGAGATCAAGGCCAACGAGGAGCTGCTAACGAGGGCCGCCGAGACTCAAAACACCTTCAGGGCCACGGTGGAGCTCTGGATGGAGGGCCTCGTCAACATTGCTGCAGTCATCGACAAGGAGCTGGCGCAATTGGACTTGGCGGGCTTCGGGTACTCCTCCGACGAGAACCTCCAGCCCAGCGCCAAGCTTACTCTTTTCTTCAAGGGTGTGGCGACTGCCCTCCAGCAACTCCGGGAAAGGATCCCAAAGAAGCTGGCTGACGAGTCGCGCGCAATCTGTGCCAAGGTCTTGGAGAAGGTGTTGGTGAAGATACTCTTCCGCAATCCGGGCCTCGACCTCACCCGCGTCCTCAAGAAGCTGCCGGCGGGTGTTGATCTTGAAGAGCTCAAAGCCATTGTCGCACCCATTGTGGACAAGGTGAATGAAGTCAGGAGGATCGACGGCGAGCGCGTGGATTAGGCTGCTCTTTCTCTCCTTTCCTTGCCGCTGCCATTTATGTTATGGAAACAATTTAGTCAGTGCCGCAACAAGTTACTTTTGTAATATAACTTTATTCTGGGCAATGCTTGCTACGTTATCTCCTTTACTTGATTCCTTTCTTTGTATGTTTTTACCCTACGCTTTTAGGGAACTTGCCGGCGCAGGCACACTTGCCGCGAGCACTGAGTGCGGAACATCAGCAGCCCGCTGGCGGTGCCGCCTCCGGCAAGAAACCTTGCCGCAACTAGTTGCAGCACACTTAAGTTGTTGAGCGGACTCGAAACAAAGTAAGGGCGCAACTAGCTACGAGGAGGTTCCTCCGCGCACAGGTTTTCCATACAAAGCACGGTCGTTCAAGGAAGATAACTTAAAATTTTAAAAACTGATCATGCTCAGACTTTCGCTACTTAGCTTTTTCTTTTTCTTGTCTGTGTCCCGGCAAGGCCAAACTTCTTTGAACGACGCCTAGTCCACACCATTATCTTCTTATCTTCTCCTTCCCCCCTGGTGAACTTGTGGGTGAAGGAACCTTCTCTTTGAGAAAAAGAAGAGAAAATAACGATATGGAACCTTAAGGCTCGTTATTGCTTACCGGGGCAAGTGCTGCACAAAGTTTCAGATAAAGCATGCAAAAAAGAAAAAATGCATGAAATTTGACAAGATGTGCGAAGCACATGAACTTTATTTATGCACGGGATCTGCGCCCGGCTTTGTACAAAGGGTTACATGCAACAGCGGCAAGGCTTGTACAAAAGGTGGTTGTCGAAACAGCAGGTTCCGGCAACCGCGCCTTAGGGGTAAAACTTATGGAGATGCTCTATGTTCCAGGAGTTGCTCACCGGAAAGCCATCTTCGGTCTCAAGGCGGACAGCGCCAGGCCTAGTGACTCGTTTTACCCGATAAGGGCCTTCCCACTTCGGCGTCAACTTGTTGGAATTCTTGGCGGATTGAACGCGCCGAAGAACAAGGTCGCCTTCCTTGAAACTTCTGGCATTAACTTTGCGGCTATGGTAGCGACGCAAAGCTTGCTGGTATCGAGCAGCTCGTACAGCAGCCTGAAGACGATCTTCCTCAAGGAGCAGCGCGTCATCTTGCCGCAGCTGCTCTTGCTCAAGCTCATCATAAGCGAGCACTCGAGGTGATCCGTATACGAGTTCCGTGGGGAGAACTGCTTCTGCTCCATAGACTAGAGCAAAAGGTGTCTGGCCAGTGGCTCGATTTGGTGTCGTCCTGATTGACCAAAGAACCACTGGCAGCTCCTCGATCCAATATCTTCCGCACTTGTGCAGCCTGTCGAAAGTTCTGGTCTTGAGCTCGCGCAGCACTTCAGCGTTTGCCCTCTCCACTTGACCGTTGCTTCTCGGGTGAGCAACAGAAGCGAAGCAGATCTTGGCGCCAAGATCTTGGACGTACTGCATGAAGGTGTGGCTCGTGAATTGTGTGCCATTGTCGGTGATGAAACTGTTAGGGACTTCGAAGTGGCAAACAATTGACCTGAAGAACTTGACTATTGACTGTGCTGTCACCTTCCTCACTGCTTCCACCTCCGGCCACTTCGTGAACTTGTCGATTGCCACGTACAAGTACTCGAAGCCCCCGACAGCTCGGGGAAAGGGGCCGAGGATGTCGAGCCCCCAGACCGAAAATGGCCAGGATAAAGGGATTGTTTGGAGAGCTTGAGCTGGTTGATGTATCTGTTTGGAGTGGAACTGGCACGCTTCACACTTGGTTACTTGTGCAGTTGCATCCTGGAGGGCTGTCGGCCAAAAGAAACCTTGCCGGAATGCTTTGCCGGCAAGTGCTCTTGCGCCAATGTGGTGACCACATATGCCTCCATGTATCTCCGCCAACAGCTCCTGTCCTTCTTCCCGGGAAATGCACTTCAATTTCACTCCGTTGAATCTCCTTCTGTACAGTATGTCATCGACAAACTGGTACATACTTGATTGCCGGGCTACTCTCTCCGCTTCTTCTTGCTCTTCGGTAAGTTCTTCTGTTTGAAGGAAACGGACAATTTGCTGCGCCCATACCGGAGCCTGCGGCTCAACGACAAGGACTAAAGGCACAAATGCTGCTGCGGGAACATCAGCTTCTACGGCAAGAACCTGAGGTTTAGCGGGAGCTTGATGTTCCCCGGCAAGCTCGCCGGAGCAAAACTTGTCGGGAGCGTCTGCTTCAACGAAACAAACCCTAGGGCCTGTCGGAGCAGACTGCTCCTCAGCACTCTTGGTGTTGATCTTGGGGACCTTCTTGGCAGCGGCTTCGGGAAGCTCAGCCGGAAAGTAGTCACCAGAAATCAACTTCCTCTTCTTGTGTTGTCCAGTTGATGGTATTACAGATGGTTGAGTCAACTTGGGCACAAAGATCCCTGGTTCCACAGGCAACTTGAGTTCGGCGCATTTTGATAGGCCATCTGCTATGTCGTTCTGAGTTCTCGGAACATGTTCCATTTGTAGGCCGTCAAAATGCTCTTCTAGTTTTCTTACTTCATCAATGTTGGCTTCCATCAACGGACTCTGATAATCTTTGTTAACTTGGCGAACGACAAGCTGTGAGTCACCCCTGACAATAAGCTTCTTGATCCCAAGGTCCGCCGTGATCCTGAGTTCGGCAAGCAAGCCTTCATACTCTGCAGTATTGTTTGTCGCTTGCTCCTTGGGAAAGTGCATCTGGACCACGTACTTGAGGTGCTCTCCGGTGGGTGCGACAAGTAGTACGCCCGCACCGGCGCCTTGCAGCAAGAAGGCACCATCAAAGTACATGACCCATTCCTTGTTTGCTTCCTTGACGGGGATGCTCGTCTCCGGAGTTTCTTCATCAGGTGTTGGCGTCCACTCTGCTATGAATTCTGCCAATGCTCAGCTCTGGATAGTTGAGGTACTCTCAAATTTGAGGCCAAAGCTCGACAGTTCCAGTGCCCACTCGACAATCCTGCCTGTTGCTTCTGGATTCTGCAGTATCCTCTTTAACGGAAAGCGAGTGACAACTGTGATCTCATGTGCTTGAAAGTAATGGCGCGGCTTTCTCGAGGCCATGAGAAGGCCGAAAAGCAACTTCTGCACTCCAGAGTACCTTGACCTAGCCCCCTGTAGAAGGGAACTGACAAAATAAACTGGGCGCTGCACCATCTTCTTCTGCTTCTCTTCCTCTGGCTGCACAGATCTATCCTTGTCGGGACCCGAGCTTGTCGGGGAAGCCCCCTGCTTGTCGTTGGATGTGCTTGCCGCGGCCGCTGGCTCATCATCTGCCTCCCTCTCCGCTACTAACGCAGCACTAACCACTTGATTGGTTGCCGCTAGGTATAGCAGCAACTTCTCTTGTGGCTTAGGTGCGACAAGTATTGGAGTGGAGGACAAATATTTCTTCAAGTCTTGTAGCGCAGCCTCCGCTTCTGGAGTCCATTTCATTGGACCTGCCTTTTTCAAAATTTTGAAAAACGGCAGGGCGCGTTCAGCAGACTTGGAAATGAACCTGCTGAGAGCAGCAACGCAGCTGGCAAGCCTTCGTACATCCTTGACGCGCTTCGGTGCTTCGATCTGCTCAATGGCCTTGATCTTGTCGGGATTAGCTTCAATCCCCCTCTGGGATACAAAGAACCCGAGAAGCTTGCCGGAAGGGACTCCAAACACACACTTCTCGGGGTTCAACTTGAGATTGATCTTGCGCAGATTTGCAAAGGTCTCGTCCAAGTCTTGGATCAAAGTTTCTTTGTCCTTGCTCTTGACCACTATGTCATCCATGTAAGCTTCTACATTTCTGTGTAGCTGTGGCTCAAAAGCATGACTGACTACCCTTGCAAATGTTGAACCAGCATTCTTCAGTCCGAAAGGCATCCATACAAAGCAGTACGTGCCACATGGAGTAATGAATGCGGTTTTCTCTTCATCCTCTTCTGCCATGAAGATCTGATGATATCCTGAGTATGCATCAAGAAATGAAAGCAAATCACATCCTGCCGTGGAGTCGACAATCTGGTCAATGTGCGGAAAGGGAAATGGATCTTTGGGACAAGCTCTATTAACATCAGTGAAGTCAATACAAAGCCTCCACTTCCCATTCGCCTTGCGTACGACTACAGGATTGGCCAACCACGTAGGATGGAGCACTCCTCTGACAAGGCCTGCTGCTTCCAACTTCTTGATCTCTTCTGCGATAAATTCTTGACGCTCCACTGCTTGCTTCCTGGGAACACCAGGGATGTCAGATGGTTGCCATGCAAACACATCAACATTCGCCCGCAGGAAAGCAATGAGCGCGCTTTCCTATTTAGGGTCAAGCGTGGCACTGATGGTGAAGGTACCACCAGTGCCGTCCTCCTTGGCGGCCACTTTCTTGGTCTCCGGTGAAGCTGTCTTTGCCTTCTTGCACTTGCCGGTGGAGCTCGATGGTGCGTCCTCGACGGTAGCGCAGCACTCCGAAGAGGTGCGCTTGCCGGAGTGGGCATTAGAGCTGTTCTTGCCGGACTTGGTCTTCTTCTTCCCCCTGGGAGCTTCAGCGGCAAGTGTCTTGCGATGTGCTGCGGCTGCTGCTTATCGGTAGATCTTGTCAGTACATATAAGGGCATCTTTCTTGTTGCCAGGGACAAAAATGACACTTATCGGACCGGGAATCTTGAGCACGTTGTAAGCATAATGAGAGGCTGCCATGAACTTGGCGAGCGCTGGACGGCCAAGTATCCCATTGTAGGGCAATGGGAAATCAGCAACGTCAAAGGTGACCTTCTCTGTCCTGAAGTTCAGTTCGCTGCCAAATGTCACTGGCAGTGTAATCTTCCCCTTCGGCTTGCTCCTTCTCTGTCCTGAAGGTACCAGTCTCTTCGAGCTCGCTGTCGGGGATCTGGAGCTTCTTGAGCACCGCGAAGGAGATCAGATTCAAGCCGGCCCCGCCGTCAACCAGCATCTTTGTGACCTTGAGGTTGCGGATAGTTGGTGAAACCAACATCGGCAAGCACCCGACCGCAGTTACGTGATCAGGGTGATCCTCAACATCAAAGATGATGGGCGTGCTGGACCACTTCAGAGGCTTGCGCGACTCAACTAATGGTTCTGCTGCATTAACTTCACGCACCCACTGTCTGAGTTGTCGATGCGAAGTATGCAGAGAAGCACCGCCGTCGATGCACAAAACCTCTGTTGCTTTCTGAAACTCCTGCTTGTCGGCCTCATCTTCGTCCATCTCTTCGTCCTCATCTTCGTCTTTATCCTTGTCGCGGCCACGGGGAGGCCTATCTCCTTGCCGCTGCTTGGCCTTGCCGCGGCGTCCTCCCCGGCCGGGACGCTTCTTGCCAGATCCTCCGCCACCTTCCTGGGCCTTCTCGGCGCCACCTCCGTTGCCGGACTGCTCGACAACTAGCACATCCTTAGCTTTCCTCTTCCTGTTATTTCGCCTCCGGTTCTTCTTTGCCGGAGCGGCATCCTCACTGTCAGATCCCTCTGCTCCTGCATTTTCTCCAGGGAGTTTCCTCCCCTCATCAGCACGTGCACACTTGTCGGCCAGAGCATATAGCTCGCTGACATCTCTGATTTTGCACATCGCCATCTCCTCCCTCATCCTGCGGTTATGCACGTTCTGATGGAACGCGCTGATAACCGCGGCAGGGTGGACGTCTGGGATGTTGCGTGCACTTGGCTGAATCTTTGAATGTACTTGCGCAGAGGTTCTCCTTCTTTCTGGGCGAGCAGATGAAGATCACTCTCCTGGCCATGGGGCTTGTGGCCGCCTGTGAAGGCGCCGACAAACTGATGGCACAGATCTACCCATGAAGAGATGGAGTTGTCTGGCAAGTGCATGAGCCAAGATCTGACGTTGGGCTTGAGCACCAATGGGAAGTAGTTGGCGAGGATCTTCTCGTCGCGCCCCCCGGCAGCCCGCACCGCGATGGTGTAGACGCTAATGAACTCTGACGGATGTATCCTTCCATCGTACTTCTCGGGTACATCTGGCTTGAAGTTCTTAGTATTGGGCCACTGGACCTGCCGCAGCTCACGAGTGAACGCAGGGCAACCTACCGCGTATGGCAAGTCGCCTGGTTCCCCTGGCGCATGCATATCAACAGCGGGCCCAGCGCGCTGGTCTGACTGACGCCGCGCTTCTCTTTGACGCTCGATGCGAGTACGAGCGTCTTCTTGTCGTCGTTCTTGGGGAACTTGGCGCTGATCGCGATGAGCTCGCGGGTCCGACGACGCGGTGGAATCGGTGTCGAGGTTAGCCCGGCGAGTCGGCGATCTTGGCCTTCTGGGCGGGGAGTGCATGGTGGTGGCACCCCCAGCGGTCTTTTCGGCGTCGGCTTGCGCCTGGGCGTCTTGCCGGGGCTTTGACGTGCTCGGTTGCCGGGGCTTGTCGCCGTTGGCGAAGCCGATGAGGCTCTGAATGGTGGCCCTCCTGTCGTCGATCTTGTCTGGCGCTGGAGGGTAATCTAGAAGCAGTTGGGCTCGGGCCAGCGCTTCCTCTAGAGTCTTGGGTGGCGGTGGCGAGCGACGCGAGGAGCGGGATATGCTCAAACTTCTAACAGTGTTAGAAGGAGCAACATCTCATCCAGGCGACCGTACCGCGCTCGTGCCAACATGTTGACGCGCATGTTGACCTTGAGCGTCCCACGACCCACCAGCTTGGCCTTGTTCCAACATGAGTACGGTGCTAGGAGCACCATGGCGTTGTCGATCCCACAACTCCTGGGAGGGGTGCGGTGTATGTACAGACGCTGAAGCTTGCGGGGCCTTGTCCTTGGACCTGGTGATGACGTGAGTCCCCCCGTCGGTGCCCGCTTCTCCGATGGCGTCCACCCCACCGCCCGTTTGCTCCGGTGGCGGTGGGATCGACGCGGACGGACCAACCACCTCCGAAGTCTTCTTCTTCGGTGGCATGTCGATGAAGATGTTGATGTAGCGCGCGCGAACACCGGATCAGGTTCGCACAACCTTGACGCCCCCCTACCTGGCGCGCCAAAGATGTCGTGGGGAACGAACACCTATGGGGCAGGGCCCCTTTCGGTCCGGCAAGGGAGCGGAGAGCGCACAAAGAGCAGATCGAGGCGAAGCACGCGAGGGACTTTACCTAGCTTCGGAGCTCTCCGGAGAGATAAAACTCCTACTGCTGCTTTGTGGTGGTATTATGTTCTTGCTCAAAGGCGTGAGCGTTCTGTGTTTTCGAAGGAGTCGAACCCCTTCTACGTTGCGCATGGGCCTCCTTTTATAGGCTAAAGGGGTCACCGACAGGTGGCAACGTAGAGAGGGGTATAAAAGTAAAAAGAGGGGTTGGTACAACCGCTATCTAAGTGCTCCCTACCTAACTCTGACGGTAGGGGACAAGGGCATTTAATGCCCGTCTGGTCGCCCAAACAGTGCAGGAAACGACCGTTAGGGGCGCCACCGATCGCCACGATGGCCTTCTCGTCATCTCCACTTGCCACCTCGCACCGCTTGGCTGCACAGCCGCCCGCCACGTGCGCCAGGAACGATCTTGGGGCGACACGTCGTTGGATGCGCTGGAGCGTGGGCGCAGAGTGGTGGCTTCGCCGCAGCAAGCGCTTTGCCGCGGTCGTTGTCTTGCCACACCCGAGAGCTTGCCGCTCGTCGGGCCCTGTCGGGACGTGCGGCGCGCCGCGGCAAGTTCTTCGCAGTGCCTTGGTTGGCCTTCCCGGCAAGCTCCTCTTGCCGGGGCCTTGTCCTTCCCAGCGAGCTGCTCTTGCCGGAGTCTTGCCTTCTCAGTCAAAACACTTTGTTCTTGAATGGCATCAATATGAGCTACGGAGGATCTTGGCGGACGCCCGGCAAGCCCTGCCACTGGGTTCTACGACTGCCCGTGCAGAAGTTCGGGATACTAAGGTACCCCTACTTTAGTACACCGACACTCACTATGTTTTATTCATATGCATGACAGTTATTGTAAACAATGGAACTTAACACGTAGAGCAAAAGAGACGAGCCTTGCGTGGCGATAAAATTTCATGCAGACTTTGCTCCCTGGTAGGTGCAAAGGCAGCCACCCTCCACCCATTTCAGATTGTAATTGAGAGGAAGATATCTGTTCTGAGGGGGATTCAGAAGGAGAAGACCACTCCTATTTAACCCCTGAGGTCTTCTCTCTAACTTGGCATGCTGATGTTGGTTATATCATGCATATGGTGCCTTGCATTGCTTACTTCCTACATCAAATATGTCCTCTTCTTAGTTTAGACATCCTTTGTGTGAATGCCATCTGTTTAGTTTATTCATCGTTTATGTGAATTATGCAACGCCATCTTGTTTAGCCAGGCATCATATATGTGAATTTTGAAATGCCATCCTGCTTAGCCAGTCATCTTATATGTAAATTATATCAGGCCATCCTTTTTTTCGTTACATATTACATTTGTCAACAATGTTATTACATTCAACTGCTCTTCCTGTGCATCAGCCATTTGACACGGTGATGGAAAATTCTGGAGTGAAAACAAGGTCTTCAGAGCAGACTATGCTATCTGACAAAGTGCATATCTCGCTGGTTATGGATAGCTCCTCAGAGGAGGATTCAGAGACACATGACCAGTCCTATTCCCCCCGAGGTGTATGCTCTAACTTGGCAGGGTTATGTTGCTCATATCGTGCGTATGGTGTCTTGCATTGCTATGTCATTTGATTAGTTTAGACATGCTTTGTGTGAATGCCACTTGTTCAATGTCTAATTACCATATATGTGAATTATGCATTGCCATCTTGTTGCAAGAAATTATATATGTGAATTATGCAATGCTATCTTGTTGAAAAGGCATTATATATGTGAATTATGCAATGCCATGCTGTTTAGCCAATCATCATGTATGTGAATTATATCATGCTATTAGTTTTTTGTATTACGTGTTCCATTTGTCGACAACGTTTGTATATTCAACTACTCTTCCTGTGCATCAGCCATTTGAAGCGGTCATGGAAGTATCTGGAGTGAAAACAAGGTATTCAGAGTAGACAATGCTACCTGCTGAAGCAGACATCTTGCTGGTTACAGAGAGCTGCTCAGAGGAGGAATCAGAGACTGATGACCAGTCCTATTTCTCCCCTGAGGTGTATGCTCAAACTTGGTAGGGTTATATTATCCATGTCATGCATGTTGTCTTGCATTGCTTAGTGTTTACATCATATATGGATTGCCATCTGCTTACTTGCTTATTATATAAATCATATATTTGAATTATATTATGCCATCATGTTTACATAGTACATACACATCATCTATCTGAATTATGGCATGGCAACCCATTTAATAAAGACATCATATAGTTATATCATCTCATCCTGTTTAGTGTTTACAGTCATCATATTTTGAATTATGGCATTATATCCGTGAATGTATGTGAATTATGGGATGCCAACCTATTTAATAAACACATTATATAGTTATATCATGTCATCCTGTTTACATAGTCATCATATTTTGAACTATGTCTTTCCATCTTTTTTAGTTAGCCATCATAATGTGAAATTGTGTCATGCTATCCTGTTTAGTTAGACAACATAAATGTGAATTATTTCATGCCCTCTTTTATTCCCCACTATCCATTGCACCTGTCTATCATTGTGACGCCCGGATAATCAAGGTACAGTAACCTCTGCTAATGATGCCACGTCACCTCCGTTACTCTCGCTAATCTCGCATTACTTCAAAACCGATACAAATTCAAATTTGAAATAAAGCCAAACATCAAAAGTTTTCAAATATTAAAACCAAAATGTTCGGGTTGTGCTAGTTAGTGCATAGGTGATTATGATGAAGAATGCATATCTTTATATAATGTATAAATGCACTAAAATGATTTAAACGGTAGCCAAAAACATTATTTAAATGCCTTCGGTATTTTATAAAATACTAAACTCTTTTATTTTGGGTTAAAACCTTTTGTGGCACAGGGTTATTTTGAATCGTAATTTTAGGAGCTATTGTCATATTTTACTAACTAAAATTATAATAACATGGAACTAAAATTAAAACAGGAAAGGAATAGAAAACAAAAGGAAATATAGAATAAAACAACCCCCCAACTGGGCCTCATCCCAGCCATCGGCCTACCAGGCCGGCCCACCCCGCCCCCTATATGGCCTTCCCAAGCCAAACCCTAACCCACCGACACCCCCACTTCCCCCCACGTCGCCACTCCCTCTCCCGACCCGATCTGGATCCCAGACCAACCTCCCCACTCCCCTCGCTCCTCGCTCCCTCTGCTCGATCTAGATCGGGGCAACGGCGCCCCGACCCCACCAACGACCGTGCCTCGCCGCCTGGAGTTCTCCCCTCACCGGACCTCCCCGCCAGACCACCGACGCCTCCTCATCTCCTCTCCATGGGTCGCTGCCCCCGACCCTGACGCGCCGACGCCACTAGTCGTCTACGGCGCCACCCCGCTATCGCCGTGGTCCTCTCTGTCGACGGCGCTCCCCGTCCCCGTCGCCGATGCTGCCTCACTAGACTGCCTCCCCTACGTCGCCGTCGCCCCCGTCGTCCTCCCCATGCCCTGCTTCCATTTTTCCCTACGGATCCGCGGTGAGGCCCCCGGCCTCTCCCTCCTCTTCCTCCTTCGGTCACCGCGTCGACCGCTGCCCCACGTCCCATGCCGCTCGTCGATGCCTCCCGACCCGCGCGTCTGCCGCGCTCGAGATCCGCTAGCCGCGTTCCCCTGCACCGGCCCTTGCTCCGCTCCACCTCGCTGGCCAGGACCCGCACGCGCCCTCGCGAGCACCTCGCCGCGCGACTCGCATCGGGGCAACGCCTCGCCGGCGGATTTGCCGTTGGTCGCCTGCGGCCCCGCACCTGTCGGCCCGCTTTGCCGCTCTGCTCACCGCCGCCACCCGCGCACGCCCTCCTTCCTATGTCCACTCATGCGTTCCCACAGCCGACCGGCGCCTTGCCGTGGCCTTGGTCCACCCTCGCCGCGGCCCCGGCCATCGCCCAGCACTTGTGCCCCGTTTCCCCCACCATTGGTCGGCGTGTGCGCCCAAACGGGGTCGCAGCCATGCCCACTGTAACTGGCCCACTAAGGCCCCCAGGAGCCAATGACAAGGGGGCCCACGCCCCTGGAACGATATTAAAAAAAGAAGTTAATAAAATTAATAAATAAATAAACATTAATTAATTAGTGGATTAATTAAGTTAATTAATACTATTTCGCTAAGCTAATTAAAATTAGTTAAGCTAATGTTAATCTAATTCAATGACAGATGGGACCCACGCGTCAGCTTGACCCAGTCAACACCTCTGTTGACTGATGATGTCATGCTGACATCATACTGATGCAGTAATGCCATTTTTGAATTAAATTAATAATAATAATATATAAATTGAATTAAATCTTTAAAAATTAATATAAAATAAACTGTAGCTCGGATGAAGATACTTTCTACATGAAAGTTGCTTAGAACGACGAGATGAATCCGGATACGCAGCCTGTTCGTTCACCACACACCCCTAACATATCGAACACGCAACTTTCCTTATCCGGTTCATCTGTCCGAAAACGTGAAACACCGGGGATACTTTCTCGGATGTTTCCCCCCTTTCGCCGGTATCACCTACTACTGCGTTAGGGCACACCTAGCACCACTCATTGTCATGTCATGCATCGTCATGCTTATGTTTGCATTGTATTTATTGTTTCTTCTCTCCGGTAGACTACGAGATCGACGCTGCTGCTGCCCAGTTCGACTACGGAGTTGATGACCCCTCCTTCTTGCCAGAGTAACCAGGCAAGCCCCCCTTTGATCACCAGATATCGCATATTCTTCTCTCTACTGCTTGCATTAGAGTAGTGTAGCATGTTACTGTTCGGTTACTCCTATTCTGTTGCATAGCGTGTCATTGTTGCTACAGTCATTGATACCTTACCCGCAATCCTAAATGCTTAGTATGGGATGCTAGTTTATCATCATTGGCCCTACATTCTTGTCAGTCTGCCTTGCTATACTATTGGGCCGTGATCACTCGGGAGGTGATCACGGGTATATACTATACATATATACATATTATATAGATGGTAACTAAAGTCGGGTCGGCTCGTTGAGTGCCCGCGAGTGATTCGCGGATTGGGGGCTGAAAGGACCTTTGTCCCGACAGCCCTCTATGTGGATCTTTGTGGCAGAGCGACAGGGCAGGTTGAGACCACCTAGTCGAGAGGTGGGCCTGGCCCTGGTCGGCGTTCGTGGTTGCTTCATAATAACACGCTTAACGAGATCTTGGTATTTGATATGAGTCTGGCCACTGGCCTATACGCACTAACCAACTACGCGGGAAAGATATGGGCACTCGACGTCGTGGTATGAGCCGAAGCCTTCGTGACGTCAGCGACTGAGTGGCGCGCGCCGCTGGACTGGAACACCTACTCTTGTATTAGGGAGGCTAGGTCTGCTCTTGGCCGCCCTCGCAACGTGCAGGTGTGCAATGGGCGATGGGGACAGACCCCTGCGCCATAGGAGTTAGACCGGCGTGCTGACCTCTCTGTTGTGCCTAGGTGGGGCTGCGACGTGTTGATCTTCCGAGGCCGAGCATGACCCAGGAAAGTGTGTCCGGCCAAATGGGATCGAGCGTGTTGGGTTATGTGGTGCACCCCGGCACGGAAGTTTATCTATTCGAATAGCCGTGTCCCTCAGTAAAAGGATGACCCAGAGTTGTACCTTGACCTTATGACAACTAGAACCGGATACTTAATAAAACACACCCAGACAAGTTCCACAGACGACCCGGTGATCGCTTTTCCACAGGGCGACGAGGGGAGGATCACCGGGTAGGATTATGCTATGCGATGCTACTTGGAGGACTTCAATCTACTCTCTTCTACATGCTGCAAGACGGAGGCTGCCATAAGCGTAGTCTTCGATAGGACTAGCTATCCCCCCTCTTATTCTGGCATTCTGCAGTTCAGACCACCGATATTGCCTCTTTACACATATACCCATGCATATGTAGTGTAGATCCTTGCTTGCGAGTACTTTGGATGAGTACTCACGGTTGCTTTGCTCCCTATTTTCCCCTGTTTTCCTCTTCTTCTCAGATGCCGCAACCAGACGTTGGAGCCCAGGAGCCAAACGCCACCGTCAACGATGACTACTACACTGGAGGTGCCTACTACTACGTGCAGGCCGCTGACAACGACCAGGAGTAGTTAGGAGGATCCCAGGCAGGAGGCCTGCGCCTCTTTCGATCTGTATCCCAGTTTGTGCTAGCCATCTTATGGCAACTTGTTTAACTTATGTCTGTACTCAGATATTGTTGCTTCTGCTGACTCGTCTATGATCGAGCACTTGTATTCGAGCCCTCGAGGCCCCTGGCTTGTACTATGATGCTTGTATGACTTATTTTATTTGTAGAGTTGTGTTGTGATATCTTCCCGTGAGTCCCAAATCTTGATCGTACACGTTTGCGTGTATGATTAGTGTACGATTGAATCAGGGGCGTCACAATAATAGAATGTCCGTACTTTCAAATACTTTTCTTGTTTATCAGCCATTTGAATTGGAGAGAGTGATGGCAGTATCTAAGGGAGTAACAACACGGTCTTTAGAAAAGATAGTGCTACCAGTTGATGCAGATAGAACCACGGTTGTACTTTCCCAAGGACCAGATCCAACACACATAACCCAGACTCTCGCAAATTGTACCCCTACCCAGTTGGTCAGAGAACCAGCTACACCTCTTGTAACCCCAACCCTGGCAGATAGTAACCCAGTTGCAGTTGACACAACACCTTCTCCACCACAGAGCACCCAAACACGAGCAGTTAGTAAGGGAACTGCAGCGCCCAAAGCACGAGGACCACCACTCCGAATCCCAACTCAACGCTTAAATGAGAAGAATATTTGTTCTCAGGTCAGCTTCTGTAGCTATGGTTCATACTCCTTTGCTCTTGCATTACTGTATTTACTCATACCAACTATTTTCGAATTTGAAGGATGGAACTGAAACTCCAATGGCGCAACAGGTATGTTTTAAACCCGTTTCTTTAACTGGTTTGTTGTTGTAACCTGCTCTATGTTGATTTCAGTTTCAATTGAATAAACAGTTATGTTCTCATGTCATGCACATTACAAGTGTTGTTATTGCTCTATAGTTTCCCACACTTATATTCTGTTTATTCTGTTTTGTCTTGAACAAATATTATTTTTACTGTGTCTCTATGGAAAATTGTTTAACTTATGTCTGTATTCAGATATTGTTGCTTCCGCTGACTTGTCTATGATCGAGAACTTGTATTCGAGCCCTCGAGGCCCCTGACTTGTATTATGATGCTTGTATGACTTATTTTATTTGTAGAGTTGTGTTGTGATATCTTCCCGTGAGTCCCTGATCTTGATTGTACACGTTTGCATGTATGATTAGTGTACGATAGAATCAGGGGCGTCACAAGTTGGCATTAGAGCCGACTGCCTGCAGGAATCCCCCTTCCAAACTCCTTGGCCAAAGTCGAGTCTAGTCAGTGCAAAACTTTTACTAACATGGCTGTGTGTCTTACGGACCCACGTCGCCATTGGGTGGTATTAGGATCTTTTATTCCTTGACCTATACTCTGGGACTCTAATCTGTCCCCTATTCGGGTTAAATGATTTTGCTAAAAAGACTAACTTTAGGTTCTCGAAAATACTTTCTCCCGGAGAGCCCCTCACTCCAGATGATCGCTCGCTGCACCAGAAGATTCCGAAGATACTCTCCGAGGTTTTTCCCGAGACCCTTGTGCCCACCGACTTTACAATCCCCTACCACCGATATACCCTTATGGATAACTACCTACAATTGTCGTTGATACCTTCATCCTCAGTTGCTCTTGTTATTACAAGATGCCCTAAATTGCTCTCCGTTGTTCCGAAAATCCTTTAAGCTTACTGCCTTGCAGTTCTTTACCACATGAATACCCCTATTGAAAATTCCTCGCACTTATTAAGTATCCATTCATCCCCAGTTGTTCGTATGCTTCATAAGATACTCTGAAATACTATCCGACCTTCTGAGCATCCTCTTCAAACTATTGCTCTACAAATACTTGTATGCTTACATCATGGATGCTCCCATATCACTAGCAATATTCATTAGTATCTTTTGACACCGTCATTTTGATCCTATTGATTCAACATGTGTGCGATCGCACACAATCATCAATTGACCCTTCTAATTATCTTCCAGCTCAGACGTCATTTTGAACATGAGCTGGTTCTTGACCAAACTATATGTCGTCAATTGTGCCTCTGGTCTATCCAACTTATCCATCCTTGATCAGAGCGTCTGCTTCTGATCCTTGTTTTGGAAATCATAATTCCTTTGATTATCTAAGCATCGAATTATTCAGATGTTCTATAATATGATGCTCGTGCATTCTTTCTTCCTCTGATTGAGTACCTATACTCACATCAGCTCCGTTATGGATCGCCTGATCCATTGTTGGATTTTATCCGACAGCGTCCTTCATATTCAATAACCTCGTGAGCCTTCCCTTAGATACATAGTGCCTTTGGTAAATTATATCCTCTACTTTCTCAACCTTGCTCTGCTTTCAAGCTGGTGATATTTACTCATGAAGCTTGTGGTATATGTTTCCATGATACCCTGACGGGTTGAACCTATGCCTTCCTTAATATGTTTGAACTCGGAAGTTTTCATGAGTCATACTCATCTGGTATTTCACCAGGTCAAACTTTCAACACTAATGCCTATATCAAAACGAGAAGTGAATGTAAGGTTGTGCTTTGGAGAAGTGGGAGTCGACCTTGAACCCTTGTGTTCATGCCCATGGACCCGATGTGGAACTTATCATGAAAGCTTCTTGTAAGTATATTTAATCATTCGAATAATTCTTCTGGTGTAGTAAATTGGATCCCTTACAGTTATGGTTTCGATCATGCTAACCTTATTCAATACATCTGAAAGGAAACCATTCCATTGCCTTGTCTATTATGACAAGATTAAAGTATCTGCTATTACAAGTCAACACTCCAGCTCAGCTTCTATTCTAATCTTCTTTCGAGTATTACCCTCTGGTATCTCGAGAATACCATGGAACTACATAACTTCTTATGAGTTGTTCGTCAACTAATATTCTTGTCAATTCCATTTTTCCAATGGATTCTGAGTTGTTAAAACCCCTCAAGGACACCGACAACTGAATTGATTCCGCAAAATGATTCAACAACTATTAGTAATCTTCATTGCTTACGAGTTTGAACTTGATCGTGTCATGCCTAGCTGATTGACTACATCATCATCGTCAGGCTGACTGCTTGACCATTTTACCTATGCCCTTCATCCCCGAGATACAATCCCGACGGCTCTCTAAGCTTACATCGAACTTTCACCATTATATTGTTTGTCTTTAGAGACACCCTGAATCCCAAGATGACATCTTAACTATGTTTATAATAGCCTTTTGCTTCACCATTCCCTTGGCTTGATGTCATCACCAATCGATTACATCTTCGTGGAGCCTCTCGACAACATTTGTCATGATCATCATCAGCATTTCTATTCCTTCCAGGATATCAATCAAATACATGATGGGAAATACCATCCTTGCCCCTCATGATTGTGTTATCATCGACAACATTCTTGCCTTCCCCCAACACAAACTTGTTCATGTTATGGATGCAACTTGATATCTAGCTTGTATGATGTTCTACCTTGAAGTATTAATGTCCTCGATGACAAGGATGTTGTGAGGATTACTCCACCTCTTAAGAATTCTTGGTATAGTGATACTTCTCACCATCACCATTCTTTCTTGGTCCTCGTGTTGATTCCAACCGGGGTACCAACTAGTGAATGGTGCGGTTTGGATTCTGCCCTTCTAGCAACCCTATTGCTTTGATGTTAATGGTCGGCCATTCATTCTTAGACTATTGATTATTGAATCACCATTCTGACATTCGTCGTGCAACCCAACCCATATTTTGGGCGCACCTTTCAACCAATGTTTAATTGTTTATGTTTTCCTCGAGCATACTTCATTATATCATTTGATCTGACAAATGTTATCTCCTTATCCACATAATTGTGGAGATCCATCTTTTTGGATACCTCGTTGAATTGTCGCTGAGTCCATCAGCCACCTCCTCATCCTCTCTTTGTTTACTGATGAACTGTTGTTTCGGAACTCGCTTCCATAGTTCATTTCCCGAGAATTTTACAATGTCATCTCGTCAATTTGTGTTGTACCTTTTCTTCTTAGGCATCCCGAGTCTGAGGATTTTTTTACACCAATCAGATCTGAATCTCTGTCAAATATGATGGTTGGGACATATTTTCAAGAGTTATAACATTGGTATTTATATAACCCGGTAGGGTGATGTCATACCTAGAACACCTGGCCGAAGGACCTATTGTTATGGTTCTTCCTTTTTAGCAAGGTTAACCATTCTTCCATGAGGAAATTGTAAGACTTATTCTATAAGTTGTTCCTGATGGATCCTTTGTGTTTCCAAAGTCCGATCTTTACCCAATGACCATGTGAATGCTATCTCGAAGCGTGTCTGTGGTACTCCAATTTTCATCAAGAGCATTTGAAGCCCAATGCTAAATGTTTCTTGCTCAATTATCCAAACACCGTTGTATGGGTAATGTCATGAAATTTCTCTGCCCTTACCTAAAGGGTTTTCTACATTATATCCTATCACGGATATCATGCTCTGCTTATCCTTGGGAAGGATATACCCCTGAAATATGTGTTTAAACACATTTTCCTTTCCATTGTTCTGTTTAATAAGATAATCGCCTTTTCCTTTCCATTGTTTGTTTAAACCTTTCTTGTAATCTACTTATCTGAGCATTGATAATTCACTGCTTAGCTAATCTCCTTGTTGTACCACTCTATCAGTAAGACCCTGTTACTATTGTTGATGACATGCCGGTAACCACCGATGGACGAGAACTTTCCCTATTGGTCTGCCTTTTTCACCGAGCAGGAAAATGGTTCTCTTCGTCCCTCGCCCTTGGTACCGACGTTGTTGCCGACATAATCGACAGGCTAGCCTCTGACATGACTTGCTTGCATGATCACGTAAGACGTCTCCGCCCTTCCAAGTTTTAACCCACATGGTGGGCCCATAACCCACAGTTCCACAGGATCAAAACCTGACTCTCCTATACAACCCTGTTTCTAATGGTTATTCCCAATGCCTGGCTTCGTATTTAATTCATGGGCCACCTTCCTAGTGATCTATTCTGGTATCAGACGCAATAATTACTCTCGCCATTCTGAACCCCTTTCTCACTCTGGTTCAGACTTCGAGCAACTATCTATCCTCTTGGAATCTCTTATTGTACCGTCATACCTTACTCTTGAGGTATTTTATATGTTCAACTCAAGAGATAATCTTATGCTCATTCATGGGTTAACCCCGGATTGTTTCCCTCATAAGTACTTTGTCGTAGCCGAGATGTCCCTTACCTATTCGTAAGTATGATGGAACTGCCGAAGAAAGGATGACGACTTCATCATGCTGACATGAAGGAGAGAAATGAAGACATTAATGTAATAGATCAACCTCTTCGAGAAGAGCAACCAAGATCGAGAAGATCCGTTAGAATTTCACAACCACAAATTCCCCCCTTACACCACCTCTTAAATCTCGGGACGAGATTTCTTGTAGTGGAGGAGAATTGTGACGCCCGGATAATCAAGCTACAGTAACCTCTGCTAATGATGCCACTTCACCTCTGTTACTATCGCTAATCTCGTGTTAGTTCAAAACCGATACAAATTCAAATGTGAAATAAAGCCAAACATCAAAAGTTTTCAAATATTAAAACCAAAATGTTCGGGTTGTGTCAGTTAGTGCGTAGGTGATTATGATGAAGAATCCACATCTTTATATAATGTATAAATGCACTAAAATGATTTAAACGGTAGCCAAAAACATTATTTAAATGCCTTTAGTATTTTATAAAATACTAAACTCTTTTATTTTGGGTTAAAACCTTTTGTGGGAGAGGGTTATTTTGAAACGTAATTTTAGGAGCTATTGTCATATTTTACTAACTTAAATTATAATAACGTGGAACTAAAATTAAAAAAGGAAAGGAATAGAAACAATAGGAAATACAAAATAAAACAACCCCTCCCCCTCCCCCAACTGGGCCTCAGCCCAGCCATCGGCCTACCAGGCCGGCCCACCCCACCCCCTATATGGCCTTCCCAGGCCAAACCCTAACCGACCGACACCCCCACTTCCCCCCACATCGCCACTCCCTCTCCCGATCCGATCTGGATCCGGGACCAACCTCCCCACTCCCCTCGCTCCTCGCCCCCTCTGCTCGATCCATATCGGGGCAACGGCGCCCCGTCCCCACCGACGTCCGCGCCTCGCCGCCCGGAGTTCTCCCCTCACTGGACCTCCCCGCCGGACCACCGACGCCTCCTCATCTCCTCCCCATGGGTCGCTGCCCCTGACCCCGATGCGTCGACGCCACTAGTCGTCTCTGGCGCCACCCCGCCATCGCTGTGGTCCTCTCCACTGCCGGCGCTCCCCGTCCCCGTCGCCGATGCTGCCTCACCGGACTGCCTCCCCTACGTTGCCGTCGTCCCCATCGTCCTCCCCACGCCCCGCTGCCATTTTTCCCTACGGATCCGCGGTGAGGCCCCCGGTCTCTCCCTCCTCTTCCTCTTTTGGTCACCGCGTCGAACGCTGCCCCACGCCCTGTGCCGCTCGTCGATGTCTTTCGACCCGCGCGTCTGCCGTGCTCGAGATGCGGTAGCTACATTCCCCTGCACCGGCCCTTGCTCCGCTCCACCTCGCCGGCCAGGACCCGCGCGCGCCCTCGCGAGCACCTGGCCGTGCAACTCGCGTCTGGGCAACGCCTCATTGGCGGCTTTCCCGTTGGTCGCCAGCGGCCCCGCACCTGTCGGCCCGCTTTGCCGCTCTGCTCGCCGCCGCCACCCACGCACGCTCTCCTCCCTGTGTCCACTCACGCGCTCCCACAGCCGGCCGACGCCTTGCCGTGGCCTTGGTCCATCCTCGCCGTGGCCCTGGCCGTCGCCCAGCACTGGCGCCCCGTTTCCCCCACCATTGGCCGGCGTGTGCGCCCAAACGGGCTCGCAGCCACGCCCACTGTAACCGCCCCGCTAAGGCCCCCAGGAGCCAATGACAAGGGGGCCCACGCCCCTGGAACGATATTAAAAAAAGAAGTTAATAAAATAAATAAATAAATAAACATTTATTAATTAGTGGATTAATTAAGTTAATTAACACTGTTTAGCTAAGCTAATTAAAATTAGTTAACCTAATCAATGTAATTAAGCTAATTAACATGTTTAGTTAATCTAAGTCAATGACAGATGGGACCCACACGTCAGCTTGACCCAGTCAATACCTCTGTTGACTGATGATGTCATCCTGACGTCGTACTGATGCAGTAATGCCATTTTCGAATTAAATTAATAATACTAATTTATAAATTGAATTAAATCTTTAAAAATTAATAAAAATAAACTGTAGCTGGATGAAGATACTTTCTACATGAAAGTTGCTCAGAACGACGAGACGAATCCAGATACGCTACCTGTACATTCACCACACACCCCTAACATATCAAACACGCAGCTTTCCCCCTCCGGTTCATCTGTTCGAAAACGTGAAACACCAGGGATACTGTCTTGGATGTTTCCCCCTTTCGCCGGTATCACCTACTACCACGTTAGGGCACACCTAGCACCACTCATTGTCATGCTTATGTTTGCATTGTATTTACTGTTTCTTCCCCCTCTTCTCTCCAGTAGACTACGAGGCCGGCGCTGCTGCTGCCCAGTTCGAATACAGAGTTGATGACCCCTCCTTGTTGCCAGAGCTACCAGGCAAGCTAGATATCCACTATTCTTCTCTCTACTGCTTGCATTAGAGTAGTGTAGCATGTTACTGTTCGGTTACTCCTATTCTGTTGCATAGCCTGTCATTGTTGCTACAGTCATTGATGCCTTACCCGCAATCCTAAATGCTTAGTATAGGATGCTAGTTTATCATCATTGGCCCTACATTCTTGTCAGCCTGCCTTGCTATACTATTGGGCCGCGATCACTCGGCAGGTGATTACGGGTATATACTATACATATATACATATTATACAGATGGTGACTAAAGTCGGGTCGGCTCGTTGAGTGCCCGCGAGTGATTCACAGATTGGGTGCTGAAAGGACCTTTGTCCCGACGGCCTTCTGTGTGGATCTTTGTGGCAGAGCGACAGGACAGGTTGAGACCACCTAGGCGAGAGGTGGGCCTGGCCCTGGTCGGTGTTCGCGGTTGCTTCATAATAACACGCTTAACGAGACCTTGGTATTTGAACTGAGTCTGGCCACTGGCCTATACGCACTAACCAACTACGTGGGAAAGATATGGGCACTCGACGTGGTGGTATCCGCCGAAGCCTTCCTGATGTCAGTGACTGAGCTGCGCGCGCCGGATTGGACTGGAATGCCTGCTCTTGTATTAGGGAGGCTAGGTCTGCTTTCGGCCGCCCTCGCAACGTGTAGGTGTGCAATGGGCAATGGGCACAGACGCATGCGCCATAGGAGTTGGACCGGCGTGCTGACCTCTCTGTTGTGCCTAGGTGGGGCTGCGACGTGTTGATCTTTCGAGGCCGGGCATGACCCAGGAAAGTGTGTCCGACCAAATGGAATCGAGCGTGTTGGGTTATGTGGTGCACCCCTGCAGGGAAGTTTATCTATTCGAATAGCCGTGTCCCTCAGTAAAAGGACGACCCGGAGTTCTACCTTGACCTTATGACAACTAGAACCGGATACTTAATAAAACACACCCAGACAAGTTCCACAGACAACCCGGTGATCGCTTTTCCACTGGGCGACGAGGGGAGGATCGCCGGGTAGGATTATGCGATGCGATGCTACTTGGAGGACTTCAATCTACTCTCTTCTAGATGCTGCAAGGTGGAGGCTGCCAGAAGCGTAGTCTTCGATAGGACTAGCTATCCCCCCTCTTATTCTAGCATTCTGCAGTTCAGCCCACCGATATTGCCTCTTTACACATATGCCCATCCATATGTAGTGTAGATCCTTGCTTGCGAGTACTTTGGATGAGTACTCACGGTTGCTTTGCTCCCTCTTTTCCCTTGTTTTCCCCTTCTTCTCGGATGCCGCAACCAGACGTTGGAGCCCAGGAGCCATAAGCCACTGTCGATGATGACTACTACACTAGAGGTGCCTACTACTACGTGCAGGCCGCTGACGACGACCAGGAGTTGTTAGGAGGATCCCAGGCAGGAGGCATGCACCTCTTTCGATCTGTATCCCAGTTTGTGCTAGCCATCTTATGGCAACTTGTTTAACTTATGTCTGTACTCAGATATTGTTGCTTCTGCTGACTCGTCTATGATTGAGCACTTGTATCTGAGCCCTCGAGGCCCCTGGCTTGTATTATGATGCTTGTATGACTTATTTTATTTGTAGAGTTGTGTTGTGATATCTTCCCGTGAGTCCCTGATCTTGATTGTACACGTTTGCGTGTATGATTAGTGTACAATTGAATCGGGGGTGTCACAATCATAGAATGTATTTACTATCAATTACTTTTCTTGTTTAACAGCCATTTGAATTGGAGAGGGTGATGGCAGTATCTAAGGGAGTAACAACACGGTCTCCAGAAAAGATAGTGCTACCAGTTGATGCAGATAAAACCACGGTTGTACTTGCCCAAGGACCAGATCGACCACACATAACCCAGACTCTCGCAAATTGTACACTACCCAGTTGGACAGTGAACCAGCTACACCTCTTCTAACCCCAACCCCGGCAGAGAATAACCCAGTTCCAGTTGACACAACACCGTCTCCACCACAGAGCACCAAAACACGAGCAGTTAGTAACGGAACTGTAGTGCCCAAAGCACGAGGAACACCACTCCAAATCCCAACTCAACGCTTATAGGAAAAGAATATTTGTTCTCTGGTAAGGTTCTGTAGCTATGGTTCATACTCCTTTGCTCTTGCATTACTGTATTTACTCATACCAACTATTTTCAAATTTGAAGGATGGAACTGAAACTCCAATGGTGCAACAGGTATGTTTTAAACATGTTTCTTTAACTGGTTTGCTGTTGTAACCTGCTCTATGTTGATTTCAGTTTCAATTGAATAAACAGTTATGTTCTCATGTCATGCACATTACAAGTGTTGTTATTGCTCTATAGTTTCCCACACTTATATTCTGTCTATTCTGCTTTGTCTTGAACAAATATTATTTGAACTGTGTCTCTATCTTGATTTGGCAACAAAAACTAGAATGATATAGACCATAAAGTGACCATGGTACATAGATATATGTTTGTTTCATGTTGTTATCCTGTGCACTTTACTACTGATCTCATGTACCAAAATGAGTTTCATATACAACATGGTAAACCTGTGATCTGTCTGTTTGTTTCTCTTTTAGAATGCGGACAAAATATTGGAGAACAGTACCCCGTTATGCAATGGTAAAGGAAGTAATGCAGATAAGGTTCAAGATATTGAGACATCCCTGTTGGTCTCCAAGAAAGCTGATAAAAACTATCTTGACGACAGTGAGAGAACCCAAAAGTCCTGTCTTGATATAGTGTTCGAGTTACTCGCCACTACTGCTGGCACAAGCTCTTCGAACTCGCTGCTTGAATCAGTTCATCTTCTTGAGTCTCAACTTCAAGTTGAAAGACATCGATCAGATGTGCTGCGACAGGATGCTGAAGGACTGAGGAAGTCCCTGTAGAATTCCGATGCATACTTCCTGGTGCAACATCAAGCGCTAGAGCATTTAAGCGCCAAACAAGAGAAAGTTAACAAGCTTGCTAAGCATCTTGCCAGCATTATGGGTACCCAAGATATTGTTTCTTGAGATCTTCTGAAGTGGTTTCAGTTCTGGATTTGTTTTGCTGTGGCGTTTATTTGCGCTGGTCGCCAACTTTGAAAACCAGTGTATATGATATGCTGCTTTGTTCCCTATATTTGCACTGGTGGCAAACTTTGATCCCCAGTGGATGTAATATGTGTAACAGCCGTGATAGCCTAGTGTAAGTTGCTTGCTTATTTATTTCCTTGTTGTCTTGTTTATTTGTTTGCTTGTAGTCAGTGCAGTTCTTTTTCCGCTATTTGCTAGTGGCCGCAGTAACCTATTTTTAAAACTAGGCCACAATAACCATGGCTACATATTTATTGTAGTAACACTGGGCCTCCTACCGGCCGTAGAAACAATGGGCCTTCTACGGGCCATAGACACACTGGGCCTTCTATGAGCCGTATCATCAGTGTGCCTTATATGGGTCGTATGATCGATTGGCCAATCATGGGCCAATAACAGACTGCATTATGGCCGTAAACGGGCTAGAGTTGGAATTATCCGTTCATGGGCCGACCATAACGGGCCGTCGTTAATAGGCCATATTTGATGGCGCTATGAAAACGGCCCAACGTATTAATGGGCCACAAATGGGCCGACTATAACAATGGGCTGAATTTGGCCCACTAGCAGAAAATGACAGTAACGGGTCGTAAGTAACCGAATGCTGGAAATGAGCCCAAGAATAAATGGGCCCTGGGAAGGCTGAAAGATAACATGGGCTGGAAACGGCCCAATGGAATAATGGGCCGTTAGTGGGTATAAAGTGATACACTGTTCATTACGGGCCAGTTTCACCACGGGCCATTAATGTGCCTAGAGTTACAAAGGGCCTCATATGAGCCGAAAGACGTCATGGGCCATACATGGGCCTGAAGTTAAAACGGGCTGGAATCATATTGGATGGCCCATATGACACTACTGGGCCTAATTCAGATAGGTCGTAATGGGCACTGGGTTAGCGGGCTGTAAATGGGCTATATGGGAACATGACGTTAACAGGCTTTTAGTGGGCCGTCTCGCCACCTTTTGACCAAGTCAAACGGGCCAGCCTTTTCACAGGAATGGGCCTCTGCTGGGCCGTGCCATGTGTCGACGTATCATAGGCGCCTTCTATTCAATGAGTGGATGACATCTGTCCCAACGGTGAGCCGACACGTGTTTCCTCTAGCCAATGATGATTTTACACATGGAAAATCCCCATTGGTCGGGACTGTTAATGGGTTATCGGATCCAAAACTGGACCCGATAGCTTAATGACATCCCCTTACATTGGATGCCACATGTCGGTCACCTTTGACGAAAGCACTTCTATGACGCACGTTTTATCGTCATGGAAGTGGACACTTCTATGATGATAATTTTGGTAATGTCATGGAACACTTCTACGACAGCACATGTATGTCTATCTTGATTCTGTCATAAAATTGTCATGGATGTACATGCATGAAAAAAAACATGATCTATTGTGAAAAAAACGTATCATCATGGAAGTGTATTTTTTTGTAGTGTGTCTTCATGACCCGCGGACAGGGCGAGGTCGCCCGAGCCTGCCATGTGGAGGGGGCCCTCACGATCCACTTCGAGTACGACGACACCTCCACACTGTTCTTCAAGGTCTTTGATGAGGATGGACGACAACTGGAGTGTTTCCGCCGGCCCCACCAATGTTTCCACCAGCAGCAGCGATGACTCGTGGGAATCCAGCGACTATCCCGAGCCCATCGAATCACCGGAGTCCAGCGACGACAACTATGTGCCGCCAAGCTCCCACCGTGGCCGGAGCGTGGCGGCAGCTGCTGCTCGGCATCATCGGTGATGCGCGCTGTCCTCGTCGAAGCCTTTCTTCTTTTGTTTCCCTACGCGGAATTAGGACTAGCCCCGTGGGGGCATGTAAGAATAAAAATGTTTTAATTCCAGTATTGTTCTTCTCGTCTTTATGATGAAATCGTGTATCCCACTCGTGCACAGTTCCCCCCTTTCCCCTCCTTAGGTAGCGTAGCACTCTACACCGACAAGACCCAGTCCCCAGGCAGGCTTCAGCCATCGCTGGTATGCCAGGTCGCGATGCCGTGGTCAAGGCCAAAAGGTGAGCAGCCCAAGATCCGATGAGAGCTCATGAGGCGTGATGCTCACAAGGTCCCCCTTGGCGTGCAAGCAACTGCCCAAGAAACGGAAAGGGAAGTGAAACTGCCGGAGTGGGATTGTGAGAGTCGAGCGATCGGGTTGTTGGACTTATGCCGTCATGCGAGTGACTTATCTTTTGCAGGCCCGTAGTGATCCCTCTAGGTTGTGCCCATTCGTGCCTTCACGGTAGCGTCTCTAGGCAGGGCCCATGATGCTCACTCCCTTTCCTCGCTTGCCTAGGTGCTCTACATCCTCGGGTCCCGACCCTCGAGCAGGCTCAGCCGCCGCTGTTATGCCACGTCGCGATGCCGTGGTGAAGGCCAGGGGTGAGGGCTGGAGGGCCAGTAGGAGCTCCTGAGGCGCGATGCTCAGGCTCCCCCCTCTAATGTGCAAGCGACTTGCGGGACAAGGTGGTGACCGCCGAGGCCCTCCTGTAGCTAGGACTCGGGTGTACCTGCGCATTATCTTGCAGAAAAGAATGCGACTCCCTATGGTGCTGACTGCATATCCTTGAACCTTTCGCGGGAAGATGAAGGCACCGAGGACCTGGTGAGGTGGCGTGCGCGAGGCGGGTCGCGAGCCAGAGCTCGGTCCTCGGGTTTATCAGCATTGCTGGGACCGACCCGAGTACAAGCACCATGCTAGCATGAGCTGCCCCCGTTGCAGGATGAGCACAGGACGAGTCGGCAAGGAAGGGAGACTGCAAGGCAGACAAGACTTGAAGCAAGTAGGTGGTGGTAATAAATCATCTCATGAGAGATGGTTAGGCAATTCTGACGAATGCAAGATGGATACGTGCCGCAGGGACGGATCCAGACGGCTTGGGGATAGTGCATCCCAAGGGGCGCCCCAAACTGAACGAACTAAAAGATGTCACTTGGCCCCTTTGCTGAAGAGATGTAGGGGTAGCAGAAGATGCGCGCTGCTGAAGTCGTTCCTCATGAGCCACCCTGGCCCTGAACCTCGGGAGGCTCCGGGGGCCTGGTGGGCTCCTGAGGATCTATCTCCATCTCCGCCAGGATCGCCTGGTGCCTAACCTCCTGAGCCGCTAGGACGTCCTGCATGCGATGCTGAAATGCAACAGCCACGCTCGGCAGGCCAAAGGGCATGCAAGTGTAGCTGTGCGGGGGACCCTCTCATCGGCCGATACGGGACGGCCAGAAGAGCTGCCGAGACGCGGCCCTATCGGTCGCACACTTGAGCTGGTGGGAGGAGTTAAAGGTGATGGCATATTTGGACCACCTGAGCGGGCATGTCACCTCGAGCTTGGGGAGCACAGCGTTCACCTCGCGCACGGACTGCTTGAAGATGCGGTGATAGCACTACAAAAAAAAGGCACATCCGTGACATTTGGGGCCGAACGAATTTTTTTCCTGTCATACTTATGACACTTCTATGACGATAATTGTGACAAAACCCGGTATCATCATAGATGTGGTGGGATCCTACTTCTATGACAAAAAATCACGACAGAAAATGGGCTTGTCATCCTGGGTGGGCCGGAGAGGCAACTGCATGACATTCTTTGGGCCGTTCATGACAGAAAAAATCGTGGTAGAAGCGAGGGCAAGGAAAATTTCGGCGAGTTCCCGGTTACCGTGGGAGGTCGGGGCCGAGCGATGCGCGTTTCTCTCGTACACGTACGCGTGTGTGTGCGAGGCGTTGGCTCTAACTGAACCCGAGCGAGGCATTGGGCTCTAACTGAACCCAAGCGATTGCACTGCAGGCTACGCGTTACTGAACCCGAGCGATTGATCGATGGCTATTAACTGAACCGGACAGAGCAATTCCTTCGCTATTGCTCCTAACTGAAGCCGATCGACGCTGCCTCTGGATGAATAGTGAGTGTTGCAGGGGGTTTGGATGAACAGTGAGCATTGCAGGGGGGTGGATGAACAGTGAGCGTTGCGGCGGGGGGAGGGTCGGATGAAGAGTGAGCGATGGGGGTGGATGAATAGGACCCCATAGCGTTGCATCTGGATGAACAGGACCCCGATTGATCGAGCTGGTTCGGGCTGGATGAACAGGACCCCGTGGAGGGCTGGATAAACAGGACGACCCCGTGGAGGGCTGGATGAACAGTAGACGGTGGAGGGGTGGATGAACAGTAGCCCGTGGAGGGGTGGTTGAACAGGAGCCCGTGGAGAGGGGTGCTTGAACAGCAGCTGGTGGAGTAGCGCGCGGTGGAGGCTAGATGAACAGGAGCCCGTGGATGAACAGTCGCAGGTGGAGGCTGGAGGCGATCGACGGTGGATGAACAGTAGCCCGTGGAGGCTGGAGTAGGTTGACCGTGGAGATGAACAATATCCCGTGGTGTCCCATTTTGCAGTACGCCACACCCCTCGCGATGAACAGGACCGCCGTTTCGACCGTAGCGCTCCAACACAAGTCCGTTTTGTCCGTTTTGCGGTATGCCACACCCCTCCCGATCAACAGGACCCCCGTTTCGACCGTAGCGCTCCAACACGAGTCCGTTTCGTCCGTTTTGCGGTACGCCACACCCCTCCCAATCAACATGACCCTGTTTTGACTGTAGGAGGTCCAACACAAGTCCGTTTCCTCCATTTTGCGGTACGCCAGACCTCTCCCGATGAACAGGATCCCGTTTCGAACGTGGCCGGTCGAACACAAGGCCGTTTCCTCCATTTTGCGGTACGCCAGGCCTCGTTTCCATCGCCTGTTCCATCCAAGCCGGTTGGCTCCGATGCGTTCCGTTGCCTCCCGATTAACATGACGCATTCCATTGCCTCCCCGTGAACACGACGCAGTTTCTCCATTCTGACCCAGCCATGTACACGAGCCCTGGACGTACGTATGTGCGAGTAGGCGTTCGAGACCCCATCCGTATGTACGTATGTGGCCGTATTTACATTCTTGCACCCTGGCCATTTTACGTACGTGTACATGCTACATGCGCGCCTCTACATCAACCAGTATGTACGTACACGTTTGCGACCAGAATGACAATGCTAGGTACGCTTCGATCAGGTGGGTCCCGACTGTCAGGCAATTCCTTGCATGCGAAGATGTAGCTGGTGGGTCCCAGCAGTTAGGGGGGCGAATCGTTTTTTTGCCCGGACGCACTTCCTTGCGTGCGAAGATATAGCTGGTGGGTCCCAGCCGGGGGCGATCCATTTTTTTTTGCCCGTAATACGGACGCACTTCCTTGCGTGCGAAGATGTAGCTGGTAGGTCCCAGCTATCAGGGGGAAACGTTTTTTTTGCAAAATACAGTGGCCCGTCCGGTGGGTCCCCGCTGTCAGGTGGAGGAATAATTATTTTGCACGTAATAAGGAGGCACTTCCTTGCAGCTGCCGTGGACCCAGCTGTCAGCCTCTCCACATACAGTACTCTTCTGATGGAAGTCGGTTGTTAACCATGTTGACCATGCCGCGCTGAGAGCACCACGGTGGTGGATGACAACGAGGCCTAGGAAGGGGACGACGTGGAGCCGGGGAAGACGAGGCAGTGGATGCCCTCGCTGAGAGGAGTAAGAGGGTCCACTGGTTCGGCTGCGGTGTGAGGCTAAAGGCGCCGCAGAATAACAGGGGGTGTGGGTGAGTAGAGGGATGGCCTGGCCAGCGGTGGGGGTAGTAGGAGGTGTTGAGGCCTCTACGGCATCACAGCCGGCCACGGGAGCCAGGAGCATGCGTCACGACCGGCGCTGCTTTGGGCAGCTGGAGCAAGAAGACCAGAGGTTGAAGAAGCACTACGGCCGTTGGATGGACATCGTACGGTCACTGGAGCTAGAATCGTTCATATTGACTAAAGTTGACAAAGCCTCCATCCCAGTCAACTTAGTTGGATGGACTTTTTTCATCAAGAGGTACCAATACCATTCGCTCATACGATAGGGTTGGCTGGCTAGTGATATTTTTTCACTCTCTCTCTCTCTCTCTCTCTCTCTCTCTCTCTCTCTGTTTCCTCTCATTTAACTAGGAGCACGTGAAGAGCTTGGGCATCTGTTGCCTTCCACTATGTGGCCGATGCCATATTTCACAACAATATGCCACATAATATGCATCAATGTCAAATCAAAAGATTTTGGCACCGCTCTCGCGATGTGAGAGAGTTGGCACCGCTGTGCACACAGACCCACATGTATAAACAAATCAATCAAACCAACTACACCAGCCTCTCACTCTCCCAAACAAGTGTTTTTTATTGCCTCAGTCCTCTCTCTCCCCCACGCAATGTTTTTTCATTGCGTGAGTTAATTTGGCACCGGAGCAAAGTAGGTGATCCAGATTGGGGCACCAGGTGAGCAATTGAGGGGCATTGATGCCAAAGGCATCACAAGTGAATTTGGCACGTGTTTTGGCCTACATACCCACTTTGTACTCCCTCCGTCCCAAAATTCTTGTCTTAAATTTGTCTAAATATGGATGTATCTAGTTACATTTTAGTGTTAGATACATCCGTATCTAAACAAATGTAAGACAAGATTTTTGGGACGGAGGGAATACTACCTCGTATTTAGTATAAAATTGTGACCATAGATTTACCTAAGAAAATGCCAATGCATGTCACTAAAAATTATACCATTTCAAATTATGTTCAAATACGAATCCAACGATATAGTTCATAGTGACATGCATTAAAATTTTGTCAGTTAAATCTATGGTCCAATTTTGATACTACAAAATTGGAAGAGTAAACCAGGACGGAGGTAGTACTTGCTCTTAGGGTAACCATAGAGTTACTGGAGTAGTCTAAGTTACTTTCCACTATGACTAGCCTAGGCTACTATAGTAGTACAGCATAAAAACGATGCAGGTGATCACGTGAGAAAAAAATACTAAAAACATTTCTTTCGGTGCAATGCATAGATGCAGTTTTGAACACTACACTTGTCATCGTAATTTGGGAACATTACAAAAAAATTGAGCTACGTTGTGGTTACCGTTTACTAATAGGAAAGAAGTTTCACCTCGATGAGTAGCTTCTCCGTGCATGGAAAGCATGTAAGGATTCCAACAACTTGATCCAGATTGGGGCCGATAGATTTTAGTGCCAAGATCGTCACTGTGCGCATGGACTGGGTCAAGCTTGTGGGAATCATTTTCTGGAAGACGGTCATAAATACATCAAGAAGAAATTTAAAAATGTGAATTTCAACAAGACAGAGAAGAAGATGAGTGTTGTACCTAAACGATTACGGATCCAATAAAGAGTTCGGAGAATTTGGCAGACGAGTACACCAACACTGTCCATTTCGGCGCGTCAATGACCCTGATTTTTATTGGACCTTCTAGATCTGATACAAGCAATCTCTCAAGGAACAGCGCATTCTCAATGACCATAACGTGGAACAGCTGGAGTGATCTCTTCCCAACTGATGTCTTGTTACGGGGCCAACAAGACACATAAATCCATCGGAGATTCGTCGAGGCGATGTGGAGGCTACTGAACCCGTGGATCTGCTCAAGACGAAGGTACTCAAGCGCAGTACAGCTGCGGAGTAGGGGCTCAATAGCCTTCTTCGAGATGACAACGTCGAAGAGGTCGAGCTGCTTGAGTTGAGCGAGAAGAAGGGCAGGCACGACGATAATCTAGGGAAGATAGCAGGAGCTGAAGCTGGCGCGGCGCAGCATTGGCGTGAGCCGGAGCGCGGACGCCGGCAGAGAGCGACATCGTCCAGCTTCAAAGCTGAGCTCCTTGAGCTTATCTAGTGCGGGGGATAAGAACCACTCGTCGAACTTGGGTTGGACCTTGCAGTTGGTACTGAACATGCGGATGTCAAGGTCTCTGGTTGGCCCAGGGTGCGATGAAAGGATCTTGGAGACTGCGGCCATGCGTTTGCAATCCCCGTTGCAGAAGCACCTGTCGACGGTGAGGTTGAGGGGGAAGCGGCGCCAGAGGGGGCGCCACCGCCGGGAGAGCAGGGCGGTCCGCAGGGCAGATTTGGTGGGGAGGAGGCAGATGATGATGAGGAGCATGTCATAGGGGAGGTTGCTAAAGAAGTCCAGGCTCGCCGAATGAGGTTTTGGCTCGAGCCGCCTCTTCTTGTGGCTGCCTCGGCGTCCATCTCAACCAGCGGCGACGCCGGTGTACACGTGTGCTGGTGTGTGTTGTGTGCTGGGTGTGAGTGAGTGCGTCCTTCTGTGCTTGCCGCCGTGTAGTGGTGAATTGTGCGCGAGTGCGTCCTTCACGCACAAGAAGTGTGTCCTCAATGCGCCCTCAATTTACTAGTGTGCAGGGTGCTACCCCGAGTGGTTTCAACATTGTTTACTTCACTGCGTGTTAGATGGGCCTCTAGTCTACTTATTTTCACCCACTTCCACATGGGCCAGCACACAAAGATATAGAACACGAGCTGACAAGGCAGCATGTGGACTGGTTGACCGGTCAACTAAACAATATACGGAGCAATACGCTGACACAGTGAGCGTATAATCCATCGGTATAGGGAGTTCGAGATCATACATCATGTGCATATGTTTGGCATGCCATAACTTGACATTCGCTGCTTTGTTTTGCATGCATGATATGTCAAAATGTTCATCATGAGATGCTCCTCATTTCATTCCATTGTGCCATATTCATTTGACTTCATGTTGATGCCCAAATCGTCGTTGCAAGAGTGCTATATGTTGTTAACCTGCTGAAACTGTTATAACTTGCTATTTTGTGTTTTTCATTGCATTTTGTGTGTGCATGTTATGAGTTTGATGTCTACATGTGTTTTGTGCTACATCATGCTATCTTTACAGGGGTGCAATCCATGTATTTTTGTGAGTCCTGTATTGAGTGCATCGAGCTCGTGAAGTAGGGTACTTGTTGTTACTGTTTTGCATGTCTGAATCTGTTATATCGTGATGCTATGTAATCCTGCTGCTACAAGTCATTTTATGCATAATATGGCGATGTTCACTAAGGATGTTTTGTTATACTTGTAATTCTCTATCCATTCATGCCCCTGGTTGCATTTACAGCCTGATGTAACTTGTTTTTATCTTGCTCCAAACTTGCTAAATAATGTTCTCGTCAGCCTGTTAACATTAACTTCAATTTTGCCATGAGCTTTGCTAGTGATCCATGCACCCTATGACCTTGCTCTTGCCATGCTTAGCTTCATAAACATGCATTATTGCTGTTGGTTGCCTTGTAATATCATGTATTACTCTTTGGTGAGTGGTACAAGCTCACCCACATGCCTACTTATTGTTGTTCCTGCCATGTCTGAATCTGTTATATCACTTGCCATGTTTGCATGGATGCTACCATCTTTTCTGTTGATCTTTAGAATTAGTTCAGTAAGGGAGTTTTGTTCTTTGTATTTAGTAATAGCATTTCATGCCTTTGTTTGCCATGATAAGTTCCTATAGGATGTTGTTTGATAGCTCTAAACATTACAACCTGATGTTATTTCTGCCAAGTCTGTAAACTGTTATTATTTGCAATATTGCCATGTCCTTTTGAGCATGTTATGTTGTTTTCTGGAGATAGCTCAGTGTTCATGTTTTCTCATGCTTTACCTGTACTTAATGCCCATGTCTTTTGTTTTCACGTTGAGATGCTGTAGCATATTGTTTTGATGCTTGCTAGATGCCTAGTTGCTGTTTTGGGCAGATTGTTGTTGTAACTTGAATAGACTGTATGTGTTGAACCGTTGCTCCGTTTTGAGTGTGCTCTATATGAAACTTGCTTGATTTTGCATGTAGTTTCATATTGTCATGTTGCATCTATGTTTTGAGGTGTTTGCTTGATGTTTGTATGCCTTTTGCATCAATGTCATGTTTAACTTGTTTTGCTCATATCTTCTAGGCCGTATCTCCGAATTAAATGAACTTTATATGTAACTTGACTAGAATCTCGTGTAGATCATCTTGGTGCATCTTAACTTGCTGTTTAACAACTTGAACATAAGGTTTATTCAGATCTGGACCAACTTTGAAACTTGCATATGAGGACTTACCGGAATTGTTGTATGTTGTTTCCGGCCTCATTTAAACTTGCTTTGATGTGTTGCTCTTGTATGCATCATCTCTTGCCATGAGTAGCTTCATATATCCTTTGTCATTCATCATGATTGGTTGTGCATCATGTCATGTCTATGTGTGGTGTGTTTACTATGTTGTGTGCTTCTTCTCGATAATTCCCGTTTCGTTGCGATCGTGAGGATTCGTTCGCCTTCACTTGGTTCGTCTTCGTGGCTTCATCTTCTTCATGTACTCGTTCTTATTCCTTGCGGGATATCAGGCAAGATGACAGTCACCTTGCATCTCATTACTATCATTGCTATGCTAGTTGCTTCGTTCTATCGCTATGCTGCGCTTCCTATCACTTGTTCTTCAAGCCTCCCCAAATTGCCTTGAACCTCTAACCTTTGTCACCCTTCCTAGCAAACCGTTGTTTGGCTATGTTACCGCTTTTGCTCAGCCCCTCTTATAGCATTGCTAGTTGCAGGTGAAGATGAAGATTGCTCCATGTTGGATTATGTTTATGTTGGGATATCACAGTATCTCTTATATTATTAATGCATCTATTTACTTGGTAAAGGGTGGAAGCCTCGGCCTTATGCCTAGTGTTTCATTCCACTCTTGCCGCCCTAGTTTCCGTCATATCGGTATCATGTTCCCGGATTTTGCGTCCCTAATGCGGTTGGGTGATTTATGGGACCCACTTGATAGTTCTCCTTGAATAAAACTCCTCCAGCAAGGCCCAACATTGGTTTTACCATTTGCCTACCACCTATACCTTTCCCTTGGGAGTAATTAACCCAAGGGTCATCTTATATTAGCCCCACCCCCGGGCCAGTGCTTCTCTAAGTGCTGGTCCGAACCGAGCAGCCTGCGGGGCCCCCTCGGGGAAACTCGAGGTCTGGTTTTACTCGTAGCTTGACTTATCTGGTGTTGCCCTGAGAACGAGATATGTGCAGCTCCTATCGGGATTGTTAGCGCATCGGGCGGCTTTTGCTGGTCTTGTTTTACCATTGTCGAAATGTCTTGTAACCGGGATTCCGAGACTGATCGGGTCTTCCTGGGAGAAGGAATATCATTCGTTGATCGCGAGAGCTTATCATGGGCTAAGTTGGGACACCCCTGCAGGGTATAAACTTTCGAGAGCCGTGCCCGCGGTTTTGTGGCAGATGGGATTTTGTTAATATCAGGTTGTATATAACTTGACACCAGATACAAATTAAAACGCATCAACCGCATGTGTAGCCGTGATGGTCTCTTTTCAGCAAAGTCCGGGAAGTGAACACGGTTTTGGGTTATGTTTGACGTAAGTAGGAGTTCAGGATCACCTCTTGATCATTGCTAGCTTCACGACCATTCCGTTGCTTCTCTTCTCGCTCTTATATGCGTATGTTAGCCACCATATCATGCTTAGTTGCTGCAGCAACCTCACCACTTTACCCCTTCCTTTCCCATTAAGCTTTGATAGTCTTGATACCCATGGTAATGGGATTGCTGAGTCCTCGTGGCTCACAGATTACTACAACAACAGTTGCAGGTACAGGTTATGCGATGATCATGACGCGAGAGCGATGTTTGCCTGTTTTGGAGTTCTTCTTCTGCTTCTTCTTTGTTCAGGGGATAGGTTCCAGGTCGGCAGCCTGGGCTAGCAGGGTGGATGTCATTTGAGTTTCTGTTTGTGTTTCGTTCGTAGTCGGATGGTGCTCTTGTGTAAGATGATGTTGTATTCGTGTGGCATTGTATGCCCTTTTGTATGTATCCCCATCTATTATGTAATGTTGATGTAATGATATCCACCTTGCAAAAGCGTATCAATATGCGGTTCTATCCTTTTTGGGACCTTCGAGTCTCTTTAGGATAGTATCGCATATTGGGCGTGACACATGAAGAGCATGGGCCGCTAAGAGGCCGAAAGTTAGGTCGTATTGTAAATGGCCCAACTGTGTTGTGGGCCTTTAGCAGGCCGAAAGAGAAAACGGGCTGGTATTGGACCATGAAGGGCATGGGCCGTTAAAAGACCAAAGCTAAGGTCCGACAACAAATGGCCCAACTCATTTATGGTCCGTGAACAGGCCGAAAGGCACACACGGCCGAGAATTGGGCCAACACTAAAATGGGTCGCTAAAAGGCCAAAACTCAGGTCCGACTACAAATGGCCGTACTGATTTATGGGCCGTCAACAGGCTGAAAGTGACACTGGGCCAGAAATTGGCCCAACACTTAAATGGGCCGCTAAAAGGCCGAAACTCAGGTCCGACTACAAATGGCCCATCAGATTTATGGGCCGTCAACAGGCTGAAATACACACCGGGCCGGAAATTAGCCCAACATTTAAATCAGTCACTAAAAGGCTGAAAGATGTACATCCTGAAAATTGGCCCATCCATTGAATGGGCCGTTAACAGGCCGAAATCTCATCGGGCCGATATTGAGCCCAAATATATAGCGGGCTGTTAACGGGCTCGAACTGACGATGGGCTGCAATGGTGTCAAATTTTTAACGGGTCGTTGATGGGCCGAATTGGCACATCTCGTATGGGCCATGGGCTTAAATGGACCTGACACAAGTAGGCCTTATATGGGCCGGCCTGCTAATTTTTACTGGGCCGGCCTTTTTCACCGGAATTGGCCACTGTTGGGCTGTGTCACGTGTCGACCTATCATAGGCGCCTCCTGTCCAATGAGTGGATGACATCTGTCCCAACAGTGAGGCAACATGTGTTTCCTGCGGCCAACAATGATTTTACACGTGGAAAATCCCCATTGGTCCGGGTTGTTAACGGGTTATCGGATCTAAAACCGGACCTGATAGCTTAACGGCGTTCCGTTACGGTGGATGCCACATGTCGGTCACCCTTGACGAAAGCACTTCTGTGACGCACGATTTATCGTCATGGAAGTGGACACTTTCGTGATGATAATTTTGGTAATGTCATGGAACACTTCTACGACAGCACAAGTATGACTAGATTGATTATGTCATAAAATCGTCATGGATGTACATGCATGACAAAAAATGCGACCTACTGTGACAAACACGTATCATCACGGAAGTGTATTTTTTTGTAGTGGAGGCTGGGGCCTGGGAGCCGCCCAAGATGCAGGCGATGGCACGAGGCTCCTGGAATCCCCCAGCCCCCTCGTCTAGGTGGTGATCTTCATCCCTTCTTGGCGGTGGAGGCAGCGGAGGAAGACCAGTGTTGCCTTGAGGCTGATCCTCGCGAGGTTGGTCCCTCCAGGCACCCTCGCGAGGCTGGCCCTGCCAACAGTGTTGAAGAACGCGGTAATTTCAAAAAAATTACTATGATCATGCAAGATCTATCTAGGTAATGCATAGCAACAAGAGAGGAGAGTGTGTCCACGTACCCTCGTAGACCAAAAGCAGAAGCGTTTAGTAACGCGGTTGATGTAGTCGAACTTCTTCACGATCCAACCGATCCAAGTACCAAACGTACGACACCTCCGTGTTCAGCACACGTTCAGCTCAATGACGTCCCTCGTACTCTTGATTCAGTTGCGGCCGAGGGAGAGTTCTATCAGCACGACGGCGAGGCGATGGTGATGCTGATGTTACCGGCACAGGGCTTCGCCTAAGCACTATGGAGGGGGCACCGCAAACGGCTAATAGAACAACTGTTGTCATTGGGGTGCCCCCTGCCCCCGTATATAAAGGAGGGAGGGAGAGAGGCCGGACCTCTAGGGGCACGCCAAGTGTATGGAGTCCTACTAGGACTTCCAAGTCCTGGCAGGAATCCTTTCCATTTTAGGAGTAGGAGAGAAGGAAAGAGAGAGGGAGTAGGAAAGGGCAAGGGGGCGCCGCCCCTTGCCCTAGTCCAATTCGGACCCATGGGGGGGGGATCTCCCCTTGGCCTGCCTCCTCTATTTCCCGTATGGCCCAACCAGGCCAATTACTTCTCCTGGTGAATTCCCGTAACTCTCCGGTACTCCAAAAAATACCCGAATCACTCGGAACCTTTCCGATGTTCGAATATAGCCTTCCAATATACTGATCTTTACATCTGACAATTTCGAGACTCCTTGTCATGTTTGTGATCTCATCCGGGACTCCAAAAAAACTTTGGTCATCAAAACACATAACACATAATACAAATCATCATCAAATGTCATCCACTCATTGGACATAAGGCGCCTATGATACGTCGGCACGTTGCATGGCCCAACAGAGGCCCATTCATGTGAAAAGGCCGGCCCGTTTAACTTGGTCAAAAGGTGGCGGGCTGGCCCATGGAAAGCTTGTTAACGGCATGTTCGCATATAGCCCGTTACGCCCTATCCGAATTAGGTCCATTAGCGTCATCTGGGCCATCCAATATGATTCCAGCCCGTTTTCACTTCTGGCCCATGTATGGCCCATGACATCTTTCGGCCCATATGAGGCCCTTTGTAACTCTTGGACCATTAACGGCCCGCGGTGAAACTGGCCCGTAATGAATAGTGTATCACTTTACACCCATTAACGGCCCGTGGTGAAACTGGCCTGTAATGAACAGTGTATCACTTTATACCCATTAATGGCCCGTTATTCCGTTGGGTCGTTTCCAGCCCATGTTATCTTTCGGCCTTCTAAGAGCCCATTTAATCTTGGGCTCATTTCCAGCATTCATTTACTTACGGCCCGTTACTGTCATTTTCTGCTTGTGGGCCAAATTCAGCCCGTGGTTACAGTCGGCCCGTTTGTGGTCCGTTAATACGTTGGGACGTTTTCATAGTGTCATCAAATACGGCCTATTAACGATGGCCCATTATGGTCGGCCCATGAATGGACAATTCCAACTCTAGCCCATTTACGACCATAATGCGGCCTGTTATTGGCCCATGTTTGGCCAATCGATCATACGGCCTGTATAAGGCCCATTGATGATACGGCCCGTAGAAGGCCCATTGTTCCTACGACCCGGAGAAGGACCATTGTTTCTACGGCCCGTAGAAGGCCCACTGTTTCTACGGCCCGTAGGAGGCCCGGTGTTACTATTGTGGCCTAGTTTTAAAAAATAGGTTATTGCAGCCACTAACAAACTGCGGAAAAAGAACTGCAATGACTACAAGCAAACAAATAAACAAGACAACAAGGAAATAAATAAGCAAGCAACTTACGCTAGGCTGTCACGGCTATCACACATATTACATCCACTGGGCATCAAAGTTCGCCACGAGTGCAAATAAACGCGCCGACAAAAGAATATACAAAACCAAGAGCACTTCAGAAGGCACTAGGCCTGGCCAGGTCGGGCCCCCCAAACAGCCGAAGAAGCTGAGTAGACCTCAGTTGTGTCAACGATAGATGCATCAACACTAGATTTATGGCATGATGGTGCGCACGGCCGTCCTCTGACATCTTCATTGCATCTTTGACTTCAAGTTGGAGCTGAGCTGAAGCAAGCCTTTCCGCTTTAAGTTGGGACTAAAGAAGTCGAACTGATTGAGGCAGCGACTGCACAGAGGTTGTCTCACACCTGCTGGTGAGTAGCTTTAACTCACTGTCTTCATCAAGACAGGACCTTGGGGTCATCTCGCTGTCCTCAAGATGGTTTGGCTCACTATCTTCCCTAAAGTTCTGCCTGGCGAAAGTGATACGAATCTAAAAGAGAAACAAGGATACACGTAACAGGTTTCACAATTATATAAGCAAATAAATGGATTTGTTCTGCATAAGGAACATGTTTTTACAACTACAATTTCAAACTGGTAGTTGTTGCAAACGTCCAATCAGATGTAAACAGCAAAGCAAACAGCAGAGGAGGAAATGATTCCTATCCAAATCTATACTAGAACAAAGTTTGAAGGCTTGAGAAGGATGAACTTACATTACATGTTAACACGTGCTGGACAAAGCCCTTCTGCATGTTGATGGAAGGATAATTCAATAAATTCCCCAAAGAAAATTCTTTATAAGCGTTGCCATTATTCTACATTTTGCAAAGAGTAAATATAGATCAAATAATATTGGAAGAAACAGAGGATAATGAAGCTCAGGTGCAGACTGGTGATACATAATCAAATAGCAATTAATAAAGTACAACATTACAAGGCAAAAGGGAGAGAGGTACTAACAAGGGCAATGCAGAGCCCAATACTGTTTTGAGATCGTATGATCCTTTGAGGAAGGAGATTCATCTGAAATTAGTTTTCATACAAGAGAGATGGTAAGACACAAGAAGAAATTTAGGAGTTCAAATTTTGTATTGATATCATAGACAGTACCTGACGCTGGGCTCCCAGTAGTTCTAATAGGGGTTTGGCCACTGGAGTAGGGGTAAAGTGTGGTACAGTTGGGCCTGTGTTTTCTGTGGCTGTTGATCTATCTGATTTAACAGGTATCACTACCTTTTCCAAATACCTAGTTTGTACTCCTTGAGGATCTGCACTCACCCTCTTCCTTTTGGACATCTATTACGATAGAACAACATTTGACTGAAAAAACATAGTGTGAGGACACATGGAATAGGTACAGAAAATGGATAGGTATGGCATATACTCATATATGATGCTTAAACTAAGCAGATGGTGTAACAAAGTAGAAGTAATGCAAGATGTCAGATGCAAAATATGTGCGACCAATACAACTTTGCAAAGTTAGAGCAAGCACCTTGATGGGTGAATAAGATAGGCCATCCTCCACCATGCCAAGTTTGTTAGCCGGTGGATTGTTCCACAATATTCCTCTCGTGCACCCATTCTCATACTCATTTTGATAATGTTCAATATCTGACATGCATGAAAACATAAAAACAAGTGAGATTTTCTTTGTAATGCAGAAGTGATTCTAATCCAATACTGCCTCCCTATAAACCCATTTGTGCTATCTCTGCAATTCTTTTAAGAGATGCCATGCATGTTGTAATTTGTTGTGTGCATTAATATAATGTGGCCTACTACTCAAAATATGAGAGCTCCAGAAGTGATGACACTTCGCAGATGACAGCTTCAACATATAGTAAAGAAGAATAAGTCGACCTGACCTGGCAGATTCAAAATATACTAAGGGAGAACATCTCGACCTGACCAGTCGACCGCAAGAGAAGAGTATCATCTTAAAGAAGAGCAGAAGAGCAAGAAGATTGAAGATATTACAAGTATTTCAATACAATGTCGGTTGGCCACACGTGATGAACCAGAGCGCACAGAGAAATACTATTCTTTCCGGTCTCTCCATATGTGGCTCACACGCATTTCGAAACTAAAGTAGGAACATTTAGCTAACTAATTAAACATCTCTTAGTTTTACTAATATCAGCAATAATATTAGATATGAATTTTTACAACTAAGCTTGTTTAGCTCGATGGGTGGAGTAGTGCTATTACGACACAAACCACGTAGGCTGATTGTGGTCATCATAAAATGGGGAAACCATAAGCATGATGAGTACAGTGTTGACCGTGGCAGTGGGATGGCAGATCTGAAGCTGCAAACCGCACAAAGGGTAGTTAGCAACCGATGTTTGCTTTGAAATAATAACTAAAATTTCGTATGGACAAGAAAGTACAGTCAACAAGTGACAAAGAAATGCAATTATGCTGTCTCTCTATATGTCGCGACATGCATTTGGAAACTCAAGTGGGACCTTTAGCTAACCAATTATATGTGTCAGTTAACTAATATCAGTATCATATCACAATCATATTTGAACAACTAAGCTTTCGAACTCTAAGTGTTGTGTTGTTTAGCTTGAAGGATGGAGTAATGCTAGTACGACAGAAAGCACCTACGCAGATAATAGTAGAGTAGATAAAAGGGGAAAACCCTAAGCATCAAGAGAAAAATCAGGAAAGTGGAACTAGCTGGACTAGTGGGTGGCGCACATGCTTTTCGAAACGAATATAGGAACATTAGGTGACCAATTAAACGTTCTCTGTTTTAGCGATATGAGCATCATATTAGATTCATATTTCAGCACGTAAGCTTTGGGTTGAGGTCTTGAGGAGCAGTGCCAGCACGACACGAAGCACCTACGATGATGGTAGCGAATATAAAGGGGGGAAACCATAAGCTTTATGAGTATAGTGCCCGTGCCATGGCGGATCTGAAGGTGCAAACCAGACAATGCTACTTCGCAACCAATGTTTGCTTTCAACTAGCCACTACGATTTGGTATGGACAAGAAAGTACAGTAAACAAATTACGATCTATTTTCCGGGTGAGATCAATAACTTAAGCACATATGGAAGAGTACCACCTCTCTTGTGACGCCGTGTAGGCCTATGCTGATATGTTGAGGGTGTTGCGGGTGCGATGGATATCGGCGGCAGGGAAGAAGACTTTAGATGGCAGACGGCCTGGTCGGGAGATATATCCTGTTGCCGTGGACGAGGCGGTCGTAGGAGCGGCAACGGCAAGGTGGACGACGACGCTGATGAAGCGAGAGGAGACGATGAAAGGATCCTGGTCGAGTGTCGTGGATGGGAGACGTCCATCTCTTGCAGTGGACGATGGGGTAGGGGTAGTGGCTCCGACAAGGTGGAGGATGGGGTGGCGGACGGAGGAGGATGGCCGCAGTGCGGAGGTTGTCGTGCCGCCGACGGTGAATGAATGTGGAAATGGAGGGGAAGGGGGGATCTCAAACTTTCAGACGCGCTTCTCTGAAATGTGGGAAAGTTACGAACTTATCCCCCGTTTTAAAATTTCGGACATCGCGTCGGTTGGGGATAGGACGGTAATCTTGCATCTCCTAAATATTTGCCGGTAACTATTTCGGGCGAGGAGAGGGTGTTTTGCGGCCCACGGTGTATGAACGAGGCTGACAGGTAGGGCGGTTGTGTCACGTCTAAGGGAAGTTACACATCTGCCCCTATTTAAAATATTCTCCTACATCGATTTCGGACGAGGAGAGTTTGTTTTGCCGCCCACCGTGTATGAATGGGGAAATGGAGGAAGAGACACATGTCTTTCGGACGAGCTTGAATCAAATGTGTTTTGCCGCCCACGTTTGGTGCCCACCGTGTCTGAATGGGCTTAGAGGCCATCATGTCACGTCTGATTGAAGTTACTAGTCTACCCCTATCGACAACAGTGTAAATCTGGTCGATAAGGATGTTAAGTGTCAGGGGTAGACAATAATTTCCATCTCGCAAACACTTGCTTCGGGCTGCCCAAAAATTATAGTGAGTGTTTAGCCACTTCGTTCAAAACTTGGGAGAATTATCATTCACGTTTGCCCTGGGCCCTGGCAAACTAAATTCAAATCCAATTTGTATTCGATTACGAATATCGACAGATAATTCTACGTTTTTTTATTTATTTCATCAAAACCACAACAAAGATTTATTCCACCTTTATATATGATTATGATTTAGAAATGCCGTGACCTTCGACTTCAGTAGGTTGGATACACTCTGAGTCAAACAGTTATTTCATCCAATACAATATGCTCACACGAAAAACAGTTCACCTTATGTCAATCATACAAGTACTGAGGATTACCTCGCCTAAAAAATTCAGATCATTACAACACATGGACAACATAGGGGGTCTTGCAACATAATCCATTCAGAGACATGACACAACATGCAAGTACAATAATCTAATGACAATTTCAACTGGTATCTAAAGAAGAACCGGGATTACCTTGGGCTTCAGATAGTAGAAACAGCAGGACCTCCTCTGTCTTCAAATGCAACATTCTTACTTCTTCCAATTCTGGGTTGCTTGCATAATGCATGCCGCTAATTCCATAATTTCCAGCCTCAAGATAAAGATTACCTCATTCATGGCAGCCACACCATCTCTTTCTGCCTCTAGTAGAGCCTCAAGCACTATAATATATGTGCTCAGACTGCTCTTCGGCGGTGTTGCCTCTGAACTGCTACCATCTGGTAACATGGATGGCGCACTGCTTCCACACATAGATTCTGGGGTTGTACATTGTGTCCTAGTGTGAACGGCATCCTGAAAGGTTTCCGCTGGACATAAGTAAGAGATAGTTATCGTATGATCCAGGCAGTAAGCTTACATGGTAAACGACGGACGAATTATTGCCAAGCATGGAAAACTATATTTAAATGGTTTGAAGAAGCATTAGCCGAAAAGAATTAAATGGTAAGATGAAACTAGGGACGCAAGTGGCAAATAAACAACATTCGCCAGTCCCATCTAGTTAGTTTTTGCTACCTCCCTAGTTCATTTTCCTCAGAAAACAAAAACTCTTTTGAACTATGATACCACTAGTGGACTTTAATAGGGATTAAACGGGACCCAGTTGACATCCCTAGTTGAAAGGGAGTGTACCACTTCTATATTTAAGTTGCCGAGGCATCTAAGCAGTTGAAATAATCTGAGAAAGCACTTAACAGTGTGGCCTCATATAAACTACGAAGACAGTCTTGTGATGAAGTTGAGAGGAAAAGTTAAGGACTCAAATGAAATAGGCATGCATTTCTTTATGATAGTACAACATGCACTGCTGACATATTGGCCAACTCAGGTATAGTGTAACAACAAACAAGCATTCAAATCAAGCAATACAACAAAGCAGACAACTGAACTATTTGTAATTCGGTAGGATTACAGGTTGAGGGCACAAGCCAAGAAAGCAGCCCACTCACATTACATTTCACATGTCCTAAAACACACTGGCTTGCCATATTTTGCTGTGAAGCCTCACTTTTGTTGCAATGTTCTTTGAAGATATCGTTAGCATCCCGTAGTTGCAAATCTAGTTGTTGTAGTTTATTTTGCACCCTCTATTTAGGTAAAATTAATTTTAATCGCATGCACTAGTCCGAATTGATCATCAATGGTTCATCTAAACTAATGAAAGAAGGGTGTGTGCATACACGACAATATATCTCCTTCCCTCTGTTTTTATTCTTGTTCGAGGTGCCAGCCCCAAAAGAACAAATATTTTGCTTGATGGGGTTGGCAGCTCCATAATTAATAGAAGCATCAAATTAGTCATGCAACTTGGGAAGATCAAGAACACACAAACAAGTAATGAACAGAGGCTCGGAGCAGTGATGTAATAGCTAGCATCAGAAAATGTAGGGTAAAACGAACAAAAAGCAGCGGAACCACATGCTAGTTTGCTGATGTGTAATTAAGCATAGAGAACATTACGCAGTCTGATGGAACCAATAGGTGGCATCAGAACAACACCATTATCATAAATGTAGCATTCAAGAAGTAAAGTAGTAGGCAGTGATATCTAGGAAGTACAGTAATACTCCCTTCGTTCCAAAATAGATGACTCAACTTTGTACTAACTTCAGTACAAAGTTAGTACAAAGTTGGGTCATCTATTTTGGAACAGAGGGAGTACTTAGGACAAAACTAAAGCATATTAACTCTATGTGCACTAGTATGTAATTGAGCACATGTAACATGTTCACTGTTAGAAGTATGGCCCTACAGGTGCAAGCAGAATAACGCGTCTCATGAAAAACTGAATGATGCCCTGAAGAAATTCAAAGGTGCGGTGCTTATGCTAGGAAAGTGAACGTAGGCGCAGGCCATTGGATAATAGTACCTGATTCTCGGCGGTGTATGGGTATCATTGTCATACTTGATAGCTAAGGATCATCGATGGTGCTTGTGTCATGGTTGAGTTTGGGCCGGCTGTCGCCGTCGCTGAAGCGGCTCCGGTGCTACGGTTGCAGCGCCTGTCGACATACAAGAAATCTCATCTGTGGTAAGTGAATAGTTGCACGATAAAGAGAAAAACTGAAGGAGTACAAATCGAAATAACCTGATGAGGCTGTGGCATCGGTAAAGCAGGGCCAGTGGAGTTGAATATAGCGTCCGTGGAGCGGGTCCGGTGTAGTGGACGAAGGCTTTGGCGGGCGCATTGTACAGTGCTTTTGGTGAGGCGGATCTGTTGCGGCGGACGAGGGCTTGTATGAAGGGCCAGCGAAGGGGCGGACGAGGGAATCAGTGAAGGGCCTACACTATGGTGGATGAGGGCGCCGGTTAAGCAGATCCGGTGCGGTGGACCACGATGTTGGTCAAGGAGATCTGGACCGATGGACAAGCCAGTCGCTGAAGCGGCTCCAGTGAAGTGGTGAGTTGGCAGTTGGGGGTTCCAAGGTGCGGAAGGTAGATCCGGCGGGGTGTGAGGTCCACCACTGCGGCGGAGGACTAGATTCGATGGCTTGCTGTGGTTGCGGGGGTCAAGGAGGGGAAGGGGAGGGGCTTTGGGGAAGAATGTTGGGGGCAAAGAGGGGAAAACAATGGGGTTAGCAAAGCAGCCCTTTTCCGTTCATGTGGCAGGGGTAAAACAGGAATATCGCAGGGTTAAACTTTCAGGCACGTGATATTTCAATGTGAGCGGGAAGTTTGAAAGCTTTTGGCTCGTAAAATTATAAGTATTCTGCTCTCGTACGGCCAACTATGATATCATGGCCGACAATTAATATGTTTTGCATGCAAAAAAATGTCCATGTTTTGAAAATCAATGTCTCCAACTCGAAACTTAGATTGTCCATTCAATTCAAATATGGATCATTGAGCTACTACAAGAAAATACCATCATACGGTCCAATTCAAATGAAATTCCAAATTTGTTTATCCTAAATATGATGACAAAAGCAAAAATGTGTATGTGTATGAATAAACTGGATGATTATAAAGTTTGAACATGACCATATGTGTATATCTCTAGGTTTGATATATGAATTTGAAATTATGAAATCCCGGCTTAAAAAATGTACCTCCGTTTAAATGATTTACAAAAGCTAATGATGGAGTCGAATTCCAAAATTCCAATCTTAGGTTTGTAATTCTGGTACATCAAGGTATATCACATATGTTCAAAAGTATCGTTATCTCATAGTCCAAACTGTGAAACAAATTGATCAACCATGAGTACACAATATCTCAATTACGCTAAAGTCCCTCAAATATAGACACCTCATTCTTTATCTGAAGCCAACCCCCCCTCGCCCCCCCCCCCCACCACACACACACACATAGAGAAGTTGTTCTCTCCCCCAAACACCAACACACGAGCACATTAACACCCCTCTCTCTTCTAAAGTCCGGACCCCAACATATGTCTCTATCACTTTGTCTCTCGGGAATGCACACATCTCTTCCCTCACTCTCTAGGTCTCCCGCTATCTCTCTTACCCAAGCACACGCACTATGTAGAGTGTATATTTCCCATACACACAAACGTCGCCCCCAAACATCTATCTCCCTAGTTATGTGGTTCTCGCGCACTCACCTCTCACACCACCCCCACTGCAAACAAGCACAGTTTGTCTCCTTGTGCACCACTCTCCTCTTTCTATCTCTCCCACATGCGGACCCGCCCCAGCTCCTTCCCTGTATACATATATGTCGTGACTCTTTCCATAGCTCCCTAATGTATCATCGTTCTCGATTTCGCACATTGTTCTCTACACCATCTATTCTAGATCTCTCATGAAGTTCCTATCACACACACGATGACTTGCTTCCCTTGCGTCTCCATACATAGGCCAATTTCGGACAACATCAACATTGTCTCCCTATCTATACGCCATTTATGGACACAAACGACCCCTCTCGCCCCCTCTCTTCCTCTCTCTCTCTGTCGCTAGCTCTCTCTCTCTCTCTCTCTCGCTCTCACACCCCTCTCCCACACACACACTCGATGTCTCTTCCAAATAGTCTGCTCCCCCCGCCCGCACCCATGCTATCCCGCTACTACACATGTCACACCATTCCCCCTTCCCTTATACTAGGTTTACATCATCAGTGGTATCTCTACTCCACATACACACACACCCTCTCACACACAAACGCGTGCACAAACACACCCAAACACGCATAGACACCCATTTATCTGGATCCTCATCTCTCCCCATGTCCACATGTGTATCTCACACACTCACTCTCTTATTATGTATATGTGTCTCCACGTTACACAACACAAAGCCCCATGTACATGTCTCTCTCTATCCTGCACACACATAGACACAAAGAATCTGTTATCATTGCCTCATTCTCTAACATATCACACACGCACACTATTACTCTCTCTCTCGCAAACACGCTCAACAAGGGTTTCCCCGTGAATAACTAACCATCTATTCATCAACATTCGTGGCAGTACAGCGAACACGAAATGTGAAAAAGAATAAATCTACACGTGCTTAGACCACCTAGTATGACTACTAGGACTAGAGCAAGCTAAAAAGCGCGCCGCCGTCACCCCCTCCTTATTGGCGACGGGAAAATCTTTGTTTTACAAAGTCGAGAAGTCATTGTGCTAAGGCCCCACATGCCGAGGCGTTGAATAGAATGTAGATGCTAGTTTACGGAGGCAAGTATCTATAATACGTTTGTATCTCCATACTTATATTTCTTCTCTTATAAAAAACCGAGTTGGTGATGATGGTATGTGTGCCATCTTGCAATATAGACTGTCCGATCTATATCTGACAGATGGAAATTAAACTAAAAGATACCTGCACCCCTCTCCACATTTGCAGACAAGGCCTTCCCTCGTTCATCATTATCTCCAACAAACCTCATTGTTGAGCAATTAAGAAAGGAAGCCTCTGGAACAAACTGGCCTGGTGGCCGCTGCCGGCATCGTCAATCCCCATGCCTCCGCTCAGTCCGACCATCAATCACCACCACACCCCACTCCTATTCACCTTATCTCATATTTCTCGAGATATCATTAGTTTTTACACATGCCTCCCAAAAGGGTCAATCACAACAAGTGTTTTATAAAAACTGCATCTTGATGTTCCGTGCAATGCACAGATCTTGCTAGTACTCCTACACAAGACTAAATTGGTAATGATGGTGTGTCTGCCATCCGCTGTTTCTGACCATTAGATCTACATCTGACGATTGTGAGGTAAGTTGTTGCCTTTTCTCACCAACATCCCACTTGTCTGCCAATTTGCAGAAAAACCCATAATTAGTATATTAAAACCAACCACATCCCTCCCTGACCTCACCAAAACAGCCCAAGGAATATATTCTAATTGAAACATAATATATCTCTAGTGACATATGTATATCAAAATTAGAGTGTTTTGTATCAAGTTTGTGAATAAGTATTATTCTAATTATGATTCGTTGCAATGCACATGAACATTTCTAGTATTTCCAACCATGCATTTTTTCCTAGTATTCCATAGTTTCGAGTTTTCCATCAAGATATTAGTCACTCATAGTTGATATTTACTTTCAATCATGTACACATATGCACTATGTAACTAGCTTGCTTATTGGCTTCCAAAGCTTAACTTTCACTCCTACTTACAATATGTAGAGTATTTAACAAAAAATACCACTTTCAACCAGCCCTAGGAAGAATCTATTGTACAAAAAATAGCAAAAACATACCAAAAATTTCTTAATCCACGCCAAAAACTACTACCTAGTACTCCTACCGATTAGGTTCGTTTAAACCCATTTATGACAGGGTTGGCCCACATGTCCGTGCTGACGAGGCAGCTTAAACGAACACATTTGTTTGACCGTTGACACGAGGGACCCACATCTGACCTTCTATCCTGTTATTCCCCCTCAAATCATTATTTTTCCTGAACATTACTTCAAACAGTACTGATGCGTGTTCGTCGATGGCGCCGGTGATGAGTGAGTTGTCCGTCGCTCCGCCGGACGGACCGGACGCCGCGCTGGGCTCCGCATGGGTTGGCAGGTTGGCCCGAGCGTGACTCACGAGTGAGCAAGCCGCCGCGCTGGCCTTCGCTAGAGCCAGATGGCTGGCCTTAGCGCAGCGCGGGCGAGCAAGCCACCACGCTGCCGTGCCAATCTAGCAAGCAAAGCTTGCAGACAAGCAGCTGGACGGAGCTATCTTGGCTAGCTAGCGGCCGCGAGCGCCGGCCGGAGCTGGCATCCGCGCTGCCGCAACATGGGCTCCGCACCGCCGATAGTTTTCACCTCGCCTTCTATCGGCGGCGGTAGCTGCGTCCCATGAACAAGGATGACTAGGTGGACGGGCCGGAGGTAGGAGGTCACTTAGGGATTTTTGTGCAGACTGACATGTAGGTCCCACAAGTCATAACGCCCGGTCGATTAGAAGGCGTTGACTTAATGGGAGACATTGGCCCTGTCAGAGGTTCGAGTTAGATTTTAACCTTGAACTAACTCTAACCAAAGTGGTGTTTGGATGGCAGGGTTAGATTGACAACAAAGGTATCCAAACAGGGCCATGGGTTGAAACGTGCCTATAACGGCACTTTGTAGAGTATTCGTTTCTTGGTAGGGCTGGTTGGTAAGAGCATGTACAATGGTTGATAAGGTAGTCTTATCTTAAGTCTGCCATGTATGCAAGTGGTAGTAGTTTCTTGCATTTTAGTGGTTTCTTGCATTAGTAGGGGTTTCTTGTAAGGAACAATGTACGTACTACTAGCGACAAAAGGCGATTCTAGGTTGCGTTGTACTCCTACAAGTACTACTAGTGGTCGCGGGAGTGTATACCTCGTTTTGTGGGTTTGATCTTGGCCGAACGCATGGAGGCCTTTTCTCAAAATAGTACTACTACACTTCGCTGCGAGCCAATATTTTACATGGATAGTTTGAGTTTTGAAGTCAAACGGACGTGCAACCCAACAATCTGGGTGCACTGGATAGCCTTGCCACATGAACGGGTTTTCCTTCCCAGCATCTTGTGGCTCGCGTGCTCGCCGTAGCCTCACCTCACTTGCAGCTTCCTCATCAGCTAGTAGCATATTTAAACTAGCGCCTCCCAATTAAGCCCGAGGAGCCGGAAAAGCCTGGTGGGGCATTGGAATCTGTGCAATATGGCTCTGTACGTAAAGTGCTCTACTACTACTCTCTATCTTGTGGCGTTGCACACATGAACTTCACTACATTATCGGCCCTACTATAAAAGAAATTCCTCTTGACGTGTGTTTTTTGAAACGGAGGCAAAAGCTTTGCTTCATCTCATTCATAAAGAAGGAACTACTAACAAAGTTCAACGAGATCCATTACACCTCCACAAATGGAAGCGAAAAGCCTAGTCTCGTTGTATCAAATAACTCAAATGTTCTGCCCCCGCAGTAACCATCGCTGATAAACAGGCTGCTAGTGTGTGCGTGAGAGGAGCGGCTGAGTAGGCCAGCTACGTGAGAGGAGCGGCTGAATAGAGCACCGAAAGTACGCACTAGGCCACTACACAGGTGTATTTCCCCACATTGATAGTACAACGATGGTTCTAGAGAACAGTAGTACCCTCCACTTCCAACTGTAGGTCCTTGGCCCTGAAATTCAAGAGTTCAAAACTGGTGCACTATACTAGACTAGACTAGAAGTACAGTACATCACACTACTAGTTGAGAAAAAGTAGTACGAGTACGTACTCCTCCGTCACATAATGTAAGACGTTTTTTGACACTAGTTGGCGTGTACAAAAAATGGCGAAAACATACCCAAAATTTCTTAATCCACACCAAAAACTACTACCTAGTGCCAAAAATTTCTTACTAGTGCTATTATTTATAGTATAATGCAATCCCATAAAGTTCCATAATGCTAGTACTAGTAGTAAATAATAGCCTCACCCCTTCACTGAGGAACGATCTACAGTTGGAAGGGACGAGGCCCTGCGGTTACTACGCTCTTATCTCCTCCTTGCCAGCTCCCCTCCCCTCGAAGAGAAGGCAGTTCGTCGCTGCTCATGGATTCGCCAGGCTGTTCTCCTCCTCGTCGGGGCTAGGAGACCTTGGACGACGATCCTCTAGGAGAAATCGCACGCCGCTCCGACGTCCTCACCGCCGCAAGACTCGGTGCTTCCTGCACCAACTTTTTCAAGATGTTGCTTAAACAGGCTTGGGAAAAGGCCAGACTTGTTGGTCTTCCATGCGTCCTCGAGGAGAAGGTTCTTCTATGGGACAATCCTTCAAACAGTCCACCGCTCCCTGGCCATGGTTGCACGTTGACTCCACTAGAGTTGCTGATGTTGAGAGGTAGTCGGATTTTGTCCGATGAGCAGGTCAGTAATGGAGTTTGATCATGTAGTACTTAGTTATTCCATTTCCATCCCGTAATTTCTCCGCTGCCCACCGTCTTATATATAGGTCTAGGTCGGTGCCAATGAAGATTGGCTTGCATACCTCCGGCCGGATACCACCATCATTTTGCACAACATCCACAGCAGTGCAGCCGTTCCGGTAGACCCCTTCTCCACCATTGGGATCGGCCTGCCGGACTGGCTGGGCTTGAATACATATGATGATGCCTACATGAGATTGAAGAAGATAGCAATTGTGAACCCGCCGACAAAGCGACGCGGCTACGATGATTACTATCTCATCGCGGTGTTCTACATAAGGATTGCCATCAATGCAAGAGGCAGTAACGGCAGAGGCTGGCGTGTGTTGGCGGCGGCAGATTTGTACCCCTACACGTTCGAAGACGCCGTGCGCCATCTAGGCCGTGTCTTCGCGTTGACCAGCCAGGGGACTTGTTTCATCTGGTTGCCATCCTACGGTATGGGAGATTACAAACGGAGTGCAAAAACCACCATTTGCATCCCTAACGGTACTCCATTATTTTGCAGGGACCAGTCATCCCCCGATCAAAATAAGATCGCCGATCCTGGATGTGCATTTGCATCCGCGATTCGGTCTAACCTGGAACCTTGTAGCTGACTTTGGCATATTGGGATCAACTATCTTAGCAGTCGTTACCCATGGTACCACTGATGTGCAACATGGTCACACAATCTACCATGATCGGATCGTCACCATCTACCCAGCTATTCCATTTTTAAACCCTCTCACCTTCTCTTTCATTGTTGCACTAGTAGTATACTTAGTAGTACTGGTAGGAGTACTTTTTACCTTGGAGGACGCGTATAGCTAGCTAGGCCCTTGAAGATTTGAACCCACTAGCTACCACCATTTTGTTTTTCCATGTCTTACTATCCCATCCATGTAGCCAAGAGTGGCTATATATAATAAGCCGGTTATTTTACTTCCTCTATACTGGAGTAGTACTATTTGCTGCACAATATTACTGACCGCCATATTTGGGCAAAACCTTATTATGCATGGACCTTGACTATGTACGTCACCATGTGTCCAGATCTGGGATGCCGCGTGTACCAGATGAACGGCATCAAGCTCGACCCCCATGATGCTACGTGGGTGCCGAGGAACACTCTTGGAGAGTACTCGCTTTCCATTGGGGATAGCTACCCCATTGTGAAGCGGATGCCACCTTCCGTGCACGACATGGAAGGCCTGCCGTTCATGAAGCATGGTTGTGTCTTCAGTGCGCACCGCCGGATGAATGACATGCTGGGACACGCTATCCCTGAGTTATGCCGCTTCAGCTTGGATGAGTCTCCATCGTGTGGAACCGGACTAGAAAGCTATGACAATGATTCCCGTTGCCCACCGCTATGGATCGTGCCATCCATGAAGAACACCTGGGACTGGAACCTGGAGGAGGACATGTAGCCCATCTATAACGTGTAAGTGGAGTACGGTAATTGTGAACGGTAGCGCTGTGAATATATGTAGACTAGTCGTGCACAAATTTATCACATGAATTGGAGATGAACTTGTGTGGCATACTGGCATTTGTCCTTTAGAATTTATTACTAGTAAATGTGTTATGTGTGCGTGCAACTTGTGTATTGTTGCACGGGCTCCAACACGCTCTTTGAGAAAAAAAGGTGGCACAACTTTGGATATACATGACGTGGCGGCATCATACAGTAGCATCGTTTGCTATAGTTTTAGTACACTCCTACTAGGACGACAACTCCTATAGAACCTTGCGCTTGGCTCTTTGCCTCTTTGGGAGGTTCAACAGTTCGTACGCGTGTGAACCTTGCACTTGGCTCCTCGCATCTTCGGAAGGTCCAACAATGATGATACTACAGTACAATATGCTTTTGGCAATCTGACACCGATTGAATTGCTGCACGTCCACCGCGAGGGCGAGGGAGAGGGAGAGGGAGAGGGCGCTCTAGTCAAAACCCTCTCCTCGTCCGGCGAACCACAGCGCGCATGGGCGAGGGAGAGGCGTAGTAAGCAAGCCTCTCCTCGTTCGGTGAGTTGACGGGACACATCAAAGCAGTACTAGTACTAGTAGTCTATACTGAGTCCTTTCCGATTAATATGGCTTAATTTGAAACGAGAAAAATACACTGGCGGTCAACGTATGTAACAATGCGCTCTTTACGGTCACTACATATAGTTTTGCGGTGATTATACGATCACTAGCTCATTGTAGACCACCGTTTTGCACCCTACTGACCGGCCACATAGTCGACGTGGCACTTTGTTGACTAGTTAAATTGTCACCTGGTTTCTGGGTCCCAACTGTCAGTTGGCAGAGCAAAGAAATCAGTTAAACAAAACATTATGCAGACACGACACGAGTCCAACCCTTGCACGCGAACCGCCCTGGCTGTGTATGTGAGTGCATGCACGTGTACTCCCTCGGTCTTCCAACAAAGAGTGTACATCGGCTATAAAACAAAGAGTGTAGTACATGATGTGCATCGACACTTCCAATGCATTTGGCCTTTAATCTAAATCGATATTGATTGACTAATGCACCAACTTGTGCTGTAGGTATAGGCTACATGTCTATCCTTAATTACTACATGCAACGGCCTTCATTTAATCTTCTTCTCTCAATGGTCGCATGCACACATAAGTCTGCTACTTTTGGGCGTTAATTATGCCCTGGTCAATGTGTAAATCTCTAAATGTACAGTCTTTCACGGACATAAGGAGTAGGTTGAGCACTTGAGCGTGGGTGTGAGTATTGCGTCGTGTGCTGTGTGCCGCTTGGGTGCAAGAGTGTTGCATGTGTCCATGTGTACGTGTGAGTGTTGCATGTTGCATGCATGCATGTATGCATGGGGCTTACTCCCTCCCATTGACATGTTCATATTTCAAGTTTCCTCTGTTCCCTCCATATGGTGATACTCCCTCTGTTCACAAATACGGAGTAAAAGCCTCCCTCCATTCCCAAATATGGAGTATTTGTCTTTCTACATATTTCAACAAGTGACTAGGTACGGAGAAAAATGAGTGAAGTGAGCGTACAGGCATAGGGATACTGTAGAAAGGAAGTCCTCGCGATCCATTATTCCCCATCTCGGTCAGAGAGAGCTATTCAACTAGTCTTCGCGGTGAAGTGACAATACATGCTGCAGCAGATGGGACACGTAATTAATAAGCTGAACCAGTGTGTTGGTGTTACTAAATCAGCCTTACCCAGTACTGCCATCATGTTTGCCAGTAAAGCACTATTCTGCAAATACGCCTACACACCTCTGTCCTCCATTAACTGACATATGGGCCCTCTTGTGGTAGACCCGCATGTCATCGGTATAACTATTTACACTCCGAACGACGGTATATCCTTGTAGTAGTACTAGTAGAATTGAGATTTAATGCACTTTCTTCCCCGTCTTCCACTATTCTTCCTCCTCTCTTCCCCATTGTCGGCCGCACACCATTCTCCCCCGCTCACTGCTCGCCCGCCCGCGCCATCTTCCTTGGTAGCTCGCGCGTACCATATCCCCCCACTCACTGCTCGGCCACACGAGGAGAAGCTTCTTTGCTCGCCCGCCTGAATCCACTTCCCCGCTGGCTCGCAGACACCGGAAACCCCAATGGAAGAACCGACTGACACGCAGAGCCGCGATTGGTATTACCTCCCCAATGTTCTCTTGGAGCGGATCTGTAATCATATGGACCTACTCAGCACCGTCCGTCTGGCCGCATGCTCGGTGTCTTTGTACCGTCTACTCGTCTGCAACCGGCCGGCTCTTTTCAAGACACCCTGCTTGCTGATGCCTGATCCTTGCAGGTGGCCCAGACACCGACTTGACGATCCTACGGAGGTTGCCGTGGTGCCCCTCGACATGCTACCACTACCCGTCCACCTATCCTTAATGCGCGGCCACTACTGGGCGGGAATGAAGGCCAACTGGATCGTCCTCATCCACCACTCCGGTAGTCCGTGACGTCTCGTGGATATCTACACCCAGCGAGAGATCACCCTTCCATCGTTGGATACTGCCGCCATCGAGCCTCGCGGCCCGCCGGACACTCCTGCCTACTACGCACGAGACGCGTCAAGCTTTTGGCTCGACCTCTATTTGCAGAAAGTTGTAATCTACAAAGTGCCCACACCATCAGAAGACTACATGGATTACAAGCACATTGCCTTGTTCAACATGGGATTAGTCTATCTGGAATCCGGCCGCCATACATGGTTTTGGCTCATCATCAATCCTGTCGAGGCAACATTTCTGTCTGATGCTATAGTGCATGATGGCATCGTTTACGCGGTCGACACACAGATTGGCTGCCTATACTGGTGGAATCTATCGTCATGTAATTGTTCTATCTCATCTCATCTTTACCTTATGAATACGACTGCTAGTTCATTTCTTACAAATTTAGAATACATAGCATGTCTATAACCACATCATTGCTATATGTTCCTCTCATTTCCTAGATTTTTATTACCACACATGTTATTGTTAGAGTTGATATGAGAACAATTGGCATCTAATGATTATTAGAATACATATTATGAGCATAACATCGTGATTGCTATATGTTACTCTCGTTTACAAGATTTTTATAACAATGCATGTTATTGCTTAGAGTTGATATGAGAACAGTAGTAGTAAGTGCTATGGTAGAATATGAGTAGGCACTGTCATAGCTGTTCTCTTCTCATTGTTACATGATGTTTGAACCATGACATATTGCTAGAATATGAAAGGCATTGGCTTATTTTTTTTAACTTGGGGTATGATTATGACCACGGCATTGCAATTCTCTGTCTATGATATGTGTCACTGTTATAATAATCTTAATTCCACACATACTCTAAACATGATTGTTTATTTTTGTCCTATTGGTGTCCAATTTGAATTATTGCAGCAGACGCAAATGCGTTGGCCTTCATGATTCCAGGACCTGAAATCATACCAGCCGATGGGTGGTGGTTTATCACTCGTTTAGCTGACGGCGGTCATTTGATGCTCATTCGCACGTACCAAATTGACCAAACCATTACATCAAACCACATGGAGTACAATGCATGGGGCATTCGTGATATTGATAGCTATGGATGCTTCGTGTTCGAGAAACATCCCAGCTCCGTTGGGCCAGGCGTATTCAATTGGAGGCGGGTTTACAGCCTCGACAACCACTCCTTATTCCCCAGGCTCAATTATCTGATTATCCAACCAATCATCGATCATATCACCAGCGATGATTACCATGCTATGCAACTTACATTCGCGAGGGAGGACTGTGTTTACCCATCATACCATGGGTTTCATGAATCACCATATCCAGAGATTCGTTGACACAACTTGTTGCCAGATAATCTTCAGTGTGTGAAAGGCATCAAGCTTCCATGCGATGGATGGATTTTGCAAACCCGACATGCGGCGATGTGGTTCATGCCAACAACAAATATGCACAACTTGATTCGTGCTGATATCTAGACTGAGCCACGTATTCTGCTGCTGTAGCACGACCCTCTTTTGTTGGATATTATGTAGTGTTGTTACTTTGAAGCACTCCTCTGGTTTGAAGGATAGATACCTTCCTGGGATCAAGTGCATCCTAACTCACCTGCGTAGGATGTACTGATAATGATGATGGAGATGTTGTGCAGAAGCCATATATATATATATATATATATATATATATATATATATATATATATATATATCAGTTAGGCTTCAAGTGTGTACTTGTTAGTTAAACCTATGTATACATTGTGACACTAAATCTTTCATCATTCACTTAAAACAGTCGATTGAACATACATTGAGTACCATATAACTAGAACTACCGATGCAAGTCGAAGAAGGATAGGCCGGTGCTTCCGGCTGGCGTCAAGTTCGATCCCACGGATCAGGAGCTGACAGCGCGAGATTTCAGTCTCTTATCGATTTGTTCATACCAACCATCGACGGTGAGCACGGCATATGCTACATCCAACCTAAGAAACTTCCAGGTAAGACACTGATCGGCCGTCTACTCGCACAAACATATTCCTTTGTTTATAGCTCTATTTTTCTTTTTAAATGCAAACCTGGTGAAGAAATTACAATTTGACAGTTAATAAAAAGTGAAACAAGTGACTGCAAAATGCCAAAGATGTTATGAAAATGCCAACTACGTACACTAAGACCTGTATTCCACAATACTGCAGGTATCACACTGAGAGGCCTAAGGAAGCATTTCTTCCAGCGCAATTCCAGGGCATCCAAAAGGGGCATGATACGTCTCCAACGTATCTATAATTTATGAAGAATTCATGCTATTTTATTATCTGTTTGAATGATTGTGGCACTACTAGGAAAAGGGCTATAGATGAAATGGACAATAATGGCGCACCTGACATGTGGTGTGCCACTACTATATAGCAGTGGCGCACCATGTGCAGGTGCGCCATTAGTGTGGAAGACACTAATGGCGCACCTAACACATGGTGCGCCACTAGTAACAATTTTTTTATTTTTCCAAACATACTAATGGCGCATCCAGGCTAAGTGCGCCATTACTAGTGCTAACTAGTAATGGCGCACCAGCCACACAGTGCGCCACTACTGTAGTTTTTTTTATTCTTTTTTTTGCAAAACTACTAATGGCGCACCGTGGCATAGTGCGCCATTACTAGTTTAAACTAGTAATGGTGCACTATGCCACGGTGCGCCATTAGTATATATATATTTTATTTTTTTGCAAAACTACTAATGGCGCACCACCAGCAGGTGCGCCATTAGTAACCAGGGTTACTAATGGCGCATTTGCAGGTGGTGCGCCATTAGTAACCTGGGACCAACAAGATATTTTGGACATCCACACCTACCCACTCACTTTCCCCACTTCATTGTCTCCACCTCCTCCTCCAAGCTTGTCTCGGCTGCCTCCTCCTCCTCACCTTATTTCCACCATAGATTCATCCAAATTAAGTGGTTAAATTACCTTTTTTGATAGGTAAGTAAGGGGGGAAGCTATCTTTATGTTGTTCTCCTTCGAACAACGTGCACATGCACTTTTTATGGCCTTGCTAGATCTATGTATGTTCACGGTGTTGCATATGTTTGTGGTGTTGCATATATGTTTGTGTTTGCAGGTACCGCTATTTGAAATGCGTTAGTTGCCAATATTTTGCCGGAATGTTGATTCATTTCTGTTTCGGCAAGAATTTTGGCACTATGCATTCTTTTTGGTCCTATTTTTAGGGAAAGTCATGCCAAATTTTTTCTTGGTTCTAAAATATCATTTTGCTCTACCCCGCAGGCGACCATGGTCCGCACGATTACCGAAGGCATCGTGAATAGGTTTTTGAGCTCTGTGAAGGCCGAGATGCTTCAAAAGAACGAGACGGAGATAAGATGTCCGTGTCGAAGATGGAAGCTGAAGAGCCTTGTCGCGGACCTGGATTCCGGGCAGGTGCGGGACCACCTGCTCTTGCGTGGTTTCATGGATGGCTATCGGTGGCAAGGTGATGAAGATGACTATGAAGTCGTCCATGGGGGCAGGGCAAGAAATGAGGAAGGGCAGCAAGACAACCACCGCGGCTCGGGCGGGCGAGAAGATGAAGAATCTCCAGGACATGATCACGACGGTGATGCTGTACACAGTCATCATGTAGAAGATGTAGGACATGATGATGAGGAAGATGCCAGAGCAGACGAAGGGCATGATCATGAAGATGAAGATGCCGGCAGAGCAGACGACGATGGACCATCGATGGGCTGGGTGCAGGACCCTCATATTCAAGAGCTGCTTCTCAAGCAGACAGATAACGCAAGGGCTGCCGCCCGAGAGAAAGCCAAGCTGGATCAACTGGAGATAGACACGGTTACTCCATTGTATGAAGGATGCAGGCCCGAGGATACCCGCCTGAAAGTAACGCTCATGGCTCTGGAGATGAAGGTAAAACACAAAATGACCGGCGCATGCTTCGACGAGAACATGTCATTCTGGCACGAACGTCTTCCAAGGGGAACAAGTGCCTGACCAGTTTCGAGGAGGCGAAGAAAATCGTGTGTCCTCTGGATTTACAGCACGTGAAATACCATGTGTGCATGAACAATTGCATCATTTATCGGGACGAGCACGCGGAGTCTAGCATATGTCCGGTGTGCGGCGTCACTCGATACAAGAAGAGGAAGAAAGCTCCTCGAAAAGTGCTGTGGTACTTTCCGATCAATCCTCATCTACAGCGGTATTTCGCGGACCTAAGGTAGCAAAGCTCATGCATTGGCACGCGAATAGGGAGGAGAAGAAGCGAGAAGATGATGCAAATGATCCAGAGATAAATAAAAAAGACAAGATGCTGAGTCACCCTAAGGATGGGAGCCAGTGGCAAGCGTTGAACTTCGAACACCCCAAATTTGGGAAGGATCCAAGGAACATCGTGCTGGGTGCGAGCACCGATGGAGTCAATCCGTTTGGCAGCCAAAGAAGCACACATAGCACCTGGCCTGTGTTTGTGTGGATGTATATCCTTCCTCCCTGGTTATGCATGAAGAGGAAGTACATTCACATGAGTATGCTAATTGAAGTGCCGAAACAACCAGGGAACAACATCAATCTGTATCTGGGGCTGCTGAAAGAGGAGCTAGACAGGCTGTGGAAAATGCCAGCCAATACGTGGGACGCCGCAGAGAAAGAATATTTCCCTATGAGAGCCGCACTACTCACGATGGTGCATGACTATCTCGGTTACGGATATCTCACGGGGCAGGTGGTCCACGGATTTTCTGGATGCGTCAGGTGCATGGATGACACAACGTATTGCCAGCTAGATAGAGATCCCGGGTCTTCGAAAACCGTGTTCATGGGACATCGAAGGTGGCTTCGCGACGATGACCCGTGGAGGAAACGCAAGGATCTGTTCGATGGTGAAACAGAACCCCGAAGACGTCCGCGTACGAGGAGCGGCGGGGGAAATAGACCAGCTTTTTAAAAATTGGAAAGATTGCCCACTGCCGAGAAAGAAGCAAAAGGCGCCAGAGTCGGGAAAGAAGCGAAAGGCGCCAGAGCCGCTGCTGAAGGTATGGAAAAGGAGATCTGTTTTCTGGGACTTGCCGTACTGGAAGATCCATCGTGTGCCTCACAGCCTTGATGTCATGCATATCACGAGGAACGTGTGCGAGAGCCTTCTTGGTACCCTGCTTAACATGCCAGAGAGGACCAAAGATGGGCCGAAAGCAAGAGCAGACTTGAAATCAATGGGCATCAGGGAGGAGCTTCACGCTAATGATGATGATGATGATGATGATGATGAGGCGAAGCAGGACACGGAAAGTCGTCGCAAAGGCAAAAAGGCCAAGAAGACCAGAAATGACTACCCTCCCGTGTGCTTCACTCTAAGTCAGGAGGAGATCGATCAGTTTTTCACCTGCCTCATAGGAGTAAAACTTCCTTACGGTTACACGGGGAAGATAAGTAGATACCTAGACATAGTGAAGCAGAAGTTCAGTGGGATGAAGTCTCATGACTGTCACGTGCTGATGACGCAGATACTTCCAGTTGCAATCCGTGGGATCATGGACGCGCACGTCCGTGAAATGCTATTTGGCCTATGCAACTTTTTCGACGTCATCTCTCGGAAGTCGGTTAGCGTGAAGCAACTCAGAAGGCTACATGTAGAGATCGTGGTGATACTATGCGACCTTGAGATGTATTTCCCGCCCGCATTCTTTGACGTTATTGTGCATCTGCTGGTCCATATCGTGGAGGATATCATCCAACTCGGTCCGATGTTCCTGCACAGCATGATGCCGTTCGAAAGGATGAATGGTGTCATCAAAGGATACGTCTGCAACATGTCACGCCCAGAGGGAAGCATAGCCAGGGGCTTTCTGACCGAAGAGTGCATCTCCTACTGCATGAATTATCTAGGCATCGAGAACCCCGTTGGTCTGCCCGTCAACAGGCACCTCGGCAGGCTCGCTGGATGGGGTCACCATGAGGGTTGCCACGAAATGCATGTCGACTTCGAGGGTTGACTCGCCGACTTTGAAAGAGCAAACCTAGTCACGCTACAACACATAGACGTGGTCGATCCTTGGGTGGTAGAGCACAAAACCTGTATTGAGAAGACGTACAATGACCGAGGCCAACAAAGGACGGACGGAGATATAATCAAAGAGAATAACTCATGTTTCACGCGTTGGTTCAAGCAGAAGCTTCTGTCGTACCCTTTACATGAGGATTCTTCCGCGGAAGAACAACTCATATTCGCCTTGTCACAGGGCGCTGAGCACAACCTGATGAGTTATGAGGCGTACGATATCAACAGCTACACATTCTACACCGAGGGAAAGGACATGAAGAGCGATGGTTATCAGAACTCCGGGGTAACGATGGAATCCTACACCGGTAGCGAAAGGACAGATACTACGGAAGGATCGAGGAGATCTAGGAGCGAAGCTACGCTGGAGAGAAGGTCCTGATGTTCCGTGTCAGATGGGCCAAGAGCGTCATAAAAGAAGACCGGTATTTCACCACCATGGTTATACCCGAAGCCAAATCCAAGACCGTGGGCGCAAACGTCACCGCGAAAAAGGAGCCATGGGTACTGGCTTCCCAAGTGGACCAATGCTTCTTCATTACCGACCCGCCAAAGCCCAGTCGTGTTGTCATGAGGAGAGGCAAAAGGAAGATCATCGGAATTGATGGAGTCGCCAATGAGCAAGACTTCGACAAGTACGGCGACCCGAAGATGGAACATGACGACGACGATGAAGTATCAGCATACACCACAAGAAGAAGCAGGACCACCGTACCTAAAGGACGTCCGTTCAAGAGAAGAACTTCGTTTAAGAAAAATAAGGGCAAGAAGATTGTGAACAGATAGCTAGCTAAGATCGATTGTATTTAAATTGTAGCCTTCATTTCTCGATTGTATTTCATGGGCACTTTTTGAACGCATGAATATTTTTCAATTTCATGGACACTCGATCTTGATCCCCCTCCATCTCGATCGCTATCCCACCTTGCCACATCCAGTCCCCCTCGCCGCCGAGCACCCCCCGCACCCTCTCTCCCGCTCCATCGGCCGCTGCCGTCGACCCCCCGCACCCTCCCCCACTCCACCGCCGCCGCCGACCGTCCGCACCCTCCCCCGCTCCATCGCCGTCGAGCACCCCCCGCACCCTCTCCCCCGCTCCACCGGCCGCCGCCGACGACCCCCCGCACCCTCCCCCACCTACCGCCGTCGTCGACATCCCGCACCCTCCCCCGCTCGAATGCCGCCGAGAACCCCCCGCACCCTCTCCCCCGCTCCACCGGTCGCCGCCGCCGACCCCTTGCACCCTCCTCCACTCCACCGCCGCCGACGACCCACCGCAACCTCCCCCCGCTCCACTGGCCGGCGCCACCGACCCCCCGCACCCTCCCCTGCTCCACCGCCGCCGACGACCCACCGCACCCTCCCCCGCTCCACCGCCGCCGAGCACCCCCCGCACCCTCTCCCCCGCACCCTCCCCGACCCAATTTGATGATATTTTTTAAAAAATTATTACTATTTTTGTAAAAAATATTATTGTTTCATATTCATATTTATTTTCTTAAAAATTATTAGATGCAACAAAAAATAATAATAATAAAAATTACTTATGGCGCACCTCTGGTTGGTGCGCCATTGCTATATAAAAAAAAGATTACTAATGGGGCATCTCTGGTTGGTGCGCCATTGCTATATAAAAAAAGGTTACTAATGGCGCACCGATGGGGGTCGCCATTGCTATCTAAAAAAACATAGTAATGGTGCACCGGTGCGGGGTGCGCCATTAGTAAGCTTCCCCCACACTAAATCCCCAATCCACATTTCTCTCTAATCTCTCTCATGCCTCATCTCACTCGCGCCTAATCCACCACCGACCACCACCGCCCCCGTGCTCGCCATCCCGGGCCGTGCTCGCTGCCCCCCCCCCCCGTGCTCGCCGTCCCCGAGCCGAGCGCTGCCTCCCTCGCCATCCCCCCTCCGCCCGCGGCCGGGTTCGCCACCTCCGTCTCCCTCTGCAGCTTCCTCATCTTCCTCAACATCTTTGCCTTCCTCCTCGCCGTCCGTGCCGAGCAGTGATGCAACACCGTACACCCCCCCCGACCCTCCCACCCCTCCTCCTTCCCTTGCCCCCCGCCTGTGTCGGGGCTGACGGCCCCTTCTCTGTCTCGCAAGGCAATGTGGTGCCGGACGAGTACGACGAGCACCGACGCCTCTACGACACCGACCCTCCACTGTCTATGACGTCTGCGCCTTCTTCGTGCTCCTCCTCACATAGTTGCTAGTCTCCGGCGTCACCCGCTGCCTCTGCTTCACCATCTTTGCCGTCTCCTCGTGCGCCTCGCTCAAACCCTAGATTCGGCTCCATTCATGCTCTGTTCGTCGGGTGTTTATGTCATGTTTATTTATCTAGACTAGGTATTGATGGGTTTGGTTGACACTGATGGGTTAGGTTGATTCAATAGCTGATGGGTTAGGTTGATTCAATTTGTTGCAGTGCATTAATCATGAGTCTTCATGAATGTGTGACACTCCTTCTCATTGTATGTTGGATGCTTTCCTTTTAGTTAGATGTTTTTCAGTTGAACAATTTGGTTGGTGAAGATGAAGTAGCAGTAGGAGTAATCACTTGGCTAATCTTTCTTGGAGTAGATCAATGAACTTGCAGTAAATAATGAATTATTTGTAGAAATTCAGTGAAGTAATGTACTCTAGTGTGCAGAAACTCATTGAATTACTCCAGTTTGCAAAAATTCTATACTCCAGTATTTGTTAATTTTGAAGTACATCTGGCTAACTTAAATGGAGTAGCTTAAAATTAACTAAACCCATGTGTGCTTGGAGTAATTAAAATTAACTTGTGCTTGTGCAGCAATGTCCTCTCTTCCTCTCTTCTTTTTAGTAAAGTGTAGGAGTAATTAAAATTAACTGAGACCATTTGTGTTAATTAAAACTAAATGGAATCTCTCTTTTCCTTTACTCTGAAGGCTTATGTTCATCTAACTGTCCCGCAGTGAGGTGTTGCAATCTGCACTAGAGCTTGTGTAGTTTACAGAGTTGACAGGGACAGGTGATTAGGCACAAGGAGATCAAGATCCAGAAGTTCAGAACACTAGGCAAGGCTTTTGAACACCAAGTACTGTACACTTGCTGACTTACATAACCAAGCATTATATAAGGACCACAAACTTTGTCCCTGTTGAAACTGTTGATGCCCAAAATTTGAAAGAAATGCTTTTCGAGGAAATCAATTTATTGTTTGTATATAAACCCTGAGAGATAATAAATTGTTGTTGGTCCCTTTGTATGTCAAAACTGTATGTCAAAACTCAAAACTAAAAAACTATCTAAACTACTCATGCTAAATTTTCCATCAGACCGTGTCTACATATTGCTGTCAAAATATGATAGTAATGATCATCTAGTCAGATGTGTGCACAGATTGCTATTGCATGTTCATTTTGGTCATTTAGTGAGATAATTGTCATTTTGGAGATGCCATATGAAGATTTTAGGGTCATTTTGGAATAATGGTCATTTAATAATGTGAAACATTGACTATTACTATGGCAAGTACTGTGTCAAGTACTCCATGTGTTTTTGTTGGAAGTTTATCATGAAATTGTCTTTATGGTCATTTAGTAATTCAGTCAAATATTGTCTCAAATCTGTGGAGTACTGGAACTGGGACTAGTAGTATTGTGTCATTCTCTTCTCTTCTCTGAAACTGTAGCATTTCAGTTTAACCATGGATCTCTGTGGAACTATGTAGCATTTCAGTTTAACAGTGGATCTCAAAATTGGATGCTCCCGACATGCCAGCAGCGGAGTGGCTCCAGACCTAGGTGTTAGAGGTGCAGCATATGTGCAATTTTGGCCACTTATTATAACAAATTGTTTGAAATATAGACCACTATGTGGAGGAATAACTCTAGTGAGTGCTTCTGGCTATGGGGAGGGATAGTGATAACATATTAAATAGATTGATTGTTCTTACATTTTAGTGATAACATATTATCATTCTTGCTATGGGGAAGGACAGTGATAACATTTTAGCTAGATAGAATATATGCACATTTGGTCTACTTCTGCTAGTTCTGATGTTTCCCGTCTTCCGTTTACGACAAGAGATTTTGTCTGTAGAAAAGCATATCGGTAGCTGTTCATGTATTGTTTGTACTAAAGAATCCTCAAGTCCTTCGGATATATGTTTGGATGCTAGATGGTTCATGCATATTTCTGTCTACTTCCTCTAGAATTAGATGGATGTATATGTCTGTCTACTTCTTCTAGAACTAGTGTATTAGCAAGATTCCAACACTATTTATGCAGTATCCAGATTGAAATTACCAAGTAGCATTTTGCATTCTCTTTCAGACTCAATGTGACTAGAATTCACTTGTTCTTGTATGGGTGAAACTTCACTTGTTTTTAGGCTAGTGTAGGGTGTTTGCTTTATTCTGTCATCATTTGTAACTATGTCACAAATAAATTGTTCCCTCTTCTGTATTTGACAAGTAATGAGTGTTGATAAGCTGAGGCATGGATTAAGTTGTTTCTTTGCTCTGAATTACTTGTGATGCCTCTGAATTACTTGTGATCACATTGAGAAAGACTTGTAAATATGATGATCATCTTCTACAGGAAACAATTTGTGATGATTTTGCTAGTTTGCTGGGTTTTGTCTCCGACCATCGTGTCGTGATGATTGTGCAGGTACCCCGAGAGGCCCTTGAGTTTGCCGGAATGTCGATTAACTTCCGTTTCGGCAAATTCGGGTACTCCATATGTCCTATTTTCAGCAAAGGTCATGCTGAAATTTTCCATGAATTTTAGCATGACTTTGCTAAAAATCGGACATATGGGATACTACCGACTAATGCATGGGCCGCGGTAGCTTAGTACTTAATTAAGTAGGATCAACTTGTTGGAAATATGCCCTAGAGGCAATAATAAAAGGGTTATTATTATATTTCCTTGTTCATGATAATTGTCTATTATTCATGCTATAATTGTGTTATCCGGAAATCGTAATACTTGTGTGAATATATAGACCACAACACGTCCCTAGTGGGCCTCTAGTTGACTAGCTCGTTGATCAACAGATAGTCATGGTTTCTTGACTATGGACATTGGATGTCATTGATAACGGGATCACATCATTAGGAGAATGATGTGATGGACAAGACCCAATCCTAAGCATAGCACAAGATCGTGTAGTTTGTTTCGCTAGAGCTTTTCCAAATGTCAAGTATCATTTCCTTAGACCATGAGGTTGTGCAACTCCCGGATACCATAGGAGTGCTTTGGGTGTGCCAAACGTCACAACGTAACTGGGTGACTATAAAGGTGCATTACGGGTATATCCGAAAGTGTCTATTGGGTTGGCACGAATCGAGACTGGGATTTGTCACTCCGTATGACAGAGAGGTATCTCTGGGCCCACTCGGTAATGCATCATCATAATGAGCTCAATGTGACCAAGTGTCTGGTCACGGGATCATGCATTACGGTACGAGTAAAGTGACTTGCCGGTAACGAGATTAAACAAGGAATTGGGATACCGACGATTGAATCTCAGGGAAATAACGTACCGATTGACAAAGGGAATTGTATACGGGATTGATTGAATCCTCGACATTGTGGCTGATCCGATGAGATCATCGAGGAGCATGTGGGAGCCAACATGGGTATCCATATCCCTCTGTTGGTTATTTACCGGAGAGGCGTCTCGGTCATGTCTACATGTCTCCCGAACCCGTAGGGTCTACACATTTAAGTTTCGGGGACGCTAGGGTTGTTGAGATATTAGTACGCAGTAACTCGAAAGTTGTTCAGAGTCCCAGATGAGATCCCGAACGTCACGAGGAGTTCCGGAATGGTCCAGAGGTGAAGATTTATATATAGGAAGTTCAGTTTCGGCTATCGGGATAGTTTTGGGGGTCACCGGCATTGTACCGGGACCACCAGAAGGGTCCCGGGGGTCCACCGGGTGGGGCCACCTATCCCGGAGGGCCCCATGGGCTGAAGTGGGAGGGGAACCAGCCCTTGGTGGGCTGGTGCGCCCCCCCCCCTTGGGCCCCCCTGCGCCTAGGGTTGGAAACCCTAGGGGTGGGGGGCGCCTCACTTGCCTTGCGGGGCGAGCCACCCCTTGGCCGCCACCCCCCCTTGGAGATTGGATCTCCTAGGGCCGGCGCCCCCCCTTAGGGGACCTATATAAAGAGGGGGGAGGGAGGGAAGCCGCACCCTAGCCCCTGGCGCCTCCCTCTCCCTCCCGCAACACCTCTCCCTCTCGCAAGTGCTTGGCGAAGCCCTGCTGAGATCGCTGCTGCATCCACCACCACGTCGTCGTGCTGCTGGATCTTCATCAACCTCTCCTTCCCCCTTGCTGGATCAAGAAGGAGGAGACGTCTTCCCAACTGTACGTGTGTTGAACACGGAGGTGCCGTCCGTTCGGCGCTAGGATCTCTGGTGATTTGGATCATGATGAGTACGACTCCCTCAACCCCATTCTCTTGAACGCTTCTGCACGCGATCTACAAGGGTATGTAGATACACTCATATCTCTCGTTGCTAGATGATTCCATAGATTGATCTTGGTGAAGCGTAGAATTTTTTTATTTTCTGCAACGTTCCCCAACAGTGGCATCATGACCTAGGTCTATGCGTAGTTACTATGCGCGAGTAGAACACAAACTTGTTGTGGGCGTAGATGTTTTCTATTTTCTTGCCACTACTAGTCTTATCTTGCTTCAGCGGCATCGTGGGATGAAGCGGCCCGGACCGACCTTACACGTACGCTTACCTGAGATAGGTTCCACCGACTAACATGTACTAGTTGCTTAAGGTGGCTAGCAGGTGTTTGTCTCTCCCACTTTAGTTGGAGCGGATTCAATGAAAAGGGTCCTTATGAAGGGTAAATATAAATTGGCATATCACGTTGTGGTTTTATGTAGGTAAGAAACGTTATTGCTAGAAACCTATAGAAGTCACGTAAAAACTTGCAACAACAATTAGAGGACTTCTAACTTGTTTTTGCAGCATATGCCTTGTGATGTGATATGGCCAAAAGAATGTGATGAATAATATATGTGATGTATGAGATTGATCATGTTCTTGTAATAGGAATCACGACTTGCATGTCAATGAGTATGACAACCGGCAGGAGCCATAGAAGTTGTCTTTATTTTTTGTATGACCTGCGTGTCTTTGAATAACGCCATGTAAATTACTTTACTTTATTGCTAAACGCGTTAGCCATAAAAGTAGAAGTAATCGTTGGCGTGACAACTTCATGAAGACACGATGATGGAGATCATGGTTTCATGCCGGTGACGAAGGTGATCATGGCGCCCTGAAGATGGAGATCAAAGGAGCAATATGATATTGGCCATATCATGTCACTATTTGATTGCATGTGATGTTTATCATGTTTTACATCTTATTTGCTTAGAACGACGGTACCTTAAATAAGATGATCCCTCGTAATAATTTCAAGAAAGTGTTCCCCCTAACTGTGCACCGTTGTGAAGGTTCATTGTTTCGAAGCACCACGTGATGATCGGGTGTGATAGATCCTAACGTTCGAATACAACGGGTGTAAGCCAGATTTACACACGCAATACACTTAGGTTGACTTGACGAGCCTAGTATGTACAGACATGGCCTCGGAACACGGAAGACCGAAAGGTCGAGCATGAGTCGTATAGAAGATACACTCAACATGAAGATGTTCACCGATGATGAGTAGTCCGTCTCACGTGATGATCGGACATGGCCTAGTTGACTCGGATCATGTTTCCCTTAGATGACTAGAGGGATGTCTGTCTGAGTGGGAGTTCATTGAATAATTTGATTAGATGAACTTAATTATCATGAACTTAGTCTAAAATTTTTACAATATGTCTTGTAGATCAAATGGCCCACGCTAATGTTGCCCTCAACTTGAACGTGTTCCTAGAGAAAACCAAGCTGAAAGATGATGGCAGCAACTATACGGACTGGGTCCGGAACCTGAGGATCATCCTCATAGCTGCAAAGAAAGATTATGTCCTAGAAGCACCTCTAGGTGAAGCACCCATCTCAAAGAACCAAGACGTTATGAACGCTTGGCAGTCTCGTGCTGATGATTACTCCCTCGTTCAGTGTGGCATGCTTTACATCTTAGAACCGGGGCTCCAAAAGTGTTTTGAGCAACACGGAGCATATGAGATGTTCGAAGAACTGAAAATGGTTTTCCAAGCTCATGCCCGGGTCGAGAGATATGAAGTCTCTGACAAGTTCTTCAGTTGTAAGATGGAGGAAAATATTTCTGTCAGTGAGCACATACTCAAAATGTCTACGTTGCACAACCGCTTGACTCAGCTAGGAGTTAATCTCCCGGATGACGCGGTCATTGACAGAATCCTTCAATCGCTTCCACTGAGCTAAAAGAGCTTTGTGATGAACTTCAATATGCAGGGGATGGAAAAGTCCATTCCTGAGGTATATTCAATGCTGAAATGAGCGAAGGTAGAGATCAAAAGGAACATCAAGTGTTGATGGTGAATAAAACACTAAGTTTAAGAAAGGCAAGGGTAATAAGAACTTCAAGAAGGACGGCAAGGGGGTTTCCGCGCCCGGTAAGCCAGTTGCCCGGAAGAAGTCAAAGAATGGACCCAAGCCTGAGACTGAGTGCTTTTATTGCAAGGGAAGTGGTCACTTGAAGCGGAACTACCCCAAGTACTTAGCAAACAAGAAGGCCAGCAACACCAAAGGTATATGTGATATACATGTTATTGATGTGTACCTTACCAGCACTCGTAGTAGCTCCTGGGTATTTGATACCGGTGCGGTTGCTCATATTTGTAACTCAAAGTAGGAGCTGTGGAATAAGCGGAGACTGGCGAAGGACGAGGTGACGATGCGCGTCGGGAATGGTTCCAAGGTCGATGTGATCGCCGTCGTCACGCTACCTCTACATTTACCTACGGGATTAGTTTTAAACCTCAATAATTGTTATTTAGTGCCAACTTTGAGCATGAACATTGTATCTGGATCTCGTTTAATGTGAGATGGCTACTCATTTAAATCCAAGAATAATGGTTGTTCTATTTATATGAGAGATATGTTTTATGGTCATGCCCCGCCGGTCAATGGTTTATTCTTAATGAATCTCGAACGTGATGTTACACATATTCATAGCATGAATACCAAAAGATGTAAAGTTGATAACGATAGCCCCACATAATTATGGCACTGCCGCCTTGGTCACATTGGTGTCAAATGCATGAAGAAGCTCCATGCTGATGGACTTTTGGAGTCTCTTGATTACGAATCATTTGACACGTGCGAACCATGCCTTATGGGCAAAATGACCAAGACTCCATTCTCCGGAACAATGGAGCGAGCAACCAACTTATTGGAAATCATACATACTGATGTGTGCGGTCCAATGAGCGTTGAGGCTCGCAGAGGAAATCGTTATGTTCTCACTCTCACTGATGACTTCAGTAGATATGGGTATGTCTACTTGATGAAACACAAGTCTGAGACCTTTGAAAAGTTCAAGGAATTTCAGAATGAGGTAGAGAATCAACGTGACCAAAAAATAAAGTTCTTGCGATCAGATCATGGGGGAGAATATTGAAGTCATGAATTTGGTACGCACTTAAGGAAATGTGGAATCGTTTCACAAATCACGCCGCCTGGAACACCTCAGCATAACGGTGTGTCCGAATGTCGTAATCGCACTCAATTGGATATGGTGCAATCTATGATGTCACTTACTGATTTACCACTATCATTTTGGGGATACGCTCTAGAGACAGCTACATTCACTTTAAATAGGGCACCGTCTAAATCTGTTGAGATGACACCATATGAATTATGGTTTGGGAAGAAATCTAAGCTGTCGTTTCTAAAAGTTTGGGGATGCGATGCTTATGTCAAGAAACATCAACCTGAAAAGCTCAAACCCAAGTCGGAAAAATGCGTCTTCATAGGATACCATAAGGAAACCATTGGGTATACCTTCTACCTCAGATCCAAAGGCAAGATCTTTCTTGCTAAGAACGGGTCCTTTCTGGAGAAAGAGTTTCTCCCAAGAGAAGTAAGTGGGAGGAAAGTGGAACTTGATGAAGTACTACCTCTTGAACCGGTAAGTAGCACAGCTCAGGAAGATGTTCCTGTGGTGCCTGCACCATCTAGAGAGGAAACTAATGATGATGATCAAGGTACTTCGGATCAAGTTACTACTAAACTTCGTAGGTCCACGAGGACACGTTCCACACTTGAGTGGGATGGCAACCCTGTCCTGGAAATCATGTTGTTAGACAACGGTGAACCTTCGAATTATGAAGAAGCAATGGCGGGCCCAGATTCCAACAAATGGCTTGAAGCCATGCAATCCGAGATAGGATCCATGTATGAAAACAAAGTATCTACTTTGACAGACTTGCCCGATGATCGGCGAGCGATAGAAAACAAATGGATCTTTAAGAAGAAGACGGACGCGAATGGTAATGTTACCATCTATAAAGCTCGACTTGTCTCTAAGGGGTTGACTACGATGAGACTTTCTCACCAGTAGCGAAGCTGAAGTCCGTCCGAATCATGTTAGCAATTGCCGCATACTATGATTATGAGATATGGCAAATGGACGTCAAAACGGCAGTCCTTAACGACCATCTTAAGGAAGAATTGTATATGATGCAGCCGGAGGGTTTTGTCGATCCTAAGAATGCTAACATGGTATGCAAGCTCCAGCGCTCCATCTATGGGCTGGTGCAAGCATCTCGGAGTTGGAACATTCGCTTTAATGAAATGATCAAAGCGTTTGGGTTTATGCAGACTTATGGAGAAGCCTGCGTTTACAAGAAAGAGAATGGGATCTCTATAGCATTTCTCATATTATATGTGGATGACATACTTTTGGTGGAAAATGATATAGAACTTTTGGACAGCATTAAGGCCTACTTGAATAAGTGTTTTTCAATGAAGGACCTTGGAGAAGCTGCTTACATATTAGGCATCAAGATCTATAGAGATAGATCGAGACGCCTCATAAGTCTTTCACAAAGCACATACCTTGACAAAATATTGAAGAAGTTCAATATGGATCAGTCCAAGAAGGGGTTCTTGCCTGTGTTGCAAGGTGTGAAATTGAGCTCGGCTCAATGTCCGACCACGGCAGAAGATAGAGAAAAGATGAGTGTCGTCCCCTATGCCTCAGCCATAGGGTCTATCATGTATGCCATGACCTGTACCAGACCTGATATAAACCTTGCCGTAAGTTTGGTAGGAAGGTACCAAAGTAATCCCGGCATGGAACACTGGACAGCGGTCAAGAACATCTTAAAGTACCTGAAAAGGACTAAGGAGGTGACGAAGAGCTCGTCGTAAAGGGTTACGTTGACGCTAGCTATGACACAGATCTGGATGACTCTAAGTCACAAACCGGATACGTGTATATTTTGAATGGTGGGGCAGTAAGCTGGTGCAGTTGCAAGCAGAGCGTCATGGCGGGATCTACATGTGAAGCAGAGTACATGGCAGCCTCGGAGGCAGCGCATGAAGCATTCTGGGTGAAGGAGTTCATCACCGACCTAGGAGTCATACCCACTGCGTCGGGGCCGATCACACTCTTCTGTGACAACACTGGAGCTATTGCACTTGCCAAGGAGCCCAGGTTTCACTAGAAGACCAGGCACATCAAGCGTCGCTTCAACTCCATTCGTGAAAATGTTCAAGATGGAGACATAGATATTTGTAAAGTACATACGGACCCGAATATAGCAGATCCGTTGACTAAACCTCTCCCTATAGCAAAACATGATAAACACCAAAATTCTATGGGTGTTTGAATCATCACAGTGTAACTGGATTATTGACTCTAGTGCAAGTGGGAGACTGTTCGAAATATGCCCTAGAGGCAATCATAAAAGGGTTATTATTATATTTCCTTGTTCATGATAATTGTCTATTATTCATGCTATAATTGTGTTATCCAGAAATCGTAATACATGTGTGAATATATAGACAACAACACGTCCCTAGTGAGCCTCTAGTTGACTAGCTCATTGATCAACAGATAGTCATGGTTTCCTGACTATGGACATTGGATGTCATTGATAACGGGATCACATCATTAGGAGAATGATGTGATGGACAAGACCTAATCCTAAGCATAGCACAAGATCGTGTAGTTCATTTTGCTAGAGCTTTTCCAAATGTCAAGTATCATTTCCTTAGACCATGAGGTTGTGCAACTCCCGGATACCGTAGGAGTGCTTTGGGTGTGCCAAACGTCACAACGTAACTGGGTGACTATAAAGGTGCATTACGGGTGTCTCCGAAAGTGTCTGTTGGGTTGGCACGAATCGAGACTGCGATTTGTCACTCCGTATGATGGAGAGGTTTCTCTAGGCCCACTCGGTAATGCATCATCATAATGATCTCAATGTGACCAAGTGTCTGGTCACGAGATCATGCATTACGGTACGAGTAAAGTGACATGCCGGTAACGAGATTAAACGAGGTATTGGGATACCGACGATCGAATCTCGGGCAAGTAACGTACCGATTGACAAAGGGAATTGTATACGGGATTGATTACATCCTCGACATCGTGGTTCATCCGATGAGATCATCGAGGAGCATGTGGGAGCCAACATGGGTATCCAGATCCCTCTGTTAGTTATTGACCGGAGAGGCTTCTCGGTCATGTCTGCATGTCTCCCGAACCCGTAGGGTCTACACACTGAAGGTTCGGTGACGCTAGGGTTGTTGAGATATTAGTATGCAGTAACCCGAAAGTTGTTAGGAGTTCCGGATGAGATCCCGGACGTCACGAGGAGTTCCGGAATGGTCTGGAGGTGAAGATTTATATATAGGAAGTTCAGTTTCGGCCATCGGGAAAGTTTCGAGGGTCACCGGCATTGTACCAGGACCACTAGAAGGGTCCCGGGGGTCCATCGGGTGGGGCCGCCTATCCCGGAGGGCCCCATGGACTGAAGTGGGAGGGGAACCAGCCCCTGGTGGGCTGGTGTGTCCCCCCTTGGCCCCCCTGCACCTAGGGTTGGAAACCCTAGGGGTGGGGGGCGCCTCACTTGCCTTGCGGGGCAAGCCACCCCCTTGGCCGCCGCCCCCCCTTGGAGATTGGATCTCCTAGGGCTGGCGCCCCCCCCCCTTAGGGGGCCTATATAAAGAGGGGGGAGGGAGGTCAGCCACACCCTAGCCCCTGGCGCCTCCCTATCCCTCCCACAACACCTCTCCCTCTCGCATTTGCTTGGCGAAGCCTTGCCGAGATCGCTGCTGCATCCACCACCACGTCGTCATGCTGTTGGATCTTCATCAACCTATCCTTCCCCCTTGGAGGATTAAGAAGGAGGAGACGTCTCCCCAACCGTACGTGTGTTGAACGCGGAGGTGCCGTCCGTTTGGCGCTAGGATCTCTGGTGATTTGAATCACGATGAGTGCCACTCCCTCAACCCCGTTCTCTTGAACGCTTCCGCACGCGATCTACAAGGTTATGTAGATGCACTCCTCTCTCTCGTTGCTAGATGACTCCATAGATTGATCTTGGTGAAGCGTAGAAATTTTTTATTTTCTACAACGTTCCCCAACACAACTGCCCCGCCATTCTTGCTGCATTAAATCATAGGTGGCAATAGAGCCAGGTGATTAGGCCCAACTTAGAATTCTCCTTGGCATCGATAAACCCTAGATGATAAACCCAACATAGGTGGCAATAGAGCCAAGTGATTAGTGCCAAGTGATTAGGACCAACCTAGGGTGCCTCGGCATCGATAAACCCTAAATGATGAAAACTTAACTTAGTATTTAGGGTGCCTCGGCGTCGACAAACCCTAAATGATGAAACCTTGGCTTTTAGGGTGCCTCGGTGTCGATGAGAACCTAAATGATGTACGCTTAGGATTTTAGGGTGCCTCGGCGTCGACAAACCCTAAATGATAAAAGCTTATCTTTTAGGATGCCTCGGTGTTGACACACCCTAAATGATGAGACCATGATCTTATTCCTTGACAATAACCAACTTTTTGACCAAACTTTTTTCCTATTTAGAGCGAAACATGGCCCACAACGATGAGGTCGGCGGTTCGGGCGGCAAGCAATTCTGGGAGCTATCCCAGGAGTTGGAGGAAGAACCTCACCGCTATGAGGACGCCGCGGAAGACACCGATCCTGACTACACAACCCCTAGTGGCGTCGGGAATGACACCACTGATGGTGCAGCCGAGGATGCCACCACTGATGATGGCAGCGCACGCACAGATGGCAGCCAACCGAAGAGGCAACGGAAGGACCGGCGCCTGAGCGTGCTCGGCACTGTCAAGGAGGAATTTACTGAAGTGAACACCGACGGGCATCCGACGGTGCCCAAAGAAGTAGTCAAGGGGTACTCGGTTCAGCTTGGGTGCATTCTCCGGAGCACCGTCTTGATCAACACCGAGAACCTAAGGCATAAGGACCGAGGGAATTTGAGCAGCTCCTCTTCATGAAGCTGCACGAACGATACAAGTTCCCCGCTGAATTTGCAAACACACGCCTCTCAGGGAACAAAGTGAACAGTGCCGCCCTCACGAGGATGAGCACGGCCCTGTCTACTTGGAGAAGCACGGTGAGGGCAATGATTGAAAAAGGTGATAGTTATGAGAAGATCAAGGTGAAATATCCTTTGATCAGCAAAGATGACTTCAAGGAGTTCAAGATCAAGTGCGAGAGCAGCGCATCCTCCGAATCAAGTCAGTGGGGGAAAGAAATGCGGCAGTTGAACTTAGGGGTCCACCAACTCGGTCCCGGCGGTTACAGAGTGGCGGAGCCTATATGGGACAAGGAGGATGCGGAGCATGCCGAGCAAGGGCTACCGCCCCGCTTTGAGAAATACCGTGACAAGCAGACCAGGAACGTTCTCAGGGCCCGGTACAAGGAGGATCCGGTAACAAAGGAGCTTACCACGGATCCGAAGACCAGGGCGCTCGAGCTTGTTCTGGTAAGGAATACACCCCCGCGTAATTAGCTCCATATGGTTGCATTCTAATTAATCCCCAATATTTCTAAATGGTTCACGTTCCTTCCGTAGGACATTAGCCGAGCTCGACGGCATCACGGTAACTAAGCCTCTCGGCCGATGACTTCATCTCCTTGCCTTTTACTGGGCATCCCTGACTCCCTACATGTTTTCGTAGGGAGCCGCCAATGTTCCTTGCACTCTCCCGCACTTTGTGGGCGGCGAGTTGGTCGATGTCGCCAAAGGCAGAATCGTTCAACCGGGCAACCCCGTGTCCCACGGTAATCCGATGCCACCCACCTTGTATACGGTTGAACTGGTTCGGGTGCTGCCAGGCTGCGACGAGATGTTACCTCCGATTCGACCCGCTGGGGCCAACGAAGAAGATGAGATGACCCTTAGCGCCTGCGTAAGCTGGCCCCTGCTTTGGCCGAAGAGCCAGATTCGTTTGGGGGCAGGGGACACCACCCCACAGACAAGACTGCCAGTTGTGCCGGTGCCAAGCCATGGCAAGAACGCCGCAATGCTACCGGACATGTCGGACATCCCTATGGCACAGGATCCGGACATGCATATGGCACATGATCCGGACGACGACGACAACGACAACGATACATTTACCAACATCGAGAAGTACTTTGCCGAACATGGGTAGGCTGACGAGTTCTGCGGGCTTCATTCTCAAGAACCCAACCAAGACGACCGCGATCTAGCTGGTACGGCGGAGAAATCCAATTGCAACAGGCGTCGTCTGGCGTTCAGTTCTCAGGAGACGCCTCCAGCTCCCGCCTTCACTGAGCCTCAAATAGTTGAGGTGCGAAATATAATCAGCCCCAACACGCTCAAGAAGGCGGTCTGTGAGCAGAACTAGGTCCCATTACAACAGATCAAGAAGAAGGGACGGAAACGAAAGACTAACAAGGGCGCCGGTGCGAGCCAGCCGGCACCGAGTACGATCCGTGCTCAGGACGGGCCACCTTCACCTAAGGATATCTCAAGGAGGGTGCATGTGGCGGGTAGGGCGATGCTACCGACAAGTATGCTCAAAGCTGCAACCGGTGCTATGCGGAGTCTGCATGACAGTGTTCTTTCTTTGGAGAACCGGCCTCTCTCCCAGAATGATGTGGCATACCCGGTTTTCATGGCCAAGGTGCTAGAGGGTAAGGGCTTTGTGGATGGCGCCATCGGGGGTGCGACCGTCCTGCACTACACCTTCGTTCGGCTGTTTTCGCTGAGTATGGAGATGCGGATCATTCGAGACAAGACCCCGGACATCGGGATAGTCGACCCGTTCTACATGCGTGCCAAGATCTTGGGAAGCGCTGGGGACCGGCAAGTCGCGAGTTCACATCTCGAAGGCGTCATTTTCGCAAACCCAGATAAGGATAACTTCCTCGTGCCTTACTTTCCCGAGTAAGTCATCCCCTCACCGCCCCGTAACATATGATTTCTCAGATTTCGATTGTTCTTTTTTTCTCTAACATTCCGTGTTCTGTGTAGTGACACACATTGCACACTCATCCTCTTAAGCCCGAGATATTCCATGGCCACGTATTTCGACCCGGACCGTGACTCCAAGATACACTACACAAATATCAAGAAAGTTCTTGATGATGCTCTCCCCGGCTATGCCAAATCTGGAGGCACCTTTAAGAGGCCAGTTCATAGGTACGGCAGGAACGTGCTCACCCACAATACGACATTCCCCTGCGTCAAGCAGCCGCCTAGTGATCAGAAGGATGCCTACTACGCCCTCCATCACATGCGGGCGATCGTACGGGACCATAATCACCTTCTGCTACCAAATAATGTCAAAGATTGGGCCACAAGCTTGGCGGCAATCCAGGACGTGGACCTCCGACAAGAATTCTTTCGCATCCAGTCGGAGTTTGCAGAAATCATCCCTCAAGATGTCCTTCATACCTCGGGGCAGTTCTACCTCAGATATCAACCATCCAACAGTGAGATAGACACAATGCTACAAATGCAGGCTGACAACGCCCGCGACTTCATGACCATCATGAAAGACGACGACTTCATCCACGCTCCAGTCCCATGAGTCGAGTCGAAAGTAGTGATGCTATGTGTAGTTCTGAAACTTGGATTAGCTCATGTTGTAATTAAACTTTAATGAACTTGTATGTCTCTTTGGTTTGGATAGTCGTTCAACTTAGATGTAATTGATGCTATTTATTAGTAGGACCATGAATCGTGCTATTAATGTCTTGCTTTTCTCTTCCGATCCTTTTGTTGCATACGTATATATTGCTTATGTATTGTCTGTTGTTTGGCTTGTGCATAGAGATGCCGTCGTATGTCGTGTACATGGGTAAGGTTCCCGGAGTCTATGACGACTGGGAGGAGTGTTGGAGATAGGTTCACCGTTTCAGCAGTAACAGTTACAAAGGGTACACCACTAGGGTGGAGGCGGAATCTAGATACGCCCACTATCTAGCGGGAGAGAGGAGGGAGTGTTGGAGGAACCGGATGAAGACCAGTTTCATCGCGATGATGCTCATCGTGATGACCACAGCTCTCTTCTATGTGATGGTAGTTTAGATGATCGATATCGACTTGTAATGTGAAGACAAACTCGCTACTCACGGTCTCGAGACTTGTAATTTTCTATCTTTGTACGGTCTTTTGAATTTGGAGGCTAATATGATGAATTGTATTCGGAGACTAATCTTCTATTGTATTCGATGAATCTGTTGTTGCTGTGTGGTGCTGTCTATATTCTGTACAATAATACATTTTGTAACCTGTGCAAAAATCAGAAAAGTAAAAAAAACTAATATTCATACCAATGGAGCATCACCACAAAGTGCGCCATTAGTATGCCAAAGGATACTAATGGCGCATCACCCCACAGTGCGCCATTAATATGCAAAAGGATACTAATGGCGCATCACACCATAGTGCGCCATTAGTATGCCAAAGCACCTGGGTAAATAAGGCCCCCTTGGAGGCATAGTAATGACGCACCGTGGGCTATACTAATGGCGCACCCGCGGTGCACCATTAGTATACTAGATACGAATGGCGCACCACAGGTGCGCCATTAGTAAAAAATACTAGTGGCGTGGTACTAGTGGCGCACCAGTACTGCGCCATTAGTAGGCAAAACTGGTGCGCCACTAGTAGGACTTTTCCAGTAGTGCGCGCTTTATTATACACTTTTATATTACTTTTGGGACTAACCTATTAACCGGAGGCCCAGCCCATATTGCTGTTTTACTGCCTGTTTTAGTATTTTGAGGAAAAGGAATATCAAACGGAGTCCAAACGGAATGAAACCTTCGGCAGCTTGATTTTTTGAAAGAATATGATCCTGGAGACTTGGAGTTCACGTCAGAAGATCCTCGAGGAGGCTAGGAGATAGGGGCGCCCCCACCCCCTCCTACTGGGTGTACCCCCTGTCTCGTGGGCCCCTTGAGTACCTCCCGACCGACTTCTTTCACCTATATAAGCCTACGTACCCTAAAAACATCGAATATTAAGATAGATCGGGAGTTCTGCCGCCGCAAGCCTCTGTAGCCACCAAAAACTTCCTGGGAGCCCGTACCGGCACCCTGCCGTAGGGGGAACCCATCACCGGTGGCCATCTTCATCATCCCGGCGCTCTCCATGTCGAGGAGGGAGTAGTTCACCCTCGGGGCTGAGGGTATGTACTAGTAGCTATGTGTTTGATCTCTCTCTCTCTCTCTCTCTCTCTCTCTCTCTCGTGTTCTCTCTATGGCACGATCTTGATGTATCACGAGCTTTGCTATTATAGTTGGATCTTATGATGTTTCTCCCCCTCTACTCTCTTGTGATGAATTGAGTTTCCCTCTTGAAGTTATCTTATTGGATTGAGTCTTTATGATGAGAACACTTGATGTATGTCTTGCCATGTTTATCTGTGGTGACAATGGGATATCACGTGCCACTTGATGTATGTTTTGGTGACCAACTTGCGGGTTCTGCCCATGAACCTATGCATAGGGGTTGGCACACGTTTTCTTGACTCTCCGGTGGAAACTTTGGGGCACTCTTTGAAGTACTTTGTGTTGGTTGGATGAATCTGAGATTGTGTGATGCATATCGTATAATCATGCCCATGGATACTTGAGGTGACAATGGAGTATCTAGGTGACATTAGGGTTTTGGTTGATTTGTGTCTTAAGGTGTTATTCTAGTACAAACTCTTGAATAGATCGATCCGAAAGAATAACTTTGAGGTGGTTTCGTACCCTACCATAATCTCTTCGTTTGTTCTCGCTATTAGTGGCTTTGGAGTGACTGTTTGTTGCATGTTGAGGGATTGTTATATGATCTATCTATGTTATTATTGTTGAGAGAACTTGCACTAGTGAAAGTATGAACCCTATGCCTTGTTTCCTATCACTGCAATACCATTTACGCTCACTTTTATGATTAGTTACCTTGCTGTTTTTATTATTTCAGATTACAAATACCTATATCTACCATCCATATTGCACTTGTATCACTATCTCTTCGCCGAACTAGTGCACCTATACAATTTGCCATTGTATTGGGTGTGTTGGTGACACAAGAGACTCTTTTTTATTTGGTTGCAGGGTTGTTTGAGAGAGACCATCTTCATGCTACGCCTCCCACGGATTGATAAACCTTAGGTCATCCACTTGAGGGAAATTTGCTACTGTCCTACAAACATGTGCACTTGTAGGCCCAACAACGTCTCCAAGAAGAAGGTTGTGTAGTAGACATCAGGGCACGTGGACGCGTCACAAGATACAGTCAGAGTGTGGCATGCACGCGATATGGCATAAGACCGGCAATACCTTGCCAGTGATGGTCAACGGCCGGCAGACGGGTAGCAAAAAAGGTTCTGGTGCTGCACACCAACAAGAACTTCGACTAGCAGAGGACCAACTGGGTGATGCACCAGTACCACCTCGGGCACTTGGAGCAAGAGAAGGAGCAGGAGCTGGTCCTCTGCAAGGTTTTCTACCAGACGAACACTAGGGCCAGGAGTAAAAAGATTATAAGTTAGTTTGGTATTGGTAGTTTTACTACCTTGTCGTCCGCAAGTTGGTATTGTCGTTAAAGATCTTTTGGTATGAACTTGCATTTGCTTCCAACCATCATGTCGAGGGTCGACGTGGATATAAAGCTGAATCATTTGTTTCGAAACGAATTTTCAGGCACTTGATTTTTATTTGATGGGTAGCATAAGCACCTGCCGTTCAAATTTCCAGTTCTCCAATTTTTTCGAAACAAGTGCATGCACTTATTATCACGATGAAAAACCAATATCCCTGTTGCATCCCAGTTATCAGTCTGTACTTGCAGAATTCTCTCGTTTATTGAGCACCTATATTGTTTTTTCAGGTCGAGCAAGTCTGAACTGGGCTGTAGACTGCCTAGGGTTGGTTTTGTTTTTAACAGGCCCAGCCCATGACGACAACAGGCTCACCGCCCTCGTACTACTCCCACCATTGGCCAGGCCATCCCTCCACTCACCCACTCCCCCTATTATTCTGCAGCGACGGCAGCCTCACACCGTAGCCGAACTAGTGAACCCTCATACTCCTCTTCGCGTGGGCATCCACTGCCGCGTCTTCCCCGGCTCCACGTCGTCCCTTTCCTAGGCCTCGCCGTCGTCCACCGTCGTGGTGCTCTCGGCGCGGTGTGGTCAATGTGGTCAACGACCGACTTCCATCGGAAGAGTATTGTACGTGGAGAGGCTGACAGCTGGGTCCGCGGCAGCCGCAAGGAAGTGCCTCCTTGTTACACACAAAATAATTATTCCTCCACCTGACAGTAGCAACGGTTCTTCGCAAGTTATACCCGGGGGCTCCTGTCGGTGTACAAAAGTAGAGGCCTAGCTTTTGACCCCTTTACTTGTGCACGGGCAGTCAGAGCCGCCTACCACGACCGCACATAAGCAAGGCAAGAGAGGGAAGCCAAAGGACCAAGACCACAAAGGTTGCACGGGCAATGCAGGTTGCCCCGGCAAGGACCCTTGCCGAGGGCAGCCCCAGCAGCCCCAGCAAGATCCTTGCCGGGGCAGCTCATCCACACCCGCTGAGCGAGCCACCTTCGAGTGCTCCGACGCTAAGCAGTCACATTGGGACAGGGTTAGGGAGGCACCTCCTTGGTGGCATGCAGATCTTTGTGAAGACATAAAGCAATCAAGATCAAATGGGGATAGGAAAGCAACCGTCCCCACCGAAGAAACCCACGGGACCCCTCGGCAAGATCCTTGGGGGGGGGGGAAGCCGGCGTGTAGCGGCAAGATCTTTGCTGGGCCACCCGGCAAGACCATCGCCAAGCGCCCCGGTAGGGCCACTGCCAGGCCCACACCAGCCAAGTTCCTACCGCCATTCATACACAGCCACCAACCCAACCAGCTGGGCAGGCACCTACGTGGCAGCATGCAGACCTTCATGGAGGCTCCACCACTGCGCCACCTCAGCTACCTGCCTGCCTACATGGCGCTGCATGCGTTGCTGGCCGGGGCGCGTGTCGAAGCCATGAGGGGCGGCGACGGATGGGACGGGCCTCACCCCCGTCCCCCAGTAAAGTGACAGACACCTAAGCCCCACATTTAATGCGTCTTGTCCTGTAATACTAGCGATAACCTCGCAACGCTGTAGCACTTTCCACCTCCTGTGTGCCACTGTGGCAGCCCCTTTCAACTATAAAAGGAGGCTCATGGCATACTGAGAGGGGATTCGGCTCTTTTGAACCTTGCAGCACCCAGAGCTAGTTCGAGAGAACAAGAACACTAATACAACCACCAAAGCAGGATTGTAGGGTTTGACGCATCTTTGCGGCCCGAACCTGGGTAAATCCCCCGTATGCCATCCCCTAGTCCCGCTCTTCTCACGATTCCGCGCCCCGCAATCGCAGAATGGATTCCAGTGAACCCATAGGTGTCGTTTCCCACTGACATCTTTGGCGCGCCAGGTAGGGGCAGCGCTATTGCGAGAATCTGGTCTAGCAGTTGGCCTAGTTGTTCTTCATCGCCATGGCTCCTAAGAGGAAGACGACCACGGCGATCGGTTCATTCGGAACTAAGTTGCCGGCACCGGTGCAGACCAGTAGCGGGCCAGTCACGGAGAGAACCCGTGGGGCGGCCCGCGAACATCCACATCACCCTGGCGGTTCAGGCCTAGCGAGTGGCACCGTTCGCGCGCCAAGCGATGAGCCACCAGTCACGGGCTCCAGAGACGGAGTCGGGCCCCCCGCAGGCGGCGTGGGGCCCTTTAGGGGTTCCGCTGTCCCCCTAGGCGGCAGCAGGGCGACCTCCAAGACGCCAACACCAGCGCCCACGACGCGCTCCTCTCAGGTTGTGCGTGATGAGCAGCGTCACCCTACCGGTGATCCTGCGCGCCGTTGCCGGGGAGGTGACTGCTTGAAGGTATATCTTTAGATCTTGCAATCGAATCTTTTTGTTTCTTGTTTTATCACTAGTTTAGTTTATAAAAGAAAACTACAAAAAAATGGAGTGAAGTTTGTCTCATATGCTTCATCTTTTTAATATCTTTCGTGAGTATGAAGGAAAGGAAAATTGTGCTCAAGTGCTAGAACAAGAGTGCATTAAAATTCTTGGTACTGAATCTTTGAATGATGAGCATGATTGCAATGTTGTTAGTATAAACTCCTTGAATATCCATAGTACTAATGATGATTGCACTAGTTATGATGAAAATGTCTCCTATAAGCATGTTCATTTTTGTGGAGTGCATGTTTGCATGAACACACCAAATATAGAAGATATATATTGCAAGAGGCATAAGCATTTAGAAACTAAATGGTTGCAAGAAAGGCTAGATGTGAGTGCTGAAAATTTAAAATTCCTTTGCCGTACTTGTGAACTTTGCAATGAACGTGGTCATTTACATCTCCAATGCAAATTGTTTCATGATCGAATCATGTCCAAAATTGTGATGAGTTGATTTCCCTTGCACATTATAATGAACTTAGTTTGCTTTTGGGTTATGAAGAGTTGAAACGTTTAACTAAGCCTATTCCAGAATTTAATCTTAAGCATTTACTTGATATTGATCTAGAAAATATTTATATGTTTTGTGCTGAGAATTGCATTGAAAATCCTTATATTGCCAATTACCTAAAGAAAAGAAAGCAAATAGAAGATGATGAGAATACTAATGAAAGGGAAGGGACTTCCCAATATCCTCCTATTATTTCTTATGATGAATCAGGTAACGGGGGGAGCTTTCTATTCAACCAATCTCGTCAATAAGGAGATCAAAGAGGAAGGTTGAACCCACACATAATGTGAAAAGGAAAAGGAAAAGAAGGGGCAACAAAGGTAAAAAGGTATTCCTTCCAAATGATGTTGCTCCTACTACTCATTGTGATGATGATAATTGCTATACTATTGGTGCTATCCATACTATTAATGATGAGAGTGATTATGCTTATGATATGAAAAGGCCCAAGCTTGGGGAAGCTATGTTTGATGAGGATGACATATTTGAGAATATATTTGCTGAAATTAATTTTTGTCCCAAGCTTGGGGATGCTATGTTTAATGAAGATGATATTGTTAGCATCCCAAGTTTTGATATGCAAAGTTGTTATGATGAAAGCATGCCTCCTACCTATGATGATAATATTGATGAAAGTGGGTTTGGAAGAGTGTCAACTTTAGGAAGTAGTTATCCCACTATTTTGGAAGATGTTGATTTTTATTGTGATGAATACGGGAGTGGATTTGGAAGAGTGTTAACTTTATTTAGTGATTCCACTATCTTGGGAGAGGTTTCAATCGATTATGATGAGAACGAAGTTGCTACTTATGATGATTATTGTGATGAAACTTATGCTATAAAAAGTAGTGATGATTATATTTACAAATCTTGTCATGATTATGATTATCCTTTTTATGAACATTACTCTTTTAATGTGGAAACAATTTTTAGTGTTCAAGTCTCTTATGATACTCCCACTATCCCGAATGAGAAGAAATTTGCTTATGTGGAGAGTAGTAAATTTTCTATGCTTGTAGATCATGAAAATAATGCTTTAGGTGCTGGTTATATTGTTGAATTCATTCATGATGCTACTGAAAATTATTGTGAGGGAGGAATATATGCTTGTAGAAATTGCAATAATATCAAGTTTCCTCTCCATGTGTTGAAAATCTTGAAGCTATGCTTGTTTTGCCATCCTATGCTAGTTGATTATTGTTCTCATAAGTTGTTTGCTCACAAAAACCCTATGCATAGGAAGTGGGTTAGACTTAAATGTGCTAGTCATATGCTTCATGATACTCCAGTTATGTTTCAATTCTTATCTTTTATGTGAGCATCATTGTCATGATCATGCCTAGCTAGAAAGGCATTAAAGAAAAGCGCTTGTTGGGAGACAACCAATGCCAGACAATTGACCAATTGGCGTCAAAGCTTGACCAGTTCATTAGCTCATGATGAACAACAAAGGCGCTCCTCCACAAGGCGTGCTGCAACGAGTGGTGGATCTGCAAGAGGAGGAACTTCAGGTGGGCCCTCCTGCTAGGGTGCCCCTAAATGATGTTCCTCAACATGACTCCAACACACAGGCTCAACCTTGTGTTAGCCATGCTGGTTCTGCCAACGCAGTGCCACGCGCGGCTATGCTGAAGGACTACCACAACATGGTTGGGGATATGGTGGACAAGAAGTTGAAGCAAATGGCGATAGTTCAAGCGCCTCGCATCTTTGTGAGTGAGCTAGAGAAGCCTTACGCGGCATGGCATGACATGATGGCGTATCCCGCAGGGTGGCACCCACCAAAGTTCAGTCAATTTGGTGGAACCGGTGATGCAAGGGAGCACTTGGCGTACTTCGAGGCGGCATGCGGCGACACAGCAAACAACCCGTCACTTCTCCTTCGCCAATTTTCAGGGTCGTTAACCGGGCCCGCCTTCCATTGGTACAACCGTTTCCCGATTGGGTCCATTGGGAGTTGGGGGGCATGAAGGAGGTTTTCAAGAAGAAATTCGTCGCCATGAAGAAGGACTTCTCCATTGTCGAGCTAGCGCAAGTCTGACAACGACGAGATGAGTCCATTGAAGACTACAGCATCCGCTTATGCAACAGTTATGTGCGTCTTGCCAAGGAGATGCACCTCGAGGATGCCATTGAGATGTGCGTCCATGGGATGCAGCAATACTCGTCACTTGAAGTCTCTTGGCGCGAGCCTAGAACTTTTAGTGCCCTCAGCACGGCAGTAGCTGCCACGAGTTTGAGAAATCGCCAGAGATAATGGATCTCTATAAGAATGCCAGCCCATATGATCCCACCAAGCGTTTCGCCTCGATGTCCAAGCAAATCAACAATGGTAGCAGGGCGAAGGCACTAGCTGAAACAAACACCACCAAGGTCTTCTCGTCTGCACCGCAAGGCCATGTGCCCATCTTGGGTACAAGGGGAGAACAAGCCAAAGTGAGGCAATGATGCAGGAACTCCTCAAGAAGCAATACGTCTTTCATCGAGAGCTCGTCAAGGGCATGTTCGACCAGTTGATGGAGCATCGAGCCTTGAACTTATCAAAGCCTCGGAGGCCCGATCAGGTGAGGAGGACAGAAAATCCTTTTTTCCCATGTCACAGGTATGTGGGGCATGTCATTGAAGATTGTATCATATTCAAAGAATGGGTCCAAAGAGCCATTAATGAGAGGAGGATCAACCTTGACCCAGAAGCTAAGAACCCAGATTACCATACAGCAAACATGGTGAGCATGAAGTTACCATCTCTGCCAAGTGAGGACACGGAGCTCGAAGAAACATGGGTGCCATTAGCCCAAGTTGAAGACCAGCTATCCAATCTCGTCCTCTCCAAGACGTTGACATCTCCCTTTTGGCCGCAGGTGACCCCAACCATTATCGAGGAGGAGCGTTGGAGTATGGTGCACCGAAGGCAATACGCAAGAAGGCTCCCACCACGACATCCTCGCCCGGCTTCGCCAGTACGTGCTCCCCTAAGAATTCCAAGGCGGTTTGATCCAATTCAATGCCGTCCTCCACCAAGATTCGTCCCTATGTCAGAGGGAGATGAGCCTTTTCCTCGACAGGGGCGTGTACTGCCAACCTTGGCACAGTTCTTGCCACCTGGCTGGGGGCAAGCATCGGCAAAGGAGGTGGAGAAAGTGCAAGCAGGAGCAAGCTCACCCCAATCACCAAGCATAGAGAGTTGCAACATCATCCATGACTACAGAAACACTCCTTCCGAAGACGTGTTTAATCCTGAAGAGTAGGCCGTCCTCCACGCCGAAGAGACAACAAAGGAAGTGCCATTGGAAGAGGTGAACATGAACCTGCGTGGGGGCAAGGTCCTACCTAAACCACTAAAGATCAAGCCAACAAAGGTGCAGAAGCCAACCGCCCCAAAGGAGGTGCCTTTGCAGGTGGAGGAATCTGAACACCAAGGCCAAGAGAAGATGAAGGCACGTGACGTCGACTACAACATCATTGCCCACCTCAAATGAATCCCCGCACTTTTGAGTCTGCATGATGTGCTCATGATGGTGCCTGACCTTCGCAAATCCCTTATCAAGGCGCTCCAAGCCCTGAAACTCTATGAGGTGTCCATGGCAAAACACCGTCTTTGCTCCAGCCCCTTGTTCGTGAACGAGATCACATTCGATGAGGAAGATAAGCTCATAGATGATGGTGACCACAATCGGCCACTGTATGTGGAAGGTAATATTGGTGTTGCACATCTTCGTAGGATCCTCATAGACCCAGGGTTTGCCGTGAACATTCTCCCTCTTTAGAGTTTGACGCGGGCAGGTTTTACATTGGACGACTTGGAGGCCACTGATGTTATCATCTGCGGCTTCGACAACCAAGAGAAGCCTACGCTTGGTGCCATTACATTGAAGATCTAGATGTCAACTTTCAGCTTCAAGGTGTGGTTCTTCGTCTTCGAGGCAAATACCTCCTACTCCGCCCTTCCAGGAAGGCTGTGGATCCACAAGTACCGCGTCGTGCCATCCACCCGCCATCAATGCCTGAAGTTCCGCCACGCCAGCGGCACACAAAAGCGCATCATATACAACATATTTCCTTATACTGTGTAGGATTCTCACCATGCAGATGCGAAGTATTACTTCCCCGTTGTAGATAGCGACCAGCAGTTGGGGCACACAACACCCCTGGTGGATCTCTTGACCAAACCAAGTTTTGGGCCAGTAGCCGAGATGAAGCTCCCCATCATGCCGAGCTCACCCGCCGATGCAAAGGGCTCCTCCTCTCGGAGTCACAGGAGCCAAGTCCGTAGGCGGTCATCTTCATCTATGCGGTATGACGGTAGCCCCTCTTCCCAATTGCAGGTAGGGGGCTCTACTTCGACATCATGTGGAACAAGATCTTCTATGCATGGTCAAGTGACCCCATTACTATTCAAGGCAAGGTTCCCGACGTCAACACCAATCATGCTGAGGTCAGCTAGAACAATTCCTCAAGAGGCTGCCACTTCTTCATCAGCTTTGGCGCACCGAGAGCCCATTTGTTTAACACTTGGAAGCTCTGCAGGTGCCCAGGAAGGCTCCGGGATGCTAACAAGCGGCAATGATGCACCACCACCCATAACGCTACGGGCACGCTACCCTCGGAAGGAAGAACATGGGCCCATATCGATAGCCGATAGAAGAAGAATAACAGAAGTGGAGGAAGTTGCAAGGGGAGCTCAAGGTGTACATCCCCCGTCACTCTGTGTCTTAGTGACTTCCCCATTAGAGGTTTGGCTATCCCCAATTTGCCTGATCTGAAGTCTCGCAGGTAAAACAATGTGATTTTGTATTTGAATTTCCCCAAACTTGTAGTGATCCATAGGAGGTACTATCGACGATGAAGGCGGAGCCCAAGATGGTTCACTTGTTCCAGAAGGCTTGCGTCACTCTTGGGTGGAACATCAATGGAACTTGATAAATATATATGGGCCATGCCAAGGGCTTCATAGGGAAACGTTCACTAAATGGCTATTTGATATTAATATCCCTTCTTCTGAAGATTGGTTATTGCTTGGAGACTTTAATTATATACGATCTCTTGACAATCGTAATAAACCTGGGGGTGATATGCAACATATGTTTACTTTCAACGACTTTATTTGCTCTCAGGAATTAATTGAACTACCACTCAAGGGCAGATCTCACAATTGGAGTAATACGCAACAAGAAACTCTTATCGAGCAGTTGGATTGGTTCTTCACCACACTTAATTGGTATCATTCGTTTCCAAACACTATGGTAAAACTTCTCGGATGACCTATCTCAGATCATGTCCCATGCAATGTAGTTATCCAAACCAAGATCCCCAAAAGTAAGATTTTTCGCTTTGAAAATTATTGGATAGCTTACCCTGGCTTCATGGAGGTTGTAGCTTCAGCTTGGGCCCGACCAATCAGACATGGTAAAGACCACAAAGCGGCTTCAGTTCTTTGTCAAAAGTTCAAAGCTACCGGCCAGGAGCTCACTCGATGGGGTAAGAACATATCTCGGCTAACTACTACAATTACAAACACCAACAAGGCCATCCTTGAGATGGATACTATAGAGGACAAGCGAATGCTCACTGTTCCCGAAACCAACTTCAGAGTCATCCTTAAAAATCATCTGCTGCGTCTTCTGAAATATTAGAAGGAATATTGGAAAAAAGGTACACCATTCAGTGGATTCAGTTTGGTGACAAAAATAGAAAGTTTTTTCAAGGTGCAGCAACTGAGAGGTATCACAAGAATTATATGGCCAACCTGAAATCTTCGGACGGTTAGTGGTTGACGATCATGCGAGCAAGGAATCAATCCTGTTTTCGGCCTTCACACAATGCCTTGGCACCGCCAGTACACCTGCCATGTGTTTTGATCTTCACAATCTCATAAACCCAGACCATGATCTGGATCAACTAATCCTACCATTCACCCATGTTGAGATTGACTCGGTGGTTATAGAAATGCCATATGACAAAGCCGCTTGTCCGAATGGCTTCAACGGAACCTTCTTAAAGGCATGCTGGCACATTATCCAGTTTGACATATACAAACTTTGCGAGGAGTTTCATGAGGGCACGTTGAACTTGGAGAGCCTCAATTTTGGATATATCACACTCATCCCCAAATGCAACTCACTAGAAACGGTTAATGAGTATCGCCCCATTACACTGCTTAACGACTATCTTAAACTCATTACAAAGCTTCTGGCAAATCGACTCCAATGAGTTATCCTACATCTTGTTCATCGCAATTAGTACGACTTCCTTAAATGTAGATCCATACATGACTATCTTGCATGGGCATTCGAATTCATACACCAATGCCAAGCTTCTAAGAAAGAGATCATCCTCCTCAAGCTAGATTTCGCTAAAGCCTTTGATACAATTGAACACTCTGCAATGATTCATATCATGAGACATATGGGTTTTTCGGAGCAATGGATCAAGTGGATTCAAATTATTTTTTCCTCTAGTAAATCTTCGATCCTCCTAAACGGAGTTCCAGGACGACAAGTCCCATGTAGATGTGGTGTACGTCAGGGAGACTCGCTCTCTCGTTTAATCTTTGTTCTTGCAGTCAAATTACTCCAAGCTGTCATCAATTATACTATGGTCAGAAGTCTTATAAATCATCCGATCAGCACCAAAGAAGGAGTGGACTATCCCGTGATTCAACACACTGACGACACTTTAATCATCATGCCAGCATGCACGCAGCAGGCCACACTAATGAAATCTTTCCTTGAAGATTATGCAGCCTCCATTGGACTCAAAATCAACTTTCAAAAGTCCACGGTCGTCCTAATCAACACCCCTTATGCTCTCTGTTAATCCATAGCTAATATCTTCGGATGCTCCACGACATCTATCCTGTTCACGTACTTGGGTCTCCCCTTGGCGACTACCAGGCCGAGTGTCCAAGATCTCACTCCCATAGTGTGCAAAGCGGAAAGAAGAATCTCGGCCACCATGCTCCTGATGTCACACGTGGGCAAGATTGCCCTCATCAATTCCATTGTCACATCTATAGCCATCTTTGCCATGGGGACAATTCGGTTACACCCAAAAATTGTTGCATAGTTAGATAAGATCAGACGACATTGTTTGTGGAGGAAAAAGACGGATAATTGAGAAAAAAGTGATTCCCTTGCAGCTTGGGATATGATATGCCATCCCAAGAAGCACAGAGGGCTTGGAGTGCTCAACCTACAACTACAGAATGATGCCATGCTTCTTAAATATGTTCATAAGTTTTATAATCGTCATGACATTCCCTGGGTGCATTTAATCTAGGAAACTTATTACGGCCAATCTATCCCCCATGCCTCAGACCCTTGTGGATCTTTTTGGTGGAGAGACATGACGCATCTTAATCCCATCTTTTGAGGGATCACAAAAGTGCAAGTTAGATGCAGGGATTTTGTGCTGTTCTGGAAGGATCAATGGAATGATACAATATTTTCCAAGGAATTCCCAAGGGCCTACTCCTATACAAGCCAAGAAGACATCTCAGTCAGAGAATTCTTGTGCAACAATGATCTCAGTAATGTGTTCCATCTCCCAATTTCCCCACAAACTTGTGCTGAATCGAGGCGAATTCAAACAAAAACAAGTGACACTGATATTTCTGGACAAAGCAAAGACATTTGGTCGTACACATAGGGAGCAACATAATTCAGAACTAAATACTACTACTCCTTTTTCTTCAGAGATATACAACCGCATGTGGCGTTCAAATGGCTGTGGAAAATATCAAGCACACCCAAACACAAAGTTTTTGGATGGTTCCTGCTCTCGGACAGGCTGAACACTAGAAACATGTTGAAGCGAAGACACTACAACATTGGCGGCAACTTTGATTGCTTGCTGTGTGGGCTGCATGTTGAGGAAACGGTGGATCATTTATTCTTTCATTACACCTTTAGTGTCGTTTGCTGGGAAACCCTTGGGATCCGATGGGCCCAAAATGGTGACAGGCTACACCTCATCCAACTGGCCAAAGAAAGACATAACAGGCCCATGTTCATGGATATATTCTTTGTGGCAGTTTGGAGCCTATTGAAAGAAAGAAACAACAACTATTTTCGAGGCATCCAACCCACAGTACTATCTTGGAAGAGTAGATTCAAAACAAATTTTAGCAACATGATATATAGGGCTCCTGAACATAAGAGACAACTCATCTCTACCTTTGTAAATTCAGTCCATTAATTTTTTAGCTTGCTAGAGTTCTTTCTACCCCTCCACCCCCTCTCACCATGTAAATTGTAACTCTTGATATATAATTAATATACATGCAGTAGGGAGAAGCAGAAGACCTCATCAAGCAAAAAGGCAAAGCTCAACCATTGTTTGGGCTTGGCTACATCAACTCCAATGCCCCCAGCGATGAGTGGAAGCTCAGCTCTGCACCAGCACCATGAGAACCAGAAGACAAAGGGCGACCGATGTGAGAAGGAGACTTCTACAACACTGGCATGCCTTTTGGATTGAAGAATGCAGATGCAACGTACCAGTATGCCATAGCATCCGTCCTTGGCGATCCGATACACCATGCGATACAATGCTGCATCTACGACATCTCTTCCGATGAAGAGGAGGAGCTCGGTGGTGGAACATGAGTCAACTGCCACACCACATCCGTCTCATCAAGCGATGACTCTGGCACTTTGTCTGGTGTTCCTCATCAATAACACTCTGCCAACGGCGAGTCATGTGATGCGGAGGAACTTAGCTCCACATCAGCACTGCATGAGCTAGAAGATGGAGACCATCGACGAGCTCGTCCAACTCAACCTTGGAACAGAGGACGACTCACGCCCCACTTTTGTTAGTTCCACACTAACGGAAGAGGAGTGAGAACACTACCGGAGCTTCTTGATGGAGTACCGAGACTGGTTTGCCCGGAGTTACAAGGAGATGCCAGGTTTGGACCCTCGTGTCGCGATGCACAAGTTGGCGATTGACCCACGGTTCCATCCCATCAAGCAGCAACCACGACGGTTACAGCCAGAACTCGAAGATGATGTCATTGCGAGGTCGACAAGCTAATCACTGCAGGTTTCATCAAGGATACAAAGTATCCACGGTGGCTCGTATTGTCCCGGTGGAGAAGAAGAATGGGCAGATATGGATCTGCCAGGACTTCCGTGACCTGAATCGGGCTTGCCCAAAGGATAACTTTCCTCTCCCAATCCCAGAAATCATCATCGACTCCACCACATGCCATGGTGCACTTCCCTTCATGGAAGGTTCATTAGGGTACAAGCAGATCAAGATGGATCCCGATGACGCCATCGACACTGCTTTCAGGACCCCGAAGGGCAACTTCTACTACACCACCATGCCGTTTGGGCTGAAGAATGCTGGCGCAATGTACCAGCGCGCCATGACATGTGTTCTTTGTAATTTGATGCATCATTCAGTAGAATGCTATGTTGATGACATGTTAGTCAAAACCAAGGATCGCAAGTACCACCAAGAGGATCTTCGGGTCGTCTTTGAGCGGCTGCGTCAACATCAACTCAAGATGAACCCGATGAAGTGTGCCTTTTCTATTTAGTCGGCCCTCTTCCTTGGCTTTGTTGTTCAACACCGAGGCTTAGAGATCGAGCCTAAAAGATCAAGGCCATCCTCGACATGCCGCCGCCTCAAGATCTCATGGAGTTGAGGCCATTGTCGGTGTCAAAACCGGCGGATCCCGGGTAGGGGTTCCTGATCTGTGCGTCTAAGGCTAATGGTAACAGGAGGCAAGGGACATGATGTTTTATCCAGGTTCGGGCCCTCTCGATGGAGGTAAAACCCTACTTCCTGCTTGATTGATCTTGATGATATGAGTATTACAAGAGTTGATCTACCACGAGATCGTAGAGGCTAAACCCTAGAAGCTAGCCTATGATGATTATGATTGTCAACCTAAGGACTAAACTCTCCGGTTTATATAGACACCGGAGGGGGCTAGGGTTTACACAGAGTCGGTTACAAAGAAGGAAATTTAATATCTGGATCGCCAAGCTTGTCTTCCACGCAAAGGAGAGTCCCATCTGGACACGGGACGAAGTCTTGAGTCTTGTATCTTCATGGCCCAACTGTCCGGCCAATGTATATAGTCCGGCTGTCCGGATACCCCCTAATCCAAGACTCCCTCAGTAGCCCCTGAACCAGGCTTCAATGACGACGAGTCCGGCGTGTAGTTTGTCTTCAGCATTGCAAGGCGGGTTCCATCTCCAAATATTCCAAAATACCTATTGTAATGAACAGTGTCCGGCTTCCCGTCAATGTTTTTACTCCTCGGCTTCTGTGCTTCAATAATGGCCCCTCCACATGTCGAGAGAATACGAGGAGCCGGGGCATTTTTGTATTTGTCACCCCGGCCCTGTAGGCAAACCGTCTATTTGAAGGTACGGGGATCCTCAGATCCAAACCTCACCTTCTTCCCTTGATCAAGCATCCAACAGAGTGCTCCGGAGAAAACCATTCCAACATGGCCGGTCGCCGCAGCTCCTCTTCTCATTCCCTTCGCTCCAAGCCAGGTGACTGGGAAGAGTGTTCAGTTCCTCAAAGCCATTTGATAGAGTTCCAGACCCAAGGGTTTCTTCCACCGACATTCATGGTTCCTGGCCGAGCTGGACTAGCCACCTATAATGGCGGGGAGCAAGTGGAGAGATCTCCTAATCCATCCCCGGGGGAGCGAATATGCCTCATCCCACCTCTCTTAAGAGGCATTGGGTTTCCAATCCACCCATTCCTTCACGGGCTCCTGGAGTTCTATGGCCTCCAGCTGCACAACTTCACCCCTGCCACCGTGCTGCACATAGCAGGATACGTTGCCCTTTGTGAACTATTTCTGGGTTGCGAGGCTCACTTCGGGTTATGGAAGAATTTGTTCTGCCTCGTCCCTCGCAACCAGGGGAATCCATATGTCAAGTGGGCGGAGCCGAAGTATGGCGTGTCGCCGAGTCCGGATACCTATCCGGCACTCCCAAGAAGGCACCTGAGAACTGGCCCTCGGAGTGGTTCTATGTTGACGATGTTGCCCTTCTGGATCTAGTCCGGACGGGCCTCCCTGAGTTCAATAACGCTCCGCCAAAGGCACGCCGATGTTGGCACCCTCAGGGCCCCCAAGAGGAGGATACCAAAGAAGTACACTTCCTCATGAGCAGGATAAAGATATTGGCCAAATCAGGGCTGTCAATAGTCGAGGTTATGGCAATATGCATAATGCGGGGGGTGCAACCACTTCAATATCGGGGGAAGCCCATGTGGCACTACAATGGGGAAGATGATGCCACCCGCTGTGGTCGTAAAGGTCTGGACTCTGCCATTGTTCTGGCGAGAATATTGTCCGATTTGTATAAAGGAGAAGAAGAAGAATTCCTTCATATTAAACCGCGGGATGGATTTTCCATGTACAACCCCCCAACATGGGTAAGTCGTCACTCTTTCTCCCACTCCATTCATTCAGGCGTCCTTCGTCACAATTATTTACCTTGATACTTTTGAGCAGGAACTGAGGGGGGCCGTGGAAGGATTCAACAGCCCCTCCCCATAGCCAGAGGATTCCGGAAGGGCCTTCGATCCAGGACTTGAAGAAGATCCAGATATTACAGTGGAGCTTGTCAACGCGATATTTTATCAGGCCAGCTGCGATGGCACCTTGGTGGCTATTATCGCCGACTATCCCGGACTGCTACCTGCATCGCGTGTAAGCAAAGTTGAAACCTTATCCTCTAAAGAGGACTCCTTTATGATATCATGCCTTATGCATAAAATATTGTATTTTTTATAGAGACGACCATCGGAACGCAGCGCCGAGCCCCTTGGGGCTCGGCGGCAAAGGGCGTCCGGGTCAGGCAGGCTTAAGAGGAAGGCAGTTAGGGCCGAAACGCCATTACATAGGTATGGTAAAAACCTGCTCTCTGATTATTGTGTTTGAAATGTATCAGCGTCCTTTGTGTTCTGGCAGAAAGAGCAGTCGCCGGACTATATCCGGAGATCCTGCTGATCATGCCTCCACTAGTCGGATTCCAGAACCGGCTTTGAGAGAGGAGGCCAATGCAGGGCCGATGCCGAATTGTCCTCCGACAGAGGATGTGGATATGCTCTCCGCCACGAATTCCGAAGTAGAGAGTGCCATGAATCACCGGCGTCGACGGGCCGTACTTCGCAATAGCTGTTGGGGAACGTTGTAGAAAATAAAAAAAAATCTACGCTTCACCAAGATCAATCTATGGAGTCATCTAGCAACGAGATAGAGGAGAGCATCTACATACCCTTGTAGATCGTGCGGAAGCGTTCAAGAGAACGGGGTTGAGGGAGTCGTACTCGTCGTGATCCAAATCACCGATTATCCTAGTGCCGAACGGACGGCACCTCCGCGTTCAACACACGTACGGTTGGGGAAGACGTCTCCTCCTTCTTGATCCAACAAGGGGGAGGGAGAGGTTGATGGAGATCCAGCAGCACGACGGCGTGGTGGTGGAAGCATCGGCGATCTCGGCAGAGCTTCGCCAAGCTCTACGAGAGGGAGAGGTATTGCAGAGGGAGAGGGAGGCGCCAGAGACTTGGGTGTGGCTGCCCTCCCTCACCCCTCTTTATATAGGGGCCAGGGGGGCGCTGGCCCCCTAGAGATTGGATCTCAAGGGGGGCGGCGGCCAAGGGGGTGGCTTGCCCCCCAAGCCAAGTGGGGCGCCCCCAACCCTAGGGTTTCTAACCCTAGGCGCAGGGGGGCCAAGGGGGGCGCACCAGCCCACCTGGGGCTGGTTCCCCTTCCCACTTAAGCCCATGGAGCCCTTCGGGATAGGTGGCCCCACCGGGTGGACCCCCGGGACCCTTCTGGTGGTCCCGGTACAATACCGGTGACCCCCGAAACTTTCCCGATGGCCGAAACTGGACTTCCCATATATAATTCTTCACCTCCGGACCATTCCGGAACTCCTCGTGACGTCCGGGATCTCATCCTGGACTCTGAACAACTTTCGGGTTACCGCATACTAGTATCTCTACAACCCTAGCGTCACTGAACCTTAAGTGTGTAGACCCTACGGGTTTGGGAGACTTGCAGACATGACCGAGACGACTCTCCGGCCAATAACCAACAGCGGGATCTGGATACCCATGTTGCCTCCCACATGTTCCACGATGATCTCATCGAATGAACCATGATGTCGAGGATTCAAGTAATCCTGTATACAATTCCCTTTGTCAATCGGTACGTTACTTGCCCGAGATTCGATCATCGGTATCCTAATACCTCGTTCAATCTCGTTACCGGCAAGTCACTTTAATCGTGCCATAATGCATGATCCCGTGACCAACCGCTTAGTCACTTTGAGCTCATTATGATGATGCATTACCGAGTGGGCCTAGAGATACCTCTCTGTCATACGGAGTGACAAATCCCAGTCTCGTTCCGTGTCAACCCAACAGACACTTTCGGAGATACCTTTAGTATACCTTTATAGTCACCCAGTTACGTTGTGATGTTTGGTACAACCAAAGCACTCCTACGATATCCGGGAATTACACGATCTCATTGTCTAAGGAAATGATACTTGACATTGGAAAAGCTCTAGCAAACGAACTACACGATCTTGTGCTATGCTTAGGATTGGGTCTTGTCCATCACATAATTCTCCCAATGATGTGATCCCATTATCAATGACATCCAATGTCCATGGCCAGGAAACCGTGACCATCTATTCATAAACGAGCTAGTCAACTAGAGGCTCACTAGGGACATGTTGTGGTCTATGTATTCACACATGTATTACGATTTCCGGATAACACAATTATAGCATGAATAAAAGACAATTATCATGAACGAGGAAATATAATAATAACCATTTTATTATTGCCTCTAGGGCATATTTCCAACAGTCTCCCACTTGCACTAGAGTCAATAATCTAGTTACATTGTGATGAATCGAACACCCATAGAGCTCTGGTGTTGATCATGTTTTGCTCGCGGAAGAGGTTTACTCAACGGATCTGTGACATTCAGATCCGTATGCACTTTGCAAATATCTATGTCTCCATCTTGAACATTTTCACGAATGGAGTTGAAGCGACGCTTGATGTGCTTGGTCTTCTTGTGAAACCTGGGTTCCTTGGCAAGGGCAATAGCTCTAGTATTGTCACAGAAGAGTGTGATTGGCCCCGACGCATTGGGTATGACTCCTAGGTCGGTGATGAACTCCTTCACCCATATTGCTTCATGCGCTGCCTCCGAGGTTGCCATGTACTCCGCTTCACATGTAGATCCCGCCACCACGCTTTGCTTGCAACTGCACCAGCTTACTGCCCCACCATTCAAAATATACATGTATCCGGTTTGTGACTTAGAGTCATCCAGATCTGTGTCGAAGCTAGCGTCGACGTAACCCTTTACGACAAGCTCTTCGCCACTTCCATATATGAGAAACATATCCTTAGTCCTTTTCAGGTACTTCAGGATGTTCTTGACCGTTGTCCAGTGTTCCATGCCGGGATTACTTTGGTACCTTCCTACCAAACTTACGGCAAGATTTACATCAAGTCTGGTACACAGCATGGCGTACATGATAGACCCTATGGCTGAGGCATAGGGGACGACACTCATCTTTTCTCTATCTTCTGCCGTGGTCGGACATTGAGCCAAGCTCAATTTCACACCTTGCAACACAGGCAAGAACCCCTTCTTGGACTGATCCATATCGAACTTCTTCAATATCTTATCAAGGTATGTGCTTTCTGAAAGACCTATGAGGCGTCTCAATCTATCTCTATAGATCTTGATGCCTAATATGTAAGCAGCTTCTCCAAGGTCCTTCATTGAAAAACACATATTCAAGTAGGCCTTAATGCTATCCAATATTTCTATATCATTTCCCATCAAAAGTATGTCATCCACATATAATATGAGAAATGCTACAGAGCTCCCACTCACTTTCTTGTAAACGCAGGCTTCTCCATAAGTCTGCATAAACCCAAACGCTTTGATCATTTCATTAAAGCGAATGTTCCAACTCCAAGATGCTTGCACCAGCCCATAGATGGAGCGCTGGAGCTTGCATACCTTGTTAGCATTTTTAGGATCGACAAAACCCTCCGGCTGCATCATGTACAGCTCTTCCTTAAGATGACCGTCAAAGAATGCTGTTTTGACGTCCATTTGCCATATCTCATAATCATAGTATGCAGCAATTGCTAACATGATTCAGACGGATTTCAGCTTCGCTACGGAAGAGAAAGTCTCATCGTAGTCAACCCCTTGAACTTGTCGATAACCCTTAGCGACAAGTCAAGCTTTATAGATGGTAACATTACCATCCGCGTCCGTCTTCTTCTTAAAGATCCATTTGTTTTCTATCGCTCGCCGATCATCGGGCAAGTCTGTCAAAGTCCATACTTTGTTTTCATACATGGATCCTATCTCGGATTGCATGGCTTCAAGCCATTTGTTGGAATCTGAGCCTCCCACTGCTTCTTCATAGTTTGAAGGTTCACCGATGTCTAACAACATGATTTCCAGGACAAGGTTGCCATACCACTCCGGTGTGGAACGTGTCCTCGTGGACCTACGAAGTTCAGTAGTAACTTGATCCGAAGTACCTTGATCATCATCATTAGTTTCCTCTCTAGTCAATGCAGGCACCACAGGAACATCTTCTTGAGCTGCGCTACTTTCAAGAGGTAGTACTTTATCAAGTTCCACTTTGCTCCCACTTACTTCTTTCGAGAGAAACTCTTTCTCCAGAAAGGACCCGTTCTTGGCAACAAAGATCTTTCCTTCGGATTTGAGGTAGAAGGTATACCCAATGGTTTCCTTAGGGTATCCTATGAAGACGCATTTCTCCGACTTGGGTTCGAGCTTTTCAGGTTGAAGTTTCTTGACATAAGCATCGCATCCCCATACTTTTAGAAACTACAACTTAGGTTTCTCCCAAACCATAATTCATACGGTGTCGTCTCAACGGATTTAGACGGTGCCCTATTTAAAGTGAATGTAGCAGTCTCTAGAGCGTATCCCCAAAATGATAGCGGTAAATCGGTGAGTGACATCATAGATTGCATCATATCCAATAGAGTGCGATTACGACGTTTGGACACACTGTTACGCTGAGGTGTTCCAAGCGGCGTGAGTTGTGAAACGATTCCACATTTCCTAAAGTGTGTACCAAATTCGTGACTTAAATATTCTCCCCCACGATCTGATCGTAAGAACTTTATCTTTTGATCACGTTGATTCTCTACCTCATTCTGAAATTCCTTGAACTTTTCAAAGGTGTCAGACTTGTCTTTCATCAGGTAGACATACCCATATCTACTCAAGTCGTCAGTGAGAGTGAGAACATAATGATATCCTCCATGAGCCTCAATGCTCATTGGACTGCACACATCAGTATGTATGATTTCCAATAAGTTGGTTGCTCGCTCCGTTGTTCCGGAGAACGGAGTCTTAGTCATTTTGCCCATAAGGCATGGTTCGCACGTGTCAAATTATTCGTAATAAAGAGACTCCAAAAGTCCATCAGCATGGAGCTTCTTCATGCGTTTGACACATATGTGACCAAGGCGGCAGTGCCACAAGTATGTGGGACTATCGTTATCAACTTTACATCTTTTGGTATTCACATTATGAATATGTGTAACATCACGTTCGAGATTCATTAAGAATAAACCATTGACCAGCGGGGCATGACCATAAAACATATCTCTCATATGAATAGAACAACCATTGTTCTCGGATTTAAATGAGTAGCCATCTCGCATTAAATGAGATCCAGATACAATGTTCATGCTCAAAGCTGGCACTAAATAACAATTATTGAGGTTTAAAACTAATCTCGTAGGTAAATGTAGAGGTAGAGTGCCGACGGCGATCACATCGACCTTGGAACCATTCCCGACGCGCATCGTCACCTCGTCCTTCGCCAGTCTCCGCTTATTTCGTAGCTCCTGCTTTGAGTTACAAATATGAGCAACCGCACCGGTATCAAATACCCAGGAGCTACTACGAGTACTGGTAAGGTACACATCAATTACATGTATATCAATACCTTTGGTGTTGCCGGCCTTCTTGTCCGCTAAGTATTTGGGGCAGTTCCGCTTCCAGTGTCCCTTTCCCTTGCAATAAAAGCACTCAGTCTCAAGCTTGGGTCGATTCTTTTGCTTCTTCCCGACAGCTGGCTTACCGGGCGCGGCAACTCCCTTGCCATCCTTCTTGAATTTCTTCTTACCCTTGCCTTTCTTGAAACTAGTGGTTTTATTGACCATCAACACTTGATGTTCCTTTTTGATTTCCACCTCTGCTGATTTCAGCATTGAAAATACTTCAGGAATAGTTTTCACCATCCCCTGCATATTGTAGTTCATCACAAAGCTATTGAAGCTAGGTGGGAGCGACTGAAGGATTCTGTCAATGACCGCCTCGTCCGGGAGGTTAATCTCTAGTTGGGACAAGAGGTTGTGCAACCCCGACATTTTGAGTATGTGCTCACTGAAAGAACTATTTTCCTCCATCTTACAACTGTAGAACTTGTTGGAGACTTCATATCTCTCGACCCGGGCATGAGCTTGGAAAACCATTTTCAGCTCTTCGAACATCTCATATGCTCTGTGTTGCTCAAAATGCTTTTGGAGCCCCAGTTCTAAGCTGTAAAGCATGCCACACTGAACGAGGGAGTAATCATCAGCACGTGACTGCCAAGCATTCATAACGTCTTGGTTCTCTGGGATGGGTGCTTCACCTAGCGGTCCTTCTAGGACATATGCTTTCTTGGCAGCTATGAGGATAATCCTCAGGTTCCAGACCCAGTCCGAATAGTTGCTGCCATCATCTTTCTGCTTGGTTTTCTCTAGGAACGCGTTGAAGTTGAGGTTGACATGAGCATTGGCCATTTGATCTACAAGACATTTTGCAAAGGTTTTTAGACTAAGTTCATGATAATTAATTTCATCTAATCAAATTATTTAATGAACTCCCACTCAGATTAGACATCCCTCTAGTCATCTAAGTGATACATGATCCGACTCAACTAGACCGTGTCCGATCATCACGTGAGACGGACTAGTCATCATCGGTGAACATCTCCATGTTGATCGTATCTTCCATACGACTCATGTTCGACCTTTCGGTCTCTTCTGTTCCGAGGCCATGTCTGTACATGCTAGGCTTGTCAAGTCAACCTAAGTGTTTTGCATGTGTAAATCTGTCTTACACCCGTTGTATGTGAATGTTAGAATCTATCACACCCGATAACCACGTGGTGCTTCGAAACAACGAACTTTCGCAATGGCGCACAGTTAGGGGGAACACTTTCTTGAAATTATTATAAGGGATCATCTTATTTACTACCGTCGTACTAAGCAAATAAGAAGCAAAACATGATAAACATCACATGCAATCAAATAGTGACATGATATGGCCAATATTATATTGCTCCTTTGATCTCCATCTTCGGGGCGCCATGATCATCTTCGTCACCGGCATGACACCATGATCTCCATCATCGTGTCTTCATGAAGTTGTCACGCCAACGATTACTTCTACTTCTATGGCTAACGTGTTTAGCAATAAAGTAAAGTAATTTACCTGGCGTTATTCAATGACACGCAGGTCATACAAAAAATAAAGACAACTCCTATGTCTCCTGCTGGTTGACATACTCATTGACATGCAAGTCGTGATTCCTATTACAAGAACATGATCAACCTCATACATCACATATATCATTCATCACATCCTTTTGGCCATATCACATCACAAGGCATATGCTGCAAAAACAAGTTAGAAGTCCTCTAATTGTTGTTGCATGTTTTAACGTGGCTTCTATAGGTTTCTAGCAAGAACGTTTCTTACCTACGTAAAACCATAATGTGATATGCCAATTTCTATTTACCCTTCATAAGGACCCTTTTCATCGAATCCGCTCCAACTAAAGTGGGAGAGACAGACACCCGCTAGCCACCTTATGCAACTAGTGCATGTCAGTCGGTGGAACCTGTCTCACGTAAGCGTACGTGTATGGTCGATCCGGGCCGCTTCATCCCATGATGCCGCCGAAGCAAGATAAGACTAGTAGTGGCAACAAAATTGACAACATCTATGCCCACAACAAGTTTGTGTTCTACTCATGCATAGACACTATGCATAGACCTAGCTCATGATGCCACTGTTGGGGAACATTGCAAAAAATAAAAAAAAATTCTACGCTTCACCAAGATCAATCTATGGAGTCATCTAGCAACGAGATAGAGGAGTGCATCTACATACCCTTGTAGATCGTGCGGAAGTGTTCAAGAGAACGGGGTTGAGGGAGTCATACTTGTTGTGATCCAAATCACCGATGATCCTAGTGCCGAACGGACGGCACCTCCGCGTTCAACACACGTAAGGTTGGGGAAGACGTCTCCTCCTTCTTGATCCAGCAAGGGGGAGGGAGAGGTTGATGGAGATCCAGCAGCACGACGGTGTGGTGGTCAAAGCAGCTGCGATCTCGGCAGGGCTTCGCCAAGCTCTCCGAGAGGGAGAGGTGTTGCAGAGGGAGAGGAAGGCGCCAGAGACTTGGGTGCGGCTGCCCTCCCTCCCCCCTCTTTATATAGGGGCCAGGGGGCGCCGGCCCTCTAGAGATTGGATCTCAAGGGGGGGCGCCGGCCCCCTTTATAGTCACCCAGTTACGTTGTGACGTTTGGTACACCCAAAGCACTCCTACGATGTCCGGGAGTTAGACGATCTCATGGTCTAAGGAAATGATACTTGACATTGGAAAAGCTCTAGCAAACGAACTACACGATCTTGTGCTATGCTTTGGATTGGGTCTTGTCCATCACATCATTCTCCCAATGATGTGATCCCGTTATCAATGACATCCAATGTCCATGGTCAGGAAACTGTGACCATCTATTCATAAACGAGCTAGTCAACTAGAGGCTCACTTGGGACATGTTGTGGTCTATGTATTCACACATGTATTACGATTTCTGTATAACACAATTATAGCATGAATAAAAGACAATTGTCATGAACGAGGAAATATAATAATAACCATTTATTATTGCCTCTAGGTCATATTTCCAACAATAACATCTTCTCCGAAGAGGCATTTAATGCTTTCAATTCGGGAGACGCATACATCCGAGCTACTCAAGGCGGGCTCGCCCGAGCGATGGACCAGTATGCCAAAGATATACGGGTAAGAAATTTTGATAAGCATGTATAGTAGTAGCCCTTGAGACTTGAAACAGTTGGAACAACTATTTTAAGGATCATTTTATGCACAGGTCCTTGTAGATAAGAATACCCAATTGTCTCAAGAGCTGAGGAGTGCAAGACCCAGCTGAGGACTGCGGTTGCCAAACTAGAGGAATCCCAAAAGGCCTCCCCTGGTAACATTCGTGCAAGTTAGGCAGGAGAAGAACGATCTTCAAGATGCCAATGTCTGGCTGGGCATCGAATTAGGAGATGTTCGCGCTCAGCTGGCGGACTTCGTGAAGGAGAACAGAAGGCTTCGTCGCGGCATTTATGTAAGTGCCTAGACGAACTGTAGTACAGCTCGGCGAGGAAGCATATTGAAAGACTTTATATCTGTAGGTATGTTAACGGGCCGTCCTGAAGAGGAGATGCCCACGTCCACAGGTGATTTACTACAAGACCTCTCACAGCTGCACGAGCGAGCTCGGCAGGTGATGCAGGGTATTGCCTAGGCCTTGTGGCCATCCACTTCCCTACCGAAAGGCATGGGTGAGCTCATGGATATGCTCCAAGGAGCTCGGCGGCGTTTCCGATTGTGGAAGATGTCAGCCTGGCGACAAGGTGCAAGGGAAGCCTGGGCCATGGTGAAGACGCGCTACACCAAGCTTGACCCGAACCATATGGCCAAAGTCGGACTGGCGGGGCCAGATGGGCAAGAAATTCCCATGAGTCTGGTGTATGACCAGGTAGCATTAGCTGCAAAGTATTCCCAACAGGATTGCAAGCTAGATAGCCTATTGGATGGTATAGAGGAAGAATATAGTCTGTCCAAGTGACTATGTAATTCAATGGACATATGTAGTCCCTAGTCGGATTAAAGATCATTTGTCATGGCGGACCTTTTTGCTTCAGCCCCCGGATCCGACATTCTAGGGTGTATCCGAATACCCGCTCAGTTATGCAAAATCGGGGTATGCGTGGAAACCAGGCGTAGGGGTCATAAGTGCTTGAATAGACAAGTACCCAACTAGTTATGTTATATTACATGGGTAGTAAGAAACATCTTCCAGGGAGAATAGTTCTGTTAGGGGTTCCTTTCCCTGGGTACGCATGCCTCGATGTACATGTCCGGATTGCGAACAGAAACGCAAGATACAAAACTTCTGGGGATTCCCGTTTGTAATAAATGAAATAAACATCTTTTGTTCACCGACCAAATATTCCCTTAAGAACGCTAGCTTTCGGCTTCACCCAATCTGAGGTACACATCCGGCTGAACCGGCAGTAACAATCGCAGAGGTGCTCCCCTTATGCCCTATCCGAATTAATGGGAACGTAGGGCATAGACACAAGAGCCAGGCAACCCAGCATGGCCACATCTTAAGTCATATCGATGCATATAATGGTGAAGAAAAGGCACATATGGAAAAAACGCATATGTGATAGGCAAGAAGACATGAAAGTAATTATATTTAGCTTCCGTATAGGAAGCCCCCAGGTATGGTTTACACAAATATTGCGGAGTGATCCGAGCATCCGCATTGTATTGAGTACTTTGTGTGAAGAAAGAAAAAAGGGTGAGAAAGGAAAAAAAGAGGCGGAGGAGCATAATTAAAAGAGCGGGGGTAAGGAGACAAACTCTGAGTTCAGCACTAGGCGTAGAATCTCCGGAGTCTGGCCGCGTTCCATGGGTTCGGCTCGAGTCTATTATCGGATGCATTACGCAGGCGGTACGCTCCTCCGGTGATAACTTTATCAATAATGAAGGGACCCTCCCACTTAGGTTTGAGCTTGTCCTTCTTCTCCGGTAGGCGTAGAACGAGTTCGCCAATATTATAAGTTTTGGCCTGCACCTCTCTACTTTGATATCATCGAGCCTGCTGCTGATAGAATGCGGAACAGGCTTTGGCGACGTCGCGCTCCTCCTCCAGGGCATCTAAGTTGTCCTGCCGAGCTAACTTGTCTTTTTTCTCTTCGTACAGGCCCACGCGAGGTGAGTTGTGTATTATGTCGCAGGGTAGTACTGCTTCTGCGCTGTACACCATAAAAAATGGTGTGTATCCGGTGGTGCGATTCGGCGTGGTCCACAGCCCCCAGAGTACGGAGTCGAGCTCCTCGACCCAGTGCGTGTCTAATTCTGTCAAGGACCGCACTAGTCTGGGTTTGATGCCGCTCATAATGAGACCATTTGCACGTTCGAGCTGACCGTTTGTTTGGGGATGGTAGACGGGGGCGTAATCGAGCTTAATGCCCATGTTGCCGCACCAAGTTTTCACTTCATCGGCTATGAAGTTTGAGCCATTATCAGTGATGACACTGTGGGGGACGCAGTAACGGTGTACAACCCCTGATATGAAGTCTATCACTAGTCCGGATTCGGCCGTTTTAACTGGTTTGGCTTCTATCCATTTGGTGAATTTCTCCACCATGACCAATAAGTATTTTTTCTTATGGCTTCCCCCTTTAAGGGGTCCGACCATATCCAGCCTCCAGACCGCGAAGGGCCAAGTAATGGGGATTGTTTGGAGAGTGGTAGGGGGATATGGCTCTGATTGGCAAAAAGCTGGCAACCGACGCAGTGCTGGACAAGGTCTTGTGCGTCTGCTCGGGCTGTCGGCCAATAAAAACTTGTACGGAAGGCCTTGCTGACAAGTGCCCGAGCCGCAGCATGGTGCCCGCCGAGTCCGGCATGGATTTCAGCCAAGAGTTGCCGCCCTTCCTCTTCGGAGATGCATCTTTGGAGCACTCGAGTCGCACTTTTCTTATAGAGTTCTCCCTCATGGACTTTTTAGGCCTTGGAGCGCCGCACAATACAACGTGCTTCATTTTGGTCCTCGGGGAGCTCCTGCCTATTTAGGTAGGCCAAGAAAGGCTTGGTCCACGAGGCGATTACAACCATGATTTCGTGGGCCAAAGGTATTATTTCGGTGGAGGAGCCTCCGATTACATCAGATGGTTCGGAATCTGGGGTTGTATTCGGATCCGGGCAAGTGTTGCGGGACACCCCTTCCCATACCACAGATGGTTTGAACAGCTTTTCCAGGAATATGTTAGGTGGGACAGGGTCGCGTTTAGCGCTGATGCGGGCGAGGATATCCGCCGCTTGATTGTTTTCTCGAGCCACATGTTGGAATTCGAGCCCCTCGAACCGAGCTGACATTTTTAGGACGGCATTACGGTAGGCCGCCATTTTCGGATCCTTGGCATCAAAATCTCTGTTTATTTGTGATATTGCGAGGTTTGAATCCCCGCGCACCTCCAGGCGTTGAATGCCCATAGAGACTACCATCCAAAGACCATGCAACAGAGCCTCGTATTCGGCTACGTTGTTGGAGTCTGTGTATAATATTTGGAGTACGTATTGGACCATGTCTCCTGTGGGGGAAGTCAGGACTACACCCACTCCCAATCCGGCCAGCATTTTAGAGCCGTCGAAGTGCATGGTCCAGTTGGAGTACGCGTTGTACTCTTTAGGGAGTTCGGCTTCTGTCCATTCAGCGACAAAGTCGGCCAATAATTGCGACTTAATGGCCCGCCGTGGTTTGTATGTTATGTCGAAAAGAAGGAGCTCGATGGCCCATTTAGCAATCTGTCCCGTGGCATCGCGGTTGTTTATTATGTTGTTGAGTGGTACTTCAAAGGCCACCGTAATCGAACACTCTTGAAAGTATTGTCGTAGCTTCCAGGATGCCATGAAGACCGCGTACGCTATCTTTTGATAGTGTGGGTATCTGGATTTGCACGGAGTGAGGATATTGGACACATAATATACCGGCTTTTGGAGTGGGAACTTGTATCCGTCTGTTTCTTGTTCGACGACGAGCACTGCACTGACAACCTGAGGTGTCGTAGCTATGTATAGTAGCATGGGTTCGCCAATATTTGGCGCTGTCAGGACTGGATTACTGGCCAATAAGGTTTTTATTTCATCTAGTCCGGCCGCGGCTACATCCGTCCACACAAAGTGTTCGATGCGTCGAAGAAGGCGGTAAAGGGGTAGTGCCTTTTCTCCTAATCGGGAGATAAAGCTTGAGGTCGGTTGGGATAGCCAACTGCGACAGAGCTCAGATTTTTGTCGGATTTGCTTCAATTCCTCTATAGGAAACAATGAAGCCGAGCAACTTCCCGGAGGGTACACCGAAGACACATTTTTCCGGGTTTAGCTTGATGTTGTATGTTCGGAGGTTATCGAACGTAAGCCTCAGGTCAGCTATTAGGGTTTCGACGTGTCTTGTTTTTATGACCACGTCGTCCACATATGCCTCCACTATTTTGCCGATTTGCTTCTCCATGCATGTTTGAATCATGCATTGATAGGTTGCGCCGGCATTTTTAAGCCCGAAAGGCATAGTGTTGAAGGAGAAAGGGCCATATGGCGTTATGAAGGTCATTATGGATTGGTCGGACTCTGCCATCTTTATTTGATGGTATCCGGAGTATGCATCGAGGAAACATAGTGAATCATGGCATGCGGTGGCGTCGATGATTTGGTCGATGCGAGGGAGGGGAAGGGATCCTTGGGGCAAGCCTTGTTGAGGTCTTTGAAATCCACGCATAGGCGCCAGGATTTGTCCTTCTTTGGTACCATTACCAGGTTTGCCAGCCAATCCGGATGCTTGATATCTCTGATGAATCCGCCTCAAGTAGCTTGGCTAGCTCTTCTCCCATGGCTTGCCGTTTAGACTCGGAGAAGCGCCTAAAAGTCTGTTTGACTAGCTTGTATCCTTTCAGTATATTGAGGTTGTGTTCGTCCAGTCTGCGTGGGATGCCCGGCATGTCTGAAGGATGCCAGGCGAAAATGTCCCAATTCTCGCGTAGGAATTCTCGTAGTGCGGCATCCATTGTAGGCCTCAACTGTGTCCTGATGGAAGCTGTCTTCACGGGGTCCGTTGGATGGACCTGGAATTTGACTATCTCGTCTGTGGGTTTAAATGATGTGGACTTGGATCGTTTGTCGAGTATCACGTCGTCCCTATCCACTGTGGCGCGCAGCGTTGTTAGTTCCTCGGCCGCTAGGGCTTCGGATAATGCCTCCAGGGCTAATGGTGCAGTTTTATTTTCGGCGGAGTGCGACGTCTGGATCACTGGCTAGAGTGATGATTCCATTGGGTCCGGGCATTTTAAGCTTCATCTACCCATAATGGGGTGTAGCTTGAAAGCTTGTGAATGCGTCCCGCCCTAAAAGGGCGTGGTATCCGCTACTGAAAGGATCCACCTGGAATGTGATTTCTTCGGCCTGTAATTCTCTGGGGTGCCGAATACCACATCGAGTGTGATTTTTCCCGCACACTGTGCTTCCCGACTAGGGATGATTCCCCTGAAGGTTGTGTCTCTATGCTCAATGCGGCTTTTGTCAATTTCCATCTTGCTAAGTGTTTCTTCATTGATCAGGTTTATTCCACTTCCGCTGTCCATGAGTACTTTAGTGAGCCGAAAGTCGTCCACGATTGGGCTGAGGACCAAAGCGGCAGGTGCCCGGACTGTCTGGAATTGGGGTTCGTCACTGGCACTGAAAGTTATAGCGGTGTCATTCCACGGATTTATTTTTGCCATGTGGAAGATTTCAGCGAGATTTCGATGAGCTCGCTTGCGCCTATTATTTGAGGCGAAAGTCTTGAAGACTGTCAATACCGCATTTTTGTCTTCAGCGGGACGTTGTTCTGCTTTATTTACAAGAAGATCCTCGCCACTTTTTGCTACCTGCCGGAGTATCCAACATGCTCTAAGGCTATGCGTTGGCTTAGTATCCTGTGTGCTATGAATTTTGCATGGCCCATTGAGCCATTCTTCCAATACGGCTCCATGTCCTGGAGTGGTCTTTGGCTTTTTGGGAATTGGATCGGGTAACTTAGGAGAGTTTGCCCTTTTAGCTCGGAGGGAAGGTTTAGTGAGAGCCGGATTGTCCCAAAAGTCTGTTTGGGTTTTCCAGGTACTTTCCATCACATAGTACTTCTGTACTATGGCTGCTAAGTCGGCAAAGTGTACTATGTCACGGCAACTTATAGCATTAAGGATCCCTTTTCTCGTGCAACTTTTGCAAAAAAGTGAGATTGCGTCCTCCTCGCGATAGTCCTTGACCTTGTTTATCACAAGGAGGAATCTGGCCCAGTAGCGATGTACTGTCTCTTGAGGCTCTTGTCTGATATTGGAGAGATGGCCTAAGTCTGGGTGTATGGGCATAGTTAAATCTGAATTCTGATCCAATCTAGTGCCCAGGGGCAGAGGAGCTTCCGGGCTTGACAGCTCGGGCTCCGAGATGTTGCCCGATTTTTCCGAACCGTTACCTGATTCTAAGTTCGGGGTCTGGGTCGCGTCTTCCTGCGAACGGGTATCCGGCTCAGAGAGCTCGGTGATCCGGACATAGTTCATCCTCAGAATAGAGGGATGATCCATATGTGGATCTTCCACTACCGCTATCTCGTGGGTGACCGGCGGGGATTTAATATCCCTTTGGTTGGGTTTAAGCCCAATCCGGCCATATTCTGTAGCAACTCCCAGAGCGGCGATGCGATCCAAGAGCCCATTAAGGGAGGAGAGCTCCATTGGATCCATTTGTTCGGCGAGTTCCGCATTGACATGGAGGCTATTTGTGGTGACCCGAGAGGTCATTGTCGGCGCGGCAGCCGATCGGGCGGCCATGACGAAGCCACCTAGTCGGAGAGTTTGGCCTACAGCCAGCGCTCCCCCAGAGGTGATGTTGTCCTTGACAACGAGACGGGCCATCGAGCCTTGCAGCGACGACACAGAGGAACTCTCAATGAAAGCACCAAATGTCGGTGTCAAAACCGGTGGATCTCGGGTAGGGGGTCCTGATCTGTGCGACTAAGGCTAATGGTAACAGGAGGCAAGGGACACGATGTTTTACCCAGGTTCAGGACCTCTCGATGGAGGTAAAACCCTACTTCCTGCTTGATTGATCTTGATGATATGAGTATTACAAGAGTTATCTACCACGAGATCATAGAGGCTAAACCCTAGAACCTAGCCTATGATGATTATGATTGTCGCCCTAAGGACTAAACTCTCCCGTTTATATGGACAATGGAGGGGGCTAGGGTTTACACAGAGTCGGTTACAAAGAAGGAAATCTAATATCCGGATCGCCAAGATTGTCTTCCATGCAAAGGAGAGTCCCATCCGGACACGGTACGAAGTCTTGAGTCTTGTATCTTCACGGCCCAACAGTCCGGCCAAAGTATATAGTCCGGCTGTCCGGATACCCCCTGAGGGAGTCCTGGATTAGGGGGTGTCCGGATGGCCAGACTATAGCCTTTGGCCAGACTCCTGGACTATGAAGATACGAGATTGAAGAATTCATCCCGTGTCCGGATGGGACTTTCCTTGGCGTGGAAGGCAAGCTTGGCGATACGGATATGTAGATCTCCTACCATTGTAACCGACTCTGTGTAACCCTAACCCTCTTCGGTGCTTATATAAACCAGAGGGTTTTAGTTTGTAGGACGAACAACAATCATACCATAGGCTAGCTTCTAGGGTTTAGCCTCTCTGATCTCGTGGTAGATCTACTCTTGTACTACCCATATCATCAATATCAATCAAGTAGGAGTAGGGTTTTACCTCCATCGAGAGGGCCCGAACCTGGGTAAAAACATCGTGTCCCTTGTCTCCTATTACCATCCGCCTAGACGCACAGTTCGGGACCCCCTACCCGAGATCCACCGGTTTTGACACCGACATTGGTGGTTTCATTGAGAGTTCCTCTGTGTCGTCATCTTTAGGCCCGATGGCTCCTCCGATCATCAACAACGATGCGGTCCAGGGTGAGACTTTTCTCCCCGGACAGATCTTCGTATTCGGCGGCTTTGCACTACGGGCCAATTCGCTTGGCCCTCTGGAGCAGATTGAAAGCTACGCCCCTGGCCATCAGGTCAGATTTGGAAGTTCGAACTACACGGCTGACATCTGCGGAGAGTTGATCTTCGACGGGTTCGAGCCGCAGCCAAGTGCGCCGCACTGTCACGGTGGGCATGATCTAGCTCTGCCGCCAAACAATGCCCTGGAGGCCGCACCAGTGTCCGCTCCGACCCTTTGCTCCGAGCCGACGGTGCCGATCGAGGACGGGTGGCTAGACACCGCCTCGAGGGCTGCAATCTCTACGGCGATTGAGCCGAACACCATCCCTGTCCTTTGCAAGTCTCGTAACTCCAAGGTGCCGGACTCCTCTCCGAATTCCGAACCTTCCGCGCGCCTGTGAATCGAATCCGATCGGGTGCCGGTCATGGAATTCACCGCCGCGGACATCTTTTAGCACTCGACCTTTGGCGACATCCTGAATTCACTAAAGTCTCTCTCTTTATCAAGAGAGCCCTGGCCGGACTATGGTCAGGAAGGTTGGGATGCGGACGACCAAGAAATTCAAAGCCCACCCACCACCCACTTCGTAGCCACAATCGATGATTTAACCGACATGCTCGACTTCGACTCCGCAGACATCGACGGTATGGACGACGATGCAGGAGATGACCAAGAAGCAGCGCCTATAGGGCACTGGAAGGCCACCTCATCGTATGACATTTACATGGTGGACATACCAAAAGATGGGAATGGCGATGGAACAACGAAGGATGACCCCTCCAATCAACAGACTAAGCGCCGGCGTCAGCGGCGCCGCTCTAAATCCCGCCACAGCAAAAACGGTGATTCCGGCACGGGAGACAATAACACCCCGGACAGTGCCGAAAACAACCCCCTCCAGCAGGATTTAGTGCAGGAGGATGGAGAAGCCAGCCTTCATGAGAGAGCGGCAGGCAGAGAGGTAGAGGACGATAATTACATGCCTCCCTCCGAAGATGAGGCAAGCCTTGACGACAAAGAATTTGTCGTGCCTGAGGATCCCGTCGAACAAGAGCGTTTCAAATGCAGGCTCATGGCCACGGCAAGCAGCCTTAAGAAAAAGAAGCAACAACTTAGAGCTGACCAAGATTTGCTAGCCGACAGATGGACTGAAATCCTGGCGGCTGAAGAGTACGAACTCGAACGCCCCTCCAAGAGCTACCCAAAACGCAGGCTGCTACCCCGATTAGAGGAGGAAGCACCTAAACCTACATCACCAGCGCATACTATGGCCGACCGGCCACCTCTCGGCCGTGACAGAGAGGCCTCTCGGCCCACCACTCAAGCCGCACCCCGGCGCCGCTCAAAAAATACAAGGTGCGGGAAAATGTGCTAGACCTGCGCAAGGCAAACAAGATCGATCTACGGATCACGTGGGCGCCCCGCGATACGTGATGATAACCGTCACGCCGGATATGGCAATTCCGGCCAGGCCGAACACAGTAGACACAGCTCATTTGAGTTGTGTCGTAATATAGCCCAATACAGAGGCGCCGCACACCCACTATGCTTCATAGACGAAGTGATGGATCATCAAATCCCTAAGGGTTTCAAACCCGTAAACATTGAATCATATGATGGCACAATAGATCCTGCGGTCTGGATCGAGGACTATCTCCTTCATATCCACATGGCCCGCGGTGATGATCTACACGCCATCAAGCTTAAAGGACTAGCTCGGCATTGGCTTAACAGCGTGCCAGCGGAGTCAATTGGTTGCTGGGAAGACCTGGAAGCCGCATTCCTCGACAACTTCCAGGGCACCTATGTGCGACCACCACACGCCGATGACCTAAGCCACATAATTTAGCAGCCAGAGGAATCGTCCAGACAATTCTGGATATGGTTCCTAACCAAGAAAAATTAAATCGTCGACTGTCCGGATGCAGAGGCCCTCGCAGCCTTCAAACATAACATCCACGACGAGTGGCTCGCCCGGCACCTAGGACAGGAAAAGCCGAAATCCATGGCAGACCTCACAACACTCATGACCCGCTTCTGCGCGGGAGAGGACAACTGGCTAGCTCGTAGTAACAATATGACCAAGAGCCCTGGTAATTCAGATACCAAGGAAAGCATTGCAACAAGCACAAGCGCCGCATTAATGGCGATAATGCTGAAAATACGGCAGTCAATGCCGGAATCAGCGGCTCTAAACCCGGTCAGCGAAAAAATCCATTCAAAAGAAATAGTCTGGGCCCGTCCAATTCGGACCGAATACTCGACCGCTCGTGCCAGATACACGGCAACCCCGAAAACCAGCCAACCACACCAATAGGGATTGTTGGGTGTTCAAGCAGGCAGGCAAGTTAAATGCCGAAAACAATGACAAGGGGCTACATAGCGACGACGAGGAGGAGCCCCGGCCGCCGAACAATAGAGGACAGAAGGGCTTCCCCCCACAAGTGCGGACGGTGAACATGATATATGCAACCCACATACCCAAAAGGGAGAGGAAGCGTGCACTAAGGGACGTATATGCGACGGAGCCAGTCGCCCCAAAGTTCAATCCGTGGTCCTCCTGCCCGATCACTTTTGATTGAAGGGACCACCCCACTAGCATCCGCCACGGCGGATTCGCCGCATTGGTTCTAGACCCAATCATTGACGGATTTCACCTCACTAGAGTCCTGATGGATGGCGGCAGCAGCCTGAACCTGCTTTATCAGGATACAGTGTGCAAAATGGGCATAGACCCCTCAAGGATTAAACCCACAAAGACGACCTTTAAAGGCGTCATACCAGGTGTAGAGGCCAACTGTACAGGCTCAGTTACACTTGAAGTGGTCTTCGGATCCCCGGATAACTTCGGAAGCGAGGAGTTAATCTTCGACATAGTCCCGTTCCGCAGCGGCTATCACGCACTGCTCGGACGAACCGCATTTGCAAAGTTCAATGCGGTGCCGCACTATGCGTACCTCAAGTTCAAGATGCCAGGCCCTCGAGGAGTCATGACGGTCAATGGAAACACCGAACACTCTCTCTGAACGGAGGAGCATACGGCGGCTCTCGCGGCGGAAGTACAAAGCAGCCTCTCAAGGCAATTCTCGGGTCCGGCTATTAAACGTCTAGACACTGTCAAGCGCGCCCGGAGTAACCTACAACAAGACGGACTGGCACATTCCGAGCACGCGTAGCAATGCGGCCCCAACCCTAGCCCTCGCAAAATTGTGAAACCAGTACTACGCGTACATAATTACGCTCTGGAAATACCATGGGCATAGGGGGAGGGGCACGACCACGGCAGGCCCAGAATGCGGCTCAACTGCACCAGGGGCTCCCAATTGTGTCATTCTTCTTTTTTCTCTTACTTTCAGGACTCCTTTCTCAAGAAGCCCTGTCCGGCAGCAGAATTGCTAAACACACAATGCAACAGCCAGGGAAGCAGAAAGCTACGTCGAGTGTCCAGGTGGTCTCTATAACGAGCAGTATACTTGTTTTACATATCATCCCGCAGCTTGCTCCTGGAGGGCGACATGTCAAATAGTCCTGTCCCTTGCTTATCGCACTATTTGTATCGTTCTTCTTTTACCGCAGCTTTTTTGAATAAACAATGCATAGCTTTTGCCTATTATTGCATTCCTTTTTCTATCTATACATGTGCACTTATGACATGTTGCACCCGTGCGCTTTGGTACGGCCAAATACACCAGGGGCTTAAGTACCCCAAAATATGGTGTGATAAGTCTGAACACTTTCACAAGTGCGGCCCCCGAACTTATAGCATTATATGCATCGGCTCCGAATCATGTCTTGGGTCAATAGTTGGGTTTGCCTGGCTCCCATGTTTTGGTACCTTACGTTCCGTTATATCGGGTAAGGTAGCGCTGGGAGAACCACTGCGATTGTGCCCCGGTTGAGCTGGGTTAAGCACCTCAGTGGAGAAAGCTAAAACTGACCATCATGATAGGGCGAGAGCCGGTCGCTATTCGAGAGGTTTTCGAGTCCCTAAAGACTTATGGCGCTTAGAGCGAGGAGTCGGCTTTGTCCGACCCAGGCGTGGATAGCGCCCCAAACTCGGTCTTCCGAATACTAGGGGCTTCACCGAAATTTAAAATTATAGAATTCTATGGCTAAGTGAGAGTGTTCAAGCATTATAGTCCGGCTGCCTTGTTCGTTGCGTTGAGCGCCTCCCTCGAAGGACCCAAGGATGGGAAAAGGAGAGCTCAAGTTTATCCCGAACACCCCAGCACTCGTGGCATGGGGGCGGAAGCCGACGACTCGCCATCTCTCAAATTTAATAAACGGCCGCACAGAAGGTAATATTTTAAATGCACAAGCGTTTCTTAGCGCATATGAACAAGTTTTCAAGCGTACAGGATAACAAATGCGAGTTTACTCAAAAATTACATCTTTGGAGCATTCACCCGCTATAAGGTGGGAACCCTTCAGGACGCCATCATAATATATCTCAGGCTTGCGATACTCCCTGCCCGGTGGTGGAGCGTCCGTCACAAGCTTCTCAACGTCCATCTTGCCCCAGTGCACTTTAGCACGGGCAAGGGACCTACGGGCACCTTCGATACAGACGAAGTGCTTGATGACTTCAATCCATGGACATGCATCCACCAGCCACCTCACCTGCCCGAAGTAGCTGCCAGGCATGGCTTCCTTAGGCCATAGCCAGACTATGAGGCCCTTCATGGCCTGTTCGGCCACCTTATGGAGCTCGACCAGCTGCTTCAGCTGGTCTCTCAAGGCACCGGGTGTCCAGCCTCAGCATACTGAGACCAGAACACCTTCTCTATCGAGCTCCCCTCCTCGGCCCGGTAGAATGCGGCAGCATCAGACACACTGCGGGGCAGATCTGCGAATGCTCCTGGAGAGCTCTGGATTCGGGCTTCGGCCTTAGCGGCTTTGGCGCTCTCAAGAGCCGAGGCGAGCTCGGACTCTCGAGTCTTTGAGTCACGCTCCAAACTCTCGTGTTTTTCCACGAGAGCCTGGAGCTCTTGCCGCACCTCCGCCACCCGCGCCTCCTGCTTCTCTCGCTCGGTGCGCTCCGCGGTCGCATTGCTTTTGGCCTTGGACACCGCCTCCTTCAGGGCCGCCACCTCGTTCGTGGCCCCTGTGATTCTTATGGTATTCCTTTCATTTTTTGCAACCACATCTTTTATATACTTCCATAAGGTATTACTTACCTTCCTTGTCCTCGAGCTGCTTTTTGGCAAGGTCGAGCTTGTTCTCGGACCGCTCGAGGCTCTGCTTCAATACATTGACCTCCGCAGTCAGTGCGGCAGAGGTCAGCAGCGCAGCTTGCATTCCCCATATTGACATACTTATGTTAGACTCCTGCGTACATCTTTTTAGATCCTCAATTCGGCTTTTCTTTCCGAACACCAAACTGAGCATCAGGGGCTACTGTCTATGCGGTATTATTTTTACATATCTTAATACATACCTCAAAGCCTGTTAGAAGGCTGGCATAGGCTTCAGTCAGCCCGCTCTTGGCGGACTAAACTTTCTGGATCACCACACTCATAACAGTGCAGTGCTCCCCGTCGATGGAGGCACTGTTAAGCGCCTCCAGCAAATTATCCGGTGCCTCCGGTTGGACGGAGGTCACCGGTGTCGCAGTCTCGCCCTTCTTACGAAGGGGCTGCCTGCCGGGCTCCGGAACCACTGAAGGTTCCGGTGCGGAGTCCGGCCCAGGGCCGGACTCAGAACCCTTCGGGGGTTTGATCCCCCTTGCGCCCAAAGTCCGGGAGGTTGCCTTGTGGCACCTCCGGGACCTCCTCCTCCTGGCTGGGCCCCTTTTGGGACCCCACCTCAGTGTCATCCACAGCGCGAGGAGAGGAGACGGCCGGAAGTGAAGTGCTATTCACGTCCGACGATGCCAGGGAGCCGCTCGTTGAAGTGTCGAGACCGTCCTCGGGCGGGCTGCAGGGTTATGTTCGGCGTCAGGAGATTCCATATGATAGAAGAAACGCCATGAGTTATTCTGGTATCCAGACACTTACGATGTCGCCAGGGGCTTAGTCCTCGGTGGCCACTCCTCTTCGCCGTCGTCGGCATTGGTAGAGTAGTCCGGAGGGAGGGTCCTTCCCTTCTTGGACCCTTCGGCCTCCCCCGTTGGGGCAGCCCTCCTTTTCTTCTCTCCCCCCGCTGGGGGAGAGGCCTCTTTTTCCTCCTCCTCGTCTTCGCGGGAGGAGTCTACCTCGGAGTCACCGGACGATGAGTCCGACAACACCTGGCGCCAGGAGCTCCTTCGAGTTCCGGTGGCCTTCTTCTTGGCCTTCTTCTCCGGCACCACGTAAGGCGCCGGAACCAGCAACCCCGTTAATTTGGCGTCCGTTGGGTCTTCTGGCAAGGGAGCCGGACAGTTAACCTGCCCGTACGTCTTTTGCCAGGCCTGTCAAAGGTAAAGGGAGTTTAGATCCCGCATAGAGTCAAACTATGGAAAACAACTGTCCTGTAAAGGATAAAATAGCTTACCTCGCCGGCATGACGCTGTGAGCTGAATCCGCGATCTTCGGTAGTGGATGCAGGAGCGTCGGCGCCCTTGAACAGCACCTTTCAGGCATCTTCGTACGTAGTGTCGAAGAGCCTACTCAAGGTTTGGTGTTGTGCCGGATCAAACTCCCACAAGCTGAAGGCCCGCTGTTGGCACGGGAGGATCCGGCGGATGAGCATGACCTGGAATACGTTGACAAGCTTGAGCTTCTTGTTCACCAAGGTTTTGACGCAGGATTGGAGTCCGGTCAGCTCTTCCGAATCACCCCATGTTAGGCCCGTCTCTTTCCAAGAGGTGAGCCGTGTAGGGAAGCCAGATCGGAATTCGGGGGCCGCCACCCATTTAGGGTCACGCGGCTCGGTGATGTAGAACCACTCCGATTGCCACCCCTATATGGTCTCCATGAAGGAGCCCTCGAGCCATAGGACGTTGGGCATCTTTCCCACCATGGCACCTCCACACTCCACTTGGCGGCCGCCCACTACCTTCGGCTTGACATTGAAGGTCTTCAGCCATAAGCCGAAGTGGGGCTGGATGCAGACAAAGGCCTCGCACACGACGATGAACGCTGAGATGTTGATGATGAAATTCGGGGCCAGATCGTGGAAATCCAGGCCATAGTAGAACATGAGCTCCCGGACAAATGGGTGAAGTGGAAAACCTAGTCCGCGGAGGAAGTGGGTGAGGAACACCACCCTCTCATGGGGCCCGGGGGTGGGGATGAGCTGCCCCTTGTCCGGGAGCCGATGCACGATGTCGCTGGACAAGTATCCGGCCTTCCGCAGCCTCTTGATGTGCCCCTCCATGACGGAGGAGGCCATCCACTTGCCTCCCGCTCCGGACATGGCTGGGGAAGGTTGAGGCGAGATGTGCGGACTTGGGCGCTGGAGCTCGAGTGTGCGGAAATGGATAAGCAAAGGAGAAGAAGGCGTAGGTAAAAAGGTGGATCCTTATCCCCTTATATGGACGGACGAAACTATGCGTCCCCACCAGCCTCGTAAAACTCGCTTATCTCCCAAGCGTCGTAATCAATGGCGCGGTTGAGTTACCTGTAACGCCCCGGATTCGTTACGCCAGGTGTCCTCCAGTTATTCGTCATTGTTGCCATGTCGTTTGCTTGCGTGTTGCATTTTGCCATGTCATCATGTGCATCTCATTTTGCATTCGTGTTCGTTTCATGCATCCGAGCTTTTCCCCGTTGTCCGTTTTGCAATCCGGCACTCCTATGTCATCCGGTGTTCCCCTTTTGTCTTCTGTTGCGAGCGGGTATTAAACTTTCTCTGAATGGCCCGAGGTTTGCCAAGCGGCCTTGGTATAGCACCCGTAGACCGCCTCTCAAGTTTCGTGCCATTTGGAGGTCGTTTGATACTCCAACGGTTAACCGGGTAACCGCAAAAGCCCCTTTCTCTTTGCAGCCCAACACCCCTTCCAAAGTGTCCCAAAACCAAGCAAACTCCCCTCTATGCTCTCGATCGTTCGATCACGATCTCGTGGCCGAAAACCGCTCCTCATTTGGACTCTCCTAGCTCCCTCTACCTATAAATATGCCCTCCCCGTCCAAATTCGCGGTCCAAACCCTAGCCCCGGATCAGGCCGCCACGTCAGCGCTGCCGCCTCCCTCCTCCACTCACGTGCCGCCACGTCGCCTCCACCCTCTCCCGCACCCCGCCGCGGCCCGTTCGGTCCAGATCGGGCCCGCCCCGGGCCGATCCGGGCCCGCGCCGCCCGTCCCGCGCCGCCGCGCCGGGATCCGTCTCCCTCCCGGTCCCGCGCTGCCGGCGCCCTTCCGCCTCGGACCTCGCCGCCCGGTGCGTCCTCGCCGCCCGGTGCGTCGCTGCCGCCCTTCGCGGGCGCCGCCGCGTGCCCCGCCGCCGGCTGCCGCCTCCGTCCCAGCCGCCCGGTGGCCACGCCGTCGCCGCCGCCCAGCGGGCCCCTCCGCGGCGCCTCCAGCGACCCCGCCGCCATGCGCAGGCGCCGCCCGCGCCTCGCCTCGCCTCGCCGAGCTCCCCGGAGTCCGCGCGCCCCGGCCACCGCTTCCTCACCGGCGCCTCCCCGGTCTCATTTGGACTCTCCTAGCTCCCTCTACCTATAAATATGCCCTCCCCGTCCAAATTCGCGGTCCAAACCCTAGCCCCGCTCCCTCTCCGCCGCCGGACACGTCCGGATCAGGCCGCCACGTCAGCGCTGCCGCCTCCCTCCTCCACTCACACGCTGCCACGTCGCCTCCACCCTCTCCCGCACCCCGCCGCGGCCCATTCGGTCCAGATCGGGCTCGCCCCGGGCCGATCCGGGCCCGCGCCGCCCGTCCCACGCCGCCGCGCCAGGATCCCGCCGCCGCGCCACTCCGGCAGCTCGCTGCCGGCGCTCGTCTCCCTCCCGGTCCCGCGCTGCCAGCGCCCTGCCGCCTCAGACCTCGCCGCCCGGTGCGTCGCCGCCGCCCTTCGCGGGCGCCGCCGCGTGCCCCGCCGCCGGCTGCCGCCTCCGTCCCCGCCGCCCGGTGGCCACGTCGTCGCCGCCGCCCAGCGGGCCCCTCCGTGGCGCCTCCAGCGACCCCGCCGCCATGCGCAGGCGCCGCCCGCGCCTCGCCTCGCCTCGCCGAGCTCCGCCGGAGTCCGCGCGCCCCGGCCACCGCATCCTCGCCGGCGCCTCCCCGGCCTCCCCTCACTCCGGCCGCGCCTCCGACGACCTCCCTCCGCCCCGGCCACTCTCTTCTCCGGCGAGTCCGGCCGACCTCGGGACTCGCGCCCGAACCCTAGATCTGATCTGGAGGGATATATTTCTCTAAGTCCCGATTATATTTTACATTATCATGCCATGTTCATCGCATTGTATCTCTGCATCCGTAGGTCCGTTTTGTGCGTGTAATATGTAAAATTGTTCGACTCGGTGAGTACTTCATTTCATTCCATTCCCTCATTTTCATTTGAGCTCATCTTGATGCCCGAAATGCTGTTGGAAGAGTGCATGTTGATGTTAATCTGCTGAAACTGTTATAACTTGCTCATTTGTCATTTTTACAATGATTGATGTGTGCATCCTATGAGGTTGATGTCTACATGTGTTTTGATCTATGCCATGCCATCTTTCCAGGGGTGCATGCCATGTATTTTTGTGATCAATATGGTGACTAGCACAAGCATGCAAACTAGGCTTCATGATATTGCTGATTTTAGTCCCTATTCTGTTGTTATTTTGATGCCATGTAAACTTGATGCTACAGAGAGATCCATGCATAATTTGAGATACTTCAGTAAGGGTGTTTTGAATATATGGTTATTATCTATCCATTCATGCCCTGGTTTGCAATTATGGAGTAGTATAGCATGTCATTTTGGTGCTCTACTTTTGCTTCAAAATGTTTCCTGGCAGATTGGTTACTTGTTATTCAATTTGGCCAAGGTTGCTATAGTTGATCCTTGCATGCTATGGACTTGTTCTTGCCTTGGTTTGTTTCACAAACATGCCTTCTTGATGATGCTATGCTTATATTGTCATGCAATGACTTGTGAGTGAATCGAGGTTGTTAAGTAGTGTACTTGCTGTTGTTGTTTTGCTAGGATGAACCTGTTATTTCGTGATGCTATATAAACATGTTGCTACTAATCATTCTATGCATAATTTGGAGATGTTCTATAAACTTGTTTTGATCTAAATGTCATGCTTAGCTTCATAAACATGTTCACATTAAGTTCACTTGTTCCCATGTGTTTTGCTAGTGTTCCATGCACCCTATGACCTTGCACTTGCCATGCTTAGCTTCATAAACATGTCTTCTTACTGTTGGTTGCCTTGCCATGCCATGTATTGCTCTGTGGTGAGTGGTTCAAGCTCACCAACATGCCTACTTATTCTTTTTCCTGCCATGTATGAATCTGTCATATAACTTGCCATGTTTACATGGGTGCCATCTTATCTTCTGATCCTTTTTGGCTCATGGTCAGTAAGGGACATTTGATCTATGCTTTTAGTAGATTCATGCCATGCCTTTGTTTGCCATGATATATTCCTGTAACATGTTGTTTGATAGCTCTAAACATTGCAACCTGATGTTATTTCCTGATAAACCTGAAACTGTTATTATTTGCAATCTTTCCATGTCTTTTTGAGCATGATGTAGTGATTTCTGGAGATAGCTCAGTGTTCATGTTTTGTTATGCTTTACCTGTACTTTATGCCCATGCCTTTTGTTATTATGTTGGGGTGCTGTAGCATGTTGTTTTGATGCTTGCAATATGCCTAGTTGTTGTTTTGGACAGATTGTTGTTATGACTTGTATAGAGTGCATGTGTTGCACCGTTGCTCCGTTTTGAGTGTGCTCTATATGAAACTTGCTTGATTTTGCATGTAGTTTCATATTATCATGTTGCATCCTTGTTTTGGTGTGTTTTCTTGATGTTTGGGTGCATTTTGCATCAATGCCATGCTTAACTTGTTTTGCTTATATCTTCTAGGCCGTAGCTCCAAATCTAATGAACTTTATATGTAACTTGACCAGAATCTCGTGTAGATCATCTTGGTGCATCTTAACTTGCTGTTTAACAACTTGAACATAATGTTTATTCAGATCTGGACCAATTTCGAAATTTGCATATGAGGACTTACCGGATTTGTTATATGTTGTTCCCGGCCTCATTTAAACTTGCCTTGATGTGTTGTTCTTGTTTGCATCATCTCTTGCCATGAGTAGCTTCATGTAGCTTGGTCATGCATCATGCTTGTTGTGCATCATGTCTTGTTCATGTGTGGTGTGTTTACCATGTTGTGTGCTTCTTCCCGATAGTTCCCGTTTCGTTGCGGTCGTGAGGATTCGTTCGTCTATGCTTGGTTCGTCTTCATGGCTTCATCCGTTCGTCTTCTTCATGGATTCGTTCTTATTCCTTGCAGGATTTCAGGCAAGATGACCGCTACCCTGGATCTCACTACTATCATTGCTATGCTAGTTGCTTCGTTCTATCGCTATGCTGCGCTACCTATTACCTGTTTATCAAGCCATCCCATATTGCCATGAACCTCTAACCTTTGACACCTTCCTATGCAAACCATTGTTTGGCTATGTTACCACTTTTGCTCAGCCCCTCTTATAGCGTTGCTAGTTGCAGGTGAAGTTGAAGATTTCTCCATGGTGGACAGGGTTATGTTCGGATATCACAATATCTCTGATATTATTAATGCATCTATATATTTGGTAAAGGGTGGAAGGCTCGGCCTTATGCCTGGTGTTTTGTTCCACTCTTGCCGCCCTAGTTTCCGTCATACCAGTGTTATGTTCCCGGATTTTGCGTTCCTTACGTGGTCGGGTGATTTATGGGACCCCCCTGACAGTTCGCTTTGAATAAAACTTGTCCAGCAAGGCCAAACCTTGGTTTTACCATTTGCCTCACCACCACCTACTTTTCCCTTGGGAGTCGCTCTCTCGAGGGTCATCTTTATTTTAGCCCCCCCCCCCCGGGCCAATGCTTGTCTAAGTGTTGGTCCAAACCGAGCGATGTCCGGTGCCCCCTGGGCAACCAGGGTCTATGCCAACCCGATGTCTGGCTCATCCGGTGTGCCCTGAGAACGAGATATGTGCAGCTCCTATCGGGATTTGTCGGCACAGCGGGAGGTCTTGCTGGTCTTGTTTTACCATTGTCAAAATGTCTTGTAAACCGGGATTCCGAGACTGATTGGGTCTTCCTGGGAGAAGGTCTATTCCTTCGTTGATCGCGAGAGCTTGTCATGGGCTAAGTTGGGACACCCCTGCAGGGTTTAAACTTTCGAGAGCCGTGCCCGCGGTTATGTGGCAGATGGGAATTTGTTAATGTCCGGTTATAGATAACTTGACACCAGATCCGAATTAAAATGCAGCAACCGAGTGTGTAGCCGTGATGGTCTCTTCTCGGCGGAGTCCGGGAAGTGAACACGGTTTCTGTGTTATGATTGACATAAGTAGGAGTTCAGGATCACCTCTTGATCATTGTTAGTTGACGACCGTTCCGCTTGCTCTCTTCTCGCTCTTATTTGCGTTGGTTAGCCACCATACATGTTAAGTCGCTGCGGCAACCTCACCACTTTACCCCTTCCTTTCCCATTAAGCTTTGCTAGTCTTGATACCCATGGTAATGGGATTGCTGAGTCCTCGTGGCTCACAGATTACTACAACAACAGTTGCAGGTACAGGCTATGCGATGATCTTGACGTGAGAGCGATGTTTGCTTGTCTTGGAGTTCTTCTTCTGCTTCTTCTTCGATCAGGGGATAGGTTCCAGGTCGGCAGCCTGGGCTAGCAGGGTGGATGTCGTTTGAGTTTCTGTTTGTGTTTCATCCATAGTCGGATGGTGCTCTGATGTATTGTTAGGTTGTATTCATGTGGCATTGTATGTATTGGATGTATCCCCACTATTATGTAATGTTGATGTAATGATATCCACCTTGCAAAAGCGTCTTCAAGATGCGCTTCTATCCTTGGTGGGACCTTCGAGTTCCTTTAGGATAGGGTCGCATCTTGGGCGTGACATTACCCACGCCCGTATTGATGAGAATCCCAGAATAAGGGGACACGATCTCTGCTTTGACAAGACGTGCCAAGGAAACCGCCTCGCTAAATGCACTGAGGTGGAACAGTAAAAACGATTCGAATAAAGGCTTGGCCGTAGTGTGGTGTCACACCATGGAATACGTCAGCAGATTGAATTTGTGTAAATATTATTCTCTCTACGGTGGTATGTGGAACTTATTTTGCAGATCCAGACACTATCCTTGTGTTCAAAATCTTCTATGAAGTATTCGGAGGAGGAACCTGCCTTGCAATGCCGAAGACAATATGCGCGCCGGACTCATCGTCATTGAAGCCTGGTTCAGGGGCTACTGAGGGAGTCCTGGATTAGGGGGTGTCCGGATGGCCGGACTATAGCCTTTGGCCGGACTCCTGGACCATGAAGATACAATATTGAAGACTTCGTCCCGTGTCCGGATGGGACTTTCCTTGGTGTGGAAGGCAAGCTTGGCGATACGGATATGTAGATCTCCTACCATTGTAACCACTCTATGTAACCCTAACCCTCTTCGGTGCTTATATAAACCAGAGGGTTTTAGTCCGTAGGACGAACAACAATCATACCATAGGCTAGCTTCTAGGGTTTAGCCTCTCTGATCTCGTGGTAGATCTACTCTTGTACTACCCATATCATCAATATAAATCAAGTAGGAGTAGGGTTTTACCTCCATCCAGAGGGCCCGAACCTGGGTAAAAACATCGTGTCCCTTGTCTCCTGTTACCATCCGCCTAGACGCACAGTTCGAGACCCCCTACCCGAGATCCGCCGGTTTTGACGCCGACACCCCCTAATCCAGGACTCCCTCAGTCATTGCAAGGGAAGCTAATGTACATCCAGCGCTTCATCCCCAACCTCTCCGGACGCATCCAACCCTTCTCGAGCCTCATGATGAAAGGAGCTCCGTTCGTGTGGGATGAAGGATGCCAACGCGGATTTGATGAAATCAAAAGGTACCTCGTTAATCCACCTGTTCTAGCAGCTCCTGTGAAGGGGCGCCCACTCATTCTATAAAATGCAGCACATCCTACTTTGACAGGCGCTTTGTTTACCCAAAACAATGATGAGGGGAAGGAGGTGGCATGTTATTACTTGAGCCGCACCATGGTGGGGGCTGAGCAAACTACTCTTGTATAGAGAAGTTGTGCTTGGCCCTAATCTTTGCTTTGAAGAAGCTCAGGCACTACACGTTGACGCTTGAAGTCCAGCTCGTCGCAAGGGCGGACCCTCGTGAGGTACGTTCTAAGTTAGCCCGCACTTATGGGGCGACTTGGAAAATGGGCACTCGTCATGATGGAGTTCGACATCAACATTGTGCCTCAAAAGGTAATCAAGGGTCAAGCCTTGGAGGAATTTCTCGTAGCGCACCCAATTCCAGACGACTCCCCTCTTATCACGGACCTTCCTAACGAAGAGGTATTAACCATCAACCTCCATGCGTCATGGGAGATCTACTTTGACGGTGCCTCCCGCATGGACGCTGACCCCGATGGTACCCCAAGATGAAGAGCCGGTGCAGGTTTGGTGTTCAAGACGCCACAAGGAGGGGTGATGTATCACTCATTCTCCCTCAAGGAAGAATTGTCCAAACGAAACAGATTACGAGGCGCTCGTCTTCGGCCTCCTCTTGGCGCTCTCCATGGAGGTTCATTCCTTGCGGGCTTATCGAGACTCTCAACTCATCATCCATCAAGTCAACAACATCTATGAAGTTCGCAAGCCTGAACTGGTGTCGTACTATTCCGTGTCCCAGAATCTAATGGGAAAATTTCAACATGTTGAAGTGTTTCATGTCCCACGAAGTAGGAATGCACCTGCTGATGCCTTGGTGAAACTAGCAGTGGTGTTGGTGCTTCCAGATAATAAAACAATGCAGGTGAACGTGGAAGAAAGGTGACTACTCCTGGCTATCTTGGAGCTCATCCCGGCAGAGTACGAAGTCAATACCGTCATGATGAATGCTGTAGAGGAGGGCGAGTGGCTGCAACCCTTGCTCGACTAGTTCAAGTATGGGAGCCTCCCCGACGACCCTGTCTCGAGGCGCCAACTACAACGATGACTCACTTTCTATTTTTCTGAAGCAAGTGTCCTATATAGGTGTTCACATGGACAGGAGGGCCTACTTCGATGCGTCAACCGAAGTGAAGCCGATAAGATCCAGCAGGAGATGCACCATGGAGTTTGTGGTAGGCACCAAGGAGGAGCTAAAATGTATCATAGTATATGTCTAGCAGGATACTACTGGCCCGACATTATGGCGGACTGCCTTCGGGTGGCCAAATCATGCCACAATTGCCAAGTACATGGCGATTTCAAGGACCAACCGCCAGCCCCTCTTCACCCTACCATTCCCTCTTAGCCACTCGATGCTTAGGGAATCGACTTCATCGGCCCTATTGACCATCCATCTTCTAGGGGGCATCGCTTCATCCTTGCTGCGACGTACTACCTCTCAAAGTGGGCGGAAGCTTTTCCTCTACGGGGGGTGAAGAGTGACAACGTCATCAACTTCCTAGAGTGAAACATCATGTATCGCTTTGGGAGACCCCATCGGATCACCTCTGACAACGGCAAGGCCTTCAAGTCCAACAAGATGAAATGACCCACGATAAATAGGTACAACTACGGTTTAAGGAGCTCGACGCTCTTGAAGAGGGGCGACTTCATGCCCTACAGAACCTGGAGCTTCACCGCCATAATATGGTGAGAGCTTACGACAAGCTCGTCAAGAAACACATCTTTCGAAAAGGCAAGTTTGTCCTTGTGCTCAGGCGGCCCATCATCGTGACGCACAAGACGAAGGGCAAGTTCGAGCAAAAGTGGGAAGGGCCATATGTCATCGAGCAAGTCTACGACGGGGGAGCATACCAGCACATCGATTCCCAGGGAGTCCGTCCTATGCCCCCAATCGATGGAAGGTTTCCAAAAAAATATTTTTCTCAAAATTTTGCCTCTTTTGTTGCCTTTTGGTTTTTCATTGGGGAAACTTTTTCTGTGGGCTATTGGATCCATGATGCATTCTGCTTAGCGTTTCATGGATATATCTAATTTTCCCCAATTTTTACGAACTAAGTCCAACAAAAAATGGCTTCCCCCTATCGCACTATGTTGTTGATTGAAGTTTTGGCTATCCTAGACTTGTTGGAGGGCGGCACAATGTCTCGATTTGCAGGTGGAGCGGCTCCTGACACCCACAATGCACGACACATACCAGGTGTATGCTACCGGAGACAGTTGATAACCCGCAAGTATAAGGTATAGTTGTAGCCTCTTTCGATAAGTAAGAGTGTAGAACCCAACGAGGATCTAAAGGTAGAACAAATACTCTCTCAAGTCCTATCAGCCACTGATACGACTCTACGCACGCTTGACATTCGCTTTACCTAGAGCAAGTATGAAACTAGAAGTACTTTGTAGGTGTTGTTGGATAGGTTTGCAAGATAATAAAGAACACGTAAATAAAAGGTAGGGGCTGTTAAGATAAAGAAGCAATAAAGTAAATATAGCAAGTGTGAAATGTGGTGGTAGGAGTTGTGAAATTGTCCCTAAGCAATTGACTACTTTACTAGACCGGTAATCACTATCGCAATTCTATTTGAGGGAGAGGCATAAACATACTTTCTCTACTTGGATCATATGCAATTATGATTGGAACACTAGCAAGAATCCGCAACTACTAAAGATTCATTAAGGTAAAACCCAACCATAGCATTAAAGCATCAAGTCCCCTTTATCCCATACGCAAAAAACCTACTTACTCAGGTCTGTGCTTCTACCACTCACGCCACCCACCATAAGCAAATCATAAACATATTGCAAACCCTACAACGGGAATCCCTCATGCTTGCGTGACACGGAGGGCAAAATAGGACAGCACCAATAATAAAACATGCAACTCAAACTAATAATAGCAATTCATCAATCACCGGTAGGACAACGAAAATCTACTCACACATCATAGGATGGCAACACATCATTGGATAATAATATGAAGCATAAAGCACCATGTTCAAGTAGAGGGTACAGCGGGTTGCGGGAGAGTGGACCGCTGAATATAGAAGGGGGAAGGTGATGGAGATGTTGGTGAAGATGGCAGAGGTGTTGGTGAAGATCGCGGTGATGATGATGGCCCCCGGCGGCGTTCCAGCGCCACCGGAAGCAAGGGGGGGATATCCCCCCTTCTTATTCTTCTTCTTCCTTGACCTTCTCCCTAGATGGGAGAAGGGTTTCCCCTCTGGTCCTTGGCTCCTATGGCTTGGGAGGGGCGAGAGCCCCTCCGAGATTGGATCTATCTCTCTGTTTCTGCGTTCCCAGATTCTGCCCCTTCACCGTTTCTTTTATATCCGGAGAACCGTAACCCCGATGGGGGTGAATCTTTCGCCCAGATGTTTCTCATAAAATTAGCTTTCTTACGGCAAAAGAAGTGCGTCAACCGCCTTACGGGTGGCCTAGGAGAGTGCCAGGCGCGCCCAGGGGGGAGGGTGCGTCCCCTATCTCCTGGCCACCTCGGGCACCGTTTTCGCGTTGATTCTTCCTCCGGAAAATCCCAAATATTCCAAAATAGTTCTCCGTATGTTTTTATCCCGTTTGGCTTCCGTTTGATATTGGGTTTCTGCGAAACATAAAACATGCAACAAACATGTGCACTGGATCAATATGTTAGTCCCAAAAATAGTATAAAAGGTTGCCAATAGTATATGAAGGTTGAAGAATATTGGCATGGAACAATCAAAAATTATAGACACGATGGAGACATATCAACATCCCCAAGCTTAATTCTTGCTCGTCCTCGAGTAGTTAAATGATAAAAAAGATAATTTTTGATGTGGAATGCTGCCTTGCATCATCTTGATCATAAGTCTAATCATGGCATGAATATTAAGACACAAGTGATTCAAAGCAATAGTCTATCATTTGACATAAAAATGATAATACTTCGAGCGTACTAATAAAGCAATCATGTCTTTTCAAAACAACAAGGCCAAAGAAAGCTTATCCCTACAAAATCATATAGTTTGGCCATGCTTCATTTTTGTCACACAAAATGCTCCCATCATGCACAACCCCGATGACAAGACGAGCAATTGGTTCATACATTTTAACGCACTTCAGCTTTTTCAACCCTCACGCAATACATGAGCGCAAGCCATGGATATAGCACTATAGGTGGAATAGAATATGATGGTGGAGGTTTATGTGGAGAAGACAAAAAAGGGAGAAAGTCTCACATCGACGTGGCTAATCAACGGGCTATGGAGATGCCCATCAATTGATGTCAATGCGAGGAGTAGGGATTGCCATGCAATGGATGCACTAAGAGCTATAAGTGTATGAAAGCTCCACAAAAGAAACTAAGTGGGTGTGCATCCAACTTGCTTGCTCATGAAGACCTAGGGCATTTGAGGAAGCCCATCATTGGAATATACAAGCCAATTTCTATAATGAAAATTCCCACTAGTATATGAAAGTGATAACATAGGAGACTCTCTATATGAAGAACATGGTGCTACTCTGAAGCACAAGTGTGGAAAAAGGATAGTAACATTGCCCCTTTTCTTTTTTTGGTGGGCTTCTTTGGCCCCCTTTTTTTATTTAGGCTTCTTTGGCCTTTCCTTTTTTTCTTTTTTTTTTCTTTTTTTCATGGGGCAATGCTCTACAATGATGATTATCACACTTTTATTTACTTACAACTCAATATTACAACTCGATACTAGAACAAATATATGACTCTGTATGAATGCTTCCGGTGGTGTACCGGAATGTGCAATGATCTAGCGTAGCAATTACGTCAAAAAATGGACAAGCCATGAAAACATCATGCTAGCTATCTTACGATCATGCAAAGCAATATGACAATGAATGCTCAAGTCATGAATATAATGATGATGGAAGTTGCATGGCAATATATCTCGGAATAGCTATGGAAATGCCATGATAGGTAGGTATGGTGGCTATTTTGAGGAAGATATAAGGAGGTTTATGTGTGATAGAGCGTATCGTATCACGGGGTTTGGATGCACCAGCGAAGTTTGCACCAACTCTCGAGGTGAGAAAGGGCAATGCACGGTACCGAAGAGGCTAGCAATGATGGAAAGGTAAAAGTGCGTATAATCCATGGACTCACATTAGTCATAAAGAACTCATGTACTTATTGCAAAAGTTTATTAGCCCTCGAAGCAAAGTACTACTACGCATGCCCCTAGGGGGATAGATTGGTAGGAAAAGACCATCGCTCGTCCCCAACTGCCACTCATAAGGAAGACAATCAAAGAAACACCCCATGCTTCAAATTTGTCACACAACGGTTACCATACGTGCATGCTAAGGGACTTGCAAACCTCAACACAAGTGTCTCTACAATCCACAACCACCCATTAGCATGACTCTAATATCACCATCTTTATATCGCAAAACTATTGCAAGGAATCAAACATATCATATTCAGCGATCTACAAGTTTATGTAGGATTTTATGACTAACCATGTGAATGACCAACTCCTGTCATCTCTCTAAATTGATATAAGTGAAGCAAGAGAGTTTAATTCTTTCTACAAAAGATATGGCCACGCTCTAACAAATATAAGTGAAGCAAAAGAGCATTCTACAAATGGCGGTTTTCTATGTAAAGAGAAACAGGCAATCCAAACTTCATAAGATATAAGTGAAACACATGAAGCATTCTATAAAGCCATACTCAAAAGATATAAGTGACGTGCAATGAGAATTCTATAAAACAACCATGGACTATCTCATACCAGCATGGTGCATAAAGAAAAAGTGAAAACTAAATGCAAAAGACACTCCAAGACTTGCACATATCGCATGAACGAAACGAATACGAAAACATACTGATACTTGTTGAAGAAAGAGGGGATGCCTTCCGGGGCATCCACAAGCTTAGACACTTGAGTCTCCTTGAATATCTACTTGGGTTGCCTTGGGAATCCCCAAGCTTGAGCTCTTGCCTCTCTTCCTTTTCCTCATATCGAGACATCCTCGATTAGACACTTCATCCACAAAAAACTCGGTAAGATCCGTTAGTATAATAAAGCAAATCACTACTCTAAGTACTGTAGCAAACCAATTAATATTTTATTTTTGCATTGTGTCTACTGTAATATAACTTTTTGGCTTAAATCCACTGATATAAATTGATAGATTCATCAAAATAAGCAAACTATGCATCAAAAACAGAATCAGTCAAAAACAGAACAGTCTGTAGCAATATGAACATTCACCATACTTGTGGTACACCAACAATCCTACCCAAATTATGAAAAATAAACAAGTTATGCATAAAGACAGTGCAAAAGGAATCAGAACCATTTGACGTTCCAGTTAAAAATGTAAAATCGCGCACTACAGCCAAAGTTTCTGTCCTGCACCGTACAAACCAACAAGCATTGTAAACATCCTAAAGGCAAACCTTGGCACATTATTTTTATAATACAATGGAATTGTACAAGGGATAATTATTTTTTATGAAAAGTTTCTGTAATTAAGATTCACAAAGTTTCCGTGAGCATGAACAAAGTACAAGGCTAGCTCCCACTTCAACAATGCTTGTCTTTCTCACTTTCACCTTCCTTTTTGAAAAGTTTTTAGGTTCCCCTCTTTATTTTTTTGTTTTTAGACTATATAGAAGCACTCAACAGAAATAAATGACTCTCTAGAACTTCCGGGTTGTCTCCCTGGCAGCGCTTTCTTTAAAGCCATTAAGCTAGGCATTTAGTGCTCAAGTAACGAATCCACCCGGATCCCAAGGTATATCAAAGCCAATTTTAATTAACAATGATTTGTAATTTAGTAGTCAGCACAAAGTAACATATATCATGCAACAACGAAGTCTAACTCTCTTCCTATGCATCGGCATGTCATAAAAGAACAATTCATGCACACATAGTAAAGGCCAATGCATAGTATAAGCAGATTCTTGCAATTCTATCGTGTTGGAAACATAAAGAGGCGGAGATGTAGTTCCTCTCTCATAATAATTGCAAGTGGGAGCAGCAAGCACATGCATATTATATCTATCAAAATAATCATGTGCAATGATAAAAGGCAACTCATCAATATAATCCTTAATAAGCACAAACTTCTCCGATATAGTGTAGTCGGGAAAATTCAAAAAGATAATAGGACTATCTTGTGTGGGTGCAATAGCAACAATTTCATGTTTAAAATAAGTAACTATAGCAAGTTCATCTCCATAAGCATAATTCATATTGGCATCTTGGCCACAAGCATAGCAAGCATCATCAAAAAGGGATATTTCAAGAGAATCAATGAGATCATAGAAATCATCATAGCAATCATCCTTCGGTAAGCACGAAGGGGAAATAAACAATGTATGAGTTTAAGAGTTACTCTCATTAGAAGGTGGGCACGGGTGATCACTCCGCTCTTCCTCCTTTTGTTCTTCGCTCTCCTCATCATCTTTTTCATCCAATGAGCTCACAGTTTCATCAATTTCTTCTTCCATAGCTTCCATAAATATTAGTCTCTTCTTGGACAGCGGAGACTTTCTCAATAAATGCATCAATATTGTAATTGTATACATAATTGTCATAGCACTATTTCAATATAGCAAAATTTTCAGGCCTATAAACATCATCATCTAAAGGTTCATACTTTTCAAACAAAGATTCAATTTCATAAGCAGCTTTAAAAGCAACAAATTCTTCAATTCGTTCAATATCAAAATAATCATATATACCTTTAGCATAAGAAGCTAAGGTTTCATTATCATTAAATTTGCATGAAAAGGGAAGGTGTGGAGCCTTCATCCTAGAGCAACAATTATAATCATATCTCAAGCATAGATCCCGAGCATACCAACGCAACATATTAATTTGATCCCATAATAGTTTCGCTTTTTGTGTCAAGCGATAATCCCTAAAGTATTCACGTTGATCCAACGTTACTCCCATAACATAGTTGAATGGGGTTTTCTCAGGATTATTAAAGTAGTACATAATATCTTTCACATGACGATCATCGAGGCTTTTAGGAGGTTCCCCATCTCCGTGAGCAGCAAGTACACCTAATTTTTTGCGTATTTCGTGTTCCATATCCATAACTAAAGATAAAGAACAACTTAGAACAGCAAATAAAAATTACTTAGTGAGAAATCAAACAAGCACACACGAGAATATTCACCCCACGCTATGAATCCCCGGCAACGGCGCCAGAAAAAGGTCTTGATAACTCGCAAGTATACGGGATAGTTGTAGCCTCTTTCGATAAGTAAGAGTGTCGAACCCAACAAGGAGCTAAAGGTAGAACAAATATTTTCTCAACTCCTATCGGCTACTGATACGACTCTACGCACGCTTGACGTTCGCTTTACCTAGAACAAGTATGAAACTAGAAGTACTTTGTCGGTGTTGTTGCATAGGTTTGCAAGATAATAAAGAACACATAAATAAAAGGTAGTGGCTGTTAAGATAAAGAAGCAATAAAGTAAATATAGCGAGTGTGGAAAGGTGGTGGTAGGAGTTGTGAAATTGTCCCTAAGCAATTGACTACTTTACTAGACCGGTAATCACTATTGCAATTCTATTTGAGGGAGAGGCATAAGCTAATATACTTTCTCTACTTGGATCATATTCACTTATGATTGGAACTCTAGCAAGCATCCGCAACTACTAAAGATTCATTAAGGTAAAACCCAACCATAGCATTAAAGCATCAAGTCCCCTTTATCCCATACGCAAACAACCTACTTACTCGGGTATGTGCTTCTGTCACTCACGCCGCCCACCATAAGCAAATCATAAACATATTGCAAACCCTGCAGCAGGAATCCCTCACGCTTGCGCGACACGGAGGGCACAATAGGACAGCACCAATAATAAAACATGCAACTCAAACCAATCGTAGCAATTCATCAATCACCGATAGGACAACGAAACTCTACTCAGACATCATAGGATGGCAACACATCATTGGATAATAATATGAAGCATAAAGCACCATGTTCAAGTAGAGGGTACAGCAAGTAGAGGGAGAGTGGACCGCTGAATATAGAAGGGGGGAGGTGATGGAGATGTTGGTGAAGATTGCGGAGGTGTTGGTGAAGATCGCGGTGATGATGATGGCCCCCGGCGGCGTTCCGGCGCCACTAGAAGCAAGGGGGAGAGAGTCCCCCTTCTTCTTCTTCTTCCTTGACCTTCTCCCTAGATGGGAGAAGGGTTTCCCCTCTGGTCCTTGGCTCCCATGGCTTGGGAGGGGCGAGAGCCCCTCCGAGATTGGATCTATCTCTCTGTTTCTGCGTTCCCAGATTCTGCCCCTTCACCATTTCTTTTATATCTGGAGATCCGTAACTCTGATTGGGGTGAATCTTTTGCCCACATTTTTCAGATAAAATTAGCTTTCTTGTGGCAAAAGAAGAGTGTCAACCGACTTATGGGTGGCCCAGGAGAGTGCCAGGCGCGCCCCCCTATCTCCTGGCCACCTCGGGCACCGTTTCGCGTTGATTTTTCCTCCGGAAAATCCCAAATATTCCAAAATAATTCTCCGTCCGTTTTTATCCCATTTGGATTCCGTTTGATATTGTGTTGCTGCGAAACATAAAACTTGCAACAAACAGGAACTGGCACTGGGCACTGGATCAATATGTTAGTCCCAAAAATAGTATAAAAAGTTACCAAAAGTATATGAAAGTTGAAGAATATTGGCATGGAACAATTAAAAATTATAGACACGAAGGAGACGTATCAGCAGTGGAGATGATTACTTTGGCACTTATAAGTATCGAGACCCACGCTCTTCATGTTTCCCGGCATGCCTTGTGTTCACAGAGGCTCGCACTCCAGGGAAGACAATAGGAAAAGATCATGGAGGACTGCCTGACCCTATGTAAATTGGTTTGGTGCATAGTCACATGGAAACCCTAAGGTCCACCATCAGAAGCCCCAGATAAAGTGCTAGAGGTTTTTTCCTAGTCCACAGAGGTGAACAGTCCACTTCCAAGTTCCCAGGTGGATCACCATGAAATCATGGAAGAAGAGTCCTCAAGAAGTTGGAGCCGAATGTCAAAGCAAGTCCATGAAGTCCGCGGCAATCAATCATCCACGTGAGCAATCAAGAGGAAATTCAAAAAGTCCAAGAAGAAAATTCAAGAAAGAAGATCCAAACAGTCCAAGAAGCAATCAAGTGGTCCCAAGTAGTAAGGAACCCACGGGAAGAAAGGCGGGAGGTAGGTGTTCACCACCCCTCAATATGCATGAAGAAAAATTGCCAAGCTGTTGTCCCAAAACCATTTACCCTGAACTTGTCATATCCAAGTCTCTGGGTTCATGGGGCGTGTGCAGGGGGCATGTCGAGCTGTGGGCCGCTCAGTATGATGATGGCCTAGAGTATAAATTTCTGTTTCCTCTCGGAAGCATCCCGAAACACGTTGTCTTCATACACATACACCAAATCTATTTAAGTTGTTGAGTTGCAATCGTCAAGGTCTTTCAACGGTTCCCAATGACAAGTTCCTTCAGTAGCCTTCTCGAAAATCACGCCTAATAGCCGGTGTTTAACAGGAAAGCCAACATTTAAATAAACCGCAATTTTTTTTTTTGCCTGTTTTTGTTTGGTGTTTCTAGTTGTGCTCCTCCAACATCTTTGCAGCCATGGAGAGGCACTCCCTGTCATCGTCGATAGCATTCTGACGACAAACCACTACATCGAACTACGTCATGGGTGTTTGGGTGCAGCAATACAAATGCATCCCTGACAATGCCAACGACAGCCCGACAACCGATGATCTACACTGACACGCATTATGCGCGCCAGAAAGCAACACCGACGCTCATGAAGGTGGTGCCGATGTGTCTCCGTGGCCCCGTATCCAACAACTATGAAGCATGGGGGCAACATCAACCCCTCCTTCATTCATAAGGCCGATGGTGTCCCAACATACAACCAGAATTGTCATGCATGTTTGGCATGGTGATTCACTTAATAAAGGGGAGTTATCGATGGTCTATCGACACCTCGCCTACATCAACACAAGGGGATCGTGGGAGCAGTGCAATGCGCCAGCGCGGTCAGCGTGAATCTGTGAAACCCTCCAATCAAGTCGGCTGCAATAGAAGCAACTAGAAGGTCGCGACGAGATTGGTAAATTTTATTTATTTTTGTTTTCAGGAGAAGACATGATGTTTCACCATGGAATGAGGACATGATAGAGTTCCTTCGTTGGCTGGCATGGTGCCCGTTATACGACCCAACAAGCTCCTTAAAGAACGCAAGTGTGGATGGACATCCCTACACTAATTCTCCTTGTTACAAATCAATCATCTTCGAAACGGTGCACGTGGCATTGCAGAGATGTCAACTCCCAACCAGTTCTCTAGGCAGCATACGAATCATGCGCCAAGAAAAGAGAAAATTTTGCCGACTCAAGTTTGATTTGCTCTGCACACAATCGCGACTCGGCGGGGCGACATTTGTTGGTTGAGTTTTTGTGATTATTATTTTTGTTATAATATATATTTTATGAAACTCACTGAATTCTTTACTTTCATCTATGATGAGTTTTAAGGGTAGGTTAATTATGTGCACCACTGACATGAAGCTTGTGTATGTTGTGCTCATACGTGCTACCAACTTCTCCATGCAAAGTAAGCCAATTAGCTTTGCCTCACATGGAATATGCATGCATTATTAAGGCCAAAATCACATAGGCTCGTTTCATCTAAGTAACGTGGTGGTCGGTATGTACATACGTATTTCTATCGAATAATCGCACCAGCCGACAAGCACGGTATGTACGTGACCGAACACCCGCAACATGTAACTAGCTCAACACTGTCGTATATACACATATATGAGCTATATTGGATGCAAGAAATTAAAGAATAAGTGCCTGCAAATAAAATTAAAGAAGAAGGAAAAAACCAGTATGGGCTATGTTGTACGTGATGGTCACATGGTGTGCGTCTGGTATGTAGGATGTGTTGACTGTTAGGCCGCTTAACATTCACAGATCGATTTGGTCTCCGTACGTATATATAGAAGGAGAGCCAGGGAAGGAAGCCAGCACGTCCGCGTGCGGTGTGATACGGAAAATCGAGTCTTCAAATCGGATGCATATCAGTTTATTTCCTTTTCTTTGTACATACTTGGGCATCAAGAAAATATGACTGAAGGAAAGAAATCGGTGCTACATTGGGCGTTGCCGTCCATCAACTCCTACGGCCAGCCTATAAAAGTCTAGCAAAGCATCATGTACGAGGGACTTGGAGAGGCGACACGCAGCAAACCAACGACATCTCACGCACGGAGCCGGAGGCACACATCCAGCATCCATCAAGTAGCACCAAGACCATGCAACAGCACATCCAGCAAGACACACGTTGGCAGGAGATCGGCGACTCGCCGTACCCTCATCCGCGCAAAGAACTCCGGTGGCGATGGACGCAAAGGTCATGTTTCTGAAAGGTGAGACTAATGTCTAATTCTTTTCTTTTGTCTCCCCCTTACATCCAGCATGCATGCACTACATGGAGAGTACGTGATCATCGCTGAAGACAATGCTCGTTCGATTCTGCCGCCGGCACCGGAGAAGACTTCATCAAACAAGGAGACTACACCAACACTGCCGGAGTTTGTCCACACCAAGCCCTTCATCTTTGTACATCCTGATCGGGTGCGGACGGAGCTCGCCAACGACGGAGCCCAACCACGCCCTTCTACAATGTCACCTTCCTCGGCCCCGTGAGGCAGCGCCTTGTCTTGGCGGACCACCGAATATGGCGTCTGACCAAGATGAGGTGCACCATTCATGGCATAAAGGTTTCGGCGTACAGGCGGCATGATCCTAGTCTCGACAGACCACCGAATATGGTGTCTAGCTGAGATAGGGCATCAATCACCCCCCTCCATGTCATCTTTCTTCGACCCCGTAATGCGTTTCCCTTGTCTTGGCGGACCACTGAATACGGCGTCCAGCCGAGACGACGTGCACTCTTCATGGTTTATAGGCCTCGGCGTATAGGTGTTCTGCTCCTTGTCTAAGCAGACCACCAAATTTGATGTCTAGCTGAGACGAGGTATCAACCACGCCTCTCCAGAACGCCACCTTTCTTCAGCACCACAATGTGTTGTCCTTATCTTGATGGACCACCAAATATGGTGTCCATCCGAGACAAGGTGCACCCTTTGTTGCACAAGGGTCTCATCGTCGTACGGGTGGTGTGATCCCTCTCTTAATAGACCACCAAATACGGCGTCTAGCTGATACGGGGTATCAACCACACCCCTCCATGATGTTACCTTTCTTTGGCCCTGCTGCGTGATTCCTGTTTTGGTAGACCACCGAATATGGCATCAAGCCAAGATGAGGCATCCACCACGCCCCTCTAAGACGTTACCTCTCACGGCCTTGTGAGGCGGAGTCTTTGTCTCTGCAGACTGGAGTAACCTCGGCGTCTAGTCGAAACAAGAAGTCAATCACATCGGCCATGCCGATGCGAGTGTGCATTGGTTTTACACTTACGACAATCTCCGTAGAAGAATACTCCCATGAGGGGAACCCCTTCCACACCTCGACGAAGCCGCTACATTGTCAAGAAGTCCGAGTTAAGCAGGATCCATGCTCCCCCAACACCGATTACATCAATGCTGTCAAGACCGACGAGGCGCGGTGGCGAGGGCGGACGTGGCTAGCACAAAGCCATGTTCTAAGCGGCATGTGTACCGACGAGGACACGGGCTTTGCCACTGCTCACACCTACACCCATCATCATGTCATGCATGGAGAACGTGAAGCGAAGACGATGAAGACGACTACACAACTTAATCAGAGGTATCTTGCTGAGCAACCCGCGGGAGTAATTAACTGGGAGCCTTATGAGGCCCCGGGAACCAATAGACCGCACAACGCTAGTCAGGCAGCCGCGTTAGTAGGCCACGGAGCGCTTATCAGGAATTGTATTTGTTATCCTTGAGATTAGCAAAGTACTGTTCCCATCTTTTTGTTTTCTTTGTGTACAACGATACACTAGCACACCTGCATCTTCTTTTCCCCGGTGCATTGAGAGAAATCCATACTCCTTTTCCCTTCATCCAGAGTGCAATTAGATTTTTCTCATGTCAAACACTCACCCCTAGCTCTAGAACGAACACTCCTCTATTATTGGCACTGACGGAGATGACGACTTAGATATGCGGCTGCAATGGCGGTGTTGGTAGTGGCAGCAACACTCCCTGCAGCGACAGCTGCTTCTCCCATTCTTCTTTGACTCCTCCGGCCATCGTTGTCTCAACCATGTCTCCCCTGACCACGAAGCTGGTAAGCTACCCCCCTCTCTCTCCTCTGTTAGGTCGTTCGATATGATCGTTTGGGGTCAACTGAGCCATTGTTGACCGCATCATGGATGTGGCTTGGATGGGGATGAACAGACCAAGATTCTAGTTCAGGCAGCAACGCTGATAGCTGTGGTTCAGGCCTGGATCCTGCTGGTCCATGGAGAGTTGTTCATTGGAATGACAAACCTCTCATCCAATATGGTCTGATGTTAATCCGGGATCATGAGAGGATAGCGAATCCGAATTACATCTACAACTGTAATGACACAGAGGCTCTGTGGATGCTTCGAACGACAAGAGCACCTTTCACAAGGCTTGTTGTAACACCCCGGACACACCCACCGGTGGTCATTACTCTTGGCGGGATCTAGACTAGCCCCACAGATCAATACTAGTCTTTTCTGCTCACTTTGTCCTCACTCGTGCGCACCTGGGAGCAACTTCCCGGTCGGTCACCCATCCTGAAATTACTCCAAGCTGAGCATGCTTAACTTTGGAGTTCTTTCTGAATGGGGTCTTGGCAAAGAAGGAATTCCTTATCGATATGAATAGTATATCATCCGTATTAAGCCAGGCTATCACATACACCCCCACTCAGCGGAACCGAGGTCCTCGTCGGGCCACAGGAACGTTCCCTTTTGGCACATACGTCTGTGCATCCAGTCCGGTAAATGTGCCATGCCGTGTGCCACGACGGGTCACAAACGTCATGAACAATATGACTATGCACCTGTCCGCAAACATTCGTGTAATCGCAAGGGTTGGGTCTGATACCAACTTGTAACTCCTCGGACACACCCGCCGGTGATCGTTACACCTGGCGGGATCTATACTGGCCCCACAAATTAATACTAGTCTTCTCTGCGCACTTTGTCCTCACTCGTGCGCACCCGGGAGCAACTTCCCTATCGGCCACCCACCCTGAAATTACTCCAAGCTAAGCACGCTTAACTTTGGAGTTCTTTCCAAATGGGCTCCCGGAAAGAAGGAATTCCTTCTTGATATGAGTAGTCTATCATCTCTATTAAGCCAGGCTATCACACTTGTGCAGACGTTCAGGAGCAAGGGGCTGCTAGAAGATAGCATCTACACCACTGTGGAAGAGCAAGTATCAATGTTCCTCCATGTTGTTATGCATAACCAGAGGTTCAGGGTTGTACACAACACCTTTAGGGGATCAATGGAGACCATCTCTAGGTACTTCAAACAAGTGTTGTATGCTATTGGGGAACTCAGAGAAGAGATTATCGTGTCACCAACCGACCGGACTCCTACCAAGATTCACACTATCCCAAGATGGTATCCATACTTCAAGGTGAGCACTGACAATATTTAGTTCACGCCTTGATATGTTGTTATTATTCTGCTATAGCCATAACACCATCTTGTAATGGCATTCCAGGATTGTATTGGGCCAATAGATGGTACTCATGTCATTGCCCGAGTGTCGAGGTCACAAGCTACAACATATAGAGGGAGGAAACACTACACAAGCCAGAATGTGCTTGCTGCTATTGACTTTGATCTGAAGTTCACATATGTGCTGGCTAGCTGGGAAGGATCAGCACATGATGATAACATTCTCAGTGACAGCATGAGTTTTCATGATGGCATCAACATCCCCAATGGCAAGTTCTACCTAGGAGATGCTGGCTATGCATGTCGTCCAGGTGATCTTCCACCCTTCAGGAAAACCAGGTACCATGTGGACGAGTTCTCTCGTAGGAACTATCCTAGGACTCCTCATGAACTGTTCGATCTTAGACACTCCAGCCTTAGAGTAACGGTTGAGAGGGCATTTGGAGCTTTGAAGAATAGGATTAAGATCCTGTATTAGAAGCCACTCCACCCGTAACCTACCCAGGTCAAGCTTGTTCTTGCATGTTACATCATTCACAACTGGATCCTGCAATGGAGAACTAATGAACTTGTGCCGGAGGAGGAAGATATGGCACCTAATGAGGTGATCAGCTCCGGTCATGGTGTGGAGTTGTTTGACAATGAAGCATGGAAGAACAAAAGGTTGGAGTGGGCTCATGAATGTGGGATAATAGAGGTCAGACAACAAGAGCCATAAACACAAGAGAAAAGAAGAAGCAGCACAACAACAGCAGAATAAGAGGAAGAGGAAGAGGATGAAATTCGACCTAGTTAGCATCATTGAAATTTCCCTTATTCAACCATATTGACTTTTAATGTTGGAAATATGACCTAGAGGCAATAATCAAATTGTTATTATCATATTTACCATCCATGATAAATGTTTATTATTCATGCTATAGTTGTATTGGTCGGAAACTTAAATACATGTGTGCATGAACTACACCGTGTCCCTAGTAAGCCGATACTAGACAAGCTCGTGGATCATAGATGGTTAAGGTTTTCTAACCATAGACATGATTTGTCATTTGATAATGGGATCACATCAATAGGAGAATGATGTGATGGACAGATCCAAAAGTAAGCTTAACATTAGATCGTTTAGTTATCTGCTACAGCTTTCTTCATGTCAAGTATCAGTTCCTTAGACCATGAGATCATGCCACTCCCGAATATCAGAGGAATACTTTGTGTGCTATCAAACGTCACTTCATAACTAGGTGATCATAAAGGTGCTCTACATGTATTTCCGAAGGCGTTTGTTGGGTTGCCTGGATCGAGACTGGGATTATCGCTCCGTGTGACGAAGAGATGTCTCTGGGACCTTTGGTAATATAACATCACAAGAAGCATACAGGCATGTGACTAATGAGTTTAGTCACAAGGTCTTGTATTACAGAAAGAGTAAAGAGACTTGCCTGTAACGAGATTGAACTAGGTATGGAGATACCGACGATCGAATCTCGGGCAAGTAACATATCGCCGGACAAAGGGAATTAATTATGGGATTAACTGAATCCTTGACATTGTAGTTCAACCGATAAAGATCTTCGTTGAATATATGGGAGTAAATATGGGCATCCATGTCCCGCTATTGATTATTGACCGGAGAGGAGTCTCGGTCATGTCGGCATGTTCTCGAACCCGTAGGGTCACACACTTAGCGTTCGATATAGCTAGGATAGTGATACGTCCATTTTGTATCATGCTTTGGTATTGATATTTATTGCTTTATGGGTTGTTATTACACATTATGTCACAATACTTATGCCTATTCTCTCTTATTTTACATGGTTTACATGAAGAGGGAGAATGCCAGCAACTGGAATTCTGGGCTGGAAAAGGAGAAAATACTAGAGACCTATTCTGCACAAATCCAAAAGTCCTGAAACTCCACAGAAGTTATTTTTGGAATTAATAAAAAATACTGAGCGAAGAAAATACCAAAGGGGGGCCACCCACCATCCACGAGGGTGCGGAGCGCGCCCTACCCCATGGGCGCGCCCCCTGCCTCGTGGGCCACCTGGCAGGCCTCCAGTGCCCATCTTTTGCTATATGAAGTCTTTTACCCTGGAAAAAAAGCATAAGCAAGCTTTCGGGACGAAACACCGCCGCCACGAGGTGAAACCTTGGCGGAACCAATCTAGGGCTCCGGCGGAGCTGTTCTGCCGGGAAACATCCCTTCGGGAGGGTGAAATCGTCACCATCGTCATGACCATTGATCCTCTTGTCAGGACCCCGACGCAATTCCACACCGATCTAGCATGTAACACCTCATATCACTTTGCATCCTCACGCACGGTATTCTCACGGGTGTCGCCTTACCAGGCCCGAGACCGTTTGCGCCTTTTGGCACACGTATATGATAGTGTCGCTAGCATCCATATGACAAGGAGCCCGGGATGACATGACTAGTCGTGAACCCAAAGTGGCACTAACCTACAGGGACAGGCATACATGACCCAACAACGAACGTGTCGGTCACAGACACAGAACTCAGTTCCTGAGGACGGCTTCAATGAGACAACCCACCATGTACTCCTACATGGCCTCTCACCGCTACCTTTACCAAATCGTGTTCACGCACTTAGCTCACACACAGTAGGACATGTTCACACACCTCCAATTCATCCCTGATGAATCAGACCTGACACAACTCTAAGCAATAGCAGGCATGACAAACAAGCATGAATGAGTAGGCACATCAGGGCTCAAACAACTCCTACTCATGCTAGTGGGTTTCATCTATTTACTGTGGCAATGACAGGTCATGCAGAGGAAAGGGGTTGAACAATCGCAGCATGTAACAGTTGAATCGTTGTTGTCCTAATGCAGTAAAATAGAGCAGGAGTGACAGAGTGGGATTGTATCGGAATGAACAAGGGGGTTTGGCTTGCCTGGCACTTCTGAAGATAGTATAGTTCTCCATTGGTGTCATTGATCACATCGTCGAAATGCGTCTATCGAGAGGGGGCAATTACCGGCAACTGAGAAAGAAACACAATCAATGCAATGCGCAATATGATGCATGATCATGACATGGCAATATGATGTGATTTGAGCTAATGCAACTAGCAACAGGTTAAATGAAGTTGGTTTGAACCTTAGGTTCAAATTCAAACTCCATATGTGAAGGTTTAAATGCCATTATATGATTTGGCCTAAACAGCAGTCATAAGTTGTTCTAACATGCATGAAACTGGTACAGATGGATCGATTGGATTTTTCTGATCATTTTTCATATATAAATTATTTCATTTGCAGTTATGATTGAATTTCTATGATTTTTAGCAGTTTAGGACATTTTCTGGATTTTCTGATTTATTTTAAATCCAGAAAATCATTTACGGCATCAGCATTGCGTCATGCTGACATCAGCAGGTCAACAGAACCGGTCCAGGTCAAACCTGACGTGTGGGTCCTGCATGTCAGTGACTCAGGCTGGTTAGTACCACAGACAGGTGGGTCCGGTCAACTGCCACATCAGCCAGTCAGCCCTGACGCGTGGGTCCGCTGGTTTTGTTAACTAAACTAACTTAAAACTAATAGCGGTTTAATTAGGCAGCAGGGCCCACTGTCAGTGTCGAGGGAGTGGGGTTAATTAGCATGTTTAGCTGCTAAAGATGTTGCCACGTCAGCCTGCCGGAGTTTAACCGCCCGTGACGTCAACCAACGATGGAGGAACACCGGGATGGCTGCTCCGGCGCCCATTCGACGCACGGAGGGGTTCTACAGGGAGCTCGTGCTCATGCGCATCCAATGGAGCAAGCCAGAGGAGCTGGGTTTAGCTGTGGCGTTGGCAGCGGCGAGGGTGGCGGCGGCCGGAGTTCCGGCTCGAGCGGGTGCGGCGCTAGGGCAAGCACGGGAGCGAGCAAAGGGGCTAGGTGGCCTCCTGGAGATACCAGGAGCATGCTGGTGCCACTGGACCGAGCGGAGGTGCTTAGGAGCGAGGACCTCATCGGCCATGGCGGACGGCGGCGCTCGGAACTCGCGCGGTGGCTAGCTAGAGGGCATGCGCGGTCAGAGGGAGGAGGGTGAAACGACGTGGGGCTCATAGAGATCTCGCAGAGACGCTCAGAGTGGTCGAGGAGGTCCTGTAGGCGGCGAATCAACGTCGGCGGTGGTCGGATGCAGAGGATGAGGACGACGGAGTAGTCGTCGTCGTAGTGCGTTCGGTGAAGCGTGGCTCGTCGGAGAGCCTCGGTGCGAGGATATGGAGCTCGAGGACGGGATGGTAGGTGAGGCGGTGGCTGTGGCCACGGTGGTTCAAGACGGCACGGTGGCGAACACTTTGGTCATCGCGTGGGAGATCAAGGGGAAGAGGGAGAGTGAGCGAGGGGGCAGAGGGATCCGGACGTCTCCAGGGGGGCGCGTGGCATCTCAGGGGAGGCCGGGGTCAAGCAGGCAGAGAGGAGGTGTCCGGGCGCGTGCTCGCGTGTGCCGGCCACGTGCGCGGCGTCCTTCTGTCCTGAGGAGAGGGATGACTGGCACCGGGCCAGTGGGCCGACCAGGTAAGTGGGCTGCACAGGTAAGCCTCTGCTCTATTTTCTTTCTATTTGTTTTCTATTTTGTTTAATTTGTTTTGATTTGATTTTATACCAAATCATTTTTAGTATCTTCGGAAAAGATTTATGTGGCTTGATACAAATTATCCAAAGCCACTCACAAATTTTCAGAATTGTTGGACTTGCAATTCCTTTATAGGAAAAATTAAATACAACTCAAATATTTATTGATTTAAATCCAAATGGCCAAAATAATTCCTCAAAAATGTTCCATATTTTTGGTGTGGACCAAAACCCTTGCCAAAAATATTAAACGTCGTTGAGGAGCATTTTGGAAACATTGGATGCATTTTCCAGGGTTATTTGCCCTTCTTTTAATTAAAACTTTGAGGCTTTCAAATTCCCTCAATTCAAGTTTCTTGAATTTAAGGATGATGCATGGGTGCTCTCTGATGCAACTATTGCAAACAAATTCTAGGGTTGTGACACCTCTCATCGGGAGGGGGTCAATCTCCATCAATATCTTCACCAGCACCATCTCCTCTCAAACCCTAGTTCATCTCTTGTATCCGATCTTTGTCTCAAAGCCTCAGATTGGTACCTGTGGGTTGCTAGTGGTGTTGATTACTCCTTGTAGTTGATGCTAGTTGGTTTATTCGGTGGAAGATCATATGTTCAGATCCTATATGCATATTAATCCCCCTCTGATTATGAACATGAATATTATTTGTGAGTATTTACGTTTGTTCCCGAGGACATGGGAGAAGTCTTGCTATAAGTAGTCATGTGAATTTGGTATTCGTTCAATATATTGATGAGATGTATGTTGTCTCTCCTCTAGTGGTGTTATGTGAACATTGACTACATGACACTTCACCATTGTTTGGGCCTAGATGAAGGCATTGGGAAGTAATAAGTAGACGATGGGTTGGTAGAGTGACAGAAGCTTAAACCCTAGTTTATGAGTTGCTTCGTAAGGGGCTGATTTGGATCCATATGTTTCATGCTATGGTTAGGTTTACCTTAATACTTCTTTTGTAGTTGCGGATTCTTGCAATAGGGAATAATCATAAGTGGGATGCTTGTCCAAGAAAGGGAAGTACCCAAGCACCGGTCCACCCACATATCAAATTATCAAAGTACCGAACGTGAATCATATGAGCGTGATGAAAACTAGCTTGACGATAATTCCCATGTGTCCTCGGGAGCGTTTTCCTTCATATAAGAATCTGTCCAGGCTTGTCCTTTGCTACAAAAAGGATTGGGCCACCTTGCTACACCTTATTTACTTTTGTTACTTGTTACCCATTACGAATTACCTTATCGCAAAACTATCTGTTACCGATAATTTCAGTGCTTGCAGAGAATACCTTAATAAAAACCGCTTGTCATTTCCTTCTGCTCCTCGTTGGGTTCGACACTCTTACTTATCAAAAGGACTATGACATATCCCCAACACTTGTGGGTCGTCAGATAGTATTGAGATATTCAGATGGTGAAGCCCGAAAGTAGTTCGGAGTCCCGGATGGAATCCGGGACATCATGAGGATCTCCAAAATGGTCCAAAGGTAAAGATTCAAATATGGAAAATTGTTGTCAGGGTTCCGAGAAATGTTCATGATTTTTCGGTAATGTACCAGGAATGTTCATGATTCAGGGCCAAGCTGTCATGGGAACGGTACTAACAATAGAAATGGGCAGGGTAAAGGAGCATGATCTATTGAGATGCATATGGGTGACACGGTGTTTTAGCAAGTTCGGGCCTCTCACGATGGAGATAACAACCCTACGTTCGTGCTCTGGAGAGGCTTTCTTTTATCTGAGTATGTATCCAAAGATTACAATGTGTGTGAGAGAGAGGAGAATGGATCGCCATGACTGAGCTAAGTCATGAGACTAATAGCGTGAGAGCCAGTGGAGAAGAATGAGGGCCTCCCCCAAGTCTAGCGGTGGGGGTGGCTTAGGTAGAGTGCGCCACCCCCTCACCTCCTACGTTACAAGGTGGAGCATCAATGGCATAATATCAGCCTAGTACGAAACCGCCATGCTGACTATTGGTCTTCATATGTCTGAGTTAGTGATACAGCCGAGTGGTTGACTGTCATCCGAGTGGATGATACCTCGATATGTCCGAGTCGGTAACATGCATGTATGGGATTTATCTGGACCCACCTGATGTGTGGACCCCATGCTTTATGATATTTTGACCCTTCGTGGGCCTACATGTTATGTGTATCCCCAACATTAGCTCCCGAATCGATCGAGATTTTGCAGAACGACTTTGTGAAAGACACATTTTGGCCCAAGTGATTACAGAAAAACTCGGTACCCGTCATCATGCTCTCAAACAACGAAGGCCTAAAAAAATCTCAATGGATTTTGGCACTGCGCTTCCCGACAGATCTGGGTAAGTGGCTGCGAGGAGAAACTTGGTGACGGTCATTCGTCGCTCGGAAGAGTTTAACTCTTGATCCGAGTATGGGAGTGTCGTTAAATCTGGAAACAAGATTGACACATGGACTGCTCTCTTGGAGAGATGCCATTCTTATCCCGGAGGAATGTCAATACGAGTCAACTCTAGATTCAAACTTATGAGTTTCACGCTCTGGGTCCTAGAAAAAGGCTCAAAACGAGTCCGCAGAGGAGCGTCAAACTCACCTTATAATAAAAAACAATTGAGTGATCTGGAGCTGGTCCTGCACTTAATAACTGATTACTCAGAATTTTGTTCTATGGGTGCGCGATCAGTGCACCCATAGGATCTAGCCCCCGAGACTCTAACTGATTGCTGGTAGTTGGTTGGTGTCGGTAGGGTTTGTTGTACTTGAATGTTGTTGCTAGATTTGCCCGAGCAGAATGTTTCTTTTGAGTTCTCTTCCAGTGGGGGCACGATGAGTGCACATACTGTGTGTAGTCCCCGAGCCTTTTTCATACTAGATGAGTGTGGCGGAGGGTTTAAGTCTTTTAGTGAACCTCCATGCAGCCGACTGAAAACCCACAAGTATAGGGATCAATTTTACTACTTTCGATAAGCAAGTGTCGATCCCAACTAGGAGCAGAAGGAAGACAAGTAATTTTCAGCAAGGTAATTTCTGCAAGCAATGGAATTGTCGATAATAGGTAGTTTGATAGCAAGATAATTTGTAACAAGCAAGTAACGATAACGGTAAATAAAGTGAAGCAAGGTAGCACAATCCTTTTGTGGCAGAGGACAGGCAAAAATGATCTCTTATAATAAGCAAAGTGTTCTTGAGGGTACACGGGAATTTCATCTAGTTACTTTGATCATGTTCGTTTGATTCGCGTTCTCTACTTTGATAATTTGATATGTGGCGGACTAGTTCTTGGGTGTTGTTCTTACTTTAACAAACCTCCCACTTTTGCTTAACCCCCTCGCAAGCATCCGCAACTACGAGAAAAAGTATTAAGATAAAAATCTAAACATAGCATTAAACATATAGATCCAAATTAGTCCCTTACAAAGTAGCGCATAAACTAGGGTTTAAGCTTCTGTCACTCTAGCAACCCATCATCTAATAGCTACTCCACAGTGCATTCCCTTAGGCCCAAAGATGGTGAAGTTCCATGTAGTCGACCACAGTCGGAGCTCCCAGTAGGGCGAGGTGTGACGCCAGCCCTACCTTGATTTGGAGCGATTTTATTATATATAGGTATACATATATATGTTGTATAAGCAATATGCGATTGATAAATAATCACAAGAAGAAAAAGTGTGGTCGTGCATGTTATTGGGCCTTATTAGGCAGGATGCAATACGTGCACTGAGCAAATCACGGACGAGAGAGCAGGCTTCTCGACCTCCAGTACGCTCTTCTAAAAAAATCCAGTACACAGTTAATCCTCTATTCCTTGCTTCAGAGTCCAGACGAGAGAGCAGGAACCCTAGCCACCTAGCCAGAGCAGCCACGGAGCGAGCACTGCGTGTTCCCAGCGTCCAGCAGCAGTCGCTCGCGATTTCGGTGGCCAGCAGCAGAACCTCTCATTTTCGGCGGCCAGCGGCAGCTCCCGTTCCTGACGGCAAGTAGCAGCACCCAGCAGAAGTGTGGGCGGCGCTGCAACGTGCAGGTTGCGCCTGAGCCGGCAGACAAAAGTAGAGACTAGCAATATCCTGCATTCTAGATGGACAGGAAGAGAAAAAGACTCCCAAGACGAACGGCAGGGGCATGCTTCTGAATTTTAGTGTCATTTTTAGAGAATTACATCGTTGAATTTCTTTTCAGAGAATGACTTAGCAATCTACAATGTGGTGATTTTAGTGACATTTTATGGGATGGATTGCAGATTTGACAAGATATTTTGATGTTGTTTCTAGTGGCAGTAGCTCCAACTCAAGTACCCGTGAAAAGTCACAATGCTACGACACATTCTGTTCATCAAGATCAAGTGAATTGCGTGGAAACGGAGAATGCAAATTCGACACGTGGCTTGATCGTGTGTTACATTGAGCATGGGATATTCAAAAGTCTTCATTTTGGTAAAATTAAGAAAGATTTTTAAAAGAAGGGTACACTACTAGGGAAAAGCTTATAGACAGATGCTTACTAGTAGCACGCTATATTGCCCCACGCTACTGCTAGTTACTAGTAGCGTGCTATATTGACCCACGCTACTAGTAAATATTTACTAGCGTGTGATAAAAAAAACATGCTACTAGTAAATATCACCAACTGTCCCCGTGAATAGGCCGTAGTAGTAGCGTGGGTTGTAAAACCTGCGCTACTACTTTATGAATAGGTGTAGCGCACGTCAGACGTCCATGCTACTACTCCAGTACACTCGCACACCACCCACCCCCGATCCAGCCCATCAACCGTCCCACTGCACCCACCCCTGTTTGTCTCAAAAAAAGGAAAAAACACCCAACCCCCGATCCAGACCCCCTCCACTGCCGGGACGCTGCTTCGGTGCCTTAAGGCACCTACCTTTGGGTCTATGACGGGTGGGCCTAACAAGTGGCTGGCCCACCTGCCATAGACCCAAAGGTAGGTGCCTTTAAGGCACCGAAGCTCAATCCCCACCGCCGGCCTCCCTTCCACCTCCTCTCTTATCCCAACCCACTTGCCACCGGCAAGTACTAGCACATGGAGGTATAGAAGCCTCCTCCCCCCTCCTCCCGCACCCCTACCGCCGTGCGTCAGGGCGGTCGCGGGGCGTGCCAGTCGCCCTTCTTCCGCGACCTCGCCTCCCCCATCTCGTCCCATCATGGTGGATCCCGCTTCGCGTCTGCCGCGGCTGCTGCCACGCCGCTGTCGCCGCCCCTCTTCACGCAGGTCAACCATGGGCAGCGTCTATGTCACCGTCGCAGGTGAGTCTTCCACACACGGACACGGTGCGTGTTTCCATTCTGAGATGCCACAGTCACGGCTGATGTTGGCTACTTTTGGCCTTTTTAGACCTCCCAAGAATTTATCCTATTATCTGAATAAGATACGACAACCTACAACAGGAGCACTAGTCAAATTCGCTACAATGAAAAATTGAGGAACAAACGCAAGCCATCCCGTTGCTCCCGGTATGGATACATAGATGGCAAGCTTCCTTCTAATACTCCTTTTTCTCCTATATTCCTTGTCACATGTAATTTTTCCTTGAATTCCTAGTAATGAACTAGTTGCATGTACAGTTGTAGCTAAGAAGAGTAGAATGGGCTTGGTAATTGTTCATGATTGTAGCAAAACTCTGGATGGAAGTACAGAAGAACTACGGTCTGCGTTATCACACAAGAAGGAAAAACTGGCCATTACTTCAGTGCACTCGTCAGACTCTGCAACTATTCATTGGTATCTTGAAACTTATATAACAGCGTTTAATTAATTTGATGCATGGTTAACTCCTAGATCCATGTGACTGGACCGATGAGACTTGTATTGGATGCTATCTGAAGGGGTTAAGTACAGCAGTTTTGGGATTCTACAGTCCCAAGGGCTTCAGAGTTCCACCTTTTTTTATTATCTAATTATGAAATAACAGCATGCTCTGAAGTTTAGAGGGGTTGTGATTGCTAGTTCCTGTTAGGTAATCATTAGTATGCTTGGGTTATTACTCAAGAATGCCGAACACTATTTCTGTTTAAGATAATATGTTAAATGCAGAATTATTGATCTTCCTTAGTGGATACCCATGGTTTGATCATGTGTCATTTCCTATCAATGCAAGTGCTGAGCTACATTCCATTTTTACTCTTCTGTGTGATATTTCTTGCACTTTACTACGTTCCCTCTTAAGGCGGGCCACCTTTTACACTAATAATGAGTTTGTTGCCCATTAATCTAGAAAATAGAAGTTCAGAACCTGCACCTCTAACTCTCTGTTGATGATCAACAAGCTCATTCTTTGGCGATTTTCATTCACTTGCATGTGTTCCCTTGAAGATCAGTTTTATGTCTTAGATTCTGTTGCTTACTCACTTTGCTAATGCAGCATGTCCATAAAAGAAATGGAGACATTCCTTCTTTAATGAAGCATTTTCAGATAACTGGAGACTTCTCGACAAGTTGGTGTTGTATGGCCTGGTTGAGCTCAAGGTTAACGGATACGGCAATTGTTAGGTCTACCTAAAGGCTTCAATTTTCCATTTAATTTTTGAGAATAGTATATTTAGTATCATTAGTACAGACCTGCTCTACAAGTACTTATCTCTTTCTGGATCTTCCTTTCAAGCAGTTTCGGACATTGTCTGATCAACTTTACCGAACTCCTGAACACCATAGATTTGTGTGGCATTAGGTCGTCAATCAGGTTAGTATTGTGAATTCAGGCATTCCATCACCTCTCATAGTAAATTCAGTGTTATTTTAACGCTGACCCCCTTGCATAAACACCGGTGCAGCACAGCCGTATGTACAAGAAGAAGAGTCAATCAGTTCATGCTCGAGCCCTGAAGAAGGTAGCATTATTTTTCCGTGTCATTCTTTTTAAGAATCCGAAGTTTCTGAACCTCTATTGGTAATGTTGCAGGGTTCTGGTGGCGATGCTGATGGTCGTTGAGAGGTTCGTGGATTGGACGGTGTTGTGGCTGCCGATGTACGGAGAGGCGAAGCTGCTGCTTGTCATCTACCTCTAGCACCCCAGCACATGGGTAAGAAGTCAATCAGACTCCCCGAGCCCGAGAGATGATCAACAGTTCAGATAGACTTGATTAGATATGTGACCAATTCTGAATCTGAATCTTAATGGTGTTCAGATTTCAGGGTGCAGGGCACGTGTATGATGGCTTCCTCCATCCTCCGGTGGCGTGGCACGAGGGAGACATCGACCAGGGCCTGCTTGAGCTGAGGGCTAGGGCGAGGGACATGACGGCGTCACAACTCAAGGCGGCGGCTGCCATCGGTCAAGTGTGGCTCGTAGAGGTCGCCCACTGTGTTTCGTCGCAGCTGCAGGCCACGAGATCAGGCCGAGAAGGCGCCACACATTGACGAGTGAGCTAGTTTTTGGATCGGACCATAACAACGTTTCTCAGTCTCTTACGTCTAGAAGTAGTGGTAAAGTTTTGAATTTGCATGGCAAGAACCACTTACATAGGTAGCTGACATGCACAACACTGTGTTTACACTCTTTACTTATGTAAAAGATATGAATTATACACGAGTTGCCTCTACAATGAGGAACTGCGATAGTGGATACGACAATTCTGTGATAGAATGGAATTGATTGATTATATTTTTTTTAATTTTTAATAAGTTAGTAGTAGTGTGGGAAAAAACTACTCGCTACTCGCTACTAGTATTTAGGATACTAGTAGCGTTCATATTATAGACACACTACAACTATTTCGTTAGTAGTACCGCGGGTACGAAATAGCAGTAGCGTGGGTGGCACACACTACTACTAACAAAGCTAGTAGTAGCGCGGGTTTAACCCACACTACTACTAACTATTAGCTGTAGCATGATACTAGTAGCGCGGGTACCCGCGCTGCTAGTAGCCCTTTTACCCGTGCTACTAGTATCCTTTTTCCTAGTAGTGGTAGGGCCCTGCCATTGCCTGGGTCTTCTAGGTGCCATTAAAGATTCATTATTAATTGTAATGTTTTAGGTTGTTCTTCTATTTAGAAAAACATGTTTACTTTTTCTTTGTATCTGGTTATTCTATTTAGGATCATTTAAAAATATTAGTGTACACTACTGTGTTATCTGTGTTGGTTTTGCATACAAAAATTATGCTTCAGAGTTCGCCCCACCTTATTTATTTTCCGTCCTTTATTTATTTTCCGTCCTTCTCCAATGTAGTCGACGTTCACATGACACCACTAAGGGAATCTCAACATTCATATCATAAAAAGATTGAACACATATCAAGTTCACGCGATTACTCGCAACATGACTTCTCCCGTGATCTCAAGAACAAAAGTAACTACTCACAAATGATATTCATGCTCGAGATCAGAGGGGTATTAAATAGCATAATGGATCTAAATATATAATCTACCAAATAAACCATATAGTAATCAACTACAAAATGTAATCAACACTACTAGTCACCCATCGGTACCAATCTGAGGTTCTGATACAAAGATTAAACTCAAGAGATGAACTAGGGTCTGAGAGGAGATGGTGTTGTTGAAGATGTTGATGGATATTTGCCTCCCAAAGATGCAAGGGTTGCTGGTGATGACGATGGCTTTGATTTCCCCCTCCGAGAGGGAAGTTCCCCCAACGGAAATGCTCTGTCAGAGGGCAAAAGTGCTCCTACCCAAGTTCTGCCTCTAGACGGCGGTGCTCCATCCCGCAAGTCCTCTACTTATTTCTTTTAGGTCGAAACACCTTCTGTACCAAAAGATGGACACCGAAGGTGGGCTGGGCTGGCCACAACCGACCAGGGCACGCCTGGGGGCCTGGTGTGCCCTGGTGTCTTGTGGTCACCCGATGGCCCCTCTAGTATTTCTTTGCTCCAGTATTTTTATATATTCCAAAATAATTCTCTGTAAATTTTTAGCTCATTTGGAGATGTGCAGAATAGGTATCTCTAACATAACTTTTTCAGGTCCAAAATTCCAGCTGCCGGTATTCTCCCTCTTTGTGTAAACCTTGCATATTATTCAAAAAAAGGCATTAGAATTACTCCATAAGCATTATTATGCATAAAAAATTTATGAATAACAGTAAGAAAACATGATGCAAAATGGAAGTATCAACTCCCCCAAGCTTAGAGCTCGCTTGTCCTCAAGCGAAAGCCAATACCGAAAATCGTGTCCACATGTTTAGAGAGAGAGGTGTCGATAAAAATAAAATACGAACATGGTAGCATCATGCTTATTATTATAACAACAACAAACTTTATCATAAAACTTTATCATATAACTTTATCATATGACTTTATCATATAACTTCTCATGAACAAGTAACAATTCATCACAACATCGAAGTAAAAAAGCCTAAACTCTATTGAAAACCAACAAACTATGTTCTCAGTCAACTTTGCAACTACAATTCATCATCTTTTCAGGAAGGGTCTTCTATCGAAGCCTTTTGGGAAGTCTGCATACTCAACCATCATTTAGTCTTCTATGATTGCTAATACTCATGGCATACACATCAGCAAAAAGTTTCAGCCGGACACATAGAAACATAGGGGCTTATAGTTTCTCCTCCCAACTTATTCACCGCAAGGGTGATGTCAACAACAATAACTCATGATCACTCATATCCAATTGGGTATATGTGCCTAGATCTTTCCCACCACATGATGCTTGAAAAAAGAGAGAATAAAAAGGAATAGAGAAAAATAATTTGACTCTTGCATGAAAAGTAAATACAAGTAAAAGATAGGCCCTTCGCAGAGGGAAGTAGAGGTTGTCATGCACTTTTTTGTTTGTATGCACAATCTCTTAATGCAAAAGAACGTCATGTTATATTGCCCCTTATGATAGCAACCTTTATTATGCAGTCCGTTGCTTTTACTACTTTGCCATCACAAGTTCGTACAACGATTAATTTCTCTTACACTAAATGATCAAACACATTTAGAAGCAATTTTTATTGCCTTACTGCACCGATGACAACTTACTTGAAGGATCTTACTCAATCCGTAGGTATGTATGGTGGACTCTCAAAACATGATTTTGGGTGTAAGGTTTTTGGATGCACAAGTGGTATCTCTACATAGTGTGGAATTTTTGGCTAGCAAAGATAGTGAGCAAGCACCACATGTTGAAGGATCTATGACAATATAACTTCTATGTGAATATGAACAAACATAAATCATTACGTTGTCTTCCTTGTCCAACATCAACAATTTTGGCACATAACATTTAATGGGGGCTCACAATCATAAAAGATGTCGAAGATAGTGTATTTGCATGTGAATCTTCTCTTCCTTTATTAATTCTTTAATGAATTGCATTATTGACCAATGCTATGTTTGTGAACTTTTAACAAATTTTACCACTGTACTTTTTCTTATGTGACGTCATTACTTAACATAAGATTAGCATATGATCTTTTTCATTATCATTTTTTATTTTGATTGAAACATAACAGTAAAGACGCAAAAACTCAAACTAAACTTTATTATATAAATTTGACTCGATTGCATAGATAGATAGATCACGAAAATAGATCATACTAAACTTTTATTCAACTAATCACGAAATAACTAAGCATCAAACTTAAATAGGTAAAGGTAATAAAAGTGATGGCAATACGATACCGGCGCATCTCCCCCAAGCTTGGCACTTGCCAAGGGGCAGGCCCATACCCGTGTACTCAAGTCTCCTTTGGTGGTAAGATGATGATGGTGGTGGTGATGAGGTAGTAAGTTTATCCTCTGGTTTCCAGGGCAGGGGCTCACCATCAGAAGACGATGCACGAGTTTCCCGAGTCCTACAACTGACAGCTAAACTCATACCTTTAAACCTTGCTTCATACTCAAAAACTTGGTTTTGAAGACCATAGATTTGGCTCTGCAGAAAATTAATTTGCTCGTTGAAGGTGAATACGATGTAACACTTACTCATGCACGGGCAGTTATGCCACGCCTATGGCCGGGCCCGGCAGGACAGTAGAAGACAGAACAGAAAGCTGCCAAGACAGCACTCAAGACAGGGAACCAAGGAGCAGAAGGCAAGCTGGACCTCCCCCGGCATCATCCTTGCCGGGGCAACCTACACGGCACCCGCAAGCCCATCACCCTGGAGGCTGAGAGTTCTCACACCATTGACAACGTTAAGGCCAAGATTTGGGAACTCATGCATGGTAACATGCAGATCTTCGCAGAGACTAATGGCCTGCGGGTCCATGTGGGACCAGAAGATGAAGACCCCCCAGCAAGACCCTTGTCGGGGACGACTGTGAGGCCCACGGCAAGCCATGCCGGGGACGACTACGAGGCCCCCGGCAAGCCTTGCAGGGGACGATCGTTGGTCCATGGCTAGTCCCGCACTCGGCAAGGATTTGCCACCTCACCACCACTCCAGTGCGACGACCAGTGTGCCAACTAAGCAGGCGCCTGCGTGGCGGCATGCAGATCTTCGTGGAGGCTCTACCACCGCGCCAACACAGCAGCTAGCTAGCCAGCGTGGCCCTGGATTCCTCGTCAACTTGGACGTGTGTCAAAGCAAGGAGGGGCGGCGACGGACTGGATGGCTTTTGTTGCCGACCCCGATAAAGTAAGAGGGCACATAGGCAGCACATTAAATGCGTTTGTCCTACGGTGCCGAGCGATAAGCTCATACACTGTAGCTCGCTTTTCACCTCCTTTGTGCCACTGTGGCAACCCCTTTACGTATAAAAGGAAGCCCAAGGCATACTAAGAGAGGATTCAGACTTTTTGGACTGGGCATGCACCGCAGCTAGTTCAAAAGCTCAAGAACACATATATTCAGAGAAGTAGGACTAGGGTATTACGCATCTTTGCGGCCCGAACCTGGGTAAAAATCCCCTTGTGCTGACTGCTAGACCTGCTCTTCGTGCAGCTACTCTCCCAACTGAACGTAGAAGGGATTCCTGTGATCCCATAGCTGTTCGTTTCCCCGACATCTTTGGCGCGCCAGGTAGGGGGAGTTAATTGTGAGAATCCGGTCTATTAGTTAGTCCAACAAGTTTCTTCATTGCCATGGCTCCGTAGAAGAAGACGATCGCGGCGGTCGGCTCGTCCGGAGCCGCTCCGCTCATGCCAGCACGGACGAGCAATGTGGCAGACGCCGGTGGCGGAGGAGATCAAGATTGTCCACGCCACCCAGATACGAGAAGCTAGGCAAGCGGCGTTGTCCATAACGGCGACGACGGTCCGCACGCCGCCGCGCCCAAGGATTAACTGTGCTACCCAAGGGTGGCACGAGGATCTCCTAGGGCAGAAAGACGACCCAGCCAGCGCCCGCACTGCGTTCCTCTTAGCTCGTGCGCGACGAAAGGTGCCATGATGTTGACGACCCCGGGCATCGCCGTGGCAAAAGCCCTCAGCGTCACTCTCAAGACGCGCAGGGACGATATGCCATGATGCTCGCGAGAAAGGCGTGCGGCCATGGAATCATGATGGCACTCCTTCTAATGTAGTTATAAGTCTGAGATCCTCCCATTCCTCGCGCCTGTCGCTGCCACCGACATGAGTAGAAGCATTGGCGCGAGCGCAGCTACTCCTCGACTTTCCTCCTGCTGTGGAGAAGCAAGAAGAGTGGAGGGATGCCATCCAAAGCCTTATTGGCTACGCCAACAGGGATGGCCACCGGGAAGCACCCCCCTCGTGGCGCCGGACCGACGAGCTGGTCGTGTTGACAGTGGAAGGGTTGGAGGCACTGAACCACGGTGCACTCCCCTCCACCACGGCCGGCCCACCGGGTTGACGCCTGTGATAACGTGTCCACAACGTCATCTGAGCCACGGGCGTGTTGCGACCAACGTCAAGTCCTTTGGGAGCGGCTCAAGGAAGATGCTCGGGCCACTATCGAGCGGCAACGGGAGGTGCGTCACCAGTCTGATATGTGTGCTGGGTCTACTGCTTACAGGCCTGCGCCAGGGGATGCTGGTGACTTGCCCTATGCAATAACCTGTCCAGCGTTCACCCGTGAGCTATGGCAGTTCTAGTGGCCCACCACTCGCATGTTCGAACCGGGGTCCCGGAGAAGTACGACGGCAAGACCCATCCATCTGATTTCCTGAGCGTTTACACCATCGCGATGCAAGCTGCCGGAGCACGAGACGACAAGGTACTCGCCAACTATTTCCCATTGGTGCTCAAACCCAACGTCGGGTCATGGTTGATGCACTTGCCGATAGATTCCATCTTCTCTTTGTCTGATCTATGCCACGAGTTTGTTGGTGCCCTTACGGGCGACCACGTAGCTCCTAGCCAGGCAAGCGATTTGCATGTAATCCCTCAGAGGGATGATACGTCTCCGTCGTATCTATAATTTTTGATTGTTCCATGCCAATATTATTCAACTTTTATATACTTTTGGCAACTTTTTATACTATTTTTTGGGACTAACATATTGATCCAGTGCCCAGCGCCAGTTCCTGTCTGTTGCATGTTTTTTGTTTCGCCGAAACCCAATATCAAACAGAGTCCAAACGGGATAAAAATGGACGGAGACTTTTTTTGGAATATTTATGATTTTTGGGAAGCAAAATCAACGCGAAACAGTGTCCGGGGTGGCCACGAGACAGGGGGGCGCGCCCTCCCCCACTGGGGGCGGCCTGGGCTCTCGTGGGCCACCTGTAAGGCGGTTTATGCTCTTCTTTTGGCGCAGGAAAGATAATTTCATGAGAAGGATCTAGGCGAAAGATTCACCCCAATCGGAGTTACGGATCTCCAGATATAAAGGAAACGGTGTAGGGGTAGAATCTGAGAACGTAGAAACAGAGAGATATATCCAATCTCGGAGGGGCTCTCGCCCCTCCCATGCCATGGGAACCAAGGACCAGAGGGGAAACCCTTCCCCCATCTAGGGAGGAGGTCAAGGAAGAAGAAGAATAAGAAGGGGGGCTCTCTCCCCCTTGCTTCCGGTGGCGCCGGAACGCTGCCGGGGGCCATCATCATCACCGCGATCTTCACCAACACCACCGTCATCTTCACCAACATCTCCATCACCTTCCCCCTTCTATCTACAGCGGTCCACTCTCCCGCAACCCACTGTACCCTCTACTTGAACATGGTGCTTTATGCTTCATATTATTATCCAATGATGTGTAGGCATCCTATGATGTCTGATTAGATTTCCGTTGTCGTATCGGTGATTGATGAATTGCTATGATTGGTTTGAGTTGCATGTTTTATTATTGGTGCTATCCTATTTTGCCCTCCGTGTCACGCAAGCGTGAGGGATTCCTGCTGTAGGGTTTGCAATATGTTTATGATTTGCTTATGGTGGGTTGCGTGAGTGACTGAAACACAAACCCGAGTAATTAGGTTGTTTGCGTATGGGATAAAAGGGGACTTGATGCTTTTATGCTATGGTTGGGTTTTACCTTAATGAATCTTTAGTAGTTGCAGATGCTTGCTAGAGTTCCAATCATAAGTGCATAGAATTGCAAGTAAGGGATGATATGTTAGCTTATGCCTCTCCCTCAAATAGAATTGCAATAGTGATTAACGGTCTAGTAACATAGTCAGTTGCTTAGGGACAATTTCCCAACTCCTACCACCACTTTTCCACACTCGCTATATTTACTTTATTTGCATCTTTATATAAAAAGCCCCAAGCTTTTATTTATGTGCTCTTTATTATCTTGCAAACCTATCCTATCACACCTACAAGGTACTTCTAGTTTCATACTTGTTCGAGGTAAAGCGAACGTCAAGCATGCGTAGAGTCGTATCAGAGGCCGATAGGACTTGAGAGAGTATTTGTTCTACCTTTAGCTCCTCGTTGGGTTCGACACTCTTACTTATCGAAAGAGGCTACAACTATCCCGTATACTTGTGGGTTATCAAGACCTTTTTCTGGCGCCGTTGCCGGGGAGTCATAGTGTGGGGTGAATATTCTCGTGTGTTCTTGTTTGCTTTATCACTAAGTAATTTTTATTTGCTGTTCTAAGTTGTTCTCTATCTTTGGTTATGGATATGGAATGCAAAATACCAATAACAATTAGTTGTACTTGCTACTCATGAGGATGGGGTAACTCCTAAAATCCTCGATTCTCATTATGCGAAAGATATTGTGTACTACTTTGATAATCTGAAGAAAACCCCATTCAACTTTATAATGGGAGACACGTTGGATCAACGTGAATACTTTAGGGATTATCGCTCGACACAAAAAGGGAAACTATTATGGGATCAATTTATTATGTTGTGTTGGTATGCCTGGGCTCTATGCTTGAGATATGATATTACTTGTTGCTCTAGGATGGAGGCTCCACACCTGCCCTTTTCATGAAAATTTAATGATAATGAAACCTTAGCTTCTTATTCTAATCGTATATATGATTACTATGATGTGGAACAAATAGAAGAATTTGTTGCTTTTAAGGCTGCTTATGAAATTGAATCTTTGTTTGAAAAGTATGAAGCTTTAGATGATGATGTTTATAGGCCTTAAAATCTTGCTATACTTAGATATTGCTATGCAAATTATGAATACAATTACTATATTAATGCATTTATTGAGAAAGTCTCCGCTGTCCAAGAAGAGACTAATATTTTGCAGAAAGCTATGGAAGAAGAAATTTATGAAACAGTGAGCTCATTGAACGAAAAAGATGACGAGGAGAGCGAAGAACAAAAGGAGGAAGAGCGGATTAGCTACCCGTGCCCACCTTCTAATGAGAGTAATCCTCCAACTCATACATTATTTAATTCCCCTTCGTGCTTACCGAAGGATGATTGCTATGATGATTGCTATGATCCCTTGAATTTGTTTGAAATATCCCTTTTTGATGATGCTTGCTATGCTTGTGGCCAAGATGCCAATATGAATTATGCTTATGGAGATGAACTTGCTATAGTTCCTTATGTTAAACATGAAATTGTTGCTATTGCACCCACGCACTATAGTCCTATTATCTTTTTGAATTCTCCAAACTACACTATATCGAGGAAGTTTGTGCATATTAAGGATTATATTGATGGGTTGCCTTTTACCAGTGCACATGATGATTTTTATGAATGTAATATGCATGTGCTTGCTGCTCCTACTTGCAATTATTATGAGAGAGGAACTACATCTCCACCTATTTATGTTTCCAACACGATAGAATTGCAAGAAACTGTTTATACTATGCATTGGCCTTTACTATGTGTGCATGAATTGTTCTTTTATGACATGTCGATGCATAGGAAGATAGTTAGACTTCTTTGTTGCATAACTTATGTTAATTTGTGCTCACTACTAAATTACAAAATCATTGTTAATTAAAATTGGTTTTGATATACCTTGGGATCCGGGTGGATTCATTACTTGAGCACTAAATGCCTAGCTTAATGGCTTTAAAGAAAGCGCGTCCAGGGAGACAACCCGGAAGTTTTAGAGAGTCATTTATTTCTGTTGAGTGCTTTCATATAGTTTAAAAACAAAAAAAATAAAGAGGGGAACCTAAAAACTTTTCAAAAAGAAAAATGAAAGTGAGAATGACAAGCATTGTTGAAGTGGGAGCTAGCCTTGAACTTTGTTCATGCTCACGGAAACTTTGTGAATCTTGATGATAGAAACTTTTCATCAAAAATAATTATCCCCTTGTACAATTCCATTGTATTATAAAAATAATATGCTAAGGTTTGCCTTTAGGATGTTTACAATGCTTGTTGGTTTGTACAGTGCAGGACAGAAACTTTGGCTGTAGTGCGCGATTTTACATTTTTAGCTGGAACGTCAATTGGTTCTGATTCTTTTTGCACTGTCTTGCTGTACAACTTGTTTATTTTTCCAAAGTTTGGTAGAATTTTTGGGGTAACATAAGTATGGTGGATGTTCAGATTGCTACAGACTGTTCTGTTTTTGACAGATTCTGTTTTTGATGCATAGTTTGCTTGTTTTGATGAATCTATCAATTTATATCAGTGGATTAAGCCATGAAAAGTTATATTACAGTAGACACAATGCAAAAACAAAATATGAATTGGTTTGCTACATTACTTAGAGTGGTTATTTGCTTTATTATACTAACGGATCTTACCGAGTTTTCTGTTGAAGTTTTGTGTGGATGAAGTGTCTAAACGAGGAGGTCTCAATATGAGGAAAAGGAAGAGAAGCAAGAGTTCAAGCTTGGGGATGCCCGAGGCACGCCAAGTAAATATTCGAGGAGACTCAAGCGTCTAAGCTTGGGGATGCCCCGGAAGGCATCCCCTCTTTCTTCAACAAGTATCGGTATGTTTTCGTATTCGTTTCGTTTATGCATTATGTGCAAGTCTTGGAGCGTCTTTTGCATTTAGTTTTCATTTTTTTTATGCACCATGCTGGTATGAGATAATCCTTGGTTGATTTATAGAATGCTCATTGCACTTCACTTAAATCTTTTGAGTATGGCTTTATAGAATGCTTCATGTGCTTCACTTATATCATTTCATGTTTGGATTGCCTGTTTTTCTTCATATAGACAACCGCCATTTGTAGAATGCTCTTTTGCTTCACTTATAATTGTTAGAGCGTGGGCATATCTTTTGTAGAAAGGATTAAACTCTCTTGCTTCACTTATATCTATTTAGAGAGATGACAGGAATTGGTCATTCACATGGTTAGTCATAAAATCCTACATAAACTTGTAGATCGCTGAATATGATATGTTTGATTCCTTGCAATAGTTTTGCGATATAAAGCTGGTGATATTAGAGTTATGCTAGTGGGTGGTTGTGGATTGTAGAGACACTTGTGTTGAGGTTTGTGATTCCCATAGCATGCACGTATGGTGAACCACTTTGTGATGAAGTTGGAACACAATTTTATTTATTGATTGTCTTCCTTATGAGTGGCGGTCGGGGACGAGCGATGGTCTTTTCCTACCAATCTATCCCCCTAGGAGCATGCGCGTAGTACTTTGTTTTCAATGGCTTGTAGATTTTTGCAATAAGTATATGAGTTCTTTATGACTAATGTTGAGTCCATGGATTATACGCACTCTCACCCTTCCACCATTGCTAGCCTCTCTTGTGCCGCGCAACTTTCGCCGGTACCATACACCCATCATATGCCTTCCTCAAAACAGCCACCATACCTACCTATTATGGAATTTCCATAGCCATTCCGAGATATATTTCCATGCAACTTCCATCAACATCATATACATGACTTGAGCATTCATTGTCATATTGCCTTGCATGATCATAAGATAGATAGCATGATGTTTTGTCATTGCTATGCTAAATCATTGCACATCCCGGTACACTGCCGGAAGCATTCATATAGAGTCATATCTTTGTTCTAGATATTGAGTTGTAAGTAAATAAAAGTGTGATGCTCATCATTATTAGAGCATTGCCCTAGTGAGGAAGGATGATGGAGACTATGATTCCCCCACAAGTCGGGATGAGACTCCGGACTTTATAAAAAAATAAAAAGAGGCCAAAGAAGTCCAAATGAAAAAATAGGCCAAAGAAGCCCACCAAAAGAAAAGAACAAATGAAAAATAAAAGAAAAAAATGAGAGAAAAAGAGAGAAGGGGCAATGTTACTATCCTTTTACCACACTTGTGCTTCAGAGTAGCACCATGTTCGTCATAGAGAGAGCCTCCTATGCTTTCACTTTCATATACTAGTGGGAATTTTCATTATAGAACTTGGCTTGTATATTCCGATGATGGGCTTCCTCAACTGCCCGAGGTCTTCATGAGCAAGCAAGTTGGATGCACACCCACTTAGTTTCAGTTTGAGCTTTCATACACTTATAGCTCTAGTGCATCCGTTGCATGGCAATCCCTACTCACTCACATTGATATCTATTGATGGGCATCTCCATAGCCCGTTGATACGCCTAGTTGATGTGAGACTTTCTCCCTTTTTGTCTTCTCCACATAATCCCCACCATCATTTTCTATTCCACCTATGGTGCTATATCCATGGCTCACGCTCATGTATTGCGTGAAAGTTGAAAAAGTTTGAGATCACTAAAGTATGAAACAATTGCTTGGCTTGTCATCGGGGTTGTGCATGATTAAACACTTTGTGTGATGAAGATAGAGCAACAGCCAGACTATATGATTTTGTAGGGATAACTTTCTTTGGCCATGTTGTTTTGAAAAGACATGATTGCTTTATTGGTACGCTCGAAGTATTATTGTTTTTATGTCAAATGATAGACTATTTCTTTGAATCACTCGTGTCTTAATATTCATGCCATGATTAGACATATGATCAAGATTATGCTAGGTAGCATTCCACATCAAAAATTATCTTTTTTATCATTTACCTACTCTAGGACGAGCAGGAATTAAGCTTGGGGAAGCTGATACGTCTCCATCGTATCTATAATTTTTGATTGTTCCATGCCAATATTATTCAACTTTTATATACTTTTGGCAAATTTTTATACTATTTTTTGGGACTAACATATTGATCCAGTGCCCAGTGCCAGTTCCTGTCTGTTGCATGTTTTTTGTTTCGCAGAAACCCAATATAAAACGGAGTCCAAACGGGATAAAAACGGACGGAGATTTTTTTGGAATATTTATGATTTTTGGGAGGTAAAATCAACGCAAAACGGTGTCCGGGGTGGCCACGAGACAGGGGGGCGCGCCCTCTCCCCTGGGCGCGGCCTGGGCTCTCGTGGGCAAGCCATAAGGCGGTTGACGCTCTTCTTTTGGCGCAAGAAATATAATTTTATGAGAAAGATCTGGGCGAAAGATTCACCCCAATCGGAGTTACGGATCTCCAGATATGAAGGAAACGGTGAAGGGGTAGAATCTGAGAACGCAGAAATAGAGAGATAGATCCAATCCCGGAGGGGCTCTCTCCCCTCCCACGCCATGGGAACCAAGGACCAGAGGGGAAACCCTTCTCCCATCTAGCAAGGAGGTAAAGGAAGAAGAAGAAGAAGAAGAAGAAGGGGGGCTCTCTCCCCCTTGCTTCCGGTGGCGCCAGAACGCCGCCGGGGGCCATCATCATCACCGCGATCTTCACCAACACCGCCGTCATCTTCACCAACATCTCCATCACCTTCTCCCTTCTATCTACAGTGGTCCACTCTCCCGCAACCCGCTGTACCCTCTACTTGAACATGGTGCTTTATGCTTCATATTATTATCCAATGATGTGTTGCCATCCTATGATGTCTGAGTAGATTTTCGTTGTCCTATCGGTGATTGATGAATTGCTATGATTGGTTTGAGTTGCATGTTTTTTTATTGGTGCTGTCCTATTGTGCCCTCCGTGTCGCACAAGTGTGAGGGATTCCCACTGTAGGGTTTGCAATATGTTTATGATTTGCTTATGGTGGGTTGCGTGAGTGACTGAAACACAAACCCGAGTAAGTAGGTTGTTTGCGTATGGGATAAAAGGGGACTTGATGCTTTAATGCTATGGTTGGGTTTTACCTTAATGAATCTTTAGTAGTTGCGGATGCTTGCTAGAGTTCCAATCATAAGTGCATAGAATTCCAAGGGATGATATGTTAGCTTATGCCTCTCCCTGAAATAGAATTGCAATAGTGATTACCAGTCTAGTAACATAGTCAGTTGCTTAGGGACAATTTCACAACTCCTACCACCACTTTTCCACACTCGCTATATTTACTTTATTTGCATATTTATCTAAACAGCCCCTAGATTTTATTTACGTGCTCTGTATTATCTTGCAAACCTATCCTATCACACCTACAAGGTACTTCTAGTTTCATACTTGTTCTAGGTAACGTGAATGTCAAGCGTGCGTAGAGTCGTATCAGTGGCCGATAGGACTTGAGAGAGTATTTGTTCTACCTTTAGCTCCTCGTTGGGTTCGACACTCTTACTTATCGAAAGAGGCTTCAACTATCCTGTATACTTGCGGGTTATCAAGGGATGGCAAATTCTTGCGCAAGTACATACAGAGATTAAACCGTGCGTAGTACAACATCCTCGATGTTCATCCCGCGCTGTCATCAGCACGTTCCATCAGAACATGCACAATCGTAAGATGCATGAAGAGCTGGCGATGAACAAGGTTGCAGATGTTGGCGAACTGTATGTTCTGGCCGACATATGTGCCTGAGCTGAAGAAAGAAGAAAGTACCCCGTCGAAGATGCCGACACGGGAAGTGAGTCTGAAGATGAAGATGTCGTCATCCTAGCAAAGAAGGGCTGATGACGCAACATGAAGCGCATGGGCAAGACAGTGCTTGCCATCGAGGAATCAGGTGACCCCTGCACCACAAAGAAAGCCAAGGTTGAATATCCCGGCAAGGAGATTGCCGGATGCAATGCCTGCCGGGCCTTGGCGGCTGTCGGCAAGTCAGAGGGCTCCGACAAGCAGTATTACAAGATTCACCATACCAAGGGCCACGACCTCCAGAACTGCCGCCAAGTCGAACAGCCGATGGAGAAGCAGAGGGCTGAGTATGAGAGACGAGACAAAGTGAAGGGCCAAGGTGGCGCTGAGGGATCCGGAAAGAAGTGCGGTGGCCGAGGAGGTCGCGGCAATAAGGAGAAGCAACATGAGAGGCCTGCCGAAGGCCGCTACAAGAAAGAGGAGGATGATGATCATGATGATGATGATGGGTCCACCGAGCATGAGTTCTAGAAGGCGACAGAGGTCATGTGCGTTGACAGAGGTGCCTCGTTGCATTCCTCCCACCGCCAACTTGAACAGTGGGCGCATGAGATTAATATGACGGAACCGATGGTCGACGCCCAGAAACCACTGAAGTGGTCCCACAGGCCTATCATTTTCGATGCCGAGAACCACCCTGATCGCACAACTGCGGTCGAGTGTTTCCCATTGTTAGTCTCACCAACGATACGAAACCTCAAGGTGACAAAAATGTTAGTTGACGGTGGGGCCGGTCTGAACTTGATCTCACCGAACGTGATCAAGAGGCTGCAGATCTCTAATGAAGATCTCGACGAGACGAGTACGTTCCAAGGGATCAATCCAGGGAGGAGCCAGCCCAAGGGAAAGGTCACACTGCCAGTTACATTTGGTGGTGACCTAAACTACAAGACAGAGAGGATCATTTTTATGTCGCTGAAATCTCGTTGCCATATAGCAGGATCCTTGGCCGTCCAATGCTAGCCAAGTTAATGGCAGCATCACACTATGCTTAGAACAAGCTGAAGATGCCCGGCCCAATGAGCATCATCACCGTCAGCTGCGACAAGAGGGATGCACCCATTTGTGCCGATCAACTTTACCGAGAGGCAGTTGTAGCGTCCGCTGCCAAGATACTTTCTCTCACCACCGAGAAGAAGACCGGCAAGGCCTCGATCGCCGACAAGGCTCCTAGCTCCGTCAAGGGCTCCTGCACTCACTCTGGAAAACACGCTTCTTCGGAGTGCTATGTTCCCGCTGAGGACGTGCCAGAGAGCTCTACCGGCAAGAGCAAGAAGTCTAAGGCGGCCCCTCCAGAAACCAAGAAGGTACCCGTCAGGGAAGATGGCATGGGTGGTGCATTTACCATAAGCTCCACCTTCGATAGCAAATAGGAAAGCGCGATCGTCGCCTTCCTGCGGGCGAATGTCGATGTGCTTCCTTGGAAAGCATCCGACATCCCCGGCGTTCCCAGGGAGGTGATTGAGCACCACCTTGCTGTTTGTCCCCATGCACGGCCCGTCAAGCAGAAGGTCAGAAAACAAGCTTTGGAATGAAAAGAGTTCATCATCGAGGAGATCCGGAAGTTGGAGGTGGCAGGCTTGGTTAAGTGAGTACTCCACCCAACGTGGTTGGCCAATCTAGTGGTAGTACGTAAGGCGAATGGGAAATGGAGGCTGTGTATTGAATATACTAATATCAATAAGGCCTGTCCAAAGGACCCTTTCCCATTGCCGTGCATCGACTAGATAGTGCGACCTACTGTCGTTCCTTGATGCCTATTCAGGATACCATGAGATCTTCATGAAGAAGGAAGATGAAGAAAAGACCGCATTCATCACCCCATGTGGTACGTACTGTTTCGTACGAATGCCTTTCGGGTTGAAAAGCACTGGTTCCACGTTCGCCCGAGCAATCCAAATTGGTGAGCCTCGGCTACATAGAAATATGGAAGCCTATATGGAGGGTATAGTGCTAAAAACCAAGGACAAGGCCACGCTCGTGCGGGATCTAGAAGAAATCTTTGCAAATTTGCACAAGTTCAACCTCAAGCTCAATCCTGAGAAGTGTGTGTTTGGCATCCCATCCAGCAAACTTCTTGGGTTCTTTGTGTCTCAATGCAGAATCAAAGCGAATCCCGACAAGATCGAAGCGATTGAGCAGATTGAAGTGCCAAAACGGGTCAAGGATGTCCGTAGGCTCGCCGGCTGCGTTGCCGCCCTGAGTAGGTTCATCTCCAAATCTGTTGAGCGTGCCCTCACCTTTTTCAAGATTTTGAAAAAGGCGGGTCCAATGAAATGGACTCCGGAGGCAGAGGCAGCGCTGCACGATTTGAAGAGGTAACTCTCCTCTATGCCCATACTAGTCGCGCCCAAACCACAAGAGCCGTTGCAGCTATATATAGCAGCAATGAATCAAGTGGTCAGTGCTGCGCTAGTAGCACAGAGAGAAGTTGAGGAAGAAGCAATAGCAGGGGCGAGGTCGTTAGATGAAGGGGTGCAGGGGCCGATGCCGGCAAGGCAAAAACCCCGACAGAGCCCGGCCCCGGCAAGACAGAGTCTGCGCAAGTGAGCGAAATGAGACGGAAGAAGAAGGTGATGCAGCACCCAGTCTATTTTGTCAGCTCACTCTTCCAGGGGGCTACATCAAGTTATTCTGGTATTTAGAAGCTACTTTTCGGCCTCCTTATGGCCTCGAGAAAGCTGCATCACAATTTCCAAGAACACGAGATCACCGTCATCACTCGCCTCCCATTACAACGGATCTTGCATAACCCAGATGAAACCGGGAGGATTGTGGAGTGGGCGTTGGAGCTGTCGAGCTTTGGGATCAAGTTTGAAAGAACTTCGACAATCAAGAGCAGAGCCTTGGCAGAGTTCATAGCAGAATAGGCATCCACGCCCGATGAAGAAGTTCAAGAGACCACTCTCCCCGGCAAAGAGGCAAGTAGTCATTGGATTATGCACTTTGATGGGGCTTTCTCGTTCCAAGGTTCTAGTGTCGGCGTGCTACTCGTCGTGCCCACTGGAGAGCACCTCAAGTACATAGTACGGATGCATTTTCCTCGGGAGAGGTCAACAAATAACATGGCAGAGTACAAGGGGCTGCTTGCCAGTCTCAGGATCGCAGCAAACCTTGGAATCAGGAAGCTCATCATCAGAGGAGATTCACAACTTGTCGTCAAGCAAGTCAACAAGGATTACCAGAGCTCGTTGATGGAAGCCTAGGTGGATGAAGTGACGAAGTTGGAGGAGCGCTTTGATGGCCTGCAAGCACAGCATGTTCCTCGAGCAGAGAACAACATTGCCGATGACCTGTCAAAACACACTGCCCTCAAGTTGCCTGTGGAACCAGGCACCTTTGTGCTTCAATTAACCCAGCCATCCGTTGAGCCATCAACAGGACAGAACAAGTGAAGGAAAACGGGCCCCGGCAGGTACTTTCCGCTGAGCTCCCAGGAGTCGCCGGTAAGGAAGTTGCCAGGTACCCCAAACTTGCCGGGGAGCAGCAGCCTCCGACGGGCCACATGCCCTTGCCGTAGAGAAAGCTGCCCCCACGGCAGAAGACATTCCTTTAGTCCTTGCTGTCGAGCCCCAGGCTCCAGCATGGGCATAACATACTATTCATTTCCTCCAGACAAGGGAGCTCCCTAAGGAGCAGGAAGAAGCAGAAAAAGTAGCCCATCCATCCAGCATGTATTAGTTTGTGGATGATGTCCTATATAGAAGGAGACCGAATGACGTGAAATTGAAGTGTATTCCTTGGGAGGACGGACTGGAGCTGCTGGCAGAGATACATGGAGGTATATGTGGCTCCCACATAGGGTCCAGAGCCCTTGTCGGCAAAGCATTCTGGCAAGGTTTGGTCTGGCCCACTGTCCTCCACGTTAAAACGACACTAGTAACCAAGTGCGAAGCGTGCCAGATCCATTCAAAGACGCTTCACCAACCAACCCAGACTCTTCAAACAATTCTTCTTTCCTGGCCATTTTCGGTCTGGGGGCTTGACATACTGGGCTCCTTTCCCAGTGCTGTTAGGGGCTTTGAGTACTTGTACGTTGCGATTGACAAGTTCACAAAGTGGCCGGAGGTGGAGCCAGCGAGAAAGGTGACAGCGCAGTCGGCCGCCAAGTTCTTCAAGGGACTCGTTTGCCATTTTGGTGTGCCAAACAGAGTCATGACCGACAACGGCACATAGTTTACAAGCCGAACCTTCATGCAGTATATCCAAGACCTTGGCAGCAAAGTTTTCTTTGCTTATGTTGCTCATCCAAGAAGCAATGGCTAGGCAGAAAGGGCAGATGTTGAAGTGTTGCAAGGCCTCAAAACAAGGACTTTTGATAGGCTGGGCAAATGTGGAAGGCGCTGGATTGATGAATTGCTAATGGTTCTTTGGTCAATCAGAACGACACCAAATCGAGCCACTGGCCAGACACCCTTTGCCCTGGTGTACAGGGCAGAAGCAGTTCTCCCCACGGAACTCATATATGGGTCACCTCGGGTGCTCGTTTATGATGAGCTTGAGCAAGAGCAGTTGCGCTAAGATGATGCAATGCACCTTGACGAAGATCGTCTTCTGCCTGCTGTGCGAGCCACTCACTACCAGCAAGCCTTGCGCCGCTATCATAGCCGCAAGGTTCATGCCCGAAGCCTTGAGGAAGGCGACCTTGTTCTTCGGCGTGTTCAGTCCTCCAAGAATTCAAACAAGTTGACGCCAAAGTGGGAAGGCCCTTATCGGGTAATATGAGTTACCAGTCCCGGTGCAGTCTTCCTAGAGACCGAAGATGGCATTTCGGTGAGCAACTCCTAGAATATCAAACATCTTCACAAGTTTTACCCATAGGGCGCGGTTGCCGGGAGCCCCGGCAACCCTATTTTGTACTAGCCTTGCCGGCAAGGCATGTAATCCTATGTACAGAGCCAGGCGCAGACCCTGTGCGCTGTCAGATAACTTTTAGTATGTACAGTTTCCTACTAGTTTCCATGTTTATATATATATATATGCATATATGCATGCATGCTTGTCCAGGATAGTGTGATATCTTAGATCCTAGCAGGTACTGACAAACCGCCAAGGTTTTGTGGTCTTGCCTTCTCCTCCTTTCATCCTCAATGACGATGTTCTTGCAAGAGGTCGAAAAGACTACCTGGCACGGTGATCCCCGGCGGATTAAACAGATAAAGTTCACCTCTTGTGCATCCATGTTCGTAACTTGTGACTTGTGCATTATAAAACCTCGCCACTCTTTTTTGACTTAGGTGCTCGCATCCTCGACCCGAATGCTGCTTCGGCCAGAATGGTCGCAGTAGCCTTTGATAAAAAGAGGTTGGAAGGGGGTTGGACCCTTTATCTGTAACCCGACAGATGTGATTCTCCGGCAGGCACAAAGGGCACCGGCAAGATAGCTTGCCGGGAAAACTCATTTATTTTTATTAAGGAGGCATTCACCTCCACATGGACGTATACATGCATGTGTTCCCGGCAAAAGCTCATCTTTTTCATTGATATGCTGATGCAAGTACAAATCTTACAGAACATAAGCATGGGCTCAGGAGATTACATTTTCTAGAAAGTTAAGATTTGGCAAGTGCCTACAGATTTGGAAAATGAAAAGTGCCCCGTAATCCCCGTTCTTGCCCCTTTCCTCCCAGGCACAGCAGGCGAAGACAGGGATGGGCATGGGGAATGCGTCGATGGAGAGCTTGACGGGGAAGCCCGTCGACCACCAACGCCGGAGCCAGCAAGACGCAACCCCAGGCAATGCATGTTGCCGAGGGAGGAGGCGGAGCAGATGATGGTGCTGCCACTAATGGTCAGTTGGAGTCGGAGTCATCGTCCTCCCGCCCGCTGCCGTCATCGTCGCTGGCACTGTCCTCCTCGTCGCTGTCGCTCGAGGAGGAGCTTTCATCATCGGTGGAACTTTCCACGCAACACCCTAAGTGGGTTCCTGAGCTCCCGAAGACCTTTACAGAGAGTAGGCCAATCTCCATTAACTTGAAATGGAGAACATGCCCCTCCGACAAGCTGTGAGCGCGTGCAAAAGTTTTCCACCCGCGGCGAAGGTACATGACATGAGGGCGGGGGAAGCCGACATCGACCCACATGTTGCCATTCTCGCAGCCCCTCATGTGTTGCCTAAAAGCCTGTGGCGGATCCTGCTCCATCACCCGAGCAAACAGGGTAGGGAGGCGGAGATGGCTGCACACGCGCTTGGACAGCCTGATTAAGAACTCGTAAGGCTGGTCTCGGACATGTACGACCATTGGAGGAGGGCCGCCAGCGGAAGTGCAGCCGGCGCGCCGCCTCGTCCTCGTCTTCCCCGAGTACCACGGCGACCTCAGCCTCGTCCCCTTCCTCTCGCCCTCGCGGCGGGCTCTGCCACCGGAAGCTCTGGAGGAGGAGGAGTGCGCTATCAAGTAGAAGCCCTCGTCGCCGCCGTCGAAGCGCCAACACGCCCTCTCACCATGGCGAGTGGAAGAAACATACCAAGCTGAAGGTGGAGAAGAAGGCGAGTGCGGAAGGGCACCATCCCTCTCCCTTTTTATAGAAGGGCCGAGCCGGAGCCTGACCACCTAGCCCAAGGGGCGGCCGCCCCGCACGACCAATGCGGCCTCCTGAAGTACAGGGAATCGGGACCGACCCACTGCCCCAATCAGTGGCGCCTGGTTTCCCGCCTCGGCGTTAATGCCCACGTCTGCCGCATCCACCGCTTGCCCTTCCCAAGGCGTGGGGGACATGTGGCGAGCGAATCAGAAGTGTGGAAACAAGTGGGGCGACCATTTTCCACCCCGTGATCGTGGGGTGCGGCGCCATGCAGGTTGCGACCCGAGTCCACTTAGTAAATGAGTAGCGCCCCTACAAATTCATTTTTTTCATGAGGGAAGCACGGACCGCCTCTTTACTACCGACTGCGGGATGACGCAAGCGTGCAGAGGCCATCTCACGCGTGACCCCCACGTCACGCCCTCAACGCGGATCATGGGGAAGTGCAACTGGCGAAAAGATCATGGAAGCTAAGTCTCTGCCACGCGTGCCCGTGCACTACTCTGTGCCTGGCCCAACTACGCCTTGCGCTCATGGTGGCCCAGGCCCGGGGGCTCCTGTAGGTGTACCAAAGTATGGGTTCTTCTGTACCCCTTACGTGTGCATGGGCAGTTGTAGCCACCCCTATGGCCGGGCCCGGCAGGACAGCAGAAGACAGAACAAAAAGCTGCCAAGACAGCACTCAAGACAGGGAACCAAGGAGCAGAAGGCGAGCTGGACCTCCCCCGAGAACATCCTTGTCGGGGCAACCTACGTAACACCCGCAAGCCCATCACCCTTGAGGTTGAGAGTTCTGACACCTTCGACAACATTAAGGATAAGATTTGGGAACGCATGTGTGGTAGCATGCGGATCTTCACAAAGACTGATGGCTTGCCGGTCCATGTGGGACCAGAAGACGAAGACTTTCCGGGGATGAATGCGAGGCCCCCGGCAAGCCTCGCCGCAGACAATTGCTGGGCTGCGGCCAGGCCCGCGCCCGGCAAGGATTTGCCACCTCACCACCACTCTAGTGCGACGACCAGTGTGCCAACTAAGCAGGCGCCTGCATGGCGGCATCCAGATCTTCGTGGAGGCTCTACCACTGCGCCAACACAGTAGCTAGCCAGCGTGGCACTACATGCCTCGTTAACCTAGAGGCGTGTCAAAGGAAGGAGGGGCGGACGGACTGGATGGCTTATGTTGACGTCCCAATAAAGTAAGAGGGCACGTAGGCGGCACATTAAATGTGTTTGTCCTACGATGCCGAGCGATAAGCTCATAAACTGTAGCTCGTTTGCCACCTCCTGTGTGCCACTTTGGCAACCCCTTTACATATAAAAGGAGGCCCAAGGCGTACCGAGAGAGGATTCAGACTTTTTGGACTGGGCATGCACCACAGCTAGTTCAAAAGCTCAAGAACACATATATCCAGACAAGCAGGACTAGGGTATTACACATCTTTGCAGCCCGAACCTGGGTAAAAATTCCCCTCGTGCTGACTGCTAGACCTGCTCTTCATGCAGCTACTCTCCACGCCGAACATAGAAGGGATTCCTGTGATCCCATAGGTGTTCGTTTCCCCAACAATACCTCGTTCCGAAATTTTATGCCCCAAGAGAATACCTTCATTAACCATAAAGTGGCACTTCTCTCAATTCAAGACAAGATTAGTTTGTTCACATCTCTGCAAAACTCAATCAAGGTTGCTTAAGAAATCATCAAAATAAGTTCCATAAACAGAAAAATCATCCATGAAAACTCAACAATCTTTTCAAAAAGAATCAGAGAATATAGGAGTCATACATCTTTGAAAGGTAGCAGGTGCATTGCATGAACCAAGAGGCATACTTCTATAAGCATAGATTCCAAAGGGCAAGTAAAAGTGGTTTTCTCTTGATCAGGTTGTGAAACAGGTATCTGAGAAAAACCAGAATGTCCATCAAGAAAACAAAAGTGTGTGTGCTTAGATAATCTTTCTAGCATTTGATCAATAAAAGGCAGAGGGTAATGATCTTTTCTAGTAGTTTTACTTAATTTTTTAAAATCAATTACCATTCTATAGCAAGTAACAATTCTTTTTGGAATGAGTTCATTTTTATCATTGGGAACAACAGTATTACCTCCTTTCTTAGGGACACAATGAATAGGACTGACCCATCTACTATTGCTACTTCTTGAGCTTGCGTTGGTTTTTCCCTTGAAGAGGAAAGGGTGATGCAGCAAAGTAGAGATAAGTATTTCCCTTAGTTTGAGAACCAAGGTATCAATACAGTAGGAGACACTGCACAAATCACCAATACCTACACAAACAATCAAATGACGTGCACCCAACGCGATAAAGGGGTTGTCAATCCCTTCATGGTCACTTGCAAAAGTGAGATCTAATAGAGATAGATGAAACTAAACAAAAGATAAAGTAAATATTTTTGGTATTTTTGGTTTATAGATCGGAAAGTAAAAGATTGCAAAATAGTAGACCGGAAACTTATATGATGGAATATAGACCCGGGGGGCCTAGGTTTGACTAGTGGCTTCTCTCAAGATAGCAAATAATACGGTGGTGAACAAATTACTGTCGATCAATTGATAGAAAAGCGCAAAGTTATGATGATATCTAAGACAATGATTATGAACCATAGGCATCACATCCATGTCAAGTAGACCGACTCCTGCGTGCATCTACTACTATTACTCCACACATCAGCCGACTCCTGCCTGCGTCTAGAGTATTAAGTTCATGAAGAATAGAGTAACGCATTAAGTAAGATGACATGATGTAGAGGAATGAACTCAAGCAATATGATGTAAACCCCATCTTTTTATCCTCGATGGCAACAATAGAATACGTGCCTTGCTTCCCCTACTGTCACTGGGAAAGGACACAACAAGATTGAACCCAAAGCTAAGCACTTCTCCCATTGCAAGAAAAACCAATATAGTTGGCCAAACTAAACCGATAATTCAAAGAGAACTACAAAGATATCAAATCATGCATATAAGAATTTGGAGAAGATTCAAATAATATTCATAGATAAGATGATCATAAATCTACAATTCATCAGATCTCGACGAACACAGCGCAAAAGAAGATTACATCAGATAGATCTGCAAGAACATCGAGGAGAACATGGTATTGAGAATTAAAGAGAGAGAAGAAGAAGCCATCTAGCTACTAGCTATGGACCCGTAGGTCTGAGGTAAACTACTCACGCTTCATCAGAAGGGCAATAGAGTTGATGTAGAAGCCCTCCGTGATCGAATCCCCCTCCGGCAGGATGCTAGAAAAGGCCCCTAGATGGGATCTCGCGGGTACAGAATGTTGAGGTGGAGGAAAAGTGTTTTCGTGGATGCTTTTGGTGGTTTGGGGATATATGTGAATATATAGGACGAAGAAGTAGGTCAGTGGAGTCATGGGGGGGGCACAAGGCAAGGGGCGCGGCCTACCCCCCTAGGCGTGCCCTACGCCCTTGTGGCCGCCTCGTGGCTCTTCCCACTTGAACTCCAAGTCTATGGGGTGTCTTTTGGTCCAGGAATAATCATCGCGAAGGTTTCCTTCCGTTTGGACTCCGTTTGGTATTCCTTCTCTGCGAAGCTTAAAAACAATGGAAAACCAGAAACTGGAACTGGGCTCTAGGTTAATGGTTAGTCCCAAAAATAATATAAAATAGCGTATTAATGCATATAAAACATCCAAAACAGATAATATAGTAGCATGGAACAATCAAAAATTATAGATACGTTGGAGATGTATCAAGCATCCCCAAGCTTAATTCCCACTCGTCCTCGAGTAGGTAAATGATAAAAACAAAAATTTTGATGTGGAATGCACCTAACATATTTATCCATGTAATTTTTCTTTATTGTAGCATGAATGTTCAAATCCATAAGATTCAAAACAAAAGTTTAATATTGACATAAAAACAATAATATTTCAAGAATAGTAATAAAGCAATTATGTCTTCTCAAAATAACATGGCGAAAGAAAGCTATCCCAACAAAATCATATAGTCTGGCTATGCTCCATCGTCATCACACAAAATATTCAAATTATGCACAACCGTGATGACAAGCCAAGCAATTGTTGCATACTTTTGGTGTTATCAAACTTTTTCAACTTTCATGCAATACATGAGCGTGAGCCATGGACATAGCACTATAGGTGGAATGGAATATGGTAGTTGTGGAGAAGACAAAAAGAGGGAGATTGTCTCACGTCAACTAGGCGCGGGATATGGAGATGCCCATCAATAGATATCAACTTGAGTGAGTAGGGTTTGCCATGCAACGGATACACCAGAGCTATAAGTTTTTGAGAGCTCAAAAAGAAAAACTTAGTGGGTGTGCATCCAACTTGCTTGCTCATGAAGACCTAGGGCGATTTGAGGAAGCCCATCATTGGAATATACAAGCCAAGTTCTATATTGGAAAATTCCCACTAGTATTGAAAGTGACAAAATAGGAGACTCTCTATCATGAAGACCATGGTGCTACTTTCAAGCACAAGTGTGCAAAAAGGATAGTAACATTGCCCCTTCTCTCTTTTTCTCTCATTTTTTGTTTGTCTTCTTTGGCCACTCTTTTTTTCCTTTTTTTATTTCCTCACATGGGATAATACTCTAGTAATGATGATCATCACACTTCTATTTACTTACCACTCAAGAATTACAACTCGATACTTAGAACAAAATATGACTCTATATGAATGCCTCCGGTGATGTATCGGGATGTGCAATGACTCAAGAGTGACATGTATGAAAGAATTATGAAAAGTGGCTATGCCACAAATACGATGTCAACTACATGATCATGCAAAAAAATATGACAATGATGAAGCGTGTCATAATAAACGGAACGGTGGAAAGTTGCATGGCAATATATCTCGAAATGTATATGGAAATGCCATAATATGTAGGTATGGTGGCTGTTTTGAGGAAGGTATATGGTGGGTGTATGGTACCGGCGAAAGTTGTGCGGTACTAGAGAGGCTAGCAATGGTGGAAGGGTGAGAGCACGTATAATCCATGGACTCAACATTAGTCATAAAGAACTCACATACTTATTGCAAAAGTCTATTAGTCATCAAAACAAAGTACTACGCGCATGCTCCTAGGGGGATAAATTGGTAGGAAAAGACCATCGCTCGTTCCTGACCGCCACTCATAAGGAAGACAATCAATAAATACATCATGCTCCAACTTCGTTACATAACGGTTCACCATACGTGCATGCTACGGGAATCACAAACGTCAACCATACGTGCACTCTAGTTCACAATTACTCACTAGCATGACTCAAATATCACCATCATTATATCTCGAAACAATCATAAGGAATCAAACTTCTCATAGTGTTCAATGCACTTTATGTGAAAGTTTTTATTATATCCCTCTTGGACGCCTATCATATTAGGACTAAATTTATAACCAAAGCAATTTACCATGCTGTTTAAAAAGACTCTCAAAATAATATAATTGAAGCATGATATTTCAACAATTTCATTAAAATAAAACCGCCGCCGTGCTCTAAAAAGATATTAGTGAAGCACTTGAGCAATATTGCCTAGCTCAAAAGATATAAGTGAAGTACATAGAGCATTCTAACAAATCATGATTGATGCGTGTCCCTCTCAAAATGTGTGAACAGTAAGGATGATTGTGGCAAACTAAAAAGCAAAGAATCATATCATACAAGACGCTCCAAGCAAAACACATATCATGTGGTGCATAAAAATATAGCCTCAAGTAAAGTTACCGGTAGACGAAGATGAAAGAGGGGATGCCTTCTGGGGCATCCCCAAGCTTAGGCTCTTGGTTGTCCTTTAATATTACCTTGGGGTGCCTTGGTAATCCTCAATCTTAGGCTCTTGTCACTCCTTATTCCATAGTCCATCAAATCCTTACCCAAAAACTTGAAAACTTCACAACACAAAACTCAACTGAAAATCTCATAAGCTCTGTTAGTATAAGAAAATAAATCACCACTTTTGGTACTGTTGTGAACTCATTATTTTTTTATATTGGTATAATATCTACTGTATTCCAACTTTTCCATGGTTCACACCCCAGATACTACCCATAGATTCATCAAAATAAGCAGACAACACATAGAAAACAGAATTTGTCAAAAAACAGAACAGCCTGTAACAATCTGTAACTCTCGAATACTTCTGTAACTCTAAAAATTATGAAAAATTAGGAAAACCTAGGAAATTTGTGTACAATCTTGTGCAAAAAGAATCATATCAAAATTAGGCTTATGTGAATTATGGAAATTATTTTCCTTGGCGTTCTATTTTTCAGCAAGATCAAAACAACTATCACCGTAAGTCATCCCAAAGTTCTTACTTGGCACAAACACTAATTAAAACAAGAAACCACATCTAACCAGAGGCTAGATGAATTATTCAAAGAAAAAACAAAAATAAAATTGGATTGCCTCCCAACAAGCGCTATTGTTTAACGCCCTTACCTAGGCATAAAAACACAAAATAGATCTAGGTATTGTCATCTTTGGTATGCAATCCATAAGTAGCTCTCATAATAGATTCATATGGCAACTTATGTTTCTTTCTAGGAAAGTGTTCCATGCCCTTCCTTAACGGAAATTCAAATCTAATGTTTCCTTCTTTCATATCAATAACTGAACCAATTGTTCTAAGGAAAGGTCTACCAAGAATAATAGGACATGTAGAATTGCAATCTATATCAAGAACAATGAAATCTACGGGCACATAATTCCTATTTGAAACAATAATAACATCATTAATCCTTCTCATAGGTTTCTTATTAGTGGAATCCGCAAGATGCAAATTTAAAGAACAATCATCAAATTCACAGAAACTTAACACATCACATAAAGTTTTTGGAATCGTGGAAACGCTAGCACCCAAATCACAAAAAGCATGGCACTCATAATCTTTAATCTTAATCTTAATAGTAGGTTCCCACTCATCATAAAGTTTTCTAGGGGAAGATACTTCCAATTCAAGCTTTTCTTCAAAAGATTACATCAAAGCATCAACAATATGTTTAGTAAAAGATTTGTTTTGATTATAAGCATGAGGAGAATTCAACATGGATTGCAGCAAGGAAATACAATCTGTTAAAGAACAATATCATAATTAAATTCCTTGAAATCCAAAAGAGTGGGTTCATTGCTACTTAAAATTTTGACCTCTCCAATCCCACTTTTATCAAGTTTTGCATCAAGATCTAAAAACTCTAAACCATTGGGACGCCTTTTAACTAAAGTTGACTCATCTCCAGTCCCATATTTATCAAGATTTTTTTTGGAAAACAAAGATTCAATAGTAGTCAAATCAATCACTTTAAGATATTCATCATTATTTTCATGGAAACTAGAAGAACACGCTTTTACAAACCAATCTTGTTTGGCATGCATCTTAGCGGTTCTTTCTTTGCACTCATCAATGGAGATTCTCATAGCCTTTAGAGATTCATTGATATCATGCTTGGGTGGAATAGATCTAATTTTCAAAGAATCAACATCAAGGGAAATTCTATCCACATTCCTAGCCAAATCATTGATCTTAAGCAGTTTTTCTTCAACCAAGGCATTAAAATTCTTTTGTGAACTCAAAAATTCCTTAACACCATTCTCAAAATTCAGAGGATATCTTATTATAATTTTCATAAGAATTTTTTTAAGAATTACCATAATTATTAGAGGAATTACTAGGAAATGACCTAGGATTAAAATTACCTCTACTAGTAGAATGCCTGTGCGTTGCCACGGGCTTTTTAAAAACTTAGTTATTGCATATATAAACATAATGCATGTCAAATTTCTGATGTGTAGAAAAAAATTGAATTTAGCTTTAATTGCAATGTATTTAGATAAAAAATGTAATTCAACAACCTACACTAACTCATCTGATGCACAAAATAAAAGAAAGTGGTTCAAGAATGTAGAACAGTTTTGCACTGCATTGCAAAAAGTAGATAACAACTGGAAGCATTTCTATACATGTGCTATCTACTCCCTCCATTCCTAAATATAAGTCTTTTCGAGATTCCAATGCGGAATACATACGGAACAAATAGTTTAGCACGTTCATATATTTGGAGTGTTAAATACTTCAAAAAAGGGCAAACAAGCCATCATGTTTGCCCACATAGATTAAAATATCTAAACCATAAATTTCACATATTAACAGATGAGATTAAAAAATGTAGCGTTACTTATAAATATTACCATGTACAAATAGTTTAACATGTCACATGTCATTCTAAAAAAAGTACAGATAGATCAATGCCTTTCTATTAAAAAACATAGCTGCAAAATACGACAACCACAAGGAGTTCGGTAGCCATCTTATGGTAGACTAACAAAAGAATCCAAATAAAAGAAGAAGACCCTAAGGAAGAGTCCAATAAAAATACATGTGATTATGTTAAATACCAAATGGAGAAGTTGGACTCCTGCTTCTTTCATATAACTTACTCGGCTCTTTAAAAGAAAACTTTGTGTACTTAGATTGGAAAATAGATTTGTAGTATACATACCATAAAAAGCTGGGCAAAGCTCAATTGGTCTAGATTATAATGGTTGAGATCTAAAGTCTAATAATAGTTATGTACCATGTAATTTTTTGGAATGTAAAAAAAGAATTTAGTTTTGGTTCTTCACCTTCGGGCAAAGGCCGTGGCGCAAGACCCTTAGGTTCTTGTCGCTAGTCCTGACCTTCTCCTTCCCGAGCCATGCAAAGGAAGCAAGCAAACGAACCGAGCGATGCTGCATTGAGCTACACAGGAAGAGCAAGTCAGGGGAGGAAATCCAAACCAGATCAAAGCACAAAATCAGTAAATAAGCCATCCATCTCACTGGTCCTGTCTACAAAAGAAATTTTCCTCATGTCCCAGGTTGGCAACCAATTTGTTCCACATACCAACACGAACCTCGAGCCAGAGCCTAAGATACCAATGTAAGATCTCTGAAATAATTACAGGTAATGGACATTATAGGTTTTAAATAACGCTAAATTGCACGGTAAACTCAAGAGCGTGTATTATTTCTTCTTGATATTCCTCAAAATTAAATTCATCTGTTGTACTTCAAAATAGGTGTGTCCCTGAACTAAGAGATACAAAATAAGGCATCAATTTGAGGAATCCAAATGATAAGGATGAGCCATCTAGTGGAACAAAAGGGAATAAACACATCCAGTTATGTTTACTATACTGCAATAAATCATACACCCACATAAGACACATAAACCTACACTGTAAGCAACAATGCTGGATACAAAAGAAAGTGGACATACTGCATAATTTCTCATGTTTGAAGGTGCCACCTATATTAGTAATGACAGATATGATCTTTACATGAATTAAAAGGGTTAACTATTTCATTGCTTCACTTCAACCCATGTAGAAATATAATGACTACTTGTAATTAATCTAATGGTTACAATAAATTAATAGTCAAGGTTGACTACATGGAAAATTTGTATTTGAAATACATCCATAAGGAAGTTGACTAAAAGGTGAACAATCTTGATAAAGGGTGTTTCATTGACTCATAATATAGCATCGAGGGATACAATTACAATGAGCCACACCCGGCCTCTGCATAACTTGGATGCACACAGCCAACACACACCAATGGATCATCTCGGCAAAAAGCTAAGTCATACAAGATCAAAGCTATGCCTAAGTAAAATTAAAAGAAAGAAAAAAATCATGAAGCAATACAAACAGAGATTGACGATGTACAACGATAACCATCGGCACCAACTATGTCATGAGAACACAAGAACCACGAAAACGGTTCTTTAAAAGAGACACATCCAAGAAGGAAACGGCACATAAGTGACGCTGTCGCCGGATCCAACACCTAAAACTCAGATCGTAGGTCTTCACCCTGAAGATCAAGTTCGACCAAATTCCGAGCAATGCCTTCGTCAGGGTAACAACGCCAAAAACGCCACCATTGCCAGGCATAACCGGTAAGAGGCTAAACCTAGGGTTTTCACCATGGAGCTCAAGACCAAGTACTCGAGATGCACAACCCAATCGAATTCTTTGTGTGTTAACTCCTCCACTTGCCACTGAGCCCAGTTGCTGCAACCATGCACTGATCTGACGACGGGTGAGCATGCCCACATGAGCAAGCAACTGAACAGCTACAAGAGCTACTCACCACGACACTATAGACATTGACGGAAGAGGAAGGTCACTGGCACCGCTTAAATCCCAATGGGATGCTCGAGAGGCCATGTACTATCTTCCGAGGAGCAACTGATGGCTAATCTGAATTAGACAACACCACAATGGGTCGCCACAAGCTCCATCGTCATTGCCCACAAAGGCCCAGATCCACGGCACAGATTGGATGTAGCATTTGTCTTACCAAGATAAACAAAAACAGAGACCTGATCTTTGTTGCTCAAATCAGTAGCTTTTTTATACTGTAAAAAGCCTTTCCATTAACCAACAACCATAGCTAAATCATTGTAGATGCACCTTGCCAAGTAGAACAAACATTTGCTTTCCAAACAAAGCTCAGGGTTTGCATATTAAGCTTCAGTGCATTGGGCAACAGACAAGCATTTGGGTATTACTAATTGCTGAGACTGTAGTATGTACCTCAGGTGTAGCATGGGCAGAAGAAGTTCTGACAAACAGTGGAGCACATACCGACAGATTTCCATAGAAGTCGATGGTGTATAGGCACGTGATGTTGGTAACTTGCGGCACGATGATATTGGGCAAGCAACTTGTGATGTGATCTATTTGCTTCCGGTCGAGGGGTTCCATAGAACCAAGAAACACCCCGGACTTCTCTTTTGGTGTCATATAAATTCCCATACAGACTAAAGAAGGAAGTTTCCTAAATAGAAGTAAGTTTATTTTATAAAGAATGTGTAGCAAAAGTTGTTCGCTCTTTATAAGCAAGTGGCCAAGTGCAATATGTGCTTGGGTTCTTCAGTATTTGTATGCCACACATGAATATATTGGATGTTTGACTGAAAGTTGAGACTTGCAGGTCAATAAATATCATTAAAATCTCTAAGATTTATGTTATAACATACTGGTACATTTTGAGATTAAGATCATCTGCCCTTCTATTTCAATACCACTAAATTTTGATAATGGTTTACAATCCAGTCGGGATCTACATGCATAGGAAGGCATCTACTTGCTGAACAATATGATGTCTGCAAGACTGCAATCAAAACATTGTGTCTCTCACTTAGTCTTTGCATATTACTGAAGAATATACAATCTGCAATCAAAATATTGTGTCTCAGTCTTTTGTGGGTAGCATCTAAGATTTTGTAAGCTCTGAGAGTAAAAGACCAACGAGTGCAAGAATTGGAACATAGAAGAATCCCACCTAGGCATGATGCCATCAGGTTCTATGCCAAGATCGAGGTAGTAGAGCTGTCTCAATCTCTCTTGCCAAGCCCTCCCTTTGACAGTCAATAGAACAGTCGCGCTGCTACAGATCAGTTGGCAACATAGGCCCAGATCTCCCATGTATCATGACGTTGAACAATATATGCACCTATGCTTACTTCCCTTGTATCATCACAACATATTCTATAATTTTGCTTGCGTCCTTGTCATAAATCTGAATCCTGCACAATATGAAAAAGAAAGAAAGTTAGATTTGTTAATACAACATAATGATAGTTCCAAGGAAACATGTACTATGTCGAAACTGGCCATGATAGTACGAATGTCATGTGGATAGACGCATTTGCGCAGCAATAACTGGGAAGAGTACTCGGAGATCGACAACCCACCGAAGAGATCAGTGCACCCTACTTTAAACGTAGTTTCCTGGTTATGGCCGAGGCACATGTTGCCACGATGGTTGATGTTGCAGCAGTACCTAAATCTGACCTCGAACTCCAAAGAACATGGCGCCCTCGACAACGCCTGAGGATGCAGGGAGAGCACGGAGACCGCTCGGCCAAACGGGTTCAACGCCACATTCAGCAGGAACAGGTACTGCCAACCTTGGGCACGAGCCGAGAAGGCATTGAAGCCGTCACAGAGCTGGACCTCGACGCAAGCCCAGGCCCAAAGCTCGGTCGTGCACGGCCACCCATGCGCGTCGGCAAAGTGGTCCAGGAGCATCGCCCTAGAGCGAGAAAAACCGCAGTATGCTTGCGGGCAGTAGCACGACGTCTTGAGGGCTTGCCTTGAGGTGGTCGGGGTGGTCGTAGTAGGCCGGCATGGCAGTGCATCCGTGGGCTGCGTTGGCGCACGGCACCCGAATGGACTCTGTTAGCCTCTCCAGCGCGATGTTCCGGCGATAGCTGCCGGTCAACCATAAGTGACACACATGGCACCTCCTTGCCGCCACCATCTTGTCGTGGCACCGCAAGCATATGGTATGACTGACGCCACACTGCACCCAAGAAGAAATGATGTTCTAGTGTTATTGGTACACAAACTTGACTCCACTCGGGTCGCCCCTCGTTCGGGCGACTCAGGCTCACCAACCCTAGCCGCCGCCGGGGCCTAGCCCATCCTCCTCCCCTCCTCCCGCCGCCGCTGGAGGACGACGGCGGGGGCGGGGGCTCTTCCTCCCTCCCGCGTCTCAGGGGTGGCGGGACCCCAACATGCATGGAGGTGCGGCCGATCTAGAAGCGACGGCGTTGGCTTCGACGGCAGCGCTCGGCCCTGCCTCGGGCCACGGGCGGCTGCTGCAGCGGGTGGCCTGGATCGGTCAGCGGCGTTGAGGGCCTGGTGGACTGCCTTGCGGCACCCATGGCAGATCTGTTCTGGCCGGTGTAGCTAGTGGTGGTGGTCATCTTCTTCGTCGGCGGTGGCCGGCTAGAAGCTTGGTGATCGGATCTCGAGATCCATCATCTAGTCCCGACTGCGAGTTGGGGAGACATGGTTGCCGGTGAAAACCGAGCCGACGGCAGGAGATTGCGGTGTCCTACGCCCTTACCTTGATGAAGGCATCATCGTGTAACTACTGTCAACCCACTCGTGCTGCACCAGGTGAAACCCTAGGATCTGGTGTTCCAGATCGAACGATGGCGGCACTGCGGTGTCGTTCTCTCTTGGGAGCATCGTTTGTGGAGCAGCGCTGGAAGTCAGAGGCAGGAGGTGGAGCGGCTTCGTCTTGCACGGAGCTTCGGTGGAGATGTCAAGTCATGCCTGACCGACAGGTGCTACGCTTGGTCATGCCTTGTCGGCAGGTGCTACGCACGACAGATCCTCCAAGGACTTCAAGCTGTGTCGGCTGGTGATACTTGGCAGCAGGGCGCTGAGGTGTATCAGTGTCGACCGCGACGTGTTCAGCTGTTTGCGCGCAGGGAGGAGGTGCTGTTGGGCGTCGTGGTGGCGTCGACGATAGCTGAACAGAGCAAGGTTGATGCATCAGTACAGTTCTGAAGATGGAGCAGTGGTAGTTGGCGGTGGCAGCCTCTGAGAGCATGGCGGACTAGTGTGTGCCCCAGACCCAGCAAGTGGCTAGGTTGGGGTCTCAGGTATTACATGTTAGGCTTGGATGTGATGTCTGTTTGGTATTAGGCTCAGGCTATCTGCGCCCCTTCATCAACTGGATAGGTGTAGCGACAGTTTTTTGCTTTGTAGGCGGCTTTAGTCTTACTGTTGTATTGATTTTGTAAGGTCTTGTGAGAATAATTAATAAAGTGGCTGTATGCATTGCCCAGATGCAGAGGACGGGGGTCATCCTCCTTTTCTATAAAAAATTGGTACACAAACTTGTAATGGATCGGCCTAGCATGGACGACGGGCGTACGCACCTGGAAGACTGCTGGCTTGAGAGGGAGGTAATAGATGCCGCAGTTGAGGGTATCGTCTCATCCACTAACATGTTTGCGAGCGCCATGTGCTTTGCCGCTGGCTCCATCAAACGAACCTGTGATTGGCATCGTTCTTCTTGTTCTTGTTCTCTTCTTTTTTTCCTCTTGAAATACTAACCTCATCTCCTCCCTCGTCCGAGGTGCGCAAACACCTTAAATTCGTGGGTGCTCCTCCTGATGCACAAACCCTCATCGCCGACTGCCTCACACAGATGGCCACCCCGTCCCGCATCCTGACCTTGTACCGCACTGCCGACACCAGCACCACCGATCCTCGTTCCCAACCCCATCGCTGCCATTGCAAATTAAATAGGTACATAAATTCTTTCATGATGTGGTTTATTTGTCAAGATAGGTATATGCATGTGCGTTGCACCGGGAGTTGATTTTTTTAAGCAATAGGGGAACATATGGGCACACACATGATGCAAATCAAATAACAAAAAGGAGATTATATTTTGGTTATGAAGCATAGAACTTCTGACAACTTTGTCCTGAGATATACTAAAGCCAAAGAATATCATAGAGGGAAATCAAATTATCTGAACGACATGATGTTATTTCACAAAATAAGTTAAATTTACATTTGAAATTTAAAATTTCCAATTGGTCATCTTTACATGTAAATAAAAAGCTGGGAGTCAATATTACAATACGCTTACCCAAAATGTTCCTCTACAGAAAAATATCATGAAGAATCACTTGCCAAGAATAAAAACCGAGAGCAAGTCTGCAAAATAAGAAATTGTTAATAATACATTCAGTAATATAAATCTCAATGTTCTTGCACACCCTTGAGAGCATACCATTTTTTCCCTTCAGACTATACTCTCGTCTATGAACAGAAAAATAAAACCGTAGAAGCTAAATTAAGTCTGCAGAATAACACAAAGAATCACTAACAGTTCAGTACCATGTGAATGGAGACATACCATACCATCCTTTTTACCTTTTGACTACACTTCTATTTGTGAGAATTCCAGTAAGTACATGGAAATTTAGCAAAATACAACCATTAGAATATTGGAAGCCATATAAACTGAGTAATGTAGATAATATCACGTGTGCCTTATTGGCGTCTAAGATGGAACAAAATTGAATACTACCCAAAAGTACACACAAATCTGACTGACAATTTTAAAATTTCATATATCTCCTATACTACCTAATAAATTCAAGTTGTATACACCTTTTTCAATTGCACAAAAATTTAAATCAGCTTCTAGAGTCTGCAATGCCCCCATAATTCTAAACAGTGTGCAATACCCCATTACTAACTCTAGTTTAGCAAATTCCTGAGGAAGAGTCATTGGTGAAGATGGGCTAACTCCGCTATATACCATAACTATTCTCAACTACCATATCCTGAAAAAGTACTGTCAACTTGAGAGGATACCGAAATTGAGTTACAAAAATAACAGAAGTAAAATGTCAAGCATAGGTAGTCTATTCAGAGGAATCATTCCCAAAAGCGATTCTGAGCTGAACACCAGAGCGCAGCAAGTTGTGACAACTCACACCCCAAATGATAGAAGATTTATTTAAACTGCCAGTAGCATCACAGTACAGACATTAAAACTAGTAGCATCACACAGGAACACTGTATAGTTAGTTCTTGCATGCATACCTGCCGGTAACCCTGGTACCATCACCGCTCACACTCCTCTGTGTGTCTTTCATCGTCATCTTTCGTCAAACAAATCCAGCAAACGCACACAATCGGATCACCTAATGCTTCGGTAACTCCAACATCATGTTGTTGCTCTAAGCAATCAGTGAACACCACGGAGAGGGGCGTACTTGGATCCTAAACTCCAAGAAAACAATTAATTAAGATCCCTTGCACACACATAGACAGACAAACACACGCACACCAATATATATATATAGAGAGAGAGAGAGAGAGACTGAGAGAGAGAGAGAGGAGAGAGAGAGAGGGAGAGAGAGAGACTGAGAGAGAGAGAGAGGAGAGAGAGAGAGATCAAGGGTATCCCAGGGTGAGGGATGAGAGGGGCTGACCTACGGAGCGCGGCGCCAGCTGTGTGTCGCCGCTACTGCTGCAGAGATCACACGACCATCGCCGCAGGGGGGGCTGAGATTGGGGTCTAGGGATCACGAGCAGGCGGCCTCTACGCATGGAAGCGTGCGTGAGCAAGCAGGGGATCAGCGCCGGCGGCGATCCAGAAACTGACGGCGAGGGCGAGATCCGGTGGGGTCTTCTCAAGTCATCCAGCAATGGCGAGCTCCGATGGGGTCTTCTCGAGGAGATCTGAAGCGTTAACGTGAAGGTTGAGCGGATCGCTACGTGTGTGGTTGGGGTCAGGGGAGGGGAGGGGGCAAAAATAAACCAGACGAAAAAAACCAAACAAAAATAACTGGACAAAAATGGTGGGCGAAAAAAGCCGTGGACGCAATCCTACCAACTCAAACATTAGGAGTAGAGATACGCGTTATTACCAAAATTGTTCCTACGAACAAAATTCACATCCATAGATTCATTATTATTCTCAATCAAAGTAGACAAGGGCATATCATTGGGAACGATCGAAGCACTCTTGCTAGCAAATGAATTCATAAGTTCATCCATCTTTCCACTCATAACGTTAACATCTTCAATCGCATGCACTTTTTTACTAGTGGAAGAACTTTTGGTGTGCCATTGAGAATAATTAACCATAATATTATCTAGGAGTTTAGTGGCTTCTCCTAAAGTAATTTCCATAAAAGTGCCTTCCCCGGCTGAATCTAAAATATTTCTAGAAGCAAAATTCAATCCGGCAGAATTTTTTGTATAATCATCCAAAAATTCAAACCATGAGTAGGGCAATTTGTATCATCAATTTCATCCTCTCCCAAGATTGCACAACATGTTGATGATCAAGTTTTTAAAAATTCATAATATCTCCTAAGAGAGATGATCTTAGCGGGAGGAAAATACTTGGAAATAAAAGCATCTTTACACTTATTCCATGAATCAATACTATTTTTAGGCAAAGATGAAAACTAAGTTTTAGCACGATCTCTTAGTGAAAACGGAAATAGCTTCAATTTAACAATACCATTATCCACATGTTTCTTCTTTTTCATATCGCACAACTCAACGAAACTATTTAGATGGGATGCGGCATCTTCACTAGGAAGGATGGAAAATTGATCTATTATAACAAGATTCAGCAAAGTGGCATTAATTTCATAAGATTCCGCACTAGTGGCAGGAGCAATCGGAGTACTGATAAAATCTTTATTATTAGTGTTGGAAAATTCACACAATTTGGTATTCTCTTGAGACATCATGACAAAGCAAGCAATCCAACACAGGAGCACACAAAAGGCAAACGAAGAAGATGAATGAAAGAAGGGAGAAGAAAAAGGCAAATCTTTTCGAAAATCATTTTAGAAGTGGGGGAGAGGAAAACAAGAGGCAAATGGCGAATAATGTAATGCAAGAGATGAAAGCTTATGATGGGTACTTGGTATGTCTTGACTTGGCGTAGATTTCCCCGGCAACAGCGCCAGAAATTCTTCATGCTACTTCTTGAGCTTGCGTTGGTTTTTCCCTTGAAGAGGAAAGGGTGATGCAGCAAAGTAGAGATAAGTATTTCCCTTAGTTAGAGAACCAAGGTATCAATCTAGTAGGAGACAACACAAAAATCACCAATACCTACACAAACAATCAAACAACTTGCACCTAACACGATAAAGGGGTTGTCAATTCCTTCAGGGTCACATGTAAAAGTGAGATCTTATAGAGATAGATGAAACTAAACAGAAAATAAAGTAACTATTTTTGGTATTTTTGGTTTTGTAGATCGGAAAGTAAAAGATCGCAAAATATTAGATCGGAAACTTATATGATGGAAAATAGACCCGGGGCCAATAGGTTTCACTAGTGCCTTCTCTCAAGATAGCAAATAATACGGTGGGTGAACAAATTACTGTCGAGGAATTGATAGAAATGTGCAAAGTTATGACGATATCTAAGGCAATGATTATGAAATATAGGCATGACGTCTATGTCAAGTAGACCGACTCCTGCCTGCATCTACTACTATTACTCCACACATCGACCGACTCCTTCCTGCATCTAGAGTATTAAGTTCATGAAGAACAGAGTAATGCATTAACTAAGAAGACATGATGTAGAGGAATAAACTCAAGCAATATGATGTAAACCCCATATTTTTGTCCACGATGGCAACAATACAATACGTGCCTTGCTGCCCCTACTGTCACTGGGAAAGGACACCACAAGATTGAACCCAAAGCTAAGCACTTCTCCCATTGTAAGAAAAACCAATCTAGTTAGGCAAACTAAACCGATAGTTTGAAGAGAACTACAAAGATATCAAATTATGCATATGGGAATTCAGAGAAGATTCAAATAATATTTATAGATAAAGTACCATAAATCCAAAATTCATCGGATCTCGACAAACACACCACAAAAGAACATTACATCAGATAGATCTCCAAGAACATCGAGGAGAACATGGTATTGAGAATCAAAGAGAGATTACATCAGATAGATCTCCAAGAACACCAAGGAGAACATGGTATTGAGAATCAAAGAGAGAGAAGAAGCCATCTAGCTACTACCTATGGACCTGTAGGTCTGAGGTGAACTACTCATGCTTCAACGGAAGGGCAATAGAGTTAATGTAGAAGCCCTTAGTGATCGAATCCCCCTCCGACAGGATGCCAAAAAAGGCCCCTACATGGGATCTCACGGGTACAGAAGGCTGTCGTGGTGGAAAAGTGTTTTCATGGATGCTTCTGGTGGTTTGGTGATATATGTGAATATATAGGACAAAGAAGTAGGTCGGTGGAGTAACGGGGGGCCCACAAGGCAGGGGGCGCGCCCTCCCCCATGTGGCCGCCTCGTGGCTCTTTCGACTTCAACTCCAAGTCTCCAGGGTGTCTTGTGCTCCAAGAAAAATCATCGCGATGGTTTTATTCCGTTTGGACTCCTTTTGGTATTCCTTCTCTACGAAGCATAGAAACAAGGAAAAAACAAAAATTGGCACTGGGCTCTAGGTTAATAGGTTAGTCCCATAAATAATATAAAATAGCATATTAATGCATATAAAACATCCAAAACAGATAATATAATAGCATGGAACAATAAGAAATTATAGATACATTGGAGACGTATGAACTATCAGATATGGGATAGATTATACCTGCTTCCAGAAGCTTTAGTATTTCAGTTCTTACCACTTCTTTCATTTTAGTATTCAAACATCGTTGGTGATCAACAACGGGTTTAGCATCGGGTTCCATATTAATCTTGTGCTGACATAGAGCGGGGCTAATGCCCTTAAAATCATCAAGAGTATATCCAATAGCAGCACGGTGCTTCTTCAGAATTATTAGTAATCTTTTTTCTTCATGTTCTAAAAGGTTAGCACTAATAATAACATAATATATCTTTTTTTCATCAAGATAAGCATACTTCATAGTTTCTGGCAATTGCTTTCATTCAAACATAGGATCACCTTTAGGTGGAGGAGGACCTCCTAGAGTTTTAATAGGCAAATTTTGTTTAAGCAGAGGTTGTTGTTCAAATAAATTTTTATCTATTTCATTTCTTTCATGCAAGTGTATATCACCTTAATGGTCTAGCAAATATTCTTCTAATGGATTAGTAGGAGGTACGGCAATAGAAGCAAGAACACTTATTTCATCCTAATTAGGTAATTCTTTATCATGAGGCTGTCTATGAAACTTAGAGAAATTAAACTCATGAGACACAACACCAAAACTAATATTGATGGTTTCTTTCTCAAAATCTACTTTTCTCATTGATAGTGTTCAGGAGGCCTACCAAAAATTATGGGACAAAAGTAATCTTGTGGGGAACCAAGAAGTAAAAAGTCAGTAGGATATTTTATTTTCCGACACAAGACTTCAACATCACTATCAATCCCAAGTGGTGCGATGGTGTATTTGTGTGATGACCGGATAATCAAGCTACATTAATCCTCTGCTAATGATGCCACATCACCGCAGTTACTGTAGTTAAACTCACAATTGGTTCGAATCCGGTCCAATTTCAAATTCAAAATCTAGTCGAACTATAGAAGTTTTCAATTGTCAAAACAAAAATATTCATAATATTTCAAATATGCACTAGCTAATTGTCATTATAGAATCAACCTCTTTTGGATTCCCAAAATTCCCCTGGAAATTATTGAGTGGTCCAGTAGTATTTAGTTTGGCCTTTTCATTTTAAAAAATGGTTAGACAACTCCAATGGGCCCCAAACTTTTTGTGATAGTGCCAAATAAATGCAATACTATTTATGAGCAAAGTTGCACATTTTTGGAAATTCACTAGAAGGCTTGTTGAATTGCTAAACCTTGGTTGGAGTTTTTACACCGAAATAGCAAAAGATTAAAGGGAGCATACTATGCAATTCTGGCCCATTTACAGTAGAAGTTGGCCCATCCCACGCCCCACTCACCTCCCACCTTGCTACAAGGCAGGGACGGGTCGTGGCGGCCATCCACGGCACCATGGCCGTGGTGGCAGCCATCCGCCATCCCCGACGCCCTAGAAGACCACCCCGGAGCCCCTGGAACCCTAGCACGTACCTCCTCCTCTGTCCCACCCCTCTCCCTCTCAGATCTGCTCGCGCTCGAGAACATGGTCACCGCCGCCTCGTCGTTGCCATGGCCTCCGACCTCCCCTTGCCATGCAAGTATGTCCGGGAGGATCGCCATGGGCCACTCCATCCATCCAGAGAAACAAATCAAACCAGGGCGGTCCGTATGCTCGCCATCGCCGAGGTCTTCACCGCGAACATCGTCGTCCTCTGCCGTCGATGTCATCACTCCGGTCCACCCTGACCATCGCCGAGCACGCCAACGGTCTCGTGGTGAGTGAGGGAGTCCTGGATTAGGAGGTATCCGGACAGCCAGACTGTGTACAATGTCCGGACTATTGAAGCGTGAAGATACAAGACTCAAGACTTCGGCCCGTGTTCGGATGGGACTTTCCTTGGCGTGAAAGGCAAGCTTGGCGATCCGGATATTATATTTCCTTCCTTGTAACCGACTCCATGTAAACCCTAGCCCTCTCCGATGTCTATATAAACCGGAGAGGTTGGTCCTTAGAAGGCCGATCACAATTACATTCATACCATCATAGGCTAGCTCCTAGGGTTTAGCCTATGATCTCGTGGTAGATCTACTCTTGTACTACCCAAATCATCAATATTAATCAAGCAGGAAGTAGGGTTTTACCTCCATTGAGAGGGCCCGAACCTGGGTAAACACCTGTGTCCCTTACTTCTTATTACCATTAGCCTTGACGCACAGATCGGGACACCCTACCCGAGATCCGCCGGTTATGACACCGACATTGGTGCTTTCATTGAGAGTTCCTCTGTGATGTCGCCGCAAGGCTTGATGGCTCGACTCGTCTTCAAGGACGACATTACTTCAGAGGGAGCTCTGGCTGTAGGCCAGACGCTCCGGCTCAGCGGCTTTATCATGGCCGCCCCGTCGGCGACAGAGCCGACGATGGCCTCTCCGGTAATCAATCATAACCTTCAGGTCAGTTCGGAACTTGTCGAATAGATGGATCCAATGGAGCTCTCCTCCTTTGGATTGCATCGCCGCTCTGGGAGTCGCTACGAACTACGACCAAATTGGGCTTAAAACCCGACCGAAGGGACATCAGATCCCCGCCGGCCACCCATGAGATAGCGATTGTGGAAGAACCACACGCGGATCGTCCCCCAGCTTTGAGGACGAATTATGTTCGGATCGCCGAACTCCTTGAGCCGAAAATCTGCTCAGAGGACAACCTACCCCAGGTCCCGGACTTAGGACTGGGCATTGGGCTGAAGGAATCGGGTAGCATCCCGGATTCCAAGCTGTTGGGCTCGGAGCCGACCGCGCCCTTGGGCGTTAGATCGGATCATGGTCCAGATTCTGCTAACAACACTTATTTGGACTTAAACTGTCTCTCCTGCATCAGGAAAGAGCCCCAGGAAACGGTACATCATTACTGGGCCAGATTCCTCCTTGCGCTCAACAAGGTTAAGGACTGCCGCGATGAGAACATGGTCTCACTCTTCTGCAAAAACTGCATGGACGAAGGGCTCCTCAATGCTATATGCCACCGCGAAATAATACGTGTCACGGACTTGACAACCATAGTACGTAAGTACTGTGCAATGGAGAGCACTTGGAAGACCCAAACAGAATTTTGGGATAATACCGCTCTCACCAAGACCTTTGTCCGAACCAAACGGACGAACTCTCGTGTCCAATCCAATCCCCAAGAAACTGAAGCCCACCCCAGGGCGGGGATCCGTATTGGAAGAATGGCTCGACAGGCCAGGTAAGCTCCACGGTATGCCGGATACAATGCCAACTCATAGCCTTAGGGCATGTCAGATTCTCCGGCAGCTGGTGAAAAGTGGCGAGGATCTTCTTGCAGGCCATAAAATGGAACAGTATCCTGCCCACGGACACAATACGGTACTAACAGTCTTCGCGACTTTCGCCTCGAACAATAGGAGCAAGCGGGCTCACCAAAGCTCTGTGGAAATTTGCCATGTGGCAAACATAAACCCCTGGAACGACACGGCTATAACTTTCAATGCCAGTGACGAACCTCGATTCCAGACTGTCCGAGCACCGGCCGCTCTGGTCCTTAGCCCAATAGTGGACGGTTTCCGGTTAACCAAAGTACTCATGGACGGCGGAAGCGGGTTAAACTTGATCTATGAAGAAATGCTCAACAAAATGGAGATTGACAAAGGCCACATTGAGCAAAGGGGCACCACTTTCAGGAGGATCATCCCTACTCGGGAAGCACGGTGTGCGGGAAAAATCACACTCGATGTGGTATTCGGCACCCCGGAGAATTATAGGTCCGAGGAAATCACATTACAAATGGCTCCTTTCAGCAGTGGATACCACGCCCTTCTAGGGCGGGACACGTTTACAAGCTTTCAAGTTGTACCCCATTACGGGTACATGAAGCTTAAAATGCCCGGGCCCAATGGAATCATCACTCTAGCCAGCGATCCGGACGTCACACTCCGCGCCGAAAACAAAACCACAGCACTAGCCCTGGAAGCATTATCTGAAGCCCTAGCAGCCGAAGAGTTAACAATACTACGGGCCACCATGGACAGGGACGACGTGATACTCAACAAATGACCCAAGTCCAGCTCATTTAAACCTGCAGATGAGATAGTCAAATTCCAGGTCCACCCAACGGATCCCACGAAGACAGCATCCATCGGAACACAATTGAGCCCCGTGATGGACGCCGCACTGCGAGATTTCTTACGCGGGAATTGGGACATTTTCGCCTGGCACCCTTCGGACATGCCAGGCATCCCACGCCGGCTGGCCGAACACAGCCTCAATATACTAAAGGGATACAAACCGGTCAAACAGACCCTAAGGCGGTTTTCAGAACCCAAACGGCAAGCCATGGGGGAAGAGCTAGCCAAGCTGCTTGAGGCCGGATTTATCAGAGATATTAAACATCCGGATTGGCTGGCAAATTTGGTAATGGTGCCAAAAAAGGACAAATCCTGGCGCCTATGCATCGACTTCAAAGACCTCAACAAGGCTTGCCCCAAGGATCCCTTTCCCCTCCCTCGCATCAATCAAATCATCAATGCCACAGCCGGACACGACTCGCTATGTTTTCTCGACGCATACTCTGGATACCATCAAATAAAGATGGCAGAGTCTGACCAAGCTGCAACTGCTTTTATAATGACATATGGCCCTTTTTGCTTCAACACTATGCCCTTCAGGCTCAAGAATGCCGCGCAACCTATCAGCGCATGATTCAAACATGCCTAGAGAAACAAATCGGCAAAACAATGCAAGCATATGTGGACGACGTTGTCATAAAAACCAAACACGTCGAAACCCTGATAGATGACTTGAGGCTCACATTCGATAACCTCCGGACATACGACATCAAGTTGAATCCGAAAGAATGTGGTTTCGGTGTCCCTTCGTGGAAGCTCCTGGGCTTCATTGTTTCCAATAGAGGAATAGAAGCGAATCCAGCAAAAATCCAAGCCCTGTCGCAGTTGGCCATACCAAATGACCTCAAGCACATCTAGAAGCTAGCAGGATGCGTGGCCGCTTTGAGCCGCTTTATATCCAGGCTAGGAGAAAAAGAGTTGCCTCTTTACCGCCTCCTTCGGCGCACCGAACATTTTGTATGGACGGACGCAGCCGCGGCCGAACTCGATGAGATAAAGACCTTATTGGCCAGTAATCCGGTCCTAACAGCGCCAAACATCGGCGAACCTATGCTACTATACATAGCTGCAACACATCAAGTGGTAAGCGCAGTGCTCGTCGTCGAACGAGATGTGGACGGATACAAATTCCCGCTTCAAAAGCCGGTTTACTACGTATCAACGGTCCTCACCCCATGTAAATCCCGATACCCGCACTATCAAAAAATAGCATACGCAGTCTTCATGGCATCTCCGAAGCTAAGACACTACTTCCAAGAGTGTTCGATTACCGTCGCCTCCGAAGTACCACCCAACGACATAATTAATAACCGCGATGCTACGGGCCGGATTGCTAAATGGGCTATCGAGCTCCTGCCGTTCGACATAACATACAAACCGCGGCGGGCCATTAAGTCGCAAGTATTGGCTGACTTTGTCGCCGAATGGACGGAAGTCGAACTCCCTAAAGAGTACGCCGCATACTCCAACTGGATCATGCACTTTGACGGCTAAAAAATGCTGGCCGGATTGGGAGCAGGGGTAGTCCTAATGTCTCCCGCCGGGGACACGGTCCAGTACATCCTACAAATATTATACACAGACTCCAACAATGCGGCCGAATATGAGGCCCTGTTACATGGTCTTCGGATGGCAGTCTCTATGGGCATCCAACGCCTGGAAATGCGCGGGGATTCGAAACTCGCAATATCACAAATAAACGGAGACTTTGATGCCAAGGATCCAAAAATGGCGGCCTATCGTAATGCCGTCCTCAAAATGTCAGCTCGGTTCGAGGGGCTCGAATTCCACCATGTGGCTCAAGAAAACAATCAAGCGGCGGACGTCCTTGCCCGCATCGGCGCCAAACGCGACCCTGTCCCACCTAATATATTCCTGGAAAGGCTGTTCAAGCCATCTGTAGTGTGGGAAGGGGAGTCCGGCAATACCAGCACGGATCCGAATACACCCCCCGATTCCGAACCATCCGACATAATCGGAGGCTCTGCCACCGAAATAACACCTTCGGCCCACAAAATAATGGCCATAATCGCCCCGTGGACCGAGCCGTTCTTGGCCTACCTAAATAGGTAGGAGCTCCCCGAAGACCAAAATGAAGCACGCTGCATAGTCCGGCGTTCTAAAGATTACAAGGTCCATGAAGGGGAACTCTACAAGAAAAGCGCGACCGGAGTACTACAAAGGTGCATCTCCGAAGAGGAAGGGCGGTAACTCCTGGCTGAAATTCATGCCGGTCTGGGCGGACACCATGCCGCAACTTGAGTGCTAGTCAGCAAAGCCTTCCGTACAGGCTTTTATTGGTCGACGGCCCGAGCAGACGCACAGGACCTTGTCCAGCATTGCATCGGCTGCCAGCTCTTCGCCAATCGGAGTCATATGCCCCCTACCGCTCTCCAAACAATCCCCATAACTTGGCCCTTCGCGGTCTGGGGGCTGGATATGGTCGGACCCCTTAAAGGGGGAAGCCATAAGAAAAAAATACCTATTGGTCATGGTGGAAAAATTCACCAAATGGATCGAAGCCAAACTAGTTAAAACGGCCGAATCCGGACCAGTCATAGACTTCATATCCGGGGTTGTACACCAGTACGGTGTCCCCCATAGCATCATCACTGATAATGGCTCAAATTTCACAGCCGATGAAGTGAAAACTTGGTGCAGCAAAATGGGCATTAAGCTCGACTACGCTTCTGTCTACCACCCGCAAACAAACGGCCAAGTCGAACGGGCAAATGGTCTTATCATGAGCGCCATAAAACCCAGATTAGTGCGATCTTTAACAGAATCAGAAACGCACTGGGTAGAGGAGCTCGACTCTGTACTCTGGGGGCTGCGGACCACACCGAATCGAACCACCGAATACACACCATTTTTTATGGTATACGGTGCGGAAGTAGTACTACCCTGTGACATAATACATGATTCGCCACGCGTATGCATGTACGAAGAGAAGGAGGCCGAGTTAGATCGGTAGGATAACTTGGACGCCCTGGAGGAGGAGCGCGATGTCGCAAAAGCCCGTTCCGCATTCTATCAGCAACAGGCTCAGCGATATCAAAGCAGAGAAGTGCGGGCCAAAACTTACAATATTGGCGAGCTCGTTCTACGCCTACCAGAGAAGAAGAAGGACAAACTCAAACCCAGATGGGAAGGTCCCTTCGTCATCGACAAAGTTCTCACCGGAGGGGCGTACCGCCTACATAATGCATCTGACAACAGACTCGAGCCGAACCCATGGAACGCGGCTAGACTCCAGAGATTCTACGCCTAACGCCGAACGCAGTGTTCGTCTCCTCACCCCTCCTTTTTAAATTATGCTCCACCGCTGTTTCTCTCCTTTCTCGACTCTCTTTTCATTCACACAAAGTATTTAATATAGTGCGGATTCCCGGATTATCCCGGTCGTACCATGTGTGCAAGCTATATCTGGGGGCTTCCTATTCGGAAGCTTCATATAATTATGTTAATGGCTTTTTGCCCATCACATATGAGTTCTTCCTCCATATGTGCCTTTTCTTCACCATTATATGCATCGATATGACTTAAGATGTGGCCAAGCTGGGTTGCCTGGCTCTTGTGTTTATGCCTTACGTTCCCGTTAATTCGGCTAGGGCATAAGGGGAGCACCTCTGCGATTGTTACTGCCGGTTGAGCTGGATGTGTACCTCAGACTGGGTGAAGCCGAAAGCTAGTTTCCTTAAGAGAATATTCGATCGGTGAACAAAGGATGTATTCGTTGGTTACAACAAAGAACCCCAGAAGCTTTGTATCCTGCGCCATCACGCGTAGTCCGGACATGTGCATCGCCACATGGATACCTAGGGAAAGGAACCCCTAACAGAACTATTCTCCCTAGAAGATGTTTCTTGATATCCATGCAATATAATATAACTAGTTTGGTACTTGTCTGTTCAAGCACCTATGACCCCTACGCCTGGTCTCCAAGCATGCCCCGGTTTTCACATAACCGAGCGGGTATTCGGACACACCCCGGACTATAAGGTCCGGGGGCTGAAGCGAAAAGGTCCGCCATGACAAATGATTCGAATCCGGCTAGAGGCTACTTATGCCAATCAATTTACACAGTCACTGAGAATGACTATATTCCTCCTCTATACCATCTAATAGGTTATCTAGCCTACAATCATGCTGAGAATACTTAGCAGCTAATGCTACCTGGTCATACACCAGGCTCATGGGAATTTCTTGCCCATCGGGCCCCGCCGGTCCCACTTCGGCCATATGGTTAGGGTCCAGCTTGGTGTAGCGCGTCTTCACCATTGCCCATGCTTCTCTTGCTCCTTGCCGGCAGGCTGATATCTTCCACAGACGGAAGCGCCGCCGGGCTCCTTGAAGCAGGTCCGCATGCTCTCCCATGCCATTCGGCAGTAGGCTTGATGGCCACAAGGCCTGAGCAACGCCGTGCATCACCTGCCGGGCACGCTCGTGCATCTGCGATAGTTCTTGCAGCAAATCACCTGCAGATAAGGGCATCTCCTCTTCAGGGCGACCCATTAACATTCCTGCAAGGAAAAATCTTTTTAATAAACTTCCTCGCCGAACTATTAAACAGTTCGCTTGCGTTCTTACCATAAATGCCGTGACGAAGTTTTTTGTTCTCCTTCACGGAGTCCGCCAGTAGTGAGCGGACGTCCTTTAATTCCACGTCCAGACGAATATTGGCATCATGAAGCTTGTTCTTCTCTTGCGTCACCTGCGTAAGGATGCGCTCGCCGGCCTTTAGTTGCCGTTGGAGATGCGAGTCGTCACCCACTGCGCCATCCGGATTCACTCCAGGATTGTCTGCAGAACTTACTGTTAGACTAACTGCACCAGCCATCTAATAACTAGCACATCTATGTATAATGGAGACAAATATTACCGGCAGGGGCCTTTCGGGATCCCTCCAACTTGGCCACAGCATCAGATAATTGGGCCTTGCAGGCCTCCAGCTCCCGCGCCAATTGTTCATTCTTGTCCACAAGGACCTGCGTATATATTGATCCTTCAAACAGTTGTCCCAACTATTTTAAGTCTTGGGGGCTAATGCTAGGCATACTTATCAAAATCTCTTACCCATATGTCTTTGGTATACTGGCTGGTCGCTTGGGCAAGCCCGCCTCGAGCGGCTCGGACATACGCGTCCGCCGAATTGAAGGCATTAAAAGCCTCTTTGGAAAAGATGTTGTGCCGGAGCACGACCTTCCGGCGCCGGTGGTTCATGGCGCTCTCCACTTCGGAATTCGTGGCCGAACACATATCCATACCCTCTGTCGGGAGGCTATGCGGTGCTGGCCCCGTATCCGCCTCCGCCCCCGAAGCCGATTCTGGAACCCGGCTGGCGGAGGCATGGTCGGTGGGGTTTCCGGATATAGCCCGGTTATTCCTCTTCCTGCCAGACACAAAGGGCGTTGTCATATTTCAAATTCTATGACAGGAGGACAGGCTATGACTTTACCTCTGCAGCGGTGTGTCAGCCCTCGCCGCCTTCCTCTTGAGCCTACCTGATCCGGACGCCCGTGGTTGACGAGTCCGTAGGGGCTCGGCCCCTCGCTCCGGTCGTCGTTTCTGCAAATAGAGCGATGCCTCAAAAGTAAAACTACAATACCTGGGGAAAGTCCTCTTCCGAGGATAGGGGTTTTTAGCTCAGCTTACACGCGACATGGGAAGAAGTCCAGGGGAGTCGGCCGTAATGGCCACTAGGGCGCTAAGGGAGTCCTGGACTAGGGGTTGTCCGGACAGCCGGACTATCATCGTCCGCCGGACTCCAAGACTATGAAGATACAAGATTGAAGACTTCGTTCCGTGTCCGGATGGGACTTTCCTTGGCGTGGCAGGCAAGCTTGGCAATACGGATATGTAGATCTCCTACCATTGTAACCGACTCTGTGTAACCCTAGCCCTCTCCGATGTCTATATAAACCGGAGGGTTTTAGTCCATAGGACACAACAACCATTACAACAATCATACCATAGGCTAGCTTCTAGGGTTTAGCCTCCTTGATCTCGTGGTAGATCCACTCTTGTACTATCCATATCATCAATATCACTCAAGCAAGAGTAGGGTTTTACCTCCATCGAGAGGGCCCGAACCTGGGTAAAAACATCGTGTCCCTTGTCTCCTGTTACCATCCGCCTAGACGCACAGTTCGGGACCCCCTACCCGAGATCCGCCGGTTATGACACCGACATTGGTGCTTTCATTGAGAGTTCCTCTGTGCCGTCTCCGATAGGCTTGATGGCTTCTTCAATCAACAACAATGCCGTCCAGGGTGAGACTTTTCTCCCCGGACAGACCTTCATATTCGGCGGCTTCGCACTGCGGGCCAATTCACTTGGCCATCTGGAGCAGATCGAAAGCTACGCCCCTGGCCGTCAGGTCAGATTTGGAAGCCTAAACTTCACGGTGGATATCCGCGGAGACTTGATCTTCGACGAATCCGATCCGTAGCTGAGCGTGTCGCACTGTCACGATGGGCACGAACTAACTCTGCCGCCGGACAGTACCTTGGAGGCCGCACACGAATCCGCTCCGATCCATAATTCGGAGCCGATCGCACAGATCGAGGACGGGTGGCTGGACACCGTCTCGGGAGCTGCAACTTCTACGGCGATGGAGCCGAACGCTGACCTCGTCCCTTATAAAGCTCGTGACTCCGAGGTGCCGGACTCTCTGCCGGACTCCGAACCTCCTGCGCCCCTGCCAGTCGAATCCGATTGGGCGCCGATCATGGAGTTCACCGCCACGGACATCTTTCAGCACTCACCCTTTAGCGACATCCTAAATTCACTAAAGCATCTCTCGCTATCCGGAGAGCCCTGGCCGGACTATGGCCAGGATGGTTGGGATTCGGACGATGAAAAAATTGAGAGCCCACCCACCACCCACTTTGTAGCCACTGTGGACGATCTAACTGACATGCTAGACTACGACTCCGAAGACATCGACGGTATGGACGACGATGCCAGAGACGATCAAGAACCAGCACCCACAGGGCACTGGAAGACCACCTCGTCATATGACATATACATGGTGGACACCCCAGAAGATGGGGCTGGCGAAGAAGCAGCGGATGCAGATTCCTTAAAGAAACAGCCCAAGCGCCGACGTGAGCGGCGCCGCTCTAAATCCCGCCACAGCAAGAATGGAGATTCCGACACAGTGGATAATAACACCCCAGAGTGTGCCGAAGACAATCCCCTCCAGCAAGATTCAGTGCAGGAGGATGCAGAAGCAAGCCCTCACGAGAGAGCGATAGACAAAGAGGTCGAGGATGATAATTACATACCTCCCTCCGAAGACGACGCAAGCCTCGACGACGACGAATTCGTCGTACCCGAGGATCCCGTCGAACAAGAGCGTTTCAAACGCAGGCTAATGGCCACAACAAACAGCCTAAAGAAAAAGCAGCAGCAGCTTCAAGCTGATCAAGACCTGCTGGCCGACAGATGGACCGAGGTCCTCGCGGCCGAAGAGTATGAACTCGAACGCCCCTCCAAGAGCTACCCAAAACGCAAGTTGCTCCCCCAACTAGAGGAGGAAGCATATATACCTTCATCACCAGCGCACAACACGGCAGACCGACCACCCCGTGGTCGCGACAGAGAGGCATTCAGGCCTTCCATCAAGACCGTACCCCGGCATTGCTCGAAAAGCACGAAGCCACGGGGGAACGCACCGGACTTGCGAGATATATTGGAGGACAAGGCAAGACAATCCAGATCTATATATGGATCACGTGGGCACCCCACGACCCACGACGAATACCGTCGAGCCGGATACAACAACTCCGGCCGGGCCGAACACAGCAGACAACGCTCCTTTGAGCTACGTCGTGATATTGCTCAATACAAAGGCGCCGCACACCCGCTATGCTTCACTGACGAAGTAATGGATCATCAAATCCCTGAAGGTTTAAACCCGTAAACATTGAATCCTACGATGGAACGACAGACCCCGCGGTTTGGATCGAAGATTATCTCCTTCACATCCATATGGCCCGCGGCGACGATCTTCACGCCATCAAATATCTCCCGCTCAAGCTTAAAGGACCAGCTCAGCATTGGCTTAACAGCCTGCCCGCAGAGTCAATTGGGTGTTGGGAGGACCTGGAAGCCGCATTCCTCGACAACTTCCAGGGCACATATGTGCGACCACCAGACGCCGATGACCTAAGCCACATAATCTAGCAGCCAGACGAATCGGCCAGGCAATTCTGGACACGGTTCTTAACAAAGAAAAATCAAATTGTCGACTGTCCGGATGCAGAGGCCCTCGCAGCCTTCAAACATAACATCCCTGACGAATGGCTAGCCCGGCACCTAAGACAGGAAAAGCCGAAATCCATGCCAGCCCTCACATCACTAATGACCCGCTTCTGTGCGAGAGAGGATAGCTAGCTAGCTCGCAGCAACAACCTTAGTAAAAATGCTGGCAGTCCGGATACTAAGGACCACAACGGCAGGTCGCGTCGAAGCAAAAACAAACGCCGCGTTAACGGCGATAACAATGAGGATACGGCAGTCAATGCTGGATTCCGAGGCTCTAAACCCGGTCAGCAGAAGAAGCCATTCAAAAGAACCACTCTGGGTCCGTCCAATTTGGACCGAATACTCGACCGCTCTTGCCAGATACATGGCACCCCCGAAAAGCCAGCCAACCACATCAACAGAGATTGTTGGGTATTTAAGCAGGCAGGCAAGTTAATTGCCGAAAACAATGACAAGGGGCTGCACAGCGACGACGAGGAAGAGACCCGGCCGCCGAACAGTAGAGGACAGAAGGGCTTCCCCCCACAAGTGCGGATGGTAAACATGATATACGCAACCCATATACCCAAGAGGGAGCGGAAGCGTGCACTAAGGGACGTATATGCGATGGAGCCAGTCGCCCCAAAGTTCAATCCATGGTCCTCTTGCCCGATCACTTTCGATCGAAGAGACCATCCGACCAGTATCCGCCATGGCGGATTCGCCGCATTGGTTTTAGACCCAATCGTCGATGGATTTCACCTCACAAGAGTCCTGATGGACGGCGGTAGTAGCCTGAACCTGCTTTATCACGATACAGTGCGCAAGATGGGCATAGACCCCTCAAGGATTAAACCTACAAAAACGACCTTCAAAGGTGTCATACCAGGTGTTGAGGCCAATTGTACAGGCTCAGTCACACTGGAAGTGGTCTTCGGATCCCCGGATAATTTCCGGAGCGAGGAGTTAATCTTCGACATAGTCCCGTTCCGCAGCGGCTATCACGCTCTGCTCGGATGAACCGCGTTCGCAAAGTTCAACGCGGTGCCGCATTACGCATACCTCAAGCTCAAGATGCCAGGCCCTCATGGAATAATCATGGTCAATGGAAATACGGAACGCTCCCTCCGAACGGAGGAACATACAGCGGCTCTCGCGGCAGAAGTACAGAATAGCCTTTCAAGGCAATTTTCGAGTCTGGCCGTTAAACGACCGGACACGGCCAAACGCACCCAGAGCAATATCAATCAAGACCACCTGGCACGTTCCGAGCACGCGTAGCAATGCGGCCCCAACCCCAGCCCTCGCATGATTGCAAGACAAGCCCTCCACGTACATCATTATGCTTTGGAGATACCATGGGCATAAGGGGAGGGGCACGACCACAACAGACCCAGAGTGCGGCTCGACCACACCAGGGGCTCCCAAGTGTGTCGCTCTTTTTATTTTTATTTTTATTTTCATTCTTTTTATACACAGGACTCCGTTCACCAGAGGCCCTGTCCGGCGGCGAACCCGCCGAACTCACGATGCAACAGCCAGGGAGGGAAAAAGGTTGTGACGAACACTCACGTGGTCTCCATTACGAGCATTAAATTTAATTATACACACCAGTCCGCAGCCCACCCCTGGAGGGGGACATGTTTAATTAGTCCAATCCCTTGCTTACCGCACTATTTGTATCATTCCGCACTCATAGCAGAATTCCTTAAATAAATAATGCAGCACTTTTGCCTATAATTGCATTACTTTACATATATGTTCATTAATGACATCTTGCACCCGTATATTCTGGTACGGCCGAATACACCAGGGGCTTATGTTCCCCGCATTATGGTGTGATAAGTCCGAACACTTTCACAAGTGTGGCACCCCGAACTTATAGCATTATATGAATCGGCTCCGAATCATGTCTTGGGTCAATAGTTGGGTTTGCCCGGCTCCCATGTTTTGGTACCTTACGTTCCGTTCCGTCGGCTAAGGTAGCACTGGGAGAACCACTGCGATTGCGCCCCGGTTGAGCTGGGCGAGCGCCTCAGTGGAGAAAGCTAAAACTGACTGGCATGATAAGGCGAGAGACTGGTCGCTGTTCGAGAGGTCTTTTCGAGTCCCTAAAGACTTATGCCGCTTTGAGCGAAGAACCGGATAATGTCCGGCCAAGGCGTGGATAGCGCCCCGAACTCGGTCTTCCGAATACTAGGGGCTTCGCCGAAATTTAAAATTATAGAATTTTATGGCTAAGTGAGAGTGTTCAAGCATTATAAGTCCGGTTGCCTTGTTCGTTGTGTTGATCGCCTCCCTAGATGGACCCAAAAATGGGAACAAGAGTGCTCAAGTTTATCCCGAACACCCCAGCACTCGTGGCATGGGGGCTGAAGCCGACGACTTGCCATCTCTTAGATTTTATAAACGGCCGCACAGAAGGTAATATTTTAAAGTAAACAAGCATTGCTTAGCGCATATGAACAAAGTTTTCAGCGCACAGGATAACACATAGCAAGTTTACTCAATAATTACATCTCTGGGGCACTCATCCGCAATTTTGCGGGCACCCTTCAGGACAATCTTATAGTACATCTCGGGCGTACGATACTCCTTGCCCGCTGGCGGCGCGTCAGTGATAAGCCTCTCCGCATCCAGCCTGCCCCAGTGCACCTTTGCGCGGGCAAGGGCCTGATGAGCACCTTCAATACAGGCGGAGCGCTTGATGACCTCCACCCAGGGGCACGCATCCACCAGCCGCCACACGAGGCCGAAGTAGCTCCCAGGCATGGCCTCTCCAGGCCACAGCCGGACTATGAGGCCCTTCATGGCCTGCTCGGCTACCATGTGGAGCTCGACCAGCTGCTTCAGCTGGTCGCTAGGGGGCACCGGATGGCCGGCCTCAGCGTACTGAGACCAGAAGACCTTCTCCGTTGAGCTCCCCTCCTCGCCACGGTAGAATGCGGCGGCATCGGATGCACTGCCAGGCAGATCTGCAAACGCCCCTGGAGAGCTCCGGATTCGGGTAAGTATCAGGAAGTTTACATTAACATGCTTGCTTTGCATGAAAAATGCCTTACCCGCCGCTATTTTCTTCACATCCTCAACCTCCTGAAGGGCCTTATGGGCCTCGGCCTTGGCGGCTTTGGCACTTTCGAGAGCCGAGGCAAGCTCGGACTCCCGAGTCTTCGAGTCGCGCTCCAAACTCTCATGCTTTTCCATGAGAGCCTGGAGCTCTTGCCGCACCTCTGCCACCCGCGCCTCCTGCTTCTCTTGCTCTGCCCGTTCCGCGGCCGCATTGCGTTCGGCCGCGGACACAGCCTCCTTCAGGGTTGCCACCTCGTTTGTGGCCCCTGCAGTACCCACGTCATCCTTGTTATTTTTATTGCAACCTAAATCCTTTTCTGTAAGGTAACTATTCAAAGAGGTATTACTCACCTTCTTTGTCCTCGAGCTGCTTCTTGGCACGGCCGAGCTCTTGCTTGGATCGCTCGAGGTCCTGCTTCAAAGCATCGACCTCTGCAATCAGTGCGGCAGAGGTCAGCAGCGCAGCCTGCAAACCCATATTGACATAATTTTTAGCAACCCTGCGTATATCTTTTTAGATCCTCAGTCCGGCTTTTCTTTCCGAACACCGAACCGAGCATCAGGGGCTACTATCTATGCGGTATTACATTACATAATTTTAACTTCTTACCTCAAAGCCTGTTAGAAGGCTACTGCAGTCTTAGGTCAGCCCGCTCTTGGTGAGTTGAACCTTCTGAATCACCGCACTCATGATAGTGAGGTGTTCTTCCTCGATGGAAGCGCCTTTGAGCGCGTCCAGCAAGTTGTCCGGCGCCTTCGGTTGGACGGGGGCCGCCAGCGTCACGGTCTTTCGCTTCTTGCGAAGGGGCCGCCTACCGGACTCCGGAACCACTGCGGGTTCCGGCGTGGAGTCCGGCACAAAGTCCGGGAGGCTGCCTTGCGGCGCCTCCGGAGCCTCCTCCTGATGGGTCCCTTCCCGGGATCCCACCTCGGCGTCCTCAGTGGCGCGAGGGGTGGAGGCAGTCGGGATGGAATCTACATCCGATGGAGCCAACGACCCGCTCGACGAAGCAGGGAGATCATCATCGGCCGGACTGCAGGCAGTGTGTGGCATTAGAAGGACACTATGTGACACATAAGAAATTATAAATCATTCAGGAATCCGGATACTTACGATCTTGCCGGAGGCCTGGCCCTTGAGGGACACTCTTCATCGCCAACGTTGGCGTTGGCGGAGCTGTCCGGGGGAATAGTTCTTCCCCTCTTGGACCCTTTGGCCTCCCCTGTTGGGGAGGCCTTCCTCTTTCTCTCTCCCTCCTCTGGGAGAGAGTCCTCTTTCTCCTCCTCGTCTTCGGGGGAGGAGTCCGCCTCGGAGCCATCGGACGATGAGTCCGATACCACCTGGCGCCGGGAACTTCTTCGAGTTCCCGTGGCCTCCTTCTTGGCCTTCTTCTCCGGCACCACATGGGCTGCCGGTTCTGGCACCCCCGCTAAACGGGTGTCTACTGGGTTTTCTGGCATGGGAGCCGGGCAGATGATCTGCTCGGCCTTCTTCATCCAGTCCTGTCAAAGGAAAAGGGAGATTGAAACCTGTGTAGGGTCAAACTATTAAAAACAAGTGTCTCGTAAAGGGGTAGAATCACTTACCTCGTCAGCTGGACGCTGCGAGCGAAATCCACGATCTTCAGTGGCGGATGTGGGAGCCTCGGCGCCCTTGAACAGCACCCTCCATGTGCCTTCGTATGTCGTGTCGAAGAGCCCGCTCAATGCCTGGTGCTGTGCCGGATTGAACTCCCACAAATTAAATGCCCATTGTTGGCAAGGGAGAATCCGGCGGATGAGCATGACTTGGACCACGTTGACAAGCCTGAGCTTCTTGTTCACCAGCTTCTGGATACAGGCTTGGAGTCCCGTCAGCTCCTCTGAACTACCCCATAGCAAGCCCTTCTCTTTCCAGGAGGTGAGCTGCATAGGGATACCAGATCTGAACTCGGGGGCTGCCGCCCACTTAGGGTCGCGCGGCTCGGTGATGTAGAACCACCCCGATTGCCACCCCTTGACGGACTCCACGAAGGCCCCTTCGAACCAGATGACCTTGGGCATCTTGCCCAACATGGCGCCTCCGCACTCCGCTTGAGTGCCCTTCACTACCTTCGGCTTGACATTGAAGGTCTTGAGCCACAAGCCGAAGTGGGGCTGGATGCAGAGGAAGGCCTCGCACACGACGATAAACGCCGAGATGTTGAGGATGAAGTTCGGCGCCAGATCGTGGAAATCCAGGCCGTAGTAGAACATGAGCCCCTCGACAAAGGGGTGAAGTGGAAAGCCCAGTCCGTGGAGGAAGTGGGGAAGGAAAACGACCCTCTCATGGGGCCTGGGGGTGGGGATGAGCTGCCCCTTGTCAGGCAGCCGGTGCGCGATGTCGCTGGAGAGGTATCCGGCGCCGCGCAGCTTTTCGATGTGCTCCTCCTTAATGGTGGAGGCCAACCACTTGCCTCCCGCTCCGGACATGGTCGGAGAAGGTCGAGACGAGATGCACGAACTTGGGCGCTGGAGCTCGAGTGCGCGGAGATGGATAAGCAAAGGAGGAAGAAGGCGTAGGTGAAAAGGTGGATCCTTATCCCCTTATATATAGGCGGACGAAGACTATGCGTCCCCACCGGCCTAGTAAAACTCGCTTATCTCCCAAGCGCCACCATCAATGGCGCGGTTGGGTTACCCACGTCCGTATTGATGAGAATCCCGGGATAAGGGGAACACGATCTCTGCTTCGACAAGACGTGCCAAGGAAACCCCTTCGCTAAACGCGCTGAGGCGCTATAATAAAAAACAATTCAAGTAAAGGCTTGGTAGTGGCGTGATGTCATGCCACGAAATACGTCAGCAGATTGAACTTGTGTACATATTATTCTCTCTACGGTGGAATGTGGAATTTATTTTGCAGAGCCGGACACTATCCTGGTGTTCACAATCTTCTATGGATTACTCGGAGGAGGAACCCGCCTTGCAATGCCGAACATTATGCGCGCCAGACTCATCGTCATTGAAGCCGGGTTCAGGGGCTACTGAGGGAGTCCTGGACTAGGGGGTGTCCGGACAGCCGGACTATCATCGTCCGCCGGACTCCAAGACTATGAAGATACAAGATTGAAGACTTCGTCCCGTGTCCGGATGGGACTTTCCTTGGCGTGGAAGGCAAGCTTGGCAATACGGATATGTAGATCTCCTACCATTGTAACCGACTCTGTGTAACCCTAGCCCTCTCGGGTGTCTATATAAACCGGAGGGTTTTAGTCCGTAGGACACAACAACCATTACAACAGTCATACCATAGGCTAGCTTCTAGGGTTTAGCCTCCTTGATCTCATGGTAGATCCACTCTTGTACTACCCATATCATCAATATCAATCAAGCAGGAGTAGGGTTTTACCTCCATCGAGAGGGCCCGAACCTGGGTAAAAACATCATGTCCCTTGTCTCCTGTTACCATCCGCCTAGACGCACAGTTCGGGACCCCCTACCCGAGATCCGCCGGTTTTGACACCGACAGGCGCCGTCCCAGCTCGCCTGATAAAATACTCCATCGACAAGCTCCACGGTAATATCCGAAATCTACTTTGAGTCCCGGATCGAGGGCCCTTCCAGGGTCCTCTGGTTGCGGGGAGGGGCTGAAGATTCCTTCTACGGCCCTCCTCAGTTCCTGCTCAGAAGCATCGACGCAAGTAATCTTAACAGGAGAATGCTGGAGTAGGTGAAGCTGGGAAAAGAATAGCAACTTACCCACGCTGGGGGGTTGTGCATGGAGAATCCGTCCCACGTTTTTAAGCGAAGGAATTCCTCTTCTTCCCCTTTGTACAAATCGGACAGTATCCTTGCCAAAGCGGCAGCGGAGTCCGGACCCTTGCGATCGCAGCAGGTGGCGTCGTCTTCCCCGTTGAAATGCCACATGGGCTTCCCCCGATATTGGAGCGGCTGCACTCCTCGCTTTATACATATGGCCATGACCTCAACAATCGTCAGTCCGAACTTGGATAGCAACTTTATCCTGTTCATCGGGAGGAATATATCCCTTGTGTCCTCTTCTTGGGGGCCCCGGGGACGCCAGCTTAGACGTGCCCTCGGTGAGGCGTTAATGAACTTGGGAAGACCCGTCTGCACTAGATCCGGAAGGGGAACGTCATTTATATAGAACCACTCTGAAGGCCAGTTTTCTGGTGCATTCTCAGGAGTGCCGGACAAGTATCCGTTCTCGGCAATGCGCCATACTTCGGCCCCGCCCACTTGATACAGGGACTCCCCCTGGGTGTGGGGGACAAGGTAGAACAGCTTCCTCCAAAATCCGAAGTGTGCTTCGCAGCCTAAAAACAGCTCTCAAAGGGGGACATACCCCGCTATGTGCAGAATGGAGGCTGGGGTAAGATTGTGTAGCTGGAGGCCATAGAACTCCAGGAGCCCGCGGAGAAACGGGTGAATAGGGAACCCGACACCCCTCAGCTGATGCGAGATGAGGCATATTCGTTCCTCCAGAGACGGGTTAGGAAATCCCTCCGCTTGTTCCCCTCCATCGTAAGTAGCAATTCCAGCTCGGACAGAGACCATGAATGCCGGTGGAAGAAACCCTTGAGTTTGTAACTTCACCAAATGGCTGTGGGGAACTGAGCACTCTCCCCAATCCCCCGACTTAGAGCTTGGAGGGCAAGCAGAAGAGCTGCGACGGCCGGCCATGCTGGAATGGCTTTTCGCGAAGCGCTCTAGGATGCTAGCTCAAGGGAGGAGAGTGAGGTTTGGATCTGAGAACCCCCGTCCCTTCAAATAGACGGTTGGCTCGGAGGATCGAGGGTGGCAAATGCAAAAATACATCGACTCCTCGCATTCGCTCGACACGTGGAGATGGTCATTACTGAGGCGCTAAAGCCGAGGACCACAACATCGATTGGAGACCAGACACTATTCGTCGTAGCAGGTACTTTGGAGTATTTGGAGGAGGAACCCGCCTTGCAATGCCGAAGACAATACTGCACGCCGGACTCATCGTCATTGAAGCCTGGTTCAGGGGCTACTGAGGGAGTCCTGGATTAGGGGGTATCCGGATAGCCGGACTGTGTACAACGTCCGGACCATTGAAGCGTGAAGATACAAGACTCAAGACTTCGGCCCGTGTCCGGATGGGACTTTCCTTGGCGTGGAAGGCAAGCTTGGCGATCCGGATATTATATTTCCTTCCTTGTAACCGACTCCATGTAAACCCTAGCCCTCTCCGTTGTCTATATAAACCGGAGAGGTTGGTCCTTAGAAGGCCGATCACAATTACATTCTTACCATCATAGGCTAGCTCCTAGGGTTTAGCTACGATCTCGTGGTAGATCTACTCTTGTACTACCCATATCATCAATATTAATCAACCAGGAAGTAGAGTCTTACCTCCATCCAGTGGGCCTGAACCTGGGTAAACACCTGTGTCCCTTACTTCTCGTTACCATCAGCCTTGACGCACAGATCGGGACCCCCTACCCGAGATCCGCCGATTTTGACACCGACAGTGAGCTCCTCTCCCTACCCCATGGTTTCCCCCTTCGATCCTTCTACGTAAGCCTCCGACCCACCCTGGCCAAAGCTCTGGTGAGGACGTGCTCATTGTGCTCATTGCCGCGCCCCTCACGGCGCTCACTGCGCCTCTGGTCGACCTGGCCGCGCCCGCCGTGTCTCTCCACCCACCCTGCCTGGCCGCACCCGCCGTCACGCGCTCGCTTGCCCGCATGCCCCGCGCTCGCCTGCTGCTCATCCGCTAGCTACGCTGCTGTGTGCCGCCGCTGCTCTGTATTGCTGCTGCCGCTACTCTCTACTGTCGTTTGATGCGCTGCTGCTCTTGCTTGCTACTGCTGCTGTATCTGCTAGATGCCGCTGCCGCTTTTCCGTGCTTATCCGCTGCTAGTGCGGCTCGGTTGCTGGTGCTACTCCAGCCTGCTACCACCGGCTGCAGCTGCTACTAGCCATGGCCACGGCCATGGCCAAGAGTGTGTGTGTGTGTGTGTGCGCCGTAGGTGTGTTGTGTGTGTGTGGCCAGCTATGCCACAACCGTGTGTGGCCGGCCCTTGTTAGATTAGGATTAAAATTAGTACTAAGTTAGTCTAATAGCAGATGTCATGTGGACCACTGTTAGCTTTTAAAAAAAAAGCTAATTAAAAAAATGTGGAAGTCAATGACACATGGGACCCACTTGCACTGTTCGTCTATTGACTAGTCAAATATTGACTGGATCAACTCTGCTCACTGACCCCACTTGTCATACACTCTGGCTGGCACTGCCCTAGGTGGCAAAAGTATTTACTGTAACTTTCGAATTAAATAAATTCCATAAATTTTACAAAATGATTAAAACTTTGGAAAATCATATAAAATAAACCGTAGCTCGGATTAAAATACTTTATACATGAAAGTTGCTCAGAATGACGAGACGAATCCGAATACGTGGTCTATTTGTCCGCAACACGTCCCTAGAATAGCAAACATGCAATCTTTTCCCTCGGGTTCATCTGTATGTTAGACGTGCGGAACTGGGAAAACTTTCCTAGATGTTTTCCCCCTTCGCTAGTATCGCCTAACGCTGCGTTAGAACACCTCTAGCACCGCTTATTTTCTTGTTATGCATATGTTTGCGTGTATTTACTGTTTCTTCCCCCTCTTCTCTCCGGTAGACCCCGAGACTGGTGTTGATGCCTCTATGATCGACTACGTCATCGACGACACTTCTACCCCCTTTTCAGTGGAGCTTCCATGCAAGCCCCCTCTTTGATCATCCAGGTATCGCCCATTCCATTATCTCATGCTTGCATTATATTTTGCTAGTGTAATTGATTGCTCCTATTCTGATGCATAGCCTGCTTTTATAACCTGCTATTGTACCTTACCTGCTTACCCTAAACGGCTTAGTATAGGTTGGTTAGTGATCCATCAGTGACCCCCACCTTGTCTTTGTTGCCCCTACTTCATCATCGACGCCTCGATCAACGTGATCGACGACCAGAGCCCGACACCTCACATCACATCACGCCCCTTTTGATGCCCGACTCTGCAGAGTTACCATCGAGTGCCGAGGGTGCCCCTTTTGATGCTCGACTCTGTAGTGTAGCTATTCGGTCATGGTCAACGAGGGTGGTTCCTCCTTCACCATTCCCGATATGGCTCTGTCGTGCAACACCTCAAGTGTGAACCTCGAGGGTGGTTTCTCTTACGTTCACTTGATGATTACATCGGGTGGAATCCATCGAGGGTGGTTCCTCGAGTTTTCCCCTTGATGTTTGGACACACGGTTACCTTGACTTTACTTGAGACCATTGTTGAAGTCGGTTCGACCCTGAGGGGTACCCGCGAGTTGATGTGAAAGTCGGGCGTGCCCGTAGAGCACCCGCGAGTTTTCCATGTGGCACGGCCGGGCAGTCTGGGCCCTTGCCATAAGTCCACGAGACGGGGCAACGGGGTCACATCAATGTGAGTCTCTGCTCATCTCCGCGAGCCCCCAATGCACTAACAGGTTTGGGTATTTGTTCTGAGTTGGCCTCTGATACGTCTCCAACGTATCTATATTTTTTGATTGTTCCATGCTACTATATTACCCGTTTTGGATGTTTATGGGCTTTACTTTACACTTTTATATCATTTTTGGGACTAACCTACTAATCGGAGGCCCAACCCGAATTGCTGTTTTTTGCCTATTTTAGTGTTTCAAAGAAAAGGAAAATCAAACGGAGTCCAAACGGGATGAAACCTTAGGGAGCGATCTTTTTGGAACAAATGCAAACCTAGAGACTTGGAGTGGAAGTCAAGCAACAAGCGAGGCGGCCACGAGGGTTCCCGGCGCGCCCCCTACAGGTGGGCGCGCCCCCACCCTTGTGGGCCCCTCGAGCATCCACCGACGTACTTCTTCCTCCGATATATACACACGTACCCCGAGAACATTAGAACAGACCACAAAAACCTAATTCCACCGCCGCAACCTTCTGTATCCGCGAGATCCCATCTTGGAGCCTTCGTTGGTGCTCCGTCGGAGGGGGAATCGACCACGGAGGGCCTCTACATCATCTCCAAGGCCTCTCCGATGAGTTGTGAGTAGTTTACCACAGACCTTCTGGTCCATAGTTATTAGCTAGATGGCTTCTTCTCTCTCTTTGAATCTCAATACAAAGTTCTCCTCTATCTTCTTGGAGATCTATTTGATGTAACTCTTTTTGCGGTGTGTTTGTCGAGATCCAATGAATTGTGGGTTTACGATCAAGTTTATCTATGAGAAATATTTGAATCTCCTCTGAATTCTTTTATGTTTGATTAAGTAATATTTGCAAGTCTCTTCGAATTATCAGTTTGGTTTGGCCTACTAGATTGATATTTCTTGCAATGGGAGAAGTGCTTAGCTTTGGGTTCAATCTTGCGGTGTCCTTTCCCAGTGACAGCAGGGGCAGCAAGGTACGTATTGTATTGTTGCCATCGAGGATAAAAAGATGGGGTTTATATCATATTGCATGAGTTTATCCCTCTACATCATCATCTTTCTTAATGCATTACTCTGTTCTTTATGAACTTAATACTCTAGATGCATGCTGGATAGCGGTCGATGTGTGGAGTAATAATAGTAGATGCAGGCAGGAGTCGGTCTACGTGTCACGGACGTGATGCCTATATACATGATCATGCCTAGATAATCTCATAATTATTCGCTTTTCTATCAATTGCTCGATAGTAATTTGTTCTCCCACCGTAATACTTTTGCTATCTTGAGAGGTCTATCTTTTGTCATATAAGTTACAGTCTACTTTTCTTTGCATCTTTACTTTTCCAATCTATATCATAAAAATACCAAAAATATTTATCTTATCATATTATCTCTATCAGATCTCACTTTCGCAAGTGGTTGTGAAGGGATTGACAACCCTTTATTGCGTTGGTTGCGAGGTTCTTGTTTGTTTGTGTAGGTGTGTGGGACTTCTGAGGAGCCTCCTACTGGATAGATACCTTGGTTCTCAAAAACTGAGGGGAAATACTTACGCTACTATTGCTGCATCACCCTTTCCTCTTCAAGGAAAACCAACGCAAGCTCAAGACGTAGCAGCCTCTTGCCTTTACGAACTAACCACCACGTGAGAATATATACGGGCCTCAATGTCGTAGTATCAGCCGAAGCTTTGTTAGGCGTCCAGTTCAGCAGTGCGGCACGGTCGGATCGTGCTGGCCATCCAAGGCGGTGCTGGTATTCACCCTGCGCGCAAAGACCCGGAGTGCTGCGGGCGATGGGCCCAAGTCCTCGGAGTGCTTAGGATGTAGACCAGCGGGGACCTCTCTGCTGAGCCTAGGTAGGGCTGCGACGTGTTGATCTTCCGAGGCCGGGCATTGACCCCAAAAAGGTGTGTCCGGCCAGAGTGATCAAGCGTGTTGGGTAACGTGGTGCACCCCTGCAGGGAAGATATATATTCGAATACCGTGTCCACGGTAATGGACGTTCGGACTTATATCCTGATCTTATATAACTAGAAATGGATACTCGAGACATGTGATGGATACGTGGCTCCGCGATTGCTTTCTCACAGGGAGTCGAGGAAGGATCTCTGGGCGTTAATGTTACAACATGTTTGATAATTATAAACAGCTATTCTTTACTCTTCTACATGCTGCAAGATACTTGGAGCTTCTTGAAGATGCTAGTATTTGATAGGCTAGGCCTTCCCCTCTATTCTAACATTCTGCAGTTCAGTCCAAAGATACAAACCTTCCATTTGATACCAATGCGTACTTAGTATAGATCTGATGCTTGCGAGTACTTTGGATGAGTACTCATGGTTGCTTTGCTACCCCTTTCCCCCCTTCTTTCTTCTTTCCGGTTGATGCAACCAGATGATGGATCCCTGGGGCCAGATGCCACCGGCGATGGATGCTACTACATGGAGACCGCCGACGACCAGGAGTTGTTAGGAGGTCCCAGGCAGGAGGCCTTACCTCTTCGATCGTGTTGCTTTTGTGCAAGCCTTCTTAAGGCATCCTGGATTAACTTATGTGTGTACTCCGATATTGTTGCTTCCGCTGACTCTTGTGTATCGAGCTATGTATTCGAGCCCTCGAGGCCCCTGGCTTGTAATATAAAGCTTGTATTCTTTTATTTGTGTTTAGAGTTGTGTTGTGATATCTTCCCGTGATTCCCTGATCTTGATCGTACACATTTGCATGTATGATTAGTGTACGATTGAATCGCGGGCATCACAAGTTGGTACCAGAGCCGACTGCCTGTAGGATCCCCCTTTCCAACTCCTTGGCCGAAGTTGAGTATAGTCTTTGAAAAACTAATTTACTAACATGGTTGTGTGGCTTATTGGCCTGATAACCCGCAAGTATAGGGGATCGCAACTGTTTTCGAGGGTAGAGTATTCAACCCAAATTTATTGATTCGACACAAGGGGAGCCAAAGAATATTCTCAAGTATTAGCAGTTGAGTTGTCATTTCAACCACACCTGGATAACTTAGTATCTGCAGCAAGGTATTTAGTAGCAAAGTAGTATGACAGTAATGGTAACAGTGGCAAAAGTAACAGCAACAGTTTGTAGTAATTGTACCAGTAGCAATGGTAAAGTAAATAAGCAAAGCACAATATGTAAAAAGCTCGTAGGCATTGGATCAGTGATGAATAATTATGTCGGATGCGATTCTTCATGTAATATTTATAACATAGGGTGACACAGAACAGCTCCAATTCATCAATATAATGTAGGCATGTATTCCAAATATAGTCATACGTGCTTATGGAAAAGAACTTGCATGACATCTTTTGTCCTACCTTCCCGTGGCAGCGGGGTCCTAATGGAAACTAAGGGATATTAAGGCCTCCTTTTAATAGAGTACCAGACAAAAGCATTAGCACTTAGTGAATACATGAACTCCTCAAACTACGGTCATCACCGAGAAGTATCCCGATTATTGTCACTTTGGGGTTGTCAGATCATAACACATAATAGGTTACTATAGACTTGCAAGATAGGATCGAGAACTCACATATATACATGAAAATATAATAGGTTCAGATCTAAAAAATCATGGCACTCGAGCCCTAGAGACAAGCATTAAGCATAGCAAAGTCATAGCAACATCATCTCAGAACATAGTGGATACTAGGGATCAAACCCTAACAAAACTAACTTAATTACATGGTAAATTTCATCCAACCCATCACCGTCCAACAAGCCTACGATGGAATTACTCACGCACGGCGGTGAGCATCATGAAATTGGTGATGGAGGATGGTTGATGATGACGATGGCGACGAATCCCCCCTCTCCGGAGCCCCGAACGGACTCCAGATCAGCCCTCCCGAGAGAGATTAGGGCTTGGCAGCGGCTCTGTATCGTAAAACGTGATGAAACTTTCTCTCTGATTTTTTTCTCCGTGAAAGAGAATATATGGAGTCGGAGTTGAGGTCAGTGGACGTCCAGGGGCCCACGAGGCAGGGGGCGCGCCCAGGGGGAGGGGGCGTGCCCCCCACCCTCGTGGACAAGGTGTGGGCCCCCTGGCACTAATTCTTTCGCCAGTATTTTTTATTAATTCAGAAAAGTTGCTCCATGACTTTTCAGGTCATTCCGAGAACTTTTATTTCTGCACAAAAATAACACCATGGAAATTCTGCTGAAAACAGCGTCAGTCCGAGTTAGTTCCATTCAAATCATGCAAATTAGAGTCCAAAACAAGTGCAAAAGTGTTTGAAAAAGTAGATACGATGGAGACGTATCAACTCCCCCAAGCTTAAACCTTTGCTTGTCCTCAAGCAATTCAGTTGACAAACTGAAAGTGATAAAGAAAAACTTTGCAAACTCTGTTTGCTCTTGTTGTTGTAAATATGTAAAGCCAGCAATCAAGTTTTCAACAAATATAATGAACTAACCATATTCACAATAACACTTAGGTCTCACGTTTACTCATATCAATGGCATAATCAACTAGCGAGCAATAATAATAAATCTTGGATGACAACACTTTGTCAAAACAATCATAATATGATATAACAAGATAGTATCTCGCTAGCCCTTTCTGAGACGCAAAACATAAATGCAGAACACCTTTAAAGATCAAGGACTGACTAAACATTGTAATTCATGGTAAAAGAGATCCAGTCAAGTCATACCCAATGTAAACTAATAGTAATGCATGCAAATGACAGCGATGCTCTCCATCGGGTGCTTTTTAATAAGAGGGTGATGACTCAACATAAAAATAAATAGATAGGCCCTTCGCAGAGTGAAGCAGGGATTTGTAGAGGTGCCAGAGCTCAATTTTAAAATATAGATGAATAACATTTTGGGCGGTATACTTTCACTGTCAACGTAACAACTATGAGATCTCGATATCTTCCATACTACACACATTATAGGCGGTTCCCAAACAGAATGGTAAAGTTTATACTCCCCCACCACCAACAAGCATCAATCCATGGCTTGCCTGAAACAACGGGTGCCTCCAACTAGCAACAATCCCTCGGGGAGTTTTGTTTAATTATTTTGATTTGATTTGATCTTTTGATCATGGGACTGGGCATCTCGGTTACCAGCCATTTTCTAGTGAATGAGGAGCGGAGTCCACTCCCCTTGAGAATAACCCACCTAGCATGGAAGATACAAACAACCCTAGTTGATACATGAGCTGCTCGAGCATACAATACAGAATTTCATTTGAAGGTTTCGAGTTTGGCACATACAAATTTACTTGGAACGACAGGTAAATACCGCATATAGGAAGGTATGGTGGACTCATATGGAATAACTTTGGGGTTTATGGAGTTTGGATGCACAAGCAGTATTCCCGCTTAGTACAGGTGAAGGCTAGCTAAAGACTGGGAAGCGACCAACTGAGAGAGCGACAATAGTCATGAACATGCATTAAGATTAATCAATACTGAGTGCAAGCATGAGTAGGATACAATCCACCATGACCATAAATATCGTGAAGGCTATGTTGATTTTGTTTCAACTACATGCGAGAACATGTGCCAAGTCAAGTCACTCGAATCATTCAAAGGAGGATACCACCCTATCATACCACATCACAACCATTTTAATAGCATGTTGGCACGCAAGGTAAACCATTATAAGCTCCTAGCTAATTAAGCATGGCATAAGCAGCTATAATCTCTATTTATCATTGCAAACATGTTTATTCATAATAGGCTGAATCAGGAACGATGAACTCATCATATTTACAAAAACAAGAGAGGTCGAGTTCATACCAGCTTCTCTCATCTCAATCAGTCCATCATATATCGTCATTATTGCCTTTCACTTGCACGACCGAATGGTGTGTATAATAATAATAGTGCACGTGCATTGGACTAAGCTGGAATCTGCAAGCATTCAATTCAAGGGAGAACACAAGGTAATATGGGCTCTAAGTTAAATCAACAATTATGCATATGAGAGCCACTTAAACATTTTTATTATGGTCTTCTCCTCTCGACCCCCTAAGGAGACAAAAGAAATAAAACTATTTACACGGGAAAGCTCCCAACAAGCAAAAGACGAACGAGAAATCTTTTTGGGTTTTCTTTTAATTACTACTACAAGCATGGAATTAAACTAACTATTTTTTGGTTTTCTTAAGGTTTAACAATCACACAAGAAGAAAGCTACAAAAAGAAATTAAACTAGCATGGATAGTACAATGAAAAAGTATGAGCACTGACAACTAGAGTGCGTGTGTGAACATGAATGTAATGTCGATGAGAAATACGTACTCCCCCCAGCTAAGGCTTTTGTCCTAAGTTGGTCTATGGCCATGGATAGCCTGACTGATATCCGAAGTTATAACTGGGGTCGTACTGAGATGCAGTAGCAAATGCCTCCTGAGTTGCGACATGGCGGCGAGCTGCCTCCGTCCTCCTCTCGTACTCTGTTGCTTCCTCCCTGGTGACAACATATCTTCTTTTTGCCTGATAATCAAAAAGGGCAGGAGCAGGGAGAGTAACATGGACAGCGCGACGTCTGTCAAAGATTAGTCGACACGGGAGGAATTGTTTATTCCCCTCAAGAAAATGATGACTGACCATAGCATCATAATCTAAATAAGGGGGAGGCAACTCCCTATCACCGTCACGTGGAGGTATACCAAGATAATTAGCCACACGGGTCGCATAAATCCCTCCAAATAAATCTCCAACTAAACCATTATTATGCAACCTACGTGCAACAATTGCCCCCAAGTTATAATCTTTATTACCTAATACAGTACTCTTGAGAACACAAAGATCAGGTACACACATGTGACATGCTTCATCTTTACCGTTCATGCATCTACCAATGAAGAGAGAAAAATAATGTATAGCAGGAAAATGAATGCTCCCTATGGTAGCTTGTGCTATTTCTCTAGATTCTCCCACAGTGATACTAGCAAGAAATTCTTTGTACTGAGATTTACGGGGTTCATTAACACTACCCCACTACGGAAGTTTGCAAGCAGTAGTAAAATCTTCTAGGTCCATGGTATATGATATCAAACAGGACACTTTGAGAATTACGCGAAGATGTAAATTTAAACCTTCTCACGAATGAATCAGTCAAATAGTAGTACTGAGGACACTTATCTTGCATGAAGTCCTCAAGATCGGCATTACGCACATATGCGTCAAATTCATCCTTGATGCCTGCATTGACCATAAACTCTTCTGACGGCCATTCACAAGGCCGCACATCAGCTTCCCTTGGTGGTTCATCGTCCTGCTCACGCATTGCGAGCCTGGGTCCTTGCTTTCTTGAAGAACAACCTTGGTACATTTTCCTAGACATATTTCTTCCTTTGAAAAATTTCTGAAATTTTTAGTAACTCAAAATAAAAGTGAACCAAACTCAATAAAACTGACAGCAACTACTCCCAAAAGTTCCTAGAGCCTATATCATGCATTAGAATTACTTGGGACCTCATAAATTTGACAGGCAACATCAAGAACAGGGTCACGTAGGCAACAAAAATTTGCAATGAATAAAGCACTAGAACAAAAACTAATTGGACCATTGGAGGACTCACATACCAAGGAACAATCTCCCAAAGTAGTTTTGTGAACAGAGCTTTGAGCAAGGAGATCGAAAATCGCAGCAAAATGAGCTAGAACTCATGCTTGAGCTGGATGGTGATTTATTTGGGAGGAAGATGAAGTGTGTGGGTACAGGAATAAGTGGAGGGGGGCCACCATGGGCCCACGAGGCAGGGGGCGCGCCCTAGACCATCGTGGCCAGGTGCTAGCTCCCCCTGCTGTGTTCTCAGTGCCAGATATACTCAAATATTCAACAAAAAATCATACTAAATTGGAAGGGCATTTGGAGAACTTTTATTTTCGGGATATTTTTTATTCCATGGATAATTCAGAAAACAGAAAAAAAACTACTATTTTTTTGTTTATTTATTCTAAATAACAGAAAGTAAAAGGAGGGTACAGAAGGTTGTGCCTTCTAGTTTCATCCATCTCATGATCATCAAAAGGAATCGACTAACAAGGTTGATCAAGTCTTATTAACAAACTCATTCCGAATAACATGGAACCGGAGAAATTTCGAATAACACTAGGTTACCTCAACGGGGATATGCACATCCCCAGTAATAAGAATATCATATTTCTTCTTGACAATAGGAAGAGGAAATTCAAAACCTCCAATAATGATAGTTGGAATTTTTCCGATAGAATTGATGCTATGAACTTGAGGTTGTTTCCTCGGAAAGTGTACCGTATGCTCATTACCATTAACATGAAAAGTGACATTGCTTTTGTTGCAATCAATAACAGACCCTGCAGTATTCAAAAAGGGTCTACCAAGGATAATCGACATACTATCGTCCTTGGGAATATCAAGAATAACAAATTCCGTTAAGATTGTGACATTTGCAGCCACAACAGGCCCATCCTCACAAATGCCGACAGGTATAGCAGTTGATTTATCAGCCATTTGCAAAGATATTTCAGTAGGTGTCAACTTATTCAATTCAAGTCTACGATATGAAGAGAGAGGCATAGCACTAACACTGGCTCGAAGAGCACATAAAGTAGTTTTAACATAGTTTCTTTTAATGGAGCATGGTATAGTTGGTACTCCTGGATCTCCAAGTTTCTTTGGTATTCCACCTTTAAAAGTATAATTAGCAAGCATGGTGGAAATTTCAGCTTCCGGTATCTTTATTTTATTTGTAATGATATCCTTCATGTATTTAGCATAAGGATTCATATTAAGCATAGCAGTTAAGCGCATACGTAAGAAGATAGGTCTAATCATTTCAGCAAAGCGCTCAAAATCCTCATCATCCTTTTTCTTGGATGGCTTAGGAGGAAAAGGCATGGGTTTCTGAACCCATGGTTCTCTTTCTTTACCGTGCTTCCTAGCAACAAAATCTCTCTTATCATAACATTGATTCAAAAAGGGTCTACCAAGGATAATCGACATACTATCGTCCTTGGGAATATCAAGAATAACAAATTCTGTTAAGATTGTGACATTTGCAGCCACAACAGGCCCATCCTCACAAATGCCGACAGGTATAGCAGTTGATTTATCAGCCATTTGCAAAGATATTTCAGTAGGTGTCAACTTATTCAATTCAAGTCTACGATATGAAGAGAGAGGCATAGCACTAACACTGGCTCGAAGAGCACATAAAGTAGTTTTAACATAGTTTCTTTTAATGGAGCATGGTATAGTTGGTACTCCTGGATCTCCAAGTTTCTTTGGTATTCCACCTTTAAAAGTATAATTAGCAAGCATGGTGGAAATTTCAGCTTCCGGTATCTTTATTTTATTTGTAATGATATCCTTCATGTATTTAGCATAAGGATTCATATTAAGCATAGCAGTTAAGCGCATACATAAGAAGATAGGTCTAATCATTTCAGCAAAGCGCTCAAAATCCTCATCATCCTTTTTCTTGGATGGCTTAGGAGGAAAAGGCATGGGTTTCTGAACCCATGGTTCTCTTTCTTTACCGTGCTTCCTAGCAACAAAATCTCTCTTATCATAACATTGATTCTTTGATTGTGGGTTATCAAGATCAACAGCAGGTTCAATCTCTACATCTTTATTATTGCTAGGTTGAGCATCAACATGAACATTATCATTAACATTATCACTAGGTTCATGTTGATCACCAGATTGTGTTTCAGCATCAGAAATAGAAATATCATTGGGATTCTCAGGTGTGTCTACAACAGGTTCACTAGAAGCATGCAAAGTCCTATCATTTTTCCTTTTCTACTTTTTAGAAGGACTAGGTGCATCTAAATTATTTCTCTGAGAATATTGCTCAATTCTCTTAGGGTGCCCTTCAGGATACAAAGATTCCTGAATCATTCCACTAGTTCTAGTAGCCACTCTAACAGCAAATCATGTTTCTTATTTAATTCATCGAGCAAATCACTTTGAGCTTTAAGTACTTGTTCTGCTTGAGTGGTAACCATAGAAGCATATTTGCTAATGAGTTTAAGTTCACCTTTAACTCTAGCCATATAATCACTCAAGCATCCAATCATGTAAGCATTACTCTTTAATTCTCTACCAACATAAGCATTGAAATTTTCTTGCCTAGCCATAAAGTCATCAAATTCATCTAAACATTGGCTAGGAAACTTAGTAGACGGGATTTCAACCTTATCATATCTATAGAGAGAATTTACCTTTACTACCTGTGTCGGGTTATCAAGACAATGTGTTTCTTCAATAGGTGGTAGATTAAGACCATGTATTTTTTCAGAAGGTAAATTCTTAACATCTTAATCTTTAATACCTTTTTCTTTCATTGATTTCTTTGCCTCTTGCATATCTTCACGATTGAGAAGTAGAACTCCCCTTTTCTTCGGAGTTGCTTTAGGAATAGGCTCAGGAGTTGGCTCAATTGGATCGGGAATTGGCTCAGGAAGAGTCCAATTATTTTCATAAGTCAACATATTATTCAATAGCAATTCAGCTTGATCGACTGTTCTTTCCCTAAAAACACAACCAGCACAACTATCCAAGTGGTCCTTAGAAGCATCAGTTAGTCCATTATAAAAGATATCAAGTATTTCATTTTTCTTAAGAGGATGATCAGGCAAAGCATTAAGTAATCGGACAAGCCTCCCCCAAGCTTGTGGGAGACTCTCTTCTTCAATTTGCACAACATTATATATTTCCCTCAAGGCAGCTTATTTCTTAAGAGTAGGGAAATATTTAGCAGAGAAGTAATAAATCATATCCTGGGGACTACGCACACAACCAGGATCAAGATAATCAAACCAAGTTTTAGCATCAACCTTTAATGAGAACGGAAATATCTTAAGGATATAATAGTAGCAAGATTTCTCATCATTAGTGAACAGGGTGGCTATATCATTCAATTTGGTAAGATGTGCCACAACAGTTTCAGATTCATAGCCATAAAAAGGATCAAATTCAACCAAAGTAATTATCTCACGATCGACAGAGAATTCATAATCCTTATCAGTAACAAAGATACGTGAAGTAGCAAAAGCAGGGTCATATTTTATTCTACCATTTAGAGATTTCTGTTTCAGTTTAGCTAATAACTTCTTAAGATCAGATCTATCATTGCAAGCAAGAATATCTCTAGTAGTTTCTTCATCCATGACATAACCCTCAGGAACAACATGCAAATCATACTGGGGGGAGAACCTTCATCATCACTATCTTCAATAATTTCATTTTCAATAATTTCATTCTCTCTAACCCTAGCAAGTTGTTCATCAAGAAATTCACCTAATGGCAAAGTAGTATCAAGCACAGAAGTAGTTTCATCATAAGCATCATGCATAGCAGAAGTGGCATCATCAATAACATGCGACATATCAGAGTTCATAGCAGTAGAAGGTTTAGGTGTCGCAAGCTTACTCAAAACAGAAGGAGAATCTAGTGCAGAGCTAGATGGCAGTTCCTTACCTCCCCTCATAGTTGAGGGAAAAAATCTTAGTTCTTTCGTCTTTCAAGTTCCTCATAGTGAACAGCAGATATAAATCCCAAGTGACTCAAAGAATAGAGCTATGCTCCCCGGCAACGGTGCCAGAAAATAGTCTTGATAACCCACAAGTAAAGGGGATCGCAACAGTTTTCGATGGTAGAGTATTCAACCCAAATTTATTGATTCGACACAAGGGGAGCCAAAGAATATTCTCAAGTATTAGTAGTTGAGTTGTCAATTCAACCACACCTAGATAACTTAGTATCTGCAGCAAGGTATTTAGTAGCAAAGTAGTACGGTAGTAATGGTAACAGTGGCAAAAGTAACAACAACAGTTTTGTAGTAATTATAACAGTAGCAATGGTAAAGTAAATAAGCAAAGCACAATATGTGAAAAGCTCATAGGCATTGGATCAGTGATGGATAATTATGTCGGATGTGATTCTTCATGTAATAGTTATAACATAGGGTGACACAGAACTAGCTCCAATTCATCAATGTAATGTAGGCATGTATTCCGAATATAGTCATACGTGCTTATGGAAAAGAACTTGCATGACATCTTTTGTCCTACCCTCCCGTGGCAGTGGGGTCCTAGTGGAAACTAAGGGATATTAAGGCCTCCTTTTAATAGAGTACCAGACCAAAGCATTAGCACTTGGTGAATAAATGAATTCCTCAAACTACGGTCATCACCGAGAAGTATCCCGATTATTGTCACTTCGGGGTTGTCGGTTCATAACACATAATAGGTGACTACAGACTTGCAAGATAGGATCAAGAACTCACATATATTCATGAAAAACATAATAGATTCAGATCTGAAATCATGGCACTCGGGCTCTAGTGACAAGCATTAAGCATAACAAAGTCATAGCAACATCAATCTCAGAACATAGTGGATACTAGGGATCAAACCCTACCAAAACTAACTTGATTACATGGTAAATCTCATCCAACCCATCACCGTCCAGCAAGCCTATGATGGAATTACTCATGCACGATGGTGATCATCATGAATTTGGTGATGGAGGATGGTTGATGATGACGATGGCGATGAATCCCCCTCTCCGGAGCCCCGAACGGACTCCAGATCAGCCCTCCCGAGAGAGATTAGGGCTTGGCGGCGGCTCCTTATCGAAAATGCGATGAAACTTTCTCTCTGATTTTTTTCTCCGCAGAAGAGAATATATGGAGTTAGAGTTGAGGTCGGTGGACGTCCAGGGGGCCCACGAGGCAGGGGGCGCGCCCAGGGGGAGGGGGTGCGCCCCGCATCCTCGTGGACAGAGGGTGGGCCCCTTGGCACTAATTCTTTCGCCATTATTTTTTATTAATTTTGAAAAGTTGCTCCGTGGATTTTTAGGTCATTCCGAGAACTTTTATTTCTGCACAAAAATAACACCATGGCAGTTCTGCTGAAAACATCGTCAGTCCGGGTTAGTTCCATTCAAATCATGCAAATTAGAGTCCAAAACAAGGGAAAAAGTGTTTGGAAAAGTAGATACGATGGAGAAGTATCAGGGCCCACGTCGCCAATTGGGTGGTATTAGGATCTTCTACTTCTCGACCTTTATTCTGGGACTTTAATCTCCCTTCTATTCGGGTTAAATGGTTTTGTTAACTCTAACTCTAGGTTCTCATAAATACTTTCTCCCGGAGAGCCCCTCACTCAAGATGATTGCTTGGTGCACTAGAAGATTCTGAAGATACTCTCTGATGTTTTACCGAGTCCCTTGTACCCTTCGCCGTTGCGATCCCTACCACCGATAAATCCTTATGCGTAACTACTTATGATGTCGTTCATACCTTCATCCCCAGTTGCTCTTGTTATTACAAGATGTCCTGAAATACTCTTCGATGTTCCGAGAATTCTTTATGCTTACTGCCCTACAGTTCCTTGCCGCCTGAATACCCCTATGGATAATTACTCGCTCTTATCAAGTATCCATTCATCCCCAGTTATTGTTATGCTTCATAAGATACTTTGTTATACAATCCGAGCTTTCGAGGACCTCCGTCGCCTGTTGTTCTATAAGGTATTACATGCCTACACTCTGGTTAATTCCATATGTCTAGCTGTATCCATTGACATCCATCCTCATTATAATTTTGAGTCTTTTGATTTGATATGTTTGTGAGTAGTCACCATCATCAGTTGGTCCTTATAAATTATCATTCCGGCTCAAGCGTCTTCCTGAACATGAGCTGGTTCTTGGCCAATTAGATTGCCATCGGTTGTGCCCTAAGTCTATTCAACTTATCCATTCTTGATCAGAGCGTTTGCTTATGATCGCTTGATTTGGGAATCGTAATTCCTTTGCATTTGAACTCCTAATTAGTCAGTTGTTTCTATAACCTGATCTCCTTGCATCCTTTCCTCTTCTGGTTGAGTACTGTTGCTCATATCAGATCCCTCATGGACCACCAGATTCTTTGTTGGGTTCTATCTGACAGTGTCCTTCATATTCAATAAACTTCTGAGCTTTTCCTCGGATACATAATGCCTTTGGTAAATCCCCTGCTTTTGTCAACCATGCTCTGCCTACGAGATTGATTTATTTATTCCTAAAAGTTGTGGTATAGGTTCCTAAGATGCCCAGAGGGTTGAACCTACGCCTTCCCTAATCCGTGTGAACCCGAAGATTATGCCGGTTATATCTATTGGCGTTTCTTCAAAAAAATAATCAATTCTACAACTTCTTCGAAAGCAAGAAGTGAATGGAAGGTTGTGCATTGGACAAGTGGGATTCGACCTTGAACCTTTGTGTTCATGCCCATGGACCCGATGTGGAACTTATCATGGAAGCTTCTCGTTATAATGATAATCCCCTTGTGATAAGTTCATCTTGTATCTATATTTGGTCCTTTGCAACCGTGGTTCCGACCCTATAGTTCTTCTTTGATCCCATTTCTCGGACAAGTTGAAGTACTTGTCTTCTTCAGATCATTTCACCCGTCCAACCTCTGTTCTACTATACCCTCGAGTATTACCCTCTGGTATCTCGAGAATAACACGGAACTGAGTTCTTCATCAACTATTATTTCTCGCCTTTTCCAATTTTTCCACGGGTTCTGAGTTACTAGACACTCGAGAATATCGATAACTGATTCGAGTCTACACTTTCCTTTCCATTGTTTTTTTAAACCTTTCTTGTAACCTAGCATATCTGAGCATTGATAATTCTCTTCTTATGTAAACACCTCGGTGTACAAACTCTGTCAGTCACACCTTATTACTATTGTTGATGACATTCCGGTAGCCACCAATGGACCAGAACTTTGCCTATTGGTCCGTCTTGTTTAACGAGCAGGAAAATGGTTCTCTTCGTCCCTCGCCCTGGTACCAGCGTTGTTGCCAACATAAATGACAGGCTACCCTCTAACTTGCCTTGCTATCATGACCATGCAAATGTTAGAACCCTTCCTGCTTTTAACCCACATGGTGGGCCCATAACCCACAGTTCCACAGGATCAGAACCTGACTCTTCTATGCATCCCAGTTTTCTAAGTTATTCCTCGCACTTGGCTTCGTATGTAATTCAAGAGCCACATTCCTAGTGATCTATTCTGGTATCAGATGCAATACTTATTCCAATTGCGCTGATGTCACGCCTAATATGCGACCCTATCCAAAAGGAACTCGAAGGTCCCACCAAGGATAGACCCGCATATTGAAACGCTTTTGCAAGGTGGATATCATTACATCAACATTACATAATAGGTGGGGGATACATACATAAGGCATACAATGCCACACGAATACATCAATACATCATACATAAGATCAACATCCGACTACGGATGAAACACAAACAGAAACTCAAACGACATCCACCCTGCTAGCCTAGGATGCCGACCTGGAACCTATCCCCTGATCGAAGAAGAAGCGGAAGAAGAACCCCAAAACAAGCAAACATCGCAATCGCGTCATCATCATCTCATAACCTGTACCTGCAACTATTGTTGTAGTAATCTGTGAGCCACGAGGACTCAGCAATCCCATTACCATGGGTATCAAGACTAGCAAAGCTTAATGGGAAAGGAAGGGCTAAAGTAGTGAGGTTGCAGCAGCGGCTAAGCAAGTATGGTGGCTAACATACGCAAATGAGAGCAAGAATAGAAACAAAGGAACGGTCGTCAACTAGCAATGATCAAGAGGTGATCCTGAACTCCTACTGTGACGCCCTCGATTCAATCATACACTAATCATACACGCAAACGTGTACGATAAGGATCAGGGACTCACGGGAAGATATCACAACACAACTCTACAAATAAAATAAGTCATACAAGCATCATAATACAAGCCAGGGGCCTCGAGGGCTCGAATACAAGTGCTCGATCATAGACGAGTCAGCGGAAGCAACAATATCTGAGTATAGACATAAGTTAAACAAGTTTGCCTTAAGAAGGCTAGAACAAACTGGGATACAGATCGAAAGAGGCGCAGGCCTCCTGCCTGGGATCCTCCTAACTACTCCTGGTCGTCGTCAGCAGGCAGCACATAGTAGTAGGCACCTCCAGTGTAGTAGGAGTCGTCGTCGATGGTGGCATCTGGCTCCTGGACTCCGGCATCTGGTTGCGACAACCAGGTAGAAGGGAAAGGGGGAAAAGAGGGAGAAAAGCAACCGTGAGTACTCATCCAAAGTACTCGCAAGCAAGGATCTACACTACATATGCATGGGTATATGTGTAAAGGGCCATATCGGTGGACTGAACTGCAGAATGCCAGAATAAGAGGGGGATAGCTAATCCTGTCGAAGACTACTCTTCTGGCAGCCTCCGTCTTGCAGCATGTAGAAGAGAGTAGACTGAAGTCCTCCAAGTAGCATCTCCAAGTAGCATCTCCAAGTAGCATCGCATAGCATAATCCGACACCGCAATCCTCTCCTCGTTGCCCTGTGGAAAAGCGATCACCGGGTTGTCTGTGGAACTTGTCTGGGTGTGTTTTATTAAGTATCCGGTTCTAGTTGTCATAAGGTCAAGGTACAACTCCAAGTCGTCCTATTACCGAAGATCACGGCTATTCGAATAGATTAACTTCCCTGCAGGGGTGCACCACATAAGCCAACACGCTCGATCCCATTTGGCCGGACACACTTTCCTGGGTCATGCCCGGCCGCGAAAGATCAACACGTCGCAGCCCCACCTAGGCACAACAGAGAGGCCAGCACGCCGGTCTAAACCTAAGCGCACAGGGGTCTGGGCCCATCGCCCATAGCACACCTGCATGTTGCGTACGCGGCCGAAAGCAGAACTAGCCCCCTTAATACAAGAGCAGGCTTACGTTCCAATTCGGCGCACGCCACTCAGTCGCTGGCGTCACGAAGTGCTTCGGCTGATACCACGACGTCGGGATACCCATAACTACTCCCACGTAGATGGTTAGTGCATATAGACCAAATGGCCAGACTCAGATCAAATACCCAGATCTCGTTAAGCGTGTTAAGTATCCGCGGACGCCGACCAGGGCCAGGCCCACCTCTCTCCTAGGCGGTCTCAACCTGCCCTGACGCTCCGCCACAAAGTAACAGTCGGGGCCGTCGGGAACCCAGGCCCACCTCTACCGGGATGGAGCCACCTGTCCTTTCAGCCCCCATCTCCGAACAGTATCACAGGTTGTGTAACAGTGTAAAGTACATAGTATATACCCGTGATCACCTCCCAAGTGATCACGGCCCGATAGTATAGCAAGGCAGACTGACAAGAATGTAGGGCCAATGATGATAAACTAGCATCCTATACTAAGCATTTAGGATTGCGGGTAAGGTATCAATGACTGTAGCAACAATGACAGGCTATGCAACAGAATAGGAGTAACCAAACAGTAACATGCTACACTACTCTAATGCAAGCAGTATAGAGAAGAATAGGCGATATCTGGTGATCAAGGGGGGGCTTGCCTGGTTGCTCTGGCAAGAAGGAGGGGTCGTCTACTCCGTAGTCGAACTGGGGTCGCCGGCAGTCTCGGGGTCTACCGGAAAGAAGTAACGGAGGGGGAACACAATAAATAATAGAGAAATCAAAGCATCACAAAGCGTAACAAGACAATACGCGGTGTTCGGTGTGCCCTAACGCGGTAGTAGGTGATACCGACGAAGGGGGGAAACATCCGGGAAAGTATCCCCGGTGTTTCTCGTTTTCGGATAGATGAACTGGAGGCGAAATGTTGCAGGTTCACTATGCTAGGGACGCGTGGCGAACGAACGGGCTGCATATCCGGATTCGTCTCGTCGTTCTGAGCAAGTTTCATGTACAAAGTTTTTCCATCCGAGCTACGGTTTATTTTATATTATTTTCTAAAGTTTTAATATCATTCTGGAATTTAATTAATTATTTAATTTAATTCAAATATATATTTATGACATCAGCATGATGTCATGCTGACGTCAGCAGTCAACAGGGTTGACTGGGTCAAACTGACGTGTGGGCCCAGTGGGACCCACCTGTCATACTCTCATAGGTTGATTAGGGTTTAGGTTAAACCAAACACTGTTTAATTAAACTAATTGGTCAATTAGATTATCTAAGTAGGATTAATTAACTTAATTATTTTAGTTAATTAATTAATTAAATTTATTAATTTTATTATTATAATTATTATTAGAATTCTTTTTTTTTGTTCTGAGGGGTGGGGCCCCTAGTCGGTGGCACACGGGGCCTTAACAGGCACGGGAGCTAACGGGTGCGTGGGCGCCCGTCAGGGGCAAGCCCGGACGCTGGCTCAGGGGTGGCCATCGGCGCGCCTGGGCGCCGGCAGCCAAGGCAGCGACAGCGCGGGGCGAGGGGAGCAGGGCGGCCCGCTGGCCGTGGCTGGAGAGGGCGCATGGGGGAACGGCGGGCGCGGGGCAGCGCAAGGACGACGCCGGAGTTGCAGCACCGCTGGTGGAGCGACGAGGCGACGAGGTGGGGCGCAAGGCGAGGGGCACCGTGGTTGGATCGTCGGACGCGGTGCGCGGGAGCCGTAGCGAGGCACGGAGCTGCGGGGGGGGGGGGGGGAGTGCTGGTCAGGGGAGGTCCGGCGCGCAGCTGGCGCACGGGCGCAGCAGAGAGCACCGACGGCGTCAGCCGCGGGCGCGGTCTGGCGGGAGCGGGAGCAGCATGGGCGGCGAGTGTGCGCGCGCGGACGCGATGGCGGATCCGCCAGGGAAGAAGAGGGGAAGAGAAGGGGGCTCACATAGCCCTGTAGATGTGCAAAGGCGCGCTCGGGGAAGGGCCGGAGTAGCGGGGCAACGGCGACGATGTCCAACTCGGGGAGGGAGTTGTGCGAGGGAGAGGCGGGGACGAGGCAGTCCGGCGGTGACGGGCAGCGCCGATGACGGGCGCCGAGGAGAGGCGGCGGGGAGACGGGCGATGGCTTCGGGACGCCGGAGATGGTGCGGTGTCGACGCAGGTACTTCCCTGCTCCGATCCAGCGGCCTGGGAGTCGAAGGCGAGGCGATCGGAGGTCCACGGCACGGTGGTGTGGCGAGTCGTGGCCAGTGGCCACGGCGGCGATGAGGCAGCGGCGATGGGGTCGATGCCCCCAGATCTGGATCGGGGGGCAGAGGAGGGGTGAGGGAAAACGTGGGGGGAGTGGGGGTTACGGTTAGGGTTTGGGGTATGGGGGTTAGGCCATATAGGCCAGTGGGTAGCGAGTGGGCCGGCCGGCCTAGTGGCCTGGATGGCCAGTTGGGCCATTCAGCCCAGGGAGAGGGGGGGTCTTTTCTTTTTTCTTTTAATTTTGTTTTATTTGAAGTTTCTTTTATTTTTAGTTTTACAAAATTACCACTAGTGCCCAAATTTGTATTTATCAACAAACTACTGCAAGATTAATTCTTAACCCATAATAAAATAGTTTTAGCATTTTATAAATTCGATAGGCATTTGTTTAATTGCTTTCACTACTGTTTTAATTGTTTTAGAGCCTTTAAACATTTTATCAAAGTTTGGTTTCTCCACCATAATTACTTACGATTTATTTGACACAACCCGAACATTTTAGTTTTGATATTTGAAAATTTTACTATTTGCCTATATTATAAATTTTAATTTGAATCGTTTTTGAACTAACTCGAGTTTATCAACAGTAACCGAGGTGAGGTGGCACCATTAGCAGAGGCTTACTGTAGCTTGATTATCCGGGCGTCACAATTCTCCTCCACTACAAGAAATCTCGTCCCGAGATTTAAGAGGGAAGTAAAGGGGGAAGGTTCGGGTTACGAAATTCTAGGGAGTGTTCTGTGTCTCGGTTGTTCTTCTCGAAGAGGTTGATCCATTACCTTGATGTCTTCATTCCGTTGTTTCAGGTCATCATGATGAAGTAGTCGTCCTTTCTTCGGGAACTCCATCGTACTTACGAATAGGTAAGAGGCAGCTTTACAACAATTGAATGGTTTAAGGGAAAATCATCTGGGGGGGGATCCCAAGAATGATCATAAGAGTATCTCTCGAGTTGAACAAATAAAACACATCAAGAGCAAGGTAAGAAGGTACCATAAGAAGTTAGAAGCGGATAGTCAATCGTCATTGCCTGAAACAAGGCAACGGGTATAGGTATTGTGTTTAATACCAGAATTGATGATCACACAGAAAGGTGGCTCGTGAATTACATACAAAGCCGAGCATGAGGAATAACTTCAGAAACAGGGTTGTACATTAGAGTCAGGTTTCGATCCTGTGGAATTGTGGGTTATGGGCCCACCATGTGGGTTAAAAGTAGGAAGGACGGTGACATCTTGCACGGTCACGATAGCAAGGCATGACAGAGGGTAGCCTGTCAGTTATGTCGGCAACAACATCAATACCAAGGGCGAGGGACGAAGAGAACCATTTTCCTGCTCGTTGAACGAGGCGGACCAATAGGCAAAGTTCTCGTCCATCGACGGTTAACGGAATGCCATCAACAGTAGAAACAAGGTCTCACTGACAGAGTTGTACACTGAGGTGTTTTACATAAGCAGTGAATTATTACTGCTTAGATCATATAGATCACTAGAAGGGTTAAGCAAACCAAAGGAAAGGAAAGGTGATTACCAGGTTAAACAGACAATGGAAAGGAAAATGTGTTTAAACACATATTTCAGGTATGTATCCTTCCCAAGGACAAACAAAGCATGACATTCATGACAGGGTATAACGTAGAGAACCCTTTAGGTAAGGGGAGAGATATTACATGACATTACCCATACAACGGTGTTTGGATAATTTAGCAGGAAACATTTAGCATTGGCTTCAAATGTTCTTGTTGAAAATCGGAGTAGCATAGACATGGTCTTCAAGCAAGGGTCGGACTTTGGATACACAAAGGATCCATCAGGAACAACTTGTAGAATAAGTTTTACAATTTCCTCATGAAAGAATGGGTAACATTGCTAAAGAGGATACTATAACAATAGGTCCTCCGGTCAAGTGTGCTAGGCATGCCATCACCTTACCGGGTCATACAAGGACCAATGTTATAACTCTTGGAAATATGCTCCAACCATCATATCCGACCGAGGTTCAGATCTGATTGGTGTTAGGATACCTCAGACTCAGGATGCCCGAGAAGAAAAGGTGCAAAACAAATTGACGAGATGACATGGCAAGATTCTCGGGAAATGTACAATGGAAGCGAGTCCCGAAACAAGAGTTCCTCATTAAATCAAGGAGATGAAGAGGAGGTAGCTGATGAACTCAGCGACAATTCACGGAGATTTTCAAAAGATGGACTTCCACAATTATGTGAAGAAGGAGATATCAATTGTCACATCAAATGATATAATGATGTATGTTCGAGAAAAACATCCACAACTAAACCTTGGTTCACAGGTGCACCCAAAATATGGGATGGGTTGCACGATAAATGTTCGAATGATGATTCAATAAGCCATACACGTAGAACGAAACTATAGACCAATAACTTCAAAGCAATAGGGTTGCTAGAAGTTTAGAATTTACACATCACAGACCATTTGTCGGTATTCCGGTTAGAAACAACACAAGGACCAAGAAAAGAATGGTGATGTTAATAAGTATCACTTGTATCAAGAATTCTTAAGGGTGGTGAATTTCCCATGACATTCTTGACATAGAAGATAGCAATACTCCAAGGTAGAACATAACATAAGTTGGGTAGCAAGGATCTCAAGGTACAACACAAAACACGAACAAGTTTGTGTTGGAGGGGAGGCATTAAAGTGGTCGATGACAACACAAATCATCGAGGGCAAGGAGGGTATTTATCATCATGAATTCAATTGATATCCAGGAAGGAGTCAAGATGTTGATGATGATCACGACAAATTTTGTCGAGAGGCTCCACGAAGATGTAATGCATCGGCGATGACATCAAGTTAAAGGAATTATGAAGCAAAAGGTTATTGGAGCCATGGGTACAACACAAACTTGAAATCAAGCTTGTTGTTCAAGGTGAAATGATATGACGAGGAAAATCGACATAAGCTTAGCTCATCGTCGAAAATTGTGCTCCAGGAAGAAAGGACCAGGTAGCATAGTTAAAATTTAGCACAAAATGATATAGCCGATCAGGCTAGGAATGACGCGATGGGGTATTAAACTTCTCATCCACAATGTACTAGGAGTACTGAATCACAGGGGCGATTCGATTCACTAATCGGTGTTCTCGATTGACGACAACCCAGAACCCGTGGAGTGACTATGACGGGGAAAGGCACTACTTCATCAGAAATGCATAAGATGTAGTGCAATCGGTTGATATCCTCGAGATACTAGGGGGTTAGTACTCGAAGGTAGATCAAAATAGAGGTTGGATGGGTGCATTGATCTGTAGAGGACAAGTTGTTTAACTTTTCCGAGAAATGGAATCAAGTAGAAAATATGGTCGGATCCATGATTGCAAAGGATCAATTCATAGATTCCAAATGATATTATAACAAGGAAATAGTTATTATTACAAGAAGCTTCCATGATAGGATCTACATCGTGTCCATGGGCATGAACACAAAGTTCAAGTTCGACTCCCACTTCTTCAATGTATAACCTTCCATTCACCTCTCACTTTCGAAGAAGTTGTAGTGTCGAAAATTTTATCTGGCGAAGCACCAGAAGAGTATGACTCGTGAAAACTTCCGAGTTCACACATATAAAGGAAGGCATAGGTTCAACCCGTTAGGGTATCGTGGAAACATATACCACAAACTTCAATAGTAAATACCACCAGCTCGAAAGCAGAGCATGGTTGGCCAAGCAGATGATACAATTTATCAAGGGCATTATGTACCAGGTAAAGAACTCACAAGAATTTTGGTTGTGAAGGACATTGTCGGATAATAACCCGGCAATGGGTATGGCGGTCCACAACGGGGCTGATGTGAGTATCGGTACTCAATCAAAGGAAGAAGGAACGCCAAGGCATCGGATTATAGAAACAACTGACTAATTCAAAGCTTAATGCAAAGAATTTTTTTTTTGATTTCCAAATCAAGGGATCAGAAGCAATCATTCTGATCGAAAATGAATAAGTTCAATAGACTTAGAAGCACAAACGATCAAGGCATTGATTGGTCAAGAACCAGCTCATATCGAAATGACGTCTGAGCCGGAAGGATGAATTCTAGAATTCAACTGAGGAATGTGAGCATCCTCAACATATTGAATCAACGAACTTAAAATGATAAAGACAAGGGAGGCCAATAAGATTACGAAACTTATTGGATTAACCATAATGCAAGAAAGCGAGAATTTCAAGAGCAATAGGCTGCTCAGGATTTTCGGAACATCGAATAATGTTTTGAAGACTTTTGTGAAACACGTGAACAACTGGGGATGAGCGGATACTCGACAAGTGCGAGGATTTATTTGAAGGGGTATATATGTGGCAAAGAACTGCTAGGCAGTAGGCACAAAGTATTCTCAGAACAATAGAGAAAACTTCGGGGTATCTTGTAATAACAAGATCAATGGGGGATGATCGTATGAGTGGCAAGTGTAAGTAGTTATCCATAAGGACTTATCGGTGGTCGGGCATAGCAAAGGTGATGGGCACAAAGTCTCGAGAGAATATCAAAGAGTATCTCCGAAATCTTCTGGTGCAGTCGGTGATCATCTGGACTGAAGGGCCTTTCCGGGAGAAAGTATTTTCGAGAACCTAAGGTTAGATTTTAGTAAAAAATCGTTTAACCCGAATAGAAGAGATGTCAGAGTCCCAGAGTATAGGTCGAGGAATAAAGGATCCTAGTACCACCCGATGGCGACGTGGGCCCGTAAGGCACACAGCCATGTTAGTAAAAGTTTTTGCAATGTCTAGACTCGACTTCGGCCAAGGAGTGTGGAAGGGGGATTCCTACAGGCAGTCGGCTCTGATACCAACTTGTGACGCCCTCGATTCAATCGTACACTAATCATACACGCAAACGTGTACGATCAAGATCAGGGACTCACGGGAAGATATCACAACACAACTCTACAAATAAAATAAGTCATACAAGCATCATAATACAAGCCAGGGGCCTCGAGGGCTCGAATACAAGTGCTCGATCATAGACGAGTCAGCGGAAGCAACAATATCTGAGTACAGACATAAGTTAAACAAGTTTGCCTTAAGAAGGCTAGCACAAACTGGGATACAGATCGAAAGAGGCGCAGGCCTCCTGCCTGGGATCCTCCTAACTACTCCTGGTCGTCGTCAGCAAGCAGCACATAGTAGTAGGCACCTCCAGTGTAGTAGGAGTCGTCGTCGATGGTGGCATCTGGCTCCTGGACTCCGGCATCTGGTTGCGACAACCAGGTAGAAGGGAAAGGGGGAAAAAGAGGGAGAAAAGCAACCGTGAGTACTCATCCAAAGTACTCGCAAGCAAGGATCTACACTACATATGCATGGGTATATGTGTAAAGGGCCATATCGGTGGACTGAACTGCAGAATGCCAGAATAAGAGGGGGATAGCTAATCCTGTCAAAGACTACGCTTCTGGCAGCCTCCGTCTTGCAGCATGTAGAAGAGAGTAGACTGAAGTCCTCCAAGTAGCATCTCCAAGTAGCATCGCATAGCATAATCCGACCCGGCAATCCTCTCCTCGTTGCCCTGTGGAAAAGCGATCACTGGGTTGTCTGTGGAACTTGTCTGGGTGTGTTTTATTAAGTATCCGGTTCTAGTTGTCATAAGGTCAAGGTACAACTCCAAGTCGTCCTGTTACCGAAGATCACGGCTATTCGAATAGATTAACTTCCCTGCAGGGGTGCACCACATAACCCAACACGCTCGATCCCATTTGGCCGGACACACTTTCCTGGGTCATGCCCGGCCGCGGAAGATCAACACGTCGCAGCCCCACCTAGGCACAACAGAGAGGCCAGCACGCCGGTCTAAACCTAAGCGCACAGGGGTCTGGGCCCATCGCCCATAGCACACCTGCACGTTGCGTACGCGGGCGAAAGCAGAACTAGCCCCCTTAATACAAGAGCAGGCTTACGTTCCAATTCGGTGCGCGCCACTCAGTCGTTGGCATCACGAAGTGCTTCGGCTGATACCACGACGTCGGGATACCCATAACTACTCCCACGAAGATGGTTAGTGCGTATAGACCAAATGGCCAGACTCAGATCAAATACCCAGATCTCGTTAAGCGTGTTAAGTATCCGCGAACGCCGACCAGGGCCAAGCCCACCTCTCTCCTAGGCGGTCTCAACCTGCCCTGACGCTCCGCCACAAAGTAACAGTCAGGGGCCGTCGGGAACCCAGGCCCACCTCTACCGGGATGGAGCCACCTGTCCTTTCAGCCCCCATCTCCGAACAGTATCATAGGTTGTGTAACAGTGTAAAGTACATAGTATATACCCGTGATCACCTCCCAAGTGATCACGGCCCGATAGTATAGCAAGGCAGACTGACAAGAATGTAGGGCCAATGATGATAAACTAGCATCCTATACTAAGCATTTCGGATTGCGGGTAAGGTATCAATGACTGTAGCAACAATGACAGGCTATGCAACAGAATAGGAGTAACCAAACAGTAACATGCTACACTACTCTAATGCAAGCAGTATAGAGAAGAATAGGCGATATCTGGTGATCAAGGGGGGGCTTGCCTGGTTGCTCTGGCAAGAAGGAGGGGTCGTCAACTCCGTAGTCGAACTGGGGTCGCCGGCAGTCTCGGGGTCTACCGGAAAGAAGTAACGGAGGGGGAACACAATAAATAATAGAGCAATCAAAGCATCACAAAGCGTAACAAGACAATACGCGGTGTTCGGTGTGCCCTAACGCGGTAGTAGGTGATACCGACGAAGGGGGGAAACATCCGGGAAAGTATCCACGGTGTTTCCCATTTTCGGATAGATGAACTGGAGGCGAAATGTTGCAGGTTCACTATGCTAGGGACGCGTGGCGAACGAACGGGCTGCGTATCCGGATTCGTCTCGTCGTTCTGAGCAAGTTTCATGTACAAAGTTTTTCCATCCGAGCTACGGTTTATTTTATATTATTTTCTAAAGTTTTAATATCATTCTGGAATTTAATTAATTATTTAATTTAATTCAAAAATGTATTTATGACATCAGCATGATGTCATGCTAACGTCAGCAGTCAACAGGGTTGACTGGGTCAAACTGATGTGTGGGCCCAGTGGGACCCACCTGTCATACTCTCATAGGTTGATTAGGGTTTAGGTTAAACCAAACACTATTTAATTAAACTAACTGGTCAATTAGATTATCTAAGTAGGATTAATTAACTTAATTATTTTAGTTAATTAACTAATTAATTAATTAAATTTATTAATTTTATTATTATAATTATTATTAGAATTCTTTTTTTTCGTTCTGAGGGGTGGGGCCCCCTAGTCGGTGGCACACGGGGCCTTAACAGGCATGGGAGCTAACGGGTGCGTGGGCGCCCGTCAGGGGCGAGCCCGGACGCTGGCTCAGGGGTGGCCATCGGCGCGCCTGGGCGCCGGCAGCCAAGGCAGCGACAGCGCGGGGCGAGGGGAGCAGGGCGGCCCGCTGGCCGTGGCTGGAGAGGGCGCATGGGGGAACGGCGGGCGCGGGGCAGCGCAAGGACGACGCCGGAGTTGCAGCACCGCTGGTGGAGCGACGAGGCGACGAGGTGGGGCGCAAGGCGAGGGGCGCTGTGGTTGGGTCGTCGGACGCGGGTGCGCGGGAGCCGTAGCGAGGCACGGAGCTGCGGGGGGGGAGTGCGGGTCAGGGGAGGTCCGGCGCGCAGGTGACGGACGGGCGCAGCAGAGAGCACCGACGGCGTCAGCTGCGGGCGCGGTCTGGCTGGAGCGGGAGCAGCACAGGCGGCGAGTGTGCGCGTGCGGACGCGACGGCGGATCCGCCAGGGAAGAAGAGGGGAAGAGAAGGGGGCTCACATAGCCCTGTAGATGTGCAAAGGCGCGCTCGGGGAAGGGCCGGAGTAGCGGGGCGACGGCGACGATGTCCAACTCGGGGAGGGAGTTGCGCGAGGGAGAGGCGGGGACGAGGCAGTCCGGCGGTGACGGGCGGCGCCGATGACGGGCACCGAGGAGAGGCGGCGGGGAGACGGGCGATGGCTTCGGGACGCCAGAGATGGTGCGGTGTCGACGCAGGTACTTCCCGGCTCCGATCCAGCGGCCTGGGAGTCGAAGGCGAGGCGAGCGGAGGTCCACGGCATGGTGGTGCGGCGAGTCGTGGCCAGTGGCCACGGCGGCGATGAGGCAGCGGCGATGGGGTCGATGCCCCCAGATCTGGATCGGGGGGCAGAGGAGGGGTGAGGGAAAACGTGGGGGGGAGTGGGGGTTACGGTTAGGGTTTGGGGTATGCGGGTTAGGCCATATAGGCCAGTGGGTAGCGAGTGGGCCGGCCGGCCTAGTGGCCTGGATGGCCAGTTGGGCCATTCAGCCCAGGGAGAGGGGGGGTCTTTTCTTCTTTCTTTTAATTTTGTTTTATTTGAAGTTTCTTTTATTTTTAGTTTTACAAAATTACCACTAGTGCCCAAATTTGTATTTATCAACAAACTACTGCAAGATTAATTCTTAACCCATAATAAAATAGTTTTAGCATTTTATAAATTCGATAGGCATTTGTTTAATTGCTTTCACTACTGTTTTAATCGTTTTAGAGCCTTTAAACATTTTATCAAAGTTTGGTTTCTCCACCATAATTACCTACGATTTATTTGACACAACCCGAACATTTTAGTTTTGATATTTGAAAATTTTACTATTTGCCTATATTATAAATTTTAATTTGAATCGTTTATGAACTAACTCGAGTTTATCAACAGTAACCGAGGTGACGTGGCACCATTAGCAGAGGCTTACTGTAGCTTGATTATCCGGGCGTCACACCTACTTACGTCAAACATAACCCAGAAACCGTGTCCACTTCCCGGACTCCGCCGAGAAGAGACCATCACGGCTACACACACGGTTGATGCATTTTATTTCGGATCAGGTGTCAAGTTATCTACAACCGGACATTAACAAATTCCCATCTGCCACATAACCGCGGGCACGGCTCTCGAAAGTTTATACCCTGCAGGGGTGTCCCAACTTAGCCCATGATAAGCTCTCGCGATCCACGAAGGATATTCCTTCTCCCCGGGAAGACCCGATCAGTCTCGGAATCCCGGCTACAAGACATTTCGATAGTAATAAAACAAGACCAGCAAGACCTCCCGGCGTGTCGACATCCTGATAGTAGGCGCGCGTATCTCGTCTCAGGCCACGACCGGATGAGCACTATGTACAACTAGAACCAGCCCTCAAGTTTCCCCGAGGTGGCGCTGCAAGTGGCTCTAGTTTGGACCAACACTTAGACAAGCATTGGCCCGGGGGGGCTAAAATAAAGATGACCCTTGGGATGCACGACTCCCAAGGGAAAAAGGTAATAGGTGAGGCAAATGGTAAAACCAATGTTGGGCCTTGCTGGAGGAGTTTTATTCAAAGCGAACTGTCAAGGGGGTCCCATAAATCACCCGACCGCGTAAGGAACGCAAAATCCGGGAACATAATACTGGTATGACGGAAACTAGGGCGTCAAGAGTGGAACAAAACACCAGGCATAAGGCCGAGCCTTCCACCCTTTACCAAATATATAGATGCATTAATAATATAAGAGATATTGTGATATCCCAACATAACCCTGTCCACCATGGAGCAATCTTCAACTTCACCTGCAACTAGCAACGCTATAAGAGGGGCTGAGCAAAGTGGTAACATAGCCAAACAACGGTTTGCTAGGAAGGGTGTCAAAGGTTAGAGGTTCATGGCAATTTGGGAGGCTTGAAGAGAAAATGATAGGTATCGCAGCATAGCGATAGAACGAAGCAACTAGCATAGCAATGATAGTAGAGAGATCCAGGGTAGCGGTCATCTTGCCTGAAATCCCGCTAGGAAGAAGAACGAGTCCATGAAGAAGACGAAATGGAGCAGTCGAACGAATCCTCACAATCGCAACATTACCGGAACTAAGAAGCAACACCGGAAAGAAACAAACAACATGGTAAATGCACAAGCATAATCATGGCATGATGCACAATCAAGTATGATGCATGTCCGGTTTAATGAGGCATGGCATGGCAAACAACACTACAAGTTAAGTGGAGCTCAATATGCAACGAGTTGCATATTGACGAAACACCACATCAATTATTTAGTTCTCTCTCGGTTTAGGTACACAACAATATTAAATGTTATTAAACATGGCAAGGGGTGAAGCATAAGTAAACTAACTATTTAGGCAAATTTAAATGAGGCCGGAACAACAAACAACATTTCCGGAAAATCCTCATATGCATATTTTAGATTTGGTACTGTTCTGCCCTAAACACAATTTTAATGTTGTTAAACAGCAAAATAAAGTGCACCATGTTAAACTAGGCATTTTTCCACCCCATTTACATATAAAGAACATTTAAATCTGAGCTACGGTTATTTAGTTATGAAATAAATCATTTTAACATGGCATTTATACAAATTTAAACAAACAACAAGTTTAAACATTTTTAACATGGATGAAAATAGCATATTATGAAACTAGATGAAATTCTAAGCATTTTACATGTTTGAATCATTTTAATCCGATGCACGGTTCATGAGTTATTATATGCATGAACATGAGGGTTTTTCTGTAAAACTGCAGTTCTCTGAATAATAGACAAAATCGCAGACGGTAAAAAAAATACACATGGGCTGAATCTGGAGCACTGTTGGGCTGAACAGAGAGGAGGTGCTGTGTGGGGAGCTCACCATGGGCTTTGGCCCGGTTCAGTGGAGAGGGAGGCTGGAAGGGCGATGGGCCTTGGCGCTGGAGGGGAGGCAGCCCAGGCGCGCAGTTGAGCGAGGCGCGGTCAACGCTCGAGCGTTCGACCGATGCAGGATGTGGCTCGAAGCAGAGCAGTGGCGGCATGGAATTTGGCGACGGCGGGGCAACTCCGGCAGGGTGAAGACGGGGCGGCAGTAGATCCGAGCGTGGGGAGGAAGGCATGGGCGCGCGGCGCCGGGGTGCTGCTGGCGAGGACCGGCGTCGGGGAGCTCGAGGACGACGTCGTCCGGACGCGGGAGGCGAGGATGGCCGGCGCAAACTCCTCGAGGCTCCCTGTTGCACGAACAGAGGGAGCAGGTGAGAGAGGGAGGAGAGAAGGAAGAGGAAGGGAGAGGCAGGGGCGCAGGGTCCTGCTGAAGGTGGTCGCCGGCGACGTCGAGGCAGAGGCGAGGAAGATGGTGGAGGCCGAGCGCATTGGAGGACTAGATCTCGGGCACAAGGTCGAGGTGGATCGAGGGAGGCAAGGGGCCTGCTGGATGAGCTCCGTCTCGAGGAGCTCCTGCTCGGGCACGAGCGTGGAGACGCGGGGCTGCGGCCAGAGGAGGTTGGTCGGGCACGGAAATGGAGGCGGGGTTTGATTGGGTGGAGATGGATCCCGAGGTGGGAGGAGGTTGTGGGATCGAGGGAGGATCCCGATGAGAGAGTGGCGGCGGCCGAAAGGGAATGATGGGACAAGGCTCCTAAATTCTAGGGTTGGACTATTTATATAGCAAGTGGATTTTTGGGTAGGGGTATTTGGTCCCTCCAATTAAATCGGACGGTTCCAGATAAATATGCTAGGGAGACCAAACAAAGAAAACGGAGATATTTTGTAGATGTTTGGGGATGATCCAAATCCAATGGTCACGACAGAACAGGTCATGTTCGGGGGAGTTTCGGACGCACGCGCGAGGGTGCTGCGAGCTGGCAAGAGAGGTTAGGTGGTCACGGTCAAGAGGGAAGCAAAACCCGGTTGGTCTGGAATGGTCAGCGCGGGCAAGGCGATCCGAGGGAAGGTGATGAAGGCAAAGGGAGAAACGGCAACGACAAACGAATGCAAGTTTTTAAAATATGACGGCAACGGAGTGCCGATGCAATGCGAATGATGCGATGATCAAATGCAAGACATGAACAAAATGCAAAACAAAAACAACAAAAACAAACAAAAAAACAAAAACCCAACCACAGAGGAAAATAACATATGGCATCTCCGGAAAAGGCAAGAGTTGGAGTTACAAATATGGAAAGTTACATCCGGGGCGTTACAACACTCCACCACTACGAGAGGATCTCGTCCCGAGATCTAGGATGGCACCGGAGGAAAAAGGAAGAGGAAGAGGAGAGGTAAAACTAAGTTGCTTCTTTGACAAACGAGTGAAACCATGAACCTTGAGAGGTTGAGCAAAATGACAGAAAGAAAACAACGAAGATGAACAAAGTTGAAAACACTCCGTTAGAAAAGAGGAACAAGGGATACAACGAGAACCAAGAGGTTTAGTGATAAGATAGACATTGAAACCACTCCGGTTAAAACTAGATAGAGAAGGAATAAGATTGATATAATTTGGGCAGCACTCCGACTGTAAATGGAAGGAATTGAACATGAACTTCACAATTCGAGATGATGAGGTGAAGAGAGAAACATCACAATGCCTCCGTAATGAAAGAATAGAAGTTAGACCGTTGGGACAAAGGGACGGAGAAGAAAATGACAACTTTTGCCATAAGTGAACTTAGAAAGCATCCTTGCAAAGAAGAATCGAACGGAGTTGTTGGAAAATCAACAACGAGAATCACAATCTTGTTGTGGGCTTATGGAAAACATCTCAAAATGATGAGGTGACAACTGGCCACTAACAGAAAAAAATTGCTTGCTTGAGATCAACGAAGATAAGAGAAACTTCTTTCACCCAGAGGATAATTGGAGAACTTGGGTCATTGGTAAGCACCACAATTAGCAACATTCCTTCAGGAATTCTTTTAGGTGAAATCTATACCAAGATAACTCCAACGAAGAGATTGATGGATTTAAAATACCTCATTCTTGACAACATGTGAATCACGAAACATGAAGGAAATTGTCAAGAGTGACATAACACCACCTCAAAAGATAAGGTAGAAAGAATTGCACTTTGGAATGCAAGATGAAGAATACTTGAGCTCCTCAAAACAAAACATGTGTTGAGCACCATGTTTATTTTAGAGTATAGCTTGGCTGATCTTAACTTCAAGAGAAATCTTGAAGAACAATTGAAGAATGAAAAGAATCCTTGATGAACCACCATCTTGAGCCTCCATGAAGAACTCCGGTAAAAAAAATAATGATAGAAAGAAAGAGAGGTTGAAAACACAAGGTGAAGCCTTGCGATTATTTAGATGGAGCTTCGCGACGAGATAATTGAGAGAGCTTGGAACTCCGAAAAGAAAGATGAAGCCTCTCGAACCGAGAATGTGATATGATGACCAACTCTGGAAAGAAAGATGAATCACTTGTAATCAAGAATTTATTCATCATGAATAATCTCCGGAAGAAAAGAATTGAATCACCTCGAGGAAATAAGAATAAGATTTATTGTATGCTTATCCTTCATCAAATTAAACTGATGGCAAGCAATGGATTTGGCATACTACTTATTCTTCTTTAGGGATTAAGGATAGAGATAGCGCAAACTTGAGAAGGTATTGATGGAACCACCGGTGGGATTTGGAAACAACGAATGAATTGATATGATAACGAAGGAAGTGAAATCTTGAACGAACCACCATAAAAATTGGAAAAGAGAGTAGCAAGGGCACAATTCACTGGAAAGAATTTGAAAACGAATGAAGATACTTGAAGGGATTTAGATACATGAGAACAAAGAGGCCATGAACTGATTAGAGGTTATTTGAACGATGCACCGGTAAGATTTGGAGAATGATAGCTACACGCTGAGAATGAAGAATTATGGCATGATGGCCTTCGGAGGAAAGAAATGGAAACAACTCATGAAATGCTCCGGATGGTAAGAAAAGGATTGTCACAATCAAAACAATTATGAGGATAGCATGAAGCTAGAACCATGAATATTCAAGAGAATGGACCAAGATTTAAGAGAAATCCGTCTTCGGTCTTCAAATGTTGAGAATGATGATGAGAAAACGACCTTGAGGAAAGGTTGAGCCAAAGATGAAAAGAATTTGAAAACGACCTTGGGGAAGGCATGCGACTGATGAAAATTCATTCTTACGTCAAACTTGGAAATGAATTTGAGAGTCGCTCCTGATAATTCGAAGAGTCGGGTAAGATCTTGGGAAAAGACCTGTGGGTTAGGCCCACTCAAAAGAAAACACCGTTGAACAATTTTAAAGAGAGGTTGCACCAGTTGAATTAAATGACTTGAATGAGATAATAATCTCCAAATAACTTGAATGGGTCTTGAATGGAAACACAAGTCTTGTGAGATATCTTTAGCACTCCGGATACGAATAGAGAGAGGTGAACGATTATGGGATGCATCGGCATGGGATAGCATTTGAAACGAGGAAAGGGATATGAACAACACCGAAAGCTTGAGTTGGATCCACCGGAGAAGAAACAACAACGAAGGATGATGAACTTGAAACTGTTGAGCATCTTCATGGGAAATCACCGGATAAGAACATTGAAAGAAAAGAATGAAGAGACTTCCCACAAATAAAAGGACACATGATTAAGAAATCTGAGTCCTTGAAGAAAAAGGGTGGGAGGACGGGAAAACAAAGGCAACTTGGAGCGGATGAAACAAACACCGTTGAGAAAACTTAGAAATGATCTTGCGGGTGGGGAGAATGATCGGATCCACTTGAAGAGAAGCAACGCCGGTAGGAAAAGAATTGACATGACAATCTCAATGATCAAAAGGATTAGTACTCCCATAGAAATATGAGAACACCGTTTAGGAAAGGTATGGACTAACACTTGACATCGAAGCAACTCGAATACCACAAATAAAATAAAACAAAGGATTTGGCTTGCAGAATAAGCCGGAACAAATACATATGATAGAGATTTACCCAATCTCATATCATGCATCTGTCGGAAAGATATTCTAGGAGCTACTTGAATTCCCACCTATAAACTCCCGAAACTTTCTGGTTATGCAATCTGGTGTTGGGGATACAGGGGAAGCAATATATCTCACCCAAACTAACAATACCTACATCCAAGCTGTATCCATCCGTCAACACATAACCAAGAAACCTTCGGAAATCGTGTACCTCAACCTTCGAAAAGCATCCGTTATATGAGCTATGGCAATACTCCCGAACTCCCCAGTACTGGGTGACGTCGAGGTTATCTCACCAACAACTGCATAAAAGAGATTTTCGATGTCGGCAAAACTCAGGTATTCCAGAACTGCAACGATAAAATTATGATGACAACACCTCGGAGCTCAACTCCCCGGGACACTGCCACAACCCCTAAATGTCAGGAGGCACCAAGAACAATGTTCTCGTCATAAGAATATCGGAACGATTCCAAGATACCCGCGTGATCCTAAATTTTTTTAGTGAAATTTGAGGAGAGGAAAGACAAAACATCTACGTCAGGAGTCCTCACCAGAGCGATGAAGGGGCTGAGGAGTAAAAAGAATCCTACTCTCCGATATATATAATCCTAAGACTCAAAATAGTTTTCTTCTAGACTCAACAACGGCCAACAATCAAGGGGGCTCCTACGGTCGGTCGAGGCTCTGATACCAACTTGTCACGCCCAATATGCGACCCTATCCAAAAGGAACTCGAAGGTCCCACCAAGGATAGACCCGCATATTGAAACGCTTTTGCAAGGTGGATATCATTACATCAACATTACATAATAGATGGGGGATACATACATAAGGCATACAATGCCACACGAATACATCAATATATCATACATAAGATCAACATCCGACTACGGATGAAACACAAACAGAAACTCAAACGACATCCACCCTGCTAGCCCAGGCTGCCGACCTGGAACCTATCCCCTGATCGAAGAAGAAGCGGAAGAAGAACCCCAAAACAAGTAAACATCGCTCTCGCGTCATGATCATTGCATAACCTGTACCTGCAACTGTTGTTGTAGTAATCTGTGAGCCACGAGGACTCAGCAATCCCATTACCATGGGTATCAAGACTAGCAAAGCTTAATGGGAAAGGAAGGGCTAAAGTGGTGAGGTTGCAGCAGCGGCTAAGCAAGTATGGTGGCTAACATACGCAAATGAGAGCGAGAAGAGAAACAAAGGAACGGTCGTCAACTAGCAATGATCAAGAGGTGATCCTGAACTCCTACTTACGTCAAACATAACCCAGAAACCGTGTCCACTTCCCGGACTCCGCCGAGAAGAGACCATCATGGCTATACACACGGTTGATGCGTTTTATTCCGGATCAGGTGTCAAGTTATCTACAACCGGACATTAACAAATTCCCATCTGCCACATAACCGCGGGCACGGCTCTCGAAAGTTTATACCCTGCAGGGGTGTCCGAACTTAGCCCATGATAAGCTCTCGCGATCAACGAAGGATATTCCTTCTCCCCGGGAAGACCCGATCAGTCTCGGAATCCCGGCTACAAGACATTTCGACAGTAATAAAACAAGACCAGCAAGACCTCCCGGCGTGCCGACATCTTGATAGTAGCCGCGCGTATCTCGTCTCAGGCCACGACCGGATGAGCACTACGTACAACTAGAACCAGCCCTCAAGTTTCCCTGAGGTGGCGCTGCAAGTGGCTCTAGTTTGGACCAACACTTAGACAAGCATTGGCTCGGGGGGGCTAAAATAAAGATGACCCTTGGGATGCGAGACTCCCAAGGGAAAAAGGTAATAGGTGAGGCAAATGGTAAAACCAATGTTGGGCCTTGCTGGAGGAGTTTTATTCAAAGCGAACTGTCAAGGGGGTCCCATAAATCACCCGACCGCGTAAGGAACGCAAAATCCGGGAACATAATACCGGTATGACGGAAACTAGGGCGGCAAGAGTGGAACAAAACACCAGGCATAAGGCCGAGCCTTCCACCCTTTACCAAATATATAGATGCATTAATAATATAAGAGATATTGTGATATCCCAACATAACCCTGTCCACCATGGAGCAATCTTCAACTTCACCTGCAACTAGCAACGCTATAAGAGGGGCTGAGCAAAGTGGTAACATAGCCAAATAACGGTTTGCTAGGAAGGGTGTCAAAGGTTAGAGGTTCATGGCAATTTGGGAGGCTTGAAGAGCAAATGATAGGTATCGCAGCATAGCGATAGAACGAAGCAACTAGCATAGCAATGATAGTAGTGAGATCCAGGGTAGCGGTCATCTTGCCTGAAATCCCGCTAGGAAGAAGAACGAGTCCATGAAGAAGACGAAATGGAGCAGTCGAACGAATCCTCACAATCGCAACATTACCGGAACTAAGAAGCAACACCGGAAAGAAACAAACAACATGGTAAATGCACAAGCATAATCATGGCATGATGCACAATCAAGTATGATGCATGTCCGGTTTAATGAGGCATGGCATGGCAAACAACACTACAAGTTAAGTGGAGCTCAATATGCAACGAGTTGCATATTGACGAAACACCACATCAATTATTTAGTTCTCTCTCAGTTTAGGTACACAACAATATTAAATGTTATTAAACATGGCAAGGGGTGAAGCATAAGTAAACTAACTATTTAGGCAAATTTAAATGAGGCCGGAACAACAAACAACATTTTCGGAAAATCCTCATATGCATATTTTAGATTTGGTACTGTTCTGCCCTCAACACAATTTTAATGTTGTTAAACAGCAAAATAAAGTGCACCATGTTAAACTAGGCATTTTTCCACCCCATTTACATATAAAGAACACTTAAATCCGAGCTACGGTTATTTAGTTATGAAATAAATCATTTTAACATGGCATTTATACAAATTTAAACAAATAGCAAGTTTAAACATTTTTAACATGGATGAAAATAGCATATTATGAAACTAGATGAAATTCTAAGCATTTTACATGTTTGAATCATTTTAATCCGATGCACGGTTCATGAGTTATTATATGCATGAACATGAGGGTTTTTCTGTAAAACTGCAGTTCTCTGAATAATAGACAAAATCGCAGACGGTAAAAAAAATACACATGGGCTGAATCTGGAGCACTGTTGGGCTGAACAGAGAGGAGGGGCTGTGTGGGGAGCTCACCATGGGCTTTGGCCCGGTTCAGTGGAGAGGGAGGCTGGAAGGGCGATGGGCCTTGGCGCTGGAGGGGAGGCAGCCCAGGCGCGCGGTTGAGCGAGGCGCGGTCAACGCTCGAGCGTTCGACCGATGCAGGATGTGGCTCGAAGCAGAGCAGCGGCGGCGTGGAATTTGGCGACGGCGGGGCAACTCCGGCAGGGTGAAGACGGGGCGGCAGCAGATCCGGGCGTGGGGAGGAAGGCATGGGCGCGCGGCGCCGGGGTGCTGCTGGCGAGGACCGGCATCGGGGAGCTCGAGGACGACGTCGTCCGGACGCGGGAGGCGAGGATGGCCAGCGCAAACTCCTCGAGGCTCCCTGTTGCACGAACAGAGGGAGCAGGTGAGAGAGGGAGGAGAGAAGGAAGAGGAAGGGAGAGGCAGGGGCGCAGGGTCCTGCTGAAGGTGGTCGCCGGCGACGTCGAGGCAGAGGCGAGGAAGATGGTGGAGGCCGAGCGCATTGGAGGACTAGATCTCGGGCACAGGGACGAGGTGGATCGAGGGAGGCAAGGGGCCTGCTGGATGAGCTCCGTCTCGAGGAGCTCCTGCTCGGGCACGAGCGTGGAGACGCGGGGCTGCGGCCAGAGGAGGTTGGTCGGGCACGGAAATGGAGGCAGGGTTCGATTGGGTGGAGATGGATCCCGAGGTGGGAGGAGGTTGTCGGATCGAGGGAGGATCCCGATGAGAGAGTGGCGGCGGCCGAAAGGGAATGATGGGACAAGGCTCCTAAATTCTAGGATTGGACTATTTATATAGCAAGTGGGTTTTTGGGTAGGGGTATTTGGTCCCTCCGATTAAATCGGACGGTTCCGGATAAATATGCTAGGGAGACCAAACAAAGAAAACGGAGATATTTTGTAGATTTTTGGGGATGATCCGAATCCAATGGTCACGACAGAACGGGTCATGTTCGGGGGAGTTTCGGACGCGCGCGCGAGGGGGCTGCGAGCTGGCAAGAGAGGTTAGGTGGTCACGGTCAAGAGGGAAGCAAAACCCGGTTGGTCTGGAACGGTCAGCGCGGGCAAGGCGATCCGAGGGAAGGTGATGAAGGCAAAGGGAGAAACGGCAACGACGAACGAATGCAAGTTTTTAAAATATGACGGCAACGGAGTGCCGATGCAAAGCGAATGATGCGATGATGAAATGCAAGACATGAACAAAATGCAAAACAAAAACAACAAAAACAAACAAAAAAACAAAAACCCAACCACGGAGAAAAATAACATATGGCATCTCCGGAAAAGGCAAGAGTTGGAGTTACGAATATGGAAAGTTACATCCGGGGCGTTACAGCTGAACCCCATTCACCCTCTATTCCACGCAACGAACGATTGCCTACCCGGTTGAAAGTTCTTATTGCACCTTCTTCCCTTGCTCTCGATGACTTTTCTTGAATTTTAATTCGAGAGATGCCTCTATGCCACGTTCACTGATATAGCCCCATGGTACCTATCATGTATTGAGCTCCGTCCTTCTCGAGTCTTTCCCCCTAACTCTACCCCTTAAATCTCGGCACAAGATTTCTTGTTGTGGAGGACAATTGTGACGACCGGATAATCAAGCTACATTAATCCTCTGCTAATGATGCCACATCACCGCAGTTATTGTAGTTAAACTCGCGTTGATTCGAATCCGGTCCAATTTTAAATTTAAAATCTAGTCGAACTATAAAAGTTTTCAATTGTCAAAACAAAAATATTCATAATATTGCAAATATCTACTAGCTAATTGTCATGATAGAATTTTGGATTCCCAAAATACCCCTAGAAATTATTGAGTGGCCCGGTAGTATTTAATGGGCCCCGAACTTTTTGTGACAGTGCCAAGTAAATGCAATACTATTTATGAGCAAAGTTGCACATTTTTTAAAATTCACTAGAAGGCTTGTTTAATTGCTAAACCTTGGTTGGAGTTTTTACAGAGAAATAGCAAAAGATTAAAGGGAGCATACTATGCAATTCTGGGACGGGTCGTGGCGGCCGTCCACGGCACCATGGCCGTGGTGGCAGCCATCCGCCATCCCCGATGCCCTAGAAGACCACCTCGGAGCCCCTGGAACCCTAGCACGTCCCTCCTCCTCTGTCCCACCCCTCTCCCTCTCAGATCTGCTCGTGCTCGAGAACATGGTCGCCGCCGCCTCCTCGTTGCCATGGCCTCCGACTCCCCTTGCCATCCAAGCATGTCCGGGCGGATCGCCACGGGCCACTTCGTCCATCCAGAGCGACGAATCAAGCTGGGGTGGTCCGTACTCTCGCCATCGCCGAGGTCTTCACCGTGGACATCGTCGTCCTCTGCCGTCGATGTCGTCGCTCCGGTCCACCCCGACCATTGCCGAGCGCGCCAACGGACTCGTGGTGAGCTCCTCTCCCTACCCCATGGTTTCCCCCTTCGATCCGTCGACGTAAGCCTCCGTCCCACCCTGGCCGAAGCTCCGGTGAGCACGTGCTCATCGCGCTCACTGCCGCGCCCCTCACGGCGCTCACTGCGCCTCTGGTCGACCTGGCCGCGCCCGCCGTGGCTCTCCACCCGCCCCGCCTGGCCGCACCCGCCGACGCGCGCTCACTTGCCTGCATGCCCCGCGCTCGCCTGCTGCTCATCCGCTAGCTACGCTGCTGTGTGCCGCCGCTGCTCTCTGCTGCCGTTTGATGCTCTACTGCTCTTGCTTGCTACTGCTTCTGTATCTGCTAGTTGCCGCCGCTGCTGTTCCGTGCTTATCCCGCTGCTAGTGCGGCTCGGTTGCTGGTGCTACTGCAGCCTGCTACCACCGGCTATGGCTGCTACTAGCCATGGCCACGGCCATGGCCAAGTGTGCGTGTGTATTATGTGTGTGTGTGTGTGCGCGCCGTAGGTGTGTGGTGTGTGTGTGGCCGGCTATGGTACAGCCGTGTGTGGCCGGCCCTTGTTAGATTAGGATTAAAATTTGTGCTAAGTTAGTCTATGTCATGTGGACCACGGTTAGCTTTTTAAAAAAAATGCTAATTAAAAAACTGTGGAAGTCAATGACACATGGGACCCACTTGCACTGTTTGTCCATTGACTAGTCAAATATTGACTGGGTCAACCCTGCTCACTGACCCCACTTGTCATGCACTCTGGTGGTTCATTGCGACGCCCGGATAATTAAGCTACAGTAACCCTCTTTTAATAAGGCCACGTCACCACGGTTACTGTTGATAACCTCGCCTGGGTTCGAAACCGGTTCAAATTTCAAATTCAAAATCGAGTCAAACTCAAAAGTTTTCAAATGTCTAAAATAAAATGTTCAAATGTGGCAAATACTCCATAACTAATTATGGTGGTGACCCAACACTTTTGTAAAATATTTAAATGCCCTTTTGTGAATATAACATTGGCTAAAAAGAATTATTAAATGCTTTTTAAATTATAGAAATACTAAACTATGTTATTCGGACCTCAAACTAATTGTGACATTGGTATAATTAGTAACACCAATTTAGGTATTGTCCCTATATTTTATGAAACTAATTGCATTTTAAAAATACTGTAAATAAATTAAAGAAAATAAAACAAAGCAAAACAGAAAGAAAGGCCTCCCCTGACCCCCGGGCCTTGGCCCATCTCACCGAGCCAGCCCGACCCAACTCCCCCTCGGTCGCCTTCCACCTCGCTACAGGGGAAGCCGACCGAGGCACGCCCGCTGTCCTCGCCGAACCCGCTCGCCGCCCCCGCATCGCTGCCGCGCGAGGGGATAAGGTAGAGTCCCCTCAGCTTCGTCAGCTTCCCACACCAGATATTTTTCCCACTCCTGCACTCCCCCACACATCTACCCGACGCCTCCATCGTCGTCGCCTTCGTCGATCCCGCGGCCACCATCGTCCCCGCGCCATAAGACCGAGTCCGAGGGCACCGCTGTCGACTGCTCCATCCTCCTCGCCCACTGGATCATGGATGGACCCCCCCTGCAGCGAGCACTGCGACCTCTTCTTCACCCTTCGGCTCTGACGAGCTTCTCCGACGATTGCCGTCGCTCTACTGCTCCTAAGCAAACACCGAGCCTCCATGTGCTCCTCTGGTGAGCTTGCGGTCGATTCCCCTCTGTTTTCCTCCGTGTATCATCCCGTGCCCGAAGCCCCCATCGCCATTAGAGCCGAGGCATGCCCGCCACTGTCGCCCTCAGCGCCCCTCTTGTCCGTGGCCGAAATCGTCGTCCGCCATGGCTACGAGCTCGTCGTGGCCGTGCCTTCCCCCGCATCCCTGGCCGCCCTAGTCCGCGCCCTCGCGCGTGCGCATCTGCCCGGGGTCGCGCCCCTGCTCTGCGTGCTTGCCCTGCTGCTGCTCCTCGGCATCGGCTGCGCCGCAGCCTCGCGCTCGGCCACACCCGTGTCGCCCAAGCTCCGGCCGTTGGCCGCGGTCCGAGCAGCCTCGCGCCACGGCGCCCGGTACGCGCACCGTGGCCGCGACAGGCCGCGCACCGGCCGTCCCCTGGTCGCACCCCGCCACTCCCATCATCGTGCGTTGCGCCTGCAACTGCTACTGTTTGCCGTTGCCTGCTGCGCTGAACTGCTTGTGCCGCTGCTCTCTCCTGCTATTTATTACTGCTGTATCTGCTAGTTGCTGTTACTGCTGCTTCGTGCTTAGCCCGCTGCTACGCTGCTCTGTTGCTGGTACTACTGCTGCCCACTACCACCGGCTGCTGCTGCTACTGGCAATGGCCACGGCCATGGCCAAGTGTGCTGCGTGGACATGTGGTGTGTGTGCAGCGTATGTGTGTTCTGTGTGTGGCTGGCTTTTGCCACAGCCGTGTGTGGCCGGCCCTTTGCTAGCTTAGGGGCTAATCCCTAGTTAAACAAGCCCCTTTGTTAGACTAATTTATATTAGACTTAGTTTTAGTTGTACCCCTATGACATGTGGACTAGCCCCTGTAAAACAAAAAAAAAGGAACGAAAAAGTAAATAAAAATAAATAAATAATTAGTAATATCATTAATTAACTTAATTAACATGCTTAATGACCTGATTAATTAGATTAGTTAGTCTTATACTGTTTAGCTAAACTGTGTCTATGACAGTGGGATCCACACGTCAGTTTTGACCAGTCAATGCCCTGTTGACTGCTGACATCGCTCTGACCTCATGCTGATGTCATTATTCCTTTTTTTGTCGAATTTAATAATTAGAAATAATTTTAGAATATTGTTTAGACTTCAAAAAATCATATAAAATAAACCGTAGCTCGGATTAAAATACTTTGTACATGAAAGTTGCTCAGAACGACGAGACAAATCCGAATACGCGGTCCGTTTGCCCGCCACACATCCCTAGCATAGCAAACATGCAACTTTTCTCCTCCGGTTCATCTGTCTGACAGACGTCCGGAACCGGGATAACTTTTCCGGATGTTGTTCCCCTTTACCGGTAGCGTGTAGCACCACGCTAGAACACGTCTAGCTTTGTCTGTTGTCCTGTTATGCTCTTGCTTGCTATGTATTTACTGTTTCTTCCCCCTTTTCTCTCTGGCAGACCCTGAGACCGCTGCTGATGCCTTTGTGATCGACTATGTCATCGACGACCCTCCTTGTCTGAGCAACCAGGCAAGCCCCCCCCCTTTGATCATCCCGATATCGCCCATTCCATTATCTCATGCTTGCATTAGATTTTGCTACTGTATTTGATTGCTCCTATTCTGATGCATAGCCTGCTTTTGTACCTGCTTATTGTTACCTACCTGCTTATCCTAAACTGCTTAGTATAGGTTGGCTAGTGATCCATCAGTGACCCCCACCTTGTCCTTGTTGCCCCTGCTTCATCATCGACGCCTCGGTCGACGTGATCGACGACTAGAGCCCGACACCTCACATCACATCACGCCCCCTTTTGTTGCTCGACTCTGCAGAGCTACTATCGAGTGCCGAGGGTGATCCCTCATAACGCACTCCTGATAATAATTCTGTAGTGTAGCTATTCGGTCGTGGTTATCGAGGGTGATTTCCTCTTTCGCCATTCCCGATACGGCTCTGTCGTTCAACACCTCAAGAATGAACCTCGAGGGTGGTCCCTCTTACGTTCACCTTGATGATTACATTGAGTGGAATCCACCGGGGGTGATTCCTCGGGTTTTCCCCTTGATGTCTGGACACACGGTTACAATGACTTTACTTGAGACCTTGGTGGAAGTCGGGCGGGCCGGGAGAGCACCCGCAAGATGGTTACGAGGCACGGCCGGGCCGGCAGGCCGCCCCCGAGTGGGCTGGGCTAGCCCTTGCCGTATTTCCTCGAGACGGGGCGACGGGGTCACCTTATCGTGAGTTTCTGCTCGTCTCCGCAAGCTAATAATACACTATGGTTTGGGTATTTGTTCTGAATTGGCCTTTGGCCTTTGCGCACCAACCACCACGTGAGAATAGTTATGGGCCTCGGCGTCGTGGTATCAGCCGAAGCTTTGTCAGACGTCCAGTTCAGCAGTGCGGCACGGCTGAGCCGGCACCATCCTGTAGTGGTGGAGCCTGGACCCGCCCTGCGCGCAACGATTCAGAGTGCAACGGGCGATGGGCCCAGACCCCGGAGTGCTTAGGAGGTAGACCGGCGGGGACCTCTCTGCTGAGCCTGGGTAGGGCTGCGACGTGTTGATCTTCCGAGGCCGGGCATTGACCCCAGAAAGGTGTGTCCGGCCAACGTGATCGAGCGTGTTGGCAAACGTGGTGCACCCCTGCAGGGAGGATTATCTATTAATAGCCGTGTCCACGGTAACGGACGTTCAGACTTATATCCTGATCTTATACAACTACAAATGGATACTTGAGATATGTGGCTCCGGGATTGCTTTCTCGTAGGGAGTCGAGGAAGGATCTCTGGGCATTAATGTTACAACATGCTTGTTAATTATAAACTGCTATTCTTTACTCTTCTACATGCTGCAAGATGCTCGGAGCTGCGTGAAGATGCTAGTCTTCGATAGGTTAGGCTTTCCCCCTCTATTCTGGCATTCTGCAGTTCAGTCCACAGATACAACCCTTCCATTTGATACAAATGCATATATAGTATAGATCTGATGCTTGCAAGTACTTTGGATGAGTAGTCACGGTTGCTTTGCTACCCCCTTTTCCCCTTTCTTTCTTCTTTCCGGTTAATGCAACCAGATGGTGGATCCATGGAGCCAGATGCCACCGCTGACGGATGCTGCTACGTGAAGACCGCTGACGACTAGGAGTAGTTAGGAGGTCCCAGGCAGGAGGCCTTGCCTCTTCGATCGTTGTTGCTTTTGTGCTAGCCTTCTTAAGGCATCCTTGTTTAACTTATGTCTGTACTCAGATATTGTTGCTTCCACTGACGCTTGTGTATCGAGCTTATGTATTCGAGCCCTCGAGGCCCCCGGCTTGTAACATAAAGCTTGTATTATTTTATTTGTGTCTAGAGTTGTGTTGTGATATCTTCCCGTGAGTCCCTAATCTTGATCGTACACATTTGCGTGTATGTAGTGTACGATTGAATCGGGGGCGTCACATTCATTTTACGTTCACCTTGATGATTACACTAGTGCAGAACCGGCCTTTAGTGCCGATTCGTGACAGGTCCCCCCCTTTAGTACCGGTTCGTCACGAACCGGCGCTAAAGAGCCACCACGTGGCACGAGCCAGGCCCGGGTGCATGTAGGACATTAGTACCGGTTGGTAACACCAACCGGTACTAAATGTTTGGGTGTTTTTTTTTTAATTTTTGCTTTAATTTTGTGTTTTCAATTTGGCTTTATTTTCAATTTAATTCTTTTTTGTTTGCTGGTATTTGACGATACTATAAATTGTGCACGTTATGCATATATATATAAATAAATTTTCTCGTACGTAGAACTGCATATATATAGGGTAGCACTATTCTGATTCCAGGATCAGAATAGTTATTTGGATCACGGCGGTCCTAGAAGGGCCCGATGAAGATGTTCGTGAGATCCAAAGCCCGACTGAACCGGAGCCCACCCATTCCTCCCCAACCTTCGCGTTTCCTCCTCTGCCCCGATTCACCTGCCGCCATGAGCACACCATGCGCCGCCCACACCGCCGCTCCCGGCCACCGCGCCACCCCACCCCGGATCCGGCCGTCGCAGCGCCCCCACCCACGGATCTTGCCGTCGCACCAGCCCGCTCCAACCCCAGCTTTCGGCCACGCGCACGACCCCATCTAGCGGCGCCACCGCAACGGCCGCCAACCAACCTCCGCTCTTCGGGATATTGCGGCTGCGCCACAGCCACCAACAAGCGTCGCAAGACGCCGGGATCCTGCCACCGCGTGACCTTCCTCCACCTTCCACAGCGACCTTCCTCCACTTGCCACCACGACCTTCTCCCTTCCGCCGTGCGCCATCGCCTCCGGCGGTTCTGCCTGCATCACCTCCACCTCCCACTGCCAGCCCCCATGCGCGGCTCCCTCCAGTTTCCTCCGCGCCCGCCTCCACCTGAACTTCCCCCATCCCCGCTTCCTCCCAGCCCCGACGTTCCCGGTGTTGGCCACGTGCATCACCCCCAGCCACACACCTCTTCGGCGAGTGGAGCTCCCGCGCGCCGCCGCGTGGATGCAGTTACCACTGCCTCCCAACACGCAGATCGAGCCATGGCCGGCGAGATTGACCACGGCCGCGGCCTGAGCGCCCATCCATTCCTCCCCTGCAGCTTCCCCTCCTTCCTCGACGTCGTCACCTGTTGTTGCTTCGACGCCATGAGCTGACCCGTCTCAGGCCGGCGTCCCTGCGCCCAGCCGCTGACCAGGTTTGGGATCTCATACTACTTACGTTCGGCTCCTCTGCACTCTGCAGTTCAGTTTCTACTGATGTTGTAGCTCCTAAATCTATTGTCCACTTAACGCGGTGGTGATTTTCACTCCCTGCGATGACCAGCACGAAGAAGCCAGCACACAATGGTGTCAGCACTGCGGAGGCCGGGAGCTCGCCTGCCTTGAAGATGATCTGAAGGAGTAGAGCACAATATCGTGAAGAGACTGTAATTGTCGCACGTTCATAAAGGCCTTGACTCAAGCATCAAAGAGAAACTAGTTGTTTAAATAGAGCTGGAGGAATATGTGTGTCGATGCATGATTTGAGGCAAGAACTTTCTTTGTAACTTTGATCTTCGAAGTAGGGCACTGACGGATTACTAATTTACTTCTCTAAACTTATCGAACAACTGCTACAGGTCCAGTGATGTATCGCTGCAGCTCCCGGAGGTCGACGGTGTTGTTGCGGTGCGGTTGGCTTCGCAATGCACGGCTGAGAAGGCAACTATGCTGACCGGCAACCTGAATCAGAGGACCGCCGTCATGGATCTTCTGGCATCGGTGCGGTATTTTTTGGATTAATAACTTAAATAAGGGATATGGCAGACTACGTAACATCATGAAGGGACAAAAATCGAGAGCCTTATATACATCGAAAAAGACAATAGATTTTGATGTCTGAAGTTGGTTCCTTCCCCCTGTCCTAAAATTGTATCCAGATCAAATCACTGATTCATTTCCCTGTCCAGTTTTGTATTTTTCTCTAAGTGGTTTTGATGTCTGAAGTTCAACTGTATATGTAGGTGAAAAAACTGGTGTTTTGTCTTATTGGTTTCAGTTTCACCGACTGGTTTTCTTCCCATTTTATCTCCAAAAGTGCATCAACGCCATGGAGTATTTATTCTCGTGTTCTTGCATCATTCATTGATTCCCGCACGCCACTGTCACACACCTTCAGGCCCCTCCTGCAGCAAGCGTCATCCGAGGTGCAGCACCGCCCTGGGCAGGTCGCGAGCATTCCTTCGGTCGTCACCTGCGCATCGGCAGGAAATCCAGTGCCTTGGTACTACCAGAGCTCTTCTCTCCGGCCCCGTGAAACGACGACGGTCGCCCAGTTGGACCCAAAAAAGTAGCGTGCGACTCACCCTTCCATCCCCTCTCTAGTTCTTCCATTGTTTTTGAGTTTTGGTCTGACTTGAAAAAGAATATGTTTTTGGCATCGACGGCATGGTCACTGTGAATAGATAAATTTTGATTGTAAGTCGCCACAAAATGCAGATTGTTCAGTCCAGTTTGACTCTAGGTTGAAGTTTGATGCAATGTACGTGATTGATGTATATTATATACTACTCCCTCCGTCCTATATGCTAGTGCCAAAAAACGTCTTACATTATAGGACGGAGGGAATACTATAAATGCATCAAATGTCATGCTGTTTCGACGTGATTGTGCAGTCCAATGTGGCTCCAGGTTGAAGATTGTAGTAGTATATAAAACTATGCATTCTCGTGCTGGGCAATTACAGCAGCGAGCAGTCGAGCCTCCAACAAATAGAGCAAGTGGAGATAAAAAAAGAAGCCACTCTACTACTATATGAAAAAAAAGGAGCTCACCTAAAAAATTGGATGTTCATTAATTAAAAAGAGTAGTTAAAAGTACAACAGTATGATGATTCTAAAAAAATATCTAATTTCCTTTTATTGTTTTAATATTCAAAAAATGTCCAATGTTATTTCCTCCATATCTAAAATACAAATGTAGAAGTTCAAAAAACATTTGAGCAAGAAGTTCGGAAAAATACTTAAAAAATGTTTATAAAAAATGACTTTCCTCATTTGTAAAAAAAATCCAAGAAGTTCATATAAAAATGGAAACATTTCAACAAGTTTATAACACATGATTTTCCCCATTTAGAAAAACCCTAGAAGTTCGAATTAAAACAACAGAGGGTTCAATGTTTAACAACAAAATAGGATTTTTCTTCATGTTACTAACCAATAAAACTAAGAAGTTCAAATTGAATTCTACATTTTTATACTAAGCAAGCAAAAATGGATTTTTGTAACTTTAAATATTGAATCCTACATTTGTATCCTGATTTTTTTAGTGATGTATGATTTGAAAAACAATGCGAAGTATGATTGAGGAAAAATACTTCATGGACATTCTTCAACATAGATTCAGGGTACCAATGTTATTTTGTATTTTTGTAAATGCATGTAGCACACAAAGTGTATGTGTATTGTTGTGTGTAATTTTATTTAATAATAATAGCATGCGAAGTTCATGTTTCAAAAATTCATAAGTTCACGTGTACCACATACTGAAGAAATTCATCAATGAGAAAAAGGACCGCCTATCCATTTCACTGGCAACAAAAAATTCCTAAAACTGTTGCGAGACAAAAATGCAAAACTTCACAAGATATAACATAGTAAGTTCATAGAAAAAGGTGGGAAAACATAATTTTATTTTGTAAGTTTAACCATTTCTAAAAAATATATTGAAGTTCAAATTTTAATAATGGGGCGGTTCAATGTTTATTTACAAACCTGTGATTTTTCTCGATACTATAGAATAAACCAAGAAGTTCAAAAAATAAAAAATGGAGCACTTTGAAAAGTTTATAAAAAATTGTGTTTCTACATTTTACTAAAAAAATCGATAAGTTCAAATTTAATAACATAGAAGTTCAAAATGTTTATTACAAAACCAAGAATGTCAAATTTAAAAAACCGAGCAGTTTAAAAAGTTTGTAAACATGGATTTGCCCTTGTTTTTTTAAGATCTAGAAATTCAAAATTTAAAGAAGTGAGTGGTTCGATGTTTATTACGTAACTAGGACTTTTCCCTTTACTAATGACTAACACTAAGATATCCTAATTAAAAAAAATAAAGATTAAAACCAAGAAGTTTAATTTTAAAAAATGAAGTAGTTCAATGCTTATTAAAAACTCAGTTTTTTCTTGTTACTAAATAATGAAACCAAGAAGTTCAATTTTTAAAAGCAGAGCAGTTTGATATTTATTTAAAAACTCATTTTTTTGTTACTAAAAAATAAGCCCAATAAGTTCTATTCGAAATAATCAAGAAGTTCTATTAAAATAAACCTAGAAGTGGAAATTTAAAAAAGGAGTGGCTCGATGTCTATCAAAAAGTAGGATTTTTTCCGTTACTAAAATAAATAAAAGCAGGAAGTCCAAATTAGAAAGATGGAGAAGTTCGATGATTATAAAAAACTCAGATTTCCCTCGTTATTAAAGAATGGAAAACAAGAAGTTCAAAAATTAAATAACAAGAAGTTCAACTTAAAAAAATAGAGCGCTTCAAAATTTCATTAAAAAAGATTAAGAAATAAAACCAGGAAGTCCATATTAAAAGATGGAGAAGTTCGATGATTATAGAAAACTCAGATTTTCCTTGTTATTAAAGAATAGAAACAAGAAGTTCAAAAATGAAATAACAAGAACTTCAACTTTCAGAAATAGATCGCTTCAAAAATTCAGAAAAAAAGATTAAGAAAATCATTAAAAAACACAGATATTTTCACGTAACTGAGAGAAGTTCAGGTTGATAACTGTCAGAAGTTCACGAACTACACGCTGTGCATTTTGTATGAAAAAAAGAATGAAAAAGCAAAGGTTAAAAGTTTTGTTGCTAGAAGTTCAAGTGCTCGGCCCGAGAAAGTTCAAAAATTCTTGTGAGAGGTTGGACAAAAATATGTGACAGAAGTTCAATGTGAAAACAATGAGAAGTTCAATTACTGCAAGGAATGCTTTTCAAATGAGGATAAAAGTATAGAAACTCAAAAGCTTAAAAGGTTTGTTGAAAGAAGTTCAAGTGCTCTGTCCGGGGGAGTTCAAAAATTCTTATGAGAGAGGCTCATCTTGTATTTCGATGTTCAATTTTTTCTGTATAAAAATCGAATACAATTCTTTACTCAAAATATAGAAAGGTGAAGTTCAAATTGAAATAACATAGAAGTTTGGAGTTTATTAAACCCTAGGATTTACCTTTTCAAAAAATAAAAAGCACAACGCCAATTTTTGCACTTTTCAAAACAATCTCATAAACGTAAAAATGGTTGCTAGAAGTTCAAGTGCTCCGCGAGGGAAAGTTCAAAAATTCTTGTGAGAGAGGTTCATCGTCTATTTAGATGTCCAAAATACATAAAAAATATGTTGTTTTTTGTGTTTTAAAATAATCCTCTCAAACCAGAGAGAAGTTCAAAGTGATAACAACCGGAAGTTCACGTACTACATGGTGTGTATTTCATATAAAAAATAAAAATAAAGTGAAACAAAGTGAAGTTCAAATAGACATGCCCAAGAAGTTCAACTACTTCACGCAGTGCAAAATATAGTACGTCAAAAAACAACACGTCAATAATTAGAGTGAAGTTCAAACAGACATGCCCGAGAAGTTCAACTACTTCACGCAATGCATTTCCATTCACGATGAAGGAAGAAATCATGATCTCGTCGTTTTCTAATTTACTTCTAAACGGCAGGAATATCGTTTGTGTAAGTTCAAGTCCTCGGTCGGAGAAAGTTAAAAAAATATTATGAGAGAGGTTTGTACAAAAAGAATATCATTTGTGTAACACTGACAAAAATGGATGGGAAAATTACAAACAAAAATATGTCACAGAAGTTCAACGTGAAAATAGCAGGAAGTTCAACTACTACACTGAATGAATTTCACAAGAAAAACTTTTAAAACCGTCGTGAGTATGAAAAAATGATCAACACGGAAAAGTTACGTGTTGATAGCAGCTTTCCATCGGTATATCACTTGCTTAATTCCGGTGAGTGAATGAAGAGCTAGGAGCAAAAAAAAGCACGTGAAAAACAGAGTGAAGTTCAAGAAGAACTGCCACAGAAGTTCAAGTACTTCACGCGATGCATTTTCGACGAATCTGTTTCGCGATAAAGGCAGAAAGAGTGATCTCGCCGTTTCTGATATTACTTGAAAATGGCTGGGATTCTGAGAAAACCATCAACATAAAAAGGTTTCACATTTTCTGTAGCTTTTCAACAGTATATTATTTGCCCCGTTCCGATGAAGTTTGTAGAAATTACGGCGAAAATACATTTTTAGCCATTTTCAAAATATACGTAAAACCGTAATGAATTTGGAGAAACAATATATACCAAAAAGTTTCGCATTTGTTCAGGCTTTCCAACGCCATATCATTTGCTACATTCGGACGTATGATTAAAAAAATAGATCGAAAATACAAACATGGTAGAACTTGTACCATTTTCTAAATTACTCTTAAACCATTCAAAACTAGAAAAAACTTTCAACATGAGATAAAAGCGCATTTTCATAAGCTTTCCAACGCCATATCAGTTGTCTCAATTGGATTGGGCGTTTAGAAATGGCCACGAAAATACGAACTCGGTTGTTCGGTTTGCAAAATTTTACAATTTTCCACATTACTCTTTAACCATAGGGAATTAGAAAAAACTTTCAGCATGTGGAAGGAGCGGTTTTACAGCAGCTTTCCAACGCCATATTATTTGCCTCATTCCGATAAATGGTTTAGAAATGCGATCGAAAATACGATTCACATTTTTTGTATGAAGAAAAAACGGTTTTCAAAACTACTCTTAAACAACTTACATTTTGCCAAAATTTGAAGTTGGGTCATGATACTGGTGTCCATAGCTTTCCAACGGTATATCGCAAGCCCCATTTGGGCATGTTGACAGAAGTTCAACCTAGCACTAGGGGAAGTTCAGGTCGAACAACTGAAGCAGTAAAATTGCAAAAAACACAATTTCATCATGACCCGAGAGCAAAATCCGCCAGCGAGTGAGATTTCTATTTAAAACTGGTATCTAGTTGCTAAAAAATGTTTCTAGATTACACTAACATCATATAGAACACTACTAACCAAGATAATTTGCGGGGGAAGCCACGGTTGCAAAGATAGGCCGAGGTCGGGTTCGTACAGAGGGAAGTTCAGGCGCGTGTACAAACAAAAATACGTCACAGAAGTTCAATGTGAAAATAGCATGAAGTTCAACTACTATGCTGAATTAATTTCAGATGAAAAACTTTTAAAATCGTTGCGAGTATGAAAAAATGATCTGCACGGGAAAGTTGCGTGTTTACAGCAGCTTTCCATCGGCATATCACTTGCTCAATTCCGATGAGTGGATGGAGAGCTAGGAGCAGTGGATAGATATATACGAGAAAAAAGCACGTGAAAAACAGAGTGAAGTTCAAGTACACGTGCCAAGAAGTTCAGGTTCTTCACGCGGTGCATTTTCGAAGAATCAGTTTCGCGATAAAGGCAGAACAATGATCGCGCCATTTTTGCAGTTACTTGAAAACGGCTAGGAACCAGAGAAAACCATAAACATGAAGAAGTTTCGCATTTTCCATAGCTTTTTAGCGGTATATTATTTGCTCCATTCCGATAAAGTATGTAGAAATTATGCAAAAAATACGTTTTTATTCATTTTCCAATTTGACTTAAAACTATAAGGAATTAGGAGAAATAATATATACAAAAAAGTTTCGCATTTTCTCAAGCTTTCCAACGCCGTATCATTTGTTGCATTCGGACGTACGGTTAAAAACTTACCTCGAAAATACAAACTCGATGGAACTTGTATCGTTTTCTGAATTACATTTAAACCATTCCAAATTAGAAAAAACTTTTAACATGAAAAAGTAGCGCATTTTCACAAGCTTTCCAATGTCATATCATTTGACTCAAATGGATTAGCCGTTTAGAAATTACATTGAAAATACGAACTCGGCTGTTTGGTTTGCGAAATTTTACGATTTTCAAAATTACTCTTTATCCATAGGGATTTAGATAAAACTTTCAACATGTCGAAGGAGCGGTTTTGCAGCAGCTTTCCAATGCTATATTATTTACCTCATTCCAATAAACAGTTCAGAAATGCGATTGAAAATACGATTCACATTTTTTGTATGAAGAAAAAACGGTTTTCAAAACTGCTCTTAAACCACTTACATTTTGCCAAAAATTTAACCTGGATCATGATATTGGTGTCCATAGCTTTCCAACGGTATATCGCAAGCCCCATTTGGACACTTTTTAGCTAAAGTTCAACCTAGTACTCTGGGAAGGTCAGGCGCGTTACTCGAGAAGTTCATGTTGTGATCAGAATATTATTCTGATCTCGTGATCAGAATAGTGTTTATGTGTATATAAATATATATATATATATATATAAATATATCATCGAATGTCTGACAGCCAACACCATTCACTATTCACACATACACATGTATATACATATACAATTTCTCCTACATGTTGCCTTGGTGCCTTCGGAGCATGCACGATGACAAGTGGTTCATGGGGATCTATGACCTGGTCGAGCAAAAATCCGGCTATTTCCTCTTGAAGTGCTAGTATGCGGTCCGCTGGTAGGAGCTTATCCCGCACCTCTCTGAACTGTTAAGAAGGAGATCAATATGCATGTGTATTAGTTGTGTTACAAGATATCGATAATGGTGTGAATAGAGTTCTGACAACGTACCCAGTCTTGTCTTTGAGATCTGCTCCTTTCGGACGCCATCATGCGAATGTTCTCGCAAACATAGAATGCACACAGATTATTCCCCGACGCCTACTTCAGGGCCTTTACGAGAATGGAATTGAATCCGATAATGATTAATCAAGCATGATAATTAATTATTGGTATTGAAAAAAGAATTAAAGAGATGGCTAGCTACCTAGTACTACTTAATTACTTACCCTTGGTCGATGCCAAAACAACTTTCTGTTAGTGCCGGTAGTTTTCAAATTTGAATAGTTTAAATTTTGAATTATTTGAAATTTGTGTGAATCACTAGTTTGTGAATAACTTAACTTTGAAAAAAGATTTTTCAGTGATTCTTTTTTCTTATGTTTAAGATTAGTGTGTTTTATCATTATATTAAATTTGGTAATGCTTAGGTTAATTAAAAAATGAAATGACTTTGTAACAGATGAGTTTTCGTTGGAAACCCTGATACTTCGAAAGAGATTGTCCATTTTGTACACGAAGTGCATCCAGTTTTTGCCGTAACCCTCTCTACTTTTTTGCACATGCTATTTGGATGAAATTATGATACCATGCCAACTTTCAACCTTTTCTGAGTTCATTTGAAATGCTTTTCAATTTCAGGGTCATTTAGCTGGAAAAAATCAGTAAATGCATGAAAGAATTTGTTTGCACATAAAATTTCTTCGCGTTTCAAGTGCCAAAACACATAACTACCCTAACTATTACAGAGATTCCCTCCTGGGTGTGAAACACAGAAGAAAGTGATGATAGTGAAGCTGATCACATACCAGATCTTTGGGTGTGAAACTTTTTCTTCGCGTGTGTCCCTTTGCGCCGTAGCCATGGAAAATCTTCATCATTTAACTGGATGCTCGGGTCAATATTCACTGTGAATGGAGCAATTTCATCAAACTTTTCATATTCTTCTGACATGTCTGTCTTGTCATCCACTCCCATGATGTTTCTTTTTCCTGAAAGAACTATGTGGCGCTTTGGCTCGTCGTATGATCCATTCGCTTCCTTATCTTTTCTTTTTCTCGGCCTGGTAGACATGTGTTTCACATAAAAAACCCGCGCCACATCATTGGCTAGGACGAATGGTTTGTCTGCATACGCAAGTTTGTTGAGATCCACTGTTGTCATTCCGTACTATGGGTCTTCCGTTACCCCGCCTCGTGTCATATTGACCCATTTGCACCGAAACAAAGGGACCTTCAAATCACCTCCATAGTTAAGTTCCCATATGTCCTCTATGTAACCATAATATGTTTCCTTTCCCGTGTTGGTTGTTGCATCAAAGCGGACACCACTGTTTTGGTTGATGCTCTTCTTATCTTGGGCAATCGTGTAAAATGTATTCCCATTTATCTGGTACCCTTTGAAAGTCATTATATTCGAAGATGGTAACTGGGACAGCGAGTATAGGTCATTTTGAATATCGCCATCATTCGGGGCACATTTCTGCAACCAACTGGCAAAAGTCCTCGTTTGTTCGCGTGTAATCCAGTCGCCAGACTTCTCCGGGTGTTTGGAGTGTAGAAAATTCTTATGTTCCTCCATATACGGAGCCACCAAGGCGGAATTCTGTAGAACTGTGTAGTGTGCTTCAGTGAGAGAATGCCCGTCCATACATATTATTTGATGCCCTCCTAGCATGCCTTTTCCATCCAGTCTGCCCTTATGCCGCGATTCAGGAACACCAATCGGCTTAAGGTCAGGAATAAAGTCAATACAAAACTCAATGACCTCCTCATTTTCATGGCCCGTCGAGATGCTTCCTTCTGGCCTAGCACGGTTATGAACATATTTCTTCAAGACTCCCACGAACCTCTCAAAGGGGAACATATTTTGTAGAAATACAGGACCCAAAATTTTAATCTCTTCGCAAAGGTGAACTAGGACGTGCGTCATGATGTTGAAGAAGGATGGTGGGAACACCAACTCGAAACTGACAGGACATTGCGCCAAATCATTCTGTAACCTTGGTATGATTTCTGGATCGATTACCTTCTAAGAGATTGCATTGAGGAATGCACATAGCTTCACAATGGCTAATCGAACGTTTTCCGGTAGAAGCCCCCTCAATGCAACCGGAAGGAGTTGCGTCATAATCACGTGGCAATCATGAGACTTTAGGTTCTGGAACTTTTTCTCTGCCATATTTATTATTCCCTTTATATTCGATGAGAAGCCAGACGGTACCTTCATGCTGAGCAGGCATTCAAACAAGATTTCCTTCTCTTCTTTGGTAAGAGCATAGCTGGCCTGACCCTGATGTATGCCGTCTTTTCCGTGCATACGTTGCTGGTCCTCCCGTGCCTCTGGTGTATCTTTTGTCTTCCCATACACGCCCAAAAGCCAAGCAGGGTCATGCAAAGATTCTTCGTCACGTGCATCATGTCAGATTGCGGAGCGGACCTCTAGGTCTTTCCAATATGGCAGGTCCCAAAATATAGATTTCTTCTTCCACATTGGTGCGCGTCCGTCAGCGTCCTTCGGAACAGGTTGTCCGCCAGGACCCTTTCCAAAGATTACCTTCAAATCCTTGACCATATCATGACATCAGCACTAGTACGGTGGTGAGGCTTCGTCCGGTGATCTGCCTCACCTTTGAAATGCTTGCCTTTCTTTCTTACGGGATGCCTGCTCGGAAGAAATCGACGATGTCCCAGGTACACATTCTTCCTACAACTCTCCAAATATATACTGTCGGTATCATCCAAACAGTGCATGCATCCGCGGTATCCCTTGTTTGTCTGTCCTGAAAGGTTACTGAGAGCAGGCCAATCATTGATGGTCACGAACAGCAACACCTTTAGGTCAAATTCTTCCTGTCCGTGCTCATCCCAAGCACGTACACCTGTTCGATTCCACAGCTATAATAGTTTTTCAACTAATGGCCTTAGGTACACATCAATGTCGTTGCCGGGTTGCTTAGGGCCTTGGATGAGCACTGGCATCATAATGAACTTCCGCTTCATGCACAACCAAGGAGGAAGGTTATACAAACATAGAGTCACAAGCCACGTGCTATGGTTGCCGCTCTGCTCCCCAAAAGGATTAATGCCATCTGCGCTTAGACCAAACCATACGTTCCTTGGGTCACCTACAAACTCCTCCCAGTACTTTCTCTCGATTTTTCTCCACTGCGAACCGTCAGCGGGTACTCTCAACTTTCTGTCTTTCTTACGGTCTTCTGCGTGCCACCGCATCGCCTTCGCATGCTCTTTGTTTTGAAACAAACGTTTCAACCGTGGTATTATAGGAGCATACCACATCACCTTGGCAGGAATCTTCTTCCTGGGGCACTCGCCCTCGACATCACCAGGGTCATCGTGACTGATCTTATAACACAATGCACCGCATACCGGGCAACCGTTCAAATCCTCGTACTCACCGCGGTAGAGGATGCAGTCATTAGGGCATGCATGTATCTTCTGCACCTCTAACCCTAGAGGGCAGAGAGCCTTCTTTGCTTGATACGTACTCTCGAGCAATTCGTTGTCCTTTGGAAGCATATTCTTTATCATTACCAGCAACTTTCCAAATCCCTTGTCAGATACACCATTCTCTGCCTTCCATTGCAGCAATTCCAGTGTGGTGCCCAACTTTTTTTTGTCAGCTTCGCAATTCGGGTACAACAATTTCTTGTGATCCTCTAACATGCGCTGCAATTTCGTCCTCTCCAGATCACTTGCGTAGTTTCTCTTTGCATCGGCAATGGCCCGACCTAGATCATCAGCGGGCTCATCTGATGCCTCTTCTTCAGCTTCTTCCTGCACTGCCGGCTCAGCTTCTTCCCCCATTGTTGTATCATCGTATTCAGGGAACCCATGGCCAGGATAGCCGTCGTCGTCCTCTTCTTCTTCATTGTCTTCCATCATAACCCCTATTTCTCCATGCTTGGTCCAAACATTATAGTGGAGCATGAAACCGGACTCAAATAGGTTGACGTGAATGGTTCTTGACGTAGAGTAACTGTGACCATTCTTACAGCCAGCACATGGACAAGGCATAAAACCATCCGCCCGCTTGTTTGACTCAGCGGGAAGCAGAAAAGTATGCACGCCATTAATGAACTCGGGAGAGCATCGGTCATCATACATCCATTGTCGGCTCATCTTCATTACACAACACCGAATAGACCAAATTAATACAAGTTCATACATAAAGTTCATACATAAAGTTCATATACAACACTTAATTAAATGCAACATACAAATAACTCTCTAGCTAAAGAATTTAAATGCAACAACAAATGCGATCAAGATCGCAACTAAGGTAACAATTGATCCAACAGCATAATGATACCAAGCCACACTATCAATGGCATATTTTCTAATCTTTCTAATCTTCAACCTCATTTTCTCCATCTTGATCTTGTGATCATCGACGACATCGGCAACATGCAACTCCAATTCCATCTTATCCCCCTCAATTCTTTTCAATTTTTCTTTCAAATACTCGTTTTCTCTTTCAACTAAATTTAACCTCTCGACAATAGGGTCGGTTGGAATTTCCGGTTCACATACCTCCTAGATAAAAATATCTATGTCAACTTGATGGGCATAATTTGTCATAAACACGAAATGCAACAACTAGTTTTAAAAGAGAATATACCACATCCGAATCATAACAAGGACGAGGGCCGACGGGGACGAATGTCAAAACCATGGCACTATGTATAACAAACAACATACAGGTAAGATAATTATACGAGTAACTATATATCCAAATCACACAAACATCAATTTGGTAATGTAAAACATTCATGAACAAGAGCCTCACCACAAGGTGGTGCCGGCGACGGGACGGTGCGGGCGATCGACGGTTGTTACAACGGAGATTTAGAAGGCACTAAGTAAACCACACCTACATATGCAAACTAAGTGTTATTTTTGACCTCAAATTGCATATAAATCAAATACTAGCAAATATAATTCCTCCCAAATTAATCACTATACAAAGCATTTCAAGAGCTAATCTAGCAATGACAGTTGAAAGGACAAAGTTGCTAACCTTTGTGATCATTTGAATGGATGGGGGCCTTCAAATCTTGACAAATTTTGGGCAAAATTTGTGAGGAGCTCGAGGAAGAGAGGGGAAGAACAGAGGAAGTGAGGGGAAAGGGGAAGAACAGAGCGGCTCGGGTGGACGAAGGGTTTGTGTACGTCGACCTTTAGTTATGGTTCGTGCCACAAACCAGTACTAAAGGTGCTGGACGGGCCCCAGACTGACAACATCCTGCCACCACTCTCTTTAGTATCGGTTCGTGGCACGAACCAGTGCTAAAGGTTCGCCACGAACCGGTACTAATGAGAGCGGCCGGGTAGCTGTTGGAACCGGAACTAATGGACACATTAGTGCCGGCTCAAAATCAAACCGGCACTAATGTGTCTCAGATTTGCCCCTTTTTCTACTAGTGTTACATTGAGTGGAATCCACCGAGGGTGGTTCCTCGGGTTTTCCCCTTGATGTTTGGACACACGGTTACCTTGACTTTACTTGACACCATTGTTGAAGTCGGGTCGGCCCTAAGGGGTACCCGCGAGTTGATGTGAAAGTCGGGTGGGCCCGTAGAGCACCCGCGAGTTTTCCACGTGGCATGGCCGAGCAGTCTGGGCCCTTGCCATAAGTCCACGAGACGGGGCGACGGGGTCACATTATCGTGAGTCTCTGATCGTCTTCGTGAGCCCCCAATGCGCACACGGTTACAATGACTTTACTTGAGACCTTGGTGGAAGTCGGGCGGGCCGGGAGAGCACCCGCAAGATGGTTACGAGGCACGGCCGGGCCGGCAGGCCGCCCCCGAGTGGGCTGGGCTAGCCCTTGCCGTATTTCCTCGAGACGGGGCGACGGGGTCACCTTATCGTGAGTTTCTGCTCGTCTCCGCAAGCTAATAATACACTATGGTTTGGGTATTTGTTCTGAATTGGCCTTTGGCCTTTGCGCACCAACCACCACGTGAGAATAGTTATGGGCCTCGGCGTCGTGGTATCAGCCGAAGCTTTGTCAGACGTCCAGTTCAGCAGTGCGGCACGGCTGAGCCGGCACCATCCTGTAGTGGTGGAGCCTGGACCCGCCCTGCGCGCAACGATTCAGAGTGCAACGGGCGATGGGCCCAGACCCCGGAGTGCTTAGGAGGTAGACCGGCGGGGACCTCTCCGCTGAGCCTGGGTAGGGCTGCGACGTGTTGATCTTCCGAGGCCGGGCATTGACCCCAGAAAGGTGTGTCCGGCCAACGTGATCGAGCGTGTTGGCAAACGTGGTGCACCCCTGCAGGGAGGATTATCTATTAATAGCCGTGTCCACGGTAACGGACGTTCAGACTTATATCCTGATCTTATACAACTACAAATGGATACTTGAGATATGTGGCTCCGGGATTGCTTTCTCGTAGGGAGTCGAGGAAGGATCTCTGGGCATTAATGTTACAACATGCTTGTTAATTATAAACTGCTATTCTTTACTCTTCTACATGCTGCAAGATGCTCGGAGCTGCGTGAAGATGCTAGTCTTCGATAGGTTAGGCTTTCCCCCTCTATTCTGGCATTCTGCAGTTCAGTCCACAGATACAACCCTTCCATTTGATACAAATGCATACATAGTATAGATCTGATGCTTGCGAGTACTTTGGATGAGTAGTCACGGTTGCTTTGCTACCCCCTTTTCCCCTTTCTTTCTTCTTTCCGGTTGATGCAACCAGATGGTGGATCCATGGAGCCAGATGCCACCGCTGACGGATGCTGCTACGTGAAGACCGCTGACGACTAGGAGTAGTTAGGAGGTCCCAGGCAGGAGGCCTTGCCTCTTCGATCGTTGTTGCTTTTGTGCTAGCCTTCTTAAGGCATCCTTGTTTAACTTATGTCTGTACTCAGATATTGTTGCTTCCACTGACGCTTGTGTATCGAGCTTATGTATTCGAGCCCTCGAGGCCCCCGGCTTGTAACATAAAGCTTGTATTATTTTATTTGTGTCTAGAGTTGTGTTGTGATATCTTCCCGTGAGTCCCTAATCTTGATCGTACACATTTGCGTGTATGTAGTGTACGATTGAATCGGGGGCGTCACATTCATTTTACGTTCACCTTGATGATTACACTAGTGCAGAACCGGCCTTTAGTGCCGATTCGTGACAGGTCCCCCCCTTTAGTACCGGTTCGTCACGAACCGGCGCTAAAGAGCCACCACGTGGCACGAGCCAGGCCCGGGTGCATGTAGGACATTAGTACCGGTTGGTAACACCAACCGGTACTAAATGTTTGGGTGTTTTTTTTTAATTTTTGCTTTAATTTTGTGTTTTCAATTTGGCTTTATTTTCAATTTAATTCTTTTTTGTTTGCTGGTATTTGACGATACTATAAATTGTGCACGTTATGCATATATATATAAATAAATTTTCTCGTACATAGAACTGCATATATATAGGGTAGCACTATTCTGATTCCAGGATCAGAATAGTTATTTGAATCACGGCGGTCCTAGAAGGGCCCGATGAAGATGTTCGTGAGATCCAAAGCCCGACTGAACCGGAGCCCACCCATTCCTCCCCAACCTTCGCGTTTCCTCCTCTGCCCCGATTCACCTGCCGCCATGAGCACACCATGCGCCGCCCACACCGCCGCTCCCGGCCACCGCGCCACCCCACCCCGGATCCGGTCGTTGCAGCGCCCCCACCCACGGATCTTGCCGTCGCACCAGCCCGCTCCAACCCCAACTTTCGGCCACGCGCACGACCCCATCTAGCGGCGCCACCGCAACGGCCACCAACCAACCTCCGCTCTTCGGGATATTGCGGCTGCGCCACAGCCACCAACAAGCGTCGCAAGACGCCGGGATCCTGCCACCGCGTGACCTTCCTCCACCTTCCACAGCGACCTTCCTCCACTTGCCACCACGACCTTCTCCCTTCCGCCGTGCGCCATCGCCTCCGGCGGTTCTGCCTGCATCACCTCCACCTCCCACTGCCAGCCCCCATGCGCGGCTCCCTCCAGTTTCCTCCGCGCCCGCCTCCACCTGAACTTCCCCCATCCCCGCTTCCTCCCAGCCCCGACGTTCCCGGTGTTGGCCACGTGCATCACCCCCAGCCACGCACCTCTTCGGCGAGTGGAGCTCCCGCGCGCCGCCGCGTGGATGCAGTTACCACTGCCTCCCGACACGCAGATCGAGCCATGGCCGGCGAGATCGACCATGGCCGCGGCCTGAGCGCCCATCCATTCCTCCCCTGCAGCTTCCCCTCCTTCCTCGACGTCGTCACCTGTTGTTGCTTCGACGCCATGAGCTGACCCGTCTCAGGCCGGCGTCCCTGCGCCCAGCCGCTGACCAGGTTTGGGATCTCATACTACTTACGTTCGGCTCCTCTGCACTCTGCAGTTCAGTTTCTACTGATGTTGTAGCTCCTAAATCTATTGTCCACTTAACGCGGTGGTGATTTTCACTCCCTGCGATGACCAGCACGAAGAAGCCAGCACACAATGGTGTCAGCACTGCGGAGGCCGGGAGCTCGCCTGCCTTGAAGATGATCTGAAGGAGTAGAGCACAATATCGTGAAGAGACTGTAATTGTCGCACGTTCATAAAGGCCTTGACTCAAGCATCAAAGAGAAACTAGTTGTTTAAATAGAGCTGGAGGAATATGTGTGTCGATGCATGATTTGAGGCAAGAACTTTCTTTGTAACTTTGATCTTCGAAGTAGGGCACTGACGGATTACTAATTTACTTCTCTAAACTTATCGAACAACTGCTACAGGTCCAGTGATGTATCGCTGCAGCTCCCGGAGGTCGACGGTGTTGTTGCGGTGCGGTTGGCTTCGCAATGCACGGCTGAGAAGGCAACTATGCTGACCGGCAACCTGAATCAGAGGACCGCCGTCATGGATCTTCTGGCATCGGTGCGGTATTTTTTGGATTAATAACTTAAATAAGGGATATGGCAGACTACGTAACATCATGAAGGGACAAAAATCGAGAGCCTTATATACATCGAAAAAGACAATAGATTTTGATGTCTGAAGTTGGTTCCTTCCCCCTGTCCTAAAATTTTATCCAGATCAAATCACTGATTCATTTCCCTGTCCAGTTTTGTATTTTTCTCTAAGTGGTTTTGATGTCTGAAGTTCAACTGTATATGTAGGTGAAAAAACTGGTGTTTTGTCTTATTGGTTTCAGTTTCACCGACTGGTTTTCTTCCCATTTTATCTCCAAAAGTGCATCAACGCCATGGAGTATTTATTCTCGTGTTCTTGCATCATTCATTGATTCCCGCACGCCACTGTCACACACCTTCAGGCCCCTCCTGCAGCAAGCATCATCCGAGGTGCAGCACCGCCCTGGGCAGGTCGCGAGCATTCCTTCGGTCGTCACCTGCGCATCGGCAGGAAATCCAGTGCCTTGGTACTACCAGAGCTCTTCTCTCCGGCCCCGTGAAACGACGACGGTCGCCCAGTTGGACCCAAAAAAGTAGCGTGCGACTCACCCTTCCATCCCCTCTCTAGTTCTTCCATTGTTTTTGAGTTTTGGTCTCACTTGAAAAAGAATATGTTTTTGGCATCGACGGCATGGTCACTGTGAATAGATAAATTTTGATTGTAAGTCGCCACAAAATGCAGATTGTTCAGTCCAGTTTGACTCTAGGTTGAAGTTTGATGCAATGTACGTGATTGATGTATATTATATACTACTCCCTCCGTCCTATATGCTAGTGCCAAAAAACGTCTTACATTATAGGACGGAGGGAATACTATAAATGCATCAAATGTCATGCTGTTTCGACGTGATTGTGCAGTCCAATGTGGCTCCAGGTTGAAGATTGTAGTAGTATATAAAACTATGCATTCTCGTGCTGGGCAATTACAGCAGCGAGCAGTCGAGCCTCCAACAAATAGAGCAAGTGGAGATAAAAAAAGAAGCCACTCTACTACTATATGAAAAAAAGGAGCTCACCTAAAAAATTGGATGTTCATTAATTAAAAAGAGTAGTTAAAAGTACAACAGTATGATGATTCTAAAAAAATATCTAATTTCCTTTTATTGTTTTAATATTCAAAAAATGTCCAATGTTATTTCCTCCATATCTAAAACACAAATGTAGAAGTTCAAAAAACATTTGAGCAAGAAGTTCGGAAAAATACTTAAAAAATGTTTATAAAAAATGACTTTCCTCATTTGTAAAAAAAATCCAAGAAGTTCATATAAAAATGGAAACATTTCAACAAGTTTATAACACATGATTTTCCCCATTTAGAAAAACCCTAGAAGTTCGAATTAAAACAACAGAGCGGTTCAATGTTTAACAACAAAATAGGATTTTTCTTCATGTTACTAACCAATAAAACTAAGAAGTTCAAATTGAATTCTACATTTTTATACTAAGCAAGCAAAAATGGATTTTTGTAACTTTAAATATTGAATCCTACATTTGTATCCTGATTTTTTTAGTGATGTATGATTTGAAAAACAATGCGAAGTATGATTGAGGAAAAATACTTCATGGACATTCTTCAACATAGATTCAGGGTACCAATGTTATTTTGTATTTTTGTAAATGCATGTAGCACACAAAGTGTATGTGTATTGTTGTGTGTAATTTTATTTAATAATAATAGCATGCGAAGTTCATGTTTCAAAAATTCATAAGTTCACGTGTACCACATACTGAAGAAATTCATCAATGAGAAAAAGGACCGCCTATCCATTTCACTGGCAACAAAAAATTCCTAAAACTGTTGCGAGACAAAAATGCAAAACTTCACAAGATATAACATAGTAAGTTCATAGAAAAAGGTGGGAAAACATAATTTTATTTTGTAAGTTTAACCATTTCTAAAAAATATATTGAAGTTCAAATTTTAATAATGGGGCGGTTCAATGTTTATTTACAAACCTGTGATTTTTCTCGATACTATAGAATAAACCAAGAAGTTCAAAAAATAAAAAATGGAGCACTTTGAAAAGTTTATAAAAAATGGTGTTTCTACATTTTACTAAAAAAATCGATAAGTTCAAATTTAATAACATAGAAGTTCAAAATGTTTATTACAAAACCAAGAAGGTCAAATTTAAAAAACCGAGCAGTTTAAAAAGTTTGTAAACATGGATTTGCCCTTGTTTTTTTAAGATCTAGAAATTCAAAATTTAAAGAAGTGAGTGGTTCGATGTTTATTACGTAACTAGGACTTTTCCCTTTACTAATGACTAACATTAAGATATCCTAATTAAAAAAAATAAAGATTAAAACCAAGAAGTTTAATTTTAAAAAATGAAGTAGTTCAATGCTTATTAAAAACTCAGTTTTTTCTTGTTACTAAATAATGAAACCAAGAAGTTCAATTTTTAAAAGCAGAGCAGTTTGATATTTATTTAAAAACTCATTTTTTTGTTACTAAAAAATAAGCCCAATAAGTTCTATTCGAAATAATCAAGAAGTTCTATTAAAATAAACCTAGAAGTGGAAATTTAAAAAAGGAGTGGCTCGATGTCTATCAAAAAGTAGGATTTTTTCCGTTACTAAAATAAATAAAAGCAGGAAGTCCAAATTAGAAAGATGGAGAAGTTCGATGATTATAAAAAACTCAGATTTCCCTCGTTATTAAAGAATGGAAAACAAGAAGTTCAAAAATTAAATAACAAGAAGTTCAACTTAAAAAAAATAGAGCGCTTCAAAATTTCATTAAAAAAGATTAAGAAATAAAACCAGGAAGTCCATATTAAAAGATGGAGAAGTTCGATGATTATAGAAAACTCAGATTTTCCTTGTTATTAAAGAATAGAAACAAGAAGTTCAAAAATGAAATAACAAGAACTTCAACTTTCAGAAATAGATCGCTTCAAAAATTCAGAAAAAAAGATTAAGAAAATCATTAAAAAACACAGATATTTTCACGTAACTGAGAGAAGTTCAGGTTGATAACTGTCAGAAGTTCACGAACTACACGCTGTGCATTTTGTATGAAAAAAAGAATGAAAAAGCAAAGGTTAAAAGTTTTGTTGCTAGAAGTTCAAGTGCTCGGCCCGAGAAAGTTCAAAAATTCTTGTGAGAGGTTGGACAAAAATATGTGACAGAAGTTCAATGTGAAAACAATGAGAAGTTCAATTACTGCAAGGAATGCTTTTCAAATGAGGATAAAAGTATAGAAACTCAAAAGCTTAAAAGGTTTGTTGAAAGAAGTTCAAGTGCTCTGTCCGGGGGAGTTCAAAAATTCTTATGAGAGAGGCTCATCTTGTATTTCGATGTTCAATTTTTTCTGTATAAAAATCGAATACAATTCTTTACTCAAAATATAGAAAGGTGAAGTTCAAATTGAAATAACATAGAAGTTTGGAGTTTATTAAACCCTAGGATTTACCTTTTCAAAAAATAAAAAGCACAACGCCAATTTTTGCACTTTTCAAAACAATCTCATAAACGTAAAAATGGTTGCTAGAAGTTCAAGTGCTCCGCGAGGGAAAGTTCAAAAATTCTTGTGAGAGAGGTTCATCGTCTATTTAGATGTCCAAAATACATAAAAAATATGTTGTTTTTTGTGTTTTAAAATAATCCTCTCAAACCAGAGAGAAGTTCAAAGTGATAACAACCGGAAGTTCACGTACTACATGGTGTGTATTTCATATAAAAAATAAAAATAAAGTGAAACAAAGTGAAGTTCAAATAGACATGCCCAAGAAGTTCAACTACTTCACGCAGTGCAAAATATAGTACGTCAAAAAACAACACGTCAATAATTAGAGTGAAGTTCAAACAGACATGCCCGAGAAGTTCAACTACTTCACGCAATGCATTTCCATTCACGATGAAGGAAGAAATCATGATCTCGTCGTTTTCTAATTTACTTCTAAACGGCAGGAATATCGTTTGTGTAAGTTCAAGTCCTCGGTCGGAGAAAGTTAAAAAAATATTATGAGAGAGGTTTGTACAAAAAGAATATCATTTGTGTAACACTGACAAAAATGGATGGGAAAATTACAAACAAAAATATGTCACAGAAGTTCAACGTGAAAATAGCAGGAAGTTCAACTACTACACTGAATGAATTTCACAAGAAAAACTTTTAAAACCGTCGTGAGTATGAAAAAATGATCAACACGGAAAAGTTACGTGTTGATAGCAGCTTTCCATCGGTATATCACTTGCTTAATTCCGGTGAGTGAATGAAGAGCTAGGAGCAAAAAAAAGCACATGAAAAACAGAGTGAAGTTCAAGAAGAACTGCCACAGAAGTTCAAGTACTTCACGCGATGCATTTTCGACGAATCTGTTTCGCGATAAAGGCAGAAAGAGTGATCTCGCCGTTTCTGATATTACTTGAAAATGGCTGGGATTCTGAGAAAACCATCAACATAAAAAGGTTTCACATTTTCTGTAGCTTTTCAACAGTATATTATTTGCCCCGTTCCGATGAAGTTTGTAGAAATTACGGCGAAAATATATTTTTAGCCATTTTCAAAATATACGTAAAACCGTAATGAATTTGGAGAAACAATATATACCAAAAAGTTTCGCATTTGTTCAGGCTTTCCAACGCCATATCATTTGCTACATTCGGACGTATGATTAAAAAAATAGATCGAAAATACAAACATGGTAGAACTTGTACCGTTTTCTAAATTACTCTTAAACCATTCAAAACTAGAAAAAACTTTCAACATGAGATAAAAGCGCATTTTCATAAGCTTTCCAACGCCATATCAGTTGTCTCAATTGGATTGGGCGTTTAGAAATGGCAACGAAAATACGAACTCGGTTGTTCGGTTTGCAAAATTTTACAATTTTCCACATTACTCTTTAACCATAGGGAATTAGAAAAAACTTTCAGCATGTGGAAGGAGCGGTTTTACAGCAGCTTTCCAACGCCATATTATTTGCCTCATTCCGATAAACGGTTTAGAAATGCGATCGAAAATACGATTCACATTTTTTGTATGAAGAAAAAACGGTTTTCAAAACTACTCTTAAACAACTTACATTTTGCCAAAATTTGAAGTTGGGTCATGATACTGGTGTCCATAGCTTTCCAACGGTATATCGCAAGCCCCATTTGGGCAATGTTGACAGAAGTTCAACCTAGCACTAGGGGAAGTTCAGGTCGAACAACTCAAGCAGTAAAATTGCAAAAAACACAATTTCATCACGACCCGAGAGCAAAATCCGCAAGCGAGTGAGATTTCTATTTAAAACTGGTATCTAGTTGCTAAAAAATGTTTCTAGATTACACTAACATCATATAGAACACTACTAACCAAGATAATTTGCGGGGGAAGCCACGGTTGCAAATATAGGCCGAGGTCGGGTTCGTACAGAGGGAAGTTCAGGCGCGTGTACAAACAAAAATACGTCACAGAAGTTCAATGTGAAAATAGCATGAAGTTCAACTACTATGCTGAATTAATTTCAGATGAAAAACTTTTAAAATCGTTGCGAGTATGAAAAAATGATCTGCACGGGAAAGTTGCGTGTTTACAGCAGCTTTCCATCGGCATATCACTTGCTCAATTCCGATGAGTGGATGGAGAGCTAGGAGCAGTGGATAGATATATACGAGAAAAAAGCACGTGAAAAACAGAGTGAAGTTCAAGTACACGTGCCAAGAAGTTCAGGTTCTTCACGCGGTGCATTTTCGAAGAATCAGTTTCGCGATAAAGGCAGAACAATGATCGCGCCATTTTTGCAGTTACTTGAAAACGGCTAGGAACCAGAGAAAACCATAAACATGAAGAAGTTTCGCATTTTCCATAGCTTTTTAGCGGTATATTATTTGCTCCATTCCGATAAAGTATGTAGAAATTATGCAAAAAATACGTTTTTATTCATTTTCCAATTTGACTTAAAACTATAAGGAATTAGGAGAAATAATATATACAAAAAAGTTTCGCATTTTCTCAAGCTTTCCAACGCCGTATCATTTGTTGCATTCGGACGTACGGTTAAAAACTTACCTCGAAAATACAAACTCGATGGAACTTGTATCATTTTCTGAATTACATTTAAACCATTCCAAATTAGAAAAAACTTTTAACATGAAAAAGTAGCGCATTTTCTCAAGCTTTCCAATGTCATATCATTTGACTCAAATGGATTAGCCGTTTAGAAATTACATTGAAAATACGAACTCGGCTGTTTGGTTTGCGAAATTTTACGATTTTCAAAATTACTCTTTATCCATAGGGATTTAGATAAAACTTTCAACATGTCGAAGGAGCGGTTTTGCAGCAGCTTTCCAATGCTATATTATTTACCTCATTCCAATAAACAGTTCAGAAATGCGATTGAAAATACGATTCACATTTTTTGTATGAAGAAAAAACGGTTTTCAAAACTGCTCTTAAACCACTTACATTTTGCCAAAAATTTAACCTCGATCATGATATTGGTGTCCATAGCTTTCCAACGGTATATCGCAAGCCCCATTTGGACACTTTTTAGCTAAAGTTCAACCTAGTACTCTGGGAAGGTCAGGCGCGTTACTCGAGAAGTTCATGTTGTGATCAGAATATTATTCTGATCTCGTGATCAGAATAGTGTTTATGTGTATATAAATATATATATATATAAATATATCATCGAATGTCTGACAGCCAACACCATTCACTATTCACACATACACATGTATATACATATACAATTTCTCCTACATGTTGCCTTGGTGCCTTCGGAGCATGCACGATGACAAGTGGTTCATGGGGATCTATGACCTGGTCGAGCAAAAATCCGGCTATTTCCTCTTGAAGTGCTAGTATGCGGTCCGCTGGTAGGAGCTTATCCGGCACCTCTCTGAACTGTTAAGAAGGAGATCAATATGCATGTGTATTAGTTGTGTTACAAGATATCGATAATGGTGTGAATAGAGTTCTGACAACGTACCCAGTCTTGTCTTTGAGATCTGCTCCTTTCGGACGCCATCATGCGAATGTTCTCGCAAACATAGAATGCACAAAGATTATTCCCCGACGCCTGCTTCAGGGCCTTTACGAGAATGGAATTGAATCCGATAATGATTAATCAAGCATGATAATTAATTATTGGTATTGAAAAAAGAATTAAAGAGATGGCTAGCTACCTAGTACTACTTAATTACTTACCCTTGGTCGATGCCAAAACAACTTTCTGTTAGTGCCGGTAGTTTTCAAATTTGAATAGTTTAAATTTTGAATTATTTGAAATTTGTGTGAATCACTAGTTTGTGAATAACTTAACTTTGAAAAAAGATTTTTCAGTGATTCTTTTTTCTTATGTTTAAGATTAGTGTGTTTTATCATTATATTCAATTTGGTAATGCTTAGGTTAATTAAAAAATGAAATGACTTTGTAACAGATGAGTTTTCGTTGGAAACCCTGATACTTCGAAAGAGATTGTCCATTTTGTACACGAAGTGCATCCAGTTTTTGCCGTAACCCTCTCTACTTTTTTGCACATGCTATTTGGATGAAATTATGATACCATGCCAACTTTCAACCTTTTCTGAGTTCATTTGAAATGCTTTTCAATTTCAGGGTCATTTAGCTGGAAAAAATCAGTAAATGCATGAAAGAATTTGTTTGCACATAAAATTTCTTCGCGTTTCAAGTGCCAAAACACATAACTACCCTAACTATTACAGAGATTCCCTCCTGGGTGTGAAACACAGAAGAAAGTGATGATAGTGAAGCTGATCACATACCAGATCTTTGGGTGTGAAACTTTTTCTTCGCGTGTGTCCCTTTGCGCCGTAGCCATGGAAAATCTTCATCATTTAACTGGATGCTCGGGTCAATATTCACTGTGAATGGAGCAATTTCATCAAACTTTTCATATTCTTCTGACATGTCTGTCTTGTCATCCACTCCCATGATGTTTCTTTTTCCTGAAAGAACTATGTGGCGCTTTGGCTCGTCGTATGATCCATTCGCTTCCTTATCTTTTCTTTTTCTCGGCCTGGTAGACATGTGTTTCACATAAAAAACCTGCGCCACATCATTGGCTAGGACGAATGGTTCGTCTGCATACGCAAGTTTGTTGAGATCCACTGTTGTCATTCCGTACTATGGGTCTTCCGTTACCCCGCCTCGTGTCATATTGACCCATTTGCACCGAAACAAAGGGACCTTCAAATCACCTCCATAGTTAAGTTCCCATATGTCCTCTATGTAACCATAATATGTTTCCTTTCCCGTGTTGGTTGTTGCATCAAAGCGGACACCACTGTTTTGGTTGATGCTCTTCTTATCTTGGGCAATCGTGTAAAATGTATTCCCATTTATCTGGTACCCTTTGAAAGTCATTATATTCGAAGATGGTAACTGGGACAGCGAGTATAGGTCATTTTGAATATCGCCATCATTCGGGGCACATTTCTGCAACCAACTGGCAAAAGTCCTCGTTTGTTCGCGTGTAATCCAGTCGCCAGACTTCTCCGGGTGTTTGGAGTGTAGAAAATTCTTATGTTCCTCCATATACGGAGCCACCAAGGCGGAATTCTGTAGAACTGCGTAGTGTGCTTCAGTGAGAGAATGCCCGTCCATACATATTATTTGATGCCCTCCTAGCGTGCCTTTTCCATCCAGTCTGCCCTTATGCCGCGATTCAGGAACACCAATCGGCTTAAGGTCAGGAATAAAGTCAATACAAAACTCAATGACCTCCTCATTTTCATGGCCCGTCGAGATGCTTCCTTCTGGCCTAGCACGGTTATGAACATATTTCTTCAAGACTCCCACGAACCTCTCAAAGGGGAACATATTTTGTAGAAATACAGGACCCAAAATGTTAATCTCTTCGCAAAGGTGAACTAGGACGTGCGTCATGATGTTGAAGAAGGATGGTGGGAACACCAACTCGAAACTGACAAGACATTGCGCCAAATCATTCTGTAACCTTGGTATGATTTCTGGATCGATTACCTTCTAAGAGATTGCATTGAGGAATGCACATAGCTTCACAATGGCTAATCGAACGTTTTCCGGTAGAAGCCCCCTCAATGCAACCGGAAGGAGTTGCGTCATAATCACGTGGCAGTCATGAGACTTTAGGTTCTGGAACTTTTTCTCTGCCATATTTATTATTCCCTTTATATTCGATGAGAAGCCAGACGGTACCTTCATGCTGAGCAGGCATTCAAACAAGATTTCCTTCTCTTCTTTGGTAAGAGCATAGCTGGCCTGACCCTGATGTATGCTGTCTTTTCCGTGCATACGTTGCTGGTCCTCCCGTGCCTCTGGTGTATCTTTTGTCTTCCCATACACGCCCAAAAGCCAAGCAGGGTCACGCAAAGATTCTTCGTCACGTGCATCATGTCAGATTGCGGAGCGGACCTCTAGGTCTTTCCAATATGGCAGGTCCCAAAATATAGATTTCTTCTTCCACATTGGTGCGCGTCCGTCAGCGTCCTTCGGAACAGGTTGTCCGCCAGGACCCTTTCCAAAGATTACCTTCAAATCCTTGACCATATCATGACATCAGCACTAGTACGGTGGTGAGGCTTCGTCCGGTGATCTGCCTCACCTTTGAAATGCTTGCCTTTCTTTCTTACGGGATGCCTGCTCGGAAGAAATCGACGATGTCCCAGGTACACATTCTTCCTACAACTCTCCAAATATATACTGTCGGTATCATCCAAACAGTGCATGCATCCGCGGTATCCCTTGTTTGTCTGTCCTGAAAGGTTACTGAGAGCAGGCCAATCATTGATGGTCACGAACAGCAACACCTTTAGGTCAAATTCTTCCTGTCCGTGCTCATCCCAAGCACGTACACCTGTTCGATTCCACAGCTATAATAGTTTTTCAACTAATGGCCTTAGGTACACATCAATGTCGTTGCCGGGTTGCTTAGGGCCTTGGATGAGCACTGGCATCATAATGAACTTCCGCTTCATGCACAACCAAGGAGGAAGGTTATACAAACATAGAGTCACAGGCCACGTGCTATGGTTGCCGCTCTGCTCCCCAAAAGGATTAATGCCATCTGCGCTTAGACCAAACCATACGTTCCTTGGGTCACCTACAAACTCCTCCCAGTACTTTCTCTCGATTTTTCTCCACTGCGAACCGTCAGCGGGTACTCTCAACTTTCTGTCTTTCTTACGGTCTTCTGCGTGCCACCGCATCGCCTTCGCATGCTCTTTGTTTTGAAACAAACGTTTCAACCGTGGTATTATAGGAGCATACCACATCACCTTGGCAGGAATCTTCTTCCTGGGGCACTCGCCCTCGACATCACCAGGGTCATCGTGACTGATCTTATAACACAATGCACCGCATACCGGGCAACCGTTCAAATCCTTGTACTCACCGCGGTAGAGGATGCAGTCATTAGGGCATGCATGTATCTTCTGCACCTCTAACCCTAGAGGGCAGAGAGCCTTCTTTCCTTGATACGTACTCTCGAGCAATTCGTTGTCCTTTGGAAGCATATTCTTTATCATTACCAGCAACTTTCCAAATCCCTTGTCAGATACACCATTCTCTGCCTTCCATTGCAGCAATTCCAGTGTGGTGCCCAACTTTTTTTTGTCAGCTTCGCAATTCGGGTACAACAATTTCTTGTGATCCTCTAACATGCGCTGCAATTTCGTCCTCTCCAGATCACTTGCGTAGTTTCTCTTTGCATCGGCAATGGCCCGACCTAGATCATCAGCGGGCTCATCTGATGCCTCTTCTTCAGCTTCTTCCTGCACTGCCGGCTCAGCTTCTTCCCCCATTGTTGTATCATCGTATTCAGGGAACCCATGGCCAGGATAGCCGTCGTCGTCCTCTTCTTCTTCATTGTCTTCCATCATAACCCCTATTTCTCCATGCTTGGTCCAAACATTATAGTGGAGCATGAAACCGGACTCAAATAGGTTGACGTGAATGGTTCTTGACGTAGAGTAACTGTGACCATTCTTACAGCCAGCACATGGACAAGGCATAAAACCATCCGCCCGCTTGTTTGACTCGGCGGGAAGCAGAAAAGTATGCACGCCATTAATGAACTCGGGAGAGCATCGGTCATCATACATCCATTGTCGGCTCATCTTCATTACACAACACCGAATAGACCAAATTAATACAAGTTCATACATAAAGTTCATACATAAAGTTCATATACAACACTTAATTAAATGCAACATACAAATAACTCTCTAGCTAAAGAATTTAAATGCAACAACAAATGCGATCAAGATCGCAACTAAGGTAACAATTGATCCAACAGCATAATGATACCAAGCCACACTATCAATGGCATATTTTCTAATCTTTCTAATCTTCAACCTCATTTTCTCCATCTTGATCTTGTGATCATCGACGACATCGGCAACATGCAACTCCAATTCCATCTTATCCCCCTCAATTCTTTTCAATTTTTCTTTCAAATACTCGTTTTCTCTTTCAACTAAATTTAACCTCTCGACAATAGGGTCGGTTGGAATTTCCGGTTCACATACCTCCTAGATAAAAATATCTATGTCAACTTGATGGGCATAATTTGTCATAAACACGAAATGCAACAACTAGTTTTAAAAGAGAATATACCACATCCGAATCATAACAAGGACGAGGGCCGACGGGGACGAATGTCAAAACCATGGCACTATGTATAACAAACAACATACAGGTAAGATAATTATACGAGTAACTATATATCCAAATCACACAAACATCAATTTGGTAATGTAAAACATTCATGAACAAGAGCCTCACCACAAGGTGGTGCCGGCGACGGGACGGTGCGGGCGATCGACGGTTGTTACAACGGAGATTTAGAAGGCACTAAGTAAACCACACCTACATATGCAAACTAAGTGTTATTTTTGACCTCAAATTGCATATAAATCAAATACTAGCAAATATAATTCCTCCCAAATTAATCACTATACAAAGCATTTCAAGAGCTAATCTAGCAATGACAGTTGAAAGGACAAAGTTGCTAACCTTTGTGATCATTTGAATGGATGGGGGCCTTCAAATCTTGACAAATTTTGGGCAAAATTTGTGAGGAGCTCGAGGAAGAGAGGGGAAGAACAGAGGAAGTGAGGGAAAGGGGAAGAACAGAGCGGCTCGGGTGGACGAAGGGTTTGTGTACGTCGACCTTTAGTTATGGTTCGTGCCACAAACCAGTACTAAAGGTGCTGGACGGGCCCCAGACTGACAACATCCTGCCACCACTCTCTTTAGTATCGGTTCGTGGCACGAACCAGTGCTAAAGGTTCGCCACGAACCGGTACTAATGAGAGCGGCCGGGTAGCTGTTGGAACCGGAACTAATGGACACATTAGTGCCGGCTCAAAATCAAACCGGCACTAATGTGTCTCAGATTTGCCCCTTTTTCTACTAGTGTTACATTGAGTGGAATCCACCGAGGGTGGTTCCTCGGGTTTTCCCCTTGATGTTTGGACACACGGTTACCTTGACTTTACTTGACACCATTGTTGAAGTCGGGTCGGCCCTAAGGGGTACCCGCGAGTTGATGTGAAAGTCGGGTGGGCCCGTAGAGCACCCGCGAGTTTTCCACGTGGCATGGCCGAGCAGTCTGGGCCCTTGCCATAAGTCCACGAGACGGGGCGACGGGGTCACATTATCGTGAGTCTCTGATCGTCTTCGTGAGCCCCCAATGCGCACACGGTTACAATGACTTTACTTGAGACCTTGGTGGAAGTCGGGCGGGCCGGGAGAGCACCCGCAAGATGGTTACGAGGCACGGCCGGGCCGGCAGGCCGCCCCCGAGTGGGCTGGGCTAGCCCTTGCCGTATTTCCTCGAGACGGGGCGACGGGGTCACCTTATCGTGAGTTTCTGCTCGTCTCCGCAAGCTAATAATACACTATGGTTTGGGTATTTGTTCTGAATTGGCCTTTGGCCTTTGCGCACCAACCACCACGTGAGAATAGTTATGGGCCTCGGCGTCGTGGTATCAGCCGAAGCTTTGTCAGACGTCCAGTTCAGCAGTGCGGCACGGCTGAGCCGGCACCATCCTGTAGTGGTGGAGCCTGGACCCGCCCTGCGCGCAACGATTCAGAGTGCAACGGGCGATGGGCCCAGACCCCGGAGTGCTTAGGAGGTAGACCGGCGGGGACCTCTCTGCTGAGCCTGGGTAGGGCTGCGACGTGTTGATCTTCCGAGGCCGGGCATTGACCCCAGAAAGGTGTGTCCGGCCAACGTGATCGAGCGTGTTGGCAAACGTGGTGCACCCCTGCAGGGAGGATTATCTATTAATAGCCGTGTCCACGGTAACGGACGTTCAGACTTATATCCTGATCTTATACAACTACAAATGGATACTTGAGATATGTGGCTCCGGGATTGCTTTCTCGTAGGGAGTCGAGGAAGGATCTCTGGGCATTAATGTTACAACATGCTTGTTAATTATAAACTGCTATTCTTTACTCTTCTACATGCTGCAAGATGCTCGGAGCTGCGTGAAGATGCTAGTCTTCGATAGGTTAGGCTTTCCCCCTCTATTCTGGCATTCTGCAGTTCAGTCCACAGATACAACCCTTCCATTTGATACAAATGCATACATAGTATAGATCTGATGCTTGCGAGTACTTTGGATGAGTAGTCACGGTTGCTTTGCTACCCCCTTTTCCCCTTTCTTTCTTCTTTCCGGTTGATGCAACCAGATGGTGGATCCATGGAGCCAGATGCCACCGCTGACGGATGCTGCTACGTGAAGACCGCTAACGACTAGGAGTAGTTAGGAGGTCCCAGGCAGGAGGCCTTGCCTCTTCGATCGTTGTTGCTTTTGTGCTAGCCTTCTTAAGGCATCCTTGTTTAACTTATGTCTGTACTCAGATATTGTTGCTTCCACTGACGCTTGTGTATCGAGCTTATGTATTCGAGCCCTCGAGGCCCCCGGCTTGTAACATAAAGCTTGTATTATTTTATTTGTGTCTAGAGTTGTGTTGTGATATCTTCCCGTGAGTCCCTAATCTTGATCGTACACATTTGCGTGTATGTAGTGTACGATTGAATCGGGGGCGTCACATTCATTTTACGTTCACCTTGATGATTACACTAGTGCAGAACCGGCCTTTAGTGCCGATTCGTGACAGGTCCCCCCCTTTAGTACCGGTTCGTCACGAACCGGCGCTAAAGAGCCACCACGTGGCACGAGCCAGGCCCGGGTGCATGTAGGAGATTAGTACCGGTTGGTAACACCAACCGGTACTAAATGTTTGGGTGTTTTTTTTTAATTTTTGCTTTAATTTTGTGTTTTCAATTTGGCTTTATTTTCAATTTAATTCTTTTTTGTTTGCTGGTATTTGACGATACTATAAATTGTGCACGTTATGCATATATATATAAATAAATTTTCTCGTACGTAGAACTGCATATATATAGGGTAGCACTATTCTGATTCCAGGATCAGAATAGTTATTTGGATCACGGCGGTCCTAGAAGGGCCCGATGAAGATGTTCGTGAGATCCAAAGCCCGACTGAACCGGAGCCCACCCATTCCTCCCCAACCTTCGCGTTTCCTCCTCTGCCCCGATTCACCTGCCGCCATGAGCACACCATGCGCTGCCCACACCGCCGCTCCCGGCCACCGCGCCACCCCACCCCGGATCCGGCCGTCGCAGCGCCCCCACCCACGGATCTTGCCGTCGCACCAGCCCGCTCCAACCCCAGCTTTCGGCCACGCGCACGACCCCATCTAGCGGCGCCACCGCAACGGCCACCAACCAACCTCCGCTCTTCGGGATATTGCGGCTGCGCCACAGCCACCAACAAGCGTCGCAAGACGCCGGGATCCTGCCACCGCGTGACCTTCCTCCACCTTCCACAGCGACCTTCCTCCACTTGCCACCACGACCTTCTCCCTTCCGCCGTGCGCCATCGCCTCCGGCGGTTCTGCCTGCATCACCTCCACCTCCCACTGCCAGCCCCCATGCGCGGCTCCCTCCAGTTTCCTCCGCGCTCGCCTCCACCTGAACTTCCCCCATCCCCGCTTCCTCCCAGCCCCGACGTTCCCGGTGTTGGCCACGTGCATCACCCCCAGCCACGCACCTCTTCGGCGAGTGGAGCTCCCGCGCGCCGCCGCGTGGATGCAGTTACCACTGCCTCCCGACACGCAGATCGAGCCATGGCCGGCGAGATCGACCACGGCCGCGGCCTGAGCGCCCATCCATTCCTCCCCTGCAGCTTCCCCTCCTTCCTCGACGTCGTCACCTGTTGTTGCTTCGACGCCATGAGCTGACCCGTCTCAGGCCGGCGTCCCTGCGCCCAGCCGCTGACCAGGTTTGGGATCTCATACTACTTACGTTCGGCTCCTCTGCACTCTGCAGTTCAGTTTCTACTGATGTTGTAGCTCCTAAATCTATTGTCCACTTAACGCGGTGGTGATTTTCACTCCCTGCGATGACCAGCACGAAGAAGCCAGCACACAATGGTGTCAGCACTGCGGAGGCCGGGAGCTCGCCTGCCTTGAAGATGATCTGAAGGAGTAGAGCACAATATCGTGAAGAGACTTTAATTGTCGCACGTTCATAAAGGCCTTGACTCAAGCATCAAAGAGAAACTAGTTGTTTAAATAGAGCTGGAGGAATATGTGTGTCGATGCATGATTTGAGGCAAGAACTTTCTTTGTAACTTTGATCTTCGAAGTAGGGCACTGACGGATTACTAATTTACTTCTCTAAACTTATCGAACAACTGCTACAGGTCCAGTGATGTATCGCTGCAGCTCCCGGAGGTCGATGGTGTTGTTGCGGTGCGGTTGGCTTCGCAATGCACGGCTGAGAAGGCAACTATGCTGACCGGCAACCTGAATCAGAGGACCGCCGTCATGGATCTTCTGGCATCGGTGCGGTATTTTTTGGATTAATAACTTAAATAAGGGATATGGCAGACTACATAACATCATGAAGGGACAAAAATCGAGAGCCTTATATACATTGAAAAAGACAATAGATTTTGATGTCTGAAGTTGGTTCCTTCCCCCTGTCCTAAAATTGTATCCAGATCAAATCACCGATTCATTTCCCTGTCCAGTTTTGTATTTTTCTCTAAGTGGTTTTGATGTCTGAAGTTCAACTGTATATGTAGGTGAAAAAACTGGTGTTTTGTCTTATTGGTTTCAGTTTCACCGACTGGTTTTCTTCCCATTTTATCTCCAAAAGTGCATCAACGCCATGGAGTATTTATTCTCGTGTTCTTGCATCATTCATTGATTCCCGCACGCCACTGTCACACACCTTCAGGCCCCTCCTGCAGCAAGCGTCATCCGAGGTGCAGCACCGCCCTGGGCAGGTCGCGAGCATTCCTTCGGTCATCACCTGCGCATCGGCAGGAAATCCAGTGCCTTGGTACTACTAGAGCTCTTCTCTCCGGCCCCGTGAAACGACGACGGTCGCCCAGTTGGACCCAAAAAAGTAGCGTGCGACTCACCCTTCCATCCCCTCTCTAGTTCTTCCATTGTTTTTGAGTTTTGGTCTCACTTGAAAAAGAATATGTTTTTGGCATCGACGGCATGGTCACTGTGAATAGATAAATTTTGATTGTAAGTCGCCACAAAATGCAGATTGTTCAGTCCAGTTTGACTCTAGGTTGAAGTTTGATGCAATGTACGTGATTGATGTATATTATATACTACTCCCTCCGTCCTATATGCTAGTGCCAAAAAACGTCTTACATTATAGGACGGAGGGAATACTATAAATGCATCAAATGTCATGTTGTTTCGACGTGATTGTGCAGTCCAATGTGGCTCCAGGTTGAAGATTGTAGTAGTATATAAAACTATGCATTCTCGTGCTGGGCAATTACAGCAGCGAGCAGTCGAGCCTCCAACAAATAGAGCAAGTGGAGATAAAAAAAGAAGCCACTCTACTACTATATGAAAAAAAGGAGCTCACCTAAAAAATTGGATGTTCATTAATTAAAAAGAGTAGTTAAAAGTACAACAGTATGATGATTCTAAAAAAATATCTAATTTCCTTTTATTGTTTTAATATTCAAAAAATGTCCAATGTTATTTCCTCCATATCTAAAACACAAATGTAGAAGTTCAAAAAACATTTGAGCAAGAAGTTCGGAAAAATACTTAAAAAATGTTTATAAAAAATGACTTTCCTCATTTGTAAAAAAAATCCAAGAAGTTCATATAAAAATGGAAACATTTCAACAAGTTTATAACACATGATTTTCCCCATTTAGAAAAACCCTAGAAGTTCGAATTAAAACAACAGAGCGGTTCAATGTTTAACAACAAAATAGGATTTTTCTTCATGTTACTAACCAATAAAACTAAGAAGTTCAAATTGAATTCTACATTTTTATACTAAGCAAGCAAAAATGGATTTTTGTAACTTTAAATATTGAATCCTACATTTGTATCCTGATTTTTTTAGTGATGTATGATTTGAAAAACAATGCGAAGTATGATTGAGGAAAAATACTTCATGGACATTCTTCAACATAGATTCAGGGTACCAATGTTATTTTGTATTTTTGTAAATGCATGTAGCACACAAAGTGTATGTGTATTGTTGTGTGTAATTTTATTTAATAATAATAGCATGCGAAGTTCATGTTTCAAAAATTCATAAGTTCACGTGTACCACATACTGAAGAAATTCATCAATGAGAAAAAGGACCGCCTATCCATTTCACTGGCAACAAAAAATTCCTAAAACTGTTGCGAGACAAAAATGCAAAACTTCACAAGATATAACATAGTAAGTTCATAGAAAAAGGTGGGAAAACATAATTTTATTTTGTAAGTTTAACCATTTCTAAAAAATATATTGAAGTTCAAATTTTAATAATGGGGCGGTTCAATGTTTATTTACAAACCTGTGATTTTTCTCGATACTATAGAATAAACCAAGAAGTTCAAAAAATAAAAAATGGAGCACTTTGAAAAGTTTATAAAAAATGGTGTTTCTACATTTTACTAAAAAAATCGATAAGTTCAAATTTAATAACATAGAAGTTCAAAATGTTTATTACAAAACCAAGAAGGTCAAATTTAAAAAACCGAGCAGTTTAAAAAGTTTGTAAACATGGATTTGCCCTTATTTTTTTAAGATCTAGAAATTCAAAATTTAAAGAAGTGAGTGGTTCGATGTTTATTACGTAACTAGGACTTTTCCCTTTACTAATGACTAACACTAAGATATCCTAATTAAAAAAAATAAAGATTAAAACCAAGAAGTTTAATTTTAAAAAATGAAGTAGTTCAATGCTTATTAAAAACTCAGTTTTTTCTTGTTACTAAATAATGAAACCAAGAAGTTCAATTTTTAAAAGCAGAGCAGTTTGATATTTATTTAAAAACTCATTTTTTTTGTTACTAAAAAATAAGCCCAATAAGTTCTATTCGAAATAATCAAGAACTTCTATTAAAATAAACCTAGAAGTGGAAATTTAAAAAAGGAGTGGCTCGATGTCTATCAAAAAGTAGGATTTTTTCCGTTACTAAAATAAATAAAAGCAGGAAGTCCAAATTAGAAAGATGGAGAAGTTCGATGATTATAAAAAACTCAGATTTCCCTCGTTATTAAAGAATGGAAAACAAGAAGTTCAAAAATTAAATAACAAGAAGTTCAACTTAAAAAAAAAATAGAGCGCTTCAAAATTTCATTAAAAAAGATTAAGAAATAAAACCAGGAAGTCCATATTAAAAGATGGAGAAGTTCGATGATTATAGAAAACTCAGATTTTCCTTGTTATTAAAGAATAGAAACAAGAAGTTCAAAAATGAAATAACAAGAACTTCAACTTTCAGAAATAGATCGCTTCAAAATTCAGAAAAAAAGATTAAGAAAATCATTAAAAAACACAGATATTTTCACGTAACTGAGAGAAGTTCAGGTTGATAACTGTAAGAAGTTCACGAACTACACGCTGTGCATTTTGTATGAAAAAAAGAATGAAAAAGCAAAGGTTAAAAGTTTTGTTGCTAGAAGTTCAAGTGCTCGGCCCGAGAAAGTTCAAAAATTCTTGTGAGAGGTTGGACAAAAATATGTGACAGAAGTTCAATGTGAAAACAATGAGAAGTTCAATTACTGCAAGGAATGCTTTTCAAATGAGGATAAAAGTATAGAAACTCAAAAGCTTAAAAGGTTTGTTGAAAGAAGTTCAAGTGCTCTGTCCGGGGGAGTTCAAAAACTCTTATGAGAGAGGCTCATCTTGTATTTCGATGTTCAATTTTTTCTGTATAAAAATCGAATACAATTCTTTACTCGAAATATAGAAAGGTGAAGTTCAAATTGAAATAACATAGAAGTTTGGAGTTTATTAAACCCTAGGATTTACCTTTTCAAAAAATAAAAAGCACAACGCCAATTTTTGCACTTTTCAAAACAATCTCATAAACGTAAAAATGGTTGCTAGAAGTTCAAGTGCTCCGCGAGGGAAAGTTCAAAAATTCTTGTGAGAGAGGTTCATCGTCTATTTAGATGTCCAAAATACATAAAAAATATGTTGTTTTTTGTGTTTTAAAATAATCCTCTCAAACCAGAGAGAAGTTCAAAGTGATAACAACCGGAAGTTCACGTACTACATGGTGTGTATTTCATATAAAAAATAAAAATAAAGTGAAACAAAGTGAAGTTCAAATAGACATGCCCAAGAAGTTCAACTACTTCACGCAGTGCAAAATATAGTACGTCAAAAAACAACACGTCAATAATTAGAGTGAAGTTCAAACAGACATGCCCGAGAAGTTCAACTACTTCACGCAATGCATTTCCATTCACGATGAAGGAAGAAATCATGATCTCGTCGTTTTCTAATTTACTTCTAAACGGCAAGAATATCGTTTGTGTAAGTTCAAGTCCTCGATCGGAGAAAGTTAAAAAAATATTATGAGAGAGGTTTGTACAAAAAGAATATCATTTGTGTAACACTGACAAAAATGGATGGGAAAATTACAAACAAAAATATGTCACAGAAGTTCAACGTGAAAATAGCAGGAAGTTCAACTACTACACTGAATGAATTTCACAAGAAAAACTTTTAAAACCGTCGTGAGTATGAAAAAATGATCAACACGGAAAAGTTACGTGTTGATAGCAGCTTTCCATCGGTATATCACTTGCTTAATTCCGGTGAGTGAATGAAGAGCTAGGAGCAAAAAAAAGCACGTGAAAAACAGAGTGAAGTTCAAGAAGAACTGCCACAGAAGTTCAAGTACTTCACGCGATGCATTTTCGACGAATCTGTTTCGCGATAAAGGCAGAAAGAGTGATCTCGCCGTTTCTGATATTACTTGAAAATGGCTGGGATTCTGAGAAAACCATCAACATAAAAAGGTTTCACATTTTCTGTAGCTTTTCAACAGTATATTATTTGCCCCGTTCCGATGAAGTTTGTAGAAATTACGGCGAAAATACATTTTTAGCCATTTTCAAAATATACGTAAAACCGTAATGAATTTGGAGAAACAATATATACCAAAAAGTTTCGCATTTGTTCAGGCTTTCCAACGCCATATCATTTGCTACATTCGGACGTATGATTAAAAAAATAGATCGAAAATACAAACATGGTAGAACTTGTACCATTTTCTAAATTACTCTTAAACCATTCAAAACTAGAAAAAACTTTCAACATGAGATAAAAGCGCATTTTCATAAGCTTTCCAACGCCATATCAGTTGTCTCAATTGGATTGGGCGTTTAGAAATGGCAACGAAAATACGAACTCGGTTGTTCGGTTTGCAAAATTTTACAATTTTCCACATTACTCTTTAACCATAGGGAATTAGAAAAAACTTTCAGCATGTGGAAGGAGCGGTTTTACAGCAGATTTCCAACGCCATATTATTTGCCTCATTCCGATAAATGGTTTAGAAATGCGATCGAAAATACGATTCACATTTTTTGTATGAAGAAAAAACGGTTTTCAAAACTACTCTTAAACAACTTACATTTTGCCAAAATTTGAAGTTGGGTCATGATACTGGTGTCCATAGCTTTCCAACGGTATATCGCAAGCCCCATTTGGGCATGTTGACAGAAGTTCAACCTAGCACTAGGGGAAGTTCAGGTCGAACAACTGAAGCAGTAAAATTGCAAAAAACACAATTTCATCATGACCCGAGAGCAAAATCCGCCAGCGAGTGAGATTTCTATTTAAAACTGGTATCTAGTTGCTAAAAAATGTTTCTAGATTACACTAACATCATATAGAACACTACTAACCAAGATAATTTGCGGGGGAAGCCACGGTTGCAAAGATAGGCCGAGGTCGGGTTCGTACAGAGGGAAGTTCAGGCGCGTGTACAAACAAAAATACGTCACAGAAGTTCAATGTGAAAATAGCATGAAGTTCAACTACTATGCTGAATTAATTTCAGATGAAAAACTTTTAAAATCGTTGCGAGTATGAAAAAATGATCTGCACGGGAAAGTTGCGTGTTTACAGCAGCTTTCCATCGGCATATCACTTGCTCAATTCTGATGAGTGGATGGAGAGCTAGGAGCAGTGGATAGATATATACGAGAAAAAAGCACGTGAAAAACAGAGTGAAGTTCAAGTACACGTGCCAAGAAGTTCAGGTTCTTCACGCGGTGCATTTTCGAAGAATCAGTTTCGCGATAAAGGCAGAACAATGATCGCGCCATTTTTGCAGTTACTTGAAAACGGCTAGGAACCAGAGAAAACCATAAACATGAAGAAGTTTCGCATTTTCCATAGCTTTTTAGCGGTATATTATTTGCTCCATTCCGATAAAGTATGTAGAAATTATGCAAAAAATACGTTTTTATTCATTTTCCAATTTGACTTAAAACTATAAGGAATTAGGAGAAATAATATATACAAAAAAGTTTCGCATTTTCTCAAGCTTTCCAACGCCGTATCATTTGTTGCATTCGGACGTACGGTTAAAAACTTACCTCGAAAATACAAACTCGATGGAACTTGTATCGTTTTCTGAATTACATTTAAACCATTCCAAATTAGAAAAAACTTTTAACATGAAAAAGTAGCGCATTTTCACAAGCTTTCCAATGTCATATCATTTGACTCAAATGGATTAGCCGTTTAGAAATTACATTGAAAATACGAACTCGGCTGTTTGGTTTGTGAAATTTTACGATTTTCAAAATTACTCTTTATCCATAGGGATTTAGATAAAACTTTCAACATGTCGAAGGAGCGGTTTTGCAGCAGCTTTCCAATGCTATATTATTTACCTCATTCCAATAAACAGTTCAAAAATGCGATTGAAAATACGATTCACATTTTTTGTATGAAGAAAAAACGGTTTTCAAAACTGCTCTTAAACCACTTACATTTTGCCAAAAATTTAACCTGGATCATGATATTGGTGTCCATAGCTTTCCAACGGTATATCGCAAGCCCCATTTGGACACTTTTTAGCTAAAGTTCAACCTAGTACTCTGGGAAGGTCAGGCGCGTTACTCGAGAAGTTCATGTTGTGATCAGAATATTATTCTGATCTCGTGATCAGAATAGTGTTTATGTGTATATAAATATATATATATATATATATATATATATATATATATATATATATATAAATATATCATCGAATGTCTGACAGCCAACACCATTCACTATTCACACATACACATGTATATACATATACAATTTCTCCTACATGTTGCCTTGGTGCCTTCGGAGCATGCACGATGACAAGTGGTTCATGGGGATCTATGACCTGGTCGAGCAAAAATCCGGCTATTTCCTCTTGAAGTGCTAGTATGCGGTCCGCTGGTAGGAGCTTATCCCGCACCTCTCTGAACTGTTAAGAAGGAGATCAATATGCATGTGTATTAGTTGTGTTACAAGATATCGATAATGGTGTGAATAGAGTTCTGACAACGTACCCAGTCTTGTCTTTGAGATCTGCTCCTTTCGGACGCCATCATGCGAATGTTCTCGCAAACATAGAATGCACACAGATTATTCCCCGACGCCTGCTTCAGGGCCTTTACGAGAATGGAATTGAATCCGATAATGATTAATCAAGCATGATAATTAATTATTGGTATTGAAAAAAGAATTAAAGAGATGGCTAGCTACCTAGTACTACTTAATTACTTACCCTTGGTCGATGCCAAAACAACTTTCTGTTAGTGCCGGTAGTTTTCAAATTTGAATAGTTTAAATTTTGAATTATTTGAAATTTGTGTGAATCACTAGTTTGTGAATAACTTAACTTTGAAAAAAGATTTTTCAGTGATTCTTTTTTCTTATGTTTAAGATTAGTGTGTTTTATCATTATATTCAATTTGGTAATGCTTACGTTAATTAAAAAATGAAATGACTTTGTAACAGATGAGTTTTCGTTGGAAACCCTGATACTTCGAAAGAGATTGTCCATTTTGTACACGAAGTGCATCCAGTTTTTGCCGTAACCCTCTCTACTTTTTTGCACATGCTATTTGGATGAAATTATGATACCATGCCAACTTTCAACCTTTTCTGAGTTCATTTGAAATGCTTTTCAATTTCAGGGTCATTTAGCTGGAAAAAAATCAGTAAATGCATGAAAGAATTTGTTTGCACATAAAATTTCTTCGCGTTTCGAGTGCCAAAACACATAACTACCCTAACTATTACAGAGATTCCCTCCTGGGTGTGAAACACAGAAGAAAGTGATGATAGTGAAGCTGATCACATCCCAGATCTTTGGGTGTGAAACTTTTTCTTCGCGTGTGTCCCTTTGCGCCGTAGCCATGGAAAATCTTCATCATTTAACTGGATGCTCGGGTCAATATTCACTATGAATGGAGCAATTTCATCAAACTTTTCATATTCTTCTGACATGTCTGTCTTGTCATCCACTCCCATGATGTTTCTTTTTCCTGAAAGAACTATGTGGCGCTTTGGCTCGTCGTATGATCCATTCGCTTCCTTATCTTTTCTTTTTCTCGGCCTGGTAGACATGTGTTTCACATAAAAAACCTGCGCCACATCATTGGCTTGGACGAATGGTTCGTCTGCATACGCAAGTTTGTTGAGATCCACTGTTGTCATTCCGTACTATGGGTCTTCCATTACCCCGCCTCGTGTCATATTGACCCATTTGCACCGAAACAAAGGGACCTTCAAATCACCTCCATAGTTAAGTTCCCATATGTCCTCTATGTAACCATAATATGTTTCCTTTCCCGTGTTGGTTGTTGCATCAAAGCGGACACCACTGTTTTGGTTGATGCTCTTCTTATCTTGGGCAATCGTGTAAAATGTATTCCCATTTATCTGGTACCCTTTGAAAGTCATTATATTCGAAGATGGTAACTGGGACAGCGAGTATAGGTCATTTTGAATATCGCCATCATTCGGGGCACATTTCTGCAACCAACTGGCAAAAGTCCTCGTTTGTTCGCGTGTAATCCAGTCGCCAGACTTCTCCGGGTGTTTGGAGTGTAGAAAATTCTTATGTTCCTCCATATACGGAGCCACCAAGGCGGAATTCTGTAGAACTGTGTAGTGTGCTTCAGTGAGAGAATGCCCGTCCATACATATTATTTGATGCCCTCCTAGCGTGCCTTTTCCATCCAGTCTGCCCTTATGCCGCGATTCAGGAACACCAATCGGCTTAAGGTCAGGAATAAAGTCAATACAAAACTCAATGACCTCCTCATTTTCATGGCCCGTCGAGATGCTTCCTTCTGGCCTAGCACGGTTATGAACATATTTCTTCAAGACTCCCACGAACCTCTCAAAGGGGAACATATTTTGTAGAAATACAGGACCCAAAATGTTAATCTCTTCGCAAAGGTGAACTAGGACGTGCGTCATGATGTTGAAGAAGGATGGTGGGAACACCAACTCGAAACTGACAAGACATTGCGCCAAATCATTCTGTAACCTTGGTATGATTTCTGGATTGATTACCTTCTAAGAGATTGCATTGAGGAATGCACATAGCTTCACAATGGCTAATCGAACGTTTTCCGGTAGAAGCCCCCTCAATGCAACCGGAAGGAGTTGCGTCATAATCACGTGGCAGTCATGAGACTTTAGGTTCTGGAACTTTTTCTCTGCCATATTTATTATTCCCTTTATATTCGATGAGAAGCCAGACGGTACCTTCATGCTGAGCAGGCATTCAAACAAGATTTCCTTCTCTTCTTTGGTAAGAGCATAGCTGGCCTGACCCTGATGTATGCCGTCTTTTCCGTGCATACGTTGCTGGTCCTCCCGTGCCTCTGGTGTATCTTTTGTCTTCCCATACACGCCCAAAAGCCAAGCAGGGTCACGCAAAGATTCTTCGTCACGTGCATCATGTCAGATTGCGGAGCGGACCTCTAGGTCTTTCCAATATGGCAGGTCCCAAAATATAGATTTCTTCTTCCACATTGGTGCGCGTCCGTCAGCGTCCTTCGGAACAGGTTGTCCGCCAGGACCCTTTCCAAAGATTACCTTCAAATCCTTGACCATATCATGACATCAGCACTAGTACGGTGGTGAGGCTTCGTCTGGTGATCTGCCTCACCTTTGAAATGCTTGCCTTTCTTTCTTACGGGATGCCTGCTCGGAAGAAATCGACGATGTCCCAGGTACACATTCTTCCTACAACTCTCCGAATATATACTGTCGGTATCATCCAAACAGTGCATGCATCCGCGGTATCCCTTGTTTGTCTGTCCTGAAAGGTTACTGAGAGCAGGCCAATCATTGATGGTCACGAACAGCAACACCTTTAGGTCAAATTCTTCCTGTCCGTGCTCATCCCAAGCACGTACACCTGTTCGATTCCACAGCTATAATAGTTTTTCAACTAATGGCCTTAGGTACACATCAATGTCGTTGCCGGGTTGCTTAGGGCCTTGGATGAGCACTGGCATCATAATGAACTTCCGCTTCATGCACAACCAAGGAGGAAGGTTATACAAACATAGAGTCACAGGCCACGTGCTATGGTTGCCGCTCTGCTCCCCAAAAGGATTAATGCCATCTGCGCTTAGACCAAACCATACGTTCCTTGGGTCACCTACAAACTCCTCCCAGTACTTTCTCTCGATTTTTCTCCACTGCGAACCGTCAGCGGGTACTCTCAACTTTCTGTCTTTCTTACGGTCTTCTGCGTGCCACCGCATCGCCTTCGCATGCTCTTTGTTTTGAAACAAACGTTTCAACCGTGGTATTATAGGAGCATATCACATCACCTTGGCAGGAATCTTCTTCCTGGGGCACTCGCCCTCGACATCACCAGGGTCATCGTGACTGATCTTATAACACAATGCACCGCATACCGGGCAACCGTTCAAATCCTCGTACTCACCGCGGTAGAGGATGCAGTCATTAGGGCATGCATGTATCTTCTGCACCTCTAACCCTAGAGGGCAGAGAGCCTTCTTTGCTTGATACGTACTCTCGAGCAATTCATTGTCCTTTGGAAGCATATTCTTTATCATTACCAGCAACTTTCCAAATCCCTTGTCAGATACACCATTCTCTGCCTTCCATTGCAGCAATTCCAGTGTGGTGCCCAACTTTTTTTTGTCAGCTTCGCAATTCGGGTACAACAATTTCTTGTGATCCTCTAACATGCGCTGCAATTTCGTCCTCTCCAGATCACTTGCGTAGTTTCTCTTTGCATCGGCAATGGCCCGACCTAGATCATCAGCGGGCTCATCTGATGCCTCTTCTTCAGCTTCTTCCTGCACTGCCGGCTCAGCTTCTTCCCCCATTGTTGTATCATCGTATTCAGGGAACCCATGGCCAGGATAGCCGTCGTCGTCCTCTTCTTCTTCATTGTCTTCCATCATAACCCCTATTTCTCCATGCTTGGTCCAAACATTATAGTGGAGCATGAAACCGGACTCAAATAGGTTGACGTGAATGGTTCTTGACGTAGAGTAACTGTGACCATTCTTACAGCCAGCACATGGACAAGGCATAAAACCATCCGCCCGCTTGTTTGACTCAGCGGGAAGCAGAAAAGTATGCACGCCATTAATGAACTCGGGAGAGCATCGGTCATCATACATCCATTGTCGGCTCATCTTCATTACACAACACCGAATAGACCAAATTAATACAAGTTCATACATAAAGTTCATACATAAAGTTCATATACAACACTTAATTAAATGCAACATACAAATAACTCTCTAGCTAAAGAATTTAAATGCAACAACAAATGCGATCAAGATCGCAACTAAGGTAACAATTGATCCAACAGCATAATGATACCAAGCCACACTATCAATGGCATATTTTCTAATCTTTCTAATCTTCAACCTCATTTTCTCCATCTTGATCTTGTGATCATCGACGACATCGGCAACATGCAACTCCAATTCCATCTTATCCCCCTCAATTCTTTTCAATTTTTCTTTCAAATACTCGTTTTCTCTTTCAACTAAATTTAACCTCTCGACAATAGGGTCGGTTGGAATTTCCGGTTCACATACCTCCCAGATAAAAATATCTATGTCAACTTGATGGGCATAATTTGTCATAAACACGAAATGCAACAACTAGTTTTAAAAGAGAATATACCACATCCGAATCATAACAAGGACGAGGGCCGACGGGGACGAATGTCAAAACCATGGCACTATGTATAACAAACAACGTACAGGTAAGATAATTATACGAGTAACTATATATCCAAATCACACAAACATCAATTTGGTAATGTAAAACATTCATGAACAAGAGCCTCACCACAAGGTGGTGCCGGCGACGGGACGGTGCGGGCGATCGACGGTTGTTACAACGGAGATTTAGAAGGCACTAAGTAAACCACACCTACATATGCAAACTAAGTGTTATTTTTGACCTCAAATTGCATATAAATCAAATACTAGCAAATATAATTCCTCCCAAATTAATCACTATACAAAGCATTTCAAGAGCTAATCTAGCAATGACAGTTGAAAGGACAAAGTTGCTAACCTTTGTGATCATTTGAATGGATGGGGGCCTTCAAATCTTGACAAATTTTGGGAAAAATTTGTGAGGAGCTCGAGGAAGAGAGGGGAAGAACAGAGGAAGTGAGGGGAAAGGGGAAGAACAGAGCGGCTCGGGTGGACGAAGGGTTTGTGTACGTCGACCTTTAGTTATGGTTCGTGCCACAAACCAGTACTAAAGGTGCTGGACGGGCCCCAGACTGACAACATCCTGCCACCACTCTCTTTAGTATCGGTTCGTGGCACGAACCAGTGCTAAAGGTTCGCCACGAACCGGTACTAATGAGAGCGGCCGGCTAGCTGTTGGAACCGGAACTAATGGACACATTAGTGCCGGCTCAAAATCAAACCGGCACTAATGTGTCTCAGATTTGCCCCTTTTTCTACTAGTGTTACATTGAGTGGAATCCACCGAGGGTGGTTCCTCGGGTTTTCCCCTTGATGTTTGGACACACGGTTACCTTGACTTTACTTGACACCATTGTTGAAGTCGGGTCGGCCCTAAGGGGTACCCGCGAGTTGATGTGAAAGTCGGGTGGGCCCGTAGAGCACCCGCGAGTTTTCCACATGGCATGGCCGAGCAGTCTGGGCCCTTGCCATAAGTCCACGAGACGGGGCGACGGGGTCACATTATCGTGAGTCTCTGATCGTCTCCGTGAGCCCCCAATGCGCACACGGTTACAATGACTTTACTTGAGACCTTGGTGGAAGTCGGGCGGGCCGGGAGAGCACCCGCAAGATGGTTACGAGGCACGGCCGGGCCGGCAGGCCGCCCCCGAGTGGGCTGGGCTAGCCCTTGCCGTATTTCCTCGAGACGGGGCGACGGGGTCACCTTATCGGGAGTTTCTGCTCGTCTCCGCAAGCTAATAATACACTATGGTTTGGGTATTTGTTCTGAATTGGCCTTTGGCCTTTGCGCACCAACCACCACGTGAGAATAGTTACGGGCCTCGGCGTCGTGGTATCAGCCGAAGCTTTGTCAGACGTCCAGTTCAGCAGTGCGGCACGGCTGAGCCGGCACCATCCTGTAGTGGTGGAGCCTGGACCCGCCCTGCGCGCAACGATTCAGAGTGCAACGGGCGATGGGCCCAGACCCCGGAGTGCTTAAGAGGTAGACCGGCGGGTACCTCTCTGCTGAGCCTGGGTAGGGCTGCGACGTGTTGATCTTCCGAGGCCGGGCATTGACCCCAGAAAGGTGTGTCCGGCCAACGTGATCGAGCGTGTTGGCAAACGTGGTGCACCCCTGCAGGGAGGATTATCTATTAATAGCCGTGTCCACGGTAACGGACGTTCAGACTTATATCCTGATCTTATACAACTACAAATGGATACTTGAGATATGTGGCTCCGGGATTGCTTTCTCGTAGGGAGTCGAGGAAGGATCTCTGGGCATTAATGTTACAACATGCTTGTTAATTATAAACTGCTATTCTTTACTCTTCTACATGCTGCAAGATGCTCGGAGCTGCGTGAAGATGCTAGTCTTCGATAGGTTAGGCTTTCCCCCTCTATTCTGGCATTCTGCAGTTCAGTCCACAGATACAACCCTTCCATTTGATACAAATGCATACATAGTATAGATCTGATGCTTGCGAGTACTTTGGATGAGTAGTCACGGTTGCTTTGCTACCCCCTTTTCCCCTTTCTTTCTTCTTTCCGGTTGATGCAACCAGATGGTGGATCCATGGAGCCAGATGCCACCGCTGACGGATGCTGCTACGTGAAGACCACTGACGACTAGGAGTAGTTAGGAGGTCCCAGGCAGGAGGCCTTGCCTCTTCGATCGTTGTTGCTTTTGTGCTAGCCTTCTTAAGGCATCCTTGTTTAACTTATGTCTGTACTCAGATATTGTTGCTTCCACTGACGCTTGTGTATCGAGCTTATGTATTCGAGCCCTCGAGGCCCCCGGCTTGTAACATAAAGCTTGTATTATTTTATTTGTGTCTAGAGTTGTGTTGTGATATCTTCCCGTGAGTCCCTAATCTTGATCGTACACATTTGCGTGTATGTAGTGTACGATTGAATCGGGGGCGTCACATTCATTTTACGTTCACCTTGATGATTACACTAGTGCAGAACCGGCCTTTAGTGCCGATTCGTGACAGGTCCCCCCCTTTAGTACCGGTTCGTCACGAACCGGCGCTAAAGAGCCACCACGTGGCACGAGCCAAGCCCGGGTGCATGTAGGACATTAGTACCGGTTGGTAACACCAACCGGTACTAAATGTTTGGGTGTTTTTTTTTTTAATTTTTGCTTTAATTTTGTGTTTTCAATTTGGCTTTATTTTCAATTTAATTCTTTTTTGTTTGCTGGTATTTGACGATACTATAAATTGTGCACGTTATGCATATATATATAAATAAATTTTCTCGTACGTAGAACTGCATATATATAGGGTAGCACTATTCTGATTCCAGGATCAGAATAGTTATTTGGATCACGGCGGTCCTAGAAGGGCCCGATGAAGATGTTCGTGAGATCCAAAGCCCGACTGAACCGGAGCCCACCCATTACTCCCCAACCTTCGCGTTTCCTCCTCTGCCCCGATTCACCTGCCGCCATGAGCACACCATGCGCCGCCCACACCGCCGCTCCCGGCCACCGCGCCACCCCACCCCGGATCCGGCCGTCGCAGCGCCCCCACCCACGGATCTTGCCGTCGCACCAGCCCTCTCCAACCCCAGCTTTCGGCCACGCGCACGACCCCATCTAGCGGCGCCACCGCAATGGCCACCAACCAACCTCCGCTCTTCGGGATATTGCGGCTGCGCCACAGCCACCAACAAGCGTCGCAAGACGCCGGGATCCTGCCACCGCGTGACCTTCCTCCACCTTCCACAGCGACCTTCCTCCACTTGCCACCACGACCTTCTCCCTTCCGCCGTGCGCCATCGCCTCCGGCGGTTCTGCCTGCATCACCTCCACCTCCCACTGCCAGCCCCCATGCGCGGCTCCCTCCAGTTTCCTCCGCGCCCGCCTCCACCTGAACTTCCCCCATCCCCGCTTCCTCCCAGCCCCGACGTTCCCGGTGTTGGCCACGTGCATCACCCCCAGCCACGCACCTCTTCGGCGAGTGGAGCTCCCGCGCGCCGCCGCGTGGATGCAGTTACCACTGCCTCCCGACACGCAGATCGAGCCATGGCCGGCGAGATCGACCACGGCCGCGGCCTGAGCGCCCATCCATTCCTCCCCTGCAGCTTCCCCTCCTTCCTCGACGTCGTCACCTGTTGTTGCTTCGACGCCATGAGCTGACCCGTCTTAGGCCGGCGTCCCTGCGCCCAGCCGCTGACCAGGTTTGGGATCTCATACTACTTACGTTCGGCTCCTCTGCACTCTGCAGTTCAGTTTCTACTGATGTTGTAGCTCCTAAATCTATTGTCCACTTAACGCGGTGGTGATTTTCACTCCCTGCGATGACCAGCACGAAGAAGCCAGCACACAATGGTGTCAGCACTGCGGAGGCCGGGAGCTCGCCTGCCTTGAAGATGATCTGAAGGAGTAGAGCACAATATCGTGAAGAGACTCTAATTGTCGCACGTTCATAAAGGCCTTGACTCAAGCATCAAAGAGAAACTAGTTGTTTAAATAGAGCTGGAGCAATATGTGTGTCGATGCATGATTTGAGGCAAGAACTTTCTTTGTAACTTTGATCTTCGAAGTAGGGCACTGACGGATTACTAATTTACTTCTCTAAACTTATCGAACAACTGCTACAGGTCCAGTGATGTATCGCTGCAGCTCCCGGAGGTCGACGGTGTTGTTGCGGTGCGGTTGGCTTCGCAATGCACGGCTGAGAAGGCAACTATGCTGACCGGCAACCTGAATCAGAGGACCGCCGTCATGGATCTTCTGGCATCGGTGCGGTATTTTTTGGATTAATAACTTAAATAAGGGATATGGCAGACTACGTAACATCATGAAGGGACAAAAATCGAGAGCCTTATATACATTGAAAAAGACAATAGATTTTGATGTCTGAAGTTGGTTCCTTCCCCCTGTCCTAAAATTGTATCCAGATCAAATCACTGATTCATTTCCCTGTCCAGTTTTGTATTTTTCTCTAAGTGGTTTTGATGTCTGAAGTTCAACTGTATATGTAGGTGAAAAAACTGGTGTTTTGTCTTATTGGTTTCAGTTTCACCGACTGGTTTTCTTCCCATTTTATCTCCAAAAGTGCATCAACACCATGGAGTATTTATTCTCGTGTTCTTGCATCATTCATTGATTCCCGCACGCCACTGTCACACACCTTCAGGCCCCTCCTGCAGCAAGTGTCATCCGAGGTGCAGCACCGCCCTGGGCAGGTCGCGAGCATTCCTTCGGTCGTCACCTGCGCATCGGCAGGAAATCCAGTGCCTTTGTACTACCAGAGCTCTTCTCTCCGGCCCCGTGAAACGACGACGGTCGCCCAGTTGGACCCAAAAAAGTAGCGTGCGACTCACCCTTCCATCCCCTCTCTAGTTCTTCCATTGTTTTTGAGTTTTGGTCTCACTTGAAAAAGAATATGTTTTTGGCATCGACGGCATGGTCACTGTGAATAGATAAATTTTGATTGTAAGTCGCCACAAAATGCAGATTGTTCGGTCCAGTTTGACTCTAGGTTGAAGTTTGATGCAATGTACGTGATTGATGTATATTATATACTACTCCCTCCGTCCTATATGCTAGTGCCAAAAAACGTCTTACATTATAGGACGGAGGGAATACTATAAATGCATCAAATGTCATGCTGTTTCGACGTGATTGTGCAGTCCAATGTGGCTCCAGGTTGAAGATTGTAGTAGTGTATAAAACTATGCATTCTCGTGCTGGGCAATTACAGCAGCGAGCAGTCGAGCCTCCAACAAATAGAGCAAGTGGAGATAAAAAAAAGAAGCCACTCTACTACTATATGAAAAAAAGGAGCTCACCTAAAAAATTGGATGTTCATTAATTAAAAAGAGTAGTTAAAAGTACAACAGTATGATGATTCTAAAAAAATATCTAATTTCCTTTTATTGTTTTAATATTCAAAAAATGTCCAATGTTATTTCCTCCATATCTAAAACACAAATGTAGAAGTTCAAAAAACATTTGAGCAAGAAGTTCGGAAAAATACTTAAAAAATGTTTATAAAAAATGTCTTTCCTCATTTGTAAAAAAAATCCAAGAAGTTCATATAAAAATGGAAACATCTCAACAAGTTTATAACACATGATTTTCCCCATTTAGAAAAACCCTAGAAGTTCGAATTAAAACAACAGAGCGGTTCAATGTTTAACAACAAAATAGGATTTTTCTTCATGTTACTAACCAATAAAACTAAGAAGTTCAAATTGAATTCTACATTTTTATACTAAGCAAGCAAAAATGGATTTTTGTAACTTTAAATATTGAATCCTACATTTGTATCCTGATTTTTTTAGTGATGTATGATTTGAAAAACAATGCGAAGTATGATTGAGGAAAAATACTTCATGGACATTCTTCAACATAGATTCAGGGTACCAATGTTATTTTGTATTTTTGTAAATGCATGTAGCACACAAAGTGTATGTGTATTGTTGTGTGTAATTTTATTTAATAATAATAGCATGCGAAGTTCATGTTTCAAAAATTCATAAGTTCACGTGTACCACATACTGAAGAAATTCATCAATGAGAAAAAGGACCGCCTATCCATTTCACTGGCAACAAAAAATTCCTAAAACTGTTGCGAGACAAAAATGCAAAACTTCACAAGATATAACATAGTAAGTTCATAGAAAAAGGTGGGAAAACATAATTTTATTTTGTAAGTTTAACCATTTCTAAAAAATATATTGAAGTTCAAATTTTAATAATGGGGCGGTTCAATGTTTATTTACAAACCTGTGATTTTTCTCAATACTATAGAATAAACCAAGAAGTTCAAAAAATAAAAAATGGAGCACTTTGAAAAGTTTATAAAAAATGGTGTTTCTACATTTTACTAAAAAAATCGATAAGTTCAAATTTAATAACATAGAAGTTCAAAATGTTTATTACAAAACCAAGAAGGTCAAATTTAAAAAACCGAGCAGTTTAAAAAGTTTGTAAACATGGATTTGCCCTTGTTTTTTTAAGATCTAGAAATTCAAAATTTAAAGAAGTGAGTGGTTCGATGTTTATTACGTAACTAGGACTTTTCCCGTTACTAATGACTAACACTAAGATATCCTAATTAAAAAAAATAAAGATTAAAACCAAGAAGTTTAATTTTAAAAAATGAAGTAGTTCAATGCTTATTAAAAACTCAGTTTTTTCTTGTTACTAAATAATGAAACCAAGAAGTTCAATTTTTAAAAGCAGAGCAGTTTGATATTTATTTAAAAACTCATTTTTTTGTTACTAAAAAATAAGCCCAATAAGTTCTATTCGAAATAATCAAGAAGTTCTATTAAAATAAACCTAGAAGTGGAAATTTAAAAAAGGAGTGGCTCGATGTCTATCAAAAAGTAGGATTTTTTCCGTTACTAAAATAAATAAAAGCAGGAAGTCCAAATTAGAAAGATGGAGAAGTTCGATGATTATAAAAAACTCAGATTTCCCTCGTTATTAAAGAATGGAAAACAAGAAGTTCAAAAATTAAATAACAAGAAGTTCAACTTAAAAAAAATAGAGCGCTTCAAAATTTCATTAAAAAAGATTAAGAAATAAAACCAGGAAGTCCATATTAAAAGATGGAGAAGTTCGATGATTATAGAAAACTCAGATTTTCCTTGTTATTAAAGAATAGAAACAAGAAGTTCAAAAATGAAATAACAAGAACTTCAACTTTCAGAAATAGATCGCTTCAAAATTCAGAAAAAAAGATTAAGAAAATCATTAAAAAACACAGATATTTTCACGTAACTGAGAGAAGTTCAGGTTGATAACTGTCAGAAGTTCACGAACTACACGCTGTGCATTTTGTATGAAAAAAAGAATGAAAAAGCAAAGGTTAAAAGTTTTGTTGCTAGAAGTTCAAGTGCTTGGCCCGAGAAAGTTCAAAAATTCTTGTGAGAGGTTGGACAAAAATATGTGACAGAAGTTCAATGTGAAAACAATGAGAAGTTCAATTACTGCAAGGAATGCTTTTCAAATGAGGATAAAAGTATAGAAACTCAAAAGCTTAAAAGGTTTGTTGAAAGAAGTTCAAGTGCTCTGTCCGGGGGAGTTCAAAAATTCTTATGAGAGAGGCTCATCTTGTATTTCGATGTTCAATTTTTTCTGTATAAAAATCGAATACAATTCTTTACTCAAAATATAGAAAGGTGAAGTTCAAATTGAAATAACATAGAAGTTTGGAGTTTATTAAACCCTAGGATTTACCTTTTCAAAAAATAAAAAGCACAACGCCAATTTTTGCACTTTTCAAAACAATCTCATAAACGTAAAAATGGTTGCTAGAAGTTCAAGTGCTCCGCGAGGGAAAGTTCAAAAATTCTTGTGAGAGAGGTTCATCGTCTATTTAGATGTCCAAAATACATAAAAAATATGTTGTTTTTTGTGTTTTAAAATAATCCTCTCAAACCAGAGAGAAGTTCAAAGTGATAACAACCGGAAGTTCACGTACTACATGGTGTGTATTTCATATAAAAAATAAAAATAAAGTGAAACAAAGTGAAGTTCAAATAGACATGCCCAAGAAGTTCAACTACTTCACACAGTGCAAAATATAGTACGTCAAAAAACAACACGTCAATAATTAGAGTGAAGTTCAAACAGACATGCCCGAGAAGTTCAACTACTTCACGCAATGCATTTCCATTCACGATGAAGGAAGAAATCATGATCTCGTCGTTTTCTAATTTACTTCTAAACGGCAGGAATATCGTTTGTGTAAGTTCAAGTCCTCGGTCGGAGAAAGTTAAAAAAATATTATGAGAGAGGTTTGTACAAAAAGAATATCATTTGTGTAACACTGACAAAAATGGATGGGAAAATTACAAACAAAAATATGTCACAGAAGTTCAACGTGAAAATAGCAGGAAGTTCAACTACTACACTGAATGAATTTCACAAGAAAAACTTTTAAGACCGTCGTGAGTATGAAAAAATGATCAACATGGAAAAGTTACGTGTTGATAGCAGCTTTCCATCGGTATATCACTTGCTTAATTCCGGTGAGTGAATGAAGAGCTAGGAGCAAAAAAAAGCACGTGAAAAACAGAGTGAAGTTCAAGAAGAACTGCCACAGAAGTTCAAGTACTTCACGCGATGCATTTTCGACGAATCTGTTTCGCGATAAAGGCAGAAAGAGTGATCTCGCCGTTTCTGATATTACTTGAAAATGGCTGGGATTCTGAGAAAACCATCAACATAAAAAGGTTTCACATTTTCTGTAGCTTTTCAACAGTATATTATTTGCCCCGTTCCGATGAAGTTTGTAGAAATTACGGCGAAAATACATTTTTAGCCATTTTCAAAATATACGTAAAACCGTAATGAATTTGGAGAAACAATATATACCAAAAAGTTTCGCATTTGTTCAGGCTTTCCAACGCCATATCATTTGCTACATTCGGACGTATGATTAAAAAAATAGATCGAAAATACAAACATGGTAGAACTTGTACCGTTTTCTAAATTACTCTTAAACCATTCAAAACTAGAAAAAACTTTCAACATGAGATAAAAGCGCATTTTCATAAGCTTTCAAACGCCATATCAGTTGTCTCAATTGGATTGGGCGTTTAGAAATGGCAACGAAAATACGAACTCGGTTGTTCGGTTTGCAAAATTTTACAATTTTCCACATTACTCTTTAACCATAGGGAATTAGAAAAAACTTTCAGCATGTGGAAGGAGCGGTTTTACAACAGCTTTCCAACGCCATATTATTTGCCTCATTCCGATAAACGGTTTAGAAATGCGATCGAAAATACGATTCACATTTTTTGTATGAAGAAAAAACGGTTTTCAAAACTACTCTTAAACAACTTACATTTTGCCAAAATTTGAAGTTGGGTCATGATACTGGTGTCCATAGCTTTCCAACGGTATATCGCAAGCCCCATTTGGGCAATGTTGACAGAAGTTCAACCTAGCACTAGGGGAAGTTCAGGTCGAACAACTCAAGCAGTAAAATTGCAAAAAACACAATTTCATCACGACCCAAGAGCAAAATCCGCCAGCGAGTGAGATTTATATTTAAAACTGGTATCTAGTTGCTAAAAAATGTTTCTAGATTACACTAACATCATATAGAACACTACTAACCAAGATAATTTGCGGGGGAAGCCACGGTTGCAAAGATAGGCCGAGGTCGGGTTCGTACAGAGGGAAGTTCAGGCGCGTGTACAAACAAAAATACGTCACAGAAGTTCAATGTGAAAATAGCATGAAGTTCAACTACTATGCTGAATTAATTTCAGATGAAAAACTTTTAAAATCGTTGCGAGTATGAAAAAATGATCTGCACGGGAAAGTTGCGTGTTTACAGCAGCTTTCCATCGGCATATCACTTGCTCAATTCCGATGAGTGGATGGAGAGCTAGGAGCAGTGGATAGATATATACGAGAAAAAAGCACGTGAAAAACAGAGTGAAGTTCAAGTACACGTGCCAAGAAGTTCAGGTTCTTCACGCGGTGCATTTTCGAAGAATCAGTTTCGCGATAAAGGTAGAACAATGATCGCGCCATTTTTGCAGTTACTTGAAAACGGCTAGGAACCAGAGAAAACCATAAACATGAAGAAGTTTCGCATTTTCCATAGCTTTTTAGCGGTATATTATTTGCTCCATTCCGATAAAGTATGTAGAAATTATGCAAAAAATACGTTTTTATTCATTTTCCAATTTGACTTAAAACTATAAGGAATTAGGAGAAATAATATATACAAAAAAGTTTCGCATTTTCTCAAGCTTTCCAACGCCGTATCATTTGTTGCATTCGGACGTACGGTTAAAAACTTACCTCGAAAATACAAACTCGATGGAACTTGTATCGTTTTCTGAATTACATTTAAACCATTCCAAATTAGAAAAAACTTTTAACATGAAAAAGTAGCGCATTTTCACAAGCTTTCCAATGTCATATCATTTGACTCAAATGGATTAGCCGTTTAGAAATTACATTGAAAATACGAACTCGGCTGTTTGGTTTGCGAAATTTTACGATTTTCAAAATTACTCTTTATCCATAGGGATTTAGATAAAACTTTCAACATGTCGAAGGAGCGGTTTTGCAGCAGCTTTCCAATGCTATATTATTTACCTCATTCCAATAAACAGTTCAGAAATGCGATTGAAAATACGATTCACATTTTTTGTATGAAGAAAAAACGGTTTTCAAAACTGCTCTTAAACCACTTACATTTTGCCAAAAATTTAACCTGGATCATGATATTGGTGTCCATAGCTTTCCAACGGTATATCGCAAGCCCCATTTGGACACTTTTTAGCTAAAGTTCAACCTAGTACTCTGGGAAGGTCAGGCGCGTTACTCGAGAAGTTCATGTTGTGATCAGAATATTATTCTGATCTCGTGATCAGAATAGTGTTTATGTGTATATACATATATATATATATATATATATATATATATATATATAAATATATCATCGAATGTCTGACAGCCAACACCATTCACTATTCACACATACACATGTATATACATATACAATTTCTCCTACATGTTGCCTTGGTGCCTTCGGAGCATGCACGATGACAAGTGGTTCATGGGGATCTATGACCTGGTCGAGCAAAAATCCGGCTATTTCCTCTTGAAGTGCTAGTATGCGGTCCGCTGGTAGGAGCTTATCTCGCACCTCTCTGAACTGTTAAGAAGGAGATCAATATGCATGTGTATTAGTTGTGTTACAAGATATCGATAATGGTGTGAATAGAGTTCTGACAACGTACCCAGTCTTGTCTTTGAGATCTGCTCCTTTCAGACGCCATCATGCGAATGTTCTCGCAAACATAGAATGCACACAGATTATTCCCCGACGCCTGCTTCAGGGCCTTTACGAGAATGGAATTGAATCCGATAATGATTAATCAAGCATGATAATTAATTATTGGTATTGAAAAAAGAATTAAAGAGATGGCTAGCTACCTAGTACTACTTAATTACTTACCCTTGGTCGATGCCAAAACAACTTTCTGTTAGTGCCGGTAGTTTTCAAATTTGAATAGTTTAAATTTTGAATTATTTGAAATTTGTGTGAATCACTAGTTTGTGAATAACTTAACTTTGAAAAAAGATTTTTTAGTGATTCTTTTTTCTTATGTTTAAGATTAGTGTGTTTTATCATTATATTCAATTTGGTAATGCTTAGGTTAATTAAAAAATGAAATGACTTTGTAACAGATGAGTTTTCGTTGGAAACCCTGATACTTCGAAAGAGATTGTCCATTTTGTACACGAAGTGCATCCAGTTTTTGCCGTAACCCTCTCTACTTTTTTGCACATGCTATTTGGATGAAATTATGATACCATGCCAACTTTCAACCTTTTCTGAGTTCATTTGAAATGCTTTTCAATTTCAGGGTCATTTAGCTGGAAAAAATAAGTAAATGCATGAAAGAATTTGTTTGCACATAAAATTTCTTCGCGTTTCAAGTGCCAAAACACATAACTACCCTAACTATTACAGAGATTCCCTCCTGGGTGTGAAACACAGAAGAAAGTGATGATAGTGAAGCTGATCACATCCCAGATCTTTGGGTGTGAAACTTTTTCTTCGCGTGTGTCCCTTTGCGCCGTAGCCATGGAAAATCTTCATCATTTAACTGGATGCTCGGGTCAATATTCACTGTGAATGGAGCAATTTCATCAAACTTTTCATATTCTTCTGACATGTCTGTCTTGTCATCCACTCCCATGATGTTTCTTTTTCCTGAAAGAACTATGTGGCGCTTTGGCTCGTCGTATGATCCATTCGCTTCCTTATCTTTTCTTTTTCTCGGCCTGGTAGACATGTGTTTCACATAAAAAACCTGCGCCACATCATTGGCTAGGACGAATGGTTCGTCTACATATGCAAGTTTGTTGAGATCCACTGTTGTCATTCCGTACTATGGGTCTTCCGTTACCCCGCCTCGTGTCATATTGACCCATTTGCACCGAAACAAAGGGACCTTCAAATCACCTCCATAGTTAAGTTCCCATATGTCCTCTATGTAACCATAATATGTTTCCTTTCCCGTGTTGGTTGTTGCATCAAAGCGGACACCACTGTTTTGGTTGATGCTCTTCTTATCTTGGGCAATCGTGTAAAATGTATTCCCATTTATCTGGTACCCTTTGAAAGTCATTATATTCGAAGATGGTAACTGGGACAGCGAGTATAGGTCATTTTGAATATCGCCATCATTCGGGGCACATTTCTGCAACCAACTGGCAAAAGTCCTCGTTTGTTCGCGTGTAATCCAGTCGCCAGACTTCTCCGGGTGTTTGGAGTGTAGAAAATTCTTATGTTCCTCCATATACGAAGCCACCAAGGCGGAATTCTGTAGAACTGTGTAGTGTGCTTCAGTGAGAGAATGCCCGTCCATACATATTATTTGATGCCCTCCTAGCGTGCCTTTTCCATCCAGTCTGCCCTTATGCCGCGATTCAGGAACACCAATCGGCTTAAGGTCAGGAATAAAGTCAATACAAAACTCAATGACCTCCTCATTTTCATGGCCCGTCGAGATGCTTCCTTCTGGCCTAGCACAGTTATGAACATATTTCTTCAAGACTCCCACGAACCTCTCATAGGGGAACATATTTTGTAGAAATACAGGACCCAAAATGTTAATCTCTTCGCAAAGGTGAACTAGGACGTGCGTCATGATGTTGAAGAAGGATGGTGGGAACACCAACTCGAAACTGATAAGACATTGCGCCAAATCATTCTGTAACCTTGGTATGATTTCTGGATCGATTACCTTCTAAGAGATTGCATTGAGGAATGCACATAGCTTCACAATGGCTAATCGAACGTTTTCCGGTAGAAGCCCCCTCAATGCAACCGGAAGGAGTTGCGTCATAATCACGTGGCAGTCATGAGACTTTAGGTTCTGGAACTTTTTCTCTGCCATATTTATTATTCCCTTTATATTCGATGAGAAGCCAGACGGTACCTTCATGCTGAGCAGGCATTCAAACAAGATTTCCTTCTCTTCTTTGGTAAGAGCATAGCTGGCCTGACCCTGATGTATGCCGTCTTTTCCGTGCATACGTTGCTGGTCCTCCCGTGCCTCTGGTGTATCTTTTGTCTTCCCATACACGCCCAAAAGCCAAGCAGGGTCACGCAAAGATTCTTCGTCACGTGCATCATGTCAGATTGCGGAGCGGACCTCTAGGTCTTTCCAATATGGCAGGTCCCAAAATATAGATTTCTTCTTCCACATTGGTGCGCGTCCGTCAGCGTCCTTCGGAACAGGTTGTCCGCCAGGACCCTTTCCAAAGATTACCTTCAAATCCTTGACCATATCATGACATCAGCACTAGTACGATGGTGAGGCTTCGTCCGGTGATCTGCCTCACCTTTGAAATGCTTGCCTTTCTTTCTTACGGGATGCCTGCTCGGAAGAAATTGACGATGTCCCAGGTACACATTCTTCCTACAACTCTCCGAATATATACTGTCGATATCATCCAAACAGTGCATGCATCCGCGGTATCCCTTGTTTGTCTGTCCTGAAAGGTTACTGAGAGCAGGCCAATCATTGATGGTCACGAACAGCAACACCTTTAGGTCAAATTCTTCCTGTCTGTGCTCATCCCAAGCACGTACACCTGTTCCATTCCACAGCTATAATAGTTTTTCAACTAATGGCCTTAGGTACACATCAATGTCGTTGCCGGGTTGCTTAGGTCCTTGGATGAGCACTGGCATCATAATGAACTTCCGCTTCATGCACAACCAAGGAGGAAGGTTATACAAACATAGAGTCACAGGCCATGTGCTATGGTTGCCGCTCTGCTCCCCAAAAGGATTAATGCCATCTGCGCTTAGACCAAACCATACGTTCCTTGGGTCACCTACAAACTCCTCCCAGTACTTTCTCTCGATTTTTCTCCACTGCGAACCGTCAGCGGGTACTCTCAACTTTCTGTCTTTCTTACGGTCTTCTGCGTGCCACCGCATCGCCTTCGCATGCTCTTTGTTTTGGAACAAACGTTTCAGCCGTGGTATTATAGGAGCATACCACATCACCTTGGCAGGAATCTTCTTCCTGGGGCACTCGCCCTCGACATCACCAGGGTCATCGTGACTGATCTTATAACACAATGCACCGCATACCGGGCAACCGTTCAAATCCTCGTACTCACCGCGGTAGAGGATGCAGTCATTAGGGCATGCATGTATCTTCTGCACCTCTAACCCTAGAGGGCAGAGAGCCTTCTTTGCTAGATACGTACTCTCGAGCAATTCGTTGTCCTTTGGAAGCATATTCTTTATCATTACCAGCAACTTTCCAAATCCCTTGTCAGATACACCATTCTCTGCCTTCCATTGCAGCAATTCCAGTGTGGTGCCCAACTTTTTTTTGTCAGCTTCGCAATTCGGGTACAACAATTTCTTGTGATCCTCTAACATGCGCTGCAATTTCGTCCTCTCCAGATCACTTGCGTAGTTTCTCTTTGCATCGGCAATGGCCCGACCTAGATCATCAGCGGGCTCATCTGATGCCTCTTCTTCAGCTTCTTCCTGCACTGCCGGCTCAGCTTCTTCCCCCATTGTTGTATCATCGTATTCAGGGAACCCATGGCCAGGATAGCCGTCGTCGTCCTCTTCTTCTTCATTGTCTTCCATCATAACCCCTATTTCTCCATGCTTGGTCCAAACATTATGGTGGAGCATGAAACCGGACTCAAATAGGTTGACGTGAATGGTTCTTGACGTAGAGTAACTGTGACCATTCTTACAGCCAGCACATGGACAAGGCATAAAACCATCCGCCCGCTTGTTTGACTCAGCGGGAAGCAGAAAAGTATGCACGCCATTAATGAACTCGGGAGAGCATCGGTCATCATACATCCATTGTCGGCTCATCTTCATTACACAACACCGAATAGACCAAATTAATACAAGTTCATACATAAAGTTCATACATAAAGTTCATATACAACACTTAATTAAATGCAACATACAAATAACTCTCTAGCTAAAGAATTTAAATGCAACAACAAATGCGATCAAGATCGCAACTAAGGTAACAATTGATCCAACAGCATAATGATACCAAGCCACACTATCAATGGCATATTTTCTAATCTTTCTAATCTTCAACCTCATTTTCTCCATCTTGATCTTGTGATCATCGACGACATCGGCAACATGCAACTCCAATTCCATCTTATCCCCCTCAATTCTTTTCAATTTTTCTTTCAAATACTCGTTTTCTCTTTCAACTAAATTTAACCTCTCGACAATAGGGTCGGTTGGAATTTCCGGTTCACATACCTCCTAGATAAAAATATCTATGTCAACTTGATGGGCATAATTTGTCATAAACACGAAATGCAACAACTAGTTTTAAAAGAGAATATACCACATCCAAATCATAACAAGGACGAGGGCCGACGGGGACGAATGTCAAAACCATGGCACTATGTATAACAAACAACGTACAGGTAAGATAATTATACGAGTAACTATATATCCAAATCACACAAACATCAATTTGGTAATGTAAAACATTCATGAACAAGAGCCTCACCACAAGGTGGTGCCGGCGACGGGACGGTGCGGGCGATCGACGGTTGTTACAACGGAGATTTAGAAGGCACTAAGTAAACCACACCTACATATGCAAACTAAGTGTTATTTTTGACCTCAAATTGCATATAAATCAAATACTAGCAAATATAATTCCTCCCAAATTAATCACTATACAAAGCATTTCAAGAGCTAATCTAGCAATGACAGTTGAAAGGACAAAGTTGCTAACCTTTGTGATCATTTGAATGGATGGGGGCCTTCAAATCTTGAGAAATTTTGGGCAAAATTTGTGAGGAGCTCGAGGAAGAGAGGGGAAGAACAGAGGAAGTGAGGGGAAAGGGGAAGAACAGAGCGGCTCGGGTGGACGAAGGGTTTGTGTACATCGACCTTTAGTTATGGTTCGTGCCACAAACCAGTACTAAAGGTGCTGGACGGGCCCCAGACTGACAACATCCTGCCACCACTCTCTTTAGTATCGGTTCGTGGCACGAACCAGTGCTAAAGGTTCGCCACGAACCGGTACTAATGAGAGCGGCCGGCTAGCTGTTGGAACCGGAACTAATGGACACATTAGTGCAGGCTCAAAATCAAACCGGCACTAATGTGTCTCAGATTTGCCCCTTTTTCTACTAGTGTTACATTGAGTGGAATCCACCGAGGGTGGTTCCTCGGGTTTTCCCCTTGATGTTTGGACACACGGTTACCTTGACTTTACTTGACACCATTGTTGAAGTCGGGTCGGCCCTAAGGGGTACCCGCGAGTTGATGTGAAAGTCGGGTGGGCCCGTAGAGCACCCGCGAGTTTTCCACGTGGCATGGCCGAGCAGTCTGGGCCCTTGCCATAAGTCCACGAGACGGGGCGACGGGGTCACATTATCGTGAGTCTCTGATCGTCTCCGTGAGCCCCCAATGCGCTAACAGGTTTGGATATTTGTTCTGAGTTGGCCTCTGGCCTTTACGCACTAACCACCACGCGAGAATAGATATGGGCCTCACGTCGCAGTATCAGCCGAAGCTTTGTCAGACGTCTAGTTCAGCAATGCGGCACGGTCGGATCGTGCTGGCCATCCGAGGCGGTGCTGGTTTTCACCCTGCGCGCAACGACCTAGAGTGCTGCGGGCGATGGGCCCAAGAACCTGGAGTGCTTAGGATGTAGACCGGCGGGGACCTCTTTGCTGAGCCTAGGTAGGGCTGCGATGTGTTGATCTTCCGAGGCTGGGCATTGACCCCAGAAAGGTGTGTCCTGCCAGAGTGATCGAGCGTGTTGGGTAACATGGTGCATCCCTGTAGGGAAGATATATATTTGAATACCATGTCCATGGTAATGGACATTCAGACTTATATCCCGATCTTATATAACTAGAAATGGATACTTGAGACATGTGATGGATATGTTGCTCCGAGATTGCTTTCTCGCAGGGTGTCGAGGAAGGATCTCTGGGCGTTATTGTTACAACATGTTTGATAATTATAAACTTCCATTCTTTACTCTTCTACATGCTGCAAGATACTTGGAGCTGCTTGAAGATGCTAGTCTTCGATAGGCGAGGCCTTCCCCTCTATTCTGGCATTCAGCAGTTCAGTCCACAGATACAAACCTTCCATTTGATACCAATGCATACTTAGTATATATCTAATGCTCGCGAGTACTTTGGATGAGTACTCCCGGTTGCTTTGCTACATCTTCCCCCCCCTTCTTTCTTCTTTCCGGTTGATGCAACCAGATGATTGATTCCTGGAGTCAGATGCCACCACTGATGGATGCTACTACATGGAGACCGTCGACGACCAGGAGTAGTTAGGAGGTCCCAGGCACGAGGCCTTGCCTCTTCGATCGTGTTGCTTTTGTGCTAGCCTTCTTAAGGCATCCTGGTTTAACTTATGTCTATACTCAGATAGTGTATCGAGCTATGTATTTGAGCCCTCGAGGCCCCTGGCTTGTAGTATAAATCTTGTATTCTTTTATTTGTGTTTAGAGTTGTGTTGTGATATCTTTTCGTGAGTCCCTGATCTTGATCGTACACATTTGCGTGTATGATTAGTGTACGATTGAATCAGGGGCATCACTGTGACGCCCCCGATTTAATCGTACACTAATCATGCACGCAAACGTATACGATCAAGATCAGGGACTCGCGGGAAGATATCACAACACAACTCTAAAAGTAAAATAAGTCATACAAGCATCATAATACAAGCCAGGGGCCTCGAGGGCTCGAATACAAGTGCTCGATCATAGACGAGTCTGCGGAAGCAACAATATCTGAGTACAAACATAAGTTAAACAAGTTGCCATAAGATGGCTAGCACAAACTGGGATACAGATCGTAAGAGGCGCAGGCCTCCTGCCTAGGATCCTCCTAACTACTCCTGGTCATCGTCAGCAGCCTGCACGTAGTAGTAGGCACCTCCAGTGTAGTAGTCATCGTCGACAGTGGCGTCTGGCTCCTGGGCTCCAACGTCTGGTTGCGACATCCGAGAAGAAGAGGAAAACGGGGGAAAAGAGGGAGCAAAGCAACCGTGAGTACTCATCCAAAGTACTCGCAAGCAAGGAGCTACACTACATATGCATGGGTATATGTGTAAGGAGGCCATAGCAGTGGACTGAACCGCAAAATGCCAGAATAAGAGGGGGATAGCTAGTCCTATCGAAGACTACGCTTCTGGCAGCCTCCGTCTTGCAGCATGTAGAAGAGAGTAGATTGAAGTCCTCCAAGTAGCATCGCATAGCATAATCCTACCTGGCGATCCTCCCCTCGTCGCCCTGTGGAAAAGCGATCACCGGGTTGTCTGTGGAACTTGTCTGGGTGTGTTTTATTAAGTATCCGGTTCTAGTTGTCATAAGGTCAAGGTACAACTCCGGGTCATCCTTTTACCGAGGGACACGGCTATTTGAATAGATAAACTTCCCTGCAGGGGTGCACCACATAACCCAACACGCTCGATCCCATTTGGCCGGACACACTTTCCTGGGTCATGCCCGGCCTCGGAAGATCAACACGTCGCAGCCCCACCTAGGCACAACAGAGAGGTTAGCCTGCCGGTCTAAATCTTATGTGCGCAGGGGTCTGGGCCCATCGCCCATTGCACACCTGCATGTTGCGAGGGCGGCCGGAAGCAGACCTAGCAACCTCCATTACAAAGGAAGTCACGTTACGCGGTCCAATCCAGCGCGCGCCGCTCTGTCGCTGACGTCAAGAAGGCTTCGGCTGATACCACGACGTCGAGTGCCCATATCTTTCCCGCGTAGTTGGTTAGTGCATATAGGCCAGTGGCCAGACTCAGATCAAATACCAAGATCTCGTTAAGCGTGTTATTATGAAGCAACCGCGAATGCCGACTAGGGCCAGGCCCACCTCTCGCCTAGGTGGTCTCAACCTATCCTGTCGCTCCGCCACAAAGATCCACACAAAGGGCGTCGGGACAAAGGTCCTTTCAGCCCCCAATCCGTGAATCACTCACGGGTACTCTTCAAGCGGACCCGACTTTAGTCACCATCTGTAGTATGTATATATGTATAATATATACCCGTGATCACCTCCCGAGTGATCATGGCCCAATAGTATAGCAAGGCAGACTGACAAGAATGTAGGGCCAATGGTGATAAACTAGCATCCTATACTAAGCATTTAGGATTGCGGGTAAGGTATCAATGACTGTAGCAACAACGACAGGCTATGCAACAGAATAGGAGTAACCGAATAGTAACATGCTACACTACTCTAATGCAAGCAGTATAGAGAAGAATAGGCGATATCTAGTGATCAAGGGGGAGGGGGCTTGCCTGGTTGCTCTGGCAAGGAGGGGTCGTCAACACCGTAGTCGAACTGGGCAGCAACAGCGTCGGTCTTGTAGTCTACCGGAGAGAAAAGGGGGACGAAACAATGAATACAATGCAAACAGATGCATGACGATGCATGACAAAGCAAAGGGTGATGCTAGGCGTGCCCTAACGCTGTATGAGGTGATGCCGGTGAAGGAGGGAAACATCCGGGAAAGTATCCCCGGTGTTTCGTGTTTTCGGGCAGAGGAGCCGAAGGGGAAAGTTGCGAGTTCGATAGGTTAGGGATGCGTGGCGGACGAACTGGCCATGTTTCCAGATTCGTCTCGTCGTTCTGAGCAACTTTCATGTTGAAAATAATTTAATCCGAGTTACGGACTAAAAGATATGATTTTCTAAATATTTTATTAATTTCTGGAATTTAATTAATTATTTAAATTAATTCAAAAATGGATTTATGACATCAGCAGGATGGCATGCTGACGTCAGTAGTCAACGGGGGTTGACTGGTCAACCTGACCAGTAGGTCCCACTGGTCAGTGACACATTTTAATTAACAATTTAATTAACCTAATTAGTATAATTTGGGGGGTGGGCCCCACTATCATGGAGTAATTAATTAATTGACTAACAGTTTAATTAGTTTAGTTATTTGATTAGTTTAATTAATCAAAATTAATTAATTTAATTATTTCTTAAATTAATTAATTAATTAATCAATTATTTTTATTTTTTATTTTTTGTAAACATTCTGTGGGGGTTGGGGCCCCACATGTCATAGGCAAGGGGGCCATAGCGGGTGTGGGCTATGGGCACAGGGGCGTGGGGTGCAGCCCGAGCGAGTGCACGCCCAGGAGGCGCGCGGGGCGGCGAACACGGCCAGCGGCAACGGCCACGGTGACGCGAGACGGCCGCTGGCCGGCGCGGAGGCCGTCGGGGCACCGGCTGGGGCCGGAGGAGGCGCGGGGAACGGCAACCACGGGCGTGTGGGCACGCACACAGCGCACACCCAAGGGAGTGCGGGCGCGCCGGGACAAGGACGGGGTGAGCGCGGCGACCACGGGCGGGGGCGCGATGGCCGGTTGAGGTGATGACGACGCGGGATGGTGCAGGTGTGGTGAGCTCGAGGGAGGGGAACGAGAGGGGGAGGACGAAGGATGGGGGCCTCACCGGGCCCTGTAGAGGTGCATGAGAGTGCTCGGGGAGGGCCAAAGCTGCGGGGCGACGGCGAGTCGGCGTCAAGGCGACGAGCACGAGGTGGACAAGGTGGCGCGGGTAGAGCCGCGCCGGAGCTGCGGCGAGCAAGGAGAAGGGGTCCATGGGCGCGGGCCGGCAGGAGGGAGGCTGAAGGAGTCAGGGCGCGGAGCTACGGTGCTAGGCGACGGCGGGACTGGTAGAGGAGAGGCCGGGCCACGGGCGGGTGCGGTGCGCGGGCACGGCACGGTGAGTGCGCACACGGGACGGCGGGCATGGCGCCGTCCAACATAGGGAGAGGAAGAGGGGAGAGGCCGGGGCCTCATCGGCAGTGTAGGGACTGGGCAACGGTGGTCGAGGGGGGTGACGGGGACGACAGCGTAGAGGAGGCAGGCCGGTGGGGGAGCGCCGGCGACGGGCGGCGGGGCGACGAGTCCTGGCGCGGGGCGTCGGCGTCGACGACCTCCTCCCTGATCCCGATCCAAATCTGGGGAGAGGGGGGAGATATTTTTGGGGAGTGGGGGGTGTGACAGTTAGTGTTTGGGGGGAGGGAGTGGATAAGGAAGAGGTGGGAGGGTGGCCAGTTAGGCCGGTGGGCCAGTCGGGCGGCCTGGTGGGCCGAAGCCCAAGGGGCCGGGGGGCTTTCTCCTTTTCTTTGTTTTTTTTTAATTTCTTTTCTTTTATTCATTTTCTATTCTGTTTTATTTCATTTTAAATCATTTACGCCATTTCTAAAAATGAGTTTGCTGCACTATAAATACCTATGCCATTTTTGGCACAGCCCGAACATTTTGTTTTGTATATTAGAAAACTTTTATTGTTGACATTAATTTGAATTTGAATTTTGAAACGGTTTCGAACTAACGTGAGATTAGTAACAATAATAAAGGTGACGTGGCATCATTAGCAGAGGTTCATTGTAGCTTAAATACCCGAGCGTCACAGTCACACTTTGTTTGCATCTTTAATAGTGATATCTATGTCTTCTATTTCAACGGGTTATGTATTATTCATAATTTCTTGGTATAAGGTAAAAGGAATAGCACTCACACTAGCACCTAGGTCACATAAACCATGATAGAAATTATCTCCCATTTTTATTGAGACAGCAGGCATGCCAACAACAGGTTTATGTTTATCTTTTTCATCGAGTTTGGCAATTCTAGTAGCTTCATCACAGAAGTAAATAACATGCCCATCAATATTTTCTACCAAGAAATCTTTAACCATAGCAACAGTAGGTTCTACTTTGATTTGTTTAGGGTTTCTGTGCTTTAATATTACTTTTGCGAACCACAGTCGATACCTTAGCATGTTCCTTTATCCTAATAGGGAAAGGTGTTTTTTCCATATAAGCAGTAGGCACAACTGGATCAACATTATAAATAATAGTTTCGTCCTTAGCTTTAACCAGTTCTTTAATTTTTTAATAGGGGGATGATATTTAAACCACTTCTCCTTTGGCAGATCAATATGAGTAGTGAATTATTCACAAATAGAGGCTACTATCTCAGAGTCAAGTCCAGATTTAACGCTAAACTTGTGAATATTTATAAAATATTTAACACAATCATACTCAAGCTTAATACCTGACTCTTTACCTTCATCAAGTTCCCAATCTTTCAGAGTTGCGTTTAATTCTTTCTAAAAGATCTCACTTGAATTCAATAGTCTTCTTCATAAAAGAACCTGTACAAGAAGTATCGAGCATGGATTGATCATCACGAGAAAGACGAGCATAAAAATTCTGAATAACAATTTCTCTTGAGAGCTCATGATTGGGCCATGAATATAACATTCATTTAAGCCTCCCCCAAGCTAGACCGATACTTTCTCCTTCACGAGGCCAAAAATTATATATACAATTCCAATCACGATGAACAAGATGCATAGAATAATTTCTTTGGTGAAATTCCAATTTCAATCAAGTCCAGCTCCAAGATCCAATATCATCGCATAGCCTGTACCATGCCAATGATTTTCCCTTAAAATATAAAGGGAAAAAAGCTCCTTCTTATCTTCATCTCTGGTTAGACCTGCAAGCTTAAATAATCCACAAATTTCATCCACATGTATCAGATGCATATCGAGATGCTCGGTTCCGTCTCCTGCATAAGGACTAGCTAGCAGTTGTTCTATCATACCCGAAGGAATTTCCTAACCAATATTTTCAATAGGTGCATTAGGTTGAGGGGAAATTCTTTGTGTTTTCGGTCAAGGCAAAGATACCCCGAACAGACCCCTTAAAGGATGGGTTTCCATAGTGACAAGTGACAATACATTTTAGCACGTAATATATTTTTCCTTACAAATTTCCACTTACCAAGAGCGCTTCACTCCCCGGCAACGGTGCCAGAAAAGAGTCTTGATGACCCACAAGTATAGGGGATCAATCATAGTCCTTTCGATAAGTAAGAGTGTCAAACCCAATGAGGAGCAGAAGGAAATGACAAGTGGTTTTCAGCAAGGTAATTTCTGCAAGCACTGAAATTGTCGGTAATAACTAGTTTGATAGCAAGATAATTTGTAACAAGCAAGTAACAGTAATGGTAAAAAAGTGCAGCAAGGTAGCCCAATCCTTTTGTGGCAAAGCATATGCCAAAACGGTCCCTTATAATAAGCAAAGCATTCTTGAGGGTACACAGGAATTTCATCTAGTCACTTTCATCATGTTGGTTTGATTCGAGTTCGCTACTTTGATAATTTGATATGTGGGTGGACCAGTGCTTGGGTGATGTTCTAACTTGAACAAACCTCCCACTTATGATTAACCCCCTGGCAAGCATCCGCAACTATGAGATGAAGTATTAGTAGCATTAAACATATGGATCCAAATCAGTCCCTTACGAAGTAGCGCATAAACTAGGGTTTAAGCTTCTATCAATCTAGCAACCCATCATCTAATTACTACTCCACAATGCATTACCTTGGGCCCAAAGATGGTGAAGTGCCATGTAGTTGACATTCACATGAAACCACTAAGGGAATCTCAACATTCATATCATCAAAATATCGAACACATATCAAGTTCACGTATGATTACTTGCAACATCACTTCTCCCGTGGCCTCAAGAACAAAAGTAACGACTCACAAATGATACTCATGCCCGAGATTAGAGGGGTATTAAATATCATAATGGATCTGAACATATAATCTTTCACCAAATAATCCATGTAGTAATCAACTACAAGATGTAATCAACACTACTAGTCACCTACATGTACCAGTCCGAGGTTCTGGTATAAAGACTGAACACAAGAGATGAACTAGGGTTTGAGAGGAGATGGTGTTGTTGAAGATGTTGATGGATATTGGCCTCCGAAAGATGAGAGGGTTGTTGGTGATGACGATGTCTTCGATTTTCCCCTTCGGGAGGGAAGTCCCCCCGGTGGAATCGCTCCGTCGGAGGGCAAAAGTGCTCCTACCCAAGTTCCACCTCGAGACAGCGGCACTCCATCCCGAAAGTCCTCTCCTTATTTCTTTTAGGTCAAAGGACCTTATGTACCAAAAGATGGGCACCGGAGGTGGGCTGGGCTGGCCACAACCCACCACGGCGCGCCTAGGGGGCCTAGCACGCCCTGGTGTCTTGTGGTCACCAGGTGGCTCCCTCCGGTAGTTATTTGCTCTAGTATTTTTTATATATTCCAAAATAATTCTCCGTAAATTGTCAGTTCATTTGGAAATGTGCAAAATAGGTATGTCTGACATAGCTTTTTCAGGTGCAGAATTCCAGTTGGCAGTATTCTTCCTCTTTGTGTAAACCTTGCATATTATGAGAGAAAAGGTATTAGAATTACTCCATAAAGCATTATTATGCATAAAAACATTATAAATAACAGTAAGAAAATATGATGCATGGACGTATCACCGACATGGTAGATATCTTTTAGTCCGAAATTGAGTCAATCGGGTGGATCTTCATGCACTTGGCACTGTAAATAAGCTTCGCCTAGAGCTGAATCAGTCAGACTGATCTTCATGCACTCAGGACAGTAAATAAATTCATCCTAAAACTGAGTCAGCAGGCAAATCTTCATGCACTCGGCATGATCAATGAATTCGGCCTCGAAATTGTCGACTATAGAGAAGAGTTGGACACTCCAGGGAGTAACCGTTCCAGTAGTACTTATTAAATTGACCATTAGCTTTGCTCTTGCCAACCAGGCGATCGGGTTGGGACTGGGTTTGAGATGAAGAGTGAGCGTTAGGTATTGAGCATATTTTATGAAAAAGTAGAAAGCCCAGTGAGGTATGCCAATTGGCAGCGGTCCCATATGTTTAGCCACCGAACCAGTTGAGGTTTTTAGAATGAGTTTCCTAAAAACTTGATTTGGCCCGAGCACTGCGGGGGCACTCGGTGCCCATCGTCAAGCTTTAGTTAACTACGATTTCAACAAAACTTCGATGGATTCTGGATTATATATTTTCTGATTGATCCAATTGGGTTGATTGTTGGGCAAAACTCGGTGTCATTCATATGTCTCTCGGGAAGGATTGTCTAGAGGTCCGAGTGAATACATGCCATGAAACCCGAGTGACGACACCGGCGCGTGGTCTCATTCTACGGAGAGTTGCCACTCATTATCCCAGGGGAATGCCAGCGCAGGTCATGTGCGAGTCCAAGTTTATGAGGCACGCGTCTTGGAGCTTAGACAAAGGGCCAAGTTAACCCGGGAAGGGGCGTCGATCTCATCCATTACAATCCTAAAGGTGACTTCAGTCGAGTGTTTTACGTGTCCGATTGCATGGAGACCCTTGGAGGGTGGCCAGTCGGACCGACGTATATCCTTTAGGAAAGCCACAAAGAGAAATCGGGCATGCGCATTGATACGTCTCCAACGTATCTATAATTTTTGATTGTTCCATGCTATTATATTACCCGTTTTGGATGTTTATGGGCTTAGTTTACACTTCTATATCATTTTTGGGACTGACCTACTAACCGGAGGCCCAGCCCAAATTGCTGTTTTTTTTGCCTATTTTAGTGTTTCGAAGGAAAGGAATATCAAACGGAGTCCAAACGGAATGAAAACTTTGGAAGCGATCTTTTTGGAACAAACACAATCCACGAGACATGGAGTGGATGTCAAGCAGCAGAGGAGGCGGCCACGAGGGTGCCCGGCGCGCCCCTTGGGGGTGGGCGTGCTCCCCCACCCTCGTGGGCCCCTCGAGCGTCCACCGACCTACTTCTTCCTCCTATATATACCCACGTACCCGAAAACATCCAGGAGCACCACAAAAAACTATTTCCACCGCCACAACCTTCTGTATCTGCGAGATCCCATCTTGGAGCCTTTGTCGGCGCTCCGCTGGAGGGGGAATCGACCACGGAGGGCCTCTACATCATCTGCAAGGCCTCTTCGATGAGTTGTGAGTAGTTTACCACAGACCTTCGGGTCCATAGTTATTAGCTATATGGCTTCTTCTCTCTCTTTGAATCTCATTACAAAGTTCTCCTCGATCTTCTTGGAGATCTATTCGATGTAACTCTTTTTGCGGTGTGTTTGTCAAGATCCCATGAATTGTGGGTTTATGATCAAGTTTATCTATGAGAAATATTTGAATCTCCTCTGAATTCTTTTACATGTGATTAAGTTATCTTTGCAAATCTCTTCGAATTATCAGTTTGGTTTGGCCTACTAGATTGATCTTTCTTGCAATGGGAGAAGTGCTTAGCTTTGGGTTCAATCTTGCGGTGTCCTTTCCCAGTGACAGCAGGGGCAGCAAGGCACATATTGTATTGTTGCCATCGAGGATAAAAAGTTCGGGTTTATATCATATTGCATGAGTTTATCCCCTTACATCATGTCATCTTTCTTAATGCGTTACTTTGTTCTTTATGAACTTAATACTCTAGATGCAGGCAGGAGTCGGTCGATGTGTGGAGTAATAGTAGTAGATGCAGGCAGGAGTCGGTCTACTTGTTGCAGGCGTGATGCCTATATACATGATCATGCCTAGATAATGTCATAACTATGCGCTTTTTTATCAGTTGCTCGACAGTAATTTGTTCACCCATCGTAATACTTATGCTATCTTGAGAGAAGCCACTAGTGAAACCTATGGCCCCCGGGTCTATCTTTTGTCATATATGTTTACAATCTAGTTTTATTTGCATCTTTAATTTTCCTATCTATACCATAAAAATACCAAAAATATTTATCTTATCATATTATCTCTATCAGGTCTCACTTTTGCAAGTAGCGGTGAAGGGATTGACAACCCCTTTATTGTGTTGGTTGCGAGGTTTTGTTTGTTTGTGTAGGTGCGTGGGACTTTTGAGGAGCCTCCTACTGGATTCGTACCTTGGTTCTCAAAAACTAAGGGAAATACTTACGCTACTTTGCTGCATCACCCTTTCCTCTTCAAGGAAAAACCAACAAAAGCTCAAGACGTAGCAAGAAGGATTTCTGGCACCGTTGCCGGGGTGGTCTTCGCTCAAGTCAAGACATACCAAGTACCCATCACAAACTCATCTCCCTCGCATTACATTATTTGCCATTTGCCTCTCATTTTCCTCTCCCCCACTTCATCCTTGCCGTTTGATTCGCCCTATCTTTCCCAATCTCCTCTCTCTTTCGCTTGCCTTTTTGTTTGCTTGTGCGTTGGATTGCTTCTCGCGATGGCGCAAGATAATACCAAATTGTGTGACTTTTCCAATACCAATAATAATGATTTCCTTAGTACTTCGATTGCTCCTCTTAATGATGTTGAGTCTTGTGAAATCAATGCTGCTTTGCTGAATCTTGTTATGAAAGATCAATTCTCCGGCCTTCCTAGTGAAGATACCACTACCCATCTAAACAACTTTGTTGATTTGTGTGAGAAGAAAAAGAAGAAATATACGGATAATGATATTGTTAAATTGAAGTTACTTTCGTTTTCACTTAGAGATCATGCTAAAATTTGGTTTTCGTCTTTGCCTAAGAATAGTATTGATTCATGGAATAAGTGCAAAGATGCTTTTATCTCTTAAGTATTTTCCTCCCGCTAAGATCATCTCTCTTAGGAATGATATTATGAATTTTAAACAACTTGATCATGAGCATGTTGCCCAATCTTGGGAAAGAATGAAATTGATGATTCGCAATTGCCCTACTAATGGTTTGAACTTATGGATGATCATACAAAACTTCTATGCCGGATTGAATTTTGCTTCTCGAAATCTATTAGATTCGGCCGCGGGAGGCACTTTTATGGAAATCACCTTAGGAGAAGCTACAAAACTCCTTGGTAACATTATGGCTAATTATTCTCAATCGCACACTGAAAGATCTACTAGTAAAAAAGTGCATGCTATAGAAGAAATTAATGTTTTGAGTGGAAAGATGGATGAACTTATGAAATTTTTTGCTACTAAGAGTGCTCCTATTGATCCCAATGATATGCCTTTGTCTACTTTGATTGAGAATAGTAATGAATCTATGGATGTGAATTTTGTTGGTAGGAATAATTTTGGTAACAATGCTTATAGAGGAAACTTTAATCCTAGACCGTTCCCTAGTAATTCCTCTAATAATTATGGAAATTCCAACAACAACTCTTATGGAAATTTTAATAAGATGCCCTCTGATTTTGAGAATAGCGTGAAAGAATTTATGATCTCTCAAAAGAATTTTAATGCTTTGCTTGAAGAAAAATTGCTTAAAGTTGATGATTTGGCTAGGAACGTTGATAGGCTTTCGCTTGATGTTGATTCTTTGAAACTTAGATCTACTCCACCTAAGCATGATATCAATGAGTCTCTCAAAGCCATGAGAATTTCCATTTATGAGTGCAAAGAAAGAACCGCTAGGTTGCGTGCTAAGAAAGATTTCTTTGTAAAAGCGTGTTCTTCTAGTTTCCATGAAAATAATGACGAAGATCTAAAAGTTATTGATGTGTCCCCTATTAAGTCCTTGTTTTGCAATATGAATCTTGATAATGATGGGACGGGAGATGATTCAACTTTAGTTAAAAGGCGTCCCAATGATTCAGAGTTTTTAGATCTTGACGCTAAATTTGGTAAAAGCGGGATTGGAGAGGTCAAGACTTTAAATAGCATTGAACCCACTATCTTGGATTTCAAGGAATTTAATTATGACAATTGTTCTTTAATATATTGTATTTCGTTGTTGCAATCCGTGTTGAATTCTCCTCATGCTTATAGTCAAAATAAAGCTTTTACCAAACATATTGTTGATGCCTTGATGCAATCTTCTGAGGAAAAACTTAATTTGGAAGTTTCTATACCTAGAAAACTTTATGATGAGTGGGAACCTACTATAAAGATTAAAATTAAAGATCATGAGTGCTATGCTTTATGTGATTGCGGTGCTAGTGTTTCCACGATCCCGAAAACTTTATGTGATATTCTAGGTTTCCATGAACTTGATGATTGCTCTTTAAATTTGCACCTTCCGGATTCCACCATTAAGAAACCTATGGGAAGGATCAATGATGTTCATATTTTTCCAAATAGGAATTATGTGCCCGTAGATTTTATTTTTCTTGACATTGATTGCAATCTTTCATGTCCTATTATTCTTGGTAGACCTTTCCTTAGAACGATTGGTGCAATTATTGATATGAAGGAAGGGAATATTATATTCCAATTTCCATTAAGGAAAAGCATGGAACACTTCCCTAGAAAGAAATTTAAATTACCTTATAAATCTATCATGCGAGCTACTGATGAATTGAGTGCCAAAGATGGCAGTACTTAGATCTATCCTCGCTTTTATGCCTAGCTAGGGGCGTTAAACTATAGCGCTAGTTGGGAGGCAACCCAATTTTATTTTTGTTTTTGATTTTTGCTTCTATCTAGTAATAAATATTTCATCTAGATTCTGTTTAGATGTGTTTTCATGTTTTAGTTAGTGGTTGTGCCAAGTAGAACCTATAGGATAACCTACGGTGATAGTTAATTTGATTCTGCTAAAAAACAGAAATTTTTGCACGCACAAAAATAATTTTAGTAATTCACAGAAACGTTCTTTTGCATTGATTATTTTTGATGTACATCAGTAGACAAAGTTCCCAGGACTTCCTATTTTTGTAGGATTTTTAGAGTTCCAGAAGTATTCGAAAGTTACAGATTGCTATAGACTGTTCTATTTTTGACAGATTCTGTTTTTCGTGTGTTGTTTGCTTATTTTGATGCATCTATGGCTAGTATCGGTGGTTATAAACCATAGAGAAGTTGGAATACAGTAGGTTTAACACCAATATAAATAAATAATGAGTTCATTACAGTACCTTATGTGGTGGTTTTTCTTTCTTGCACTAACGGAGCTTATGAGATTTCCTGTTGAGTTTTGTGTTGTGAAGTTTTCAAGTTTTGGGTAAAGATTTGATGGACTATGGAATAAGGAGTGGAACCCCAAGATATTCAAGGATAACCGAAATCCTAAGCTTGGTGATGCCCCGGAATGCATCCCCTCTTTCGTCTTCGTTTATCGGTAACTTTACTTGGAGCTATTTTTTTATTCGCCACATGATATGTGTTTTGCTTGGAGCGTCTTGTATTATATTAGTCTTTGCTTTTTAGATTACCACAATAATCCTTGATGTACACACATTTTTGGAGAAACCCACTTGATTGGAATGTATCAGAATACTCTTTGCGCTTCACTCATATCTTTTGAGCTAGATAGTTTTGCTCTAGTACTTCACGTATATCTTTTAGAGCATGGCGGTGGTTTAATTTTGTAGAAATTGTTGATCTCTCATGCTTCACTTATATCATTTAGAGAGTCTTTTAGAACGGCATGGTATTTTCTATGGTTATAAAGTTGGTCCTAGAATGATGGGCATCCAAGTTGGGTATTATAAAAACTATCATAGGAAGTGAATTGGATGCTATATGATCAATTTGATGCTTGATAATTGTTTTGAGATATGCAGGTGGTGATATTAGAGTCATGCTAGTTGGGTAATTATGAATTTAAAGAATGCTTGTGTTGAAGTTGGCAAGTCCCATAGCATGCACGTATGGTAACTGTTGTGTAACAAATTGGAAACATGACGTGTTCTTAGATTGTCATGCTTATGAGTGGCGGTCGGGGACGAGCGATGGTCTTTTCCTACCAATCTATCCCCCTAGGAGCATGCGCGTATTGCTTGGTTTTTGCTGACTTGTAGATTTTTGCAATAAGTATATGAGTTCTTTATGACTAATGTTGAGTCCATGGGATATACGCACTCTCACCCTTCCATCATTGCTAGCCTCTTCGGTACCGTGCATTGCTCTTTCTCACCTTGAGAGTTGGTGCAAACTTCGTGATGCATCCAAAACCCGTGATACGATACGCTCTATCACACATAAACCTCATTATATCTTCCTCAAAACAGCCACCATACCTACCTATTGTGGCATTTCCATAGCCATTTCGAGATATATTGCCATGCAACTTTGCACCGTTCCGTTCATCATCATGACACGCATCATCGTTGTCATATTGCCTTGCATGATCATGTAGTTGACATCGTATTTGTGGCAAAGCCACCATGCATAAATTGTCATATATGTCACTATTGATTCATTGCCCATCCCGGTACACCACCGGAGGCATTCATATAGAGTCATATCTTGTTCTAGTTTTTGAGTTGTAATTCATGAGTTGGAAATAAATAGAAGTGTGATGATCATCATTATTAGAGCATTGTCCCCAAATAAAAAAAGGGAAGGCCAAAAAAAGGAAAAAGAAGAAAAAAAGAAAAAAAAGGGGGCAATGTTACTATCCTTTTCCACACTTGTGCTTCAAAGTAGCACCATGTTCTTCATGTAGAGAGTCTCATATGTTGTCACTTTCATATACTAGTGGGAAATTTTCATTATAGAACTTGGCTTGTATATTCCTACGATGGACCTCCTCAAAATGCCCTAGATCTTCGTGAGCAAGCAAGTTAGATGCACACCCACTTAGTTTATTTTGTTGATCTTTCATACATTTATAGCTCTAGTGCATCTGTTGCATGGCAATCCCTACTCCTCATGTTGACATCAATTGATGGGTATCTCCATAGCCCGTTGATTAGCCTCGTTAACATGAGACTTTCTCCTTTTTTTCTTCTCCATACAACCACCATCATCATATCCTATTCCACCGATAGTGCTATATCCATGGCTCACGCTCAAGTATTCCGTGAAAGTTGAAAAAAGTTTGAGATTACTAAAGTATGAAACAATTGCTTGGCTTGTCATCGGGGGTATGCAAGATGGGTGCATTATTGTGTGACAAAAATGGAGCATGACCAAACTATATGATTTTGTAGGATGAACTTTGTTTTGCCATGTTATTTTGAGAATACATGATTGCTTTGATTAGTATGCTTGAAGTATTACTATTTCTTATGTCAATATGAACTTTTATTTTGAATCATTTGGATCTGAACATTCATGCCACAATAAAAAAAATTACATTGAGAATTATGCTAGGTAGCATTCCACATCAAAAATTCTTTTTTTATCATTTACCTACTCGAGGACGAGCAGGAATTAAGCTGCTTGATAAGTCCCCAACGTATCTATAATTTTTTATTGTTCCATGCTATTATATTACCCGTTTTGGATGTTTATGGGATTTACTTTACACTTTTATATCATTTTTTGGACTAACCTACTAACCGGAGGTCCAACCCAAGTTGTTGTTATTTTTTTGCCTATTTGAGTGTTTCGAAGGAAAGGAATATCAAACGGAGTCCAAACGGAATGAAACCTTAGGAAGCGATCTTTTTGGAACAAACGCAATCCACGGGACTTGGACTGGACGTCAAGCAACAGAGGAGGCGGCCACAAGTGTGCCCGGCGCGCCCCCTGGGGGTGGGCACGCCCCCCACCCTCATGGGCCCCTCGAGCGTCCACCGACCTACTTCTTCCTCCTATATATACCCACGTACCCCGAAAACATCCAGGAGCACCACGAAAAACTATTTCCACCGCCGCAACCTTCTGTATCCGCGAGATCCCATCTTGGAGCCTTAGCCGGCGCTCCGCTGGAGGGGGAATCGACAACGGAGGGCCTCTACATCATCTCCAAGGCCTCTCCGATGAGTTGTGAGTAGTTTACCACAGACCTTCGGGTCCATAGTTATTAGCTAGATGGCTTCTTCTCTCTCTTTGAATTTCAATATAAAGTTCTCCTTGATCTTCTTGGAGATCTATTCGATATAACTCTTTTTGCGGTGTGTTTGTCGAGATGCAATGAATTGTGGGTTTATGATCAAGTTTATCTATGAGAAATGTTTGAATCTCCTCTGAATTCTTTTATGTGTGATTAAGTTATCTTTGCAAGTCTCTTCGAATTATCAGTTTGGTTTGGCCTACTAGATTGATCTTTCTTGCAATGAGAGAAGTGCTTAGCTTTGGGTTCAATCTTGCGGTGTCCTTTCCCAGTGACAGCAAGGCAGCAAGACACGTATTGTATTGTTGCCATCAAGGATAAAAAGATGGGGCTTATATCATATTGCATGAGTTTATCCCTCTACGTCATGTCATCTTTCTTAATGCGTTACTCTATGCTTTATGAACTTAATACTCTAGATGCAGGCAGGAGTCAGTCGATGTGTGGAGAAATAGTAGTAGATGCAAGCAGGAGTTGGTCTACTTGTTGCGGACATGATGCCTATATACATGATCATGCCTAGATAATCTCATAACTATGCGCTTTTCTATCAATTGCTCAACAGTAATTTGTTCACCCACTGTAATACTTATGCTATCTTGAGAGAAGCCACTAGTGAAACCTATGGCCCCTGGGTCTATATTTTATCATATAAGTTTACAATCTACTTTAATTTTCATCTTTACTTTTCTACCTATACCATAAAAATACCAAAAATATTTATCTTATCATATTATCTATATTAGATCTCACTTTCGCAAGTGGCCGTGAAGGGATTGACAACCCCTTTATTGCGTTGGTTGCACGCTTTTTCTTTGTTTGTGTAGGTGCGTGGGACTTTTGAGGGGCCGCCTACTGGATTGATACCTTGGTTCTCAAAAACTGAGGGAAATACTTACGCTACTTTGCTGCATCACCCTTTCCTCTTCAAGGAAAATCAACGCAAGCTCAGGACGTAGCACGCATGAGGAAGCTGTTACATCACGGTTAGCGGGGGAAAGTGGGGCATTACAAGGAAAAACTCATTGGCACTCATTTGTCTCCCGGAGGAGATAGACTAGTTGTCCGAGGTGGACGTGCCATGAAAAGCCGAGTGGCGAGGCTAGCACGTGGACTAACTCCCCAGAGAGAAGCCACTCATCATCCCGAGGGAACACCATCACAAGCCATATCTGGTTCCAAGTTTGTGAAACTGATGCCTTGGAGCCTAGATGAAGGGCCAAGTGTATCCGTAGGGGAGCGTCGATTTCACCCGTTTGCAGCCCTGAAGATGACTCTAGGCAATGATTTGGGTGATCATCCGAGTGGATGATGCTACCCTTATAGATCTTCGCCGGACTGAGCAAGTATGCTAAGAATAATATTCCTAACGTGATCAACAGGTTGATCAAATGGGTATAACCCCTGAGGGTGGCATAGACCTCGGCTGAGTGAAGCGCCTGAGTCATGCTCGAAAGAGGTAAGCTTAGTATAGAGTGCGATATGAGGTTTGGTCATAGGACTAACTTAGTCGTTCCTGTATTGGGATGTAGTGGTGAAGATGTGTCTAGCCTATGGTTATGCGTTGGGGCGGACGAGTGGTGATGACATGTTCAACCAAGTGGCAACGCGCGGGGTGGCCAAGTGGTGGAGATGTGTCTCATCGGGGTGCGACGCGCGGGCGGCCGAGTAGTGGAGATGTGTGCTTGTGGCAACGCACGGGGCGGCCGAGTGGTGAGGACGTGTCTCACCATGTGGAAAAGTGTGGGCGGACAAGTGGTGAGGACGTGACCAACCAAGTGGCGACACACAGAGTGACCAAGTGGCGGCGTGCAGGGTGACCGAGTAGTGAGGACGCTCTCACCATGTGGCGACATGCGGGGCGGCCAAGTGGTGGGAATTATTGGGAATCATTGCATGGAAAACAAAAAATTTCTACGCACACGCAATGATCTATCCATGGAGATGCATAGCAACGAGGGGGAGAGTGTGTCTATGTACCCTCGTAGACCGTAAGCGGAAGCGTTTGATAACACAGTTGATGTAGTCAAACTTGTTCTAGCTCCGACCAATCAAGTACCGAGCATACGACACCTCCGAGTTCTTCACACGTTCAGCTCGGTGACATCCCTCGCCTTCTTGATCCAGCAAGACATCGAGGTAGTAGATGAGTTCCGTCAGCACGACGGCATGGTGACGATGATGGTGAATTGATCCTCGCAGGGCTTCACCTAAGCACTATGAAAATATGACCGAGGGTCTAAACGGTGGAGGGTGCGCCGCCAACGGCTAGGATATTGTCTGGGGTGTGCTAGGGGTGCCCCCTCGCATATATATCGGTGGGAGGGAGAGCGGAGGCAGCCAGGGTGCGCCCCAACTAGGATCCGAATCCTACTTGGGGTTTCCCCAAGTCGTTCCCCCCTTTCCATAAAACACTGGAGAGAAAAGGGAAGGGGGGCTGAACCCCCTATTTTCCTTCTCCCAATTGGTGTCCTACCGAAGTTGGGGGCGCGCCACCCCTTTTGGGCTGGTGTGCTCCCCACTCATGGCCCATATGGCCCATATATTCCCCCGGGGTGTCCGGTAACCCTTGTGGTACTCCGATAAATACCTGATACCTTCTGGAACACTTCTGATGTCTGAATACCATCGTCCTATATATAAATCTTTACCTCTCGACCATTTCAAGATCCTCGTCATGTCCGTGGTCTCATCCGGGACACCAAACAACATTCAGTCACAAAATCACATAACTCATATAATACTACGTAGTCAACAAACGTTAAGCATGCGGACCGTACGGGCACGAGAACTATATAGACATGACCGAGACACCTCTCCAGTCAATAACCAATACGGGAACATAGATGCCCATACTGGCTCCTACATATTCTACAAAGATCTTTATCGGTCAAACCATTATGACAACGTACAGAATTCCCTTTGTCCATCGGTATGTTACTTGCCCGAGATTCGATCATCGGTATCTTCATACCTAGTTCAATCTCGTTACCAGCAAGTCTCTTTACTCAAGCCATAATACATCACCTCGTGACTAATCCCTTAGTCGTTTTATTGCAAGCTTATGATGTGTATTACCGAGAGGGCCCAGAGATACTTCTCTGATACTCGGAATGACAAATCCTGATCTCGATCTATGCCAACTCAACAAACACATTCGAAGATACATGTAGAGCATCTTTATGATCACCCAGTTAAGTTGTGGCGTTTGATAGCACACAAGGTATTCCTCCAGTATCCGGGAGTTGCATAATCTCATAGTCGAAGGAATATGTATTTGACATGAGGAAAGCAATATCAATAAACTGAACAATCAATATGCTAAGCTAACAGATGGGTCTTGTCCATCACATCATTCTCGATGTGACCCCGTTATCAAATGACAACTCATGTCCATGGTTAGGAAACCTTAACCATCATTGATTAACGAGCTAGTCTAGTAGACGCTTACTAGGGACACGATATTTGTTTATGTATTCACACATGTATTTAAGTTTCTGATCAATGCAATTCTAGCATGAATAATAAACCTTTATCATGAATAAGGAAATATAAAATAACAACTTTATTATTGCCTCTAGGGCATATTTCCTTTGGTCTCCCACTTGCACTAGAGTCAATAATCTAGTTCACATCACCATGTGATTTAACACCAGTAGATCACGTCACCATGTGACCAACACCCAAAGGGTTTACTAGAGACAATAATCTAGTTCACATTGCCATGTGATTAATACCCAAAGTGTATTAATGTGTGATCATGTTTTTCTTGCGAGAGAGGTTTAGTCAATGGGTCTACCATATTAAGATCTGTATGTATTTTAGAAATTTCTATGTCTACAATGCCCTGCATGGAGCTACTCTAGCTAATTGCTCCCACTTTAAATATGTATCTAGATTAAGACATAGAGTCAACTGAATCGGTTCCAAAGCTTGCATCGGCATAACCCTTTATGACAAACTCTTTATCACCTCCATAACCGAGAAACATTTCCTTAGTCCTCTAAGGATAATTTTGACCGTTGTCCTGTGATCTACTCCTAGATCACTATTGTACCCCCTTGCCAAACTCATAGCAAGGCATACAACAGGTCTGGTACACAGCATGGCATACTTTATAGAACCTATCCCTGAGGCATAGGGAATGGCTTTCATTCTCTTTCTATCTTATACAGTGGTCGGGCTTTGAGTCTTACTCAACTTCACATTTTACAATACAGGCTAGAACTCCTTCTTTGACTAATCCATTTTGAACTCCTTCAAAATCTTGTCAAGGTGTGTGCTTTGTGAAAGTCCTATTAAGCGTCATGATCTATATCTATAGATCTTGATGCCCAATACATAAGTAGCTCTACCGAGGTATTTTATTGAACAATTCTTATTCAAGTATCCTTTTATGCTATCCAAAAATTATATATCATTTCCAATCAATAATATGTCATCCACATATAATATCAGAAATGCTATAGAGCTCCCACTCACTATCTCGTAAATACAGGCTTCACCGAAAGTTTGTATAAAACCATATGCTTTGATCACCTCATCAAAGCGTTTATTTCAACTCTGAGATGCTTGCACCGGTCCATAGATGGATCGCTGGAGCTTGCATAGTTTGTTAGCACCTTTAGGATAGACAAAACCTTCTGGTTGCATATACAACTCTACTTTAAGAAATCCATTAAGGAATGCAATTTTGACGTCCATTTGCCAGATTTCATGATCATAAAATGTGGCAATTGCTAACATGATTCGAACGGACTTCAGCATCGCTACGGGTGAGAAAGTCTCATTGTAGTCAACGCCTTGAACTTGTCGAAAACCTTTTGTGACAAGTCGAGCTTTGTAGATAGTAACATTACCATCAACGACAGTCTTCTTCTTGAAGATCCAATTATTCTCTATGGCTTGCCCATGAGGTGTGGTTCGCAAGTACCAAATGATTCATAATCAAGTGATTCGGAAAGTCCATCCGCATGGAGTTTCTTCATGTGCTTTACAGCAATATGACCTAAACGACAGTGCCACATATATGTTGCACTATCATTATCAACTTTGCATCTTTTGGCATAAATATTATGAATATTTGTATCACTATGATCGAGATTCAATAAACCATTTACATTGGGCATATGTCAAAAGAAGGTTTTATTCATGTAAACAAAACAATAATTATTCTCTAACTTAAATGAATAACTGTATCGCAATAAACATGAACTAATCATATTCATGCTCAACACAAACACCAAATAACATTTATTTAGGTTCAACACTAATCCCGAAGGTAGAGGGAGTGTGCGATGGTGATCTCATCAACCTTGGAATCACTTCCAACACACATCGTCACCTCGACCTTAACTAGTCTCTGTTCATTTTGCAACTCCTGTTTCGAGTTACTAATCTTAGCAACTGAACTGATATTAAATACCCAGGGGCTACTATGAACACTAGTAAAGTACACATCAATAATATGTATATCAGATATACCTTTGTTCACTTTCCCATCTTTCTTATCCGCCAAGTATTTGGGGAACTTCTGCTTCCAGTGACCATTTCCTTTGCAGTAGAAGCACTCAGTTTCAGGTTTGGGTCCAGATTTGGGCTTCTTCCCGGGAGTGGCAACTTTCTTGCCATTCTTATTGAAGTGCCCTTTCATTCCATTGCCATTTTTATTGACACTAGTGGTCTTGTTAACCATCAACACTTGATGCTCTTTCTTGATTTCTACCTTCGCCGTCTTCAGCATCGCGAAGAGCTCGGGAATCATTTTTGTTATCCCTTGCACATTATAGTTTATCACGAAGTTCTAGTAGCTTGGTGATAGTGACTAGAGATGTCAATGAATATCTTATCTAGAAGATTAACTCCCACTTGATTCAAGCAATTGTAGTACCCAGACATTCTGAGCACATGCTCACTAGTTGAGCTATTCTCCTCCATCTTGTAGGCAAAGTACTTGTCAAAGGTCTCATACCTCTCGACACGGGCATGAATCTGAAATACCAATTTCAGCTCTTGGAACATATCATATGCTCTGGTGGCATTTCAAAACATTTTTGAAGTCCCGGTTCTAAGCCATAAAGCATGGTGCACTAAACTATCAAGTAGTCATCATTACGAGCTTGCCAAACGTTCATAACATCTGCATCTGCTCCTGCAATAGGTCTGTTACATAGAGGTGCATCAAGGACATAATTCCTCTATGCTGCAATGAGGACAACCCTCAGATCATGAACCAAGTCCGCATCATTGCTACTATCATCTTTCAACTTATTTTTCTCTAGGAACATATCAAAAATAAATTGGGAGCTACATCACGAGCTATTGATCTACGACATTATTTGCAAATATTATCAGGACTAAGTTCATGATAAATTAAGTTCAATTAATCAAATTACATAAGAACTCCCACTTAAATAGACATCCCTCAAGTCATCTAAGTGATATGTGATCCAAATCAACTAACCCATGTCTGATCATCACGTGAGATGGGGTAGTCATCAACGGTGAACATCTCTATGTTGATCATATCTACTATATGATTCACGTTTGACCTTTCGGTCTCCAGTGTTCCGAGGCCATGTTTGTACATGCTAGGCTCGTCAAGTTTAAATCGAGTATTCCGCATGTGCAAAACTGTCTTGCACCCGCTATATGTGAGCGTAGAGTCTATCACACCCGATCATCATGTGGTGTCTCAACACGACGAACTGTAGCAACCGTGCATACTTAGGGAGAACACTGTTTCCTTGAAATTTAGTTAAGGGATCATCTTATAATGCTACTGCCGTACTAAGCAAAATAAGATGCATAATAGATAAACATCACGTGCAATCAAAATATGTGACATGATATGGCCATCATCATCTTGTGTTTTTGATCTCCATCTCCAAACCATCGTCATGATCTCCATCATCACCAGCTCGACACCTTGATCTCCAGCATTGCGTCGTGGTCATCTCGCCAACTATTTCTTGTACAACTATCGCTAACGCATAGTGATAAAGTAAATCAATTACATGGCGTTTGCATTTCATACAATAAAGATACAACCATAAGGCTCCTGCTAGTTGCCGATAACTTTTAAAAAACATGATCATCTCATAGAATAACGTATATCACATCATGTCTTGACCATATCACATCACAACTTGCCATGCAAAAACAAGTTAGACGTCCTCTACTTTGTTGTTGCAAGTTTTACGTGGCTGCTACGGGCTTCTAGCAAGAAACGTTCTTACCTACGCATCAAACCACAATGGTGTTTCATCAAGTTAGCTATTCTAACCTTCTTCAAGGACCGGCCATAGTCAATTTCAATTCAACTAAAGTAGGAGAAACAGACACTCGCCATCCACCTTTATGCAAAACTAGTTACTTGTCTGTCGGTGGAATCGATCTCATGTACGTGTACATGTAAGGTTGGTCCGGCCGCTTCATCTTACAATACCGCCGAATCAAAATAAGACGTTGGTGGTAAGCACTATGACTATCACCGCCCACAACTCTTTGTGGTCTACTCGTGCATATCATCTACGCATGGACCTGGCTCATGATACCACCGTTGGGAATCATTGCATGGAAAACAAAAAAATGTCTACGCACACACAATGATCTATCCATGGAGATGCATATCAAAGAGGGGGAGAGCGTGTCTACGCCGTATGTTGAAGTGTTTAACAAAGCGGTTTATGTAGTCGAACTTCTTCTAGCTCCAACCTATCAAGTACCGAACGTACAACACCTCCGAGTTCTGCACATGTTCAGCTCGGTGACGTCCCTCACCTTCTTGATTCAACAAGACGTCGAGGTAGTAGATGAGTTCTGTCAGCATGATGGTGTGGTGTCGGTGATGGTGAAGTGATCCTCGCAGGGCTTCGCCTAAGCACTATGAAAATATGACCAAGGGTGTAAACGGTGGAGGGGGGCGCCGCACACGGCTAGGCAATTGCTTGGGGTGTGCTAGGGGCGCCCCCACATATATATAGGTGGGAGGGAGAGGGCAGGTAGCTAGGGTGTATGCCAAGTAGGATCCAAATCCTACTTGGGGTTTCCCCAAGTGGCGTCCCCCTTTCCATAAAACACCGGAGAGAAAAGGGAAGGGGGAGGAGAGAAGGAAGGGGGGGGGGGGCGAACCCCCTCTTTTCCTTCTCCCAACCGGCCTCCTTCCATAGGGGGAGCATGCTTCCCCTTGTGGGTTGGTGTGCTCCCCAGTCATGGCCCATATGGCCCATATATATTCCCCGGGGGTGTCTGGCAACCCCTGTGGTACTCCGATAAATACCCGATACCTTCTGATATGCTTCCGATGTCCGAATACCATCCTCCTATATATCTATCTTTACCTCTTGACCATTTCGAGACTCCTCGTCATGTCCATGATCCCATCCGGGACTCCGAACAACATTCGGTCATCAAATCACATAACTCATATAATACTATATCGTCAACGAACGTTAAGCATGCGGACCCTATGGGTTTGAGAACTATGTAGACATGACCAAGACACCTCTCCGTTCAATAACCAATAGCGGAACCTGGATGCCCATATTGGCTCCTACATATTCTACGAAGATCTTATTGGTCGAACCATTTTGACAACATACGTAATTCCCTTTGTCCATCGGTATGTTACTTGCCCGATATTCGATCGTCGGTATCTTCATACCTAGTTCAATCTCGTTACCGGCAAGTCTCTTTACTCGTTCCATAATACATCACCTCATGACTATGTAACGACCCGAACCTGATAAGATTCGTTGTCTCTATGCTTACCGTGCTAGTCCCTAGATCAATTTGGTAGCACACATAGTACATTGGAATATCAAAGTAACAAGTGCATCATTTACTAATAATGTATGATCCAGAATTCAATAAGTATTACAAACTGAATAGTACATAGCTATATTTATCTAATAACAGCGGGAATGTAGCATAATAAACAATGAGTCCAAATAATGCCCACCGGCGAAGATGTTGAGTGAAGATGTTTAGTGATGACCATATCTCACTGATCATCTGAATATCCTGCAACATGATAAGTTGCAGCCACGAGGGTCAATAAATTGAATGTATTGGCAAATCAGACAATAATGATATAGCAAACCTACATCAACATGCAAGGTATGACAAAAAGAACACTCAAGTTGGTTTGGCATAAAGCTAACTTCACCTACCACCATTAACAAGTCAAAGTTTACACAAGCACAGTTGTCACACGACGAACTAGAGCACATCCAAATTACCCACACGGGAAACCCTCGGAATCAGAAGATGAATTTTGAAAAAGATCTTCAAGAAGTCTCAATTGCACTTAGTCGTGGCGCATTCTCTAGGGACAATGGAGCGCTCAACCATCAACGCATTTGCCTGATTTAAGCCCTGAAAACCTGAAGTGCGCTCAGCCAAGCATTTTCTAGGGACAATAGAGCACTCAACCATTGGCCCATTCACCTGAGAAAAAGTCCCGAACCTATAGCTATAAACACTCACCACTTTCATGAAACACTCGCACAAACCCACATCTACCATCACACAATACAATCAATACCAAAACATGACAACACGAGGGACACAGACCAAACCAAACATATATCATAGGACAAAACCACACATGCATAGAAGAATATAGGATGAGCAAAACAAAAAGTGCAAACTTGCCTTGAGCGATGTTGAAGTACTTAATGATTAATTTTGATCTGCTTCATACCCCGGACAATCTATACGATTAACGAAGGCACAGATAAATAATCGTACTCACATAATCCCACAATAAAGTCAACAGCAAGGAATTTAAATAAAACTTAATTAACGAAACATATCAGTAGTTATAAAATATCTACATGCTAGTAGGATCACAATGCAAAAAATCGACTAATTTGGATAAGCGGTTTGAAATATATGGCCTCTAAAAGTTTGAATTCAAATTTGAGAAAATTCAAATTTAAACAGTTCAAAAATGTAAAGTTTTTGTTCTACTAGACTCTCCTGGTCAATATGAGTTCATAGGAAAAAGAATCAATGAATTTCGATATACAGATCTCAAGATATAGCTAATTGAAAATTTGGTTCAAATTCTGTCCAAAAACACTGCCATGGCAGCGTTTCTGAGCTGCTGCCGTGGCTGCTGTGTGTGTTGCAACATGGTGCACTATCACTGGCTAGAAACCGTTTGCTGCCGGGCTTAAACGATGGACGGCCACAACTTAAAAGATAAAGGTTAAAAAAAAACAGGCGATCTAATCTCAGCAGTCGGATGGAGATCGGACGACTGAGGACTGCTCACCGAAGACAAGGGCAAGGTGGCCGCCGGAATTGGACAAGACAGACACGGGCAGCATGGGATTAGTGTTGGGGTTGTCTCTGGTGATCTCCTCAAGTCTATAAGGTCACAAGGAGAAGCTGCGGAGATAGGCGCTCTCGAACATGTCGTCGGGGTCTTCGGGAAGATCTGCTAGCGATGACACGGTCCAGGAAGAGTTCGCGGCGATGATGTGCTTCTGGTCACGGTCGATGTGGTCGCTACGCTGCTCCCCTGCGCGAAGTAGGAGGTGAGGGAGAGGAAGGAGATCTAGGCAAAAATAACAGGAGCAAGAAGAGGTGCTGGGACCCACTGTAGGTGAAGTTAGCTTTATGCCAAACCAACTTGAGTGTTCTATTTGTCATACCTTGCATGTAGATATAGGTTTGCTATATCATTATTGTGTGATTTGCCAATACATTCAATGTATTGACCCTCGTGGCTGCAACTTATCATGTTGCATGATATTCACAAGATCGGTGTGATAGAGTAGGGTTGCGAGTCTTCACTCAACATCTTTGCGAGTGGGCATTGTTTGGACTCATCGTTTATTATGCTGCATTTTCGCTGTTATTGGATAAATAGAGCTATGTACTATCCAATTTGTAACACCTTTTGAATTCTGAATCATACATTATTAGTAAATGATGCACTTGCTACTTTGATATTCCTATGTACTGTGTGTGCTAGCGAATTGATCTAGGGACTAGCACGGTAAGCACAGAGACATCAAATCTTATCAGGTTCGATCGTTACCGACTAACTCCTTAGTCGTTTGCTTTCAGGTTTATGTTGTGTATTATCGAGAGGGCCCAGAGATAGCTCTCCCATACTCGGAGTGACAAATCCTAATCTCGATCTATGCCAACTCAACAAACACCTCCGGAGATACCTGTAGAGCATCTTTATGATCACCCAGTTACATTGTGACGTTTGATAGCACACAAGGTATTCCTCCGGTATCTGGAGATGCATAATCACATAGTCGAAGGAATATGTATTTGACATTAAGAAAGCAATACCAATAAACTGAACAATCAATATGCTAAGCTAACGGATGGGTCTTGTCCATCACATCATTCTCCTAATGATATGATCCCGTTATCTAATGACATCTCATGTCTATGGTTACGAAACCTTAATCATCTTTGATCAACGAGCTAGTCTAGTAGAGGCTTACTAGGGACACAGTATTTGTTTATGTATTCACACATGTATTTATGTTTCCGATCAATACAATTCTAGCGTGAATAATAAACATTTATCATGAATAAGAAATACAAAATAACAACTTTATTATTGCCTCTAGGGCATATTTCCTTCAGGGATCTATCTCACTGGGCGGCAACGTGCGGGACAGCCGAGTGGTGGAGATGTATCTCAGCGAGTGGCGACACACGGGGCGGCCGAGTGGTGAGGACGTGTATCACCATGTGGCGACGTGCGTGCGGCCAAGTGGTGAGGACATGACCAATCGAGTGGTGATGCGTGGGGTGACCGAGTGGCGATGTGCGGGGCGGCCAAGTGGTGGGAACATGACCAACCGAGTGGCGACATGCATGGCGATCAAGCTGCGGTGTGCGTGGCGTAGTGGTGTGGACGTGTCTCACCATGTGGGAACGTGTGGGGCAGCCATGGTGAAGACGTGACCAACCGAGTGGCAATGCACGCGGCGGCAAAAATGGTCATTGGATGAGTCAGTCAGATGCTTTCGAAGCTAATGTAGTGACGAGGTCGATGTAGCGTGGTTGCAATGCGATAAGACCGGTGCGGCGACTGAGTCTGAGTAGGAACAAAGATGGCGTGCAGAGCATCTGAGTGATCATGTAAATTGTTGAAGTGGCGGATCTGACTGCACTCATTGATTCAGAATAGGCTGCAGCCCCCGAGTGCGACATAGCCGCCGAGCGCACTACAGGCTCCGACGGCGGACCTATCGTTATACGAGAAATATAGTTTTGAATGAATAAATTGTAATTCATCGAGTCAGCCTTGGGTAAAGGTGAGGAGCAGCTCCTTGGTGATGCTCCAAGGAGGCAAACACGCAAAGGAGTGAAGTATGCAGTTTGATTGTAAAAGGGACTTATCTGTCTCATGCCCAACAAGACGACGAGGTCTATGTCATTGACACGATGAAGAGGAGTCCACAGAGGGGTCAGCTAGATGTGTTCAAAGTCAACATAGCGACAAGGTCGGTGTTGCAACACACTAGGATCAATACAGTGAACGAGTCTGAATAGAGATGAAGTTGGCATGCAGGGCCATCGAATGATTGCGTAACTTGTGTATGAAAAATAGCACAAGCCAACATAATAATTTCTCGAGGTAATTTGATGTTTGCTAAAATAATTTGTGTCAGTAACACCCACAGATACCCGCTAGGAGTGCAAGGGGCTTGCTGATTCAGAACCAGTAAGAGTCTAAAAGAGCAAAGGATCCGGTCGAACTTGATGAAGTGAAGGATCCAACTGGACGTGTTGGAGCACTGGACTCAAATGAAATGGAAGTGTAGCATTCCGACTGAGTTGCAGCCCCTGAAGACCGATGCAAACTCGAAATGAAGAACACATGATGTTCGTGAGTGGCGTATGCATTAAAATGAAAGTTGGACTCAGGAGTAAAATAACCTATACTAGGCAAGTACAAGAAAATAAAAACCGATGGTAGAAGTACACTCAGTGGCCTGGTCTCCGGGTGAACATGGTGTGTGAATTACGGGACACTCGAGAACACAGAAACAACTGTTTGACAGAATGCATAGTAGGAAGAATTACTTAGCTGTCTAACGATGCATGAGCGGCCGAGTGGGCGTGTTGAATAAGACATGCCCAAATGAGTGGTGGCACACGGGATGGCCGAGTGATGTAGATGTGTCTCACTGAGCGGCGGCATGGAGAGCGGCCGAGTGGTGAAGATTTCTCTCACTGAGTGACAACGCGCTGGGTGGACGAGTGGTGAAGACGTGTCTCACTGCTTGGCGACACGCGGGGCGGTCGAGTGGTGAAGATGTGTCTGACTGAGTGGCGATGCGTGGGGTGGCCGAGATGTGAAGATGTTGCCGAGTGGTGATGCGCGGGGCGGTCGAGTGGTGGAGATGTGTCTCACCGAGTGGCGACACGTGTTGCCGAGTGGTGGAGACGTGTCTCACCTAATGGCGATGCGCCGGGCGACAGTGTGGTGGAGATGTGTCCCACCGAGTGGCAACACGCGACGCGTCCGAGAAACGAAGACGCGTGGCGACGCGCGCGACGACCAAGTGAAGTACATGCATCATACGGCGTGGCGACGCACGTTGCGACCAAGAGACGAAAACGGGTATAACGAAGTGCCGACACATTGGGCAACCGTTTAATGTAGACGCGTCCAGCTGAGTGACGGTGCGCGAGGCAGCCAAGTGACGAATGTCTGGACGTTTTTGTTGTCCCGAGTGATGGGTAACCGAATGTCCTTATCTTTACTCCCGAGCGGCTGTGGATGACGTTTCCTTTGGTTTCATGTCTGTCGAGTGCCGATGAGGGAGAGCGGAGCTACTCGGTGTCGTGGGAGCAAGTATGGCAATAAGAATAGGGGGTACATATGAGGAGGCAAGGTCCTAGCTACGGTGAGGTTGTACACGCAATTTTACCAGTTCAAGCCCTTCTCAGAGGAAGTAAAAGCCCTACGTCTCGGTGCCCTGAGGCTGTGTCGACTGGATATGCATGAATGTTACAAGGGGTGCGAACCCCTATGCCAGAGGAGGAGGGTGGCTTATATAGAGTGCGCCAGGACCCTCTCTCACCTCTGTTACACAGGGTTCAATGTGAGTTAAGGGGGGGGGGGTTACTGGTAAAGACTACCATAAATGACCATTAAGACTACAGAGTGAACGCCTGACCGTTGCCATCCTGAGACTTTAGATCTTCTATACACCGAGTGGTTCTTCATACGGTCGAGTGAATATGATGCAGTCGAGTGGAATTGGGGTATCCGAGTGGAGCCTTATGTCGAGTGGATTACACTTGAGGATGATTCCAGTCAGTATTCTCTATTGGTCCTTGAGTGCCTTTGGCTGTAGGTCAGTGTCCTTGGGTGGGGTGTCTAGGTCAGGCCTAGGACCCTACCCTAGGTACATGTCCTCATCATTAGCCCCCGAATGGATTGAGGTCTGAGTGGAGAAAAGGTTGAAGTTGACTCCAACTTAGTTGAATGCTCCGGGGGCATCTCGCTGAAGTCGGAAAATACACGGGAACTTTCAATCTTGCTTCAGTTGGCTCGATCGATTCTGATAGCTTGAAGTTGTCGAGTGAATAAATGCAGTAATCCTTCGAGTGGATTGGGATGCAAAAACTTAGATGCTATTGGCTGCTCCGCGGTTCCCGGATTACACGGGATTCGAAATTTCAAAGAAGCGCGACGGACGGGGGGTGGTGCGATAAGCGGAAAGAATCGGACCGGGACACCTCAATTTCCACGCCGCCTTTTTTGCCATGTATCGCTCCTGCAGTAGTGATGGGATATGATTTGATTGCTGGGGGCCACTGGTCAGCCACTCGAACCCAGCTTCATATAAGGCGTCGAAACCGATGTGCGGCACAGTGCCCTCAATTGATCTCCCACCTCTCTTCTTCTCCGCCTCCTTTCTCCCTGCTCCCCAGACCTCTCCTCGGCCCTCTCAATCTCCACTCAATGGTCAAGGAGAAGACTGCGGCTCTCTAGCGCACGAAGAAGGCGTCGGCGACGGCAAAGGGGAAGAAGACGGCGTGCGGCTCGTCGTCACGTTCCGCTCTGCCGCCTGGCTGGATCCAGGGGGATTGGACCCACTCGACGGTCTCGTAGGAGGACTTGGAGAATCTTGCTCACGACGGCCTGATTAAACCTGGGTCCTGGAGATTGCCTGGGGAGGAGTTTGAGCCTCAGCCGCGCGATCGTGAGTGTGTCCTCCTCACCACCCACGTCGAGCGTGGTCTTTCTTTGCCTCTGCACCCGTTCTTTAAAGAGTTTTTGAACTTCTTCGGGGCTCAGATTCATCATTTCCCTCCGAATACTATCTTGTATCTTGCCGCTTTCATCTCCACGTGCGAAAACTTCTTGGGCTGCCACCCGCACTGGGGTCTCTTCAAGCATATATTCACATGTCGATCTCAGACAGTGAAGAAAGCTAACCCAGTCGAACAGAAAACGCACATGATTCAAATGTGCGGGGGGCTAGGAATCCAAACTAGGGGCAGGAGTTGTTTCCCCCTATGACTTTTCTTGAGTGAGTTAGTGGGTGGCGGTCGACCTGGTTTTACTGCAAGGATGTTCCGACTCCTCATCAGCCGACTGGCCTCCCTCCTTTTCCTCTAGAGAGACTCCTGTCCCCTCGTTTACTAGTGGTAGCTCTGGAGGAGGAGGAGGAAGTGCAGATGTTGGTTCCGGCCGTTGTTGAACTGGTGAAGGGAGGAGTGACTGGGATGGATCTATTGGAGGTGTATCTCAGTCGATGGATCCAGCCCCTCCAAGCTCGTGACCACCCCATGTGGATGTACTCAGGCTCTCACGACACCGCTCGTATCCACCCCGAGGAGGTTGACAAGGAGATGGTGGCCAGTGGCTTCGGAGTGTTACTGGTAACAAGGACAACCCAAGGGGGGCCAGGAGGATTCTGCCATTCGATGCCACCCGTGCTCTTGGAGAGGTCAGACTCACCTATCCGAGTGTTTTCTCTTTTATCTTTGTCGAGTGGTTGTTCTTGAATCCGACTCACATACATGATTTGTATCTTGTAGGTTTTCCCCAAGCTGCACTCGATTCCCAACGGAGAGGAGTTTCAAGAGGTAATCGACAGCGATAGTGAAGACACTAACAATGAATATGCCAAAGATAGTGAAAATGAGAGCAAGGACTCGAGCAGCAGCGGCGAGGAAGTCGATTCACCGCCTCGTTCTGAGCGTTGATCCAAGCAGCAGCAAGACCCCTCAGGGGGACAGGGCATGGGCGCCTTGCCGAGCGCCAAAGTTCCCAAGTGTACACGCAGTTTAACTCCTGAGCCGACTGAAAGGGCTCCAAAGCAGGCCAAATGACTCTTGCTCAACACATGTTCTTGAAGCTTGCAGGTATTTCCCTTCGGTCGACTGATATACTTTCATGCCATGTTGCTGTCAATTCACTAACTTTCCATGCTTGCAGAATTCTGTCATAACTTTGAGGAGGAAACCGGGCGAATCGAGAACAGACTGGACCCCATCAACTCCCTTGTCAAAGACGAAACTGCCATGAACATGCTGCGACTGGAGGCTCGACTTGCAAACATCTTGGACTACATCGCTGGCCTGAAAACCGCGATGTCTCGCGTTGACAAGGAGCTCTGGCCATAGGTTGTGCAACAGAATGACCTCGAGTTGCTGATGACTCAAGTCAACAACATCCCTGACCGAGTGGAGGCATGGAAGAAGTCAGCTGCGTGCTGTGGTGCTAATGTCGCTTTGTCCCTCTTCCGCATTCATTGTAGGGACATCAAGGAAGAGAAGCTGAAGGATCTGCAAGTAGCTAACACCAAGAAGCTTCAATTCCAATCCTTCATGGTGACCTTCATCGATGTAGCCACTCACATCGCAGATGGCATCGACTTGGATTCATTTGTCGAGCCAGCCAGCCCGCCTCCTAACGAGTGAGAAACTTGATGACTTAATTTTCCTCGGAATGCCGAGTGGATTTTGTAACCGTTAAACTCCTTTGATCCTGATGCTCGAGTACTTTCTTTCGTGCCATTGAACCTTGCTGGAACTATCCGAACTTGGTTGCTTTGTTCGAATGCAGTTGCTTCGCTTTCACTGATCTTTGGATTTTCTTGGTTTGAATGAATCTAACATTGTACTTGTGGCGCAGCTCAGTGTGCATTCTAACGTTGTACTTGTGGTGCAGCTCAGAGCGTGCGTCCAAATATTGTACTTGTGGCACAACTCAGAGTGTGCCTCGAAGAGCTCTTAACTTAGGAGAGTACGGGATCGCAGCTAAGCCCCAAAGTGAGAGGATCGTTCTTCACTTGGAGTGTTTTTGAAACTTAGGCGAGTACGGGATTGCAGCTAAGTGCCCGAGTTAGAGGATCGCGCTTCACTCGGATTATTTTTGAAACTTAGGCGAGCACAGGATCACAGCAAAGCCCCTGAATGAGAGGATCGCTCTTCACTCGGAGTGTTTTTTTAACTTCGGTGAGTACAGGGTCGCAGCTAAGTTCCCGAGTGAGAGGATCGCTCTTCAATCGGAGTGTTTTTTAAACTTAGGCGCTTACAGGATCGTAGCTAAGTCTTCGAGTGAGAGGATCGCTCTTCACTCGGAGTGTGTTTGAAACTCAGCCGAGTACGGCATCGCAGCTAAGCCCCTGAGGGAGAGGATTGCTCTCACTCGGAGTGTCTTTGAAACTTAGGCGAGTACGGGATCGCATCTAAGTCCCCGAGTGAGAGGATCGCTCTTCACTCAGAGCGTTTTTGAAACTTAGGCAAGTACGGGATCACAACTAAGCCTCCGAGTGAGAGGATCGCTCTTCACTCGGAGTGTCTTTGAAACTTAGGCGATTAAGGGATCGCTGCAAAGCCCCCGAGTGAGAGGATCGCTCTTCACTCAGAGTGTTTTTGAAACTTAGGCGAGTGAGGGATCATAGCTAATCCCCCAAGTGAGAGGATCGCTCTTCACTCGGTGTGTTTTTAAAACTTAGGCGAGTGCGGGATCGCAGCTAAGCCCCCGAGTGAGAGGATCGCTCTTCACGCGGAGTGTTTTTGAAAGTTAGGCGAGTACGGGATCGCAGCTAAGCCCCCGAGTGAGAGGATCGCTCTTCACTCGGAGTGTTTTTAAAACTTAGGCCAGTGCGGGATCGCAGCTAAGGCCCGAGTGAGAGGATCGCTCTTCACTCGGAGTGTTTCTTAACTTAGGCGAGTAGGGGGTCGCAGCTAAGCCCCCGAGTGAGAGGATCGCGCTTCACTTGGAGTAATTTTAACTTAGGCGAATCAGGTTCACGGCTAAGCCACCCACTTGGGGATTTGAACACAAGTATATGCAAAAAACCATCAATTTGTGACTGCGGAAGTCATGTCTTTGATAAACAATATGAAAAGTAATTCTTATTACATCTCGTCTATCCGAGTGTCCTTAAGTATGAAAACGACGAAGCAGATCTGCATTCCAAGTGCACGGCTCGTCCTTCCTCTTGGCCATGTTGTAAAGGTGATACTCATTGTTGTGAAGTACCTTGGTGACGATGAAGCGGCCTTCCCAGGCAGGGGCTAGCTTGTGAGGGCGTTGTTGATCCACTCGGAGCACGAATCTCCCTCCTAGAATGCTTGACCTCTGACATTTCGCGCATGGAATCAACAAAGATCTTGTTGATAAATGGTCGATCGGATCAAAGCCATCTCTATTTACTCTTCCAGAAGGTCAACAACGTCTTAAGATGCTTGTTTGGATTCGGCTTCTTAAAAGAGTTCCACTTGGGGCGCACTGAAGAGCAAGTCACTCAGAAGCACTGCTTCAGCTCCATACACCATAAAGAAGGGAGTCCGACCAGTCGACCGATTGGGGTCGTCCTTAGTCCCCACAAAACAGAGGGCAGCTTCGTCACCCAAGCGCCTGCTGCATGCTTGAGGTCGCGCATCAATCAGGGTTTCAGCCCTTGTAAGATCATACCATTGGCCCTTTCTGCTTGTCCATTTGACTACGGATGCCCTACAGATGCATAGTCGACCCGAGTGCCTTGGGAATCACAGAAAGATCTGAATTCATCGGAATCAAAGTTCGACCCATTATCTGTGATGATGCTACGTGGAACTCCATATCTGAATATAATCTCTCTGATGAAAGTGATGGTCGTGCTTGAATCGAGGTTCTTGATGGGTTTAGCCTCAATTCACTTACTGAACTTGTCGACTGGCATGAGCAGATGGGTGAAGCCGCTTCTGCCAGCCCTCAAGGGCCCAACCATGTCGAGTCCCCAAACAACAAATGGCTAGACATGTGGAATAGTCTTCAAAGCCGATGCAGGTTTGTGAGACATGTTCGAGTAAAACTGGCAACCTTCGCACTTCTCGACTATCTCCTTAGCCATTTCTTTTGCTTGCGGTCAATAGAATCCCGCTTGGTATGCTTTGGCCATGATGGTCCTAGAGGACGCATGGTGACCACAGGTCCCAGAGTGAATATCATTTAGGATCAATCGACCCTCTTCGGGAGTGATGCACCGCTGAGCTACGCTTTGGAAGTTTCTATACCTAGAAAACTTAATGATGAGTGGGAACCTACTATAAAGATTAAAACTAAAGATCATGAGTGTTATGCTTTGTGCGATTTGGGTGCTAGTGTTTCCACGATTCCGAAAACTTTATGTGATATTCCAGGTTTCCATGATCTTCATGATTGCTCTTTAAATTTGCACCTTGCGGATTCCACCATTAAAAATCCAATGGGAAGGATCAATGATGTTCTCATTGTTGCAAATAGAAATTTGGTTCCCATAGATTTTATCGTTCTTGATATAGATTGCAATCTTTCTTGCCCTATTATTCTTGGTAGACCTTTCCTTAGAACGATTGGCGCGATTATTGATATGAAGGAAGGGAATATTAGATTCCAATTTCCATTAAGGAAAGGCATGGAGAACTTTCCAAGAAAGAAAATTAAATTACCTTATGAATCTATCATGCGAGCTACTTATGAACTGAGTGCCAAATATGGCACTACTTATATATATCCTCGCTTTTATGCCTAGCTAGGGGCGTTAAACGATAGCGCTAGTTGGGAGGCAACCCAATTTTATTTGTGTTTTTTGTTTTTCTTTCTGTTTTGTAATAAATTTTGCATCTACCTTCTGTTTAGATGTGTTTTTATGTTTTAATTAGTGTTTCTGCCAAGTAGAACCTATAGGATAACCTATGGTGATAGTTAATTTGATTCTGCTGAAAAACAGAAACTTTGCACACACGAATTTAGTTTTGTTAAATCACAGTAACGTGATTTTGCATTGATTCTTTTTGCTGTCGATCAACAGACAAATTTTCCAGGACTTCCTATTTTGGTAGGATGTTTAGAGTTTCAGAAGTATTCGTGGGTTGCAGATTGCTACAGACTGTTCTGTTTTTGACAGATTCTGTTTTTCGTGTGTTGTTTGCTTATTTTGATGCATCTATGGCTAGTATTAAGTGGTACAAACCATAGAGAACTTGAAATACAGTAGGTTTAACACCAATATAAATAAAGAATGAGTTCATTACAGTACCTTATGTGGTGGTTTTTCTTTCTTTCACTAACGGAGCTTATGAGATTTCCTGTTGAGTTTTGTGTTGTGAAGTTTTCAAGTTTTGGGTAAAGATTTGATAGACTATGGAATAAGGAGTGGAAAGAGCCTAAGATTGGGGATGCCCATGGCACCCCAAGATATTCAAGAATAGCCAAAAGCCTAAGCTTGGGGATGCCCCCGGAAGGCATCCCCTCTTTCGTCTTCGTTTATCGGTAACTTTACTTGGAGCTATATTTTTATTCGCCACATGATATGTGTTTTGCTTGGAGCGTCTTGTATGATATTAGTATTTGCTTTTAGTTTTCCACAATCATCCTTGCTGTACACACCTTCTGGGAGAAGCCCACTCGATTTGAATTTATTAGAATACTCTATGTGCTTCACTTATATCTTTTGAGCTAGATAGTTTTTGCTCTAGTGCTTCACTTATATCTTTTAGAGCACCGCGGTGGCTTAATTTTGTAGAAATTGCTAGTCTCTCATGCTTCACTTATATTATTTTGAGAGTCTCTTAGAACAGCATGGTATTTTCTATGGTTATAAAATTGGTCCTAAAATGGTAGGCATCCAAGTTGGGTATAATAAAAACTATCATAGGAAGTGAATTGGTTGCTATGATCAATTTGATACTTGATAATTGTTTTGAGATATGGAGGTAGTGATATTAAAGTCATGCTAGTTGGGTGATTATGAATTTAAAGAATGCTTGTGTTGAAGTTAGAAAGTCCCGTAGCATGCACGTATGGTTAAAGTTGTGTAACAAATTTGAAACATGAGGTGTCCTTGGATTGTGCATCCTTATGAGTGGCGGTAGGGGACGAGCGATGGTCTTTTCCTACCAATCTATCACTCTAGGAGCATGCACGTAGTGCTTGGTTTTTGATGACTTGTAGATTTTTGCAATAAGTATATGAGTTCTTTTGACTAATGTTGAGTCCATGGATTATACACACTTTTACCTTTCCATCATTGCTAGCCTCTTCGGTACCATGCATTGCCCTTTCTCACCTTTAGAGTTGGTGCAAACTTAGTCGATGCATCCAAACCCCATGATATGATACGCTCTATCACACATAAACCCCCTTATATCTTCCTCAAAACAGCCACCATACCTACCTATTATGTCATTTCCATAGCCGTTCCGAGATATATTGCCATGCAACTTTCCACCATTCCGTTTATCATCATGAAATGCATTACTATTGTCATATTGCCATTGCATGATCATGTAGTTTACATCATATTTGTGGCAAGGCCACTTTGCATAAATTTTCATACATGTCACTCTTGATTCATTGCCCATCCCGGTACACCGCCGGAGGCATTCATATAGAGGCATATCTTGTTCTAGTTTTGAGTTGTAATTCATGAGTTGTAAATCAATAAAAGTGTGATGATCATCATTATTAGAGCATTGTGCCAAGAAAAAAAAAAGAAAGGCCAAAGAAAAAAGAAGAAAAAAAAGAAAGGCCAAAAGAAAAAAAAGAAAGGCCCAAAAAAAGAAAAAAGAAAAAAAAGAAAATAAATAAATAAGTGGCAATGTTACTATCACTTTTCCACACTTGTGCTTCAAAGTAGCACCATGTTCTTCATAAAGCGAGTCTCATATGTTGTCACTTTCATATACTAGTGCGAATTTTTCATTATAGAACTTGGCTTGTATATTCCTACGATGGGCTTCCTCAAAATTCCCTAGGTCTTCGTGAGCAAACAAGTTGGATGTGCACCCACTAGTTTTCTTTTGTTGAGCTTTCATACATTTATAGGCCTAGTGCATCCGTTGCATGGCAATCCCTACTCCTCATGTTGACATCAATTGATAGGCATGTCCATAGCCCGTTGATTATCCTCGTCAATGTGAGACTTTCTCCTTTTTGTCTTCTCCACACAATCCCTATCATCATATTCTATTCCACCCATAGTGCTATATCCATGGCTCACGCACATGTATTGCGTGAAAGTTGAAAAAGTTTGAGATTATTTAAGTAGGAAACAATTGCTTGGCTTGTCATCGGGGGTGTATAATTTGGGAGCATTTTTGTGTGACGAAAATGAAGCATAGCCTAACTATATGATTTTGTAGGGATGAACTTTCTTTAGCCATGTTATTTTGAGAAGACATGATTGCTTTGATTATTATGCTTGAAGTATTACTATTTCTTATGTCAATATGAACTTTTATTTTGAATCATTTGGTTCTGAAGATTCATGCCCCAATAAAGAAAATTACATTGAGAATTATACTAGGTAGTATTCCACATCAAAAATTCCGTTTTTATGATTTACCTACTCGAGGACGAGCAGGAATTAAGCTTGGGGATGCTTGATAAGTCTCCAACGTATCTATAATTTTTGATTGTTCCATGATATTATATTACCCATTTTAGATGTTTATGGGCTTTACTTTACACATTTATATCATTTTTGGGACTAACCTACTAACCGGAGGCCCAACCCGTATTGCAGGTTTTTTTGCCTATTTCAGTATTTCGAAGAAAAGGAATATCAAACGGAGTCCAAACAGAATGAAACCTTCGGGAGCGTGATTTTTGGAACGAACGTGATCCAGAGGACTTGGAGTGCAAGTCAAGAAGCAGTCGAGGCGGCCACGAGGGTGGATGGCGCGCCCACCCCTACAGGGCGCGCCCCCTATCTCGTGGGCCCCTCGGGCGTCCACCGACCTACTTCTTCCTCCTATATATACCCACGTACCACGAAACAATCCAGGGAGCCAACGAAAACCTATTTCCACCACCGTAACCTTATGTATCGACGAGATCCCATCTTGGAGCCTTCGCCGGTGCTCCGCCGCAGGGGGAATCGACCATGGAGGGCTTCTACATCAACACCATAGCCCCTCTGATGAGTTGTGAGTAGTTTACCACAGACCTTCGGGTCCATAGTTATTAGCTAGATGGCTTCTTCTCTCTTTTTGGATCTCAATACCATGTTCTCCTCGATCTTCTTGGAGATCTATTCGATGAAACTCTTTTTGCGGTGTGTTTGTCGAGATCCGATGAATTGTGGGTTTATGATCAAGTTTATCTATGCGAAATATTTGAATCTCCTCTGAATTGTTTTATGTATGATTGAGTTATCTTTGCAAGTCTCTTCAAATTATCAGTTTTGTTTGGCCTACTAGATTGATCTTTCTTGCAATGGGAGAAGTGCTTAGCTTTGGGTTCAATCTTGCGGTGTCCTTTACCAGTGACAGTAGGGGCAGCAAGGCACGTATTGTATTGTTGCCATCGAGGATAAAAACATGGGGTTTATATCATATTGCATGAGTTTATCCCTGTACATCATGTCATCTTTCTTAATGCGTTACTCTGTTCTTTATGAACTTAATACTCTAGATGCATGCTGGATAGCGGTCGATGTGTCGAGTAATAGTAGTAGATGCAGGCAGGAGTCGGTCTACTTGTCGCGGACATGATGCCTATATACATGATCATGCCTAGATAATCTCATAATTATTCACTTTTCTATCAATTGCTCAACAGTAATTTGTTCACCCACCGTAATACTTATGCTATCTTGAGAGAAGCCACTAGTGAAACCTATGGCCCCCGGGTCTAACTCTTATCATATAAGCTTTCAATCTACTTTCATTTGCATCTTTAGTATTCCAATCTATATTATGAAACACTGAAAAGATATTTATCTTATCATACTATCTCTATCAGATCTCACTTTCGCAAGTGGCCGTGAAGGGATTGACAACCCCTTTATTGCGTTGGTTGCGAGTTCTTTGTTTGTTTGTGTAGGTGTGTGGGACTTTTGAGGAGCCTCCTACTGGATTGATACCTTGGTTCTCAAAAACTGAGGGAAATACTTACGCTACTATTGCTGCATCACCCTTTCCTATTGAAGGAAAACCAACGCAAGCTCAAGACATAGCAACCGTCAAGTCGGTGTCTGGGCCACCTGCGAGGATCGGGTATCAGCAAGCAGGTTGTCCTGAAAAGAGCCGGCCGGTTGTAGACGATTAGATGGTACAAAGACACCGAGCATGTGGCCAGACAGACGGTGCTGAGTAGGTCCATACGATTACAGATCTGCTCCAAGAGAACATCGGGGAGGGAATTCCAATCGCGACTCTGCATGTCAGTCGGTTCTGCCATTGGGGTTTTCGGTTCCTGCGAGCCAGCGGGGAAGTGGATTCGGGCGGGCGAGCGAAGAAGCTTCTCCTCGTGTGGCAGAGTAGTGAGCGGGGGGAAATGGTACGCGCGAGCTACCAAGGAAGATGGCGCGGGCGAGCGAGCAGTGAGCGGGGGTAAATGGTGTCTGGCCAACGATGGGGAAGAGAGGAGGAAGAAGAAGAGAGGAGGAAGAAGAAGAGAGGAGGAAGAAGAGTGGAAGATGGGGAAGAAAGTGCATTAAATCTCAATTCTACTAGTACTACTACCAGGATATACCGTCCTTCGGAGTGTAAATAGTTACACCGATGACATGTGGTCTACCACTAGAGGGCCCATCTGTCAGTTAATCGAGGATAGAGGTGTGTAGGCGTATTTGCGGAAGCATGCTCTACTGGCAAACATGATGGCAGTACTGGGTAAGGCTGATTTAGTAACACCAACACGCTGGTTCAGCTTATTAATTACGTGTCCCATCTGCTGCAGCGTATATTGTCACTTCACTGCAAAGACTAGTTGAATAGTTCTCTTTGACCGAGATGGGGAATAATGGATCGCAAAGACTTCCTTTCTACAGTATCCCTATGCCTCTACGCTCACTTCACTCATTTTGCTCCATACCTAGTCACTTGTTGAAATCTGAAGAAAGACAAATACTCCGTATTTTGGAATAGAGGGAGTATCACCATATGGAGGGAACAGAGGAAGCTAGAAATATGAACATGTCAATGGGAGGGAGTAAGCCCATGCATGCATGCATGCATGCAACATGCAACACTCACATGTACACATGGACGCACGCAACACTCACGCACCCATGCGGCACACAACACACGACGCAACACACACACACTCACGCTCAAGTGCTCAACCTACTCCCTACGTCCGTGAAAGATGGTACATTTAGAGACTTACACATTGACCAGGGCATAATTAACGCCCAAAAGTAGCAGACTTATGTGTGCATGCGACCATTGAGAGAAGAAGATTAAATGAAGGCCGTTGCATGTTGTAATTAAGGATAGACATGTAGCCTATACCTAGAGCACAAGTTGGTGCATTAGTCAATCAATATCAATTTAGATTAAAGGCTAAATGCATTGGAAGTGTAGATGTACATCATGTACTACACTCTTCGTTTTATAGCCGATGTACACTCTTTGTTAGAAGATCGAGGGAGTACACGTGCATGCACTAACATACATAGCCAAGGTGGTTCACGTGCAAGGGTTGGGCTCATGTCGCGCCTGCGTAAAGTTTTGTTTAACTGATTTCTTTGCTCTGCGAACTGACAGGTGGGACCCAGAAACCAGGTGACAATTTAACCAACCAACAAAGTGCCACGTCGACTATGTGGCCGGTCAGTAGGGTGCAATACGGTGCTCTACGATGAGCTAGTGATCGAATAATCACCGCAAAACTATATATAGTGACCGTAAAGAGCGTATTGCTACACACGTTGACCGCTAGTGTATTTTTCTCGTTTCAAATTAAGCCATATTAATCAGAAAGGACGCAGTATTGACTACTAGTACTAGTACAACTTTTATGTGTCCCGTGAACTCGCCGAACGAGGAGAAGCTTGCTTACTACGCGTCTCCCTCGCCCACGCGCGCGGTGGTTCGCAGGACGAGGAGAGAGTTTTCACTACAACGCCCTCTCCCTCTCCCTCTCCCTCTCCCTCGCCCTCGCGGTGGATGTGCAGCAGTTCAATCGGTGTCAGATTTCCAGAAGCATATTGTACTGTAGTATCATCATTGTTGGACCTTCCAAAGAGGCGAAGAGCCAAGTGCAAGGTTCACACGAGTATGAACTGCTGAACCTCCCGAAGAGGCAAAGAGCCAAGCGCAAGGTTTTATAGGAGTTGTCATCCTAGTAGGAGTGTACTACAACTATAGCGAACGATGCTATTGTATGATGCCGCCATGTCACGTATATCCAAAGTTGTGCCACCTTTTTTTCTCAAAGAGCATGTTGGAGCCCGTGCAACAACCACACAAGTTGCACATACACATAACACATTTACTAGTAATAAATTCTAAAGGACAAATGCCAGTTTGACACACAAGTTCATCTCCAATTCATGTGATAAATTTGTGCACGACTAGTCTACATATATTCACAGTGCTACCTTTCACAATTACCGTACTCCACTTACACGTTATAGATGGGCTACATGTCCTCCCCCAGGTTCTAGTCCCAGGTGTTCTTCATGGACGGCGCGATCCATAGCGGTGGGCAACGGGAATCATTGTCGCAACTTTCTAGTCCAGTTCCACAGGATGGAGACTCATCCAAGCTGAAGCGGCATAAATCAGGGATAGCGTGTCCCATCATGTCGTTCATCCGGTGGTGCACACTTAAGACACAACCATGCTTCATGAACGAGAGGCCTTCCGTGTCGTGCACAGAAGGTGGTATCCGCTTCACAATGGGGTAGCTGTCCCCGATGAAAAGCGAGTACTCTCCAAGAGTGTTCCTCGGCACCCACATAGCATCAACGGGGTCAAACTCGGCGTCGTTCATCTGGTACACGCGGCATCTCAGATCTAGACACATGGTGACGTACATAGTCAAGGTCCATGCATAAAAATGTTGTGCTCAAATATGGCGGTCAGTAATACTGTGCAGCAAATAGTACTACTCCGGTATAGAGGAAGTAAAATAACCGGCTTATTATATATAGCCACTCTTGGCTACATGGATGAGATAGTAAGACATGGAAAAACAAAAATGGTGGTAGCTAGTGGGTTCAAGTCTTCAAGGGCCTAGCTAGCTATACACGCCCTCTAAGGTAAAAAGTACTCCTACTAGTACTACTAAGTATACTACTAGTACAACAATGAAAGAGAAGGCGAGAGGGTTAAAAAATGGAATACCTGGGTAGATGGTGACGGTCCGATCGTGGTAGATTGTGTGACCATGTTGCACATCGGTGGTACCATGGGTAACGACTGCTAAGATAGTTGATCCCAATATGCCAAAGTCAACTACAAGGTTCCAGGTTAGAACGAATCGCGAATGCAAATGCACATCCAGGATTGGCGATCTTATTTTGATTGGGGGATGACTGGTCCCTGCAAAATAATGGAGTATCTTTAGGGATGCAAATGATGGTTTGTGCATTCCATTTGTAATCTCCCGTACCGTAGGATGGCAACCAGATGAAACTAGTCCCCTGGCTTGTCACCGCGAAGATGCGGCCTAGATGGCGTACGGCATCTTCGAACGTGTAGGGGTACAAATCTGCCGCCGCCAACATGCGCCAGGCTCTGCCGTTACTGCCTCTTGCATTGATGGCAATCCTTATGTCGAACACCTCGACGAGATAGTAACCATCGTAGCCGCATTGTTTTGTCGGCGGGTCCGCAATTGCTATCTTCTTCAACCTCATGTAGGCATCATCATACGTATTCAAGCCCAGCCAGTCCGGAAGGCCGATCCCAATGGTGGAGAAGGGGTCTACTGGAACGGTCGCACTACTGTGGATGTTGTGCTAAATGATGGTGGTATCCGGCCGGACGTATGCAAGCCAATCTTCGTTGGCACCGACCCAGACCTATATATAAGACGGTGGGCAGTGGAGAAATTACGGGATGGAAATGGAATAACTAAGTACTACATGATCAAACTCCATTACTGACCTGCTCATCGGACAAAATCCGACTAACTCTCAACGTCGGAAACTCTAGCGCAGTCAACGTGCAACCATGGCCAGGTAGTGGTGGATAGTTCGAAGGATTGTCCCATAGAAGAACCTTCTCCTCGAGGACGCATGGAAGACCAACGAGCATGGCCTTTTCCCAAGCCTGTTTAAGCACCGTCTTGAAAAAGTGCAGGAAGCACCGAGTCTTGCGGCGCTGAGGACGTCGGAGCAGCGTGCGGTTTCTCCCAGAGGATCGTCGTCCAAGGTCTCCCAGCCCCGACGACGAGGAGAACCGCCTGGCGAATCCATGGGAGCAGCGACGAACTGCCTTCTCTTTGGGGGGAGGGGAACTGGCGAGGAGGAGATAAGAGCGTAGTAACCGCAGGGCCTCGTCCCTTCCAACTGTAGATCGTTCCTTAGCGAAGCGGTGTGGCTACTATTTACTACTAGTACTAGCATTATGTAATGTTATGGGATTGCATTATACTGTAAATAATAGCACTAGTAAGAAATTTTTGGCACTAGGTAGTAGTTTTTGGCGTGGATTAAGAAATTTTGGGTCTGTTTTTGCTATTTTTTGTACACGCCAACTAGTGTCAAAAAACGTCTTACATTATGTGACGGAGGAGTACGTACTCGTACTGTAGCAGTACTAGTACTACCTTTTCTCAACTAGTAGTGCAATGTACTGTACTTCTAGTCTAGTCTAGTCTAGTATAATGCACCAGTTTTGAACTCTTGAATCTCAGGGCAAGGAGCTACAGTTGGAAGTGGAGGGTACTACTGTTCTCTAGAACCATCGCTGTACTATCAATGCAGGGAAAGTACACCTGCGTAGTGACCTAGTGGGTACTCTCGGTGCTCTATTCAGCCCCTCCTCTCAAGTAGCTGGCCTACTAAGCCGCTCCTCACACGCACACACTAGCAGCCTGTTTATCAGCGACAGTTACTGCGGGGGCAGAACATTTGAGTTATTTGATACATCGAGACTAGGCTTTTCGCTTCCATTTGTGGAGGTGTAATGGATCTTGTCGATCTTTGTTAGTAGTTCCTTCTTTATGTATGAGATGAAGCAAAGCTTTTGCCTCTGTTTCAAAAAAACACGTCACGAGGAATTTCTTTTATAGTAGAGCCAATAATGGAGTGAAGTCCATGCGTGCAGCACCACAAGCTACCAAGTAGTAGTAGAGCACTTTACGTACAGAGCCATATTGCACAGTTCCCAATGCCCCGCCAGGCATTTCCGTCTCCTCGGGCTTAATTGGGAGGCGCTAGTTTAAATTTAAATATGCTACTAGCTGATGAGGAAGCTGCAAGCGAGATGCGGCTAGGGCGAGCACGCGAGCCATGGGATGCTGGGAAGGAAAACCCGTTCATGTGGCTAGGCTATCCAGTGCACCCAGATTGTGGTGCCGCACGTCCGTTTGAATTCAAAACTAAAACTACCCGTGTAAAATATTGGCTCGCAGCGAAGTAACTATTTTAAAAAAAGGCCGCCATGCGTTCGGCCAGGATCGAACCCACAAAACGAGGTATACACTCCCACGACCACTAGTAGTACTCGTTGGAGTACAACGCAAACTAGAATCGCCTTTTGTCGCTAGTATTACATACATTGTTCCTTACAAGAAACCCCTAATAATGCAAGAAACCACTAAAATGCCAAGAAACGACTACCACTTGCATACGTGGCAGACTTAAGATAAGACTACCTTATCAACCATTGTACATGCTCTTACCAACTAGCCATACCAAGAAACGACTACTCTACAAAGTTCCGTTATAGGCATGTTTCAACCCATGGCCCTGTTTGGATACATTTTTGTCAATCTAACCCTGCCATCCAAACACCACTTTGGTTAGAGTTAGTTCATGGTTAGAATCTAACTCTAACCTCCGACAGGGCCCATGTCGCCCATTAAGTCAACGTCTTCTATTTGACCGGGCGTTATGACTTGTGGGACCTACATGTCAGTCTGCACAAAAATCCCTAGTGACCTCCTACCTCCGGCCCATCCACCTAGTCATCCTCGGCCATGGGATGTAGCTACCGTCGCCGGCAGAAGGCGAGGTCAAAACCGCCGGCGATGCGGAGCCCATGTTGCGGCAGCACGGATGCCAGCTTCGTCCAGCTGCTTGTCTGCAAGGTTTGCTAGCTAGATTGGCACGGCAGCGCGCCGGCTTGCTCGCGTGTGCCGCACTAAGGCCAACCATATGGCTCGAGCAAAGGCCAGCGCGGCGGCTTGCTCACTCGTGAGTCACGGTCGGGCCAGCCTGCCAACCCATGCAGAGGCCAGCGCGGCGTCCGGCCCGTCCGGCGGAGCGGCGGCCAACTCGCTCACCACCGGCGCCACCGACGAACACGCATCAGTACTGTGTGAAGTAATGTTCAGGAAAAATAATGATTTGAAGGGGAATAACAGGATAGAAGGTCAGATGTGGGTCCCTTGTGTCAACGGTCAAACAAAATGTGTTGGTTTAGGCTGACTCGTCAGCACGGACGTGTGGGCCAACCCTGTCATAAATGGGTTTAAACGAACCTAATCGGTAGGAGTACTAGGTAGTAGTTTTTGGTGTGGATTAAGAAATTTTGGGTATGTTTTTGCTATTTTTTGTACAATAGATTCTTCCTAGGGCTGGTTGAAAGTGGTAGTTTTTTGTTAAATACTCTACATATTGTAACTAGGAGTGAAAGTTAAGCTTTGGAAGCCAATAAGCAAGGCTAGTAACATAGTGCATATGTGTACATGATAGAAAGTAAATATCAACCATGAGTGACTAATATCTTGATGGAAAACTCGAAACTATGGAATACTAGGAGAAAAATGCATGGTTGGAAATACTAGCAATGTTCATGTGTGTTGCAATGAATCATAATTAGAATAATACTTATTCACAAAATTGATACAAAACACTCTAATTTTGATATACATATGTCACTTGAGATATATTATGTTTCAATTAGAATATATTCCTTAGGCTATATTGGTGAGGTTAGGGAGGGATGTGGTTGGTTTTAAGATACTAATTATGGGTTTTTCTGCAAATTGGTAGAAAAGTAGGATGTTGGTGAGAAAAGGCAACAAACTTACCTGACAATCGTTAGATGTAGATCGTGGTCAGAAATGATGGATGGCAGACACACCATCATCACCAACTTAGTCTTCTGTAGGAGTACTAGCAAGATCGGTGCATTGCACGGAACATCAAGATGCATTTTTTTTATAAAACACTTGTTGTGATTGACCCTTGTGGGAGTAATCCCATGTGTAAAAACTAATGATATCTCAAGAAATATGAGATAAGGTGAAGAGGAGTGGGGTGTGGTGGTGATTGGTGGTCGGACTGAGCGGAGGCATGGGGATTGACGATGCCATCAGCAGCCACCAGGCCAGTTTGTTCCAGAGGCTTCATTTCTTAATTGCTCAACAATGAGGTTTGTTGGAGATAAGGATGAACGAGGGAAGGCCTTGTCTGCAAATGTGGAGAGGGGTGCGGGTATCTTTTAGTTTAATTTCCATCTGTCAGATATAGATCGGACGGTCTATATTGCAAGATGGCACACGTACCATCATCACTAGCTCGGTGTTTTATAAGAGAAGAAATATAAGTATGGAGATACAAACGTATTATCGATACTTGCTTCCGTATACTAGCATCTACATTCTATTCAACGCCTCAGCATGTGGGGCCTGAGCACAATGACTTCTCGACTGTGTAAAACAAAGATTTTCCCATCGCCGATAAGGAGGGGGCGACGGCGGCGCGCTTTTTGGCTTGCTCTAGTCCTAGTAGTCATACTAGGTGGTCTAAGCACGTGTAGATTTATTCTTTTTCACGTCTCGTGTTCTCTGTAGTGCCACGACTGTTGATGAATAGACGATAAGTTATTTATGGGGAAACCCTTGTTGAGCGTGTTTGCAAGAGAGAGAGACTGTGTGCGTGTGTGATATGTTAGAGACTGAGGCAACAATAACAGATTTTTTTGTGTATATGTGTGTGGAGGATAGAGAGAGACATGTACATGGGGCTTTGTGTTGTGTAACGTGGAGACATATATACATAATTAGAGAGTGAGTGTGTGAGATACACATGCGGACATGGGGAGAGATGAGGATCCAGATAAATGGGTGTTTGTGCGTGTCTGTGTGTGTTTGTACACGTGTTTGTGTGTGAGAGGGAGTGTGTGTATGTGGAGTAGAGAGACCACTAATGATGTAAACCTAGTATAAGGGAAGGGGGAATGGTGTGACATGTGTAGTAGCAGGATAGCATGGGTGCGGGCGGGGGTGACGGCGGCGCGCTTTTTGGCTTGCTCTAGTCCTAGTAGTCATACTAGGTGGTCTAAGAACATGTAGATTTATTCTTTTTCACGTCTCGTGTTCTCTGTAGTGCCACGACTGTTGATGAATAGACGATAAGTTATTCATGGGGAAACCCTTGTTGAGCATGTTTGCAAGAGAGGGAGAGACTGTGTGCGTGTGTGATATGTTAGAGACTGAGGCAACGATAACAAATTCTTTGTGTATATGTCTGTGGAGGATAAAGAGAGACGTGTACATGGGGCTTTGTGTTGTGTAACATGGAGACACATATACATAATTAGAGAGTCAGTGTGTGGGATACACATGCGGACTTGGGGAGAGATGAGGATCCAGATAAATGGGTGTTTGTGCGTGTCTGTGTGTGTTTGTACACGCGTTTGTGTGTGAGAGGGAGTGTGTGTATGTGGAGTAGAGAGACCACTAATGATGTAAACCTAGTATAAGGGAAGGGGGAATGGTGTGACATGTGTAGTAGCAGGATAGCATGGGTGCGGGCGGGGGGAGTAGACTATTTGGAAGAGACATCGAGTGTGTGTGTGGGAGAGGGGTGTGAGAGAGCGCGCGCGCGCGCGCGCGAGAGAGAGAGAGAGAGAGAGAGAGAGAGAGAGAGAGAGAGAGAGAGAGAGAGAGAGAGAGAGGGAGAGGGGTCGTTTGTGTCCATAAATGGCGTATAGATAGGGAGACAATGTTGATGTTGTTCGAAATTGGCCTATGTATGGAGACGCAAGGTAAGCGGGTCATCGTGTGTGTGATAGGGACTTCATGAGAGATCTAGAATAGATGGTGTAGAGAACAATGTGCGAAATCGAGAACGATGATACATTAGGGAGCTATGGAAAGAGTCACGACATATATGTCTACAGGGAAGGAGCTGGGGCGGGTCCACATGTGGGAGAGATAGAAAGAGGAGAGTGGTGCACAAGGAGACAAACTGTGCTTGTTTTCAGTGGGGGTGGTGTGTGAGGTGAGTGCGCGAGAACCACATAACTAGGGAGGTAGACATAGGGGGGCAACGTTTTGTGTGTGTGAGAAATATACACTCTACATAGTGCATGTTCTTGGGAAAGAGAGATAGCGGGAGACCTAGAGAGTGAGGGAAGAGATGTGTGTATGCCCGAGAGACAAAGTAAAATAGACCTATATTGGGGTCCAAACTTTAGAAGAGAGATGGGTGTTAATGTGCTCGTGTGTTGGTGTTTGGGGGAGAGAACGACCTCTCTATGTGTGTGGGGGGGGGGGGCGAGGGGGGGGTGGCTTCAGATAAAGAGTGAGGTGTCTATAGTTGAGGGACTTTAGCGTAATTGAGATATTGCGCACTCATGGTTGATCAATTTGTTTCACAGTTTGGACTATGAGATAACGATACTTTTGAACTTGCGTGATATACCTTGATGTACCAGAATTACAAACCTAAGATTGGAATTTTGGAATTCGACTCCATCATTAACTTTTGTAATTCATTTAAACAGAGGTACTTTTTTTAAGCCGGGATTTCGTGATTTCAAATTCATATATCAAACCTAGAGATATACACATACGGGCATGTTCAAACTTTATAATCATCCACTTTCTTCATACACATACACATTTTTGCTTTTGTCATCATATTTAGGATAAACACATTTGCAATTTCATTTGAATTGGACGTATGATGGTATTTGCTTGTAGTAGCTCAATGATCCATATTTGAATTGAATGGACAATCTAAGTTTCGAGTTGGAGACATTGATTTTCAAAACTTGCACTTTTTTGCGTGCAAAACAAACAAATTGTCGGCCATGATATCATAGTCGGCCGTACAAGAGCAGAACACTTGTAATTTTAGGTGCCAAAAGCTTTCAAACTTCTCGCTGACATCGAAATATCACACGGCCGAAAGTTTAGCCCTGCGATATTCCTGTTTTACCCCTGCCACATGAACGGAAAAGGGCTGCTTTGGTAAATCCTTTGTTTTCCCCTCTTTGCCCCCATCATTCTTCCCCAGAGACCCTCCCCTTCCCCTCCCCGACCCCCCAACCATAGCAAGCCGCCGAATCTAGTCCTCCACCGCAGCGGTGGACCTCACACCCCGCCGGATCTACCTTCTGCACCTTGGAACCCCCAACTGCCAACTCACCACTTCACCGGAGCCGCTTCAGCGACTGTGTTGTCCACCGCTCCAGATCTCCTTGACCGCCATCATGGTCCACCGCACCGGATCTGCTTAACTGGTGCCCTCGTCCACCACAGTGTAGGCCCTTCACTGACTCCCTCGTCCGCCCCTTCACTAGCCCTTCATACAACCCCTCGTCCGCCGCAACAGATCCGCCTCACCGAAAGCACTTTACAACGCACCCGCCGAAGCCTTCATCCACTGCACCGGATCCGCTCCACGAACGCCATATTCAACTGCATCGGCCCTGCTTACCAACGCCGCAGCCTCATCCGGTTATCTCGATTTGTACTCCTTCGGTTTTTCTCTTTATTGTGCAAGTGTTCACTTACAACAGATGAGCTTTCTTGTATGTCGACAGGCGCCGCAACCGTAGCACCGGAGCCGCTTCAGCGATGGCGATAGTCGACCGAAACTCAACTGCAACACGAGCACCATCGATGATCCTTAGCTATCAAGTGTGACAACGATACCCATACGCCGCCGAGAACCAGGTACTATTATCCAACGGTCGGTGCCTACGTTCACTTTCCTAGCATAAGCACCGCACCTTTGAATTTCTCCAGGGCATCATTCAGTTTTTCATGAGACGCGTTATTCTACTTGCACCTATAGGGCCATACTTCTGGCAGTGAACATGTTACATGTGCTAAATTACATACCAGTGCACATATAGTTAATATGCTTTAGTTTTGTTCCAAGTACTATTATTGTACTTCCTAGATATCACTTCCTACTATTTTACTTCTTGGATGCTATATTTATGATAATGGTGTTGTTCCTATGCCACCTGTTGGTTCCATTAGACTGCTTAATGTTCTTTATGCTTAATTACACATCAGCAAACTAGCATGTGGTTCTGCTGCTTTTTGCTCGTTTTACCCTACATTTTCTGATGCTAGCTATTACATCACTGCTCCGAGCCTCTGTTCATTACTTGTTTGTGTGTTCTTGATCATCCGAAGTTGCATGACTAATTTGACGCTTCTATTAATTATGGAGCTGCCAACCCCATCAAGCAAAATATTTGTTCTTTTGGGGCTGGCACCTCGAACAAGCATAAAAATAGAGGGAAGCAGATATATTGTCGTGTATGCACACACCCTTCTTTCATTAGTTTAGATGAACCATTGATGATCAATTCGGACCAGTGCATGCGATTAAAATTAATTTTACCTAAGTAGAGGGTGCAGAATAAACTACAATAACTAGATTTGCAACAACGGGATGCTGACGATATCTTCAAAGAACAATGCAACATCAGCGAGGCTTCACAGCAACATATGGTAAGCCAACGTGTTTTAGTACATGTGAAATATAATGCGAGTGGGCTGCTTTCTTTGCTTGTGCCCTCAACCTGTAATCCTACCGAATTACAAATAGTTCAGTTGTCTGCTTTGCTGTACTGCTTGATTCGAATGCTTGTTTGTTGTTACGCTATACCTGAGTTGGCCAATATGTCAGCAGTGCCTACTGTACTATCGTAAAGAAATGCATGGCTATTTCATTTGAGTCCTTAACTTTTACTCTCAACTTCATCACAAGATTGTCTTCGTAGTTTATATGAGGCCACACAGTTAAGTGCTTTCTCAGATTATTTCAACTGCTTAGATGCCTTGGCAACTTAAATATAGCGGTGGTACACTCCCTTTCAACTAGGGATATCATATGGGTCCCGTTTAATCCCGATTAAAGTCCACTAGTGGTATGGTAGTTCAAAAGAGTTTTTGTTTTTTGAGGAAAATGAACTAGGGAGCTAGCAAAAACTAATGAGATGGGACTGGCGGATGTGGTTTATTTTCCACTTACATCCCTAGTTTCTCTTACCATTTTAATTTCTTTTCGGCTGATGCTGCTTCGAACCATTTAAATATAGCTTGCCATGCTCGGCAATAATTCTTCTGTCGTTTACCATGTAAGCTTACTGCCTGGATCATACGGTAATTATCTCTTACTTATGTCCAGCAGAAACCTTTCAGGATGTCGTTCACACTAGGACACAACGTACACCCCAGAATCTATTTGTGGAAGCAGTGCGCCATCCATGTTACCAGATAGTAGCAGTTCAGAGGCAACACTACCGGAGAGCAGTCTGAGCACAGATATTATTGTGCTTGAGGCTCTACTAGAGGAATAAAGAGATGGTGTGGCTGCCATGAATGAGGTAATCTTTATGTTGAGGCTGGAAATTACGGAATTAGTGGCACGCATTATGCAAGCAACCCAAGAATTGGAGGAAGTAAGAATGTTGCATTTGAAGACGGAGGAGGTCCTGCTGTTTCTGCTATCTGAAGCCCAGGGTAATCCCGGTTCTTCTTTAGATACCAGTTGAAATTCTCATTAGATTATTGTACTTGCATGTTGTGTCATGTCTCTGAATGGATTATGTTGCAAGACCCCCTATGTTGTCCATGTGTTGTAATGATCCGAATTTTTTAGGCGAGGTAATCCTCAGTACTTGTATGATTGACATAAGGTGAACTATTTTTTGTGTGAGCATATTGTATTGGATGAAATAACTGTTTGACTCAGAGTGTATCCAACCTACTGAATTCAAAGATCATGACATTTCTAAATCATAATCATATATAAAGGTGGAATAAATCTTTGTTGTGGTTTTGAAGAAATAAATAACAAAATGTAGAATTATCTGTGGATATTCGTAATCGTATACAAATTAGATTTGAATTTAGTTTGCCAGGGCCCAGGGCAAACATGAATGCTAATTCTCCCATGTTTTGAACGAAGCGGCTAAACACCCACTATAATTTGTGGGCTGCTAGAAGCAAGTGTTTGCGATATGGAAGTTACTGTCTACCCCTGACACTTGACATCCTTATCGACCGGATTTACACTGTTGTCGATAGGGGTAGACTAGTAACTTCAATCAGACGTGACACGACGGTCTCTGAGCCCATTCAGACACAGTGGGCGCCAAACATGGGCGGCAAAACACATTTGATTCAAGCTCGTCCGAAAGACATGTGTCTCTTCTTCCATTTCACCATTCATACACGGTGGGCGGCAAAACAAACTCTCCTCGTTCGAAATCGATGTAGGCTAATATTTTAAATAGGGGCAGATGTGTAACTTCCCTCAGACATGACACAACCGGACTACCTATCAGCCCCGTTCATACACTGTGGGCGCCAACCGTGGGCGGCAAAACACCCTCTCCTCGCCCGAAATAGTTACCGGCAAATATTTGGGAGATGCGAGATTACCGTCTTATCCCCAACCGACACGATGGCCGAAATTTTAAACGCGGGTAAGTTCGTAACTTTCCCACATTTTAGACAAGCGCGTCACAAAGTTTGAGTTCCCCCCTCCCCTCCATTTCCCCATTCATGCACCATCGGCGGCATGACAACCTCCGCACTACGGCCAGCCTCCTTCATCCGCCATCTCATCCTCCACCTTACCGGAGCCACTACCCCTACCCCGTCGTCCACTTCAAGAGATGGACGCCTCTCATCCACGGCACTGGACCAGGATCCTTTCATCGCCTCCTCTCGCTTCATCGTCGCCATCGTCCACCTTGCCGTCACCACTCCTACGACCGCCTCGTCCACGGCAACATGATTTATCCCCTGACCCGGCCGTCTGCTGTCTAAAGTCTTCTTCCCCGCTGCCGTCAGCCATCGCACCAGCAGCACCCTCAACATATCAGCATAGGACTACACGGCGTCGCAAGAGAGGTGGTACTCTTCCATATGTGCTTAAGTTATTGATCTCAACTGGAAAATAGATCGTAATTTGTTTACTGTACTTTTCTTGTCTGTACCAAATTGTAGTGGCTAGTTAAAAGCAAACATTGGTTGCGAAGTAGCTTTGTCCGGTTTGCATCTTCAGATCCGCCATGGCACGGGAACTATACTCGTAAAGCTTATGGTTCCACCTTTATATTCATTACCATCATTGTAGGTGCTTCGTGTTGTGCTACCACTGCTCCTCAAGACCTCAACCCAAAGCTTACGTGTTGAAATACGAATCTGATATGATGCTCATATCACTAAAACAGAGAACGTTTAATTGGTCATCTAATGTTCCTATATTCGTTTCGAAAATCATGTGCGCCACCCACTAGTCCAACTAGTTCGACTTTACTAACTTTTCTCTTGATGCTTAGGGTTTTCCCCTTTTTTCTACTCTACTATGATCTGCGTAGGTGCTTTCTGTCGTACTAGCATCACTCCACCCTTCAAGCTATACAACACAACACTCAGAATTCGAAAGCTTAGTTGTTCAAATATGATTGTGATATGATACTGATATTAGTTAACCGACACATTTAATTGGTTAGCCAAAGGTCCCACTTGAGTTTCCAAATGCATGTCGCGACATATAGAGGGACAACATAATTGCATTTCTTTTTCACTTGTTGACCATACTTTCTTGTCCATACCAAATCTTAGTTGTTATTTCAAAGCAAACATCAGTTGCTAACTACCCTTTGCACAGTTTGCAGCTTCAGATCTACCATCCCACTGCCACGGTCAACACTATACTCATCATGCTTATGGTTTCCCCATTTTATGATGACCACAATCAGCCTACGTGGTTCGTGTCGTAATAGCACTGCTCCACCCATCGAGCTAAACAAGCTTAGTTGTACAAATTCATATATGATATTATTGCTGATATTAGTAAAACTGAGAGATGTTTAATTGGTTAGCTAAATGTTCCTACTTTAGTTTCAAAATGCATGTGAGCCACATATGGAGAGGCTGAAAAGAATAGTATTTCTCTGTGCGCTCTGGTTCATCATGGGTGGCCAACTGACATTGTACTAAAGACTTGTTATATCTTCAATCTGCTTGCTCTTCTGCTCTTCTTTAAGGTGATCATCTTCTCTTGCGGTCGACTGGTCAGGTCGAGTTGTTCTCCCTTATTATATTTTGAATCTGTCAGGTTAGGTCAACTTGTTCTTCTTTACTATATGTTAAAGTTGTCATCTGCGAAGTGTCATCACTTCTGGAGCTCTCATATTTTGAGTAGTAGGCCACATTATATTAATGCACACACCAAATTATAGCATGCATGTCATCTCTTAAAAGAATTACAGAGATAGCACAAAGGGGTTTACAGGGAGGCAGTATTGGATTAGAATCACTTCTGCATTACAAAGAAAATCTCACTTGTTTTTATGTTTTCATGCATGTCAGATATTGAACATTATCAAAATGAATATGAGAATGGGCGCACGAGAGGAATATGGCGGAACAATCCACTGGCCAAGAAACTTGGCATGGTGGAGGATGGCCTATCTTATTCACCCATCAAGGTGCTTGCTCTAACTTTGCAAAGTTGTAGTGGTCACACATATTTTGCATCTGACCTCTTGCATTCTTCTACTCATTGTTGAGGAAATCGTTAACTAGTAGCTGCTCGGTTGGCTCACGAGTAGGGGATTAATAGGCTAATCGGCAAGTTAATCGGCCATTTAATCAGTTACTCAGGCGATTAATCAGTTAATCGGCTACTCGACAAACCTACAAGTAGGGATTAATCAGCAAGTTAACTGATTAATCGGATGAATTCTTGAATATGGCTTCTACTTTGTTACACCATCTACTTAGTTTAAGCATCATATATGAGTATATGCCATACCTATCCATTTTCTGTACCTATTCCATGTGTCGTCACACAATGTTTTTCCTGTCAAATGCTGTTCTTTCGTGATAGATGTCCAAAAGGAAGAGGGTGAGTGCAGATCCTCAAGGAGTACAAACTAGGTATTTGGAAAAGGTAGTGATACCTGTTAAATCAGATAGATCAGCAGCCATAGAAAACACAGGCCCAACTTTACCACACTTTACCCCTACTCCAGTGGCCAAACCCCTGTTAGAACTGCTGAGAGCCCAGCGTCAGGTACTATCTATGATATCAATTCAAAATTGGAACTCCTAAATATCTGCATGTGCTTTACCTTCTCTCTTGTATGAAAACTAATTTCAGATGACTCTCCTTGCTCAAAGTATCATACGATCTCACAACAATACTGGGCTCTGCATTGCTCTTGTCAGTACCTCTCTCCCTTTTACCTTGTAATGTTGTACTTAATTAATAGATATTTGATTATGTATCATCAGTCTGCACTTGAGCTTCATTATCCTTTGTTTCTTCCAACATTATTTGATCTATATTTACTCTTTGTAAAATGTAGAATAATGGCAACACTTATAAAGAATTTTCTTTGGGGAATTTATTGAATTATCCTTCCATCAACATGGAGAAGGGCTTTGTCCAGCCCGTGTTAACATGTAGTGTAAGTTCATCCTTCTCAAGCCTTCAAACTTTTTTCTAGTATAGACTTGGATAGGCATCATTTCCTCCACTGCTGTTTGCTTTGCTATTTACATCTGATTGGATGTTTGCAACAACTACCAGTTTCAAATTGTAGTTGTAAAAACATGTTCCTTATGAAGAACATATCCATTTATTTGCTTATATAATTGTGAAACCTGTTACGTGTCTCCTTGTTTCTCTTTCAGAGTCGTATCTCTTACGCCAGGCAGAACTTTAGGAAGATAGTGAGCCAATCCATCTTGAGGACAACGAGATGACCCCAAGGTCCTGTCTTGATGAAGACAGTGAGTTGAAGCTACTCACCAGCAGGTGTGAGACAACCTCTGTGCAGTCGCTACCTCAATCAGTTCGAATTCTTCAGTCTCAACTTAAAGCGGAAAGGCTTGCTTCAGCTCAGCTCCGACTTGAAGTCAAAGATGCAATGAAGATGTCAGAGGACTGTCGTGCGCACCATCATGCCATACATCTACTGTTGATGCATCTATCATTGACACAACTAAGGTCTACTCAGCTTCTTCGGCTATGTGGGGGGCTCGACCTGGCCAGGCCTAGTGCCTTCTGAAGTGCTCTCAGTTTTGTATATTCTTTTGTCGGCGCGTTTATTTGCACTGGTGGAGAACTTTGATGCCCAGCGGATGTAATATATGTGATATCCGTGATAGCCTAGCGTAAGTTGCTTGCTTATTTATTTCCTTGGTGTCTTGTTTATTTGTTTGCTTGTAGTCATTGCAGTTCTTTTTCCGCGGTTTGCTAGTGGCTACAATAACCTATTTTTTCAAACTAGGCCACAATAACCATGGGCTAATATTTACTGTAGTGACACTGGGTCTCCTACGGGCCATAGAAACTGTGGGTCTTCTACGGGCCGTAGAAACAATGGCTGTCTACGGGCCGTAGAAACAATGGGCCTTCTACGGGCCGTATCATCAATGGGCCTTATACGGGCCATATGATTGATTGGCCAAACATGGGCCAATAACAGACAACATTATGGCCGTAAACGGGCTAGAGTTGGAATCAGCCGTTCATGGCCCGACCATAACGGGCCATCATTAATAGGCCGTATTTGATGACGCTATGAAAACGGCCCAACGTATTAACGGACCACAAACGGGCCGACTGTAACCACAGGCTGAATTTGGCCCACAAGCAGAAAATGACAGTAGTAGGCCGTAAGTAAATGAATGTTGGAAATGAGCCCAAGAATTAATGGGCTCTGAGAAGGCCGAAAGATAACATGGGCTGGAAACGGCCCAACGGAATAACGGGCCGTTAATGGGTATAAAGTGATACACTGTTCATTACAGGCCAGTTTCACCACTGGCCGTTAATGGGTGTAAAATGATACACTGTTCATTACGGGCCAGTTTCACCACGGGCCGTTAATGGGCCAAGAGTTACAAAGGGCCTCATATGGGACAAAAGACGTCATGGGCCATACATGGGCCAGAAGTGAAAATAGGATGGAATCATATTGGATGGCCTAGATGACGCTACTGGTCCTAATTCATATAGGGCATAACGGGCCTTGGGTTAGCGGGCTGTAAATGGGCTATATGCGAACAGGCCGTTAACAGGCTTTCCATGGGCCGCCCCGCCACCTTTTGACCAAGTCAAATGGGCCGGCCTTTTAACAGGAATGGGCCTCTGTTGGGCCGTGCCATGTGTCGACGTATCATAGGCGCCTTCTGTCCAGTGAGTGGATGACATCTGTCCCAACGATGAGCCGACACATGTTTCCTCCAGCCAATGATGATTTTACATGTGGAAAATCCCCATTGGTCGGGGCTGTTAACGGGTTATCGGATCCAAAACCCGACCCGATAGCTTAACGGCGTCCCGTTATGGTGGATGCCACATGTCGGTCACCCTTGACAAAAGCACTTCTGTGACGCACGATTTATCATCATGGAAGTGGACACTTCCGTGATGATAATTTTGGTAATGTCATGGAACACTTCTACGATAGCATAGGTATGACTATCTTGATTCTGTCATAAAATCGTCATGGAGGTACATGCATGGCAAAAAACGCGACCTACTGTGACAAACACGTATCATCACGGAAGTGTATTTTTTTGTAGTGGCATCAAGTCCAACACAATCAGATGCAAGTGCGTCGGCTGCAAATGGAGATACACCAGCCTCTAGTGCAGCTCCCACTCCAACGCCAAGCTCTAGTGCCAATACAACGCCAGCTGAATCTGTTGACTTGGAGGTGCCATCTCAAACAACAAGAGCAACTAAACCGCAGGATGCACACAAGTTGGCTGGTGTGAAGAGAAAGCTCAAGTCTAAGGTGTGGGAAGAATTTGAGAGGGTTCTTGTGGGTGGAAAATGGAAGGCTGAATGTGAGTGGTGCCATAGTAAGCTTGGAGGAGAAACAAAGGATGGAACATCACATCTTCCCGCGCATTTAGCAACATGTGCTGCTAGGCAGACCACAACAGCCTGGAAGCAAGCAAAGCTGAAACTGACCAAGGCGGAAGATGGGAAAGTGAATGTGGAGAATTACATATTTGATCAAGAACTATGTAGGAAAGAACTTGCTTTGATGATATGTTGTCATGAGTACCCACTTGCTATGGTAGATCATGTAGGTTTTAGCAAGTTCTATGCTATGTTGCATCCCATGTTCAAGGTTGTGTGTAGGAATACCATCCGGAAAGATATTCTAGAAATGCATGGGGGACAAAGAGATAAGTTGATCGAGTACTTTGCAAACTTCAAGAATAGAGTTGCTGTGACTTCGGATATGTGGACTGCTGGACATCAAAAGAGAGGATACATGGCTGTAACAGGTCACTACATTGATGGTTCTTGGAATCTAAAGTCATTCCTTCTAAGGTACAATACCATTGCTCCTATCTTAGTGCTTGTCTGAATACCTTTGCTCTTATTCATGCTTTCTAACCCAATAATTTATAATTTTGCAGGTTTGTATATGTACCAGCACCACACACAGCTGAAGTGATTTGTGATGTTCTACATGAAGTTTTGGTAGAGTATCATCTTGAGAGAAAGATATCAACCATTACTCTTGATAACTGCACAACCAACAACAAGGCGGTGGAAGATGTCCTAGATAAGTTAGACTCCTCCTCTCTCATTCTAGGTGGTAAACTGTTGCATATGCGGTGTTGTGCTCATATATTAAATCTGATTGTGAAAGATGGGCTTGCTGTTTTGGGGGATGGTATTGAGAGGGTGCGGGATAGTGTGGGGTTTTGGTCAACAACTCCAAAAAGACATGAGAAGTTTGAAAAAACTTGTCGCTTGATGAACATTGAGTACTCTAGGAGGTTGAACCTTGATTGCAAAACCAGGTGGAACTCCACATACATAATGCTTAGTATTGCTGTGTTGTATAGGGATGTTTTTATCGTCTTAGTCTGCGTGAAAGGCTTTTTAATTGCTGTCCAACAGCCGCTAATTGGGATTTTGCCAAAGAGATGATTGCTAGGCTCAAATTATTCTATGATGTCACTTGCTTATGCATCGGAACTAGATATGTTACAGCAAATATGTTCTTCCCTAAGGTTTGTGGTATTAAGTTGGAAATTCGCAAATGGACTACACTTGATTATGAGCTGTTGCAAGATATGTCTCATGAGATGAAAAAGAAGTATGAAGTGATGCCACAAATGTCCGAGGATATGAAAAAGAAGTTTCAGAAGTACTGGACAGATATCCATGGTCTGATGGCTATTGCCACTATTCTTGACCCAAGATACAAACTCCATATGGTGCAGGGCTTTGTACGGTCCTCTTTATGGACCTGAGACTGCAAATCAGGAGGTTGCGCGCGTGAAGCAGTTGCTCCGAGAATTGTTGGTTCAATACCAAGATGCCTCTTCGGCGGGAACATCAAATGTTGCTACTGCTTCAAAGCCTACTGATTCAGCTTCACAGGAAGAAGTTTTTGACATATTTGAACAGTACATGTCTTCACAACCTACTGCTTCATCTATGTTGGTTCATACAGAGCTAGCTATGTATTTAGAAGAGCCAACTTTGCCAAGAACACCTGATTTTGATATCATCAATTGGTGGAAGTTTGGAGGGATAAAATATCCAACTCTACAACTCATTGCTCATGATATCTTGCCTATTCCGGTCACAACGGTAGCATCATAATCTGCATTCTCTACAAGTGGTAGAATTCTTAGCCCTCACCGTATTAGGCTTGCACCAAAGATGGTTGAGGCTATAATGTGTATGCAGGCTTGGTCTAATGCTGACATGCTAGGTAAGACAATTCAAATGTGCTCTTTTGCTCCTATTACTGCTGCTGTGTTGTTCTTACACTACTCTTTTTTTTGCTTAGACAATGTACTAGAATATATACCTGAATCAGTTATACTACTGCCATCTAATTTTACATTGTTTGCAATTTTAGGCAAGAACAATTCATCTCTGTCTACTGAGTTTCAAACTTGCCTTAACGATGACGATGAACTAATGGTAACTTGACATTCCCAACTCTCATCCTATGTCTTTATTTCATTTGCAACTTTCTAAATTATCTTGAACTATTTCCATGATCAGGATGAGGAACTCTCCACTTGCATTAACTATTAGCCTTGCTGCTTGCCTCCATGGAGTCAAGAATGAAGAAATTGGTGGACCAATAAGCTACTATGATGGTCTCTTCAAGTCATTTCATTTATTTTGCCATCCATGCTTGTCAGCTTGTGTTAAGAATTAGAACTTCCGGCTTGTAATCGTACTAAGTATTGTTGTTTGTGCCATTCGTACTTCCAGTATGCGGTCAGACTTGAGTCTAGATGGTTGAACCTGTCAAACTTATTGTGGTCAGACTGGGATGATTGAATCTATGTCAAAAATATTGTGTTTGTGCTGCTAATTTACTATTGTTTTGCTTCTCTAATGGAGGATTGCTGTCAAAATTATTGTGGTTTGTGCTGTTGCAAATATACTGTTGTTGTGCTGCTATAATGTATGATTAAATCTATCAAAAGTTACTGCTGTTTTACTCCTCTTTTACTGCTATTTTTTTGCTGCCAATATACCTCTATTGTGCACTTGTGCTCCTCTTTTACTGATGCCAATATACTGCTGTTGTGTAGCTCCTCTTTTACTGTTGTTGGTATCCATGGAGATCCCCATGTGGATCGGGTACCCGTTGTTCACGGGCATGGGGACTGTTCCCCCCTCCCCGCGAAGGTGGGCGGGGCTATCGGGGATAGGTAGTAGCGGGGATCGGGGCGGGGACGGTGGCGTCCCCCTGGTGATCCCCGTCCCTGTTGTCATTTTGAAATCAGGGGTGGATCTGAGAGCTCGGAACCGTGGGGAAGAAGAGAGCAGCCGGGTATGCGGACATGGTACTCTGAGAAGCAGGAAAAGAAAGGTGGCCGTGAGGGGCGGCGAGTGGACGTGGCTCCGGCAGAGCTTCTTGCTGGCGGCCGCCGGAGACAGAGGCAGGTCCTCGGCGCGATGGAGGCAGATCAGAGGAGCGGTTGTGATGAGGGAGACGGGATGCGCGTAGCAGAGGCTAGCGGTAGCGCACGTCCATGGCCCACAATGAGGACGAGCAGGACGACAAGGAGGGGAGGGCGCAGGCGAACCATGGAGGCCGGCGGTGCCATGACCGTGCTGGTCAGGCGATCTCGTGGTGGAGGCGCTCAGGCGCGGGGCCGAGCTTGGCGACGTCTTCTTGTTGGAGATGATGATGGGGAGGCGTGGAGGAGGCGGTCATGGGGTCGACGATGACGGATCCGGGCGGCTGTGGCGGCTCGGGAGCTTCTCCCGATCGGGACGTGGATGGAGGGGGCCGAGCGAGTGGGTGTGCGATGGTGCGTGGCGGCGGGCAGAAGGAACGAGAGGAAGAGAGTGGGAGGAGGGGATCGGGGCTAGGGTTAAGGGGGCGCGAGAGTTACCACGGGATCGAAGGCAGAAGAACTTTTAGGATTGGCTAGAGGGGAACTACTCCCCCAATCCCATTTTTTCACGGGAACCCGATGTTATTAGATTCTATTCATTCATTCTGAATCTTTTATCATATCTCTTATTACGGCTATCTTGAATTTAATTCCAATGAGTGTGAGAAAGAAGTGGGTAATTGGTAGGTCCAAAAATGTTGTGAATTTTTGTGGAGCTCAGGAAAGTGATGAAAGAATTTACGGCAAAGTTTGGAGCCCAAACTTGAAGCAGAAAAGGCACATGATTATTTTGCAAGTGTGTTTATGGGTGGTTCCAAAATAGTGGGATATTTATTAGCTCCCTAATAATATTGGGAGGATAAGGTATATGTTATAAAGATAAATCACCATGTGAAAACCCTCCATTTAAATGGATCGAAAATCCACACGATTTATTTATTTGAGTTGCAAAAAATAATGAGATGAAGCATGATGACATGATGCAATGCAAAAAGCAAATAAAACACAGGGCAACAACAAAATATCTGGAACGCGTCTGGAGCATTGGTCTCGGGTAGTCACACCTACGTGGACCCCACAAGCTTGTTAGGTGCGCCCAGGGGGTGGGCGCGCCTTGTGAGCTTGTGGCTCACAGGTGCACCCCCTAGCATGTGTTTACTGCCAATATTTTTCAAATATTACACAAAAAGTCATCTTAAATTTTTAGGGCATTTGCAGAAATTTTATTTTCTGGTCATTTTTTATTGCACAGATAATTCAGAAAATAGCATAATCATGGCATTTCTACTTTATTAATTCTAAATAACAGAAAGTAAAAGGTGGGTACAGAAAGTTGTGTTTACTAAATTCATCCATCACATGCCTGTCAAAAGGAATCCATTAATAAGGTAGATCAAGTCTTATTTACAAGCTTCTTCCGAATGACATTAAACTGAAGAATCTTCGTATATCACTAGGTTACATCAACAGCGATATGCATGTCCCCAAAAATAATAATTTCATACTTCTTTTTGACAGTAGGAATAGGGAATTCAAAACCTCCAATAGTAATTGTTGAAAATTTTCCAATAGATTGATGCTATTCACTTGAGGTTGTTGCTTCAGAAAGTGTACCGTATGCTCATTTCCATTAATATGAAAAGTGACACTGCCTTTGTTGCAATCAATAACAGCCCCTGCAGTATTCAAAAAGGGTCTACCAAGGATGATCAACATACTGTCATCCTCATGTATATCAGGAATAACAAAGTCCGTTAACATAGTAACATTTGCAAGTACGACATGCACATCCTCCTAAATATCGACTGGTACAGGAGTTGATTTATTAGCCATTTGCAAAGAGATTTCAGTTGGTGTCAAGTTATTCAAATCAAGTCTTCGGTACAAAGAGAAAGGCATAACGCTAACACCTGCTCCCAAATCACATAAAGGAGTTTTAACATAGTTTGTTTTAATGGAGCATGGTATAGTTGGTATTCCTGAATCTCCGAGTTTCTTTGGTACTCCACCTTTAAATGTATAATTCACATGCATGGTGGAAATTTCAGCTTCTTATATCTTCTTTTATTTGTAACAGTATCTTTCATATACTTTGCATAAGGAGACATTTTTCAGAATATCAGTCAAACGCAAATGCAAAAAGACAGGTCTAAGCATTTTGACAAAGCGTTCAAATTCTTCATCATCTTTATTCTTTGAAGCCTTAGAAGGAAAAGTCATGGGTTTCTAAATTCTCTTTCTTTACCATGTTTCCTAGCAATGAAGTCTCTATTATCATATCTTTTATTTTTAAGTTGTGGGTTATTAAGATCAACAACAGGTTCTATCTCCACATCATTACCATTAGTAGGTTGAGCATCATCATGAACCTCATCATTATAATTGTTAGTAGCTTCATGGTCATCACCAGATTGTGTTTCAGCATCAGAAATATAAATATCATTTGGATTCTCAGGTGTGTCTACGGTAGGTTCACTAGAAGCATGCAAAGTCCTATCATCATTGTTTTTCTTTTTATTACTAGAAGGACTAGGTGCATCAGTTTTAGTTCTTTGAGATTCAATTCTCTTAGGGTGGCCTTCAGGATACAAGGGTTCCTGGGTTTATTTTACCAACCCTAGTCATAACTCTAACAGGATGATCATTCATCTTATTATTCATCTCATTTAGCAAATCATTTTGTGCCTTGAGGACTTGTTCTACTTGAGTTTTTATCATGGATGCATTTTTACTCAGACCCCTGATCATTAACAGTTCTAAACATAAAGTCACCCAAGCATTCAATCATATAAGCATTTCGTTTCAATTGTCTGCTAACGTATGCATTGAAGTTTTCTTATTTAATAATAAACTTATAAAATTCATCCAAGCATTGACTTACATATTTAGTATAAGGAATATCACCTTCATCAAATCTAGGTAGAGAATTTACCTCTACTACCTGTGACGGGATATTGAGACCATGTATTTCTTCAATAGGTAGTAAATTCTTAACACCTTCAGCTTTAATACCTTTTTATTTCATAGATGCCTTTGCCTCTTGCATGTCTTTAGGACTGAGAAATATAATACCTCTCTTCTTTGGAGTTGTCTTAGGAGGTGGTTTAGGAAGTGTCCAATCATTATCATTGCTCAATATATTATTCAATAGTTCTTCACCTTGTTCAACAGTTCGTTCCCTGAAAACACAACATGCACAACTATCTATGTGGCCCTAGAAGCTTCGGTTAGTCCATTATAAAAGATATCAAGTATTTCATTTTTCTTGAGAGGATGATCACGCACAGCATTAAGTAATTGGAGAAGCCTCCGCCAAGCTTGTGAGAGACTCTCTTCTTCAATTTGCACAAAGTGAAATATTTCCAGTAGAGTAGCTTGTTTCTTATGAACAGGAAATATTTTCAGAGAAGTAATAAATCATATCCTGTGGACTACGCACACAACCAGGAGCAAGAGAATTAAACCATATCTTAGCATCACCATTTAATGAGAAATGAAACAACTTAAGAATATAGTAGTAGCAAATTTCTCCCTCATGAGCAAATAGGGTGGCTATATCATTCAACTTAGTAAGATGTGCCACAATAGTTTCAGATTCATAACCATGGAAAGGATCGGATTCAGCCTAAGTAATTAACTCAAAATCAACAGAGAATTCATAATCCTTATCAGTAAGAAAGATAGGTGAAGTAGCAAACTTAGGATCATATTTCATTCTAGCATTCAAAGATTTTTGTTTCCACTTGCATAGTAATTTCTTAAGATCTTCTCTATCCTTACAAGCAAGAAAGTCCCTAACTACCTCTCCGTCCATAACATAACCTGCAAGTATATTATGTAATTCATATCTAGGAGAGCTAGGTCTAATGGGTGTTTCATAATTTTTCAGTTTCAAAGACTTCATCAGTTTCAGTAATTTCATCGATTTCAGCATTCTCAATTTGTTCAGCTCTAGCAAGTTGTTCATCAAGAAATTCACCTAGTGTTACATTATCATCAAGCAGAGTACTAGCACCATCATAAGTATCATTCATACCAGAAGCAGCATCATCAATACTTGCAACATATGAGGATTAATAGCATGTGGTGGTGTTGCAAGTTTACTCAAAACAGAAGGTGAATCAAGTGTAGAGCTAGATGGCGGTTCGTTACCTCCCTCGTCTTAGAGAGAACGATCTTGGTTCTTTCATCCTTAAGATTACTCATAGTGATGAACATATATAAATCCCTAGTGGATCAACAAATAGAGCCGTGATCTCCGGCAACGGCGCCCGAAAAAGGTCTTGATAACCCACAAGTATAGCGGATCGCAACCGTTTTTGAGGGTAAAGTATTCAACCCAAATTTATTGATTGGACACAAGGGGAGCCAACGAATATTCCCAAGTATTAGCAGTTGAGTTGTCAATTCAACCACACCTGAAATACTTAATATCTGAAGCAAAGTATTTAATAGCAAAGTACTATGCTAGTGACGGTAACAGTGGCAATAGGAATAGTTGCAGTTGTGTAGTGATTGTAACAGTAGCAACGGCAAAAGTAACTTACCAAAGGTCAATGTGTGAATAGATCGTAGGCATTGGATCAGCGATGGATAAGTGTGTTGGATAATATTCATCATGTAGTAGTCATAACCTTGAGCGAAACAAAACTAGCTCCAATTCATCAATGTAATGTAGGCTTGTATTCCGTATATAGTCATACGTGATTATGGAAAAGAACTTGCATGACATATTTTGTCCTATACCCTCCCGTTGCAACGGGGTCCATAAGGAAACTAAGGGATATTAAGGCCTCCTTTTAAGAGAGAATCGGAACAAAGCATTAGCACTTAGTGAATACATGAACTCCTCAAACTACAGTAATCCCGGAAAGAATCCCAATTATTGTCACCTTGGGGTATGCGGATCATAACTTGTAATAGGTGCGTATAACTTGCCAAAAAAATCATGGGGTCCCGGGTTTTTTTCCCCTGCAATAAAAAATCAGGGACCCCCGCAAAAAATGGTGCGTATAACTTGCCATATAGGATCAAGAACAAAAATATATTCATGAAAACATAATAGGTTCAGATCTGAAATCATGGCACTCGGGCCCTATTGACAAGCATTAAGCATTGCAAAGTCATAGCAACATCCATCTCAGAACATAGTAGATACTAGGGATCAAGCCCTAACAAAACTAACTAGATTACATGATAAATCTCATCCAACCCATCACCGTCCAGCAAGCCTATGAAGGAATTACTCACTCCCGGTGGTGAGCATCATGAAATTGGTTGTGAAGGAAGATTGATCATGATGGCAACAAATTTCACTCTCCGTAGCCCCGAATGGATTCTAGATCAGCCCTCCCGATGAAGAATAGGAGGCGGCTACGGCTCCATATCATAAAACATGATGAGTCCTTCTCTCTGAATTTTTTTCTCCATGAATAGGTCTATATGGAATTGGAGTTAGGGTGGCCGGAGGTCCAGGGGGCCCACAAGCCTTGGAGGCGCGCCCTGGGTGGGGGGGGGGGTAGGCGCGCCCCCTGAGCTTGTGGATCCTGGGTGGCCCCCATCTCGTATATTTTTCTGCCAGTATTTTTTATATAATCCAAAAATATTCTTCGTAAATTTTCTCGTCAATCCAAGAATTTTGATTTCTGTACAAAAATAACACCATGGCAATTCTACCGAAAACAATGTCAATCCGGATTAGTTTCATTCAAATCATCTAAATTAGAGTCCAAAACAAGGGAAAAAGAGTTTGGAAAAGTAGATACGATGGGGACGTATCAACTCCCCCAAGCTTAACCCATTGCTTGTCCTCAAGCAATTTTGTTGACAAACTGAAAGTGACAAAGAAAAACTTTTACAAACTCTGTTTGATCTTGTTGTTGTAAATATGACTAAGCATGTTCAGGTTTTCAGCAAAGATTATAAACGGCTGTCTACGCTACCGGTCCTTGTTGACCCGATTGACTAAGAGCCCACGCTCCTATACATCCCCGCTAACAATAAAGTGGCGAGTGTGGCAATTGTCATGGAACGCAAGCAAGCAGGGAAGGAATATCCAGACCAGAGGCCGGTCTATTACGTCAGCAAGGTTTTGACCGAGTCAAAGCAGCGATATCCACATTGGTAGAAGCTGGTATCTGGAGTCTTCATGGCTAGTCACAAATTGAAGCACTATTACCAGGAACACCCGACCACTATGGTCAGCTCAACCCATTTAGGAGACATTATCCAAAATAGGGAAGCCACATGTCGGGTTGCAAAGTGGGCAATTGAGTTTGGTCCACATCATCTTAAGTGCGTGCCTCCAACTGTTATCAAATCTCAAGAACTGGTGGATTTCATCAACTACTGGACTGAACTTCAAATCCCCAAGGAGAACCTAGACAATACATACTATACGATACACTTTGATGGTTCCGGACAATTGGAGGGCTTTGGGGCTGGAGCCATCATATGTTCCCCGCGAGGTGATAAATTTTGTTATGTACTGAGGCTCATGTTTCCCTGTACTAACAGTGTAGCTGAGTGTGAAGCTCTTCTCCATAGTCTCCATATGGCTAAGGAGATGAATCCCAGCAGGGTCAGGTGTCTGGGCAACTCAGATTCGGTCGCACAATAGGTCTCTGGAACTGGGATTCAAAAGACCCCCTGATGGAGGCTTATTGGTGCGCGGTCACTATTATTGCATGACACTTCAAGGGTTATCAGGTTGATCACATTGATCGTCGGCTCAACGAGGTTGTTGATGCATTATCACTGTTAGGCTCTTAGCATAAGCAGGTCCGTCCCAATGTGTTTCTTGATGTTCTCCATAATACATCTGTCAAGTTGCCCTCAGAGGAAGGTATCGCTATTCCTGACACAGAGACACGGTTGGTTGCTGCTCTTCATGCTACACCAGATTGGACAGTCCCTTATCTGGATTTCTTACGCAAGGCGGCTTTCCTGAAGGTGAACTCATTGCTCGTCAGATTATCAGATAGTCCAAGTCCATGACTATTATTAATGGTGAGCTACACATGATAAGCATTACAGGCGTTTTTTAGCATTGTGTTTCCCCTGAGGAGGGACAAGAAATTCTCAATGAGATTCACTCTGGTGATTATGCAAATCATGTTGGCTCAAGATCCTTAGTGCCGAAAACTTTTTGACATGGGTTTTACTAGCTCACGGCTCATGTGGATGCTGAGGGTATCGTATGGAAGTGTGATGGTTGCCAGAAATTTGCACGCCAGGCTCACTTGCAGGCTCAATAGCTACGGATTATTCCAATCACTTCGTGCTTTGCATTCTGGGGGCTCAATATGGTTGGTCCGTTCAAGTCGTCTAAAGACAAGAAGACCCACCTTTTGGTTGCCATTGATAAAATTACCAAGTGGATTAACGCAGAGCCCATCAACAATTGTGATGCAGCGATAGTGGTTAAGTTTATGAAAAAACTGATTTTTCATTTTGGTAACCCGCACAACATCATCAGAGATAATGGCACCAACTTGTCCAAGGGAGCTATGAAGCAATTCTGCCAGAGGGAACATATCCAGCTTGATGTGGCTTTAGTTGCACATCCATAGTCCAGTGGTCAGGCAAAACACGCTAATCAGGAAATTTTGTGGGGATCAAACCAAGGCTCCTGGCCCCTCTTGAGCGCACTCCGGGATGTTGGGCCGAGGAGGTCCCCATAGTCCTTTGGAGTATACGGCCTACCCCCAATAGATCAACATGCCATACGTCGTTTTTCATGGTCTATGGTGCAGAAGATGTGTTATCCTATGATATTTGTCATGATTCCCAGAGTTGCAGCATATGCTTTTGACCCTGATTGAGTTGTAGGCTACGTGTTCCTTTTCTTTGTCCTTTTGTTTTTTTTCTCTTTCCGCTTTTTCACCTGCTGGGTGTTTTGCCCGCTTGGGCTGTCTACGTGTTTTTGTCTCCTTCTGGTCAATGAATTTGGCAGAGCAACTGCCAACATTCAAAAAAAAGAGTTGCAACATATGTCAAACTAGATAATAAGCAAGCTCGTTGGGATTCTTTGGATGCACTGGAAGATGAATCCGATTTTGCTGTAGCATGATCTATGATCAGCAAGACTTACATCACTATCATAGCCATAGAGTTTGTAGTCATACTTTCTAGGAGGTTGACTTAGTGCTCTATCTAATACAAGAACAGACAGACATGCATAAATCTTCACCTCTGTGGGAAGGACCCTTTGTCACCAGCAAGAACCTCAATAACGGATCATATTATCTGATCGACATACATGAACATTGCAAGTCATGTACTTCTGAAGAAGAGACCCTCAGGCCCTGGAATAATGCACATCTTCGACCATAATATACATAGAGACACTGGCTCCAGTTCATTGTACAGACCTCCTGTATATATCTTTATGATCAATTTAATAAAGCCAGCATCCCCGAAACTCGGGGCCTTTGTCGTTTCGTCTCATATATTGTTCATGAGTCTTTATTTTTTTATCATTGGTCACTTGGGGGCTACCAACTCATCAAGTTTAGCTATTAACATCCCTTTTGACTGACATATGCCATTATGAAACTTGGTTAAACCTACCTCTTAGTTTGGTGCTACTCCAAAAAGGTGACCCGGTGTATTCTTGATAAGTCAATCAATATTGACCCTGAACTTGTCAAAGTTAAAACACTGATTTAAGTCATGTGAGAGCTAGCTTACTGAAAGCAAGGATAAACCATGGGCTATCACGCCAGCTTCATTGAAGCAAGACACGAGCCTCGAAAGCTTGTCTTATGTCATGCCTCAAAAGGAGGCTTAATATTATGCAAATTCTTTATTATTTGTTCTAGTTATATGTTTATCTCCTTGTACTTATATGTACAGGAACTAATTTTTCTTGATTAGTTAGCAGGTCAACTATGTGTTCCGGGATATTATTATTTTTTCGAGTTATACACATAATGGCATACTAGAACGCACTGTGACAAGTTAAACATTATGTTGATCTTGGTAAATTTCAAAGACTTCTGAGTATTTCTATCAAATCTATCATGTCACACTGTGCCGGCACATCTGATGATCTACTCCAACAAAACCGGGTTATATTATAATGTTAGCTCATCTCTGAAGGGCGAAATATGTTACAAGTATACTTGTCAAAAGGCGGGTTATCAACTAAGTGCTGACTCATTTCCTTCAAAAGATGACAAGATATTCAAAGTATCAAGTGCACAACGACACTGCAGATGACCAAGTGTTTTGACAAATTATCTTACAAGCCTAACTTGGGTCAACCATGAGTAACTTCTTATGGAGAGCTTTACTCCAGCAAGCCAGCTGTGACGCCCACCACTTAATTGTGCACTAATCATACACGCAAATGTGCACAATCAAGATCAGAGACTCACGGGAAGATATCACCAAACAACTCTAGACAAAAATTAGTCATAAAAGCTTTATATTACAAGCCAGGGGCCTCGAGGACTCGAATAGATAAGATCGAATACACAAGAGTCAGCAGAAGTATCAATATCTGCGTATAGACATAAGATAAACATGTCTGCCTTAAGAAGGCCAGCACAACAAAGATATCTGGATCAGATAGGCGCAGGCTTCCTGCCTGGGAGCCTCCTATCTACTCCTGGTCGTTGGTGGTCTCCACGTAGTAGTAGGCTCTATCGGGGTAGTAGTAGTCATCGGTGGGATCAGCTGGCCCCTAAACTCCGTCATTTGATCGCAGGAATCAGGTAGAGGAGAAAAAAGGTAGCAAAGCAACCATGAGTACTCATCCAAAGTACTCGCAAGACTTACATCAGATCTATACTAAGTATGGATCGGTATAAAAGGAATGGGGATATATCTTTGGACTAGACTGCAGAAATGCCAGAATAGAGAGAGAGGCCTAGCCTATCGAAGACTACCATCGTGAAGTGTCTTACAGCATTAGAAGAGTGCAAATTAGCATAACATAAGTCAGAAGTATATTGTAGTAAACACCCATAGATCCTTCCTCGACTCCCTACGATAAAGCAATAGTAGAGCCATCATATCCATTTCGTGTCTCTAGTATCCAGTTCTAGTTGTAATAGATCGGGACACAACTCCGAGTGTCCGTTACCGTGGGCACGGCTATTCGAATAGATTTACTTCCCTGCAAGGTGCACCAACTTACCGAACATGCTCGATTAACTCTAGCCAAACACACTTTTCCGGGTCATGCCCAGCGTCGGCTGATCTCCCTTTGCACTCCTGTGTGTTGCGTACACGTCGTAGTCCTATCTAGGCTCAACAGAGAGGCCAACACGCTGATCTACATCCTAAGCATTGAGGGTTCTTGGGCCCATCTCCCTTTCCACTCCTGCGTGATGTGTATGCGGCCTAGAGCAGACCCACCCTGTAATACAAGCACCGGTAGTTCCGGTCTAGTCGGGTGCATGCCGCTCAATTGCTGACGTCCGAAGAGCTTCCAAAGAATCGTACGGTGGCCATACTTATCCCCGCATGGTGGTTAGTGCAAAAAGGCCAGAGGCCTACTCAGATTACATATCCAAAACCTTTAGGGTCTTAGGAGCACGCGGAGACAATCAGTGATCCACGACCTGTGGTCCCGTCACCCCGTCTCGCAGACTTACTACATGGGCCAAGACTGCCCGATCGTTCAGTGTAATTATCTCGGGGGTTACCCTCACGGTCAACCCGACTTCATATATCGCAGGTTCCCCTTGGGGCTGATCCAACTTCAATAAGGTTCTGAGGTAAAGTCAAGGTAACTGTGCGTCCATAACATCAAGGGGAAATCCGAGGAGTCACACTTGATGAATTTCCACTCATTGTAACCGTCAAGGTGGCCTTGGAGGAATCACCCTCAAAGGGTTCACGCATCATATGTTGCATGAGAGATTCGTTATAGGGAGTGGTGAAGGAGGATTCACCCTCCGTAATCCACGACCGATTAGCTACACTACAAAGATATCATCGGAAGTGCGTTATGAGGTATCACCCTCGACGCTCAATAGTAACTCTGCAGAGTCATACAACTAAGAGGGTCTCTACACCTTGATCACATTGATCGAGACATCCGATAATAAAAAGGGTGCAACAGGGACAAGGCTAGGGTCGCTGATGAATCACTAATCAACCTATACTAAGCATATAGCATATCAGGTAAAGTAACAATAGCATGTTACAAAATTAGGCTATGCATCATAATAGGAGCTATCGAGCAATAGTAGAAAATTCTAATGCAACCATGAGAGAGACAGAATGGGCAACATAGGAATGATCAAGGGGGTTTTGCTTGCCTGGAAGCTCTACGGAAAGGGGAAAAAGTCGTTAGGTGTGCAGTCGTACCCAGGAGCAGCGACGGTCTCGAGGTCTACCGGAGAGAAGAGGGGCAAGAAACAATAAATATAAAGCAATAAAATGCATCACGATGCATGGCATGGCAATATGCTGTGCTAGGGGTGACCTAACGAAGTACTACATGTTACTAACGAAACGAGAAACATCTGGGAATATTTTCCTGACTTTCGATGGTCATCGTACAGATGAAAAGGAGGGGAAGGATCCATGTACATCATGTTAGTGGCATGTGACAGATTAGTGGATAGCATATTCAGATTCGTTATATTTTTTGAGCAACTTTCATATTTAAAATATATTCATCTGACTTACGGTTTATTTTATATGAATTTACAAAGTTTTAATGATTTTCTGGATTTACTTTAGTTTGAAAATTAACTGAAAATACTTTGTATACACTCCAGTATCCAGCCCCTATGTATGAAAAGTGGGTCCAAGGGGTTTGAGTTATTAAAATCAACTGTCAAGTGTTGACTAGTCAAAAGGGCAGTGGGGCCCAACTGTGATACAGAGCAGCTAGACTAATTTTGATTAATTGGTTTAATCTCCCGGGGACCCACATGTCATAGGGTACCACTAAACTGGACTTAAAATTAGAATAAACTAACAGGGGGGTTAGTTTCAATGGGGATTAGCCCCATAATCATTAGCAGGATGGCCCCAGCAGGCAGTGCCCCAAGGCCACCAGGAGCGGGCAGGCTCACGCACGACCAGGAAAGAGGCCGTAGGCATGGCCGGCCGACCGACAGGAGTGGCGGCGAGCGGCCAGAGCGCGGGCTGGCAGGAGCAGTGGCAAAGCCAGTCGGATTCGGGCATGGGTGGTTGCATGCGGGCGTGGCCAGCGAAGCACTAGGCGGAGATGGGCGCGGGGCACGGTAGGCAGCAGCAGCTACATGTAGCAGAGGGGAAGCACGGGCGTTGAGCGTGAGGCCACGCACGGGCGCGGGCCAGACGACGCGCCAGCGCGCCGGGACAGGGCCGGGGCGCTGGCGTGCGCAACCAGGCATGGCGGGGCTAGCGGGCCGTGCGGCTTAGGCTTGAGCAGGTTTGCGGCGATAGGAAGTAGCGGCACAATGGCAGGAGCAGTAGATGGGTGAGCGGGCGAGCATGGTAGCAGCAGCGGGCGGCGGCAACAGCATGCGTATGGGCAAGCGCGACAGCAGGCGGCGGTGGCAGCAGTGTGCACGTGGGCGAGCGCGGTAGCAGGCGGCGGTGGCAGTGAGCGTTAGGGCAGCAACGGCGGCTGGGACACAACAACATGAACGGGGGCGCAGTGGGCAGTAGCAGGCACATCGCGTTGGATGACTAGATCGATGGGGAAAGTGGGGCAAAAGGTGTGGCGACTCACCAAGAGTGCGAGTGAGAGCTCGTGGAGGCGCGGGTTGGACGGAGGCGAGCAAATCAACGGCGACGTCGTGCGGCGGTGGAAGCAGTCGGGGAGAACGGCAAAGACAACAGTGATGCAGTGCCCCAGCTCTATCTACATGATGACAACAAAGTAGGCGTCCACGGCGGAGCTCCTGCACAGCTTGTAATGGCGACGAGGAGCCAGTGGCCGCAACGACGGTGATGTGGTAGTGACGAGGTTGTTCAGACGAACGAGACCGAGAGGGAGGCGGCACAGGAGGGAGAAGGTGGAGGCTAGGGTTCGACAGGGGTAGAGAGGAGGGGCTCGGGGCCTCTTAACCCACGGGAAGAGCCAAGGGATGGCCGGCACCTGGTCGGATTGCTACCATGCCCCTGCCTCTCTGTTGCAGTAGGTGGAAGGAGATGTGAGGTGGGGTGGGCTAGCTTTTGTTGCTAGATAAGCCAAGGTGCATAGTGCCACTAGAGCCCACTAACACCATAGTAGTGAGGCCTTTTCTTTTTGTAATTTTCTGTTTCTTATTTTCTTTATTGTTTTATGTATTAACATTTGATACTCATTGACTTATGTTATAGTATTTGGCACATAAATACTAGGCATTATTTTGAGCATGCCCAAGAAGTTGAGGCAATTGGAGTGAAATAAATAATCGTTTATTCTGAAAAAGGCCATTTTATTTGCTGTTGGACCATTTGTTAATTTACTAGGAATTTATTTGTGAGTGAAATAAAGTTGGTTTCAACATAACAATGATCAGGGGAATATATAGAATAAAGCAAAAAATTTAAATTTACTGTTCAAAGAAATAATAATTTCACTTGAAATTTAAATTTGACTTTGAATTTGGACAAGTGGCAATTTGCTTAGTATTCATGATGACATGGCTACCATTAGGGGGAGATTACTGTAGCATGATTCTTGGGGTGTTACTCCTTCACTACAAGAAATCTCGTCTCGAGATTTAAGAGGTAGAGTTAAGGGGAAGGAATTGGTTACAAATTTCTAACGAGTCTTCTCGGTCTTTGTTGCTCTTCCTGAAGTAGTAGATCCATTTTGTTGATGTCCTCAATTTGCTGCATCAGGGCATTATGATGAAGTCATCATACTTTCTTCGAAATCTTCATCGTACTTACGAATAGGACAAGAGGGAAAAAATTATGGAGACAGAAGTGTGGAAGGATTGGCATTTGGTAATTATCTCAGGGAAGGAGGTTCAGAAGCATCTAGAAACATATCGAGAGTGATATAAGGAGGTTCAACAAGTCTCAATCAGGTAGGCATCCAGCTGACGCCTAAAACAGGTGATGAAGGGGTTCAGAGCAATGAAAAATAATGTTGCATCTAGTACGGGAATGAAACATGTTAAGAAAATTAGCTCGTGAATTATGTACAAACCCAAGTGCAAAAGATATTTCCGAATGAAAGACGTAGAGGAGAGTCAGGTTTCCATCCCGCAGAACTGTGGTTAGTGTGGGTTAAAAAGTAGGGAGGACGGTGACATCTTGCACGGTCACGATGTTGGCAACAACCACTACAAAAAAACACATCCGTGACATTTTGGGCTGAACGAAATTTTTTCTGTCATGCTTATGACACTTCTATGATGATAATTGTGACAAAAGCATGTATCATCATAGATGTGGTGGACTCCTACCTCTATGACAAAAAATCATGACAGGACATGGGCTTTTCATCCTGGTTTGGACGGGGACGCACCTGCATGACACTCTTTGGGCCGCCCATGATGGAAAAAATCATGGTATAAGCGAGAGCAAGGAAAATATTAGGGAGTTCCCGGTTACGGTGGGTGGTCGGGTCCGAGCGATCCACTGAGGTTTGCGCATTTCTCTCGAACATGTACACGCGTGTGTGTGAGGTGTTGAGCTCAAACTGAACCCAAGCAATTGCACTAGCTATGTTATTGAACCCGAGCGATCGATCCCTTGGCTGTTAACCGAACCCTGAGCGATTCCTTCGCTTGTACTAATAACTGAAGCCGATCGAACCTGCTGCCTCCTGATGAACAGTGACCGTTGTTGGGGCTTGGATGAATAGTTCCTCCCGGTGGGTGTTGGAAGAACACGACCCGTGGTAGTAGAAGTCCTTGCCGCTGGATGAACAGGACCCCAATCGAGGAGGTGGGGGTGGATGAACAAGACCCCGTGGAGGGCTCGTTGAACAGTAGCCGATGGAGGCTGGATGAACATGAGCTAGTGGATGAACAGTAGGTAGGAGGAAGTTGACAGTGGATGAACAGTAGTAGGTGGAGGATGGAGGAAGTCAACGGTAGATGAACAGTATCCTATGGTGACTAGAGCAAGGCAGTAGACGATGGATGAACAGTAGCCCGTGGAGTCCCGTTTTGCGGTACGCCACACCCCTCCCGATGAACAAGACACCGTTTCGACCGTAGGTGCTCCAACACAAGTCTGTTTCCTCTATTTTGCAGTATGCCACACCCCTCCTGATCAACAGGAACCTGTTTCGACCGTAGGAGCTTTAACACAAGTCTATTTCCTCCATTTTGTGATATGCCAGACCCCTCCCGATGAACAGTATCCCGTTTCGACCATAGCCAGTCAAACATAAGGCCGTTTCCTCCGTATTGTGGTATGCTAGACCCTGTTTTGGCTGTTCCGTCCAAGCCAGTTGGCTCCCGATGAAGTTGACGCATTCCATTGCCTCCGTTGAACAAGCTGCAATTTCTGTGTTCTGACCCAGCCAGTTGGCCCTCGATGCATAGGATGCCGTTGCTGCAGTCCATTCCCTCTCCATGTACACGAGCCCTGGTCGTACGTATGTGCAAGTACGCATTCGAGACCCTGCCCGTATGTACGTACGTGGCCGTTTTTTTGGCATCTGGCTGTACATACGTGTACACGGTATTGATGGGACTGCCTGAACTGCTACGTCGGGGGCTCTACCACTACATGTGCTGCTGCTTGCTCATCCATGGTTCATCGTTGCTGAGAGACCGATCGACCAATATGTACGTACACATTCGCGACCAGACAGACAACCCGGCATATGGGTCAACCGGGTGGGTCCCAGCTATCAGGGAGGATAAGGAGGCACTTCGTTTCGCGTGAGGATATAACTGGTGGGTCCCAGCTGTAAGGGGGAGAATCATTTTTTTCCTGTAATATGGACGCACTTCCTTGCGTGCAAAGATGTAGCTGGTGGGTCCAAGCTGTCAGGGGGGAACATTTTTCTCGCAAAATGCAAAGTCCCTTCTGGTGAGTCCCTGCTGTCAGGTGAAGGAATAATTATTTTACGCGTAATAAGGAGCCACTTCCTTGCTGCGGCCGTGGACCTAGCTGTCATCGTCTCCATGTACAGGCCTCTTCCGATGGAAGTCGTTCCTTTACCATATTGACCACGCCACGCCGAGAGCACCAAGGCAATGGACGACGGCGAGGCCTGATACGTCTCCTTCGTATCTATAATTTTTTATTGTTTCATGCCATTATTCTACAACTTTCATATACTTTTGGCAACTCTTTATACTATTTTGGGACTAACATATTGACCCAGTGCCCAGTGCCAGTTCCTGTTTGTTGCATGTTTTTCGTTTCGCAGAAAATCCATATCAAATAGAGTCCAAGCGCGATAAAAACATACAAAGATTTTTTTTGGAATATATGTGAATTTTGGGAATTGGAATCAACGTGAGACGATGCCTGAGGGGGCTACAAGGCAAGGGGCGCGCCCCAGGGGGTAGGGCGCGCCCTGTGCCCTTGTGGTCACCTTGTAAGGCGGTTGGTGCCCTTATTTCGCCACAAGAAAGCTAATATCCAGATAAAATCATGTTAAAATTTCAGCCCAAGCGGAGTTACGGATCTCTGGGAATTTAAGAAACGGTGAAAGGTCAGAATCTGGGAGCGCAGAAACAGAGGGAAACAGAGAGAGAGATCCAATCTCAGAGGGGCTCTCGCCCCTCAGCCGCCATGGAGGCCATGGACCAGAGGGGAAACCCTTCTCCCATCTAGGGGGGGGGAGGTCAAGGAAGAAGAAGAAGGAGGGGGGCTCTCTCCCCTCTCTCCCGGTGGCGTCGGAACACCGCCGGGGCCATCATCATTACTGCGATCTACACCAACAACTTCACCGCCATCAACGCCAACTCTCTCCCCCTCTACGCAGCGGTGGAACCTCTCTTTTACACACTGTAATATCTACTTAAACATGGTGCTCAACACTATATATTATTTCCCAATGACGTATGGCTATCGTATGATGTTTGAGTAGGTCCGTTTTGTCCTATGGGTTGATTGATGATTGTGATTGGTTTGAGTTGCATGTTTTATTATTGGTTCTATCATATGGTGCTCTCTGTGTCGCGCAAGCGTGAGAGATCCCTGCTGTAGGGTTTGCAATATGTTCATGGTTTGCTCATTGTCTGTGTTGCGTGAGTGATAGAAATACAAACATGGCTAAGTGGGTTATTGCATATGGGAATAAAGAGGACTGGATACCTAATAATGCTATGGTTGGGTTTTACCTTAAAGATCATTAGTAGTTGCGGATGCTTGCTAGAGTTCCAATCACAAGTGCATATGATCCAAGAATAGAAAGTATGTTAGCTTATGCCTCTCCCTCATATAAAATTGCAATATTGATTACCGGTCTAGTTATCGATTGCCTAGGGACAGATAACTTTCTCATGAAAAAACGCTCCCTACTAAAAATAACTTAGTTGTTTCTTTATCTAAACAACCCCTAGCTTTTATTTACGTGTTCTTTATTATCTTGCAAACCTATCCTATCACACCTACAAAGTACTTCTAGTTTCATACTTGTTCTAGGTAAAGCGAACGTTAAGCGTGCATAGAGTTGTATCGGTGGTCGATAGAACTTGATGGAATATTTGTTCTACCATTAGCTCCTCGTTGGGTTTGACACTCTTACTTATCAAAAGAGGCTACAACTGACCCGCTATACTTGTTGATTATCAAGACCTTTTTCCGGCGCCGTTGCTGGGGAGCAATAGCGTGGGGTGAATAATCTGATGTGCGCTTGTTTGCTTTATCACTAAGTAGATTTTATTTGCTGTTTTGAGTTGTTCTCTATCTTTAGTTATGGATATGGAACACGAAATACCCAAAAAATTAGGGGTACTTGCTACTCATGGATATGGGGAACCTCCTAAAACCCCCGCTCATTATGTGAAAGATATTATGCACTACTTTAATAATCCTGAGGAAACCCCATTCTATTATATAATGGGAGACACGTTGGATAAACGTGAATACTTTAGGGACTATCGCTTGACTCAAAAAGGGAAACTATTATGGGATCAAATTCCTATGTTGCATTGGTATGCTCGGGAACTATGCTTGAGATATGATTATACTTGTTGCTCTAGGATGAAGGCTCTACACCTTCCCTTTTCATGTAAATTTAATGATAATCAAACCTTGGCTTATTATGCTAATGGTATTTACGATTACTATGATGTGGAAGGAATAGAAGAGTTCGTTGCTTTTAAGGGTGCTTATGAAATTGAATCTTTGTTTGAAAAGTGTGAAAATCTTGATGATGCTCTTTACAGACCTGAACATTATTCTATACTTAAATATTGCTATGAGAACTATGAATACAATGCTGATATTGATGTGTTTATTGAGGAAGTCTCCGCTGTCCAAGAAGAGACTAATATTTTGCAGGAAACTATGGAAGAACAAATTGATGACACTGTGTTCTCATTAGATGAAAAAGATGAGGAGGAGAGTGAAGAACAAAAGGAGGAATAGTGGATTAGCTACCCGTGCCCACCTTCTACTGACACTAACTCTTCAACTTATACATTGTTTAATTTCCCTTCGTGGGTATCGAAGTATGATTGCTATGATCCCATGGATTCGTTTGAAATATCCCTTTTTGATGAACTTGATGCTTGCTATGCTTGTGGCCATGATGCGAATTTGAATTATGCTTATGGAGATGAACTTGCTATAGTTCCTTCTGTAAGAATGAAATTGTTGCTATTGCACCCACACATGATAGTGCTATTATCTTTTTGAATTCTCTGAACTACACTATATGGGAGAAGTTTGCGCTTATTAAGGACTATATTGATTGGTTGCGTTCTTCTATTGCATATGATGATTTTGATAATATAATATGCATGTGCTTGCAGCTCCTACTTGCAATTATTATGAGAGAGGAACTACCTCTCTGCCTCTCTATGTTTCCAATACAATAAAATCGCATGAAACTGTTTATACTATTCATCGGCCTTTACTTTGTGTGCATGAATTGTTCTTTTATGACATGCCAATGAATGGGAAGAGAGTTATACTTCTTTATTACGTGATATATGTTACTTTGTGCTCACTACAAAATTAAAAATCATTGTTAATTAAAATTGGCTTTGATATACCTTGGGATCCGGGTGATCCATTACTTGAGCACCATATGCCTAGCTTAACGGCTTTAAAGAAAGCGCTGCCAGGGAGACAACCCGGAAGTTTTAGAGAGTCATTTATTTCTATTGAGTGCTTTTATAAAGTTTAAAAACATAAAATAAAGAGGGGAACCTAAAACTTTTTGAAAAAATAAAGTGAAAGTGAGAGAGACGAGCATTGTTAAAATGGGAGCATGCGTTGAACTTTGTTCATGCCCATGGAAACTTTGTGAATCTTAATTGCAGAAACTTTTCAACAAAAATAATTATCCCCTTGTATAAATCCATTGTATTATAAAAATAATGTGCCAAGATTTGCCTTTAGGATGATTAGATTGCTTGTTTGGTTTGTGCGGTGCAAAGACAGAAACTTTGGCTGTAGTGCGTGATTTTTACATTTTTTACTAGAAAGTCAAACACTTTTGAACTTTTTTGCACAGTACTTCTATACAATTTTTTTATTTTGTCCTAAGTTTTCATAATTTTTGGAGTTATAGAAGTATGGTAGATGTTCAGATTGCTACATACTGCCCTGTTTAAGACAGATTCCGTTTTTTGATGCATTATTTTGCTAGTTTTGATGAAACTATCAATTTTATCGTTGGTATAAGCCATAGAGAAGTTATAATACAGTATATACAATGAAAAACAAAATATGAATGGGTTTGCAGAAGTACTTAAAGTGGTGGTTTGTTTTATTATACTAAGGGATCTCACGAGGGTTTTTGTTATGTTTTGTGTGATTGAAGTTTTCATGTTTTGGGTGAGATCAAGATGGATGAAGGAATGAGGAGTGGCAAGAGCCTAAGCTTGGGGATGCCCGAAGCACCCCAAGGTAATATTCAAGGACTCGCAAGCAACTAAGCTTGGGGATGCCCCGGAGGGCATCCCCTCTTTCTTCTAACGATCATCGGTAATTTTACTTGCAGCCATATTTTTATTCATTAGATTATATGCGTAAATCTTGGAGCATTTTTTGTGTTTATTTTTCCTTTTTTATTTTATGCACAATGCTGGTATGAGATAGTCCTCGGTTGATTTATAGAATGCTTCATGCACTCACTTATATCTTTTGAGTATGGCTTTATAGAACGCTTCATGGACTGCATGGTAGATTACCCCGATCGAAGCGCCGCAGTAATGACAATGAGCCATCAAATTACAAAACCCCCACCTTTCCAGTAGTAAGTTTGACGGACGAAGCAACCATCATTTCACTCTTCTCCCTCAGCTTCCTCTCTTGAAGAATACCCCAACTCGCTTCTCCCTCATCTTGTTCCTCATTTCTTCGAGAACACCCTCACCTGCTTCTACCATTGTTCTTCTCTCCCAAAGAAGGAAAGGTGAGCACATCAATGGTGTTGATTCTGGCCAAGGTCTGGTCTTGCAACCCCGAGAGTGATCCTATAAGTCCCTCTCTGTTCTTCTTTTGGGTATGTGATTAAGGTTTCTCTTCTTTTATTTCTATTTGACAGTTTCTTGATGGACCCTAGAGCACCGGCTGAAGTGATGTTTATGGCTCTGGCCAAAACCGTCGAGGCTTAGGGTACGAAGAAGCGCAAGCACCCCGCTGAGACTACCGCAGACAAGCTCAAGGCCATCGCCCTATCCAAGGCCCCCTCTCTGGGATCCCTCATTAAGCAAGTCCAGGTAATATCTCTTCTTGGCGATCTTTTTCTCAATCTTGATCGTGCTTTTTTCATCTAACACGCAATACTAGTACTAGTAGTACAACTTTCTGGGTGATCTTGCATGTGATGTTTGTGTGCCAAATGGCAGTTCTAAATTCCTCTTTCAACCAAATCATGAGAGAGGTTGACACTGATTTCTTATAGATTACTTTAAACTACTTGATGAACATCAATGCTACCTTTTAAGGGAGCATATTAGCCTCAGTAACTTGTGTTATGGATATTGTAAGTAATCCCTCTGCTCTCATGCCTTTGAAGACATGTTCTAGTGTCTTTGTTCACTCATTTCTGTGCGTATATGTAGTCTTATATGGAGTAAAATATTGAAAATCATCTTATATTTCTGAACAGAGGTAGTAATAAAATATTTGGTGTCTATTTGAATTAGAACCAGGTCAACGGTGGAGATGAAGTTCTCAAAGTCATGCCATGTGAACTGAAAGACCCGAGGATGAATTCTAATGCTAAACTATCTAGCTATTGTGTCCTTCTCACCACTTGTCCTGAACTAGTGTTTTACTGTAGCATTGTTGTTAGGCGTGTTCTCGAGGGCGTACATCACCACAACAATTTCCTGGTTGTGCCTTCGATTATGAAGGGTGTGGTTCTTGTAGAGCTTTCCGACAAATCTGATGCGGACTTTCTTCATCATCATGTTTATGAATGGAAAGACCACTCTATTAGGTTCTCCAAGGTTGACGAGATGGTGATGGTGCTGGTAGACATCTCTCAGGAAGTACATGGCCTAGTCAGTTGTGCGTGATACATCCCGTAGGTCGGTGGAAAGAAATAGTATACATAGTTGATTAGTGCAACTTTGCTTGTCTGTAGTAAGTACTATTGTTCAGTACTTGATTTGTGTGTGTGAACCCTGTATTGTTTAGTACTGCTACTTTTGTTGTGCGGTGAGTCCTGAGAACAGTCTATGTTAATCTCTGTCCACTCAATTCAGTCTGTATATTTTGAACTATCCATCATCTTTTTGTGAGGACGGTTTATCAATTATGGTTACACTCCAATATTTGTATGTGTTGCAGGGTTTATCGCACACACCAGGATTTCTAGTCACATGGATGTTCTGTCCATATGATTTGTCACAACCTTTGGACTGTCCATCTTGTGGGAGTAAGGGGAGGCCCTGCATGCCACGCGTAATTGGATGATTAATCTTCTATTTACAACTTGAACATAGTGATTTCCTGGTAAGGATTCACTGGTGCACATCAAGTAAATCTTATTGATTTACTATCTAAATCTTATAGATTTAATGTCATGTTTTCTTACTTTTGGTGCAATTTTACAATGCAGGTTTTGCCATGTGACATTCATCACAGAACAAACCATTTGGTTTTCTCTATGATGGTTATTTTTGCAGGTTTCACTTCTTATGTCGTGTCAGTAACAAAGACACTGTCCGTCACTTATATTACTGGACACAATTGGATCAGTCTGTTGTCTAAGTACAATCTGAATCCCAATGATGAACTGCGGTTTGGTTTAACAAACATGGCACAATTAGTCCTCCTCACGATCGCTGCTGTCTCGCACATCGGTACCACCATCAGCAACGAATCGAGCACTGGCTCCTTCTCCGACGACACTTGCTCTAGCACTGACAGCGACAGAAGCTCAGTCTGATCCATTCAAGGATTGGGCACCGACCGCGTTAGCAGATCAGGCTGATCTATGGAGGATCGGGCATCAACACCAGCACCTGCCCCGACACCAGCACCAGCTCCACAAGGAGCACCATCTCCGGCAGCAGCAGCGGCTCTACCGGTCGCACTGGCACGGGCACCAGCAATGGCTCCGGCACCTACACCAACACTTGAAGATGCACTTGCATCTGATCTGGCTTGTGCAGCGGCAATGGAACCAGCAGTTGCACCGGCAACAGACTGGGCTACAGCTTGCACTGCATTTACCAAAGTCCTTACAAAAACCGACATCCCCACCTTCTTGGTAAGCACTGGACGCCCAAGTGCTTCATTCTTTTTTCTTTGCATGTTGTTTCACATGATTCACTCTATTGATCTAACTGTTTGTGTATGTCTTTTTGTTTGCAAACAGAGAATTCCTAGAGCAACAAGGGAGTCATTCAACAATCTGGGTGATCGTGGCCAAGTTTCTCTTACCATGCGAAACCTTGGTCTGAATGAACCTGCCCAATATACCGTAAGTACGAAGGATAGTCGCATGATGATTGATGCTAAAGGATGGTCAAGGTTCAAATCTAAATCACATTTTGTGGTAGGGGATGATGTCAAAATTGAACTTTCTCGGCAAGGAGAGCTGGTCCAAATCAACTTCAAAATTCTTCAGTAGCAGCACGCAACTGCCGAACTGATCTATCCTCTGACAGATTTTGATTTAATAATATGGCCTGGTGAAACAAGTGTCTTGTGTGTATAAGTAGTACGACAATATTATTTATCACATAGGATATCATCGATAGAATTGCAACTCTGATTGCTAGTTAGGAACTGTCGTTCGATTTCATTCTAACAGATGTCGTGCTTTATTCTATTTTCTGCATTCGCCTTGTGACAGCATCTAAAATCAGTGTTGTACCGATCACTTGCAGTATGAAATGTGCTGAGGTAGAACACATGGGCCCCCAAACATGCAGGCCCACCAGCCTGTGGCCCAAAGTCTAGAACCGTGAGCCTATCTAAGTATTATATTCTCAGCTGAACCCCCATATTATGTTATATATATTCCCCTTGATTTTTCTTATGTATAAAGTTGTGATATAAATGATTTTTATATTTCTTTACACAGGAAGTATCCCTCTGTCAAAAATATAATTATGTGTAACTAGTTACTCTTGCCTTTCTACTTCCTTTCGCTGATATGTGGGGCATTGTCGGTGCAACAGACCCTGGGTATGTTGCCCTGACTTTGCACAGGCACGGGAACAAGATCATGGCCTCAAACCGAGCCAGAGTGCAAGAGATCAAGATCTTCAAAGGACCAGCATGGAGAATGAGGAGACCAGGATCTAGCCAGAGAGGCCAGGTACCGCCAAGGGAAGATCCTCCCTTGCCGGGCAAAAGGACTTGGCAAGGGCAGGGCCACCCCGGAAGGAAGCAACCGAAGCGTCCTGGCAGGGCCTGCCGGGGCTCACAGGGAAAGGAACACGTCATCAACCGCCCCCTCCATGACCCGCGTCGTGGATCAGTGCGGTGTCAAGCCGCGAAGTGATTTAGTGGTAGCCATTCGCCACATGGCATCCCCTTTCTACCAGAAAACAAACAGACGACACCCGTCCAATGACGTGTCGAACAAGCAGACATGGAGCTGGTAGAGTAAGCCCAGCAAGGCTTGCCGGGCAGGCAACGATGAGACGTTGAGCGCCACATTTAATGCGCCCTGTCAACCTACAGAGTTAGGTAAGATAGCACTATTCGCTATCTTATCAGTGTCTAATGACTGATTTGCCACTGTGGTGACCCCTTAACCTGTAAAAGGAGGCCCATGGCAATGGTAGAAGGGGTTAGAGGGATGGAAATTTGATCAGGCCCTCACAAGGCTAGATGCCCATACATAGCATAGGTCAGTGCCGCCCCTGCCGGGCAAGTGTACTACGTTCCACCACCACACTCCCACCATCAATCCACAAAAGCAGGAGTAGGGTTTTACGCCTCACGGCGGCCCGAACCTGGGTAAAATTGCTCATGTGTTTCTTGCCGTGCCGCCTCCACGCTTCTCTGCTCTTTGTGTAATGCGACGTCCACACTACTAAAAAAGCAAGGGGCCGTTTGGTCCCATAGGTGGCTGTGGTTTCCCACGACATCTTTGGTGCGCCAGGTAGGGCGACCGCTTGCGCGAACCCAAAAGCGTGCGTAGCGCGTCATCTTCATCACCATCATTGTGTTCGATGACGCTATCAGCCATGGCGCCTGTTGGGGATATAACTACTGAGTGTAAACTGCCTAGGAGGGGCTGATTTACACTCATCCGTATTGAAGCCCATCAAGACAAGGGGTATGGCGCTCTACCATTGAAGCTTAGAGGCCCAGGGCCCAAAGGAGGTTTAGAGCCCATAAACGTAAACCGGCATGAGATGTGTAAACTTGTGTTGTAAGTTAGGAAAGGTAGAAACCGAGCCGGACACGTGTATGAGCTGTCCTTGGTGTTCTGTAAACCGACGGGCGTCAACCTGTGTATATAAAGGGACGACCCGACGGCGGTTCAGGGACAAGAAACAACAACTCGAGAGATAGGTAAAGAGGATTCGCTCCCTGCTCATCGAGACCCCATCAATTCCACCACAACTGGATCATAGGCTTTTACCATCACCGCAAGGGGCCAAACCAGTATAAACTCCCCGTGTCCTTTGTCCGGTTTAACCCCTTTTTGCTAATCTCATTGCGAACGCTCCACGACTAAGTCCTCTCACTAGGACATCTGACATGTTAATTCCATGATAGTTGGCGCCCACCGTGGGGCTATCGCACGATGGTTTCAAGTTCTTAAAGGGCAACTTTGAAGGACTCAAGGGATACGGGTTGGCCGGATGACTAAGAGTCATCGCGGCAAGCTCTACATCGACGACGCGGGATGGGGCCCCGAGGCCGGCTCAATTGAGTATGGGTACTGGGTCCCCTTTGGCGAAATTCACCACCGACCTCGTCGAGACGGCTCAGCGTGCAAGTCCTGCCCGAGTTCAGCCTGCCATGAAGCGTGCATTTGTAGGATTCATCCATGGTGCGAGATCTGAACCAGTGTCTGACAGCGAGACGGCCATCTACACAGATGGCGAATCATCCACTAGTGAAACCGAGTCACTATACCAATTGCAAGAAGGCCGGATTGGGGGCTGTTCCGATGGCAACAGTTTTCTGAACCCCTTTGAATCGCCGAACCGGGTTGCAATCTTGATGGCCAGTACGCAGCCCACCTTGCAGTCTTCATCGGCAGCAGCCATGATTTTCGAATCGGCAGTCAGGGCAGGAGGCCCTGCGCGCCGGCCGGCTCAAGTTCTTTTCGGTTTGTTGGATGCTTTGATGACATTGTTGACCACGGCAGTCACTCCGGAGACCCAGGATCAGCATAACACGGAGGTTACAAAGCTGAGGGACCAGATAACTCAGGCCAAGGAGGACCTGGCGGCTGAGGAAGCCAGGATGACTGAAGAGCGTGCCGCTTTAGATGCCCAGTCACAGCAGATCCAGGCGCAAAATTACTGGCTTATGTTGGATTAGAACGCATCCAATGAAGTACTAAGGAGGAAGTACCGGTCTCGTCTGCTGCCGGTTTATGAAGGAATGAATCTCTTCAATACGCCAGGAGCCGGGCCAAGTAATCCGGCAGTAGCGAACCGGACCGAGGCACCTGGGACAACGCCGGGTCAGCTACGGGTGACGGACCTGCCTCGACGAACAGATAACCCGCTGCAGTACACACCACTGAGTCATTTCTCTAGCCCTCTGGATAACATGATTGCTACGGCGTCTCGCTTGGCAGCTATTCCGATGGAGGTCGAATCGCTGGCAGCGGTTGAAACACGACGAGCCAGGGATCTTCTTCAAACCGCTGTGGTGCAGCAGCAGGCTTACTCCTACAGTCGAGACAGAATACATTCAACCCCTCATCTGAGCAAGAGTTACAGTAGGCACATTGACAAACCGGCGGTGTCAAGCAGTGCGCGGCACCGTGACAACCCTCAAGGGCCTAATCCGGCGCGCGGCGGTATGAATGCTCAGGATGTAGTAAACAATGGCAGAGCATGACGGGAGGCAGAGTTAGCAGCACAGTTGGCAGTGCAATATGTGAATCAACCCACTCTGTTTCAACCGACAGCATCAGTTGAACGAGGATTGGCTTTCAGCTCTTGGGGAGTACCATGTCTCACCCCAGCCCTGCGTAATGTGTGGCTCCCCAAGGATTTCAAGGGTCCACGTAAGGTGCCAAATTATACCGCCGATCAACCCCCAAGGCGTGGGTTGAAAGCTATGAGATGGCAATGGAGATGCTAGATGTGGATGAAGCAGCGTGTGCAAAATAATTCACCATGATGTTGGACGGAATGGCTCGTACCTGGCCGAGGAGTCTGCCCGTTAACTCGATCAGTTCATGGGACGAGTTGAAATCCCGGTTTATAGCGAACTTCAAGGATACGTGCAAACAGCCCATGTCCATTGTGGATCTGGCTGCTTGTGTCCAAGGAGAGAACAAATCAACAACTCATTGGGTGCGCCGAGTTTCAGAAATCCTGCATTCATCGGACCACATCAGTGCTGATTCGGCGATTATAACGTTGGAAGGCAATTGCCGATTTAAGTCACTGAAGATGAAGTTGGGACGGCTCAAGCGCCACTGCAATGATATGGGAACGCTCATGGCAGCTCTGGTTAAGTATGCCAATTCTGATAATACCAAGGATCCGGAGTCTGACAAAGAGAAGCCGGAGAAGGGGAAGAAGAATGCCGGCACAAAAGGATAGCATAACCAGGCTGGGCATGGAAATAACGGTAAGCGCAAGGCAGACAACAATTCTGATTTTGTGGCTAACACCAATGTTCAGGGTAATAATCAGCATCGTAAGGGTAAACCGCCCCCGCGGGGCGGAGGATCAGGGCTGAATCTGGAGCGTCTGTTTAACCAGCCTTGCCCAAAGAACGGAACACAAGAAAAACCGGCTATGCATTTATGGAAAGATTGCTTCATTATGCAAGAGTTCAAAAATTCAGACCTCTTCCGGTATGCTCATGGACCGTCCAGCGGATCAGGACCCTGGTTTCACGGACCAGGTTATGGTGGAGGAAATTCCGGTCCAGGTTTTCAGGGTAACCAAGGTGGACAGGGCAATCAAGGCAATCAGAACAACCAAGGTGGTTATAATCAGCAGGGGAGTCAGCAACAGTAGTAGTCGGGCTATCCAAGCAACCCAAAATAGCTAAATGGTGGACAATATCATGTCTTCACCACTATTCTATGCAAGCGCGATCAGAAGCTCCATAAAAGGGCAGTAAACTCTGTTGAACCGGCGGTGCCCCGTTATCTGCGCTGGTCTGAATAGCCTATTGTGTGGAGTCGGGAGGATCATCCGCCCTGGGTTGATAATCCTGGTCATCTAGCGTTGGTGGTTGCACTGCAGGTTGGATGTTATAACTTCACCAAAGTGCTCATGGATGGAGGGAGCAGTATCAACATCTTGTATTATGAAACCTTCCGGCGTATGGGGTTGACGGATAAGAATCTTAAACCGTCAAACACCGTTTTTCACGGTGTGGTACCTGGTAAATCGGCTTACCCGATTGGTAAGATAGCTCTGGAGCTGGTGTTTGGAGATGATCATGATTCGAGGTCCGAGACATTGACCTTTGAAGTAGTAAAAATCAGAAGTCCGTACCATGCCCTGTTTGGACGACCGGTTTATGCTAAATTCATGGCAAGGCCGTGTTATGTTTATCTGCAGCTCAAGATGCCGGGTCATAAGGGGACCATCACAATTCATGGTAGCCGCAAGATTGCTCTGGAGTGCGAGGAAGGTGATGCGGCTTATGCTGAGTTGGTTTGTGCGACGGATTGAGTTGAAGTTCTATAAGGACAATGTTGATCTGGCAGATATGACTTCTCTGAAGAAGCCCACTACAGAGCATGATCCATCTTTGAAGTTTAAATCGGCTGACGAGACTAAGTTGGTTGATTTTGTTCCCGACGATTCATCCAAGCAGTTCAGCATCAGCGTTAACCTGGATCCAAAATAGGAAAGCGCGCTCATCGAGTTCATCCGTGAAAACCGGGACATCTTTGCATGGAAACCTTCTGACATGCCAGGTGTACCGAGGGAACTCGCTGAGCACACTCTTAATATTGATCCGAAGTTCAAACCGGTCAAACAGTTTCTTCGCCGCTTTAATGAAGAGAGGCGCAAGGCCATTGGTGAAGAGGTAGCCCGGCTATTGGCGGCAGGGTTTATTGTGGAGGTGTTCCACCCTGAGTGGTTGGCTAATCCGGTGCTGGTACTTAAGAAAAATGGCACTTGGTGTATGTGTGTGGATTAGAAAGATTGGAACAAAGCTTGCCCAGCTAATCCCTTTGCCCTCCCTCGTATTGATCAAATCATTGATGCTATGGCGGGTTGTGAGCGTTTGAGTTTTTTGGATGCTTATTCGGGTTACCATCAGATCAAAATGGCAGTTAAGGACCAGGAGAAGACAAACTTTATAACTCCTTTTGGAGCCTTCTGTTATGTATCTCTGCCTTTTGGGCTCAAGAGTGCTCAGGCGACTTATCAGCAGTCTGTGCAGAATTGCCTTCATAATCAGATTGGGCGTAATGTTCATGCTTATGTGGATGATATCGTGGTGAAATCCAGGAAAGCAGAGACACTCATAGCTGACTTGCAGGAAACTTTTGATAATCTGAGGGTTTATAAAATGATGCTTAATCCGGCTAAGTGCGTTTTTGGTATAGCGGCTGGCAAGCTGTTGGGTTTTCTGTTGTCCAATAGGGGCATTGAGGCTAATCCGAAAAAATCAAGGCTATCACATCCCTGGCTAAACTGGCGTGTATCAATGACGTTCAAAGATTGGCAGGTCGGATTGCAGCACTGAGCCGGTTGGGAGAGAAGGCGATCCCGCTTTATCAGATGATGAAGAAAACGGACAACTTTGTTTGGAGTGATGCTGTTGATGCGGCGTTTGAGGATTTAATGAAGCAGTTGGCTGAGCCGCCCATCCTTGCTGCCCCCATTGATAAGGAGCCATTGTTGTTATATGTGGCTGCCAATGCCCGAGCTATCAGCGTGGCTATTGTGGTGGAACGCAAGGAGGCTAGTAAAGAATATCTGGTTCAACGGCCGGTTTACTATATCAGTGAGGTGCTTATCGAGTCCAAACAGAGATACCCCCATTGGCAGAAGCTGGTGTATGGAGTGTTTATGGCGAGCCGGAAGCTCAAGCAATACTTTCAAGGTCATCCCATTACTATGGTCTGTTCTGCCCCATTGGGAGACATCATTCAAAACAAGGAGGCAACTGGTCGGGTTGCTTAGTGGGCTATTGAGCTTGGGCCTCACGGGTTGAAATACATGCCTCACACTGCTATCAAGTCCCAAGCGCTCGTCGACTTCATCAATGGCTGGACGGAGTTGCAGGCACCCGAGGATAAGCCGGACAACACATACTGGACTATTCATCAATTGGAGGGCTCGGGGGCGGGAGTTGTTCTCACTTCCCCTCGAGATGACAAATTTTATTATGTTCTCCGCTTAATGTTTCCCTATACTAACAATGCAGCTGAGTATGAGGCTTTACTACACGGATTACAGATGGCTATGGAGATGAACTTAATCCGGGAACATTGCTTCGGTGACTCTAATTTAGTGGCTTAGCAAGTATCCGGTACGTGGGATTCCAAGGATGCACTCATGGCGGCTTATCGACGGGAGGTGGACGTCATTGCTGGTCACTTCAAAGGTTATCTGGTCGAGCACATTGATCAACATAAAACTGAAGCGGCAGACGCTTTAAGCCGGCTCGGATCCCAGCGTAAACCGGTGCCGCCTAATGTCTTTCTAGATGTTCTGCATAATCTATCGGTCAAGGTACCTATGGAGGAGGACCTGGCAATTCCTGACCCGGAGGTGTGAAGGCTGTCAGAAGTTTGCACGTCGAGCTCATGTTCCGGCTCACGAGTCGAGGATGATTCCAATTACCTGGCCGTTTGCAACTTGGGGGCTGGATATGGTTGGGCCTTTTAAGAGATCCAAGGATAAGAAGACCCACCTCCTGGTGGCAGTTGATAAATTCACCAAGTGGGTGGAGGCAGAGCCAGTAAGCAAGTGTGATGCGGCCATGGCAGTTCAGTTCATGAAAAAGGTGATCTTCCAGTTTGGTTTTCCGCATAACATTATAACAGATAATAGCATTTATCTCTCCAAGGGAGCTATGGAAGAGTTATGTCAATGTGAGCACATCCGGCTTGATGTGTCGTTGGTAGCCCACCCCCAATCTAATGGTCAAGCAGAGAGAGCTAATCAGGAAATCTTAAATGGTATCAAGCCCCGGCTCATGGTCCCTTTGAATTATGTCAATGCGAGCACATCCGGGTTCTTGAGTGGAGGAATTGACTTCCGTTCTATGGAGTATTAACACCACCCCCAATAGATCTACGTGTTACACACCCTTCTTCATGGTCTATGGAGCAGAAGCAGTTCTCCAAAGTGATGTATGTCATGACTCGCCCCGAGTGGCAGCTTACATTGAAGCAGATAATGAAAAAGCACGCCATGATGCCTTGGACCTATTAGATGAACAACAGGATATTGCGGCAGCTCGCTCGGTGATTTATCAGCAAGACCTGCGGCGTTATCACAGCCGCCGATTTAAAACCAAGACTTTCAAGAAGGCGATATGGTGCTCCGGCTTATCCAAGATCAGACCGACATGCATAAGTTGTCTCCGCCTTCGGAAGGACCCTTTGTGGTTAGCAAGAATTTGAACAATGGGTCATACTACCTCATCGATGTTCGAGAGCACAAAGAGTCACGCAAATCAGAGGAGGAGACTCGCCGGCCGTGGAATATAGCACATCTTCGGCCTTACTACACCTGAGCCATTGGCTCTTACTATGTATATATTTTTGACAATGTACATATTATGATGAATAAATAAACCGGCATCCTTGCTAAAGCGGGGCCTCTGTCGTGTTCATCTTAAATGTTTCCTTGGTTACTTGGGGGCTCATGCTTACAAAGCAAAGTTTTCCAGTAAATCGGCTTATAAAGCCACAACATACCTTGGGAGCTTCACACATAAGGGGCCAAAGAGAGCCTGTTGCCACGCACAGCTCAAACATAGGTACCTATTGAGCACAACTCACAATGTTACTTGGGGGCCCTTTGTGCACAACAACAAAGAGTTTGAAAGGACCCTTGTAATAGGCTATCAAGCCAGGCTTGGAAGCCAGGTGTATTCACCTAAAACCCCGGGTTAAGCTGCCTTCATCAAGTAAGCCACTCCATCCAGGTAATCCTGGTATGACCCGCCGAACATTTGACAAGTCAATCTTATATAGACCCTGAACTTGTCAAAGTTAAAATGACGATTGGTTAATTGGAGGCACATCTTAAAAGGCTTTGTCAAATGGTTTAACTCAGCGGCCTGGCAGCCCATGAAAAGCTCGAATTTGGGCCTGGCATCCCTTGGAAAGCCTCGACTACAAATTTTTATTTGATTTTGTTTTTTTGCAAGTTTTTTCTTTCCATTGATAAGGCTTTTAAGATAAACCGGTGTCCATTGTCCCGGCCTAACTATAAGTCATTCCATCAGCCTGGTGTTTCTCTACCCGGCGCAGCTTTCAACTATTAGTTGTTAGCATACAAACAATTATAAACCGGTGCTCTTAGCCCGGACTGGCATTGACTATAAGTCGCCAGGATGATCATCCGGTGTTTATCATAACCCGGCGTGGTTTTTTATATACCAGCATAGCATGGTGAAAGTTATCAATATTCAGGATTTGGGTTATCACCCTTACTACAAAAATGATTGGTAAGCCAACGATGTGATTTAAATCACAGGTATGAGGTATTTTCATATTTCATCATGTTCACAGCCTTGGTTATAAACTATGACTTCATACTGGGCATTGTAACCCGTCCGGCGGTAAACCGCTAGGATAGTTTTCACTTTATGACATGCAGAAAACAGGGTTGCATCACACTGATAAAAATCATAAGCACACATTGCATCTTATGACGAAGTGGCAGTCTCAGGAAAGTGATTATACGGCATAGCAGAGCAAATGTTTCAATGCTATAAACCATGGCATAGCAGACCAGGTGTTTTAAATTAGCCTATTACAAGGCGCTTGAACCGCCCAACAAGATAATTGTTTTTCTACAGAGGATGGTACACAAATGGTAAACTGGCGTCCGGATTAGGATTCCGCTTAGGCTTGATGAGAAGTTTGCGGATCACCTTGCACCGGTTCAACCTCCTCCTCCCCACCCAGTGGCTGGAATTCTATGGTTGCCCAGTCAATCCCGGTTAAAGCTTGGAAGATAGCTTCGTCATTTATAAGATTGGACGGTTCAACGTCAGGGGCATAAGTGTGCTTATGGATTGGCGGGATAAGATTCTGCACTTCTTTCACAGATGCATCAACCCGTTTGTTGTCTGCATCATAGTTGGACCGGTGGACAGACAAGTCAACTTCTTCGGCCAATCTTCTTGCAAGCGGGCGCATCTCTTTTGTCAAGGCTTTGAGGGCTTCACTATCAAATTCTGACCCGTCTTCTTGTTGGCTAGGATAGCCCTTTCCGATGTCTTCCAGATGAAGATCAGCTATCCAAGCTTTGGCCCGAGTTAGTGCAGATAGAGCGCCAGCCCTTGCAGCAGATCTCTTTACCTCTTCTGTCTGGGCAGGAGTCATAGATAATTTGGCAAATGTATCCTTGATTAAGGTTGGTGGTGGTTTATTGTATGAGGCCGTGCAGATGACTCGTTGAGCACCGATATATAGTTGTTATATCAAAGTATAGGCTACTTTCAACTTCCTCCACATATCCGAGCCCAGATGAGCAACACAACTACCTGCAACGGTTTAAGATGTTTAAGAAAGGCTCTTGCGAAGAGTACTTACCAAATATTGCAGAAGTCATAGCATTGATCTGACGCTTTAAGCCAGTTAGCTCTTCTGCCACCGGTTTAAGAGCTTCTTCAGCATCCTCAGCCCGTTTTAACAGAGTGGCTTTCTCAGTTTCCCAGTCTGCCCACTCGCCTTTGAAACCATCCTTGAATTTCTCCATGGCAGTTAAAGCGCCCTTCAATTCATCTTTGGCCTTTGAGGTTTCTGCTTGCTGGGACTTGATATTTTCTTGAAGATCGGCGATTTGGGAATCCTTATTGCTCAAGTCAGCCTGCAACAGACAGATGATAAGATGTAAATATTTTCTCAAAAGTCCCGGCACTTGGGGGCTAATGCGGATTTCTTCTTTTTAACTGATATTTTAAGTCCCAAGGCTCAATACAAGTATTACTCTTGGCACTTGGGGGCTAATGCATAATTGATTAGATAAATCAGAGGAGAAGGAATTCAACAAGGATAAGCTTTGCAACAGAAAGACCCGGTTCATCCTAAAGAGATAAACCGGCCCTTGGGGGCTACACAGTTGAAGTCTTTTTTATCAAAAGACCCAGTTCATCCTGAAGAGATAAACCGACCCTTGGGGGCTACACAGTTGAAGTCTTTTTTGTCAAAAGTCTCGGTTCATCTTGAAGAGATAAACCGGCCCTTGGGGGCTACAATGGAGTTGATATAAATTACAAAGAAAACTTTATAAAATGTTTGAATAGAAGTTACCTCATAGCGCTCCTTCATCAAATTGACTAAACCGGCCTCGTAATCACGACTTGTATACAGGCGGTTTAGATATCCAGAATGGATGTCTTGAGCATTGAGATGAGCATAACTTAACAAATTAGTCTTCCACTTGCCTTTGTCCATAGCAGTAAATTTCTATTTGGCACTGTGCTTTGATAAAGCAACAGGGTCGCCAGGAGTAGTATGACCAAAACCGGTAATCACTACATCATCGGTCCTGCCATCAACAATCTCATCTGCGTTGGATTTAGCAGCGGCTCTTGCTGGGCTTGGAGGATTAGCGGCTGGACTTGGTGGATCGACAGCTGGGCTTGGCGGATCAACATGAGCACTAGCCGGATCAATTTCTAGTGGATCGACATAAGTGTCCTGACCATGTGACGCCGGATCAGCCAGAGCAATATCAGCATCTTGATCAGCAGCTTCTGAGGTCCTCTCCCATTCAAAAGATGGATTATCATCAGTGGGAGCAGTCAACTTGGCATTTTTGCTGAGTTGGGCTTTGGCACTGGAAGTAACAAACAGAGGTTAGTATGATAAACCAGTGCAAGAAAGCAAAACTAAGATTACTCTACTTACCCAGGGACAGTTTTGAGGGGAGGCATCTGTGTGGTTGATGAGTCACCAGAGGATGAATTGGAAGTGCCCTGATAATTGGAATCAGACGGATTAAGAGGTGTCGGTGTCAAAAACGGCGGATCTCGGGTAGGGGGTCCCGAACTGTGCGTCTAGGCGGATGGTAACAGGAGACGAGGGACACAATGTTTTACCCAGGTTCGGGCCCTCTCGATGGAGGTAAAACCCTACGTCCTGCTTGATTAATATTGATGATATGGGTAGTACAAGAGTAGATCTACCACGAGATCAAGGAGGCTAAACCCTAGAAGCTAGCCTATGGTATGATTGTTGTAATGTATGTTGTCCTACGGACTAAAGCCCTCCGGTTTATATAGACACCGGAGAGGGCTAGGGTTACACAGAGTCGGTTACAATGGTAGGAGATCTACATATCCGTATTGCCAAGCTTGCCTTCCACGCCAAGGAAAGTACCATCCGGACACAAGCCGGAGTCTTCAATCTTGTATCTTCGTAGTCTTGGAGTCCGGCGGCTAATGATAGTCCGGCTGTCCGGACACCCCCTAGTCCAGGACTCCCTCAGTAGCCCCTGAACCAGTCTTCAATGACAATAAGTCCGGCGTGCATAATGTTCGGCATTGCAAGGCGGGTTCCTCTCTTGAATAATCCAGAGAAGATCATGAACACCAGGATAGTGTCCGGCTCTGCATAATAAATTCCACATTCCACCGTAGAGAGAATAAAATGTACACTTAGTTCAATCTGCCGACGTATTATGCGGCGTGACATCACACCGCCACCAGGCCTTTGTTTGAATTACTATACCACCTCAGCATGTTTAGCGAAGCGGTTTCCTTGGCACGTCTTGTCGAAGCAGAGATCGTGTTCCCTTTATTCCGGGATTCTCATCAATACGTGCGTGGGTAACCCAGCCGCGCCATTAATGGTGGCGCTTGGGAGATAAGCAAGTTTTACCAGGCTTGTGGGGGACGCATAGTTTTGTCCGCCTATATATAAGGGATAAGGATTCACCTTCTCACCTACGCCTTCTTCCTCCTTTGCTTATCCATCCCCGCGAACTCAAGGTCCAATGCCCGAGCTCGCGCATCTCGCCTCGACCTTCTCCGAATATGTCCGGAGCGGGAGGTAAATGGTTAGCCTCCACCATCAAGGAGGAGGACATGACCAAGCTGCGCAGCTCCGGATACCTTTCCGGCGATATCGCGCATCGGCTGCCCGACGAGGGGCAGCTCATCCCTACCCCCGGGCCTCATGAGAGGGTCGTCTTTCTCCCCCACTTCCTCCGCGGACTGGGCTTTCCGCTCCATCCATTTGTCCGGGGGCTCATGTTTTACTACGGCCTGGATTTCCACGATCTGTCGCCGAACTTTATCCTCAACATCTCGGCGTTTATCGTCGTGTGCGAGGCCTTCCTCTGCATCCGGCCCCACTTTGGCCTATGGCTCAAGACCTTCAATGTCAAGCCGAAGGTTGTGAAGGGTACGCAAGCGGAATGCGGAGGCGCCATGTTGGGCAAATTGCCCAACGTCCCTTGGCTGGAAGGGACCTTCGTGGACTCCGTCAAGGGGTGGCAATCGGGGTGGTTTTACATCACCGAGCCGCGCAAATCCACATGGGCGGCGGCCCCCGAGTTTAGATCTGGCATCCCCACGCAGCTCACCTCCTGGAAAGAGAAGGGCTTGCAGTGGGGGAATCCGGTGGCGGTGACGGGACTCCGAGCATGTATCAAGAAGATGGTGAGCAAAAGGCTCAGGCTCGTCGATGTGGTCCAAGTCATGTTCATCCGGCGGATCCTCCCATGCCAAGAACGGGCATTTAATTTGTGGGAGTTCAATCTGGAACAGCACCGGGTGCTAAGCGGGCTCTTCGATACAACATACGAAGGTGCCTGGAGGGTGCTGTTCAAGGGCGCCGAAGCCCCCGCGTCCGCGATCGAAGACCGCGGATTCAGCTCGCAGTATCCAACTGACGAGGTAAGTGATTCAACCCCATTACGGGACACTTGTGATAATTAGATTGACTCTAGTGAGGTTTCATTCTGCCTCTTCCTTTGACAGGAATGGATGGAGAAGGCCAAGCTGCTCATCAGCCCGGCTCCCATGCTAGAAGACCCAGTGGATGCCCACTTAACAGGGCTGCTGGTTCCGGCACCGCACGTGGTGCCGGAGAAGAAGGCCAAGAAGGTGGCCGCGGGGACTCGAAAGAGTTCCCGCAATCAGGCGTCTGACGACGACGAGGACTCCTCCCCCGAAGACGAGGAGGAGTACTCTCTCCCGGAGGAGGGAGAGAAGAAAAGGAAGGCTTCCCCCATCGGGGAGGCCGAAGGGTCCAAGAGGGGTAGATCTACCCCCCTTGACAGTTCCGCCAACATCAGCGTTGGTGAGGATGAGTGGCCTCCAAGGGTCAGGCATCCGGCAAGATCGTAAGTATCTGGATCCTTGATGCGTAATTTCTTTTATGTCGCATAGTATCCTTCTAACGCCGCATTCTGCCCGTAGTCCGGCCAATGATGATCTCCCCGACTCATCGAGCGGGTCATTGGCCTCGTCGGATGTGAATTCCATCCCGACCGCCTCCACCCCACGCGCTGACGAGGACGTCGAGGTGGGATCCCAGAGAGGGACCCATCAGGAGGAGGCTCCGGAGGCGCCGTCAGACAGCCTCCCGGACTTCGTGCCGGACTCTACATCGGAACCCGCAGTGGTTCCAGAGTCCGGCAAGCGGCCCCTTCGAAAGAAGGGCAGGACCGTGACGCTGGCGGCCTCCATCCAACCGGAGGCGCCGGATAACCTGCTGGAGGCGCTTAAAGGCGCTTCCATCGAGGAAGAACACCGCACTATCATGAGTGCGGTGATTGAGAAGGTTCAGCTCGCTAAGAGCGGGCTGACCGAAGCCTGCAGCAGCCTTTTAACAGGCTTTGAGGTAAGAAGTTAAAATTATGTAATGTAATACCGCATAGAAAGTAGCCCCTGATGCTTAGTTCGGTGTTCGGAAAGAAAAGCCGGACTAAGGATCTTTAGCAAGATATACGCAGGGTTGCCTAAAATATGTCAATATGGGTTTGCAGGCTGCGCTGCTGACCTCTGCCGCACTAACGGCGGAGGTTGACGTGCTGAAAAAGGATCTCGAGCGGTCCGAGCAAGAGCTCGGCCATGCAAAGAAGCAGCTCGAGGAAAAAGAAGGTGAGTAACACCTCTTCGAATAAGTACCTTACAGAAAAGGATTTTGGTTGCAAATAAAATTAACAAGGATAATATGTGTATTGCAGGGGCCACTAAACGAGGTGGCAACCCTGAAGGATGTTGTGTCCACGGCCGAACACAGTGCAGCCGCGGAACGGGCTGAGCGAGAAAAGCAAGAGGCACGGGTGGCGGAAGTTCGGCAAGAGCTCCAGGCTCTCATGGAAAAACATGAGAGTTTGGAGCGTGACTCCAAGACTCGAGAGTCTGAGCTTGCCTCGGCTCTCGAAAGTGCCAAGTCCGCCAAGGCCGAGGCCCGTAAGGCCCTTCAGGAGGTTGAGGACATAAAGAAGATAGCGGCGGGTAAGGCGTTTTTCATGCAAAGCAGGCATGTTAATGTGAACTACCTGACACTTACCCGCATTCGGAGCTCTCCAGGGGCGTTTGCAGATCTGCCGCGTAGTGCGTCTGATGCCGCCGCATTCTATCGTGGCGAGGAGGGGAGCTCGACATAGAAGGTCTTCTGGTCTCAGTATACTGAGGCCGGCCATCCGGTGCCCCCAAGCGACCAGCTGAAGCAGCTGGTCGAACTCCACAAGGTAGCTGAGGAGGCCAAGAAGTGCCTCATAGTCCGGCTGTGGCCTGGACAGGCCATGCCTGGTAGCTACTTTGGCCTCGTGAGGCGGCTGGTGGATGCATGCCCCAGGCTGGATGTAGTCAAGCGCTCCGCCTGTATCGAAGGCGCTCGTCGGGCCCTTGCCCGCATAAAGGTGCAATGGGGCAAATTGGATGCGGAGAAGCTTCTCACGGACCCACCGCCACCGGGCAAGGAGTATCGCACGCCGGAGAAGTATTATAAAATTGTCCTGAAGGGAGCCTGCAATATTGCAGATGAGTTCTCCCGAAATGTAATCTTTGAGTGAACTCGCTGTTTATTTATCCTGTGCGCTGAAAACTTCGTTCATATGCGCCATGAGCAACGCTTGTTTAATTTAAAATATTACCTTCTGTGCGGCCGTTTGTAAAATCTGAGAGATGGCAAGTCGTTGGCTTCAGCCCCCAAGCCACAAGTGCTGGGGTGTTCGGGATAAACTTGAGCACTCTTGTTCCCATTTTTGGGTCCATCTAGGGAGGTGCTCAACACGACGAACAAGGCAACCGGACTTATAATGCTTGAACACTCTCACTTAGCCATAGAATTCTATAATTTTAAATTACGGTGAAGCCCATGGTATTCGGAAGACCGAATCCGGGGCGCTATCCACGCCTTCATCGGACATTATCCGGAACTTCGCTCGAAGCGGCGTGAGTCTTTAAGGACCCGAAAAAACCTCTCGAACAGCGACCAGTCTCTCGCCTTATCATGCCAGTCAGTTTTAGCTTTCTCCACTGAGGCGTTAACCCGGCTCAACTGGGGCGCAATCGCAGTGGTTCTCGCAGTGCCACCTTAGCCGACAGAACGGAACGTAAGGCACCAAAACGTGGGAGCCGGGCAAACCCAACTATTGACCCAAGACATGATTCGGAGCCGATTCATATAATGCTATAAGTTCGGGGTGCCGCACTTGTGAAAGTGTTCGGACTTTATCACACCATAGAGTGGGGAACGTAAGCCCCTGGTGTATTATGCCGTACCAAAATATACGGGTGCCAGATGTCATATAATGAGCATATATATATAAAATGTGATGCAATTGCGATCATAAAGGTGCTGCATTATTAATGAAAGAAAAGTCTGCTAGTAGAGCGGACTGATACAAACAGTGCGGTAAGCAAGGGATTTGGACTAAATAAACATGTCCCCCTCCAGGGATGAGCTGCGGATTTGGTGTATATAATCGAATTTAATGCTCATAATTGAGACCACCTGAGTGTTCGGCGCGGCCTTCTTTAGTCCCTGACTGTTGCATCATGAGTTCGGCAGGTTCACCGCCGGACAGGGCTTCTGGTTGACAGAGTCCTGTGTACAAAAAAGAAGAAAAATAATAAAAAAAGAGGGGCACATTTGCGAGCCCCCGGTGTGGTCGAACCGCACTCTGGGTCCGTTGTGATCGTGCCCCCTCCCCTGTGCCCATGGTATCTCCAAAGCGTAATGATGTACCTGGAGTGTTGTTCTTGCGATCATACGCGGGCGAGGGTTGGGGCCGCATTGCTATGCGTGCTCTGATCGCGCCAGGTGGTCTTGGTTGGCATTGCTCCGGGCGCGCTTTGTTGTATCCGGCCGTTTAACGGCCGGACTCGAGAATTGCCTTAGAAGGCTGCTCTGTACTTCTGCCGCGAGAGCCGCTGTATGTTCCTCCGTTCGAAGGGAGCGTTCCGTATTCCCATTGACCGTGATGACTCCACGAGGGCCTGGCATCTTGAGCTTTAGGTATGCATAGTGCGGCACCGCGTTGAATTTGGCAAACGCGGTTCACCCGAGCAGAGCGTGATAGCCGCTGCGAAACGGGACTATGTCGAAGATTAACTCTTCGCTTCGGAAATTATCCGGGGATCCGAAGACCACTTCCAGTGTGACTGAGCCTGTGCAGTTGGCTTCCACTCCTGGTATGACACCTTTAAAGGTTGTCTTTGTAGGTTTAATCCTTGATGGGTCTATGCCCATTTTGCGCACTGTATCCTGATAAAGCAGGTTCAGGCTACTGCCGCCGTCCATCAGGACTCTCATGAGGTGGAACCCATCGACGATTGGGTCTAAGACCAATGCGGCGAATCTGCCATGGCGTATGCTGGTCGGATGGTCTCTTCGATCGAATGTGATCGGACAAGAGGACCATGGGTTGAACTTTGGGGCGACTGGCTCCATCGCACAGACGTCCCTTAGTGCGCGTTTCCTCTCCCTCTTGGGTATGTGGGTCGCGTATATCATATTCACCGTCCGTACTTGTGGGGGAAAACCCTTCTGTCCTCTGTTGTTCGGCGGCCGGGTCTCTTCCTCGTCGTCGCTATTTAGCCCCTTGTCCTTGTTTTCGGCAATTAACTTGCCGGCCTGCTTGAACACCCAGTGATCTCTATTGGTGTGGTTAGCTGACTTTTCAGAGGTGCCATGTATCTGGCATAAGCGGTCGAGTATTCGGTCCAGATTGGACGGACCCGGAGTGGTTCTTTTAAATGGCTTCTTCCGTTGACCGGGTTTAGAGCCTCGGAATCCGGCATTGACTGCCATATCCTCCTTATCATCGCCGTTAATTCGGCGCTTGTTTTTGTTTCGACGTGACCTGCCGTTGTTGTCCTTAGTATCCGGACTGCCAGAATTTTTACGGAGATTGTTGCTGCGGGCTAGCCGGCTGTCCTCTCCCGCACAAAAGCGGGTCATTAACGATGTGAGGGCTGCCATGGATTTCGGCTTTTCCTGGCCCAGGTGCCGGGCTAGCCATTCGTCCCGGATGTTATGTTTGAAGGCCGCAAGGGCCTCTGCGTCCGGACAATCGACGATTTGATTTTTCTTTGTCAAGAACCGTGTCCAGAATTGTCTGGCCGATTCGTCTGGCTGCTGAATGATGTGGCTTAGGTCATCGGCGTCTGGTGGTCACACATATGTGCCTTGGAAGTTATCAAGGAACGCGGCCTCCAGGTCTTCCCAACACCCAATTGACTCTGCGGGCAAGCTGTTAAGCCAATGCTGAGCTGGTCCTTTAAGCTTGAGTGGGAGGTACTTTATGGCGTGGAGATCGTCGCCGCGGGCCATATGGATGTGGAGAAGATAGTCTTCGATCCACACCGCGGGGTCTGTTGTGCCACCGTAAGATTCGATGTTTACGGGTTTAAACCTTTCGGGGATCTGATGATCCATTACTTCGTCAGTGAAGCATAACGGGTGTGCGGCGCCCCTGTATTGAGCGATATCGCGACGCAGCTCGAGAGAGCGCTGTCTGCTGTGTTCGGCCTGGCCGGGGTTATTGTATCCAGCACGACGGTATTCGTCGTGGGTCGTAGGGCGCCCACGTGATCCATAGATGGATCTGGATTGCCTTGCTTTGTCCTCCAATATGTCTCGCAAGTCCGGCGCGTTCCCTCTTGGCTTCGTACTTTTGGAGCGATGCCGGGGTATGGTCTTGGCTGGCGGCCTGGATGCCTCTCTGTCACGACCACGGGGTGGTCGGTCAGCCATATCGTGCGCTGGTGATGGAGGTACGTATGCTTCCTCCTCTAATCGGGGGAGCAGCTTGCGTTTTGGGTAACTTTTGGAGGGACGTTCGAGTTTATACTCTTCGGCCGCGAGGACCTCGGTCCATCGATCGGCCAACAGGTCTTGATCAGCTTGAAGCTGCTGCTGCTTTTTCTTTAGGCTGTTTGCTGTGGCGATAAGCCTGCGCTTGAAGCGCTCTTGTTCGACGGGGTCCTCGGGTACGACGAATTCGTCATCGTTGAGGCTTGCTTCGTCTTCGGAGGGAGGCATATAATTATGATCCTCAACCTCTTCGTCTGCCGCCCCCTCATGAGGGCTTGCTTCTGCATCCTCCTGCGCTGAGTCTTGCTGGAGGGGATTGTCTTCGGCACTCTCTGGAGTATTATTATCTCCTGTGCCGGAATCTCCATTCTTGCTGTGGCGAGATTTAGAGCGGCGCCGCTGACGCCGGCGCTTGGGCTGTTTCTTTAAGGGATCTGCCTCCGCTGTTTCTTCGCCGTCCCCATCTTTTGGGGTATCCACCATGTATACGTCGTATGACGAGGTGGCCTTCTAGTGCCCTGTGGGTGCTGGTTCCTGTTCGTCTCCGGCATCGTCGTCCATAGCGTCGATGTCTTCGGAGTCGTAGTCTAGCATGTCGGTTAGATCGTCGACAGTGGCTACAAAGTGGGTGGTGGGTGGGCTCTGAATTTCTTCATCGTCCGTATCCCAACCATCCTGGCCATAATCCGGCCAGGACTCTCCTGATAACGAGAGATACTTTAGTGAATTCAAGATATCGCCGAAAGGCGAGCATTGGAAGATGTCCGCGGCGGTGAATTCCAAAACCGGCGCCCAATCCGGACCGATTGGTGGGGGCGCGGGAGGTTTGGAGTCCAGCGAGGAGTCCGGCGCCTCGGAATCACGAGTTTCGCAGGGGACAAGATTAGTGTTCGGCTCCATCGCCGTGGATGTTGGAGCCCCCAGGGCGGCGTCTATCCACCGGCCCTCGATCTGGCGATCGGCTCCGGGCCAATGGCCGGAGCGGATCCGTGTGCGGCCACCAAGGCACTGTTCGGCGGCAGAGCTAGATCATGCCCATCGTCACAGTGCGGCGCGCTCGGCTGTGGCTCGAGTCCGTCGAGGATCAAGTCTCCGCGGACATCGGCCATGAAGTTTAAGCTTCCAAATCTGACCTGATGGCCAGGGGCGTAGCTTTCGATCTGCTCCAGATGGCCAAGTGAATTGGCCCGCAGTGCGAAGCCGCCGAATATGAAGATCTGTCCGGGGAGAAAAGTCTCACCCTGGACAGCGTCGTTGGTTGAAGATGCCATCAAGCCTATCGGTGACAACACAGAGGAACTCTCAATGAAAGCACCATTGTCGGTGTCAAAACCGGCGGATCTCGAGTAGGGGGTCCCGAACTGTGCGTCTAGGCAGATGGTAACAGGAGACGAGGGACACAATGTTTTACCCAGGTTCCGGCCCTCTCGATGGAGGTAAAACCCTACGTCCTGCTTGATTAATATTGATGATATGGGTAGTACAAGAGTAGATCTACGACGAGATCAAGGAGGCTAAACCCTAGAAGCTAGCCTATGGTATGATTGTTGTAATGTATGTTGTCCTACGGACTAAGGCCCTCCGGTTTATATAGACACCGGAGAGGGCTAGGGTTACACAGAGTCGGTTACAATGGTAGGAGATCTACATATCCGTATTACCAAGCTTGCCTTCCACGCCAAGGAAAGTACCATCCGGACACGAGCCGGAGTCTTCAATCTTGTATCTTCGTAGTCTTGGAGTCCGGCGGATAATGATAGTCCGGCTGTCCGGACATCCCCTAGTCCAGGACTCCCTCAAGAGGGTATAGGAAGTAACCCGCTTTGGGATAAGATTTGTTAGAAGTACAAGAGACCTCTGCACGGCGCTTCTGAACCGGTGTGTCCGGTAAACCAGAGGAGGTGACTTGTTGGCCACTATGCCGGGTTGTGCGACGAGCTTCAGGGTGCTATGTCTTCAAAGAAGAGTGTGGATCCAAATGAGTGAGGGGATGTGAATGTTTCACTTTCCGGACTGCACGACGGAGTTTTCGTACTGGCACAAGATCTGAATTGGAAGAAAGGGGAATTACCTCTCCATGATCAGCACGGCTGGCCTCTGCATCATCCTGATAATGGTCATTGTCAATAAGGTGTATGAAAACGGAGCAAAGGGAATCAAGTTCTACCTCTGATTCCGAATCATCAACAGCTTTGGCCGGATCAGTGGACTCGACGGTTTTCTTCTTCGCTGGTCTCTTTGAGGCCTTGCACTTAGCACGAGGCGCTCTCACCAGTTTGTCTTGTGGTTTCACCGGTTTGTCTTGAGATTTCCTTTTCTAGAACGGGTCATTTCTCTGCAAAGATAAACAGAAGGTCATCAGAAAAATTTCAACAAGGAGGGCGAATTAAAAAAAAGAAAGACACAATCCTTACCGCTGGCGGTTTGTGGGAGGCATAAAAGGGACGCAGGCCAGTCTTGCTGCATTCAGATATCGGTTCATCCAACATCTTTTTGACAGCTTCAGTAATTGCTTCGTCAGTTAGCTAAACATCAATATGGCGTTGAGGATCTTTTAGCTGTCCTGTGTACTCGCACATTAAACTAGGACGCCGGCTTAAGGGCAAGATACTCCATGAAACCCAACGACGAACAAGATCAATGTCGGTTAAACCATTTGCCATAAAGGCTCGAATCTTAGAAATCTGTGGTGCATACTTGGATCATTCCTTGGCAGTAAGCCATTGAGGCAGTGGATGTTCATTACTGAGCCGGTGAGCACGGTAACCCGGTAGAGGATTTTCATCTTTAGGAGCGGTATTCCAGTAGTAAAACCACGTTTGATTCCAATCCTTGGGGTGGCTGTGGTGTTTGGCGTGAGGAAAACTGACTTCTTTCCTTTTCTTGATTGACACCCCACCAAATTCCGTATTGGGGCCGTTAGTAAATTATGTACGGTGGTTCAAGTGGAAGAAGTCTCTGAAAAACTCAACAGTTGGTTCTTCTTACAGATAAACTTCACAAAAGACATGGAATTTGCAAATGTTGGACACCGAGTTTTGTCCAATATCCTGAGGGTGGAGTTGGAAGATGGCAAGTAAATCCCGATTTTTTTTTATCCGGGAGGGCTGAACCCTCTGTCCAGATGATGTACAAAAACAGCTACTTCTCCATCTTGAGGTTCAGGAGGGTTTTCAGTACCCGGGGCTCTCCAGTGGATGGTCTCTTGTTTTGCTAAAGCGCTAGTCACAACATAAGAATTAAGCTGCTCTTCGGTAACCCGGGAGGGGGCCCAGTTCCAGGAGAAGAACTGTTTGGTAATTTTTTGTGAAAGGTTGTAAAAGAATTTCAGACGCCGGGTTACAGTTCAAGATTAATATGCATAAACCAACGCTAGGGTAGGGGAAGGGATCAAATCAGGAAAATATACATGTTAAACCGGATACTGATGCTCCTGTAAAAATGGCGGTTTAAGAGAGGGCTAATGGTACCTGGCGAATTATCAATTTCTAACAGTTAAACCGCCTACAATGGTGCAGAAGGAACTGATCTGAAATTTTCTTAAGTGTTGCACAAACAGGTACAAGTTGATGTGATAATTTTGGATCTACCGTAGTTCTACAAAAGAAATTTTAAACCTAAAGGTCGCGATAGAAGAAGAGTGCATATGCTTGGACGGGATCTTATGCAGTAACAAGTGGTTTCTGAGGGTGACTAGGGGTGCTGAACTGCTACCGCACACTTCTGCTATCAGTTTCATATCTATTTATGAGATCTAGGGGAGGAAAAGGAAGAACAATGAAGAACACCGATGAACAGCAGAACCCTAATGCTGATCTAATCATTGGAAAGAGGAGTACTTACTGAGGCTGCGGGGCGGCGGAGATGCGTCGCAGTTTATCTGGTCAAGAAGAGGTTGATGCAGTGGCCTTGTCGGTGCAGATGAGGTCGACGGCGGCGGCAGAGCTCAAGCTCTTCGGGGTCGCGAGGAAGAAGAAGAGACGAAGAGGAAAGGGGGAGAATGGAAAGGACCCCCAGTCTTATTTATAAGGGCAAAAGGATAAATGACAGGCGCGAGAATCGAGGTGCCAAAAATCGGATATCTGATATAGTTGTCGCCTCGGTCTTTGGGACTAATCAGTAAAAGAAGTAAGTACAGGTATTTATACGGATTTACTACAATTTTAGAAGATGGCATCATGGCGGTTTACCAAGCTCACATGGAGAAGATGTCATGGAGGTCTACAAGGATCATAGGAAGATGTTCAAGGAATTTTTCTAAGTTTTGAAGATTGACATGAACAGGTTGAAATCAATATGGGGCCTAATGTTTGGGATATAACTACTGAGTGTAAACCGCCCAGGAGGGGCCGATTTAAACTCATCCGTATTGAAGCCCATGAAGACAAGGAGTATGGAGCTCTACCATTGAAGCTTAGAGGCCCAGGGCCGAAAGGCGGTTTAGAGCCCATAAACATAAACCGGCATGAGATGTGTAAACTTGTGTTGTAATTTAGGAAAGGTAGAAACCGAGCGAGACACGTGTATGAGCCAGCCTCGGTGTTTTGTAAACCGCCGGGCGTCAACCTGTGTATATAAAGGGATGACCCGGCAGTGGTTCAGGGACAAGAAACAACAACTCGAGAGATAGGTAAAGCGGATTCGCTCCGTGCTCATCGAGACTCAATCAATTCCACCACAACTGGATCGTAGGCTTTTACATTCACCGCAAGGGGCCGAACCAGTATAATCTCCCCGTGTCCTTTGTCCGGTTTAACCCCTTTTTGCTAATCTCGTTGCAATGGCTCCATGACTAAGTCATCTCACTAGGACATCTAACGTGTTAATTCCACGAGAGCGCCCAAGACGAAGTCCGGTGTTTCGGCTCCACCATCCACTTCAAAGGCTCCACCACCCACAGCTGCCAATGCTGTGGAAGGTGCGGAGGCACACGAGGAGGTGGATGCTGCTGGGGGTGTGGTCAGAGCAAGTAGCGCTGTCACCACTTCCCCTGCGGCCGAAGCAGAGGAAGGGAACACCGAAGGAGAGCAACACCAACAACACCCCGACGGCCATGCTCCGCTCACTGACGGGCACATCTGCAGTGATGGTCCTCGGTTTGGGCGAACTGCCGCCCTTCGGCCGCCCCTGTCATGGGCACGACCGGTGCGCGCGCGCTTTCCACCGGGCGAGTCAACCAAGCTGCTGCGCCCAACAGAGCTGCTGGCCCTCAAGCGCCTTCGCCACGCCTCCATGGCATCCAAGTGGCTACTCCGCAACGGCGGGGGTGCAGCGCCGTCGCCGTTGGCACCGTTACAAGCTGAGCGACGGTGCAATTCACGTCATCATCACCCATGCCGAGCACGGCTACGGAGGCCATGGCGCGGGCTCAGCTGCTACTCAGGTTCCCACCAGCAGCTGAGCAGATGGACGAGTGGCATGCCACCATCCAAAGCCTGCTTGGCTTCGCTGAAGCTGGGAGCTAACAGCAAGTCGGCCCACCATGGCCTCTCCAAGCAACGGCGATAGCTCGTGCTGCTTGTCGTACGGATGGGCCGCCCCCACTGTGCCATCCCCACCATGGCAACCAGCACGAGCTCGACATCACCAAGAACCTGATGACGTCTACATGGCCTCTTCTGGCCCTCAAGCACGCCCAGATCGATGGCCAGCCCCAGAGGGCCAATGGAGGGAGGACGCGCGCGTCATCGATGATCCACGCCACGACGACCCCTGCCAGAACAATGGGAGCAACGGTCCCAACGCTGACAAGCCCTCCCTCGATAATGGTGGGTGCGTGCCTTTAGAGGCTGGGTGCCCTACCTTTACTCGTGAGCTGCAGCAAGTCCGTTGGCCATCCATCCGCACGTTCAAGACGAAGATACCTAAGAAGGATGATGGAAGACTCAACTCGGCAGAGTTCCTAAGCATCTACACCATCGCCATCCAAGCTGCCGGGGGCAGAGATGAGAAGGTATTCCCCAACTACTTTCATTTGGCTCTCAAATCCAATGTGAGGTCTTGGTTGATGCATCCGCTGGAGAACTCCATTTATTCTTGGGCTGACCTTTGTTATGAGTTCATTGGTGCCTTCACTGGCGGCCATCAAGAGCAAGGCCGGCCTAGGGATTTGCAACTTCTCCAGTAGAAAGAGGCAGAGACGCTCTGGAAGTACTTGTAGAGGTTTAGTAGAGTCCACAGGAACATCCCAAACATCCATCCGACAGCTGTGATATCCGCTTTCCAGTCCAATGTCCACAACCGCAAGATTTGCGCCAAGATGAACATGCGGTTACCCACGACTGTGAAGGAGCTGTACACCCTAGTCGATAAGTGTGCTCAGATGGAGGAAGGGAGGAAGTTGCCCGAAGAAGAGGAGTGCATCAATATGGATTTAGAAGATGATGATGAGTCCACTAGTTAGAAGAAGAGCAAGAAGCGCAATAATAGGTGCAAGGATAAGGCGGTAATGACTGTTGAAGGATCGGGCACCCCTATGCTGAGGCCCCCGGCAAGGAGGCTGCCGTGTGCGGCAATTGCCGGGAAGCTGCGGCTACCGAGAAGGCCGGGAAGGGTGATGGGATGTACTGCAAGATCCATCGGACCATGGGCCACGACCTTCAAGAGTGCCATCAGGTTGAGCAGTTGGTCAAGAGACAGAGAGCTGAGTATGAGAAGCATGACAAGGACAAAGGTCAGAGTGATGCTGGCGGCAAGAGCCGAGGCGATGAAGCAAATCGCCTCGGCAAACCCTTTCGGAGCAAAGGAAAACCCGCCAGGGATCAGGTGAAGGAAGCTTGTGATGATGAGAGTGATGGAGGGGATGAAGAGGAAACCAGCGAGCAAGAGTTTCAGAAGGCCACTGATGCCCTGTGCATTGACGAGGGTGCATCTTTGCACTCCTCCCACCGCTAACTCGAACGGTGGGCGCATGAAGTCAATGCCATGGAACCAGCACCAGAGGCCCGGAAACCGCTGAAATGGTCAAGCACGCCCATCATCTTTGACAAAGAGGATCATCCTGACTGTACCACTGCGGTAGGATGCTTGCCGTTGTTAGTCTCTCCAACAATTCGCAACCTCAAGGTCACTAAGATATTGTTGGACGACGGGGTCGGGTTGAATCTGATTTCCCCAAAGGTTATCAGCAGACTTCAGATACTAGAAGAGTTAGAGGTCGCTGACACGTTTCAAGGAGTAAATCATGGGAGGAGTCATCCTAAGGGAAAGATCACGTTTCCCATGACGTTTGGATGTGAATTGAACTATCGGAGAGGAAAGATTGTGCTTGATGTGGTCGACCTCCCCTTGCCGTACAATGGGATTCTTGGGCAACCGGCCCTGGCCAAGTTCATGGCATCCTCCCACTATGCCTACAATACTCTGAAGATGACTGGGCCACTTGGAATGATCTCTGTCCCATCGGATGAGAAGGACGCAATCATTTGCGTAGACAAGATGTACCGGGACACATTTGTGGCAGAGGCAACGGCAGCAGCAGTTCCCGTCAAGGAAAGCAGAGGAAAGAAGAAGGATAGCAGGGACACGGGCAAGGAATCTGGGAAGCACGCCTCTTCAGAGTGCGCTGCGCTTGTTGATGATTTGCCGGAGAGTTCCAACAGCAAAAAGACTAATGTTTCTGCTCCACAAGTGAAGAAGGTCCTGGCAGGGCTGGCTGGCGTTGATGGTACCTTTACCATCAACGCCACCCTCGATGACAAATAGGAAAGTGCGCTCATTGCACTACAAAAAAAAGACACATCCGTGACATTTTAGGCCGAACAAATTTTTTTCCTGTCATGCTTATGACACTTCTATGACGGTAATTGTGATAAAACCCGGTATCATCATAGATGTGGTGGGCTCCTACTTATATGACAAAAAAATCATGACAGAAAATGGGCTTCTCGTCCTGGGCGGGACGGAGACGCAGCTGCATGACATTCTTTGGGCCGTCCATGACGGAAAGAACCATGGTAGAAGCGAGGGCGAGGAAAATATCAGGGATTTCGCGGTTACGGTGGGTGGTTGGCGGCTGAGCGATGCAGGTTTCTCTCGTAAACATACACATATGGGTGCAAGGCGTTGGGCTCTAATTGAACCCAAGCGAGGCATTCGCCTAACTGAACCCGAGCGATTTCACTGCAGGCTACGCGTAACTGAACCCGAGCAATCGATCTATAGCTGTTAACTGAACCCGATCGAGTGATTCCTTCACTACTGCTCCTAACTGAAGCCAATCGATGCTGCCTTTGGATGAACAGTGAGTGCTGTTGGCGGGGGGGGGGGGGGTTGCATGATCACTTCCCAGTGGGGGGTTGGATGAACAGGACCCCGTGGTGTTGCCGCTGGATGAACAGGACCCCGATCAATTGAGCCGGTTGGGCGTTGCTACGTCTTGAGCTTGCGTTGGTTTTCCTTGAAGAGGAAAGGGTGATGCAACAATAGTAGCGTAAGTATTTCCTTCAGTTTTTGAGAACCAAGGTATCAATCCAGTAGGAGGCTCCTCAAAAGTCCCATGCACCTACACAAACAAACAAAGAACTCGCAACCAACGCAATAAAGGGGTTGTCAATCCTTTCACGGCCACTTTCGAAAGTGAGAACTGATAGAGATAATATGATAAGATAAATATATTTTTGGTATTTTATAATATAGATGCAAAAAGTAAAGATGCAAATAAGAGTAGATTGGAAGCAAATATGATAAAAGATAGACCCGGGGGCCATAGGTTTCACTAGTGGCTTCTCTCAAGATAGCATAAGTATTACAGTGGGTGAACAAAGTACTGTCGAGCAATTGATAGAAAAGCGAATAATTATGAGATTATCTAGGAACGATCATGTATATAGGCATCAAGTTCGCAACAAGTAGGCCGACTCCTGCCTGCATCTACTACTATTACTCCACTCATCGACCGACTCCTGCCTGCATCTAGAGTATTAAGTTCATAAGAACAGAGTAACGCATTAAGCAAGATGACATGATGTAGAGGGATAAACTCATGCAATATGATGTAAACCCCATCTTTTTATCCTCGATGGCAACAATACAATACGTGCCTTGCAACCACTGCTGTCACTGGGTAAGGACACTGCAAGATTGAACCCAAAGCTAAACACTTCTCCCATGGCAAGAAAGATCAATCTAGTAGGCCAAACCAAACTAATAATTCGAAGAGACTTGCAAAGATAACTCAATCATACATAAAAGAATTTAGAGGAGATTCAAATATTTCTCATAGATAAACTTGATCATAAACCCACAATTCATCGGATCTCGACAAACACACCACAAAAAGAGTTTACATCGAATAAATCTACACAAGAGAGGGGGAGAACATTGTATTGAGATCCAAAAAGAGAGAAGAAGCCATCTAGCTAATAACTATGGACCCGAAGGTCTGTGGTAAACTACTCACAACTCATCGGAGGGGCTATGGTGTTGATGTAGAAGCCCTCCTTGGTCGATTCCCCCTTCGGCGGAGCGTCGGCGAAGGCTCCAAGATGGGATCTCGCAGATATAGAAGGTTACGGCGGTGGAAATTGTGTTTCGTTGGCTCTCTGGATGTTTTCGGGGTACGTAGGCTTATATAAGAGGAAGAAGTACGTCGGTGGCCGCCCGAGGGGCCCACGAGACAGGGGGCGCGCCCTGTAGGGGGGGGAGCCCTACCCTCTCGTGGCCGCCTCGGCTGCTTCTTGACTTGCACTCCTAGTCCTCTGGATCACGTTCGTTCCAAAAATGACGCTCCCGAAGGTTTCATTCCGTTTGGACTCCATTTGTTATTCCTTTTCTTCGAAATACTGAAATAGGCAAAAAAACAACAATACAGGTCGGGCCTCCGGTTAGTAGGTTAGTCCCAAAAATGATATAAATGTGTAAAATAAAGCCCATAAACATCAAAAAGGGTTAATATAATAGCATGGAACAATAAAAAATTATAGATACGTTGGAGATGTATCAAGCATCCCCAAGCTTAATTCCTGCTCGTCCTCAAGTAGGTAAATGATAAAAACATAATTTTTGATGTGGAATGCTACCTAGCATAATTCTCAATGTAATTTTCTTTATTGTGGCATGAATGTTCACATCCAAATGATTCAAAATAAAAGTTCATATTGATAAAAGAAATAGTAACACTTCAAGCATACTAATCAAAGTAATCATGTCTTCTCAAAATATCATGGCAAAAGAAAGTTCATCCCTACAAAATCATATAGTTAGGCTATGCTTCATTTTTGTCACACAAAGATGTTCCCAACTTCTATACCCCCGATGACAAGCCAAGCAATTGTTTCATACTTAAATAATCTCAAACTTTTTCAACCTTCACGCAATACATGAGCGTGAGCCATGGATATAGCACTATGGGTGGAATAGAATATGATGATGGGGATTGTGTGGAGAAGACAAAAAAGGAGAAAGTCTCACATTGACGAGGATAATCAACGGGCTATGGAGATGCCCATCAATTAATGTCAACATGAGGAGTAGGGATTGCCATGCAACGGATACATCAGAGCTATAAATGAATGCTCAACAAAAGAAAACTAGTGGGTGTGCATCCAACTTGCTTGTTCACGAAGACCTAGGGCATTTGAGGAAGCCCATCGTAGGAATATACAAGCCAAGTTTTATAATGAAAAATTCCCAATAGTATGAAAAAGACAACTTATGAGACTCACTATATTAAAAACATGGTGCTACTTTGAAGAAAAATATATGAGACTCACTACATGAAGAACAAGGTGCTACTTTGAAGCACAAGTGTGGAAAAAGAGATAGTAACATTGCCCTTTTTTTTTCTTTTTTCTTTTTTTGGGCCTTTCTTTTTTTTCTTTTGGCCTTTCTTCTTTTTTCTTTTCTTTTTGGGCAATGCTCTAGTAATGATGATCATCACACTTTTATTGATTACAACATATGAATTACAACTCGAAACTAGAACAAGATATGATTCTATATGAATGCCTCCGACGGTATACCAGAATGGTGCAATGAATCAAGAGTGACATGTATGAAAAATTATGCATGGTGGCTTTGCCACAAATACGATGTCAACTACATGATCATGCAATGGCAATATGACAAAAGTAAAGTATGTCATGATGATGATAAACGGAACGGTGGGAAGTTGCATGGCAATATATCTCGGAATGGCTATGGAAATGCCATAATAGGTAGGTATGGTGGCTGTTTTGAGGAAGATATAAGGAGGTTTATGTGTGATAGAGCGTATCGTATCACGGGGTTTGGATGCACCGGCGAAGTTTGCACCAACTCTCAAGGTGAGAAAGGGCAATGCACGGTACCGAAGAGGCTAGCAATGGCGGAAAGGTAAAAGTTCGTATAATCCATGGACTCAACATTAGTCAAAAGAACTCATATACTTATTGCAAAAATTTAGAAGTCATCAAAAATCAAGCATAAGGATGCACAAGCCAGGTACACTTCATGTTTCAAATTTGTTACACAACTTTAACCATACGTGCATGCTACAGGACCTGCTAACTTCAACAAAAGCATTCTTTAAATTCATAATCATCCAACTAGCATGACTTTAATATCACTACCTCCATATCTCAAAACAATTATCAAGTATCAAATTGACCATAGCGTCCAATTCACTTCCTATGATAGTTTTTATTATACCCAACTTGGATGCCTACTATTCTATGGCCAATTTTATAACCAAATCAAATACCATGCTGTTCTAAAAGACTCTCAAAAATATATAAATGAAGCATGAGAGACTAGCAATTTCTACAAAAATAAGTCACCACCGTGCTCTAAAAGATATAAGTGAAGCACTAGAGCAAAAACTATCAAGCTCAAAAGATATAAGTGAAGCACATAGCATATTCTAGCAAATTCTAATAAAGTAGGCTTCTACCAAAAGGTGTTTACAGCAAGGATGATTGTGTTAAACTAAAAAGCAAAGACTAATATAATACACGACGCTCTAAGAAAAACACATATCATGTGGCGAATAAAAATATAGCTCCAAGTAAAGTTACCAATGAACGAAGACGAAAGAGGGGATGCCTTCCCGGGGCATCCCCAAGCTTAGGCTTTTGGCTATCCTTGAATATCTTGGGGTTCCATGGGCATCCCCAAGGTTAGGCTCTTGCCACTCCTTATTACATAATCCATAAAAGCTTTACCCAACACTTGAAAACTTGACAACACAAAACTCAACAGGAAATATTATAAGCTCCGTTAGTGAAAGAAAACAAAACCACCACATAAGGTACTGTAATGAACTCATTCTTTATTTATTTTGGTGTTAGACCTACTGTATTCCAACTTCTCTATGGTTTATAAACTATTTTACTAGCCATAGATGCACCAAAATAAGCAAACAACACACGAAAAACAGAATCTGTCAAAAACAGAACAGTCTGTAGCAATCTGTAACTAATGCAAACTTCTAGAACTATAAAAATCCTACCAAAATAGGAAGTCCTGGAAAATCTGTATATTGACCATCAGCAAGAATAATCAACACAAACGCTCGTTTCTGTGATTTAACAAAACTAAATTCGTGCGCGCAAAGTTTCTGTTTTTCAGCAGAATCAAATCAACTATCATCATAGGTTATCCTATAGGTTCTACTTGGCACAAACACTAATTAAAAGATAAAAACACATCTAAACAGAAGGTAGATGCAATATTTATTACTAAAAAGGAACAAAAACAAAAAACACAAAGAAAATTGGGTTGCCTCCCAACTAGCGCTATCGTTTAACGCCCCTAGCTAGGCATAAAAGCAAAGATAGATCTAACGAGTGCCATCTTTGGCACTAAATTCATAAGTAGACCGCATGATAGATTCATAAGGTAATTTGACTTTCTTTCTTGGAAAGTGCTCCATGCCTTTCTTTAATGGAAATTGGAATCTAATATTCCCTTCCTTCATATCAATAATCGCGCCAATCATTCTAAGGAAAGGTCTACCAAGAATAATATGGCAAGAAAGATTGCAATCTATATCAAGAACGATAAAATCTACGGGCACCAAATTTCTATTTGCTACAATGAGAACATCACTGATCCTTCCCATTGGCTTTTTAATGGTGGAATCCACAAGGTGCAAATTTAAAGAGCAATCATCAAGATCATGGAAACCTAGAATATCACATAAAGTTTTTGGAAACGTGGAAACACTAGCACCGAAATCAAACAAAGAAAAACACTCATGATATTTAATTCTAATCTTTATAGTAGGTTTCCACTCATCATTAAGTTTTCTAGGTATAGAAACTTCCAAATTAAGTTTTTCATCATAAGATTACATTAATGCATCAACAATATGTTTGGTAAAAGCTTTATTTTGACTATAAGCATGAGGAGAATTAACAACGGATTGCAACAAGGAAATACAACCTTCTAATGAACAATTATCATAATCAAATTCCTTGAAATACGAGATAGTGGGTTCAATGGTATTTAAAGTCGTGACCTCTCCAATCCCACTTTTACCAAATTTAGTATCAAGATCTAAAAACTCTGAATTCTTGGGACGCCTTCTAGGTAAAGTTGACTCATCATCAGTCCAATAATTATCAAGATTCATATTGCAAAACAAAGATCTAATAGGAGACGCATCAATCACTTGAAGATCATTATCATTATTTTCATGGAAACTAGAAGAACACGCTTTTATAAAGCTATCTTTCTTAGCACGCAATCTAGCGGTTCTTTCCTTGCACTCATCAATGGAAATTCTCATTGCTTTGAGAGACTCATTGATATCATGCTTAGGAGGAGAAGATCTAAGTTTAAGAGAATCAACATCAAGCGAAAGTCTATCAACGTTCCTAGCCAAATCATCAACTTTGAGCAATTTTTCTTCAAGCAAAGCATTAAAATTCTTTTGAGAGATCATAAATTCTTTCACACTATTCTCAAAATCAGAGGGCATCTTATTAAAATTACCATAAGAATTATTGTAGGAATTTCCATAATTATTAGAGGGATTACTAGGGACGGTCTAGCATTAAAGTTTCCTCTATAAGCATTGTTTCCAAAACTATTCCTACCAACAAAATTCACATCCATAGATTCATTATTATTCTCAATCAAAGTAGACAAAGGCATATCATTGGGATCAAGAGGAGTATTTTTAGTAGCAAACAATTTCATAAGTTCATCCATCTTTCCACTCAAAACATTGATTTCTTCTATAGAATGCACTTTTTTACTAGAAGATCATTCGGTGTGCCATTGAGAATAATTAGCCATAATATTATCAAGAAGTTTTGTAGCATCTCCTAACGTGATTTTCCATAAATGTGCCTCCCGCGGCCGAATCTAAGAGATTTCTAGAAGCAAAGTTCAAACTGGGATAGAAATTTTGTATGATCATACATAAATTCAAACCATGAGTAGGGCAATTGTGAATCATCAATTTCATTCTTTCCCAAGATTGGGCAACATGCTCATGATCAAGTTGTTTAAAATTCATAATATCGTTCCTAAGAGTGATGATCTTAGCGGGAGGAAAATACTTAGAGATAAAAGCATCTTTGCACCTGTTCCAAGAATAAATACTATTTTTAGGCAAAGACAAAAACCAAACTTTAGCACGATCTCGAAGTGAAAACGGAAATAACTTCAATTAAACAATATTGTTATCCGTATCTTTCTTCTTTTGCATATCACACAAATCAACAAAGTTGTTTAGATGAGTAGCGGCATCTTCGCTAGGAAGGCCGGCGAATTGATCTTTCATAACAAGATTCAGCAAAGCAGTATTGATTTCATAAGACTCAACATCATTAAGAGGAGCAATCGGAGTACTAAGGTAATCATTATTATTGGTATTCGGGAAATCACACAATTTGGTATTATCTTGCGCCATGGCAACAAGTAATCCAACACACAAGCAAACAGAAAAAGACAAGCGAAAAGAGAGGGGGAGATTGGGAAAGAGAGGAAGAATAAACCGGCAAGGGTGAAGTGAGGTAGAGGAAAACGAGAGGCAAATGGAAAATAATGTAAATGAGATGGAGATGAGTTTGTCATGGGTACTTGGTATGTCTTGACTTGAGCGAAGACCTCCCCGGCAACGGCGCTAGAAATCCTTCCCGGCAACGGCGCTAGAAATCCTTCTTGCTACGTCTTGAGTTTGCGTTGGTTTTCCTTGAAGAGGAAAGGGTGATGTAGCAATAGTAGCGTAAGTATTTCCCTCAGTTTTTGAGAAACAAGGTATCAATCTAGTAGGAGGCTCCTCAAAAGTCCCACGCACCTACACAAACAAACAAAGAACTCGCAACCGACGCAATAAAGGGGTTGTCAATCCCTTCACCGCCACTTGTGAAAGTGAGATCTGATAGAGATAGTATGATAAGATAAATATATTTTTGGTATTTTATAAAATAGATGCAAAAAGTAAATATGCAAATAAAAGTAGATTGGAAGCAAATATGATAAAAGATAGACCCGGGGGCCATATGTTTCACTAGTGGGTTCTCTCAAGATAGCGTGGGTGAACAAATTAATGTCGAGCAATTGATAGAAAAGCGAATAATTATGAGATTATCTAGGCATGATCATGTATATAGGCATCACGTCCGCAACAAATAGACCGACTCCTGCCTGCATCTACTAATATTACTCCACACATCGACCGACTCCTGCCTGCATCTAGAGTATTAGGTTCATAAGAACAGAGTAACGCATTAAGCAAGATGACATGATGTAGAGGGATAAACTCATGCAATATGATGTAAACCCCATCTTTTTATCCTCGATGGCAACAATACAATACGTGCCTTGCAACCCCAGCTGTCACTGGGTAAGGACACCGCAAGATTGAACCCAAAGCTAAACACTTCTCCCATGGCAAGAAAGATCAATCTAGTAGGCTAAATCAAACTGATAATTCGAAGAGACTTGCAAAGATAACTCAATCATACATAAAAGAATTCAGAGGAGATTCAAATATTTCTCATAGATAAACTTGATCATAAACCCACAATTCATTGGATCTCGACAAACACACCGCAAAATAGTTTACATCGAATAGATCTCCACAAGAGAGGGGGAGAACATTGTATTGAGATCCAAAAAGAGAGAAGAAGCCATCTAGCTAATAACTATGGACCCGAAGGTCTATGGTAAACTACTCACAACTCATCGGAGGGGCTGTGGTGTTGATGTAGAAGCCCTCCGTGGTCGATTCCCCCTCCGGCGGAGTGCCGGCGAAGGCTACAAGATGGGATTTCACGAATACAGAAGGTTACGGTGGTGGAAATTGTGTTTCATTGACTCCATGGATGTTTTTGGGGTACGTAGGCTTATATAAGAGGAAGAAGTACGTCGGTGGCCGCCCGAGGGGCCCACGAGACAGGGGGGCGCGCCCTATAGGGGGGGGGGGCCTACCCTCTCGTGGCCGCCTTGGCTGCTTCTTGACTTGCACTCCAAGTCCTCTAGATCACGTTAGTTCCAAAAATCACGCTCCCGAAGGTTTCATTCTGTTTGGTGTCTGTTTGATATTCCTTTTCTTCGAAATACTGAAATAGGCAAAAAAACAGCAATACGGGCTGGGCCTCCGGTTAGTAGGTTAGTCCCAAAAATGATATAAATGTGTAAAATAAAGCCCATAAACATCCAAAAGGGGTAATATAATAGCATGGAACAATAAAAAACTATAGATACATTGGAGATGTATCAGGCGTGGATGAACAGGACCCCGTGGAGTGCTGGATGAAGAGGACCTCGTGGAGGGAAGGATGAATAGTATCCGATAGAGGACTGGTTGAATAGTAGCCGGTGGAGTGCTGGATGAACAGTAGCCTATGGAGGGGTGGTTGAACAGGACCCCGTGGAGAGGGCTGGTTGAACAGTAGTCGGTGGAGGAGCGCGCGGTGGAGGCTGGATGAATAGGAGCCCGTGGATGAAAAGTCGCAGGTGGAGGCTGGAGGAGGTCGACGGTGGATGAACTGTAGCCCGTGGAGGCTGGAGGAGGTCGACGGTTGACATGAACAATATCCCGTGGAGTCCCGTTTTGCGGTACGCCACACCCCTCCCAATGAACAGGACCCCCGTTTCGACCGTAGCGCTCCAACACAAGTTTGTTTCCTCTGTTTTGTAGTATGCCACACCCCTCCCGATCAACAGGACCCCATTTCAACCTAGGAGGTCCAACAGAAGTCTGTTTCCTCCGTTTTGCGGTACGCCAGACCCCTCCCTCGATCAACAGGATCCCGTTTCGACCGTGGCCAGTTGAACACAAGGCCGTTTCCTCTGTTCTACAGTACACCATGCCTCGTTTTCATCCGCTGTTCCATCCAAGCCGGTTGGCTCCCGATGAACAACACGCATTCTGTTGCCTCCCCATGAACATGATGACGATGCAGTTTCTCCGTTCCAACCCAGCCATGTACACGAGCCCTGTCTGTACGTATGCACGAGTAGGCGTTCGAGACCCCGCCCCTATTTACGTACGTGGCCATATTTACTTTCTTGCACCCTGGCCACTGTACGTACATGTACATGCTACGTGCGCGCCTCTACTACGACATGTGTGCGCCTCTACATCGACTAGTATGTACGTACACGATCGCGACCAGAATGACATCGCTACGTATGCTTCGACCAGTTGGGTCACGACTGTCAGGCACTTCCTTGCGTGCGAAGATGTAGCTGGTGGGTCCCAGTAGTGAGGGGGCGAATCTTTTTTTTGCCCGTAGTATGAATTCACTTCCTTGCGTGCGAAGATGTAGCCGGTGGGTCCCAGCAGTCAGGGGGAGAAAACATTATTTTTCAGGGTAAAAAGGATGCAGTTGCATGCATGCATCCATGGGCATGGTGCATCCCCACTGTCAGCCTCTCATGTACAGTCATCTTCCAATGACTCTCGGTTGTTGACCACGTTGACCACACCATGCCGAGCGCACTAAGGCCGATGTACAACGGCGAGGCCCCAGACTGGAATGACCCGGAGATGGGAAAGACGCGGCAGTGGAGTCGTAGATGGAGAGTAGTGGGAAACTTGACTGGTTTGGGTGCCCGGCAGCACTACTGCCGTGCCGCCCACATAAGAAAGGAGCAAGAACAGAGGTTGAAGAAGGAGCACGACTGTTGGATTAACATCCAATGGTCCAACTGCTAGAATCATTTGTTGATTAAGTTGAAAAAGCCCTGTGTACACGTCCGCTTACTAGGCCCACAAGTCAGACACCAAATCTGATGGGTCCCAGCTGTCAGCATTACCGCACTTCCTTCTGTGCAAAGATACAGCCGGTGGGTCCCGGCTGTCACGGGAGGTAACGTTTTTTTGGCTTAATAAGGAGGAACTTTCCTTGCTGCGACCATGGACCTCGTGGGTCCCAGCCGTCAGGCTCTCCACGTACAGTCCTCTTACGATGACTCTTGTTTGTTGACCACGCCGCACCGAGCGCAGCGAGGCGGTGGACAATGGCGAGGCCCTGGACGGGAACGACCCAGAGACAGGAAGATGCGGTAGTGGAGTCGCAGATTGAGAGAAGGAGAAGGGTTATAATTGTTTCTAGTGCGGCATGGGGCTGTAGTCGGTGGAGAATAACAGGAGGTGTGGAGGGGTGGAGGGATAGCCTGGCCGGCGGTGGGGTAGCGCTTTGTAGCGATGCATGCTAAGCAGAGTTGCTAGCCGCCGGACTAGGCGGTCCCGGCGACACTAGAGGAAGAAGACGAGAGATTGAAGGTGCATGCAGGCCGTTGAAAATAAATCCAATAGCTGTGGATGTCATAATCATTTGTTGACCAAGTTGACAACGCCCTGCACAGGCTTCGACCTATTGACCCACATGTCAGCCTGCAAAAATGTGGCATATATTTAACCCATGTTTTCTAGAATGCACAGTCCATTTGGTGGGTTGGGTGAACCAAAACTTTCGCGTCAATGCAACCCTTTTATATTTTCTAAGAAATCCCAGCCCATTTTCACTTTCTTCAAATAAACGAATTAGCTGGGCTTGTCCTATATATAATGTTAGCTTAGAAGAGCAATTAATATCAAAAAAACGGAGAGACACATTTTTTATATATAAAATTAACAAATTAGCGAGTTATTTCTCAAAATAAAAATGAGCGCGTTATTATTACATTGGTCCTTAAAAGCTTTTGTACGCAATCACCATGATTTTCCTTGCCTGTGAATCAAAAACAACCAAGATTTTCCTTGCCAACTTCTGTTAAACATTTACTTTTATAAGTTAATAACACGTGGGATGTTTTTATAATGTATATATAAGTCTCTATAAATTATACAATAAAAGTTATAATATAAATATATATAATGTGGTTAGAAGGGAAAACATAAATTGGACATAGCATTATTATTCTTATATATAGATAAATAGAACAGAGATCTGTGTTTTATTTAAAAAAATACATTGGGCTGCCGATCTTTAAGAAAAAGCCCATAGGCCGGTATGGACCTCAAAAAATAAGTTGAAACCACTGTCTCCGTATGTCATGGGCTATGCATGTTAAAAAACAAAACATAGGCCTAGCTGATACTTGTTCGCCCTCTGGAAAAAAACCATACCAGCTAGATCCCTGAGCGAACTAGATTAAAGAGGGGGCCGGCAGCTCGACTGAAGAAGCACATCAGGAGCGATTTTTTTTCTTGAGTGGATGGCTCTCGATGGCGTTTTTTACTTGCCTCTGCACCATACAACATGTATTTTTAGCCTCCCAATCCGTGGTGGACCAGTATCCCATTTGCTGGGCGGTCCAACCAAAGAAACTAGCACTCGATTTTTCATAAAGCCCCGAAAACAACACAGAACTATGTTTGTTTTGAGGCTAAAAACATTATGGTAGGGGTTGAGTGGGGGAGGGGGGAAGACAGAGCAAAAAGTTTAAAAAGAGCTGATGCGCCATTGCTACCCTAACAAAGCAAGTACAATTCTTCTCGGGAAGAAGGTGTGCCGTTGACACCCACACGTCACATATCCCACAGTAGGCATACTAACAAGTTCATACACAAGTACAACAGAAAAGGTAGACATTCGTATCAAACTCAAGTTCACAGGACACGTTCATATTCATGGCCAACATTCAGAATCAAAAACTCAAAAGATTCATATATACACAAGTTCAGCATGTCTATGCGTCCAAATGATTGATAGATCACACTACAATATTCATAGATAATTCACAAAAAGATTCAGATATACACATGTTCAGTATGTTTATGCATCCAAATGATTGAGATCACAGCCAATATCATCCGTGGACGAACTTTAATTACCTAGGGTACAGACTGGTAAATGGTGTTCAGTCAGAGGTACTTCTTGCTAAAATTAATGCTCTTACGAGTAAACTGTCAAGTACATAAGAGGCAGCACATACAATCTAAACTTTGCTTGTAGGTTTATCCTCAAATAGTGGCCTCGTGCAGAGGGAGGTTTGAGCAACTTGGCCACTACTTCGATCCAACTAGTTTACTGGCCCATCTTGGTCCTGTAGCTCGCCAAAATTCTACATTGCAGACAAGAAAGGTGGCCGCTGAGAAAATGAAACACCCAGATTTTTTATGCAGTTCAACTGAAATGGAGCATCCCTAGCATGCAGACTGATTAAGTGCCAGATGAATATGCCCGTTAACCAACTTGTCTGGAATCTTTAGACTCCATGCCATACAGTTCGCTACCATATCTGTCGATAACCAAAAGGCACAAGTTGGGACCAAAGACTGGACTGTGTTTTTCTGTGCTATGCGCCAAGCAATATTTTTGGTGTTCACTCTCTTAATACTTGGAGTTTGACAACTGGTTGACGCTGGTTGATACTCGAATGAATATAGACACTTCTTCTTGTCAACATCGATGCTTGTCTGAGTGAACTTTGGAGTACATAGCAGCAACATAAGTATCTGTCCATCTGATCTTTTTGTGCAGTTCCACTGAAATCATCCAATGTAATGATTTACCTGTGAGTTTAGGCTCCAAGTTAATCCTTTATAAAATTGGCAAATAGTGGCACAATACCAAATTACCAATATATATGACAAGCACAATAATCAGGATAAAGACCAGTACCAACCTGTGTGAGGTAGCATATCAATTACTATTTCCTTTAACTGGAAGCTGAGATAAGTGAAGCGACTGACATCAAATGAAGCAAGCAAGCCCAGATTAGCGACTGACAAGAAAGGACAGAAGTTGTTGAGGCAATGAAGCACCCAAAGTTTTTGTGCAGTTCCACAAAAATCGAGCATCCCTGTTGGCACATATATTGAGAGAGTGAGATTACTGTTATAGTGGGACTAGTTGATGAAACATACACTAACAAATAGAGGCCCCCCTCATTATCTTAATGGGTAAAGTTAGCAACATAGTAGTCTTGCTTAAAGAGAGGTATTAGTTTATTTAGTAAGTTCCAATTAGCTCAACACTCAAAGCATTGCCATCTATCATAGGTTGCAAAACTATAAGTTGCAAACATAAAGGAGATTCTCATGACAGTAGCACGATACAAATAGAGATTACAACAAACTAATATGGATGAAGGCCTTAGGACGCTACCAACCTGAGGAAAAAAGCTTATTCATGTAGTCCCATAAGAGATGATAAAGCACTCATTGGAATCACTCAATAGTATATATTTTTGTGCACTTCAAATGTATGGTTAAAATCACTCTTGTTTACCAGTGCTGAGATTATATTGAAAGGTTATCAAGAACTTCCAGCAGAGTCAAAGCACTGGTTGGGATACAGTTCATTGTATTGTCTTGTGTAGTTCCACCAAAATGTATGATTGGCACAACATGATCCCTGTTTGCACAAGTAGGAACAAGGTGAAACCTCATTAGCTTAGTGAGGAAGTATAGAAAACATATTACTCTAACAGTAGAATCAAATTCATGATGGACAATACAGAAAACATTGCCTCATTGAACCAATGGCAATAAATTGACATGCAAAACAATATCACTAGTATGTCATGACACTAATAATACTCCCTCCTTGCTCCACCACATGATTCACCTCCACAGACAAACATACACACATACATGATTCAGCATAGGGTGCTACTAAAGATTTGTTTAACTCCGATAGGTAAATTAGGCAGCAATAAATTAGTGGTACTTAAGTTCTCCTAATTAATTAAGTGACCTTGGAAGAGAGACAACAGAAGTGGCAGGGCTCCCTGGAGGATCGTCTCACATGTAAGGTAGATGTTGTCGGAGCCCTTGAATGGCCTCGACTGAGGCCTCTGGCTTTGGCAAGATCACCTTGGCACTGTTTATTCTTCTTCTTCTTCTTCCTCTTCATGCTCTGTTTCTCTTTCTCCTCACCAGTTGGTGAAACCAAGCACATGATTGGCCTTCTATTTCAGAATTGGTTTTGTCAGTGAGGGAGTACAAGTGTACTAGTAAAAAATAGCGTTATTTTCTCATGGCAGTCACAAAATAGAGATGAACACATGCATTAAATATCATTCTTACCTAAAGGAAGGTTATGGTGCCAATATGGATGATGAGGATTGGAACACAGATCTCCCTTTGTGTAGTTCCACCAAAACGGACCAACTATTCCATTCTGACATTCTAGTTAAATAGCAAAAAAGTCACTTCTTTTAAGAAGTGTTGTGTGCAATGCACCAAAAGGTCACAACAGCAACCAGGTGAAATGGATATCCTTGTTTGCACAAAAAGCTACAAAGGAAATAGTCAGAGTCTCAAACAATTACAGGCAAAAACATTTGGCTAAACTTGTCATGGCTTATAACGGTGGCATGGCTCCATTTTACCAGGGGCACTAGATTAATAACAACTAAATATTTGGTATAAGGGCATGGGACAGTGGGTGCACCAGCAGTCCCACACCATGTACCTAAACGGGGGCATAAAGTGGTGATTCATAGTTTGTTGCCCCGAGAAACAAACATCCAATAAACATATCTGGGTTGGTCCCATTTTTGTTCAATCTAGCCACCTACTCCTATGTGTGGACAGCAAATCTAGTCCTGGTCATACCACTGTGTACAACGTTACCCTATATTTCCCTTTTCGACCAAGAGACTAGTTGGATGACCAGTCTGTACTACTTTCACCCCCTTTCCTTCCTGTTTGTACCAAGTTTGATTTACATACTAAATTCCCCCACCCCCACTTTATTTCTTGTTTGAACCAAGTACAATATTCGATTCCATGAAGTAGCCTTACCTCTAACAATATAAAAAAAATAGGTGACGTTGGACCATCCGAGCGAGAGGGGCTGAGAGGTAGAAAATGATGCACATGCAGCGATGTAGCGAGTTGGGAAAGTAGAGCTAAGGCGGTTTCGAAGGAAGATATACCTGAAGGTCGTAGGGATTTGGATAGGTGGATGGCGGGAGGCCGGATCCGCCCACACTAGGGCAACAACGAAGGGATCGAAGGACCTCCCGCGCCGGCGCTCGGCCAGAGGTAACGGTGCGGCCGGCAGTGGGTCTCCTCCCTTGCTGTTGACGACGGCCTAAACGCTGCCCCTCCTCCCCTTCACCGGCGGATGGGGATATGTCCGGATCTGTAACCAATGGTGAAGATAGAAAGACAGTGTTTTTTGAAGGGAGAAAGACAGTTTTACCACCGCTATCTTGTTTAGATCTAGAGAGGATGAGTGTGTGAATAGAGCAACCCTAGCAAGCATGCGCGGAGGCTCCGACCTATATATACGTAGTGGGGTAGTTTTCCTTTTCCACTCCAACAAAATAATCGTTTAAAATTGTGTACGTGCCAGGTTGCCATTTTTTAGTTGTTGATTGTTTTTGAGATAGCTACCGGCTTATACCAAGTCTGGTACAAGTCCCTCCATTAAATGAACAACCACCCCCTCATAAAAATTGTGAACAAGCCCACAGTTAAAATTATCGGAAACATGGGCTGCCTCGACATGCATTATTATTTATATTTTCTACTCCCTCCATTCCTAGATATAAGTCTTTTTAGACATTTCAAATGGACTACAACATACGGATGTATGTAGACATATTTTAAAGTATGGATTCATTCATTTTGCTCCGTATGTATTCACTTGTTAGAATCTCTAAAAATACTTATATTTGGGAACGGAGGGAGTATGTGGGAGTATCCTCAAAACAAAATGTGAGAGTAAAATATTTATTGGGCCCCTTTGTAACTGGTGCTAAATTTTGACCAAAGATTTAAATGACAAAATGTTAGTGCATGTTAACAAAAATTACATCATTTGATCCGTATTTGAACATAGTTTTCAATGATGTAGGGTCTGTTTGGTTTCTAGCCACATATTGCCACACCTCACCTTAGGAAAATTTGACCAAGTTAGGTGGGTGTTTGGTTCTAGCCAGACCTAAGACAAGAATTTTTTATTAGCAGTGAATCCCACATGTCATAGACACAAAAAGTGTGGCAATATTACCTTAGGCAAGCCAAAGTGTGTCTAACAATTTGACCAACTCAAGTTAGCCAAGCGTGGCAAGTGTGGCAAAAATAATGTGGCAACATAAGACAAACATAGTCACAATCCAAACAGCCCCGTATTTTTTTGTGACATGCACGAAAATTTGGTTAGTTAAATTTATAGTCAAAATTTGGCAAGGTGCATCAAATCAACCCATGCAAATATCAAAAGGAAAGTCATGGCATGCATGCATGCGTTCTACTCCCTCCGTTTCCAAACATAAATCTTTTTAGAGATTGGAACAAGTGACTACATACGAAGAAAAATGAGTGAATGTACACTCTAAAATATGTCTGCATACATCCGTATGTTGTAGTCCATTTGAAATGTCTAAGAAGACTTATATTTAGGAGCAGAGGGAGTAATTAATGCATCGGTAAACGCAAAGTATTGAAATATATCGAGTGGAGTGCTTTGATGTGTCGCATCAACTAGTACAAGACCGAGAAGTTTGATTACTACAACGCCCTCTCCCTCGCGGATTGAGCTCCGGTGCCTTAAATGCACCTACCTTTGGCTGCATGACAGGTGGGCCACCCACCTGTTGGGCCCACTTCTCATGGACGCAAAGCCAGGAGTAGTAAGTCAATGAAGCTGCGTCCCTCCCTCGTGCATGAGTGTGGTGGCTGGCAGGACTTGGAGAAGCTTTTGCTACACGCTATCCCTCCCGCACGCGATGGACGGACATGCAAAAGTGGATTCCATACTGTAGAAGTAGTAGTAACATAATTGTTCGTCTTCTCGAAGAGTCGAAGATCCAAGCACAACCCGAACGTGGTAGTTGCGAACCTTGGAGCACACATATAGCCAGGCTCTTGCATGAGACAAAATTGCTATTTGAGCCCACTAGTACTTGCTAGTATAGCCCTATAAACCGGAAAGGAGTATTTTCCTTTCTAGAGATTTCAACAAGTGACTAGACTACACCGCGTGCAGTACTCCCTTCCTTCCAGTTTATAGGCCTCAAATCTCATCAACCAAGGCATTTTGTGATTGGAAGAATGTATCCCGTACTTTACAAAACTACCCTAATTAAACTCATGCATTAATTACGTAGTTCTCTCGTTTTCCTCTGCCTTGGTCGCGGTGCACAATATTGAGCACTCCTATATGACTAGCCACTCTATATAGATGCGGGACATCAAAGCATCTAGGCCCACGTGCCATCCACCAAATCACAGTGAGGTGCTACAGTAGAGACTCACCGGTCACCCCAGTGTGGTTGTCATGACCCGTCATATCACAGAACCCACACCTTTACCAGTAGTGGTAAAGTAGCCTCGAAGTTGGACTGGACAAAGCAACCATTATTTCACTGGAATGCTCATTGAAGCCCTTTCTCCCCGTTCTTGAAGAAAACCTCACTCCAGGCTACTCACTTCTGCCATTTTCTTCTGTACCGACGAAGCAAAGGTGGGCGAATCAGTGATGCTGCTATATTTTCATTCCAAGAATCTTCTTTTTGTGAAGCACCGACCGATTCTCACAGCCTATTCTTTTCCCGTTTTCATTGTGATTGTGGTTTCCTTTAAATTGCTTTTTGTTTGTCAGTTCATTGATGGATCCTGGAGCACTAGGAAAAGAGTTGCCAGCGGACAACCCACTGGAGACAGCGATCTCCAGGAAGCGAGCACTGACCAATGATTTGACCATGTTGGTGGGCCAACCCATGGAGACGAAGAACTCCAAGAAACAAGCACTGGCCAAAGAGTTGACGACGTTGGCGGGGGAACTCCTCCAAGAAAGTTGGAAGAACAGCAAGGGCCCCATCGTGCCTACCCCAGAAACTCTAATGGCCACCTATGCAATGTTCAAGGCCGAGTTTGAGGAGAGAGTTGCCATTGAGAAGCAGTATTCCCCTGGCAAGGTGATGGCCCCCCTCATGGATGAGGAGATGGCCCCTGGAGGGATGGGATCCCCCGGTGAGCTGCACAAGGTAAAAAAATAATGGCTTACCATAGTTGTGGTTTTTGATTATTTACAATGTGCTTGCTAATATGTTAGGGTTCTGTGGGTGCCGGTGGACGTCCTTGATGATTCTGATGTCGCAGCCTGTCTTGTGGACAACGCCCCAGAGATCGCCTTTGATGTCGTGGTCCGTCCTGTTGACATCGCCCCGGATATCGATTCCGATGCCGCTGTCCATCCTATGGACATTGCCCCAGAGATCAATTCCGATGTCGCGGTCAGTCCTATGGACATCACCCCAGAGATCAATTCCCATGCTGATGTCCGTGCTGTGGTCATTGCCTAAGAGATCGGTGACAAGAAATAGTTGGTCGTGCTAATCATTCAGGGTAGTTTGCATTTCCCTTTGTTTAATTACATGAATGATGTGTGTTACCGAACCATCTTAGAGATAGTGCACTGTCTTGTGTGGGCGGTACTTGCTACTTTTGTTTGATAGTGAATCATGCAAACCCTCTCTGAGTTATGGAAACAGATGTATCCTCACCAGCTTTTGATGTAATATATGGCATGCTTAGATGCAAGTTTGACCTGTTTATCATATCAGCAGGGCTTGTTTGATGATTCTGGTGTTAGTAGGCTAGCTACTGTGCGGGCTATAGTACTTGGAGAACACTCACCGAAGAGAAACATTGGGGCTTATGTGCCTGTGGTACGCTTATACTTATCCGTCGTCGATCGGCCAATAGCCCAAGCTCCTAAAATTGTAGGCTGAGCGATCGATCAGAAAATAGTCAACACGGATACATTCAGTCCTCATTTGGTTCATAGGGTAGGAAAATCGTAGCAAAAGTACAGAGACGTACAACACAAAATCATAGCAGTACAGAGACGTACTCCCTCCATTCAAAAATAGATGACTCAACTTTGTACTACTAACTTTGAAACGGAGGGAGTACAAATCCGAGGCGGGCTAGTTTGGCCTAGTGGGTTTTAGTGATATGACGTGGTACAGTGCCGTCCAGTCTTCGCGTGTGGTAGCAGTATTGCAGGTATAGTAAGTTTTCTTGAAGAAGTGGAATTCAATGAAGTCATGATGGTTCCTTCGTCCAACCAACTTACAGTGGGAAAGGTTGGGCCTGTGCTACGACCGGGGTGGACCAGGATAATTTTGTGCATGGCAGGTGGACCAGGATGGTCGACGTCCCACATGTCGGTGAATGAAAGTATTCTTTCCGATATAGAGGACGGGCAATGAGTATTCATTGTATATTTTTGATGAAAGCTATTGTCTCCACTGTTACGACGGAGGAGTGTGAAACACGGCAACCCAATGAACTTGGCATGTACACTACTCCCTCCTTCCTCATGTAATACTACCATAGTGTTGACTATAACGTTGGCTATAAGGTTACAACTTTTTCTCACTTTCTCTCTATCTATTTCCTCTCAAATGTTTTTACCTTTCTTTTTTAGACACAATTGTTTTTTATGCCTATTTTTTTAGAATTAGTTTTTCATACCTAGGAGCACGTGTAGAGACGGGCTCTTGCAGATCCCACTCCTTGACGTTGTCATTGCATCTCTCTCCTCCACATAAGCGGGCTTATAGCCCAGTATTTTACTGGTACTACTTGCTATGAATGCGGGCAGCTGGCGTCTGAGGGGGGAGCGCATGTGGGGACGGGGGGGGGGGGGGGGGTTCTGCTCGACCAGGGCAGTCAGAAGCGGGCTTGGAAGCGGACCAGACTCCCGTATGGCCCACCTCACATTATCACCATATATTTCTTGGAGACCATGCGCGGCGGGGGAGCGATCTCTTCTCCCTCCCCCGTCTCTCTCTTCTCAGCCAACGCCCGCCGAGCAATTAGATTTCGGCTATCGACGGTTTATTCAATTGTAGTCCCACATGTCAGTGAAATTGCAAGATAACGTGTGTCCCCTCTAGTGAGCGGCGTGCGAGCCGGACTGTCGGGGGTGCAACGCATACTAGTCGTAAGTGTGCAGCCTTTTACTTTTGAACTTGCAAAGCGTAACATTTTCGTGCGACTGATCAGTAGAAATCCAGAACAAAATGACGAGGGTCATACTTCCCCGCGTGTTAGGTGGGCTAGTTTGAGTGATATGATGTGCTACAGTGCCGTCCACTTGCTCCATTTTTATGTAAGCAAGAGTTTACACTCTTACGTGGGAGGAGTGCGAAACACGGCGGATCTGATTTTGATCGAGGGATAACTGTTCCCTGCCAAATAATGGAGCACTGTTAGCGATTTAGCATGATAGTAAGGGCATCTCCAACGGTGGCCCACAAATTTACGCAGGCATATGTCTGAGGACACTGATGGATGCCATCCAATGTTGCCTGCATACCTTTTGACTACTATATGAACTAACCGGATGAAATTCGTGCAAACAAAGAAAATTTCAGATTAACAGGATGAAATTCATTACATTTCGAAAACTTTTCCTACAAACTGGACGAAATTCATTACATATTTCCCACAAAACGTACTAACCCTACTGTAAACCTAATCTAAACGATCGCCAGTGCCCGAGCACCATGTCCGGCCATGAACCCAAGAAAGACGGCCATTGCCTTTGCCTCCTCCTCATTGTCACGCCCAAGATGCGACCCTATCCTAAAGGAACTCGAAGGTCCCACCAAGGATAGAAGTGCATCTTGAAGATGCTTTTGCAAGGTGGATATCATTACATCAACATTACATAAATAGATGGGGATACAAACAAGAGGCATACAATGCCACACGAATACAACAATACATCATCCATAAGATCAACATCCGACTATGGATGAAACACAAACAGAAGCTCAAACGACATCCACCCTGCTAGCCCAGGCTGCCGACCTGGAACCTATCCCCTGATCAAAGAAGAAGCAGAAGAAGAACTCCAAAACAAGCAAACATCGCTCTCGCGTCGTGATCATTGCATAAACCTGTACCTGCAACTGTTGTTGTACTAATCTGTGAGCCACGAGGACTCAGCAATCCCATTACCATGGGTATCAAGACTAGCAAAGCTTAATAGGAAAGGAAGGGGTAAAGTGGTGAGGTTGCAGCAGCGACTAAGCATATATGGTGGCTAACATACGCAAATAAGAGCGAGAAGAGAGCATGTGGAATGGTTGTGAAGCTAGCAATGATCAAGAGGTGATCCTGAACTCCTACTTACGTCAAACATAACCCAAAACCATGTTCACTTCCCAGACTCCACCGAAAAGAGACCATCACGGCTACACACACGGTTGATGCATTTTAATTCGGATCTGGTGTCAAGTTATCTACAACCGGACATTAACAAATTCCCATCTGCCACATAACCGCGGGCACGGCTTTCGAAAGTTTATAACCCTGCAGGGGTGTACCAACTTAGCACATGATAAGCTCTCGCGATCAACGAAGGATATACCTTCTCCCAGGAAGACCCGATCAGTCTCGGAATCCCGGTTTACAAGACATTTCGACAATGGTAAAACAAGACCAGCAAGACCGCCCGATGCACCGACAATCCCGATAGGAGCTGCACATATCTCGTTCTCAGGGCAACACCGGATGAGACAGGCTACGGGAAAAACCAGACCTCGAGTTGCCCCGAGGGGGCCCCGCAGGCGGCTCGGTTCGGACCAACACTTAGACAAGCACTGGCCCGGGGGGGCTAAAATAAAGATGACCCTCGAGAGAGCGACTCCCAAGGGAAAAGTAGGTGGTGGTGAGGCAAATGGTAAAACCAAGGTTGGGCCTTGCTGGAGGAGTTTTATTTAAAGCGAACTGTCAAGGGGGTCCCATAAATCACCCATCCGCGTTAGGAACGCAAAATCCAGGAACATAATACCGATATGACGGAAACTAGGGTGGCAAGAGTGGAACAAAACACCAGGCATAAGGCCGAGCCTTCCACCCTTTACCAAATATATAGATGCATTAATAATATAAGAGATATTGTGATATCCAAACATAATCCTGTCCACCATGGACCAATCTTCAAGTTCACCTGCAACTAACAACGCTATAAGAGGGGCTGAGCAAGGCGGTAACATAGCCAAACAACGGTTTGCTAGGAAGGGTGTCAAAGGTTAGAGGTTCATGGCATTTTGGGGAGGCTTGATAGAACAAGGGATAGGTAGCGCAGCAAAGCGATAAAACGAAGCAACTAGCATAGCAATGATACTAGTGAGATCCAGGGTAGCGATCATCTTGCCTGAAATCCCGCAAGGAAGAAGAACGAGTCCATGAAGAAGACGAACGGATGAAGCCGAACCAAGCGTAGACGAACGAATCCTCACGATCGCAACGAAACGGGAACTATCGAGAAGAAGCACACAACATGGTAAACACACCACACATATACATGACATGATGGACACTCAAGCATGATGCATGACAAAGCTAGATGAGGCTACTAATGGCAAGAGATGATGCAAACAAGAACAACACATCAAGGCAAGTTTAAATGAGGTCGGAAACAACATATAACAATTCTGGTAAGTCCTCATATGCAAATTTAGAAATTGGTCCAGAACTGAACGAACATTAAGTTGAAGATGTTAAACAGCAAGTTAAAGAGCACCAAGAGGATCTACACGAAATTCTAGTCAAGTTACATATAAAGTTCATTTAGTTCGGAGCTACGGCCTAGAAGATATGAGCAAAACAAGTTAAACATGGCATTGATGCAAAATGCATACAAATATCAAGCAAACACTCCCAAACATGGATGCAACATGATAATATGAAACTACATGCAAAATCAAGCAAGTTTCATATAGAGCACACTCAAAACGGAGCAACGGTTCAACACATACACTCTATACAAGTTTAAAGGACAATCTGTCCAAAACAGCAACTAGGCATCTCGCAAGCATCAAAACAATAAGCTACAGCACCCCAACATAAGGACAAAAGGCACGGGCATGAAGTACAGGTAAAGCATGACAAAACGTGAACACTAAGCTATCTCCAGAAATCAATAGAACATGCTCAAAAGGACACGACAAGATTGCAAATAATAACAGTTTCAGGCTTAGCAGAAATAACATCAGGTTGCAATGTTTAGGGCTATCAAACAACATGATACAGGAACTTATAATGGTAAACAAAGGCATGGCATGAATCTACTAATTGCAAATAACAAAAGTCCCTTGCTGACCATGAGCCAAAAGAGCACAGAAAATATGACGGCACCCATGTAAACCTGGCAAGTTATATGACAGATTCAAAAATGGCAGGAACAACAATAAGTAGGCATGTTAGTGAGCTTGAACCGCTCACCACAGAGCAACACAAGGCATTATGAGGCAACCAACAGTAAGTAGACATGTTTGTGAAGCTAAGCATGGCAAGATCAAGTTCATAGGGTGCATGGATCACTAGCAAAACACATGGAAAAACTGAACTTAATGTTAACAGGCTGACAGCAGCATTATTTAGCAAGTTTGGAGCAAGATTACAACAATCTACAGCAGGCTATAAATGCAACCAGGGGCATGAATGGATAGAGCATGACATGTTTAACAAATCATCCTTAGTGAACATCTCCAGATTATGCATAGAATGACTAGTAGCAGCAGGTTTACATAGCAACAAAATATAACAGAATCAGCCTAGCAAAACAGCAACAACAACTACCCTACTTAACAAGCTTGATGCACTCAGTACACAACTCACAAAAATACATGGATGGCACCCCTGTAAAGATGGCATGGCATAGTTCAAAACTCATGTATACATCAACCTCATAGGATGCACACATCAAACATGGCAAAAATGACAAATGAGCATGTTCTGTTAACAGACAGCAGATAACATTATATAACACTCTTGCAATGGTCATTCAGGCATCAAGATGTACTCAAATGAACATGATGCAATGTAATGAAATGAAGTACTCGTCGAGACGAACAATTTGACATATTACACGCACGAAACGGAGCAGTATGAAGCAAGTTATGATATGATGAACAGGGCATGAAAATGTTGCAGAAGCAGGGACTTGGTGGAATTTTTGGGGTCAACCTGCGAGATCCGGATCTGGATCGGGGAGCGGGCACGGACGACGAGGATCACCGGAGAGGAGGGGACCGGCGAGGGGAGGCGCCGGATCCGGCCTTCCCGCGGCCAGATCTGGCCGGGGCGGCGCGGAGGCGACGGCCGGGGTGGCCGAGGCGGCGACGGGCGAAGCCGGGCGCCTCGGGTGGCGGCGGCGGATGCGAGGCGGCGGCACTGAGGCCGGCGGCGGGGCTCGGACGTGGGGGCGCGGGCGCCCCGGGCTTGGCGACGGCACGGCCGGGCTCGGGCGGGCCGGGTACGGGCCCGAGCGGGCTGGACGGCGTCGCGGGCGGCGGGTGCCACGTGGCGCTCCCCGTTTGGCGCGGGCGGCGGCAGCGGTTTCGTCCGGCGGGCGCTGACACGTCCGGCGGACGGGAGGGAGGAGAAATTAGGGTTTGGACTGGGAATTTTCGGGTGAGGCACATATTTATAGGTAGAGGGAGCTAGGAGACTCCAAATGGAGCACGGTTTTCGCCCACACGATTGTGATCGAATGACCGAGAGCATGGAGGGTGTTTGGATGGGTTATGGGCCACTTTGGAGGAGTTTTGGGCTGCAAACAAAAGAGGCCTTTTACGGTTACCCGGTTAACCGTTGGAGTATCAAACGACCTCCAAATGGAACGAAACTTGACAGGCGGTCTACTGGTGGTGTACCAAGGCCGCTTGGCAAACCTCGGTCCATTCCGAGAACATTTAACACCCGCACATGAAAAGAGACAAGAAGGGGACGCCAGAGGACATAGGAGTGCCGGATTGCAAAACGGACAACGGGGAAAAAGCTCGGATGCATGAGACGAACATGTATGCAAAATGAGATGCACATGATGACATGATAAAATGCAACATGCAAGCAAATGACATGGCAACAACGGCGAATAACTGGCGGACACCTGGCGCATCGGATCCGGGGCGTTACAACTCTCCTCCACTAACAAGAGATCTCGTACCAAGATCTTAGGACCGAGACGGAAGGGCAAAAGGATGAGGTGAAACAAGAACTCAAGAGAAGAAGCAAAGAATCGAGAACACTCGAGAAGAAGAGAGGAACGACGAGAATGACGAGAATCGAAAGCTCACGGAATCAGATAGACTATGAAACCACTCCGGTTAGAACGAGATAAGAAATGGATAAGACTGAAAGGATTTAGGCAGCACTCCGGCTGAAACATGGAGGAATAGAACACGAGCTTGAGAGGATGGAATGATACTTGATGACATAAGCAACGCAATGCCTCCGGAAGAATTGAAAGAATTGAATGAAAAGAACTTAGAAGGAAGGTTGAACGGAGTTGTTGAGAAAATCAACAACGAAAGAATAAGCTTGTTGTGGTTTTATAGATAACATCTCAAGATCATAAGGTGATAACCGGCCACAAATGGAAATGATTGGATAGCTTAGAAGAACGAAGAAATGCAAAACTCCACTTCAAAAGAATACAGAGAATTAATTGCACTTCGAGATGCGAGAAGAGAAGATACTTGAACTCCGCCGATAAGAATCTTGATGAATTCTTGAAGAAAGAATTAAATCGTGACGAGTCACCGTGAAGAACTCCGGTAACAAAAGAATGACAAGATAAAATTGAAAGATGAAAGAATAAGATTAAAGCCTTGCGGTGATTTAGATGGAGGTTCCGACGAAATGGCCGAGGAAATTTGAACTCTGGGATAGAAAAGATGAAAACACTTGGAACTAGAATTTATTCCTCAAGAATAAACTCTGAAGGAAGGGATTACTCACTTTGAGGAAATAAGAATAAGATTTATTGTATGTTTATCCTTCATCAAATTGAATTGATGACAAGCAATGGATTTAGCATACAACTTATTCTTCTTGAAAAGGATTTAGAAGTAACATATCGCAAACTTGAGAATGTCTTCATGAACCACCGGTAGGATTGAAAAGAACGAATGGATTAATATGATAACAAAAGAAAAGAATGTTAAAGAACCACCGTTAGAATTCGGAAATGACTGACACAAGAGAATGAATCACCGAGAAGAATTAGAGCAATCACGAAGATACTTGAGGGAATTTAGAGAAAAGAGAACGAAGAGATCGCGAACTTATTGAAGAATACTTGAACGAAGCACCGGAAGAATATTGAGACGAACGAAAGGGCATAGATATAGAATAATTGGGGAATGAATCTAAAAACTTGGAACGAAGCAATATTCTGAAAAGATGGCCTCCGAATGATCGAGAAGGCAAAAACAACTCCTGAAATACTCCGGATGGATGAAAAGAATTGTGCGACTGGAAACAATTCGATAGGACAATATCAAGCTAGCGCTACGAATCTCCGGGAGAACGGACAAGAATTAGAGGAAGAACTCTTCTTTGGTCTTCAAATTTCGATGGAAAACACAACCAAAATTATTGAGATACTCCGGGGAAATGAAAAGCGAAGGGGGTTGAGTCAACAATGAAAATGATTTGAAATCGATCTTGGAGAAGACATGTGACTGATGTGATCCATTCTTACATCACACTTGAAAAGAATTGAGAATAACTCCGGGGAAATTAGAAGAGTCAGGTAAGATCCTGGGAAAAGACCTGTGGGTTAGGGCCCACTAAAGAGATAACACCGTTGGAAAGGGATGTTGAACAGATAGATGAAGCACCGAAACAATTGAAATATTTTAATGAGGTGACAACCTCAAATTAATTGGAACACAGATGAATCTCCTGAGATGTCTTGAACACTCCGGAAGGATAAACTGGCGAGAGGCGAACGAGCAACGAGAACACTTGAGCTGAGGAAAAGAATATGATCAACCCGAAAAACTTGAATTGAATCCACCGGAAGAGAAAAAAGATGAAGAATGACGAACGACATGAGAATTCACCGGTTGAAATAATTGATGGAAAACTAATGAAATTGATGGTCGAAACAAACTTAGACTCCGGGAAGAAGAGGGTGGGAGGGCGGGAAAACAAAGGCAACTTGGAAGGGGGAAGCTATGAATATCTTGAAGAGAAAACACCGGTTGAAATCATTGAGGAAAGAAAGCAAAGACTTCGCACGAGTAGGATGGATACTCGATTACGAACTCTGGTTGCGAGAAGAAGAAGGGATGGGTGGGTGGGAAAAGAAGACAACTGAGGATTGAACTTGACATTGATGCAGAGGCTTGAGTCAACTTGACGAGAAATGCACCGGATAAAAGAGCTGAGACCAACGAACGAAAAACTAACCGCGTGACCCTAAATAAAACTTTGAAGGGGAGGAGGAGAAATTCAAAACACCTACGTCAAGATTCCTCACCAGAGCGATGAAGGGGCTGAGGAGTAAAAAGAATTCCTACTCTATGATATAACTAGACTCCGAAAATAGTTTTCTTCTAGGCTCAACAACGGTTGAGGGAGTCCTAGACTAGGGGGTGTCCGGATGGCCGGACTATCATCATCGTCCGGACTCCAAGACTATGAAGATACAAGATTGAAGTCTTCGTCCCGTGTCCGGATGGGACTTTCCTTGGCATGGAAGGCAAGCTTGGCGATACGGATATGTAGATCTCCTACCATTGTAACCGACTCTGTGTAACCCTAGCCCTCTCCGGTGTCTATATAAACCGGAGGGTTTTAGTCCGTAGGACACAACCATTACAAAAATCATACCATAGGCTAGCTTCTAGGGTTTAGCCTCCTTGATCTCGTGGTAGATCCACTCTTGTACTACCCATATCATCAATATCAATCAAGAAGGAGTAGGGTTTTACCTCCATCGAGAGGGCTCGAACCTGGCTAAAAACATCGTGTCCCTTGTCTCCTGTTACCATCCGCCTAGATGCACAGTTCGGGACCCCCTACCCGAGATCCGCCGGTTTTGACACCGACATTGGTGCTTTCATTGAGAGTTCCTCTGTGTCGTCACCGATAGGCTTGATGGCTTCTTCAATGAACAACAACACCGTCCAGAGTGAGACTTTTCTCCCCGGACAGATCTTCGTGTTCGGCGGCTTCGCACTGCAGGCCAATTCACTTGGTCATCTGGAGAAGATCGAAAGCTACGCCCCTGGCCATCAGGTCAGGTCTGGAATCCTAAACTTCACGGCTGACATCCGCGGAGACTTGATCTTCGATGGATTCGAGCCACAGCCGAGCATGCCGCACTGTCACGATGGGCATGAATTAGCTCTGCCACCGGACAGTACCCTGGAGGCCGCACACGAGTCCGCTCTGACCCATAGTTCGGAGCCGACCGCGCAGATCGAGGATAGGTGGCTGGACACCGCCTCAGGAGCTGCAACTTCTATGGCGATGGAGCCGAATACCGACCTTGTCCCCTGTAAAGCCCGTGACTCCGAGGTGCCGGACTCCTTGCCGAACTCCGAACCTCCTGCGCCCCTACCAATCGAATCCGATTGGGCGCCGATCATGGAGTTCACCGCCACGGACATCTTTCAGCACTCACCCTTTGGCGACATCCTGAATTCGCTAAAGCATCTCTCGTTATCAAGAGAGCCCTGGCCGGACTGCGGTCAGGATGGCTGGGATGCGGATGACGATGAAATTCAAAGCCCACCCACCACCCAGTTTGTAGCCACTGTCGACGATCTAACCGACATGCTAGACTATGACTCTGAAGACATCGATGGTATGGACGACGATGCCGGAGACGATCAAGAACCAGCGCCTACGGGGCACTGGAAGACCACCTTGTCATACGACATATACATGGTGGACACCCCAAAGGATGGGGACAGTGAAGAAGCAGCGGAGGCAGATTCCTCTAAGAAACAGCCCAAGCGCCGACGTCAGCGGCGCCGCTCTAAATCCCGCCACAACAAGAATGGAGATTCCGGCACCAGAGACAATAACACCCCAGAGAGTGCCGAAGACAACCCCCTCCAGCAAGATTCAGCACATGAGGACGGAGAAGCCAGCCCTCAAGAGAGAGCGGCAGATGAGGATATAGAGGATGACAATTACATACTTCCCTCCGGAGACGAGGCAAGCCTCAACGACGATGAATTCGTCATGCCCGAGGATCCCGTCGAACAAGAGCGTTTTAAACGCAGGCTTATCGCCACGGTAAATAGCCTAAAGAAAAAGTAGCAACAACTTCAAGCTGATCAAGACCTGCTGGCCGACAGATGGACCGAGGTCCTCGCGGCCGAAGAGTATGAACTCGAACGGCCCTCCAAATGCTACCCAAAATGCAAGTTGCTCCCCTGACTAGAGGAGGAAGCATACAAACCTTCATCACCAACGCATAATACGGCAGACCGACCACCCCGTGGCCGCGACAGAGAGGCAGCTAGGCCCTCCATCAGGACCGTACCCCGGCATCGCTCGAAAAGTATGAAGCCACGAGGGAATGCGCCGGACTTGCGAGACATATTGGAGGACAAAGCAAAACAATCAAGATCTATCTATGGATCACGTGGGCGCCCCACAATTCACGACGACTACCGTCGCGCCGGATATAGCAACTCCGGCCGGGCCGAACACAGCAGACAAAGCTCTCTTGAGCTACGTCGTGATATTGCCCAGTATAGAGGCGCCGCACACCCACTCTGCTTCACAGATGAAGTAATGGATCATCAAATCCCTGAAGGGTTCAAACCCGTAAACATCGAATCCTACGATGGCACAACAGACCCCGCGGTTTGGATCGAAGATTATCTCCTTCACATCCATATGGCCCGTGGTGACGATCTCCATGCCATCAAATATCTCCCACTCAAGCTTAAAGGACCAGCTCGGCATTGGCTTAACAGCTTGCCAGCAGAATCAATTGGGTGTTGTGAGGACCTGGAAGCCACATTCCTTGACAACTTCCAGGGCACATATGTGCGACCACCAGACGCCGATGACCTAAGCCACATAATTCAGCAGCCAGACAAATCGGCCAGACAATTCTGGACACGGTTCCTCACAAAGAAAAATCAAATCGTCGATTGTCCGGATGCAGAGGCCCTCGCAGCTTTCAAACATAACATCCGCGACGAGTGGCTGGCCCAGCACCTAGGACAGGAAAAGCCAAAATCCATGGCAGCCCTCACATCACTCATGACCCGCTTCTGTGCGGGAGAGGACAGCTGGCTAGCTCGTAGTAACAACCTCAGCAAAAATTCTGGCAGTCCGGACAGCAAGGACCGCAATGGCAGGTCGCGTCACAACAAAAACAAACGCCGCGTTAACGGCGATAACACTGAGGATACGGCGGTCAACGCCGGATTCAGAGGCTCCAAACCCGGTCAGCGGAAGAAGCCATTCTAAAGAACCACTTTGGGTCCGTCCAATTTGGACCGAATACTCGACCGCTCTTGCCAGATACATGGCACCCCCGAAAAGCCAGCTAACCACACCAACAGGGATTGTTGGGTACTCAAGCAGGCATGCAAGTTAATTGCCAAAAACAATGACAAGGGGCTGCACAGCGATGACGAGGAGGAGACCCGACCGCCGAACAGTAGAGGACAGAAGGTTTCCCCCCACAAGTGCGGACGGTAAACATGATATACGCAACCCACATACCCAAGAGGGAGTGGAAGCGTGCACTTAGGGACGTATATGCGATGGAGCCAGTCGCCCCGAAGTTCAATCCATGGTCCTCTTGCCCGATCACTTTCGATCGAAGGGACCACCCCACCAGTATCCACCATGGCGGATTCACTGCATTGGTTTTAGACCCAATCGTCGATGGATTTCACCTCACTAGAGTCCTGATGGACGGCGGCAGCAGCCTGAACCTGCTTTATCAGGATACAGTGCACAAGATGGGCATAGACCCCTCAAGGATTAAACCTACAAAGACGACCTTCAAAGGCGTCATACCAGGTGTTGAGGCCAATTGTACAGGCTCAGTTACACTAGAAGTGGTCTTCAGATCCCCGGATAATTTCCGAAGCGAGGAGTTAATCTTTGACATAGTCCCGTTCCGCAGTGGCTATCACACTCTGCTCGAACGAACCGCGTTTGCAAAGTTCAACGCGGTGCCGCATTACGCATACCTCAAGCTCAAGATGCCAGGCCCTCGTGGAGTCATCACGGTCAATGGAAACACTGAATGCTCCCTCCGAACGGAGGAACACACAGCGGCTCTCGCGGCAGAAGTACAGAGCAGCCTCTCAAGGCAATTCTCGAGTCCGGCCATTAAACGACCGGACATGGCCAAACGCGCTCGGAGTAACATACATCAAGACCACCTGGCATGTTCCGAGCACGCGTAGCAATGCGGCCCCAACCCCAGCCCTTGCATGATTGCAAGACCAGCTCTTCGCGTACATCATTACGCTCTGGAGATACCATGGGCATAGGGGGAGGGGCACGACCACGACAGGACCAGAGTGCGGCTCAACCACACCAGGGGCTCCCAAGTGTGTCGCTCTTTTTATTTTCCTTTTTTCCTTTTTCTATTTATCCACAGGACTTTGTTCACCAGAGAACCTGTCCGGCGGTAAACCTGCCGAACTCACGATGCAACAGCCAGGGAAGGACAAAGGCTACGACGAACATTCAGGTGGTCTCCATTATGAGCATTAAATTTGTCAAATACACCAGTCCGCGGCCTACCCCTGGAGGGGGTTATGTTTAAATAGTCCAATCCCTTGCTCACCGCACTATTTGTATCATTCTGCACTCGTAGCAGAATTCCTTGAATAAACAATGCAACACTTTTTGCCTATAATTGCATTCCTTTTTTTACATATATGTTCATTTATGACATCTTGCATCCGTACACTTTGGTACGGCCGAATACACCAGGGGCTTATGTTCCCCGCATTATGGTGTGACAAGTCCAAACACTTCCACAAGTGCGGCACCCCAAACTTATAGCACTATATGCATCGGCTCCGAATCATGTCTTGGGTCAATAGTTGGGTTTGCCCGGCTCCCATGTTTTGGTACCTTACGTTCCGTTCTATCGGCTAAGGTAACACTGGGAGAACCACTGCGATTGCGCCCCGGTTGAGCTGGGCGAGCGCCTCAGTGGAGAAAGCTAAAACTGACCGTCATGATAAGGCGAGAGCTGGTCGCTGTTCGAGAGGTCTTTTCGAGTCCCTAAAGACTTATGCCGCTTAGAGCGAGGAACCGGCTGTGTCCGGCCCAGGCGTGGATAGGGCCCCGAACTCGGTCTTCCGAACACTAGGGGCTTCGCCGAAATTTAAAATTATAGAATTCTATGGCTAAGTGAGAGTGTTCAAGCATTATAAGTCCGGTTGCCTTGTTCGTTGTGTTGAGCGCCTCCCTAGATGGACCCAAAAATGGGAACAAGAGTTCTCAAGTTTATCCCGAACACCCCAGCACTCATGGCATGGGGGCTGAAGCCGACGACTTGCCATCTCTCAGATTTGGTAAACGGCCGCATAGAAGGTAATATTTTAAATTAATAAGCGTTGCTTGGCGCATATGAACAAAGTTTTCAGCGCATAGGATAACACATTGCGAGTCTACTAAAAAATTACATCTTTGGGGCACTCATCCGCAATCTTGCGGGCACCCTTCAGGACACTCTTATAGTACATTTCGGGCGTACGATACTCCTTGCCCGCCAGCGGCGCGTCCGTTATAAGCCTCTCAGCATCCAGCCTGCCCTAGTGCACCTTTGCGTGGGCAAGGGCCCGACGGGCACCTTCAATGCAGGCGGAGCACTTGATGACTTCCACCCAGGGGCACGCATCCACCAGCCGCCACACGAGGCCGAAGTAGCTCCCAGGCATGGCCTCTTCAGGCCACAGCCGGACTATGATGCCCTTCATGGCCTGCTCGGCTACCTTGTGGAGCTCGACCAGCTGCTTCAGCTGGTCGCTAAGGGGCACCGGATGTCCGGCCTCATCATACTGAGACCAGAAGACCTTCTCCGTGGAGCTCCCCTCCTCGGCCCAGTAGAATGTGGCAGCATCAGACACGCTGCAAGGCAGATCTGCAAACGCCCCTGGAGAGCTCCGAATTCGGGTAAGTAACAGGTAATTCACATTCACATGCTTGCTTTGCATGAAAAATGCCTTACCCGCCGCTATTTTCTTCACCGCCTCAATCTCCTGGAGGACCTTATGGGCCTCGGCCTTAGCGGCTTTGGCACTTTCAAGAGCCGAGGCAAGCTCGGACTCTCGAGTCTTCGAGTCGCGCTCCAAACTCTCATGCTTTTCCATGAGAGCCTGGAGCTCTTGCCGCACCTCCACCACCCGCGCCTCCTGCTTCTCTCGCTCCGCTCGTTCCGCGGCCGCATTACGTTCGGCCGCGGACACGGCCTCCATCAGGGTCGCCACCTCGTTCGTGGCCCCTGCAGTACCCACGTTATCCTTGTTATTTCTATTGCAACCAAAATCCTTTTCTGTAAGGTACAAATTTAATATGGTGGTACTCACCTTCTTTGTCCTCGAGCTGCTTCTTGGCAAGGCCGAGCTCGTTCTCGGACTGCTCGAGGTTCTGCTTCAAAGCATCGACCTCCGCAGTCAGTGCGGCAGAGGTCAGCAGCGCAACCTGCAAACCGATATTGACATAATTTTTAGAACTCCTGCGTATAACTTTTTTAGATCCTCAGTCCGGTTTTCTTTCCAAACACCAAACCGAGCATCAGGGGCTACTGTCTATGCGGTATTACATTACACATTTTAAAACTTCTTACCTCAAAGCCTGTTAGAAGGCTGCTGCAGGCTTCGGTCAGCCCGCTCTTAGCGAGCTGAACCTTCTGAATCACCGCACTCATAATAGTGCGGTGTTCTTCCTCGATGGAAGCGCCGTTGAGTGCCTCCAACAAGTTGACCGGCGCCACCGGTTGGACGGAGGCTGCCGGTGTCATGGTCTTGCCCTTCTTACGAAGGGGCCGCCTGCCGGACTCCGGAACCACTGCGGGTTCCGGCACGTCTGGCGCAAAGTCCGGGAGGCTGCCTTGCGGCACCTCTGGAGCCTCCTCCTGGTGGGTTCCCTCCTGGGATCCCACCTCGGTGTCGTCAGCATCACGAGGGGTGGAGGCGATCGGAATGGAATCCACATCCGACGGAGCCAAGGACCCGCTCGATGAAGCAGGAAGATCCTCCTCGCCTGGGCTACAGGTAGTCTACGGCATTAGAAGGACACTATGTGGCGCAAAAGAGAAATTACAAATCACTCAAGAATCCGGATACTTACGATCTTGCTAGGGGCTTGGCCCTTGAGGGCCACTCCTCGTTGCCATCGTTGGCGTTGGCGGAGCTGCCCGGAGGAAGGGTCCTTCCCCTCTTGGACCCTTCGGCCTCCCCCGTTGGGGAAGCCTTCCTCTTCCTCTCTCCTTCCTCCTGGGGAGAGTCTTCTTTCTCCTCCTCGCCTTCGGGGGAGGAGTCCACCTCGGAGTCATCGGACGATGAGTCCGATACCACCTAGCGACGGGAACTCCTTCGGGTTCCCGTGGCCTTCTTCTTGGCCTTCTTCTCCGGCACCACATAAAGTGCCGGGACTAGCAGCCCCGTTAAACGGGTATCCGCTGGGTCTTCGGGGAGGGGAGCCGGACAGTTAACCTGTCCGGACGTCCTCTGCCAGTCCTGTTAAAGGCATCGGGAGTTTTAGATCCCACAATAGAGTCATACTATGAAAGAAATAAATGTCCCATAAAGGATAACATATCTTACCACACCGGTCGGGCGCTTGGTGCTGAATCCGCGATCTTCAGTCGCGGACGCGGGGGCTTCTCCGCCCTTGAACAGCACCCTCCAGGCAGCTTCGTACGTCGTGTCGAAGAGCCCGCTCAGGGTCCGGTGCTGTGCCGGATCAAACTCCCACAGATTGAAGGCCCATTGTTGGCAGGGGAGAATCCGGCGGACGAGCATGACCTGGATCATGTTGACAAGCTTGAGCTTCTTGTTCACCAGGGTCTGGAGACAGGACTGGAGTCCGGTCAGCTCCTCCGAACTGCCCCATAGCAAGCCCTTCTCTTTCCAGGAGGTGAGCTGCATGGGGGTACCAGATCTGAACTCGGGGGCCGCTACCCATTTAGGGTCCCGCGGCTCGATGGTTTCAACAAAGACGCCCTCGAGCCAGAGGACGTTGGGCATTTTGCCCACCATGGCGCCTCCGCACTCCGCTTGGACGCCCTTCACTACCTTCGGCTTGACATTGAAGGTTTTTAGCCACAAGCCGAAGTGGGGCTGGATGCAAAGGAAGGCCTCGCACACGATGATAAACGCCGAGATGTTGAGGATGAAGTTTGGCGCCAGATCGTGGAAGTCCAGGCCGTAGTATTACATGAGCCCCCGGACGAAGGGATGAAGTGGGAAGCCCAGTCCGCGGAGGAAGTGGGGAAGGAATACGACCCTCTCATGGGGCCCGGGGGTGGGGATGAGCTGCCCCTTGTCGGGCAGCCGGTGCGCGATGTCGCTGGACAGGTATCCGGCGCCGCGCAGCTTTTCGATGTGCCCCTCCGTGACGGAGGAAACCATCCACTTGCCTCCCGCTCCGGACATGGCTGGAGAAGGTTGAGGCGAGATGTGCAAGCTTGGGCGCTGGAGCTCGAGTGCGCGGAGATGGATAAGCAAAGGAGGAAGAAGGCGTAGGTAAAAAAGGTGGATCCTTATCCCCTTATATATGGGCGGACGAAGACTATGCGTCCCCACCGGCCTGGTAAAACTCGCTTATATCCCAAGCGCCACCATCAATGGCGCGGTTGGGTTACCCATGTCCGTATTGATGGGAATCCCGGAATAAGGGGAACACGATCTCTGCTTCGACAAGACGTGCCAAGGAAACCGCTTCACTACACGCGCTGAGGTGGTATAATAAAAAACGAAGGCTTGGTGGTGGTATGACGTCATGCCACAAAATACGTCAGCAGATTGAACTTGTGTACATATTATTCTCTCTACGGTGGAATGTGGAATTTATTTTGCAGAGCCGGACACTATCCTGGTGTTCACAATCTTCTATGAATTATTCGGAGGAGGAACCCGCCTTGCAATGCCGAACAATATGCGTGCCGGACTCATCGCCATTGAAGCATGGTTCAGGGGCTACTGAGGGAGTCCTGGACTAGGGGGTGTCCGGATGGCCGGACTATCATCATCGGCCGGACTCCAAGACTATGAAGATACAAGATTGAAGACTTTGTCCCGTGTCCGGATGGGACTTTCCTTGGCGTGGAAGGCAAGCTTGGCGATACGGATATGTAGATCTCCTACCATTGTAACCGACTCTGTGTAACCCTAGCCCTCTCCAGTGTCTATATAAACCGGAGGGTTTTAGTCCGTAGGACACAACCATTAAAACAATCATACCATAGGCTAGCTTCTAGGGTTTAGCCTCCTTGATCTCGTGGTAGATCCACTCTTGTACTACCCATATCATCAATATCAATCAAGCAGGAGTAGGGTTTTACCTCCATCGAGAGGGCCCGAACCTGGGTAAAAACATCGTGTCCCTTGTCTCCTATTACCATCCGCCTAGACGCACAGTTCGGGACACCCTACCCGAGATCCGCCGGTTTTGACACTGACAACGGCCAAACTACACGAACAATCAAGGGGGCTCCTAAGGTCGGTCGAGGCTCTGATACCAACTTGTCACGCCAAAGATGCGACCCTATCCTAAAGGAACTCGAAGGTCCCACCAAGGATAGAAGCGCATCTTGAAGACGCTTTTGCAAGGTGGATATCATTACATCAACATTACATAAATAGATGGGGATACATACAAGAGGCATACAATGCCACACAAATACAACAATACATCATCCATAAGATCAACATCCGACTACGGATGAAACACAAAAAAAAGCTCAAACGACATCCACCCTACTAGCCCAGGCTGTCGACCTGGAACCTATCCCCTGATCGAAGAAGAAGCAGAAGAAGAACTCCAAAACAAGCAAACATCGCTCTCGCGTCGTGATCATTGCATAAACCTATACCTGCAACTGTTGTTGTAGTAATCTGTGAGCCACGAGGACTCAGCAATCCCATTACCATGGGTATCAAGACTAGCAAAGCTTAATAGGAAAGGAAGGGGTAAAGTGGTGAGGTTGCAGCAGCGACTAAGCATATATGGTGGCTAACATACGCAAATAAGAGCGAGAAGAGAGCAAGCGGAACAGTCGTGAAGCTAGCAATGATCAAGAGGTGATCCTGAGCTCCTACTTACGTCAAACATAACCCAAAACCGTGTTCACTTCCCGGACTCCGCCGAAAAGAGACCATCACGGCTACACACATGGTTGATGCGTTTTAATTTAGATCTGGTGTCAAGTTATCTACAACCGGACATTAACAAATTCCCATCTGCCACATAACCACAGGCACGGCTTTCGAAAGTTTATAACCCTGCAGGGGTGTCCCAACTTAGCCCATGATAAGCTATCGCGATCAACGAAGGATATACCTTCTCCCAGAAAGACCCGATCAGTCTCGGAATCCCGGTTTACAAGACATTTCGACAATGGTAAAACAAGACCAGCAAGACCGCCTGATGCACCGACAATCCTGATAGGAGCTGCACATATCTCGTTCTCAGGGCAACACCGGATGAGACAGGCTACGAGTAAAACCAGACCTCGAGTTGCCCCGAGGGGGCCCCGCATGCGGCTCGGTTCGAACCGGGGGGCGCTAAAATAAAGATGACCCTTGAGAGAGCGACCCACAAGGGAAAAGTAGGTGGTGGTGAGGCAAATGGTAAAACCAAGGTTGGGCCTTGCTGGAGGAGTTTTATTCAAAGCGAACTGTCAAGGGGGTCCCATAAATCACCCAACCGCGTTAGGAACGCAAAATCCGGGAACATAATACCGATATGACGGAAACTAGGGCGGCAAGAGTGGAACAAAACACTAGGCTTAAGGCCGAGCCTTCCACCCTTTACCAAATATATAGATGCATTAATAATATAAGAGATATTGTGATATCCCAACATAATCATGTCCACCATGGAGCAATCTTCAACTTCACCTGCAACTAACAACACTATAAGAGGGGCTGAGCAAAGCGGTAACATAGCCAAACAATGGTTTGCTAGGAAGGGTGTCAAAGGTTAAAGGTTCATGGCATTTTGGGGAGGCTCGATAGAACAAGGGATAGGTAGCGCAGCAAAGCGATAGAACGAAGCAACTAGCATAGCAATGATAGTAGTGAGATCCAGGGTAGCGGTCATCTTGCCTGAAATCCCGCAAGGAAGAAGAACGAGTCCATGAAGAAAGACAAACGGATGAAGCCGAACCAAGCGTAGACGAACGAATCCTCACGATCGCAACGAAACGGGAACTATCGAGAAGAAGCACACAACATGGTAAACACACCACACATATAGATGACATGATTCACACTCAAGCATGATGCATGACAAAGCTAGATGAGGCTACTCATGGCAAGAGATGATGCAAACAAGAACAACACATCAAGGCAAGTTTAAATGAGGCCGAAAACAACATATAACAATTTCGGTAAGTCCTCATATGCAAATTTAGAAATTGGTCCAGAACGGAACAAACATTATGTTGAAGTTGTTAAACAGCAAGTTAAAGAGCACCAAAAGGATCTACACGAAATTCTAGTCAACTTACATATAAAGTTCATTTAGTTCGAAGCTACGGCCTAGAAGATATGAGCAAAACAAGTTAAACATGGCATTGATGCAAAATGCATACAAACATCAACCAAACACTCCCAAACATGGATGCAACATGATAATATGAAACTACATGCAAAATCAAGCAAGTTTCATATAAAGAACACTCAAAACGGAGCAACGGTTCAACACATACACTCTATACGGTCCAAAACAGCAACTAGGCATCTAGCAAGCATCAAAAAAATAAGCTACAGCACCCCAACATAAGAACAAAACGCATGGTCATGAAGTACAGGTAAAGCATGACAAAACATGAACACTGAGCTATCTCCAAAAATCACTAGAACATGCTCAAAAGGACACGACAAGATTGCAAATAATAACAGTTTCAGGCTTAGCAGAAATAACATCAGGTTGCAATGTTTAGGGCTATCAAACAACATTCTACAAGAACTTAGAATGGTAAACAAAGGAATGGAATGAATCTACTAATTGCATATAACAAAAGTCCCTTGCTGACCATGAGTCAAAAGGGCACAGAAAATATGACGGCACCCATGTAAACATGGCAAGTTATATGACAGATTCAAACATGGCAGGAACAATAATAAGTAGGCATGTTAGTGAGCTTCAACCACTCACCACAGAGCAACACATGGCATGACAAGGCAACCAATAGTAAGTAGACATGTTTGTGAAGCTAATCATGGCAAGATCAAGTTCATAGGTTGCATGGATCACTAGCAAAACACATGGCAAAACTGAACTTAATGTTAACAGGCTGACAACAGCATTATTTTGCAAGTTTGGAGCAAGATTACAACAAGCTACAACAGTCTATAAATGCAACCAGGGGCATGAATGGAGAGAATGACATGTTTAACAAATCATCCTTAGTGAACATCTCCAGATTATGCATAGAATGACTAGTAGTAGCAGGTTTACATAGCAACAAAATATAACAGAATCAGCCTAGCAAAACAGCAACATCAACTACCCTACTTAACAAGCTTGATGCACTCAGTAGACAACTCACAAAAATACATGGATGGCACCCCTTAAAAGAAGGCATGGCATAGTTCAAAACTCATGTAGACATCAACCTCATAGAATGCACACATCAAACATGGCAAAATTGACAAATGAGCATGTTCTGTTAACAGACAACATATAACATTATATAGCACTCTTGCAATGGTGATTCAGGCATCAAGATGGACTCAAATGAACATGATGAAATGGAATGAAATGAAGTACTCGCCGAGACGAACAATTTTACATATTACACGCACGAAATGGAGCAGTAGGTAGCAAGTTATGATATGATGAACGGGGCATGAAAATGTTGCAGAAACAGGGACTTTGTGGAATTTTTGGGGTCAACCTGCGAGATCCGGATCTGGATTGGGGAGCGGGCACAGACGACGAGGATCACCGGAGGGGACCAGCGAGGGGATGCGCCGGATCAGGCCTTCCCGCGGACGGATCTGGCCGGGGCGGCGCGGAGGCGACGACCGGGGTGGCCGAGGCGGCGACGGCGGGGGGGGCCAAGGCGGCGACGGGCGGAGCCAAGCGCCTCGGGCGGCGGCGGCGGATGCGAGGCAGCGGCGGAGGCGGCGGAGCTCGAACGCGGGGGCGCGGTCGCCCCGGGCCTTGCGGCGGCACGGCCGGGCTCACGCGGGCCGGGGACGGGCCCGAGCGGGCTGGACGGCGGTGCAGGCGGCGGGTGCCATGTGGTGCGCCCCGATTGGCGCGGACGGCGGCGGCGGTTTCATCCGGCGGGCGCAGATACGTCCGGCGGACGAGAGGGAGGAGAAATTAGGGTTTTGACTGGGAATTTTCGGGGGAGGCACATATTTATAGGTAGAGGGAGCTAGGACACTCCAAATGGAGCACGGTTTTCGCCCACACGATCGTGATCAAACGACCGAGAGCATGGAGGGGGTTTGGATGTGTTATGGGCCACTTTGGAGGGGTTTTGGGCTGCACACAAAAGAGGCCTTTTACGGTTACCCGGTTAACCGTTGTAGTATCAAACGACCTCCAAATGGAACAAAACTTGACAGGCAGTCTACCGGTGGTGTACCAAGGCCGCTTGGCAAACCTCGGTCCATTCCGAGAACGTTTAACACCCGCACACGAAAAGAGACAAGAAGGGGACACCGGAGGACATAGGAGTGCCGGATTGCAAAATGGACAACAGGGAAAAAGCTCGGATGCATGAGACGAACATGTATGCAAAATGAGATGCACATGATGACATGATAAAATGCAACACGCAAGCAAATGACATGGCAACAACAGCGAATAACTGGCGGACACCTGGCGCATCGGATCCGGGGCATTACACTCATCCTCCTCGATAAACTCCTCATCTAGAGCACAAGGTTCTGAAGATTTCTGCCTCCACATCACCATCAAGAGGCTAATCGGCCGCCGATGTTTATCCCACCAAGCTTGGCGTCGACTGAGTGGATTAGCGGTGGCTTTCCTGGGACCAGAGCGGCGGCGACCTACCGTGTACTACTCTTCCTCGCTGCCTGCTGTGCCCGCGCATGCACACCGGCTTCATGGTCGTGGCGGCGGAGGGCGCCCGGGGGGGAGCCGGCGATCTCCTTCGTCTGCTCCTGCAACAGTATGTCGAAGAGAGCTTTAGAGCGCGCCTGGAGCGGAGCCATCGATGTCCTTCGTCTGCCCCTGCGACTATATGTCCAGGAGAGCTTTGGAGCCCCAGGAGGCCGTGGTTGGAGTGGTGCTGACAGAAGGAACGGACTGGAGGATAATGAGTGTTGGTCTTTGGCTATGGCTAGGAGCTGGGGCTCAAGTTAATATAGCGGGCGAATGGTAATGAGCCGCGGTAGACGGATGGATGGCTGGCGCCGGAGTAGGTTCGTCGAGCGTGAATGCTGACGCTGATTTAGTGACTTAACTGCGGGTGCGTTGGGTCACTGACATGTGGGCCCAATGGGCATCTGGCCCGCATGTCAGTGACACACCAACTGCACCTGTAGTCAAGTTCAGTGAATGCGGCATTGACATTCTGGAGAGACGGTGACCGTTTTAGGCAGGAAGCGCGCGCTAGCGATGGAAGGGGTTTCGGTAGGCCACGGCGGTCAGACGCTGGCGTGGTGGTAAAATGTGAACTCATGGATGACGAGCCTTTGAAGCGTATGCAACATATATTTACAACCAGGCGTCCATGCAACCGCTCCTGTCGCCAGCTATCCTTCGACGACCACAATTAGACACCACACAACCATGCATAACTTACAAATAATGGACAAATCGATCAGACACACACTCGTGTGCAGTGGCACTATGACCGGTCGCTCACGATAGTACATACTCCTTACCGTAGAACCCTCTCTAGCTAGGCTATTTTATAGATTGTCGTTGTGATGGACGATATACATGAGCAAGGCACCGAGTTTCGAGTATGACCGTTGATGTTGAGCTGCGTGAATACATGCTCAGCGTTCGCGGAGGCCTCAATCAAACGTCTAAACAGTAATGTCAGGCACCGCCGGGGCGCGCAGGTGATGGGCTCGCTGTTTGCGTTGCGCCATGAGCAGGACTTTGATTGAGAGGGCTATTGAGGGAGTCCTGGATTAAGGGGTCCTCGGACAGCCGGACTGTATGCGTATGCTGGACTGTTGGGCTATGAAGGTACAATATAGAAGACTTCGTCCCGTGCTCGGATGGGACTCTCCTTTGTGTGGAAGGCAAGCTGGGCGATTTGGATATGAAGATTCCTTTCTCCATAACCGACTCTGTGTAACCCTAGCTCCCTCCGGTGTCTATACAAACTGGAGGGTTTAGTTCCTAGGAGAAAAACAATCATAATCATAGGCTAGCTTCTAGGGTTTAGCCTCTACGATCTCGTGGTAGATGAACTCTTGTAATACTCGTATCATCAAGATCAATCAAGCAGGAAGTAGGGTATTACCTCCATCGCGAGGGACCAAACCTGGGTAAACATTGTGTCCCCCGCCTCCTGTTACCATTAGCCTTAGACACACAGTTTGGGACCCCCTACCCTAGATCCGCCGGTTTTGACACCGAAATTGGTGCTTTCATTGCGAGTTGCATTGTGTCGTCACCGTAGGGCTTTATGGCTCCTTCAATCTATCACCATAGGTCGTATTCGCACTGCAGGCCAACTCGCTTGGCCATCTGGAGCAGATCGACAGTTACGCCCCTGGCCATTAGGTCTGGTTTGGAAGCTTGAACTACACCGCCGACATCCACGGGGACTTGATCTTCGAAGGATTCGAGCCCATGATAGTTACGCCTTGCCGCCACGATGAACATGACCTAAATCTATCATCAGACTGTGTGCAGGGGATTGCGCATGTAACCGCACTGGCCCTAGATGCAGAGCAGAGCGCGCCATCCGAGGACGGGAGTCTCAACCTCACCAAAGAAGCCGCGGACTCAGCAGCGCTAGAGCCGAACACAGATCTGACCACCAACGAGGACTGTGTCATCGGAACCTCGGACTCGTCTCTGGCCACAGGCTCCGAACTGCGTGTATTCGCACCCATCGAATCTGACCAGGCGCCGATCTTAGAGTTCAGCTCAGCAGACATCTTCCCACACTCATCCCTAGGAGATGTGTCAAACTCATTAAAGTCCCTCTCTTTGTCAGGAGATTCTTGGCCGAACTATGTCCGGCTTGAGTGGGAAGCGGACGACAACGAACTTCGTTACCCACCCACCACCCACTTGATAGCCACTGTCGACGATTTGACCGAAAGCTTGATTTCGACTCCGAAGACATCGAAGGTATGGACGACGATGCCGGAGAAGAACGAGAACCACCGCCCATAGGCCGCTGGACAGCCACCTCCTCATACAACATATACATGGTGGATACACCCAAAGAAGACAATGGCAATGACAAGAATGACCCAGTTGAGGTAAAACTCTTGGAAAGCAGCCAAAGTGCTGACGTCAGTAGCGCTGCTCGAAACCACGCCATGGTAAAAATAGCGATACCGGCACAAGAGGGAATAACACCCCAGACGACGCCGAAGATAAGAAGAACCGCGGACCCAGCAATGGAGCAGGATGAGCATGGTGATGGCGAACATAGTCTGGGGCCCGTGTCCGATCACAGCGATGCCGAAGACTCCAATTATCAACCTGTCTCCGAAGAGGAGAATAGTCTGGATGACGATGCATTCATCATCCCGGAAAAATAATTGGGACAAGAGCACCTCCGCTAGAGACTTATCGCCACCACAAGGAGCTTGAAGAAGCAGAAGCAAAGGCTTAAAACCGCACAGGATATGCTCAATAATAAATGGAACGGAGTGCTCAACACTGAGGAAAAATACAAAGGTAGTCGCCAAACAAAGAGCTACTCCAAACGCAAAATGCTGCCCGAATTCGACGATGATGCTATTGCACCCATAACACCGAATAGCAATATGCCCATCAACCAGGCCGACCACCTAAGTGGTCGAGACAGAGCGGCTAACAACGCCGCACAAAAAATCGCACCCCCTCTCCATAAAGGAAAGGAGGTCGCAACCCAGAACCAGAAACACGATTTACGTGAAGACCTGGACAAAAAGGCTGGCAGAACCAGGTCCATTTATGGATCCAGGGAATGCGTTCCCGCACAGGATCAGGACCATCAAACCAAATATGCAGGTAACTTACCAGTTCGGAACCAACACCGAACACTGCAACCGTCGGGCCGGCGCCATGACACAGCCAAATACAGGGGTGTTGCACATCCCTTGTGCTTCACCGATGAGGTGCTGGATCATGAATTTACAGAAGGGTTTAAAACCATGAATATCGAGGCATACGACGGAACGACAGACCCTACGGTCTGGATAGAAGACTTTATTCTTCACATCCACATGGCTCGCGGAGATGATCTCCATGCCATCAAACACATACCCCTCAAGCTAAAAGGACCAACTCGGCACTTGCTAAAAAGCCTCCCCGAAAATTCCATTGGAAGCTGGGAAGAACTTGAGGACGCTTTCAGGGCCAATTTCCAAGGGACCTATGTCTGACCTCCGGATGCAGACAATCTAAGTCACATAACCCAACAACCCGGAGAGTCAGCCCATAAGCTTTGGAACCGATTTCTCACTAAGAAGAACACAATCATCGACTGTTCGGACACCGAAGCCTTAGCAGCTTCCAAACATAGTGTCCGGGATGAATGGCTAGCCAGACACCTAGGCCAGGAAAAGCCAAGGACAATGGCAGCCCTAACTACACTCATGACCCGCTTTTGCGCGGGAGAGGACAATTGGTTGGCCCATAGCAGCACCAGCGAACCTGGAACATCCAAAGTCAGGGATGGCAATGGAAAGCCACGACACAATAAAAACAAACATCGGAACAATGCAGAAAGCTCGGACAATATGGCGGTAAACAAGCACCAGTGATTCTCGGGCTCCAGACCCGGTCAACGGAAAAAGTCACTTAAAGGCAGCAGAGATGGTCCATCTAGCCTAGATAAAATTCTATAAAGGTCCTGCCAGATTCATGGCACCCCCGACAAACCAGCTAATCATACCAACAAAGAATGTTGGGTCTTCAAGCAGGCCGACAAGCTCAATGCCGAACACAAAGGGAAGGGACCTCAAAGCAAAGATGAGGACGAATCTTGCCAGCCGAATATGGGGGGACAGAAGAAATTCCTACCGGAGGTCAAAACAGTGAACATGATTGATTTTGCTCATATCCCAAAGAGGGAGCGCAAACGTGCACTCTGAGACGTGTATGCTATAGAGCCTGTCACCCCCAAATTCAACCCATGGTCGGCCTGTACGATCACCTTCGATCGCAGGGATCATCCGACTAGTATCCATCACAGGGGCTCGGTTGCCTTAGTGCTCGACCCAATAATTGACGGATACCACCTCACCCGAGTCCTTATGGATGGCGGCAGTAGTCTCAATCTGATATATCAGGACACTGTCCGGAACATGGGGATAGACTGGTGAAGAATAAGCAAAGAAGCACTACCTTTAAAGGAGTAATATCAGGCGTAGAGGCCCGCTACACAGCACGCTAACATTGGACGTCGTCTTCGGCTCTCCCGTTAACTTTCGAAGCGAAGACCTAATCTTCGACATTGCTCCGTTCTGAAGTGGCTATCATGCACTACTCAGATGAACGGCCTTTGCCCATTTCAATTCAGTCCCGCACTACGCTTATCTCAAACTCAAGATGCCTGGACCGCATGGCGTTATCACGGTGAGTGGAAATACAGAACGTTCTCTTCGTACAGAAGAATACACGGCGGCTCTAGTAGCCGTAGCATGAAGCGGCCTTTCCAAGCCGAAAAACTCATCGGTCCTCAAGACCGCGGACACAACCAAACGTGTTCGGCGTACACCTACGTGCAAAAGCTCAGATAAACCTGAGCTTGTTTAGCAGCCCTGCCCCCACAGATCGCCCCATACGAAGACTATACATGTTTTCCCGTATACATAAATATACACTCAAAATTCCTTGGGTAGCGCTGGGGGCACCCGGCACGTAAGAAGTCTATAGTTTAGCTTGACCCTATTCGGACTCAAGAAGCTACAATTCATGGTTCATCAAAACCAACAAACTATACCCACGACCGTACCAGATTCTTTCACCTGGTTCTTTCTTTTTTATAGATGGGCCATCATGATATACCCTTCAAGGACACTTCACAACGGAGACAAAGGCGCAGATGTGCAGCAGGGCCTCGTTTCAAGGTTTCTGTTTAGATTAAGACCATGTGTAAACCTTTTTTCTTATTATTATCTCTTGTTGTTTCATACCCTCCTGGCATATAAAATGCCCAGGAAAGATATAGGAAGTATTTGCGAACATATTCCTTTGCCGCTTGTAAGGCCTTCTCAAGGTCAGCCGTTTTTTCTTTGGTCTCTTTCTCAAGAAGTGCATATCGGCTAGCGGCATCCCTTATCTCAAGCGCCATGTTGGATATTTTCTCCTCACTCAGGCGATGAGCAGCCTGTTCGGCTTTTAATTCACCAACTGGTTTCTCGGCAGCCGCATTGCTTATCCTGGCTTGCTCCTTGGCCTGGGCAAGCTTCGCCCGAAGGGTCCAGCACCATCCGCAGTCAAGCATACTATAAATTCCAGCATCATGCTCCTATTTATAATCACTGACCGCTCAAAATACATACCTTGCGCCTCATCAAGCCGCTTGTTCACGAGCGTGATGTCATCATCTGCTACATCAAGTTGCCGCTTCAGCTCGGCAAATTGGGCATCCCGGGCAGTGGCCGGGGCTGTAGCCGCCTGTGTACAAATTAGCAAAATTATTACCCGAGCATATTTATCTTTTGATCCTCTGATCGTCCCATTCGGAATGCAACCAGAGTCTCAGGGGCTACTATCTATACACAGTGCACATTGCGTTTATGGTACAAAAACAAAGAGAGGCTACATTACGTACCTCAAAGCCTCTTAGCAGGCTCATAAAGGCTTGATTCAATCCGCTTTTTGCGGACAAAATTCTCTCAATCACCGTACCCATTAAGGTACGATGTTCCTCTGTGATAGGCGCTTGCCGTAGAAGACCCATCCATATGTCCAGCTGTATATCGGATAGTCAGGGACTCTTGATGTTGGTCTCTCTAGGAGTCGAACACCCGGGACCTCGGGCAGCTGAAGAGTCATCTTCTGGCCTGCACTGCTTCGCGGATCGGGAGAGATCCTTCGAGACTACACCTCGGGGTCGTCCGCCTTATGGTGCGGGGAAGTATGAGGCGGCGTTTCGCTCTCCATCATCTCCGGAAGAAGATCCCGCGAGGATGAGGATTGTTGAGGGAGGCAATAGGCCGAACTGCAAAACATACGTTTCAAAATATTACCCTCACAAACGGGAAAAGGACGGGGTACGCTTATTAAACACCTTTGTTCACTCACAGTTCTGCTAAAGGCTAGCCCCCTTGTCGGCACTGTGTGGCAATATCGCCTCCCGAATTTGGGCCCCCTGATAGGGATTTCTTCCCTCGCTTGGAAGCCTCTGCCTTCAGGTCTTCGGGAGCGGCTCTTCTCTTCCCGTGGGTGGAGGGAATGTTAAATTCTCCTCCCCGTTCACCCTCCGCACTACGAAAAAAATACACTTCCGTGATGATACGTGCTTGTCATAGTAGGTCGCGTTTTTGTCATGCATGTACAACCATGACAAAGTTATGACAGAATCAAGATAGTCATACCTGTGCTGTCGTAGAAGTGTTCGATGACATTACCAAAATTATCATCACGGAAGTGTCCACTTCCATGACGATAAATCGCATGTCATAGAAGTGCTTTCATCAAGGGTGACCGACACGTGGCATCCACCGTAACGGAACGCTGTTAAGCTATTGGGTCGGGTTTTGGATCCGATAACCCATTAACAGCCCCGACCAATGGGTATTTTCCACGTGTAAAATCATCATTGGCTGGAGGAAACACGTGTCGGCTCATCGTTGGGACAGATGTCATCCACTCATTGGACAGAAGGCGCCTATGATACGTCGACACGTGGCACGGCCAATCAAGTTTAAATGGGCCGGCCCAACTAAAGGCCACAAGATTTTGCGGCCCATAATGGGCCGGCCCAGTTAAAGGCCCACGAGATTTTGTGGACTATAATGGGCTGGCCCAGCTAAAGGCCCACAAGATTTCGCGGGCCATAATAGGCCGGCCTAGGTAAAGGCCCACAAGATTTTTGTGTGCCATAATGGGCCAGCCCAGGTAAAGGCCCACAAAATTTTTGTGGATCATAATGGGCCGGCCCAACTAAAGGCCCATGAGATTTCGCTGACATTAATGGAATGGCCCAGTTGTAGGCCCACAAGATTTTGAGGACCCTAGTAGGCCGGCCCATTAACTGGCTGCCATGTTTGGGGCCAAATGCCGGCCCATAACTGATCCGGTCCATTAATGGCCTGCCACGTTCTGGCCCTAATAATGGCCCATATAAGATCCGGCCCGTTAAAAGCCTCCCACTTTCTGGGCCAAATCACGGCCCAGATCAGGACCGGCCCTTTAAGAGGCTTTGGGCTCAATTATGGCCCATATCAGATTCGGCCCGTTGACTGGACGCTATGCTTTTGGGCCCACTTGCTAAAGGCCCATTTAGTAATTTGACCTGATATTAGTTTCGGCCTGTTAAGGGCCCATTTAACATTTCGGCCCTATATTAATTTCGGCCTGTTAAAAGCCCATCATATAGTTGGGCCTAACTACAGCCCGGTTTGCATCCGGCCTGCTCGCAGCAATATCTGGTTGGGCCAAACAAGGACGGAGACAACTTTGGCCTGTTAAAAGCCCGTGAATTGATTCGCACAATCATGGTCCAAGGTCCATTTCGGGCTACCGCCGGCCCGTGAGCTATTCGGCACGTTTCAGGCCCATCCTACTTCTCAACCTCCTAAAAGCCCATTGAGTTTTCTTGCGAAAAGAGGGTCGGGGGTTACTCGGGGCCAATTTGACGGGGCCCATGATGCGGATCATACATCGTGATTGCATGACGGCCCGATTATGTACCGTAATTTTACGGCTTGGCCGGTTTACTGCGAAGACATGATATATATACAATAAAATAACTGCAGCATCGTGAATAAGAAAAAACCTAGACTATACAATAAAGAAATTATAGCATATTACATCCACTGGGAATCAAAGTTCGCCACTATGATAATAAAGCACAAGCAGACAGCAGATTACATACACTGGGCATCCAAGATCGCCACTGGTGCAAATAAACACGTCGACAAAATAATATACAAAACCGACAGCACTTCAATAGAGTTCAAGAAAGGTTAGCCCTGCTGGGGAGCTGCAGCGCAAGCAGCTGAGCAAGATGATGAGACTACGCTTGTTCAACACTTATACCTTCCTCACTCTGAAAGATAAACAAGTAGACAGATGACAGGTTTTGCACATAAAAGTATGAGTGCTGACAATTCATCACATTTCTTACTGACGAATAAAGTGACACAGTTTAAAATTGCATTAACACAATATGGTATTGTTCAGGTCAAGACATGGCAGGAATTGACATTGTGAAGGAGTTGGCAGCTTCACGACACCACTGGATTACAGATCAGGAACTCATAAGTATCAATGGTTAGTGTGCTTTCAATTTATCCCATTTCAGATTGGCAAATAAAGAGGTGGTTTAAATAATAGTAGAATGATATGACATTGTTCATAGTTAAGACATTGCAGAATATGACATTGTGCTGTAGTGGGTAGGTTCACCACACCACTGGATTACGGATGAAGAACAGAAGCATGCATGCAGTGCAAAAGAAGATCACTTGTTCGGTATAGTTTAATTTACATGGTATGAAAAAGGAACTTGGTTGTACAACTGAAAACTGAAATTGAGAAGGACAAACTTTTGTTTATGAACTACATAATAAACTTTAAACATGCAATTTGATGCAAACACCAAAAATAAACAGCTGTTGTAGTCATGCCTAACCAAATATACACAACAAAGTTTGAAGGCTTGAGAAGGACAAACTTACATTACTAGTGAAGACAGGCTCTATAAAGCCCTTGTCCATGCTGATGTGGGGGAAATTCCAGAAGTTTAGCACAGAATGTTCTTCATAAGAATTGCCTTTATTCTACATTTTGTTAATAGTAAATATAAATGTGATAATATATGAAAAAATGGAGAATATTTAAGATAATATGAAGAGTGATGCTACATAACCAAGTAGCTATAAATGTATGTGCTGCGATACAGGCAAAAGGTACAGCCAAGAGCAATGCACAGCTAAACTTCTTTAGTACCAACCTTATGGTAAGAGTAAATATAGATCTGATGTGTAGAAAATGGAGGGCAAAGGAAAATAAGCTACAGAGTCATGGTACATGAACAACTACCTGTCAATATAAGTACACTGATAAAGGACAACATGTACTTACAAGAACAATGCAGAGCTAAAAAAATTCATTGGCATTGGATATATTCTACACTAATGTAACCATTCATACAGATCAGATAATTTGGAGCGAACAATTGATAAGCAAGCTATCATGCATACTGCTGTCACATAATGAACCAGGTATGTATGCAAGTACAGTGATACGGGACGACAGGTACTAACAAGGGCAAAGCAGCGGGCAGCATATTTGTGATATCCTGTCGTTCTTTTCAAATCGGAATTCTTCTTCGAGCTGATTTCCTGCAAAAAAGATCCGTAAGGCACATGCGGAAAAGTAGAAGTTCAAATTGTCATGTGATTTCATAGACAGTACCTCATCCTGGGAACGAGACCAGTGCATAACAAGGTTTTTCCATTCAATGTCTTCTAAATTTAGCACAGGAGACTTCACCGGAAATTCGTTTATAGACTTGCCATCAAAGTGTGATTTCCTCAGGTAACACCGATACTACTGCAATGCTTCCTTGAAAAGCACAAGCAAGCTTTGCTCGTCATGACTATCCAAATTGACCCTCACCTAGTTACAACAATGTAATGTAAATCATTGATGTGTTCGATCAGCAGAAAACAGGAAAATAATAACCATGAATAATAGCACTTACACGTAAGTTGGACAGGAAGATGTGAAAATGGTGTTTGTCTTCACTATAATCTTCCCATGAAGGGAATATATGCACGTAGTACCTAACAAAATTGAAAGCATTGTCTTTTAAACTGGGAATAAATGGAATGGGCTTCCAATCTGCAGGAATTGGCCGTCTCTGCAGTTGGGATAGGTCTTCGGCCGGTGGACTTGCTGTACTTTTTGCTGGAGTGGGATTTTTCTGTGGTACGGCTGGTGCTATGGCAAATGAAATTGGTATACCTTTTGCTGGAGTACAGGTCCTGTGAGGTGGGGCTAGTGGTGTGGCCAGTGAAGTATGGGTACAGTCTGCTGGAGTCGGTCCTATGTTTGTGTCACTGGTTGTACAACCAATATAAGTGGGGCGCTGTCTGATTTCTCCGACACCACCATGTTTTTCAAGGACTTTGCTGGTTCTCCTTCAGGTTCGGAAATCACCCTCTTGCTTTTTGATGTCTGATGCACAAGAACAACATTTGAGTGGAAAAACATGGTATGACGACAGATGGAATATGTATTGATAATGGATGGGCATGGCATCTCGAGTTATATGATGAGTAAACTAAGCAGATGGCGGTGCAACAAAGTAGAAGAAATGCAAGACAACATATGCAAGATACGCTCAATCAATAAAACCTTGCCAAATTCGAACAGGCACCTTGATGGGTGAACAGGACAGGCCATCCGCCTTTGAATCCTCGAGGTTAGAATAGTCATTAGAATGATATTCTGAACAAGAATCAACAGGTGGGGAGCATACGAGTTTCATTGCTTCCAGAATGGCACTCAATGCCTTGGTGCCAATTTTGTAAGTCATTGCAGTGTTCCACAATATTCTTATGATGCGCGGATTCTGATATTTACTGTAATTGCGTATAATATTTGAGAACCATGAAAACATAAATAGTTGTGAGATTATCTTTGTAATGCAGATGATATTCTAATATAGGGGCGCCCCTGTAAACACTTATGTGTTATCACTGGATTCTGATGAGAGAGCTCATGTGTACTGTAATATCGTGCGTGCATTTAAATAACTGGCACATGTACACACAAAAATAGGCTCTAGAAGTAAGGATAGCTGGCAGATGATAGGTTCATAATATACTATATAGATGGTTTATTGCCAAACCATGATAACAAGAGCACACAGCAACTAGGCAGATCATAGTGTACATAACAGGGGTACAACATAACCACGATATATAAATCGGGAAAGTGGAACTGGCTTGAAAATACGGTGTTGTATTGCCGCTAGTAATTGAAAGCCTATCGATCACGTACAGGCCAGCACTATTGAACATGGTAAGGAAGAGCAAGCAGATTTTGGATAATAACATGTTGGTTGCGCAGTGCCCACACATGATGAACCAGAGCGCATTAAGAATACAACTCCCAGCTGTCTCTCGACCATTTCAGGCGGTTGGATGAAGATCCTACGTCTCCTAACCCTTCTTCTTCCTCATCTCTGAATATTCCCATACAGAACACCGCACAGGCCACCGGCCGGACCACCGGCCCCCACCGCCTGTGTTCCTCCGCCACCCCCACCCTCCACCCGCGTTGAGTTTTCTTCGTTCGGCGAGGCCCCACAACCACCCGAGCCCCTTGGATCGCACCGGCGAACTCCGGCGAGCTCTGAAAAATTGACTGACCCAATTTTGAAATTTAGTATACTATGATTTAACTAGTGTGGAATATAAAAGGGGAAAACCATAAGGATTGGGAGTATAGTGTTGAGCATGCCATGGCGGATCTTAAGGTGCAAACCGGACAAAGGCAGCATCTCAACCAAGACAAGAAATCAGAGTAAACCAGTGGCGATCTATTTTCTTGCTGCGATAAATAAGTTGAGCAGATACGAAAGAGTACCGCATCTAGTGCGGCGCCGTGTACGCATCTGGTGAGAATTTGACAGTGCTGCGGTAGCGATGGCTGTCGGCAGTGTGGAAGCAGATCTAGGAGGGTAGACGGTGGCGGCGGGGCGCGATGGACGAGACGTTGGTAGTACCGGTGCCGGCAAGGTGGATGACGGCTGGGATGAAGCGAGAGGACGGGATGCAAGGATCTCGGTCCGAAGGCGTGGATGAGATGTCGATCTCTTCTAATGGACGGCGGCATCGGGGTATCAGCTCCGGCATGGTGGAGGAGAACAGCGGTGCATGGGGTGGCAGACGGCGGTGGACGGAGGATGGTGGGGTGGAGAGGGTGTTTTGGCGCCCGTGGAGTATGAATGGGGAAAAGGGAGGTAGAAAGGAAGGGGGGAACCATGTATTCAGGGCGCGCTTGTCTCAAATGCGAGGAAATTTACAAACTTAGCCCCCGTTTCAAATTTCTACTACATCACAGGAACATTAGTCGGTTGGGGATAGGACGGTAATCTCGCATACACCGAATATTTGCCAATGAGAGTTTGTTTTGGGCGCCCACCGTGTATGAATATGAATCGGGGAGGCAGTCGATTTCAACCAAGGACACACTGTGTTTTGGCGCCCACCGTGTGTGAATCCGGGTGAGAGGCGGTTACGTCACGTTTGGGTGAAATTACAAACCTACCCCTATTGAAACCTATAGAAATCCAGTAGATAGGCTTTGCGCGGCAGGGATAGGCAGTAGTGATTTCCATCTCGCAGATTTTGGTTTCGTGCGGTTACTGCAACTTTCCCCGCTTCATTCAAATTTTGCATAGTGCACGGTTACCGTGCCAACTCAATTAGAATCCCGTTTGTATTCTACTATTTTTTTCGGGCGGGATCCATTTTCAATTGGAATTACATTCTATATACATCATTTTTTTATATATACTTTCAAAAGCACAACACCATTTATACATAAATATGGTTTACAAATGGCATGATCTCAGATTCATAAGGTTGTATCCATCAATTTGGATTTTCAAATATTTGAAACCACTTTATGTTGAAATCCAATGTATGCATTCCTCGCTAACTGTCTCCAATTAATGTGTGTTTCATGCGGGTTTTTTTAACTTCTCAAACATGTATAATATGTTTCACACACGCAACATATAGTGTAATCCCGTTTAGACAATAATTGCATATAAACCATGCATTGTTTGTAATTGAAGAATCTATGGATCACCAATATTGATAAACTATATAACATTACACGTGTGCCCAAATTCAAATGAATATGCATGTTTGATACACCAATTTGCGTTATGATATTATCGATGTCGTGATCTCTAGTTTAAATATTTGAATCCCCTTTACTCCACATATTCGTCTCATATAGCTATCACTCATGCTTATATAGGACTATCTCTCTGGACCTATACGCGTTCATCGTCTCTCAGGCATCTCTCGTGCTACCTGTATGTCGATAATGATCTTTTATCTTCGTAAAACACTGACGGTACTCTCTCCATCGACCTTCATCACTCTATCTCCCTCTTAGTATATCTCGCTCCCTGCTATGTGTCTATAGCTATGATTCTCCATGTGAAATCTCTTTCTCTCACACAAACACAAAACTTTGTCTCCCGGGGTCTCATTTCTCTCAACTATTCCCATGTGTGCCACTCGCACACCCCTCATACAGAGATGTCTTTCGCTCCTTAGATATGAGAACCTACGACTCTTCCTCTTCAATATCTCTTTCTCACACACAAACACAAACTCTGTCTCCCAGGGTCTCATATTTCTCCATTGTTCTCTTGTATGTCGCTCAAACACACCCTCTCTCCCTAGAGATATCTTGCGTTCCATCATATGTCTCTCTAGCTATCACTCTCGTTGTCAAATATCTTTCTCTCTCGCAGACACAAAACTCCGTCTCTCTAGATCTCATTTCTATCTGATATTTGTTTGTATGTGACTCACATGCACCCTCTCTCTATCTCTCTCACACCCACACACATAACCCAGCCTTCTGATCCACTCGACTCCTATCTCTAGCGCACACTAGCTAGCATCTTTATCTTTCTAGTTATATATTTCTCCATCAACCTTCTTTCTCGCCCTCACTCTTGATTCCTATCATGCACACTACATATGTTTCTCTCTACATGCAGTCAAGTGTCCTCTCACACACATATATAACTTCACCCTTTGAACCACCCGACGGTCATCTCCGACACCCAAACTAACGGATGTCTCTCTAGCTAGCATCTCCATCTCTGTAGTTTCTCCGTCAACATTTCTTTCTCGCACGGAGTCTTGCTTCCTATCACCCACACTATATAGGTCTATCCATACATATGCATTTATAGGTTGATCTCTTTTGCACAATCGTTGCACCTCACCCCCTCTGCTCGCCATAGATGCATGCTCCAGCCCACGCCACTATCTCTTAAAAACAAAAACACATGCTCAATTGCCGGACCTTCTTCCCTGCATTCTCACATGCATGCATATTGTCATACCGATCCGTCTCTCCCATGTCTTTGATCTTACGACTTATGTCTTCTTTCATTTATCTCGATCATGCGCGCGCGCACACACACACATCCCACGTATGCATGTATGCCTCTCACACATGCACGTTCAAGGTCTCTATGTCTCCATACGTAGTTAATTACCCTCAATCCTAACGCCACATCGAATCGTTCTCCTCTTTTGTGCACATAACTTCCGCCTGGATGGGCAAAACACACACTCACACTTAACAATCTCCTTCTAGCTACCCCCCCCCCCCCCCCCGCCCCGCCCCGCGCGCCTCTCACTCTTCCCCTATATCCCCGAAACTAGTAAGACCATCCCTTTGTTTAATTCCCACCTACATGCACCATTGATATATAGTAGTCTTCCGTGGTGTCTCTCGAACAAACACGTTCTCTCGATGTCGACTCCTCTCACGCGCACGCACCTTCTCTTCCCTCCCACGGGCATTTTCTCTCTCGCACCCCATCGTTGGTGGCCTCTGCCATACACATCACTTCTCTATGATGAAGCCATGCACACTTAAATTACATCCGCCACAGAGGACCCCGCGACACACATACACACACACACGCACGCACGCACACCCCCCCACACACATACACTAAGACTCCATCTCTCTCTCTCTCACTTACACACACACAAACACACACACGCGCACCCCCCACACACACTTAGACTCCATCTCTCTCTCTCACACACACACACAAACTAAGACTCCATCTCTCTCTCCTCTCTCTCTCTCTCTCGTATGATAAACAATCACCTTTATTTACTTGCATAACATGGGAAGATTCCACATTACTTTAGTAGTCAGCAAACTTACCATCTGTATACCCTTATAAAAAAACGAGTTGGCGATGATGGTGTGCCTGCCATCTTGTAATACAGACCGTATGATCTATATCTGACGGATAGGAAGCAAACTATGATAATTTACAAATGATACCTGAACCTCTCTCCAATCATTATCTCCCGCAACCTCATTGCTCAGCAATTAAAAAAGGAATAAGTCTCTGGAACAATCTAGCATGCATGGTGGCCGCTACCGCCTACCAGCGCCGTCCATCCCCATGCCTCCGCCCATTTTGACCACCAGTCACCACCATGCTCCACTCCTCCTCGCCTTATCTCTCACCTTTCATTTTTTAGATGACATTCTCGAGATTCCAGTTTTTCGATAAAATTCTCGAGATATCATTAGTTTTTACACATGGGATTACTCCTGCATGGGTCAGTCACAACAGGTGTTTTGTACAAAAAGGCATATTGATGTTCCGTGCAATGCACGAGAATCTTGCTTGTAATTATATAACACAAATCACGAGCAGGAAGTGACATTTTTTTGACACAACCATGTTAACATGGCCACGTAAATCATGAGCAGGAAGGATAAGGGAAGCGGGCTGTGGAGTAATGTTTTTTTACCACAATTTCTTAGGAAACTGAGTGCAATAATTGAGTAGTTTTGCAAACTACCATTACTACTACACCTGAAACGGTTCAAAACCTATACTCCCTTGCCAGCGCGTGCTTCCCGTGTGAAACGGTCTGCGTTGCCCTGGAGCGTCCGTGCCGCATTAATGCTCGGACAGAGCGGAGGCGACCTCTCACTGGCGCCAGCTTTGAAGTGGCGCGACGGCCGAGAGAGCACCGCTTCCCGGTGCACGCGACTGCTCCGCGTCGAGACTGGCCATAGGCCCTGTTTGGATCCATGGGTTAGAGTTAGTTTGAGCTAGTTGGGGCTCAAATAGCCCTAAAGTATCCAAGCATGAGGGTTTAAATTGGAGCAAGTTGCACCGAACCCAACAAAAAAAACTATCCCACCCAAGAGGTGCTAACTGGAGATAGTTCTCATTGGGACCACTGAAAAATCACTTTTCTCTCTCCATGAAGTGCATTTATTGTCAATCTAACCCTGTCACCCAAACACCTCTTTGGCTACAGTTAGTTCAGGGTTAGTCATGAGTTAGTCTAACCTCTAGCTAAGTTAGAGTATCAAACTGGAGCAGTATAGGACATGCAAGTTGCTCAAAGCATACAGGCAAATTCATACGTGAAAGGATTTTTTTTCTTCTTGAAAACAGAATGTGAAAGGAATTTTTTTTAGAATGCTCTTGGCATGTCGCTAACATGTGACAGTTAACCGACCTCAATAGACGGCAGAAAAGCCAGCCCGCCACACTTTAATAGAGATGAGGAGGGAGAAGCGATACAGGCTGCTGGATTACTAGAGATAGGTGTCACACGGAAGCCAAGAAATATGGTGATCTCGTGGGTTAGCCATGTACTAGTCTGATGTAACTACACTGGGCTGCCGTGTTTCGTACTCTTCCAGTCCACTGTGGAGATGATTGGTTAATTTTATATCGCTGAATAATATTAAATATTATGAGTGCAAATGCTCCACCACGAGGTTCCTTGCTCCTTCTCAGTCGTCCGGAATCTATGTTCTTCCACTCTATTTTTTTCGTGAGCTATGTTCATCCTTTTGCCAACACGCGAGACATCTAGCATCAAGGCGCACGTGTTATGCGATGATCATTCCATCTATATGAAGAACACGTGGCACTGGAACTACGAGACGGACATGTACCCAGGATTGGACGTACAAACCTGAGTAATGTAGTGTAGTAAGTGAAGTAGAAAGGCACAAATGGTATGAGCATGCATGGCATACAGGGTGTGTTTGGTTGCGTTCTCGTCTCATCATAGTTGTTCCCTCTTCATGCATGCTCTCTTCATGCATGCTTCTAGTGTATTTGTACTAAACTAGTGTGGACTCATGCACCCTCCATACACTCTACCAAACACCCAAAAGTAGGTCGAGAAGGGAACTCTTGGGTGGCATTTGTCTCTTACTACGTACTACCACTAAATGTTGTACGTGCAATGCATAGTGATGTTATGGAGTACGTGCCTAAGTACTCTACTACTACTATATTAGTTGGAGGCACATATTAACTTTTATATTTGTTTACGTGTATGCCCCGAGACCTTCCAACTAGACGTGTCTTTCTCTCCAGGTCGCACTTTGTATCGTTCATACAACTAAGTACTACTACGTGTGGTCTCCGACCCAGAAGTGGAAGAAGTGGAGATGCTCTACCATGCTGTTTTTTTACGCTGGGCTCTACCAAGCTGTTCATGTTCCACTCCTTTCGCTGACGTGTGGGACATCTAGCACGTGCCGTGTTTGGCACCCTTCGTCGTAAGAGTTGAAACGCTAGCATTCATCAGAAATAAAAAGTAATTATAAATCAGCAGTGATACTATTTTTTTGCGAACCAATCAGCAGTGATACTATACCATGCGGTTTCCTTGCTCCTCGATATCGGAAAGTATACTTCCGTTCGCCAACATGTGGGACGTCGACCATCCTGGTCCACTTGCCATGCACGCAGAACTCCAAGGGAGAGTCACCCAGGTCGTCGCGCCGCAGTAACAATGACTAATGAGCTGTCAAATCACAGGCCCACTTCCCACTTTGAAGTTGCTCGGACGAAGGAACCATCATGACTTCGTTGAATTCTGCTTCTTGAGGAAAATTACTGTACCAACAGTACTGCAAGCTACAATATTTACTCCAACAGAGGCCTCCTTTTGTTCATAGGATAGGAATATGAAAATCATACGAAGTGAGATGACATGCATCTCAATTCCTATAGAGAAAGAGATGCCATTTGATGCATAGGATAGGAATTTTTCCATTTAGTCTAGGCTAATGTACTGGTAATTTGCTCTAGAAACTATAGTAGTAACTAGTAGTACTGGTACATGCTCGTACTCAGACACAGAAACACACACTAACTACTAGTACTACTACTTCTCACATGCTGGCCAGACGCCGTCGTTCTCCTTCCCGGCTTTGTCGGCGACACCCCACCGTGCTTGGATCTCCGCTGACCTCTCCGCAGCAGCGCATGCGTCCTTTTCTTTCTTGCGGCAGCGGGCCTCTCTTTTCTTGAGTGCTTTCTGAGTTTTCCGCTCCTTCTGTGCTGCTTTAGCCGCCTCTTGCTCTACCACCCATTCGGCCTTGGCATCTTCAAATTCCTCCCACATAGTTGTGAGGTCGCGAGCGGCGATTAACTCGGCACGGCGGGATGCCATCGCTTCCCTACCATTTTGTGTGCGTTGTGGGCGGCGAGGAACTCGGTGCGGCGGGATGCCATCGCTGCCTTACCGGTTACTGTGCAGCGCGGTGGCATGAACGACGCTTGGTGAGAGCTCTAGGGTGGAGTGGCCGGACAACCGTATAGTGCATTGGTTTGTCAAGAGCTCAAGAACAGAAGACAAAGCAAATTAGGATTCCCCTTCAATCCTGGTCATTTATTACCGAGTAAAATGCATTGGTGGTCATCGAACTTGTCTTGATAGCTCACTTTGATCATTGTATACGAGATATGGTGATTATACGGTCGCTGGCTCAGCGTATAGCTCCGTATTTGTATGGTTGACCAGTCAAACAGTCCGCATGCGCCTGAAACGGTCACCGTCTCTCCGGAATGTCAATGCCGCATTCACTGGACTTAACTTCAGGTGCAATTGGTGTGTCACTGACATGCGGTCCAGACGCCCATTGGGCCCACATGTCAGACACCCAAACGCATCTACAGTTAAGTCACTGAAGCAGTGTCTGCATTCACGCCCGACAAACCTACTCTGGCGCCAGTTGTCCATCCGTCTGCCGCGGCTCATCGCCATTTGCCCGCTATATTAACTTGAGCCCCAGCTCCCAGCCATAGCCAAAGACCCACACTTATTCTCCTCCGGTCCCTTCCTTCTGTCGGCACCACTTCAACCATGGCCTCGTGGCACTCCGAAGCTCTCTTGGACGTATTGTCGCAGGAGCTAACGAGGGACATCGGCGGCTCCGCTCCGGGTGCGCTCCAAAGCTCTCTTCTATGTACTCTCGCAGGAGCAAACGAAGGAGATCGCCGGCACCCCCCGGGCCGCCCTCTGCCGCCATGACCACGAAGCCGGCGCGCGTGCGCGGGCGCAGCCGGCAGCGAGGAAGAGTAGTACACGGTAGGTCGCCGCCGCTCTAGTCCCGGGAAGGCCAGTGCTACTCCACTCAGTCGACGCCAAGCTTGGTGGGGTAAACATCGGCGGCCGATTAGCCGCTTTACGGCGACGTGGAGGCGGAAATCTTCATAACCTTGTTCTCTGGCCGGAGGAGGAGGTTATCGAGGCGAATGAGGAGGAGGCAAAGGCAATGGCTGGCTTTCTCGGGTTCTTGGCTGGACATGGTGGTCGGGCGCCGGCGATCGTTTAGATTAGGTTTATAGTAGGTTTAGTACGGTTTGTGCGAAATATGTAATGAATTTCGTCCAGTTTGTAGGAAAAGTTTACGAAATGTAATGAATTTTATCCGGTTAATTTGAAATTTGCTTTGTTTGCACGAATTTCGTCCGGTTAGTTCATATAGTTGTCGAAAGGTATGCGGGCAGCATCGGATGGCATCCATCAGTGTCCTCGGACAGATGCCGGTGTAAATTTGTGGGCTAGCGCTGGAGATGCCCTAACTATCATGCTATAATCGCTAACAATACTCCATTATTTGGCAGGGAACAGTTATCCCTCGATCAAAATCAGATCAGCGGTGTTTCGCACTCCTCCTGCGTACGTGTGTAAACTCTTGCTTACATAAAAATGGAGCAAGTGGACGGCACTGTAGCACGTCATATCACTCGAACTAGCCCGCCTAACGAGCGGGAAAGCACCGCCCTGATCATTTTGTTCTGGATTTCTATCGATCGATCCCGCGAAAATGTTACGCTTCACAAGTTCTAAAGGAAAAGGCGGCACACTTACGACTCGTACGCGTCGCAACCCCGACAGTCCGGCTCGCACGCCGCTCACCAGAGGGGACAGGCGTTGTCTTGCAATTTCACTAACATGTGGGACCATAATTGAATAAACCGTCGATAGCTGAAATCTAATCGCTTGGCGGGCGCAGAAGAGAGAAACAGGGGAGGGAGAAGAGATCTCCCGCCCACCGTGCACGGACTCCAAGAAATATATGGTGATAATGTGAGGTGGGCCATGCTGGAGTCCGGACCGCTTCCGGAGCCCGCTCTCACCGCCCTGGCCCCTCAAGACGCCAACTGCCCACTGCATGCATAGCAAGTAATTTCCGCTTATGTGGAGGAGAGAGAGGCATTGAGAAAGTCAAGGAGTCACAGTGGAGACAATAGCTTTCATCAAAAATAAACAATGAATACTCGTTGCTCGTCCTCTATATCGAAAAGAATACTTTCACTCGCCGACATGTGGGACGTCGACCATCCTGGTCTACCTGCCATGCACAAAATTATCCTGGTCTACCCCGGTCGTATCGCAGGCCCAGCCTTTCCCACCGTAAGTTGTTCGGACGAAGGAACCATCATGACTTCGTTGAATTCCGCTTCTTCAAGAAAACTTACTGTACCCGCAATACTGCTACCACATGCGAAGACTGGATGGCACTGTACCACGTCATATCACTGAAACCCACTAGGCCAAACTAGCCCGCCTAGGTCATCTATTTTGGAACGGAGGGAGTACGTCTCTGCACTGCTATGATTTTTTGTTGCACGTTCTCTGTACTTTTGCTACGATTTTCCTACCCTATGAACCAAATGAGGCCTGAATGTATGTCGACTATTGTCTGATCGATCGCTAAGCCTACAATTTTAGGAGCTAGGGCTATTGGTCGATCGACGAGGGATAAGTATAAGCGTACCACGAGCTCATCATCCCCAACATTTCTCTTCGGTGAGTGTTTTGCAAGTACTATAGCTCGCACAGTAGCTAGCCTACTAACAACAATAATCATCAAACAAGCCCTGCTGATATGATAAACAGTTCAAACTTACATCTAAGCATGCCATATATTACATCAAAAGCTGGTGAGGATACATCTGTTTCCATAACTCGGAGAGGGTTCGCATGATTCATCGCATGATTCACTATCGAACAAAAGTAGCAAGATCCGCCCACACAAGACAGTGCACTAGCCCTAAGATGGTTTGATAACACGCATCGTTCTAGTAATTAAACACAGGGCAATGGAAACTACCCTGAAGGATTAGCGCGACCAACTATTTCTTGTCATCGATCTCTCGGGAAATGACCACAGCACGGATAGCGGCATGGGAATCAATTTCTGGGGCGATGTCCACAGGACTAACCGCGACATCAGAATCGATCTATGGGGTGATGTCCACAGGATGGACAGCGGCATCGGAATCGATCTCCGGGGCGATGCCAACAGGACGGGCCACGACATCGAAATTATCAAGGACAAGCACCGTCACCTGCACAACACTAAAATATTTGCAAGCACATTGCAAATAATCAAAAGAAAGCACATTGCAAATAATCAAAAACCACAACTATGGTGTCGGTGTCAAAACCGGCGGATCTCGGGTAGGGGGTTCGGAACTGTGCGTCTAGGCGAATGGTAATAGGAGACAAGGGACACAATGTTTTTACCCAGGTTTGGACCCTCTCGATGGAGGTAAAACCCTACTCCTGCTTGATTGATATTGATGATATGGGTAGTACAAGAGTAGATCTACCACGAGATCAGAGAGGCTAAACCCTATAAGCTAGCCTATGGTATGATTGTTGTTCGTCCTACAGACTAGAACCCTCCGGTTTATATAGGCACCAAAGAGGGTTAGGGTTACACAGAGTCGGTTACAATGGTAGGAGATCTACATATCCGTATCACTAAGCTTGCCTTCCACGCCAAGGAAAGTCCAATCCGTACACGTGACGAAGTCTTCAATCTTGTATCTTCATAGTCCAGGAGTCCGGCCGAAGATGATAGTTAGGTTATCCGGACACCCCCTAGTCCGGGACTCCCTCAGTAGCCCCTGAACCAGGCTTCAATGATGACGAGTCCGGCGCGCATATTGTCTTCGGCATTGAAAGGAGGGTTCCTCCTCCGAATACTTCATAGAAGATTTTGAACACAAGGATAGTGTCCGGCTATGCAAAATAAGTTCCACATACCACCGTAGATAGAATAATATTTACACAAATTCAATCTGCTGACGTATTCCGTGGCGTGACATCACACCACGGCCAAGCCTTTATTCGAATCATTTTTACAGTTCCACCTCAGCGCGTTTAGCGAGGCGATTTCCTTGGCACGTCTTGTCAAAGCAGAGATCGTGTCCCCTTATTCCGGGATTCTCATCAATACGGGCGTGGGTAACTCAACCGTGCCCGTTGGCATGTCTCCTCTATCGAAGGCGAGTCCTGAACGGTCATGGGGGAGGCTCTTGGTATTCAACCTCTTTATAAAGAGACCAAGGCTCCACTCCCTTCTTTCAATCTCAATCGAATCCGCCCCTCGCCTCGAGTTCTAACACCCAAAGCTCAAGATTCAGGCGCTTCGGACCTTCGATGATGTCTGGCTTTGACCTGCAAGGCCGGTGGATGCCTTCCTCCGTTATGGAAGAAGACGTGCTAAAGCTAAGAGATGCCAGGTATTTAACCGGTGAAATTTCACATAGGATGCCTGCCCAAGGGCAGGTTATGCCCACTACCAAGCCTGGTGAAAGTGTGGTGTTCGCGTCTCACTTCCTTCGGGGGCTAAGCTTCCCGATGGACCCCATCATGAGGGGGCTCATGTTTTACTACGGGTTGGAATTTCACGACTTGGATCTGGAGTCCATCCTCCACATCTCATCGTTCATCGTTGTGTGCGAAGCCTTCGTTCGCATTACCCCTCACTTCGGATTGTGGCTCAAGGCCTTCAAAGTGGAGCGGAAGATGATCAAGGGGCAACACGCAGAGTGTAGAGGGGCTGTTATAAGCAAGAATGCTGATGCTCCGTGGCCCGATGGCTCTTTCCAAGAGGAGCTCAGTTTATGGCAACAAGAGTGGTTTTATATCACAGCTCCCAGGGGCACCAAATGGGTGGCGCCACCTGCCTTTCGCTCGGGTCCTTCACCGCAGCTGGCGTCATGGGTCAATAAAGGGCTTGACTGGGGGCCGTCCAAGGACGTGCCCTTGCTGCAGGGCCGCATTCGAGACCTCCTAGAGAGAGAGAGATCACTTTGGTCGTACTAGCGTAGGTCATGCTGATTCATCACATCCTGCCCTGCAGACGTTGCCCCCTCCGCCTGTGGGAATTTAACCCGGAGGGACCATGAGCTCTCCAACATTTTTTGGGCGCGACGCCCATGGAGATGTACAAGCTTTTCTTCAGATCACAAGGGATGTGTCCGGACTTGACCGAGGATGCAGGTCTGAGCTGCAATCGCCCGGATACTCAAGTAAGTAGCCCTGTACCCAGACACGCTATCCTATATTTATCACAAACTTGCCCTTTAAAAGAGTTGTCCCTTGAAAAGGAGTGGATAGAGAAAGCAAAGTTAATCAGGTGTCCGGCCCCCCTCCACGAGACCACGCCGGATCCCGTGTTAACCAGGATGCTGGAGGTTGCGCCTTCAGAAGAAGGTGAAGTGGGGAACAAGGAAGCTACCGGCTCCACGAAGGAGGCTGCCAAGAAAGGAGGGACCGAGAATCCCTCCATCCAAGGGAAGAAGAGGACCACCTCTAAAGACCCGGAGACCATGATCTCAAAGCGGGGGAGGAAATCTTCGTCAGAGGGTCCTGCGCCGAGAGATGCCTTGGCCGCATTATGCCCCCAAGGGGATCAGCACTCCACCGAGCCGTAAGTAAAAAGGGGAGTTCTTTTCAAAATAAAGGATATCCCTACCCTATTTCTGATAACCGAAATTTTACCTTGTAGTTTGGATCTCAGCCCTTCTCAGCAGAGCTCATCTTCGGGGGATCTTCGTCCGAAGATGATAGAGAGCGAAACGCCTCCCCCTGCCGTACCGTCATACGAGGCGGGCGACCCTGAGGTGTCGTCGTGGAGGGTTTCTCCGAGTCCGGCGGGGCCAGAAGGTAGTCGTATGTCCCCTCAAAGCCCTTCGCATCCGGCCTTCGAAAAAGGCCATCGGACGAGTCCGGCACCATATGGTGTACGGTCGGAGGAGCTGAAGGATCTGCTCGGGCGAGCGTTTATCTCAGAAGATCACCGTGCGTTAATGAGTACGGTGATTGAAAGGATTTCATCCGCTGAGAGCGGATTGCATGAAGCCGTCAGAAGTTTACTGACAGGTTTTGAGGTACGCAAAATGATGTACCTTTTGACAGTTCCGCATATAAAATGTGCCCTGTGTAGATAGTAGCCCCTGAGGCTCGGTGTGTTGTCAAAAATGACAGCGCGCCGAGCATCATAATCCCAGGTATAATGTGTCGCCCTTCCTATGCAAGTGGCGAAGGGTCCGGTGGCTGGCCGGACTGATGAATTTGCCGAACTAAAGCGGCAACTTGACGTGGCGGATGTCGACATCAAGCTTGTCAATAGGCGACTTGACGAGTCACAAGGTATGCAATTTCCCCGCGAACACCTGGTAAGGGAGCTTGATGCCCGTTCCTTACAACAAGTATGCTTGAGGCAGATGGTGCCGCTGCCCTGGAGAACCTGCGGGCGGAGCTCGCCCAAGCCAAGGAGCAGGCCTGAAAGAGTGACGCGGCTGCCTTAAAGGCGGCCGAAGAGCGAAAAGCCGAACAGGCTGCTCACTGCCGAAGCAAGAAGGAGATGGCCGTGGAGTTGAAGAATGCTACCGACCGCTGCAAGCTTCTTGAAAAAGAAGATCAGGCGGTATGAGAGGACCTGAAGAAGGCCACTGCCGAGGCCAAGGATGCTCGCTCTGCGATGAGAGCTATGAAGGAGGAGTTGCGTCAGCCGGAGATATCGCGGCTGGAAAGCCCTTTCTGCTGCCGAGGAAATTCATGGACCCTAATTATGCTCAGCTGGACCGGCTGTGGAGTGCGGAAGATGCTTATCTGGACTTGGCGGCAAGTGCGGCGGACGCGGCCGAACACTTCCGAGATCGAGAGGATCATGAAATGGGAAAGGTTTTTTGGTCGCAGTTCCATAATCCAGAGCGCCCACTTCCATTAACCGATCGCTTGGCCGAATGGGAGGAGCTGAATAGGTTATCCAGACTTGCCATGAAGGATGTCGTGACTCTTTTGTGGCCGAAGAGGCCCGAGCCGAAGAGTTATTTTGGCTTGGTGCAGCAGTTCCTTGGTGCGGTGCCGCATATCAATGCAATGAGGAGGTCGGCATGCATAGAGGGTGCGCGGATGGCTCTTGCCCGTGTCAAGACATACTGGGCGGAGATGAAGGCCACCGATGTTGCATCCCAAGATTTGGACGGAAGCCGAGTACCTGTCGAGCACTATTTTTAGGAAGTTTTGTAGGGCGCTCGTTTAATAGAGACGCAGTGCTCGAAGGATATTATGTTCGAATAACATGCATTTATTGTGAAACAATGTTTTGATGAAATATAAAAGCTTTTTATACTTGTGCTTTCAAGAATTAGAATACCTCCTGGGCGGCCGTTAATGTATATGTGTATATAACCTGAAAGATGGCAGTCTTCGGCTTCAGCCCCCACGCATATAATGCGGTTTTTTTTGCAAAAGGCGCATTTTCACACTATGATCCAACGTCTTGGTCCTATAAAGGAGGTGGTAGCGTAGCAAAGTAGGCAACCGGACTATAATGCTTTATCACTTTCACTTAGCCATAGGAGTTTGACAATGGGGCTACTATCTAGCCCCTAGGGGCACCGCGCTCACCCGAATTCGGGGCGCGTATGTGCCTGACCGGGAAACGGCCCTTCGTCAATGCGAGGAATCCTATAGATTCTGGCGGGTCATCGAGTGGTTGACCAGTCTCACGCTATATCATGACAGTCAGTTTTCGGCTTTCTCTACTGAGGTGCTCACCTGGCCGAACCGGGGCACAATCGCAGTAGTTCTCCTGGTGCCGCGTTAGCCGATAGACCGGAACGTAAGGCAGCAAAACACAGGAGCTGGACAAACCCAACATTTGACCAAAGACATGATTCGGAGCTGATGCATATAAGGCCTAACTCGAGACGCCGAACACTCCCTAAAGTATTCGGTCTTTATGAAAATGGGCCGAACAATGCCCTTTGTAGTAAGCCCCTGGTGTCCAGGTACGCGCAAAATTCTGACGTGGCCTATGCCAAAACGCCAGCCTCCTCCTCGGTTATAGTAAGAAACGAGGGGATTTGTATCAACAAGAGACAGTAAAAAAGGTTTACGCAGGGTCTTAATCTGAAAAGAATCCTTGCAACGAGTCCCTACTGCACGTCTGCGCCTGTGTCTCTGTTGTGCCGTATCCTGGACGGGTGTCGCACGGTGTTCATCTGTAAAAGAGAGGAACTTAGTTGAAAAAGATCGTGCGAAAATGTACGTTATATTAATTAAACAAAGTACATTTCAAAAAATGAATAAAATTGAGCTTTATTGTCTCTTGTTGTATATGCGCAGAGCCCCTTGTGCGGGGGTGTGCGGCTGGTAAGCCCCTGTATGTTTACGCCGGACTTGTCTAACCGTGTCCGGGGTCTGAACGACCTGTTTAGGTGCTGGGATTAGTGGAGCCGGTTTAATGTGTGGCTGTCGAGGCAGTCACACAATCTTCCGCGCTCGAGGAACACTTGATATTTCCCTTTAAGGAGATGATGCCTCATGGACCGGGCATTTTAAGTGTGAGGGATGCATAATGCGGTATTGCACTAAAGCGGGCGAAAGCTTCGCGCCCCAGTAGTGCATGATAGCTACTTGTAAATGGGGCGAGGTGGAAGGTTAACCTTTCGCGGCGGAAGTTGTCGGGTGAGCCGAACACAACTTCTAGCAATAGAGAGCCCGTACAATGGGCATATCGGCCTGGCATTACCCCTTGAAAGGAAGTGTTGCTATGGCGACTTTTGGTTGGGTCTATCCCCATTTTGCGGATTGTGTCCTGATATAGCAGGTTTAGATCACTGCCGCCATCCATTAGGACTTGTGTAAATTGGAGTCCATCGATTATCGGATCTAATATCAAGGCAGTCCATCCTGCGTTCCGGATACTTCTAGAGTAATCCTGATGGTCGAAAGTGATTGGTTTTGACAACCAGTGTCAGGACTCCTCTGGGATAGGCCATATGGCACGTATCTCTATGGGCGCCGTTCTGTTTTTCCCTTTTGTTACGTAAAGTGAGTTTACTGTTTTGACTTCTTGTGGGAAATTCTTTTGTTTTCCGGTGCTCTGCTTGTGGGGTTCGTCATCGTCTTCGCTTGGTGTGTCGAGCCCCTTGTGTTCGGCGTTGAGTTTGCCGGACTGCTTGAAGACCCAACAATCTCTGTGGGTATGATTTGTAGGTCTCCCGGGGGTACTGTTGTTTTGGCATACCTTGTCCAAGATTTTGTTTAAGTTAGATAGCTCATCCCTGTTATCCTTAGGGGGCAGTTTTTTATGATTCTGCCGTGAGCTTTTGAATCTGGCATTGACTGCCGTGCTCTTTGGGCTGTTGCCCTTGGTCCGGCGTTGGTCCTTGCTGCGTCGCGGTTTCCCGTTTCCATCCCTAGCTTTGATTGTACTTGGGTCGGTGGTACTGCATCTTGCCAGCCAGCTATCCTCTCCCGCGCAAATACGGGTCATGAGGCTTGTTAATGCGGCCATTGTTCTTGGCTTTTCTTGGTTGAGGTGTCTGGCAAGCCATTCATCTCGGACGTTGTGTTTGAAAGCTGCTAAGGCTTCGGCTTCGGACAGTCAACTATTTGGTTATTTTTAGTAAGGAATCTGTTCCAGAATTTTTGGGCCGACTCTCCGGGTTGTTGAGTTATGTGACTTAAATCGTCTGCATCCGGAGGTCGGACATAGGTCCCTTGAAAATTTGCCCGAAAAGCATCCTCGAGCTCTTCTCAACTTCCAATGGTGTTTTCGGGGAGGCTTTTGAGCCAATGCCGGGCAGGCCCTTTGAGCTTGAGGGGAAAGTATTTTATGGCGTGGAGGTCATCTCCTCTAGCCATGTGTATGTGGAGGATGTAATCCTCAATCCAGACTCTAGGGTCTGTTGTTCCATCGTATGCCTCTATGTTTATGGGCTTGAATCCCGCTGGAAATTCATGATCCAGAACCTCATCGGTGAAACATAGGGGATGTGCGGCACCCCTATATTTAGGTGTACCGTAATATTCGGATACTTGACGTGTTGCATTGCTTACTAGAGCTTGCTTTCTTGGCCCATAGATAGATCTAACTACGCCATCTTTTTGATGCGAATCCGTGTGCGGATCGCGTGCCGGCTTGTGTGCGGCGCCGTTTGCCGCTCTATGTTTGCCATGGGGTCGTCTATCCGACCGGGTGGTCTACTTGTTCTTTGATTGTGGTGGCTCTACGGCCTCTTCATCAAATTCTGGCAGTAGTTTTCGCTTCAGGTAGCTCTTTGTTCAGCGACTGTCACTGTATTTGTCTGCGGTGTTGAGTACTTTGCTCCATCTTATTCTGAGCACATCTTCCGCTGTTTTGAGCTTCCGCTTCCGCTTTTTCAGGCTACGTGTAATGGCGACGAGCCTTTTGTGGAGGTTCTTCTGCTCCGGCAACTTGTCCGGCGTGAGATCGCCCCGACTGTTATCTTCGCCGGGGACGGATTGTTTATCCATGTTGTCTTGTTCGGACAGTTGCTCGATAGCATGTTCGCCGTCCACCGGTTCTCCTTGCTCTATGGCTGGGTCTGTATGGCTGCTGTCTTGGTCGAGGCGGGATTTTGAGCGGCGCTTACGTCGCCGTTTTGACTTCTTTTCGAGGGAATGATCCCTCGTGGCGTCCCGTTGTTCCTCGCTGTCGCTTCCTTTAGGTGTGTCCACCATGTATACATCATGAGATGAGGTGGCTGTCCAGTGCCTTATAGGTGCTGGTTCATTCTTATCTCCTACATCATCGTCCATACCATCGATGTCTTTGGAGTCGAAATCAAGCATGTCATTTAAACTTTCGATAGTGGCTACGAAGTGGGTGGTGGGTGGGCTTTGAATTTCTTCATCGTCCGCATCCCAACCTTGCTGACCATAATCTGGCCAGGGCTCTCCTGATAAAGAGAGAGACTTTAGTAAACTTAGGACGTCGCCAAACGGCGGGTGCTGAAAGATGTCTGCGGCGATGAACTCCATGATCGGCGCCCAGTTGGATTCGATTGGCAGGAGCGCGGAAGGTTCGGAGTCCGGAGAGGAGTCTGACACCTTAGAGTCACAAGCTTCGCAAAGGACAGGGTTGGTGTTCGGCTCAATCACCGTAGAGATTGCAGCCCCCGAGGTGGTGTCCAGCCACCCGTCCTCGATCAGCGCAGTCGGCTCCGAGCTAAGGGTCGGAGCGGACACTGGTGCGGCCTCCAGGGCGCTGTTCGGTGGCAGAGCTAGATCATGCCCATCGTAATAGTGCGGCGCACTTGGCTGTGGCTCGAACCCGTCGAAGATCAAGTCTCCGCGGGCGTCAGTCGTGTAGTTCAACCTTCCAAATCTGACCTGATGGCCAGGGGCGTAGCTTTCAATCTGCTCCAGATGGCCAAGCAAATTGGCCCGCAGTGCAAAGCCGCCGAATACGAAGATCTTTCTGGGGAGAAAAGTCTCACCCTGGACCGCATCATTGTTGATGATCGAAGGAGCCATCGGGCCTAAAGATGACGGCAAAGAGGAACTCTCAATGAAAGCACCAATGTCGGTGTCAAAACCGGTGGATCTTGGGTAGGGGGTCCCGAACTGTGCGTCTAGGCGGATGGTAACAGGAGACAAGGGACACGATGTTTTTACCCAGGTTCGGGCCCTCTCTATGGAGGTAAAATCCTACTCCTGCTTGATAGATGTTGATGATATGGGTAGTACAAGAGTAGATCTACCATGAGATCAGAGAGGATAAACCCTAGAAGCTAGCCTATGGTATGATTGTTGTTCGTCCTACGGACTAAAACCCTCCGGTTTATATAGGCATCGAGGAGGGTTAGGGTTACACAGAGTCGGTTACAATGGTAGGAGATCTACATATCCGTATCGCCAAGCTTGCCTTCCACCCCAAGGAAAGTCCCATTCGGACACGGGAAGAAGTCTTCAATCTTGTATCTTCATAGTCCAGGAGTCCCGCCGAAGATGATAGTTCGGCTATACGGACACCCCCTAGTCCGGGACTCCCTCATATGGTAATAAGCCATTATTTTTTACCTTGTGCAGCTCACTGGGGGATCTCATCCCTCCGGGGGCCATCTCCTTGTCCTTGATGGGGCCATCACCTTGCTAGGGGAATAATGCTTCTCAACGGCGACTATCTCCTCAAACTCGGTCTTGAGCCTCACATAGGTGGCAATCAGAGCTCCTGGGGTAGGCACGGTGGGGCCCTTGCTGTTCTTCTAACTTACTTTGAGGAGTTCGTCCGCCAACGTCCTCAACTCTTTGGCCAGTGCTTGTTTCTTGGAGTTCTTTGTCTCCATGGGTTGGCCCGCCAACATGGTCAACTCGTTGGTCGGTGCTCGCTTCCTGGAGATCGCTGTCTCCAGTGGGTTGTCCGCCGGCAACTCTTTGCCTAGTGCCCCAGGATCCATCAATGAACTGACAAACAAAAAGCAATCAAAAGGAAACCACAATCGCAATGAAAACAGGAAAAGAATAGGATGCGAGAATCGGTCGGTGCTTCGCAAAAAGAAGATTATTGGAATGAAAATATAGCAGCATAACTGATTTGCCCACCTTTCCTTCGTCGGTAGAGAAGAAAAATGGCAGAAGTGAGTAGCCTGGAGTGAGGTTTTCTTCAAGAAAGGGAAGAAAGGGCTTCAATGAGCGTTCCAATGAAATGATGGTTGCTTCGTCCAGTCCAACTTGGAGGCCACCTTAGCACTGCTGGTAAAGGTGTGGGTTTTGTGATATGACGGGTCATGACGGCCACACCGGAGTGACAGGTGAGTCTCGACTGTAGCACCTCGCTGTGATTTGGTGGATGGCACGCGGGCCTGGATGCTTTGAAATGTCATTAACTTGATTTTAGTCTCTTTAGTATTTGGATCCAAGCATGGATGAGGCTAACAAGTTTTAGTCCCACTACTTTTAGTCATGAGACTAAAACGTATCCAAGCACTCTCTCAATATTGTGCACCGCGACCAAGGCGGAGAGGAAAACGAGAGAACTACTTAATGCATGAGTTTAGTTAGGGTAGTTTTGTAAAGTACGAGATACATTCCTCCAAGCGCAAAATGCCTTGGTTCATGAGATTTGAGATTTGAGCCCTATAAACCGGTAGGGCGGGGGTACTGCACACGGTGTAGTCTAGTCACTTGTTTTTTTTAGCCGAAGTCTAGTCACTTGTTGAAATCTCTAGAAAGGCAAATACTCCTTTCCGGTTTACAGGTCTATACTACTCCCTCCGTCTAGGTGTGTAAGTCATCTTACGAAAACCAAATAGTCCCAAAACACTTAGGCGCGGTGCATTAACTTCTACCTTGTTTCTTGTTTCTTGACATACGTATCAACCAATAAGAGATGAGAGGTGTGCATGCTTTTAATGACTTGCAATGGCTAGTTCATTGTATGGAATGCTATTAATTAGCAAATAAACATTGGTGACCCCAGGAGGAAACGGTGCTAAGCGCGTGGACCTATGCAGAATGAGTATCAACCAATGGATAATGGAGTTTAATTGTTAAACAATAGCAATTTTGTCTCATGCAAGATCCTGGATAGTACTCCAAGGAACCGCACCACGCAAGCGTTCACAACTGGCACGTTAAGTTTGCACTTGGCTCTTCGCCTCTTCAAGAAGACGAACAATGATGTTACTCCTACTTCTACAGTATCGAATCCACTGCTGCATGTCCGTCCACCTTGTGCGGGAGGGATAGCGTGTAGCGAAAGCTTCTACTTACTGCTCCTGCCTTTGCATCCATGATAGGTGGGCCCAACAGGTGGTTGCCCCACCTGTCATGCAGCCAAAGGCAGGTGCAGTTAAGGCACCGGAGCTCAGTCCACGAGGGAGAGGGCGTCGTAGTAATCAAATTTCTCGGTCTTGTACGAGTTGACGCGACACATCAAAGCACTGCATTCGATAAAAGTCTTTTTACACATTTCAAATGGGCTACTTCGTATGTAGGAGTAGACATATTCTGCTTCGTATGTACTCCCCCCGTTCCAAAATGTAAGTCTTTTTAGAGATTTCACTATGAACTACGTACGAAACAAAATGAGTGAATCTACACTCTAAAATATGTCTATATACATCCGTATGTAGTTTGTAGTGGAATCCCTAAAAAGACTTACATTTAGGAACGGAGGGAGTAGTCACCTGTTGCAATCTCTAAAAAGACTTATATTTGGAAACGGAGGGAGTACAACGCATGCATGCATGCCGTGACTTTCCTTTTGATACTTGCATGTGTTGATTTGATGCACCTTGCCGAATTTTGACTATAAATTTAACTAACCAAATTTTCATGCATGTCACAAAAAATCACGGGGCTGTTTGGATTATGTCTATGTTTGTCTTATGTTGCCACATTATTTTTCCCACACTTGCCACACTTGCCTAACATGAGTTGCTCAAATTGTTAGACACACTTTGGCTTGCCTAAGGGAATCTTGCCACAATTTTTGTGTCTATGACATGTGGGGTTTGCTGCTAATTTTTTTCTTATGTGTGGCTAATAAAAAAGACTTATATTTAGGAACGGTGGGACTAGAAAATATAAATAATAATGCATGTTGGGGCAACCCACGTTTCCGCTAATTTTAGCCGTGGGCTTGTTCACAATTTTTACAAGGGGTGGTTCTTCATTTAATGGAGGGACTTGTAGTACTACCAGACTTGAACGATACAAAGTGCGACCTGGCACACCGTAACACCACTTGGAACAAGCGGGTAGCTATCTCAAAAAACAATCAACAACTAAAAAAACCACGACCTGACATGTAGTAGTACACAATTTTAAACGATTGTTTTGATGGAGTGAAAAAGGAAAACTACCCCACTACTTATATATAGGCCGGAGCCTCCGCGCTTGCTTCCTAGGGATGCTCTATTCACACACTCTCATCCTCTCCAGATCTAAACAAGATAGGGGTAGTAACCCTGTCTTTCTCCCTTCCAAAAACACTAGCTTTCTATCCTCACCGCTGGTTACAGATCCGGACGTATCCCCCTCCGCCAGTGAAGGGGAGGACGGGCAGCGTTTAGGTCGTCGTCTACAGCGAGGGAGGAGACCCACTTCCGGCCGCACCGTTATCTCTGGCCAAGCGCCGGCGCGGGAGGTCCTCCGATCCCTTCGTCGTTGCCTATGGGCGGATCCGGCCTCCCTCCGCCCACCTATCCACATCCCGACGACCTCCAGGTATATCTTTGTTCGAAACCGCCTTAGTTCTACTTCCCCAGCTCGCTACGTCGCTGCATGTGCATCATTTTCTACCTCTCAGCCCCTCTCGATCGGATGGTCCAATGTCACCTATTTTTTTTCTTCTATTGTTAGAGGTCAAGCTACTTCATGGAGTCGAATCTTGTACTCCCTCCATCCGAAAATACTTGTCATTGAAATAAAGTGGGGGTGGGGGAATTTAGTATGTACATCGGACTTGGTACAAGCAGGAAGGAAAGGGATGAAAGTAGTATAGACTGGTCATCCAACCGGTCTCTTGGTCGAAAAGGGAAATATACGGGTAACGCTGTACACAGTGGTATGACCAGGACTAGATTTGCTATCCACACATAGGAGTAGGTGGCTAGAGTGAACAAAAATGGGACCAACCCAGATATGTTTCTTGGATGTTTGTTTCTCGGGGCAACAAACTATGAATCACCACTTTATGCCCCTGTTTACGTACATGGTGCTGTACTGCTAGTGCACCCACTGTCCCATGCCCTTATACCAAATATTTAGGCTCCGGTCTGAATAAAGGGGCAGAAAACATAGGTCTTGATGAAAATAGAGGAATAGGAAAGGAATGTAGGTATAAAACTATGGAACAGCGAACCGGAGGAAACTCTCAAGAGAATGTGTTCGGATGGACTAGGAAATGTACAGATTTGTTTTTTTAGAGTAGCATGCTTGGCAATATGAGATGCTATTTGTTTATTCAGCTGCACAGTGATTACTCTTGTCATCACCTCACGTACCACACATAGGTTGATTTTTTTATTCCGGCAAACACAGCACAGCAACCTGTCTAACGCATGGCAGTGAGCGCCTGCCTCGGGCTTCCGCCCAAAAAATGAGCAGCGCATGGATGTTTCTAATCCGATGGAATCAGTACTACCAGACCAACTTTCCTATGAAACACTATTCACCTTTCCCATGTTCCGAACGGTTGGAAGGGAAAGAATACCGTAGGAATTGTGTTCCTACGAAAATCCTGCACCAAACCTGTGAACCGAACGCAGCCTTAGTTGTTCTTAATATAATGTCCCTGGTAAAAATGAAGCCATGCCACTGTTTTCCCTGTAATTGTTTGAGACTCTGACAAGTTTAGCCAAATGTTTTTTCCTGTAATTGTTTGAGAATCTGACTATTTCCTGTGTGCCTTTTTGTGCAAATCTGGATATCCAATTCACCTGGTTGCTGTTGTGACATTTTGGTGCACTGCACAAAACTCTTCTTAAAAGAAGTGACTTTTGTGCTGTTTAACTGGAATATCAGATGGAACAGTTGGTTCATTTTGGTGGAACTGCACAAGGGGAGATTTGTGTTCCAATCCTAATCATCCATATTGGCGCCATAACATTCCTTTAGGTAAGAATGATATTTAATGCATGTGTTCATCTCTATTTTCCGACTGCCATGAGAAAATAATGCTGTTTTTACTAGTAAACTTGTACTCCCTCACTGACAAAACCAATTCTGAATTAGAAGGCCAATCATGTACTTGGTTTCACCAACTGGTGAGGATAAAGAGAAACGAAGCATGAAGAGGAAGAAGAAGAAGAAGAAACAGTGCCAAGGCGATCTTGCTGAAGCCAGAGGCCTCAGTCGAGGCTATTCAAGGTCTCCGGCAATGACTACATTACATGTGAGACGATCCTCCAGGGAGCCCTTCCACTTCCACTTTCTCACTTAATTAATTAGGAGTACTTAAGTACCACAAATTTATTACTGCCTAATTTTCCTGTTGGAGTTAAACAAATCTTTAGTAGGACCCTATGCTGAATCATGTATGTGTGAATGTTTGTCTATGGAGGTGAATCATGTGGTGGAGCAGGGAGGGAATATTATTAGTGTCATGACATAATAGTGCTATTGTTTTGCATGTCAATTTATTGCCATTGGTTCAATGAGGCAATGTTTTGCATATTGTCCATCATGAATTTGATGCTACTGTTTGAGTAATATGCTAATGTCTTCCTATCCTTTCTCACTAAGCTAATGAAGGTTTCACCTTGTTCCTACTTGTGCAAACAGGGATCATGTTGTGCCAATCATACATTTTAGTGGAACTACACAAGACAATACAATGAACTGTATCCCAGCCAGTGCTTTAACTCTGCTGGAGGTTCTTGATAATCTTTCGATATAATCTCAGCACTGGTAAACAATAGTGATTTCAACCATACATTTTAAGTGCACAAAAATATATACTATTGTGTGATTCCAGTGAGTGCTTTATCATCTCTTATGGGACTACATGAATAAGCTTTTTTTCTCAGGTTGGTACGGGCCTAAAGCCTTCATCCATATTAGTTTGCTGTCATCTGTATTTGTATCGTGCTACTGTCATGAGAAACTTCTTTATCTTTGCACTTTTAAGTTTTGCAACCTATGATAAATGGCAATGCTTTGAGTGTTGAGTTGAGCTAATTGGCACTGATTAAATAAACTAATACCTCTCTTTAAGCAAGACTACTATGTTGCTAACTTTACCCATTGAGATAATGAGGGTGCTTCTATTTGTTAGTGTATGTTTCATCAACTAGTCCCACTATTACAGTAATCTCACTCTCTCAATATATGTGCCAACAGGGATGCTCGATTTTGGTGGAACTGCACAAAAACTTTGGGTGCTTCATTGCCTCGACAGCTTCCGTCCTTTCCTGTCAGTCACTAATCTCTGCTTGCTTTCTTCCTTTGCTATCAGTCGCTTGGCTTATCTCGGCTTCCAGTCAAAGGAAATAGTAATTGATATGCTACCTCACACAGGTTGGTACTGGTCTTTATCCTGATTATTGTGCCTGTCATATGTATTGGTAATTTGGTATTGTGCTACTGTTTGCCAATTTCATAAAGGAGTAATTTGGAGCCTGAACTCGCAGGAAAATCATTACATCGGGTGATTTCAGTAGAACTGCACAAAATGATCAGATGGACAGGTACTTATGTTGCTACTCCAAAGTTCACTCAGACAAGCATCGATGTTGACAAGAAATGCCTATATTCATTCGAGTATCAACCGGCGTCAACCAATTGTCAAACTCCAAGTATTAGGAGAGTGAACACCAAAAATATTGCTTGGTGCATAGCCCAGAAAAACGCAGTCCAGTCTTTGGTCCCAACTTGTGCCTTTTGGCTATCGGCACATATGGTAGCAAACTATATGGCATGGAGTCTAAAGATTCGAGACAAGTTGGTTGACACGTATATTCATTTGGGACTTAATCAGTCTGCACGCCAAGGATGCTCCATTTCAGTTGAACTGCACAAAAAATTGGGTGGTTCATTTTCTCAACCGCCTCCTATCTCGTCTGCAATGTAGAATTTTGGCAAGATACAGGACCAAGATGAGCCAGTAAACTAGTTGGATGAAAGTAGTGGCCAAGTTGCTCAAACCTCCATCGGCACGAGGCCACTATTTGAGGATAAACCTACAAGAAAAGTTCAGATTGTCTGTGCTGCCTCTTATGTACTCGAAAGTTTACTCGTACAAGAACTAATTTTAGCAAAAAGTACCTCTGATTGAACACCATTTACCAGTCTGTACCCTAGGTAATTAAAGTTCGTCCATGGATCATATTGGCTGTGATCTCAATCATTTGGATGCATAAACATACTGAACATGTGTATATCTGAATCTTTTTGTGAATTATGTATGAATATTGTCGTGTGATCTATCAATCATTTGGATGCATAGATATACTGAGCTTGTGTATATATGAATCTTTTGAGTTGTTGATAGTGAATGTTGGCTATGAATATGAACGTGTCCTGTGAACCTGAGTTTGATATGAATTGCAACAGAACCAGTTATAACCCTTCTCCTCCTCTCAATCTGCGACTCCACTGCCGTGTTTTCCCATCTCCGAGTCGTTCCCGTCTGGGGCCTCGCCGTCATCCATCGCCTCGCTGTGTTCGGGGCGGCATGGTCAACAAACAAGAGTCATCGGAAGAGGACTGTACATGGAGAGCCTGATGGCTGGGACCCATGAGGTCCATGGTCGCACGCAAGGAAAGTTCCTCCTTATTAAGCTGAAAAAAAATGTTTCCTCCACCTGACAGCAGGGACCCACCGGTTGTATCTTCACACGGAAGAAAGTGCCTCCTTGTTTTGTGAAAAAAATTATTCATCCCATTGACAGCTGGGACCCATCAGATTTGGTGACTGACTTGTGGGCCTGCTAAGCGGATGTGTACGCACGGCTTTGTCAACTTAATCAACAAATGATTCTAGCAACTGGACCATTGGATGTCAACCCAACAGCCATGCTCCTTCTTCAACCTCTGTTCTTGCTCCTGCCTCCCGTGGGCGGCACCGCGGCTGTGCTGCTGCGCACCCGAACCAGTGAAGTTTCCCACTCCTCTCCATCTGCGACTCTACTGCCCCGTCTTCCCCATCTCTAGGTCGTTCCAGTCTGGGTTCGCTCGACACGGTGTGGTCAACGTGGTCAACAACTGAGAGTCATCGGAAGATGACTGTACGTGAGAGGCTGACAGTGGGGACGCACCACGCCCATGGACGCATGCATGCAATGGAACGCGGCGAGGTAAACGTGGTCAAGGAACGACTTCCATCGGAAGTATACTATACGTGGAGAGTCTCAGCTGGGTCCACGGCCGCAGCAAGGAAGTGCCTCCTTATTACGCGGAAAATAATGATTCCTCCAACTGACAGCAGGGACCCACTAGACGGTCCACCGTATTTTGCGAAAAAAATGTTTGCCCCCTGACTGCTGGGACCCACCTGACGGGCCACCGTATTTCACAAAATAAACGCCCCCCCCCCCCCGCTGTCAGCTTGGACCCACCGGAAGTGCCTCCTTATTACGCACAAAAAAAATGAAAACTCCCCCTACTAGCTGGGACCCACCTTGGTGGGAGGCTGACTTATGGGACTACTGAGTTGACGGGGACGAAGGGCTTTCCCAACTTAGTCAATATGAACGATTTTAGCTCCAGTGACCGTACGATGTCCATCCAACGGCCGTAGTGCTTCTTTAACCTCTGGTCTTCTTGCTCTAGCCGCCCAAACCAGCGCCGGTCGTGCCTCATGCTCCTGCCTCCCGTGGCCGGCTATGCTGCCGCGGAGCACTCACCGCCCCCTACTATTCCCACCGCTGGCCTGGCCCTGCGGCGACGGCACCCTCACACCGCAGCCGAACAAGTGAACCCTCGTACTCGTCTCCGCGCGGGCTTCCACTGCCGCGTCTTCCCCGGCTCCACGTCGTCCCCTTCCGAGGCCTCGCCGTCGTCCACCGCCGTGGTGCTCTCCACACGGCGTGGTCAATGTGGTCAAGGAACGACTTCCATCGGAAGAGTACTGTACGTGGAGAGGCTGACAGCTGGGTCCACGGCCACAACCCAGTTTTTTTGTGATTTGCCAAGTAAGTCGCTTTGTCAGGCCTGTTGGGCTGCAAATCTTTCAAGACGAGGAGAGCTTTCATTCGGCTGGCCAAGAAAATGGCCCATCAGTAATGAGAAATGGGCTGTACATTTTTAAAACACATCAAAGCGGCAATTAGTTTCAAATATCTTTTTTTATTTCGAGATTTTAAATTACATTAACTTTATGCGTGGAGAATTTGTTGGATTTTATATTGATGTACATTTATTTTTAAAATCAGTTTGAATGTGAGTCAAAATTTTGGGATTAAAAACAGTTCGGACCGCACCAAAATATGCAAAATTTCGTATAATTTTTTAATCGTGGCCACAATATGGGCTGTAATGCTAACAAAAAGAATATGGGCTCCAAAAAAAACCTTAAGAATTAGCAAATGGGCTGTAAATTATTAGAAATAATGGCAGATGGGTTGTATGCTGTTTTCCACAGATTTGAGGCTTTCCTAAAAAAAGGTTGACGCACAAGCAGTGACTGTTGGATGGCCATCCAACGGCTGTCGTGCTTCTTCAATCTATGCTCTTCCTGCTCCAGCCGCTCAAACAACCGCCGGCGAGACTGCCTGCTCCCTCCTCCCGGCGGCCGTTTGTGCTGCCGCGCAGGCCTCACCGCCCCATCGTACTCCCATCGCTGGCCTAGCCATCCCTCTACTCACCCACACCTGCTGTTATTCTCCGGCGCTGGCAGAGGAACCAGTAAACCCTCGTTCAGTCGTACTCCCCTCCGCGTGGGACACAACTGCTGAGTCTTCCCTGCCTCCGTGTCATTCCCTTCCTAGGCCTCGCCGTCGTCAACCGCCCTGGTGCTCTCGGCGCGGCCTGGTCAACATGGTCAATGACCGACATGCATCTGAAGTGGACTGTATGTGGAGAGGCCGACAGCTGGGTCCACGGCCGCATGCAAGGAAATGCCTCCTTATTACGCGCAAAATAATGATTCGTCCACCTGACATCAGGGACCCACCGAAAGGGTCTCAGTATTTCACGAAAAAAACGTTACCGTCGCTGACAGCTCGGACCCACCAGCTATATCTTCGCATGCAAGGAAGTGGCTCCTTATTACGCACAAAAAAATGAATACTCCCCCTATTAGCTGGGACCCAGTATAGTGGCAGGCTGACTTGTGGGCCTACTAAGTTGACGGGGACGGAGGGCTTTGTCAACTTAGTCAATATGCACGATTCTAGCTCCAGTGACCGTACGATGTCCATCCAACGGTCGTAGTGCTTCTTCAACCTCTGGTCTTCTTGCTCCAGCCACCCAAACCAGCGCCGGTCGTGCCCCGTGCTCCTGCCTCCCGTGGCAGGCTGTGATGCGGCGGAGGCCTCACCGCCCCTACTACTCCCACCGCTGGCCAGGCCGTCCCTCTAATCACCCACACCCCCTATTATTCTGTGGCGACGGTAGCCTCACACTGCAGCGAACTAGTGAACCCTCGTACTCCTCTACGCGTGGGCATCCACGGCCGCGTCTTCCCCGGCTCCGCGTCGTCCCCTTCCTAGGCCTCGCCGTCGTCCACCACCCTGGTGCTCTCGGCGCGGCGTGGTCAACATGGTCAAGGAATGGCTTTCATCGGACGTGGACTGTACGTGGAGAGGCTGACAGCTGGGTCCACGGCCGCAGCAAGGAAGTGCCTCCTTATTACGCGCACAATAATTATTCCTCCACCTGACAGCGGGGACCCACCGGACGGGCCACCCTAATTAGCAAAAAAAACATTTCCCCCTGTCTGCTGGGACCCACCAATTACATCTTCGCACGCAAGGAAGTGCGTCCGAAAAAGAAACGATTCGCCCCCCTGACTGCTGGGACCCACCAGCTACATCTTCGCATGCAAGGAAGTTCCTGACAGTCGGGACCCACCTGGTCGAAACATACGTAGCATTGTCATTCTAGTCGCGAATGTGTACGTACATATATACTGGTGGATGTAGAGGCGCGCACGTGTCGTAGTAGAGGCGCGCACGTAGCATGTACACGTACGTACAACGGCGAGGGTGCAAGAAATAAAATACGACCACGTACGTACATACGAGCAGGGTCTCTAACGCCTATCGTGCATACGCACATGGCTGGGTCGGAACGGAGAAACAGCATCGTCGTCGTGTTCATGGGGAGCCAACCGGCTGGGTCCGAACGGAATGCATGGTCGTGTTCATCTGGAGGGCTTGGACGGAACAGGCGATGGAAACGAGGCCTGGCGTATCGTAAAACGGAGGAAACGGACCTGCTATGGTCAAAACGGGGGTCCTATTGATCGGGAGGGGTGTGGTGTACCGCAAAACGGAGGAAACGTACCTCCTACGGTCGAAACGGGGGTTCTGTTGATCGGGAGGGGTGTGGCGTACCGCAAAATGGAGGAAACGGACCTCCTACGGTCGAAACAGGGGTCCTGTTGATCGGGAGGGGTGTGGCATACTGCAAAACGGACGAAACAGACCTCCTACAGTCGAAACGGGGGTCCTGTTCGTCGGGAGGGGTGTGGCGTACCGCAAAACGGGACTCCACGAGATACTGTTCATCTCCACCGTCGACCTCCTCCACCCTCCACGGGCTACCGCCGACCTCCTCCAGCCTCCACGGGCTCCTGTTCATCCATCCTCCACGACGCGCTAATCCATCGGCTATTGTTCAACCACCCCTCCACGGGCACCCCTCCACCGTCTACTGTTCATCCAGCCCTCCACACCACAGGGTCCTGTTCAACCACCCCTCCACCGTCTACTGTTCATCCAGCCCTCCACACCACGGGTTCCTATTCATCCAGAGGCAACGCCACCACTCACTGTTCATCCAACCCCCCCCCCCTCGCAACGCTCACTGTTCATCCAATCGATCGGCTTCAGTTAACAGCAGTAGCGAAGGAATCGCTCCATCGGGTTCAGTTAACAGCCATCGATCGATCCCTCGGGTTCAGTAACGCGTAGCCCGCAGTGCAATCGCTCGGGTTCAGTTAGAGACCAATGCCTCGCTCGGGTTCAGTTAGATCCAACGCCTCACACACACGCGCGTACCTGTACGAGAGAAACGCGCATCGCTCTCCCACCGTAACCAGCAACTCCCCGAAATTTTCCACCCCTTCGCTTCTACCACGGTTTTTTCCGTCATGGACGGCCCAAAGAATGTCATGCAGCTGCGTCTCCGGCCCGCCCAGGACGAAAAGCCCATTTTTCTGTCATGATTTTTTGTCATAGAAGTAGGAGCCCACCACATATATGATGATATCGGGTTTTGTCACAATTATCGTCATAGAAGTGTCATATGTATGATAGAAAAAAAATTCGTCCGGCCCAAAATGTCACGGATGTGTCTTTTTTGTGTAGTGCCGACACGGGAGTTCCAATTTCCCCAGATACGGTGCGTGACGCACCTCTGGTATGAAGGCCTCTTTGTGCCTATCCACTCATCTCCTCTTCTTCCCTTAATGGCACTTGATGAAATGCCGGAGCAAGCATCCTGGTTAACACTGGGTCCGCTGGGTTCTCGGGAAGAGAGGCCGATCACCTAATCCTCTCCACCTTCTTTAACCAGCCCTAGCAGAGTGTGGTTTTCTCATTTTGTTATGGGAACATTAAACTAAAAACGTGTTCGGAAATTGAGTACTTACCGGGGAATCCGGATGGTTATAGTTGAGGCCTGCGTCCTCGGTAGTGTCCGGACACCTTTTTTGTGACCCAAAGAATAATTCATACATCCCTTCAAGCGTTGTGCCGAAGAAGCGCTGAATGGTTCGCGGTCCTTCCGGATTGAACTACCACATATGTAGAGGTCGGCGTTGGCATGGCAGGACCCGACGGACTAACATAACTTGGATTACCTTGATGAGGTCGATGTCCTTCTTAATGAGGTCTCGAATGCGGCTTTGCAGTATCTGAACTTCATCTAGCGATCCCCAATCCAGCCCCTTGTTGATCCACGATGCAAGCTGTGGCGGAGGGCCGGATCGGAAGGCGGGTGAAGCCGCCCACTTGGTACCACGGGGCTCTGTGATATAAAACCACTCCCGTTGCCATAGGCCGGAAGTTGCGGTGAAGGAACCCTTTGGCCAGACGACGTCGGCCGATTTGCTTATCAAAGCACCTCCGCACTCTATGTGTCTCCAGTCTATTATCTTTGCCTTACATCGAAGGTCTTGGGACATAAGCCGAAGTGTGGAGAGATACGAAGGAAATCCTGACATATGATAATGAATGATGAGATGTGAACGAGGGAGTCCGAAGCTAGATCATGGAAATCTAGTCCATAGTAAAACATGAGCCCTCGAACGAAGGGATGAAGGGAGAAACCTAGCCCCGGAGGAAGTGAGGGATAAATAAGGCCCTCTCGTTAGGCCTAGGAGTAGGAATAACCTGCCCTTGTGCAGGAAGCCTGTGAAGGATTGATAACCCACAAGTATAGGGGATCACAACAACTTTTGAGGGTAGAGTATTCAACCCAAATTTATTGATTCGACGCAAAGGGAGCCAAAGAATATTCTCAAGTATTAGCAGTTGAGTTGTCAATTTAACCACACCTGGATAACTTAGTATCTGTAACAAAGTATTTAGTAGCAAATTAGTGTGATAGTAATGGTAACAGTGGTAAAAGTAACGACATAAGTTTTGTAGTGATTGTAACAGTAGCAACAGAAAAGTAAATAAGCACTATATGTGAAAAGCTCGTAGGCATTGGATTAGTGATGGATAATTATGTCGGATGCGATTCCTCATGTAATAGCTATAACATAGGGTGACACAGAACTAGCTCCAGTTCATCAATGTAATGTAGGCATGTATTCCGAATATAGTGATACGTGCTTATGGAAAAGAACTTGCATGAAATCTTTTGTCCTACCCTCCCGTGGAAGCGAGGTCCTAGTGGAAACTAAGGGATATTAAGGCCTCCTTTTAATAGAGTACTGGAACAAAGAATTATCACAAAGTAAATACATGAACTCCTCAAACTACGGTCATCACCGAGAAGTATTATTGTCACTTCGGGGTTGTCGGATCATAACACATAATAGGTGACTATAGATTTGCAAGATAGGATCAAGAACTCACATATATTCATGAAAACATAATAGGTTTAGATCTGAAATCATGGCACTCGGGCCCTAGTGAAAAGCATTAAGCATAGCAAAGTCATAGCAACATCAATCTCAGAACGTAGTGGATACTAGGGATCAAACCCTAACAAATCTAACTTGATTACATGGTAAAACTCATCCAACCCATCACTGTCCAGCAAGCCTACAATGGAATTACTCACACACGGCGGTGAGCATCATGAAATTGGTGATGGAGGATGGTTGATGATGACCACGGCGATGAATCCCCCTCTCCGGAGCCCTCAACGGACTCCAGATTAGCCCTCCCGAGAGAGATTAGGGCTTAGCGGCGGCTCCGTATCGTAAAACGCGATGAAACTTTCTCGCCGATTTTTTTTCTCCGCGAAACGGAATATATAGAGTTCGAGTTGAGGTCGGTGGAGCAACAGGGGGCCCACGAGAAAGGGGGGCGCGCCCAGGGGGAGGGGCGCGCCCCCCACCCTCGTGGACAGGGTGTGGGCCCCTGGCCTTGATTCTTTCGCCAGTATTTTTATTATTTTCCAAAAGTTATCTTCGTGGATTTTCAGGTCGTTCTGAGAACATTTGTTTTTCTGCACAATAAACAACACCATGGCAGTTCTACTGAAAACAACGTCAGTCTGGGTTAGTTTCAATCAAATCATGCAATTTAGAGTCCAAAACAAGGGCAAAAGTGTTTGGAAAAGTAGATACGTTGGAGACGTATCAACTCCCCCAAGCTTAAACCTTTGCTTGTCCTCAAGCAATTGAGTTGATAAACTGAAAGTCATAAAGAAAAACTTTTACAAACTCTGTTTGCTCTTGTTGTTGTAAATATGTAAAGGCAGCATTCAAGTTTTCCGCAAAGATTATGAACTAATCATATTCACAATAACACTTAGGTCTCATGTTTAATCATGTCAATGGCATAACCAACTAGCGAGCAATAATAATAAATCTCGAGTGACAACACTTTCTCAAAACAATCATAATATGGTATAACAAGATGGTATCTCGCTAGCCCTTTCTGAGACCGCAAAACATAAATGCAGAGCACCTTTAAAGATCAAGGACTGACTAAACATTGTAATTCATGTTAAAAGAGATCTAGTCAAGTCATACCCAATATAAACTAATAGTAATGAATGCAAATGACAGTGTGCTCTCCAGCGGGTGCTTTTTAATAAGAGGGTGATGACTCAACATAAAAATAAATAGATAGGCCCTTCGCAGAGGGAAGCAGGGGTTTGTAGAGGTGCCAGAGCTCGATTTTAAAATAGAGATGAATAACATTTTTAGCGGCATACTTTCACTGTCAACGCAACAACTATGAGATGGCGATATCTTCCATGCTACATACATTATAGGCGGTTCCCAAACAGAATGGTAAAAGTTTATACTCCCCCACCACTAATAAGCATCAATCCATGGCTTGCTCGAAACAACGAGTGCCTCCAACTAACAACAGCCCTGGGGGAGTTTTGTTTAATTATTTCGATTTGCTTTGATCTTTTTGATCATGGGACTGGGCATCCCGGTTACCAACCATTTTCTCGTGAGTGAGGAGCGGAGTATACTCCTCTTGAGAATAACCCACCTAGCATGGAAGATACAGACAACCCTAGTTGAAACATGAGCTGCTCGAGCATACAAAACAGAATTTCATTTGAAGGTTTGGAGTTTGGCACATACAAATTTACTTGGAACGCAAGTAAATACCGCATATAGGAAGGTATGGTGGACTCATATGGAATAACTTTGGGGTTTATGGAGTTTGGATGCACAAGCAGTATTCCCGCTTAGTACAGTTGAAGGCTAGCAAAAGACTGGGAAGCGACCAACTGAGAGAGCGACAATAGTCATGAACATGAATCAAAATTAATTTACACCAAGTACAAGCATGAGTAGGATATAATCCACCATGAACATAAATATCATGAAGGCTATGTTGATTTGTTTCAACTACATGCGTGAACATGTGCCTAGTAGAGTCACTCAAATCATCCAAAGGAGGATACCATCCCATCATACCACATCATAATCATTTTAATAGCATGTTGGCACGCAAGGTAAACAATTATAACTCATAGCTAATTACGCATGGCATAAGCAACTATAATCTCTAAATGTCATTGCAAACATGTCTACTCATAATAGGCTGAATTAGGAACGATGAACTCATCATATTTACAAAAACAAAAGAGGTCGAGTTCATACCATCTTCTCTCATCTCAATCAGTCCATCATATATTGTCATTATTGTCTTTCACTTGCACGACTGAACGGTGTGTATAATAATAATAGTGCACGTGCATTCGACTAATATGGAATCTGCAAGCATTCAACTCAAGAGAGAAGACAAAGTAATATGGGCTCTAAGTTAAATCAACAATCATGCATACGAGAGCCACTTAACATTTTCAATATGGTCTTCTACTCTAGACCCCCAAAGAAAATAAAATAAAACTATTTACACGGGAAAGCTCCCAACAAGTAAAAGAAGAACGAGAAATCTTTTTGGGTTTTCATTTTAATTACTACTACAAGCATGGAAATTAGACTAACTAATTTTTTGGTTTTTCTTAAGGTTTATCAAACACACAAGAAGAAAACTAGAAAAAGAAACTAAACTAGCATGGATAATACAATGAAAGAGTATGAGCACCGACAACTAGAATAGTGTGTGAACATGAATGTAAGGTCGGTGAGAAATACGTACTCCCCCAAGGTTAGGCTTTTGGCCTAAGTTGGTCTAATGCCAAGGATAGCCTGGCTGATATCCGAAGTTATAAGTGGGGTCATACTGAGATGCAGCAGCCAATGCATCCTGAGCTGCAGCATGTTGGCGAGCTGCCTCCGCTCTCCCCTCATGTTCGGCTGCCTCCTCCCTGGTAACAACATATATTCGTTTTGCCTGGTAATCAAAAAGGGAAGGTGCAGGGAGAGTAACATAGACAGCACGGCGTCTGTCAAAGATTAGTCGATACTAGAGGAATTGTTCATTCCTCAAAAGAAAACGATGTTTGACCATCGCGTCATAATCTAAATAAGCAGGAGGCAACTCCATATCCTCCTCTTGTGGGGATATACCAAGATAATTAGCAACACGGGTCACATAAATCCTTCCAAATAAATCTCCAGATATACCATTATTATGCAACCTACGTGCAACTATTGCCCCCAAGTTGTAATCTTTATTACCTAACACAGCACTCCTGAGGACACAAAGATCAGGGACTCACATGTGACATGCTTCATCTTTACCGTTAATGCATCTACCAATGAAAAGAGCAAAATAATGTATAGCAGGAAAGTGAATGCTCCCTATGGTAGCTTGTGCTATATCCCTAGATTCTCCCATAGTAATACTAGCGAGAAAGTCTTTATATTCAGATCTGTGGGGTTCATGAACATTGCCCCACTGTGGGAGTTTGCAAGCAGTTGTGAAGTCTTCTAGGTCCATGGTATAAGATTGATCATAAATATCAAACAGGACATTCTGAGAATTACGCGAAGATGTATATTTAAACCTTCTCACGAATGAATTAGTCAATTGGTAGTACTGAGGACACTTATCTTGTATGAAGTCCTCAAGCTCGGCGTTACGCACATAAGCGTCAAATTCATCCTTAATGCCTACATTGACCATAAACTCTTCTGATGGCCGCTCGCAAGCCCGCACTTTGGCTTCCCTTGGTGGTTCATCGTCTTGCTCGCACATAGCACGCCTAGGTCCTCTCTTTGTTGAGGAACCACCTTGGTACATTATACTAGACATATTTCTTTCTCTGAAAAATTTCTGAAATTTTTAGTAACTTCAAAATAAAAGTGAATCAAACTAAACAAGATTGGTAGCAACTACTCCCACAAGTGCCTAGAGCCTATATCATGCATTAGAATTACTTGGGACCTCATCAATTTGACATGGAAGCTCAAGAACAGGATCACCTATCTAGCAAAAAATTGCAATGAATGAAGCACTAGAACAAAAACTAATTGGACCAATGGAGGAGTCACATACAAAGCAGCATTCTCCCAAAGCAGTTTTTTGAATGGAGCTTTGAGAAAGGAGATCGAAAATCGCAGCAAAATGAGCTAGAACTCGTGCTTGAGCTGGATGGGGATTTTTTTGGGAGGAAGATGGAGTGTGTGGGTGCAGGAATAAGTGGGGGGCACCGTGGGCCCACGAGACAAGGGGGCGCGCCCAGGGGGTGTGGGCGCGCCCTCCACCCTCGTGGCCCGGTGCTTGCCCCCCTGCAGTGTTCTCAGTGCCTAAAATCCTCAAATATTCCATAAAAAATCATACTAAATTTGCATTGCATTTGGAGCACTTTTATTTTCGGGATATTTTTTATTCCACGAAAAATTCAGAAAACAGAGAGAATACTATTTTTGCTTTATTTATTCTAAATAACAAAAAGTAAAAAGAGGGTACAGAAGGTTGTGCCTTCTAGTTTCATCCATCTCATGATCATCAAAATGAATCCACTAACAAGGTTGATCAAGTCTTGTTAACAAACTCACCCCGAATAACATGGAACCGGAGAAATTTCGAATAACACTACGTTACCTCAGCGGGGATATGAACATCCCCAACAATAAGAATATCATACTTTTTCTTGACAGTAGGAAGAGGAAATTCAAAACCTCCAATAATGATAGTTGGAACTTTTCCAATAGAATTGATGCTATGAACTTGAGGTTGTTCCCTCGGAAAGTGTACCGTATGCTCATTACCATTAACATGAAAAGTGACATTGCCTTTGTTGCAATCAATAACAGCCCCTGTAGTATTCAAAAAGGGTCTACCAAGGATAATCGAGATACTATCGTCCTCAGGAATATCAAGAATAACAAAGTCCATTAGGATAGTGACATTTGCAACCACAACAGGCACATCCTCACAAATACCGACGGGTATAGCAGTTGATTTATCGGCCATTTGCAATGGTATTTCAGAAGGTGTCAACTTATTCAATTCAAGTCTACGATATAAAGAAAGAGGCATAACACTAACACCGGCTCCAAGATCACATAAAGCTGTTCTAACATAGTTTCTTTTAATGGAGCATGGCATAGTTGGTACCCCTGGGTCTCCAAGTTTCTTGGGTATTCCACCTTTAAAAGTATAATTAGCAAGCATGGTGGAAATTTCGGCTTCCGGTATGTTTCTTTTATTTGTAATGATATCCTTCATGTATTTAGCATAAGGATTTAATTTAAGCATATCAGTTAAGCGCATACGTAAGAGTATAGGTCTAATCATTTCAGCAAAGCGCTCAAAATCCTCATCATCCTTTGTCTTGGATGGTTTAGGAGGAAATGGCATGGCTTTCGGAACCATGGTTCTCTTTCTCTACCATGCTTCCTAGCAACAAAGTCTCTCTTATCATAAAGTTGATTCTTTGATTGTGGTTTATCAAGATGAACAGCAAGTTCAACCTCTACATCATTGTTATTGCTAGGTTGAGCATCAACATGAACATTATCATTAACATTATTACTAGGTTCATGTTCATCACCTGATTATGTTTCAGCATCAGAAATAGAAATATTATTCAGATCTCAGGTGTGTCTATAACATGTTCACTAGAAGCATGCAAAGTCCTATCATTTTTCTTTTTCTTCTTTTTAGAAGAACTAGGTGCATCTAAATTATTTCTCTGAGGATCTTGCTCGATTCTCTTAGGGTGGCCTTCAGCATACAAAGGTTCCTGAGTCATTCTACCAGTTCTAGTAGCCACTCTAATAGCAATATCATGTTATTATTTAATTCATCGAGCAAATCATTTTGAGCTTTAAGTACTTGCTCAGCTTGAGTGGTAACATAAAAGCATATTTGCTAATGAGTTTAAGTTCACCTTTAACTCTAGCCATATAATCACTCAAGCGTCCTATCTCGAAAGCATTATTCTTTAATTCTGTACCAACATAAGCATTAAAACTTTCTTGTCTAGCCATAAAGTCATCAAATTCATCTAAGCACTGGCTATGAAATTTAGTAGAAGGGATTTCAACCTTATCATATCTATAGATAGCATTTGCCTTTACTACCTATGTCGGGTTATCAAGACAATGCGTTTCTTCAACAGGTGGTAAATTAAGACCATGTATTTCTTCAATAGGAGGTAAATTCTTAACGTCTTCAGCTTTAATACCTTTTTCTTTCATTGATTTCTTTGCCTCTTGCATATCTTCAGGACTGAGAAATAGAACACCCCTCTTCTTCGGAGTTGGTTTAGGAATAGGCTCAGAAGTTGGCTCAATTGGCTCAGGAATTGGCTCGGGAATTGGCTCAGGAATTGCCTCAGGAATTGGCTCAGGAAGAGTCCAATTATTTTCATTAGTCAACATATTATTCAATAGCAATTTAGCTTGGTCGACTGTTCTTTCCCTGAAAACACAACCATCACAACTATCCAAGTAGTCCTTGGAAGCATCGGTTAGTCCATTATAAAAGATATCAAGTATTTCATTTTTCTTAAGAGGATGATCAGGCAAAGCATTAAGTAATCAGAGAAGCCTCCCCCAAGCTTGTGGGAGACTCTCTTCTTCGATTTGCACAAAATTATATATTTCCCGCAAGGCAGCTTGTTTCTTATGAGCAGGGAAATATTTAGCAGAGAAGTAATAAATCATATCCTGGGGACTACGCACACAACCAGGATCAAGATAATTAAACCAAGTTTTAGCATTACCCTTTAATGAGAACAAAAATTTCTTAAGGATATAATAATAGCAGGATTTCTCATCATTAGTAAACAGGGTGGCTATATCTTTTAACTTGGTAAGATGTGCCACAACAGTTTCAGATTCATAACCATAGAAAGGATTAGATTCAACAGAGAATTCATAATCCTTATCAGGATCAACAGAGAATTCATAATCCTTATCAGAAACACAGATATGTGAAGTAGCAAAAGTGGGGTCATGTTTCATTCTAGCATTAAGAGATTGCTGCTTCCATTTAGCTAATAATTTCTTAAGATCATATCTATCATTGCAAGCAAAAATAGCTATAGCAGCTTATTCATCCATAACATAACCCTCAAGAACAACAGGCAATTCATAATCAGGGGGAGAACCTTCATCATCACTATCATCAATAATTTCATCTTCAACAATTTTGTTCTCTCTAACCCTAGCAAGTTGTTCATCAAGAAATTCACCCCATTGCAAAGTAGTATCACGCACAGAAGTAGTTTCATCATAAGTATCATTCATAGCAGAAGTGGCATCATCAATAACATGCGACATATCAGAATTCATAGCAATAGCAGGTTTAGGTGTCGCAAGCTTACTCAAAACAGAAGGAGAATCTAGTGCAGAGCTAGATGGCAGTTCCTTACCTCCCCTCGTAGTTGAGGGAAAAATCTTAGTTCTTTCGTCTTTCAAGTTCCTCATAGTGATCAGCAGATATAAATCCCAAGTGACTCAAAGAATAGAGATATGCTCCCCAGCAACGGCGCCAGAAATTAGTCTTGATAACCCACAAGTATAGAGGATCGCAATAGCTTTCAAGGGTAGAGTATTCAACCCAAATTTATTGATTCGACACAAGGGGAGCCAAAGAATATTCTCAAGTATTAGCAGTTGAGTTGTCAATTCAACCACACATGGATAACTTAGTATCTGCAACAAAGTATTTAGTAGCAAACTTAATGGTAACAATGGTAAAGTAACGATAGCAGTTTTGTAGTGATTGTAACAGTAGCAACGGAAAAGTAAATAAGCGAAGCACAATATGTGAAAAGCTCGTAGGCATTGGATCAGTGATGGATAATTATGTCGGATGCGATTCCTCATGTAATAGCTATAACATAGGGTGACATCAATGTAATGTAGGCATGTATTCTGAATATAGTCATACGTGCTTATGGAAAAGAACTTGCATGACATCTTTTGTCCTACCCTCCCGTGGCAGCGGTGTCCTAGTGGAAACTAAGGTATATTAAGGCCTCCTTTTAATAGAGTACCGGAACAAAGCATTAGCACATACTGAATACATGAACTCCTCAAACTACGGTCATCACCTAGAAGTATCCCGATTATTGTCACTTCGGGGTTGTCGGATCATAACACATAATAGGTGACTATAGATTTGCAAGATAGCATCAAGAACTCACATATATTCATGAAAACATAATAGGTTCAGATCTGAAATCATGGCACTCGGTCCCAAGTGACAAGCATTAAGCGTAGAAAAGTCATAACAACATCAATCTCAGAACATAGTGGATACTAGGGATCAAACCCTAATAAAACTAACTTGATTACATGGTAAATCTCATCCAACCCATCACTGTCCAGAAAGCCTATGATGGAATTACTCACGCACGGCGGTGAGCATCATGAAATTGGTGATGGAGGATGGTTGATGATGACGACGGCGACGAATCCCCCTCTCCGGTGCCCCGAACGGACTCCGGATCAGCCCTCCCAAGAGAGATTAGGGCTGGGCGGCGGCTCCGTATCGCAAAAAGCGATGAAACTTTCTCTCTGATTTTTTTCTCCATGAAACGGAATATATAGAGTTGGAGTTGAGGTCGATGGAGCATCAGGGGGCCCATGAGATAAGGGGGCACGCCCAGGGGGAGGGAGCGCACCCCCACCCTAGTGGACAGGGTGTGGGCCCCCTGGCCTTGATTCTTTCGCCAGTATTTTTTATATTTTCCAAAAGTTATCTCCATGGATTTTCAGGTCATTCTGAGAACTTCTGTTTTCTGCACAATAAACAACACCATGGCAGTTCTGCTGAAAACAACGTCAGTCAGGGTTAGTTTCATTCAAATCATGCAAGTTAGAGTCCGAAACAAGGGCAAAAGTGTTTGGAAAAGTAGATACGTTGGAGACGTATCAAGGATTTCCGCGGTCAAATACCACGCCTCCCTGAGCTTCGTGATATCCTCCTCGGTGACAGAGGAAGCCGTCCACCGGCCTTGAAAGCTGGATCCAGACATGGCCTAATGCTCGAAGTGACTGGTTAAGCCTTGGGTGTTGGAACTCGAGGTGGGTCTCGGCCTCCTTATAGAGATGACGAATATCAAACGTCCCCTACCTGGCCTTAAAACATGCCTATTCCCAAGGAATCATACCAACGGGACGGTTGGGTTACCCACACCCGTGTTGATGAGAGTCCTGTAATAAGGGGACACGATCTCCGCTTCGATAAGATGTGCCAATGAAACTGCCTCGCGAACCGTGGAGCAGTGGGCTGGAAAAACGATTCGAAATAATGGTCGGACGATGATGTAATGTCGTGTTGCAAAAGCTGTCAGTGGATTGGACTCGTGAAAACATTATGCTCTCCACGGTGGTATATGGAATTTGTTTTGCAGAGCCGGACACGATTCTTATGTTCAAGATCTACTTTGGAGTATTCGAAGAAGGAACCCGCCTTGCAATGCCGAAGAAAATTTGTGCGCCGGACTCATCGTCATTGAAGCCTGGTTTAGGGGCTATTGAGGGAGTACTGAAGTAGGGGGTCCTCGGACAGCCGGACTATATGCGTATGCCGGACTGTTGGGATATGAAGGTACAAGATAGAAGACTTCGTCCCGTGCCCGGATGGGACTCTCCTTTGCATGGAAGGCAAGCTTGGCGATTCGGATATGAAGATTCCTTTCTCTGTAACCAACTCTGTGTAACCCTAGCCCCCTCTGGTGTCTATATGAACTGGAGGGTTTAGTCTGTAGGAGAAAACAATCATAATCATAGGCTAGCTTCTAGGGTTTAGCCTCTACAATCTCGTGGTAGATCAACTCTTGTAATACTCATATCATTAAGATCAATCAAGCAGGAAGTAGGGTATTACCTCCATCGAGAGGTCCCGAACCTGGGTAAACATTGTGTCCCCAGCCTCCTGTTACCATTAGCCTTAGACACGCAGTTCGGGACACCCTAACCGAGATCTGCCAGTTTTGACACCGACAATGATGTGCATGCATTAGCATGGTTTGACAGTGTGAGCGTGAGTGTCTGCACGTGTACATGCTACTTGCCTCTATGGACGGTGTGCGCTAATGTGTGGGTCACGTATAATATAAAAAAATTCGTTTGTGCATTTAACGCAAAGTATTTCATTTTTAGTTGGCTGACGAGTTTGTGTTGTAGCGGCGAGTCCGTGGTTTGATTCCTCACATACGCATAATTTTTGTTTTTATTTCTTTCTCCACTGACAGACAGGCTAGCATAGATAGATAGATAAAGAACACGAGCTGATGAGGCGCATGCAGACTGTTTGACTGGTCAACCAAACAAATACGATGCTATACGCTGAGCCAATGACTATATGATCACCATATATCGTATACAATCATCAAATTGAGCTATCAATACAAGTTTGATGACCACCAATGCATTTTACTCGGTAATAAATGACCAGGATTGAAGGGGAATCCAAATTTCCTTCGTCTTCTGTCCTTGAGCTCTTGACAAACCAATGCACTATATGATTGTCCGACCGCTCCACCCCAGAGCTCTCACCAAGCGCCATTCACGCCACCACGCCGCACAATAACCGGTAAGGAAGTGATGGTATCCCGCTGCACCGAGTTCCTCGGCGCCCACGACTGCACACAAAATGGTAGGGAAGCGATGGTATCCCGCCGTGCCGAGTTCATCGCCGCTCCCAACCTCACACCTACGTGGGCGGAATTTGAAGCTGCCAAGGCCGAATGGGCGGTAGAGCAAGAGGCAGCCAAATCCGCACAGAGGTAGCGGAAAAGTAAGAAAGCACTCAAGAAAAGAGAGGCCCACCGCCGCAAGAAAGAAGAGCACACACACGTTGCTGCAGAGAGGTTGATGGAGATCCAAGCACGGTGGGGTGTCGCCGACAAAGTCGGGAAGGAGAATGAAGGCGTGTGGCCAGCATGTGAGAAGTAGTAGTACTAGTAGTTAGTGTGTGTGTCTGTATCTGAGTACGAGCATGTACGAGTACTACTAGTTACTACTGTAGTTTTTAGAACAAATTACCAGTACATTATCCTAGACTCAATGGAAAATTCCTATCGTATGCATCAAATGGCATCTCTTTCTCTATAGGAATTGAGATGCATGTCATCTCACTTCCTATGATTTTCATATTCCTATAAAATTCCTATTCTATGAACGAAAGGAGGCCTCTACTGGAGTAACTACTGTAGCAAGCAGTACTGCTGGTACAGTAGTTCTCTTCAAGAAGCAGAATCCAATGAAGTCATGATGGTTCCTTCGTCTGAGCAACTTCATAGTGGGAAAGGTTTGGGCCGGTGATTTGATGGCTCATTAGTCATTATTACTGCGGCACGATGACCGGGGTGACTCTCCTAGGATGGTCGACGTCCCACATGTTGGTGAACGGAAGTATTCTTTCCAATATTGAGCAGAAAGGAAACCGCGTGGTATATTATCACTGCTTATTTATATTTATTTTTTATTTCTGATGAATGCTAGCATTTCAACTCTTACGACAAAGGAGTGCAAAACACGACACGTGCTGGATGTCCCACACGTCGCCGGAAGGAGTGGGACATGAACAACGTGGTAGATCATCTCCACTTCTTCTACTTCTAGGTCGGAGACCACATGTAGTAGTACTAGTGGTATGAACGATACAAAGTGCGACCTGGAGAGAAAGACACGTCTAGTTGGAAGGTCTCGGGGCATACACGTAAACAAATATAAAAGCTAATATGTGCCTCCAATTAATATTGTAGTAGTATACTTAGGCCCGTACTCCATAACATAACCATGCATTGCACGTACAACATTTAGTGGTACGTAGTAAGAGACAAACGCCTATATGCAACACATGTTCATACTATTTGTGCCTTTCCACTTACTGTGCTACATTACTCAGGTTTGTACGTCCACGCCTGGGTACATGTCCGTCTCATAGTTCCAGGCCCATGTGTTCTTCATAGATGGAACGATCCATATCATCGCAGTTAGTGTGGCTCCCCACAATGGAGACTCATCCAAACTATGGCCAGCCTCGTCGCGGAGGAGTCACGCATACCGGGAAGCTGCGATCTCTCGGCCGTCGTGCTGCTTCAAAGTCTGCGCCAGTGAGAGGTCGCCTCTGCTCTGGTCGGGCATTAATGCGGCACTGACGCTCCAGGGCGACACTGACCATTTCACGCAGGAAGCGCGCGATGGCAAGGGAGTATTGGTTTTGAACCGTTTCAGGTGTAGTACTGGTAGTTTGCAAAACTACTCAATTACTGCACTCAGTTTCCTCACAAATTGTGGTAAAAAACGTTACTCCATAGCCCGCTTTCCTTCTCCTTCCTCTTCCACCGCCCGCCCATGTCCACAGGAAGCGACCGGTCAACCCCTATTTAAGAGTGCTAGCACAAAAAATGCATGCATGACCACTAAAATTTCCAGATTAACGCGCCGCCCCGGCGGGAGTATGGAGTATGTCATTACCTTTGGCTTGGCCATGGCTACCGGGCGACGGCGAGCAGAGAAGAGGCGGCGGGAGGGGAATGAATGCATCTACTGATTGGGTTTGCTGTCCGGCTTGAATACATGCGCACCATCACGTGTACCCGCAGGTATACAAATTGTAACATACGCGTCTGCTTAGGTGGGCGTCACGTAACTGGTGTGTGTGTGTGTGTGAGAGAGAGAGAGAGATTCTAAGAGACAAAGTGTGTGTGTGCGACTGTACGTTTCGGACATGTACTCAACCTTTTGCATCAGGATATAAGTATAATGGTATTACACTTTAGCTAGTGATTTACGTGGCCATGTTAATGTGGTTGTGTAAAAAAAAGTCACTTCCTGCTTGTGATTTGCATTATATAATTACAAGCAAGATGCTCATGAATTGCACGGAACATCAATATGCATTTCTTTTACAAAACTCCTATTGTGATTGACCCATGCAGGAGTAATCCCATGTGTAAAAACTAATGTAATCTCGAGAATTTTATCGAAAAACTGGTATCTCGAGAATTTCATCGAAAAAATGCAAGATGAGATATAAGCTGAGGAGTGGAGCGTGGTGGTGACTGGTGGTCGGACTGGGCGGAGGCATGGGGATGGACGGCGCCGGTAGGCGGCAGCGGCCACCATGCTAGATTGTTCCAAAGAGTTCCTTTTTTTAATTGCTCAGCAATGAGGTTGTGGGAGATAAGGATGTGGAGACAGGTGCGGGTATCTTTTGTAAAATTATGATAGTTTGCTTTCTATCTGTCAGATATAGATCGGACGGTCTATATTACAAGATGGCAGGCACACCATCATCACCAACTCGGTTTTTCATGAGTAGAGATGATAAGTTTGCTAACTTCTAAAGTAAAGTGGAATTTTTCCATGTTATACAAGTAAATTAAGGTGATTCTTTATCATACGGGTAAGGTTGGATGAAGGGTGGTAGGAACAAATTCTCTGCCTAGAGCATGTGTGTGTGAGATGGAGTCTTAGTGTGTGTGTGTGTGTGGGTGGGTGGGCGGGTGGGTGCGTATGTGTGTGTGTGTGGGTGGGTGGGTGCATGCGTGCGTGCGTGTGTGTGTTTGTGTTTGTGTGTGTGTGTGTGACACAGGGTCCTCGGTGGCGGATGTAATTTAAGTGTGCGTGGCTTCATCATAGAGAGGTGATGTCTATGGCAGAGGCCACCAACGATGGGGTGCGACAGAGAAAAGGCCTTTAGAGAGGGAAGAGAAGGTGTGTGCGCGTGAGAAGAGTCGACATCGAGAGAACGTGTTTGTTCGAGAGACACCGAGGAAGACTACTATATATCGATGTTGCATGTAGGTTGGAATTAAACGAAGGAATGGTCTTATGGTTTCGGGGATATAGGGGAAGAGTGAGAGGGGGGTAGCTAGAAGGAGATTGCTAAGTGTGAGTGTGTGTTTTACCCATCCAGGCGGAAGTTACACTACAAAAAAATACACTTCCGTGAGGATACGTGTTTGTCACAGTAAGTCACGTTTTCTGTCATGCATGTACGTCCATGACTATTTTATGACAGAATTAAGATAGTGATACATGTGCTGTCATAGAAGTGTTCCATGACATTACCAAAATTATCATCATGGAAGTGTCCACTTCCATGACGATAAATCACGCGTCATAGAAGTGCTTTCGTCAAGGGTGACCGACATGTGGCATCCACCATAACGGGACGGGGTTAAGCTATCGAGTCCGATTTTCGATCCGATAACCCGCTAACAGCCATGACCAATGCCGATTTTCCACGTGTAAAATTCTCATTGGCCAACGGAACCACGTGTCAGCTCCGTGTTGGCACAGGTGTCACTCATCCAATGGGCGAGCTGCGCCTATGATATGTTGACACATGGACCAGCCCAAAAGTGGCCCATAATAATTAAATGGGCCGGCCCAACTAAAGGCCCACAAGATTTTGCAGACCATAATGGGCCAGCCCAGCTAAAGGCCAAAAAGATTTTGCGGTCCATATTGGGCCCGCCCAGCTAAAGGCCCACAAGATTTTGCGGACCATAATGGGCCGGCCCAGCTAAAGGCCCACGAGATTTCACCGACCATAATGGGTCGGCACAGCTAAAGGCCCACGAGGTATCACCGACCATAATGGGTCGGCCCAGCTAAAGGCCCACAAGATTTTTAGGACACTAGTGGGCCAGCCCATTAACATGCTTCCATGTTTTGGCCCAAATGCTGGCCGATACTTGGTCCAGTCCATTAACATCCTACCATGTTCCGGGACTAATAAAGGCCCATATGAGATCCGGCCTAAAAGCCAACCACGTTCTGGGCCAAATTACGGCCCAGATCAGATCCGGCCTATTAAGAGGCTTTGGGCTGAATTATTGGACATATCAGATTCGGTCCGTCAACTGGACGCTATGCTTTTGGGCCCACTTGCTAATGGCCCATTTAGTAATTCGGCCAGTATTAGTGTTGGCCTGTTCAAGGCTCGTTTAACATTTCGGCCATATATTTATGTCGTCCTATTAAAAGCCCGTCATATAGTTGGGCCTAACTACGACCCTGTTTGCATCCGACATGCTCACAGCCGATAATCTGATTGGGGCAAACAAGGACCGAGACAATTTTGGCCTGTTAACATCCTGTGATGTGATTGGCACAATCATGGGTCTGGTCTATTTCGGCCTTCTGCCGGCCCGTGAGCTGTTCGGCACATTTCAGTCCCTACCTACTTTTCAGCCTCCTAAAAGCCCATTGAGTTTTCTTGCGAAAATAGGGCCGGCGGTTTAGTCGGCCTATTAAAGGCCCGAATCTACTAGTGGGTCACTTAACATTTAGACCTGTTAACGAACCAAGATGACGGGGCCCATGATGCGGATCATACATAGTGATTTGCATGATGGCCTCACTTTGACATTTTAGATTGGCAAATAAAGAGACGGTTTAAATAATAGTAGAATGATATGACATTGTTCATAGTTAAGACATTGTAGAGTATGACATTGTGCTGTAGTGGGTAGGTTCACCACACCACGGGATTACGAATCAAGAACAGAAGCATACATGAAGTGCAAAAGAAGATTACTTGCTCTGTATAGTTTAATTTACATGGTATGAAGAAGGAACTTGGTTGTACAACTGAAAACTTAAATTGAGAAGGACAAAGTTTTGTTTATGAACTACATAGCAAACTTTAAACAGGCAATTTGATGCAAACAACAAAAATAAATAGTTGTTGCAGGTCATGACTAACCAAATATACACAACAAATTTTGAAGGCTTGAGAAGGACAAACTGACATTATTGGCGAAGATAGGACCTATAAAGCCCTTTTCCATGCTGATGGGGGGGGGGGCAATTCAGGAAGATTACCACAAAATCTTCTTCATAAGCATTGCCTTTATTCTACATTTTGTTAAGAGTAAATATATGTGTGATAATATAAGAAAAACTGGAGAATATTTAAGATAAGATGAAGAGTGATGCTACATAGCGAAGTAGCTATAAATGTAAGTACAGAGATACATGCAAAAGGTACAGCCAAGAGCAATGCAGAGCTAAACTTCTTCAGTACCATTGGTGTTATCCAACCTTATGGTAAGAGTAAATATAGATCTGATGTGTAGAAAATGGAGGGTAAAGGAAAATAAGCTGCAGAGTGATGGTACATGAACAACTACCTGTCAATATAAGTACACTGATAAAGGACAACATGTACTTACAAGAACAATGCAGAGCTAAAAATTTTCATTGGCATTGGATATATTTTACAGTAATGTAACCATTCATATAGATCAGATAATTTGGACCGAACAATTGATAAGCAAGCTATCATGCATACTGCTGTCACATAATGAACCAGGTATGGATGCAAGTACAGTGATATAGGACAACAGGTACTAACAAGAGGAAAGCAGCGGTCATCATACTTGCGATATCTTGTCGTTCTTTTCAAACCAGAATTCTTCTTCGAGCAGATTTCCTGCAAAAAATCCATACGGCACATGCGGAAAAGTAGAACTTCAATTTGTCATGTGATATCATAGACAGTACCTCATCCTGGGAACGAGACCAGTGCATATCATAAACAGTACCTCATCCATTCAATGTCTTCTAAATTTAGAACAGGAGACTTCATCGGAAATTCGTTTATAGACTTGCCATCAAAGTGTGATTTCCTCAGGTAACAGCGATACTGCTGCAATGCTTCCTTGAAAAGCGCAAGCAAGCTTTGCTCGTCATGACTATCCAGATTGACCCTCGCCTACTAAAACAATGTAATGTAAATCATTGATGTGTTCAATCACCAGAAAACAGGAAAATAATCACCATGAATAATAGCACTTACACGTAAGTGGGACAGGAAGATGTGAAAATGGTGTTTGTCTTTACTATAATCTTCCCATGATGGGATTATATGCACGTAATCCCTAAAAACATTTAAATCATTGTCTTTTAAACTAGGAATAACTGGAATGGGGTTCCAATCTGCAGGAATTGGCCGTCTCTATAGTTGGGATAGGTCTTCGACCGGTGGACTTGCTGTACTTTTTGCTGGAGTGGGTTTTTCCCATGGTACGGTTGGTGCTATGGCAACTAAAATTGGCATACCTTTTGCTGGAGTGCAGGTCCCGCGTGGTGGGGCTAGTGGTGTGGCCAGTGAAGTATGGGTACAGTCTGCTGGAGTTGGTCCTACGTTTTGTGTCACTTGTTGTACAACCAATATAAGTGGGGTGCTGTCCGATTTCTCCAGCACCACCACATTTTTCAAGGACTTCGCTGGTCCTCCTTCCGGTTCGGCAATCACCCTCTTCCTTTTTGATGTCTGATGCATAAGAACAACATTTGAGTGAAAAACATGGTATGATGACAGATGGAATATGTATTGATAATGGATGGGCATGGCATCTCAACATATATGATGTGTAAACTAAGCAGATGGCGGTGCAACAAACTAGATGGAATGCAAGACAACATATGCAAGATACGTGGAATTCATAAAACCTTGCCAAATTAGAACAGGCACCTTGATGGGTGAACATGAAAGGCCATCTGCCTTTGACTCCTCGAGATTATAATAGTCATTAGGATCCTATTCTGAACAAGAATCTACAGGTGGGGAGCGTATCAGTTTCATTGCATCCAGAATGGCACTCACTGCCTTGGTGCCAATTTTGTATGTCATTACAGTGTTTAGCTTCAAGAGTGGACTACTGCTAGTGCGACACAAAGCAGCTACATAGATCATAGTGTAGATATAACAGGAAAACATAATCATTAGAATAAAATCAGCAAAGTGGAACTTGCTGGAATATATGTGCTAGTATTGTCGGTATGGCTAGAAAGGCTTCGGATACCAGATCCCTTCAACCGAAGGTGCGGTACTATTAATATCAGTGTACTCTCAAAGGCGACACAGTCCCCTGCATTTGCTTGCTATTCTTATAGGATTCAAGTGGGCAGGCCACTACAAATCCTATTCCTATGTTTACAAAATCCTACAAATCAAAGAGGCCCGAAGAGTTGAAAGTGTCCATCACAACCGACCATATAGACCTCTACACCGCAAATGTCCCTGCTCATCTTCACTACAAGGAACATACTGTACTACTATCATACTCCCTCCGTTCCAAAATATAAGTCTTTGTAGAGATTTCCACTATGGATCACATACAGATGTATACAGATACATTTTAGAGTCTAGATTCACTCATTTTACTCCATATGTTGTCCATGGTGGAATCTATACAAAGAGTTGTATTTAAGAATGGAGAGAGTACTTATTAAAGAAGAACGGAAGAGGAACATGCTAAAGAAGAGCAAGCAGATTTTGGATAATAAAATGTTCGTTGTGCAGTGCCCACACATGATGAACCAGAGCGCATTAAAAATGCAACTCCCTGCTGTCTCTCTATACGTCGTGCACATGCTTTTCGAAAGTAAAGTAGGAACAGTAGCCGACCAATTAAATGTTATCTGTTTTAGTAATATCATCATCATATCAGATTCGTGTTTGAGGAACAATTTTGGAATTATGAGTGGCACATTGTTTAGCTTGATGGATTCAGGAGCAGTGCTAAGCAGGTATGATGATGGTACTGAATATAAAGGCATGTCTGCATGCAGGTCGTGTGACTTTTTTCATTTGGGTCAGTCGACCATTTCAGGCAGTTAGATGAAGATCTTATGTCTCCTAACCCTTCCTCTTCCTCGTCTCTGATTCTTCCCATACAGAACACCGCACGGGCCACTGGCCGGACCACCGGCCCCCACCGCCTGTGTTCCTCCCCCATCCCCAGCCCCACCCCCGCCCCCACCCGCGTAGTTTTCTTCATTCGACGAGGCCCCACCACCGCCTCCCACAACCACCGTCCCCACCCGAGCCCCTTCCTTTGCACCGGCGAACTCCGGCGAGCTCTGAAAACTCGACTGACCCAATTTTGAAATTTAGTCTACTGCCGTTTAAATGGTGTGGAATATAAATGGGGAAAACCATAAGCATTGTGCGTATAGTGTTGAGCGTGCCATGGAGGATCTGAAGGTGCAAACCGGACAAAGGCAACTTCGCAACCAATGTTTGCTTTCAACTAGCAAGTAAGTGATGGATAAGAAATCAAAGTAAAGCAGTGGCGATCTATTTTCTTGCTATGATAAATAAGTTGAGCAGATATGAAAGAATACCGCCTCTGGTGCGGTGCCATGTATGCATCTGCCGAGAATTTAATGGTGCTGCGGTAGTCACGGTGGAAGAGACGGTCGTAGTAGCAGCGCTGTCAAGGTGGACGACGGCGGGGATGAAGCGAGAGGATGGGATGCAAGGATCCCGGTCTGAAGCCGTGGATGAGAGAGGTTGATCTCTTGTAATGGACGACGGCGTCGGGGTATCAGCTCCGGCATGGTGGAGGAGGATGGTGGTGGATGGGGTGGCGGACGGAGGAGACTGGGGTGGAGAGGGTGTTTTGGCGCCCACGGAGTACGAATGGGGAAATGGAGGGAGAGAGGAAAGGGGGAACCATGTCTTTAGGGCGCGCTTGTCCCAAATGCGAGGAAATTTACAAACTTAGCCCCTGTTGCAAATTTCCTAGTACATCACAACAATATTAGTCGGTTGGGGATAGGACGGTAATCTTGCATACACCGAATATTTGCCGACGAGAGTTTGTTTTTGGTACCCACCATGTATGAATGGGGGATGGAGTCGATTTTAGCAGAGGAGACACTGTGTTTTGGCACCCACCGTGTATGAATCCGGGTGAGAGGCGGCTATGTCACATTTGAGTGAAATTACAAACCTAACCCCATCGAAACATATAGAAATTGAGCCGATAGGCTTTGCGTGGTAGGGATAGGCAGTAATTTCTATCTCGCAGATTTTGGTTTTGGGCGGTTACTGCGACTTTCCCCACTTCGTTCAAATTTTGCATAGTGCACGTTTACCAAGCCAACTCAATTCGAACCCCGTCTGTATTCTATTTTTGTTCGGGCGAGATCCATTTTCGATTGGAATAAAATTCTATATACATATATTTTTATACATACTTTCAAAAGCACAACACCCTTTATACATAAATATGGGTTACAAATGGCATAATCTCAGATTCATAAGGTTGTATCCATCTTAATTTCGATTTTCAAATATTTAATACCACTTTATGTTGAAATCCAATGTATGCATTCCTCGCTAACTGTCTCCAATTAATGTGTATTTGATGCGGTTTTTTTACTTCTAAAACATGTATTATGTGTTTCACACATGCAACATATAGTGTAATCCCGTTTAGAAATTAATTGCATATAAACCATGCATTGTCTCTAATTAAAGAATCTACGGATCACTAGTATAACATTACACGTGTCCCCAAATTCAAATGAATATGCATGTTTGATACACCAATTTGCGTTATGATATTATCGATGTCGTGATCTCCAGTTCAAATATTTGAATCCTTTTTAATCCAAATATTCGTCTCATATATCTATCACTCATGCTTATATAGGAGTATCTCTCTAAACCTATACGCGTTAATTGTCTCTCGGGTATCTCTCGTGCTACCTGTATGTCAACAATGATCTTTTATCTTTGTAACATACTGACAGTACTCTCTCCTTCGACCTTCATCACTCTATCTCTCTCTAAGTATATCTCGCTCCCTGCTATGTGTCTCTAACTATGATTCTCCATGTGGAATCTCTTTCTCTCACACAAACACAAACTTTATCTCCCGGGGTCTCATTTCTCTCAACTGTCCCCATGTATGCCACTCGCACACCCCCTCTCACACATAGATGTCTTTCGCTCCTTAGGTATGAGAAGCTATGACTCTTCCTCTTAAATATCACTTTCTCACACACAAATACAAACTCTGTCTTCCAGGTCTCATATCTCTCCACCATTCTCTTGTATGTCGCTCACACACACGCTCTCTTCCTAGAGATATCTTGCGTTCCCTCATATGTCTCTCTGGATATCACTCTCATTGTGAAATAGCTTTCTCTCTCACAGACACAGAACTCCGTCTCTTGGGATCTCATTTCTCTCTGATATTTGTTTATACGTAACTCACATGCAACCTCTCTCTATCTCTCTCACACCCACACATACAACTCAACCTTCTGATCCACTCAACTCCTATCTCTAGCCCACACTAGCTAGTATCTTTATCTTTCTATTTATGTTTATCCATCAACCTTCTTTCTCGCCCTCACTCTTGCTTCCTATCATGCACACTACATATGTTTCTCTCTACATGCAGTCAAGTGCCCTCTTTTTATCTTTGTCTCAGACACACATAACTGCACCCTCTGAACCACCTGGCGGTCATCTCCAACACTCAAAGTAATCCAAGCCTTTCTAGCTAGCAACTCCATCTCTGTATCTATCTGTAGTTTCTCTGTCAACATTTATTTCTCGCACACACTCTTGCTTCCTATCAGCCACACTATATATGTCTCTCCATACATGCATTTATAGGTTGATCTCTTTTGCACAATCGTTGCGTGTCACTCCGTCTGCTCGCCATAGATGCATGCCCCAGCCCACGCCACTATCTCTTAAAGACAAAAACACATGCTCAATTGTTGGGCCTTCTTCCCTGCACTCTCACATGCATGCATATTGTCATACCGATCCGTTTCTCCCATGTCGTTGATTTTATGACTTATGTCTTCTTTCTTTTATCTTGATCATGCGCGCACACACACACACATCCCTCGTATACATGTTTACCTCTAGCACATGCACATTCAAGGTCTCTATGTCTCCATTCGTAGTTAATTACCCTCAACCCTAACACCACATCGAATCGTTGTGTGCACATAACTTCCACCTGGATGGGTAAAACACACACTCACACTTAACAGTCTCCTTCTAGCTAACCCCCTCTCACTCTTCCCCTATATCCCTGAAACCAATAAGACAATCCCTTCGATTAATTCCCGCCTACATGCACCATTGATATATAGTAGACTTCCTTGGTGTCTCTCAAACAAACACGTGCACACATCTGCTCTTCCCTCTCTTTGGGCCTTTCTCTCTCGCACCCCATTGTTGGTGGCCTCTGCCATACACATCACCTCTCTATGATGAAGCCACGCACACTTAAATTACATCCGCCGCTGAGGACCCTGCGTCACACACACACACACACGAACCCACCCACCCACTCTCCCAAACACACACGCACACACACGCACACACACACAACCCCACCCCCCACACACACTAAGACTCCATCTCTCTCTCTCTCACACACACACACACCCACCCACCCACCCACACACACACACATACACACACACTAAGACTCCATCTCACACACACATGGTCTAGGCGGAGTATTTGTTACTACCACCCTTCATCCAACCTTACCCATATGATAAAGAATCACCTTAATTTACTTGTATAACATGGACAAATTCCACTTTACTTTAGTAGTTAGCAAACTTATCATCTCTACTCTTATAAAAAGTGAAGTTGGTGATGATGGTGTGCCTGTCATCTTGTAATATAGACCATCCGATCAATATCTGACGGATGGAAAGCAAACTATGATAATTTTACAAAAGATATCCGCACCTCTATCCACATCCTTATCTCCCACTACCTCATTGCTGAGCAATTAAAAAATAAAGTCTCTGGAACAATCTAGCATGGTGGCCACTGCCGCCTGCCGGTGCCGTCCGTCCCCATGCCTCCGCCCAGTACGACCACCAGTCACCACCACGCTCCCTCACTTTATATCTCATCTTTCATTTTTTCGATGAAATTCTCGAGATACCAGTTTTTCGATAAAATTCTCGAGATATCATTAGTTTTTATACATGGGATTACTCCTGCATGGGTCAATCAGAACAGGTGTTTTGAAAAAAAATGCATATTGATGTTCCGTGCAATGCATGAGCATCTTGCTTGTTATTATATAACGTAAATCACAAGCGGGAAGTGACATTTTTTTACACAACCACGTTAACATGGCCACCTAAATCACTAGCTAAAGTGTAATACCATTATAATTATATCCCGATGCAAAAGGATGAGTACATGTCCGAAGAGTAGAGTCGCACACATGCACTCAGTCTCTCAGAATCTCACACACACACACCAGTTACGTGACACCGACTTAAGCAGACACGTATGTTACAATTTGTGCACCCGCGGGTACACGTGTTGGTGCGCATTTATTTAAGCCGGACGGCGAACCCAAACAATAGCTGCATTCATTTCCCTCCCGCTGCCTCTTCTCTTGTCGCCATCGCCCGGTAGCCATGGCCCGGCCGAAGGTGACGACATACGCCATACTTCCGCCGGAGCGGCGTTTTAATTTGGAAATCTTAGTGGTCATGCATGCATCTTTTTGTGCTAGGACTCCTATATAAGGGTTGACCGGTTGCTTCTTGCGGACGTGCGCGGGCGATGGAAGAGGAAGGAGAAGGGAAGCGGGCTATGGAGTAACATTTTTTACCACAATTTCTTGGGAAATTGATTGCAATAATTGAGTAGTTTTGCAAACTACTAGCACTACACCTATAGCGGTTCAAAACCAATACTCCCTTGCCAGCGCGTGCTTCCCGCGTGAAACGGTCAGCGTCACCCTAGAGCATCAGTGCCGCATTAATTCCTGGCCAGAGCAGAGGCGACCTCTCACTGGCGCTGGGTTTGAAGCACGTGACGACCGAGAGAGTGCCGCTTCCCTGTTCACGTGATTTCTCCGCGTCGATGCTAGCCATAGTTTGGATGAGTCTCCATCGTGGGGAGCCACACTAACTGCAATGATATGGATCATTCCATCTATGAAGAACACGTGGGACTGGAACTACGAGACGGACATGTACCCAGGAGCGGACGTACGAACCTGAGTAATATAGCGCAGTAAGTGAAGTACCAAGGCACAAATAGTATGAACATGCGTGGCATATAGGAAGTTGTCTCTTACTACGTACCACTAAATGTTGTACGTGCAATACACGGTGATGTTAGGGAGTATGTGCCTAAGTACTCTACTACTACAATACTAATTGGAGGCACATATTAGCTTTTATTTTTGTTTACGTGTATGCCCTGAGACCTTCCAACTAGACGTGTCTTTCTCTCCGGGTCCCAGTTTGTAACGTTCATACCACTAGTACTACTACGTGTGGTCCCCGACCCAAAAGTGGAAGAAGTGGAGACACTCTAGCACGCTATTCATGTCCCACTCCTTTGGCTGACGTGTGGGACATCCAGCACGTGCCCTGTTTGGCACTCCTTCGTCGTAAGAGTTGAAATGCTAGCATTCATCAGAAATAAAAAATAAATATAAATCAGCAGTGATACTATACCACATGGCTTCCTTGCTCCTTGATATCGGAAAGAATACTTCTGTTAGCCAACTGTGGGACGTCGACCATCCTGGTCAACTTTCCATGCACGCAGAACTCCAAGGCAGAGTCACGCCGGTCATCGCGCCTCATTAATAATGACTAATGAGCCATCAAATCATAGGCCCAACCTTTCCCATTATGAAGTTGCTCAGACGAAGGAACCATCATGACTTCGTTGAATTTTGCTTCTTCAAGAAAACTACTATTCCAGCAGTACTGCTAGCTATAGTAGTTACTCCAGCAGAGGCCCCCTTTCATTCATAGAATAGGAACTTTATAGGAATATGAAAATCATAGGAAGTGAGACGACATGCATCTCAATTCCTATAGAGAAAGAGATGCCATCTGATGCATAGGATAGGAATTTTTCCATTGAGTCTAGGCTAATGTATTGGTAATTTGCTCTAAAAACTACAGTAGTAACTCGTAGTATTGGTACATGCTCGTACTCAGACGCAAACACACACACACACACACACACACACACACACACACACAAACTACTAGTACTACTACTTCTCACATGCTGGCCAGACGCCGTTGTTCTCCTTCCTGGCTTTGTCGGCGACACCCCACCATGCTTGGATCTCCGCCGACCTCTCCGCAACAGCGCGTGTGTCCTCTTCTTTATTGCGGAGGCGGGCCTCTCTTTTATTGAGTGCTTTCTGACTTTTCCGCTCCCTATGTGCGGCTTTGGCTGCCCCTTGCTCTACCGCCCATTCGGCCTTGGCAGCATCAAATTTCGCCCATGTAGTTGTGAGGTTGAGAGCGGCGATGAACTCGGCACGTTGGGATGCCATCGCTTCCCTACCATTTTGTGTGTGGTCGTTGGCAGCGAGGAAGTCGGCGCGACGGATGCCATCGCTTCCTTACCGGTTAGTGTTTGGCGTGGTGGCATGAACGACGCTTGGTGAGAGCTCTGGGTTGGAGTGGCCGGGCAACCGTATAGTGCATTGGTTTGTCAAGAGCTCAAGGACAGAAGACGAAGGAAATTTGGATTCCCCTTCAATCCTAATCATTTATTACTGTCATCGAAGTTGTCTTGGTATCTCACTTTGATCATTGTATACGAGATTTGGTGATTATACGATCATTGGCTCAGCGTATAACTCCGTATTTGTCTGGTTGATCAGTCAAATAGTCCGCATGCGCCTCATCAGCTCGTGTTATTTATATATCTATCTATCTGGGCCTACCTGTCAGTGGAAAAAGAAATAAAAACCAAAATTATGCGTATGTGAGGAATCTAACCACGGACTCGTCGCTACAATGACATGTCAGCCAAATGAAAATGAAATACTTTGCGTTAAATGCACAAACGGAATTTTTTATATTATACGTGATGCACACTTAGCGCACACCGTCCATAGAGGCAAGTAGAATGTATGCGTGCAGACACTCACGCTCACGCTGTTAAACCATGCTAATGCATGCACGTCGCCCTCTCAATCAAAGTCCTACTCAAGGCGCAATGCAAATGGCAAGCCCATCAACTACGCGCCCTGGCGGTGCCTGACATTACTGTTTAGACGTTTGATGGAGGCCTCCGGGAATGCCGAGCATGTATTCACCTGGCTCAACACCACCGGTCATACTCGGGAGCGCCTTGCTCATGTATATCGTCCATCATAATGACAATCTATAAAACAGCCTAGCTAGAGAGTGTACTATGGTACGGAGTATGTACTATCGTGAGCGATCGATCATAGTGCCACTGCACACAAGTGTGTGTCTGATCGGTTCGTCCATTATTCGTAAGTTATGCATGGTTGTGTGGTGTCTAATGGTGGTCGTCAAAGGCGAGTTGGCGACAAGAGCGGTTGCATGGACGTCTGGTTGTCAATACGTGCTGCATACGCTTCAAAGGCTCGTCATCCATGAGTTCACATTTTATCACCACGCCAGCGTCTGACCGCCCTAGCCTACCGAAACCCCATCGCTAGTGTGCGCTTCCCTCCTGAAACGGACACTGTCTCTCCAAAACGTTAGTGCCACATTCACCTGACTTAACTGTAGGTGCAGTTGGTGTGTCACTGACATGCAGGCTAGATGCCCATTGGGCCCCCATGTCAGTAACCCAATGCACCTGTAGTTAAGTCACTGAAGCAGCGTCCGCATTCACGCTCGATGAACCTACTCCGGCGCCAGCCGTCCATCCGTCTGCTGCGGCTCATTGCCATTTGCCCGCTATATTAACTTGAGCCCTAGCTCCCAGCCATAGCCAAAGACCCACACTCATTCTCCTCCATTCCCTTCCTTCTGTCGACACCACTCAAACCATGGCCACCTGGCGCTCCAAAGCTCTCTTGGACGTACTTCCACAGCAGCAGATGAAGGACATCGGCGGCTCCGCTCCGGGCGCGTTCCAAAGCTCTCTTGAACGTACTGTCGCATGAGCAGACAAAGGAGATCGCCGGCTCCCCCCCCCCCCAGCCGCCCTCTGCCGCCACGACCACGAGCGCGGGTGCAGCCAGGAGCAAGGAAGAGTAGTTCATGGTAGGTCGCCGCTGCTCTGGGCTCAGGAAGGCCACCGCTACTCCAATAGTCGACGCCAAGCTTGGTGGGATAAACATAGGCAGCCGATTAGCCGCTTGATGGTGATGTGGAGGCGCAAATCTTCAGAACATTGTGCTCCGGAAGAGGAGGTTATCGAGGCGGATGAGAAGGAGGCAAAGGCAATGGCTGGCTTTCTAGGGTTCATGGCCGGACATGGTGGTCGGGCGCCGGTGATCATTTAGATTATGTTTACAATAGGTTTTAGTACGGTTTGTGTAAAATATGTAATGAATTTCGTCCAGTTTCCAGGAAAAGCTTTTGAAATGTAATGAATTTCATCCGGTTAATTGGAAATTTGCTTTGTTTGCATGAATTTCGTCCGGTTAGTTCATATAGATGTCGAAAGGTATGCTGGCAGCTTTGGATGGCATCCATCAGTGTCCTCGGACAGATGCCGGTGTAAATTTGTGGGCCCGCGGCTGGAGATGCCCTAACTATCATGCTATAATCGCCAACAGTGCTCCATTATTTGGCAGTGAATAGTTATCCCTCGATCAAAATTAGATCCGCCGTGTTTCACACTCCTCCCATGCAAGAGTGTAAACTCTTGCGTACATAAAAATGGAGCAAGTGGACAGCACGGTAGCACGTCATATCACTCAAACTAGCCTGCCTAACACGCGGGAAAGCACCGCCCTCGACATTTTGTTCTAGATTTCTATCGATCGATCGCACGAAAATGTTACACTTTGCAAGTTCAAAAGGAAAAGGCGACACACTTACGACTTGTACGCATCACACCCCCGACAGTCTGGCTCGCACACCGCTCATCAGAGGGGACACGCGTTATCTTGCAATTTCACTGACATGTGGGACTGCAATTGAATAAACCATCGATAGCCGAAATCTAATCGCTCGGTGGGCGTCGACTGAGAAGAGAGAGACGGGGGAGGGAGAAGAGATCACCCGCCCGCCGCTCATGGACTCCAAGAAATAAATAGTGATAATGTGAGGTGGGCCATGCAGGAGTCCGGATCGCTTCCAAGCACGCTTCTGACTGCCCTGGCCGACCTGAAAACCCTCCCCCACCTCCCCGCGTGCGCTCCCCCATCAGACGCCAGTTGCCCGCATTCATAAAAAGTAGTAATAGTAAAATACTGGGCTATAAGCACGCTTATGTGGAGGAGAGAGAGGCATTGACAAAGTTAAGGAATGGGCTCTTCAAGAGCGCGTTTCTACACGTGCTCCTAGGTATAAAAACTAATTCTTAAAAAGGAGGCATAAAAAACAATTGTTTATAAAAAAAAGAAAGTTAAAAAACATTAGAGAGGAAATAGATAGAGAGAAAGTGAGAAAAAGTTGTAACCTTATAGCCAACCTTATAGTCAACACTATGGTAGTATTATATGAGGAAGGAGGGAGTGGTGCACATGCCAAGTTCACTGGGCTGCCGTGTTTCACACTCCTCCATAGTAATAGTGGAGACAATAGCTTTCATCAAGAATAAACAATGAATACTCGTTGCTCGTCCTCTATATTGGAAAGAATACTTTCATTCACCGACATGTGGGACGTTGACCATCCTGGTCCACCTGCCATGCACAAAATTATCCTGGTCCACCCCTGTCGTAGCGTAGGCCCAACCTATCCCACTGCAAGGTGGTCGGACGAAGGAACCATCATGACTTCGTTGAATTCCGCTTCTTCAAGAAAACTTACAGTACACGCAATACTTCTACCACACGTGAAGATTGGACGGCACTGTACCACGTAATATCACTGAAACCCACTAGGCCAAACTAGCCCGCCTAGGTCATCTATTTTGGAATGGAGCGAGTACATCTCTGTACTGCTATGATTTTGTGTTGTACATCTCTGTACTTTTGCGACGATTTTCATACCCTATGAAGCAAATGAGGCCTGAATGTATCTATGTCGACTATTGTCTGATCGGTCGCTAAGCCTACAATTTTAGGAGCTTGGGCTATTGGCCGGTCGACAACGGATAAGTATAAGCATACCACGAGCTCATCAGCCCCAAAGTTTCTCTTTGGTGAGTGTTTTGCAAGTACTATAGCTCGCACAGTAGCTAGCATACTAACACTAAGAATCATCAAACAAGCCCTGCTGATATTATAAATAGTTTAAACTTACATCTAAGCATGCCATATATTACATCAAAAGCTGGTGAGGATACATCTATTTCCATAACTCAAAGAGGGTTCGCATGATTCACTATCAAACAAAAGTAGAAAGTACCGCCAACACAAGACAATGCACTAGCCCTAAGATGGTTTGGTAACACGCATCGTTCTGGTAATTAAACACAGGGCAATGCAAACTACCCTGAAGGATTAGTGCGACCAACTATTTCTTGTCATCGATCTCTCAGGCAATGAGCACAACACAGACATCGGCATGGGAATCGATCTCTAGGGCGATGTCCACAGGACTGACCGCGACAACGGAATTGATCTCTGGGGAAATGTCCACAGGATGGACAGCGGCATCGGAATCGATCTCCGGGGCGAAGCCAACAGGATAGATTCTGACATCAAAAAAGATCTCTGGGGCGTTGTCCACATGACGGGCCGCGACATAGGAATCATCAAGGACATCCACCGGCACCTGCACAACCCTAACATATTAGCAAGCACATTGCAAATAAACAAAAACCACAACTATGGTAAGCCATTAATTTTTTTACCTTGTGCAGCTCACCGGGGGATCCCATCCCTCCGGGGGCCATCTCCTTGTCCTTGATGGGGGCCATCACCTTGCCAGGGGAATACTGCTTCTCAATGGCGACTATCTCCTCAAACTCGGCCTTGAGCCTCACATAGGTGGCCGTTAGAGTTTCTGGGGTGGGCACGATGGGGCCCTTGATGTTCTTCTAACTTTCTTTGAGGAGTTCGTCCGCTAACATTGTCAACTCTTTGGCTAGTGCTTGTTTCTTGGAGTTCTTCGTTTCCATGGGTTGGCTCGCCAACATGGTCAACTCGTTGGTTGGTGCTCGCTTCCTGGACATCGCTGTCTCTAGTGGGTTGTTCGCCGGCAACTCTTTGCCTAGTGCTCCAGGATCCATCGATGAACTGACAAACAAAAAGCAATCCCAAGGAAAACACAATCGCAAAGAAAATGGGAAAAGAATAGGCTGTGAGAATCGGTCTGTGCTTCGCAAAAAGAAGATTCTTGGAATGAAAATATAGCAGCATCATTGATTCGCCCACCTTTCCTTCGTAGGTACAGAAGAAAAATTGCAGAAGTGAGTAGCCTAGAGTGAGGTTTTCTTCACTCAAGGGGAGAAAGGGGTTCAACGAGTGTTCTAGTGAAATGATGGTTGCTTCGTCCAGTCCAACTTTGAGGCCACTTTACCACTCCTGGTAAAGGTGTGGGTTTTGTGATATGACGGGTCATGACGGCCACACCGGGGTGACCGGTAGGTCTCGACTGTAGCACCTCATGGTGATTTGGTGGATGGCACGTGGGCCTGGATGCTTTGATGTCCCGCATGTAGATAGAGCGGTTAGTCATATAGGACTGCTCAATATTGTGCACCGTGACCAAGGCAGAGAGGAAAACGAGAGAACTACGTAATTAATGCATGAGTTGAATTAGGGTAGTTTTGTAAAGTACAAGATACATTCCTCCAATCACAAAATGCCTTGGTTAATGAGATTTGAGATTTGAGCCCTATAAACCGGAAGGGAGGGAGTACTACACGCGTTGTAGTCTAGTCACTTGTTGAAATATCTAGACAGTCAAATACTCCTTTCCGGTTTACAGGGCTATTCTAGAAAGTACTAGTACTACAATAGTGGGCTCAAATAACAATTTTGTCTCATGCAAGAGCCTAGCTATATGCATGCTCCAAGGTTCGCAACTGCCATGTTCGGGTTGCGGTTGGCCCTTTGCTTCTTCGAGAATATGAACAATGATGTTACTACTACTTCTACAGTATCGAATCCACTGCTGCATGTCCGTCCACCGCGTGCGGGAGGGAGAGCGTGTAGCGAAAGCTTCTCCTAGTCCTGCCAGCCACCACGCTCATGCGCGAGGGAGGGACGCAACTTCATTGACTTACTACTCCTGCCTTTGCGTCCATGACAGGTGGGACCAACAGGTGGGTGGCCCAACTCTCATGCAGCCAAAGGCAGGTGCAGTTAAGGCACTGGAGCTCAGTCCACGAGGGAGAGGGCGTTGTAGTAATCAAACTGCTCGGTCTTGTACGACTTGATGCGACACATCAAAGCACTGCACTCGATATATTTCAATAATTCCGTTTACCAACGCATTAATTACTCCCTCCGTTCCTAAATATAAGTCTTTTTAGACATTTCAAAAGGACTACAACATATGGATGTATGTAGACATATTTTAAAGTGTAGATTCACTCATTTTGCTTCATATGTAGTCACTTCTTGCAATCTCTAAAAAGAATTATATTTGGAAACAGAGGGAGTACAACGCATGCATGCATGCCGTGAATTTCCTTTTGATACTAGCATGTGTTGATTTGATGCACCTTGCCAAATTTTGACTATAATTTTAACTAAACAAATGTTCATGCATGTCACGAAAAATTACGGGGCTCTTCGGATTGTGACTATGTTTGTCTTATGTTGCCTCATTATTTTTGCCACACTTGCCTAACTTGAGTTGCTAAAAAGTTTAGACACACTTTGGCTTGTCTAAGGGAATCTGGCCACACTTTTTTTGTTTCTATGACATGTGGGGTTCACTGCTAATAAAAAAATTCTTGTCTTAGGTGTGGCTAGAACCAAACACCCACCTAACTTGGTAAATTTGCCCAAGGTGAGGTGTGACAAAGTGTGGAAATATGTGGCTTGAAACCAAACATCCCCTACTTCATTGAAAACTATGTCCAAATACGAATCAAATGATATAATATTTGTTAACATTCACTAACATTTTGTCAGTTAAATCTTTGGTCAAAATTTAGCACCAATTACAAAGGGGCCAAATAAATATTCTACTACCACATTTTGTTTTGAGGATACTCCCACATACTCCCTCCATTCCCAAATATAAGTCTTTTTAGAGATTCTAACAAGTGACTACATACAGAGCAAAATGAACAAATCCATACTTTAAAATATGTCTACATACATCCGTATGTTGTAGTCCATTTGAAATGGCTAAAAAGACTTATATTTAGCAACGGAGGGAGTAGAAAATATAAATAATAATGCATGTTGGGGAAGCCCACGTTTCCGATAATTTTAGCCGTGGGCTTGTTAACATTTTTTACGAGGGGGTGGTTGTTCATTTAATGGAGGGACTTGTACCAGACTTGAACGATACAAAGTGTGACCTGGCACACTGTAACACCACTTGGAATAAGCGGGTAGCTATCTCCAAAAACAATCAACAACTAAAAAACAGCGACCTGGCACGTACACAATTTTAAATGATTGTTTTGATGGAGTGAAAAAGGAAAACTACCCCACTACGTATATATATGTCGGAGCCTCCGCGCTTGCTTGCTAGGGTTTCTCTATTCACATACTCTCATCTAAACAAGATAGAGGTGGTAACACTATGTTTCTCCCTTCAAAAAACACTATCTTTCTATCCTCACCGCTGGTTACAGATCCGGACGTATCGCCCTCCGCCAGTGAAGGGGAGGAGGGGCAGCGTTTAGGCCATTGTCGACAGCGAGGGAGGAGACCCACTGTCGACTGCACTGTTATCTCTGGCCGAGTGCCGACGCGGGAGGTCATCCGATGCCTTCGTCGTTGCCCTAGTGTGGGTGGATCCCGCCTCCCGCCGCCCACCTTTCGGCATCCCGACGATCTTCAAGTATATCTTCCTTCGAAATTGCCTTAGCTCTACTTCCCCAGCTCGCTACGTCGCTACATGTGCATCATTTTGTACCTCTCAGCCCCTCTCGATCAGATGGTCCAACGTCACCTATTTTTTTTCTTCTACAGTTAGAGGTAAAGCTAATTTATGGAGCCAAATCTTGTACTTGGTTCAAATAAGAAATTAAGTGGGGGTGGGGGAATTTAGTATGTACATCGGACTTGGTACAAACAGGAAGGAAAGGGGGATGAAAGTAGTACAGACTAGTCATCCAACCGGTCTCTTGGTCGAAAAGGGAAATATAGGGGTAATGCTGTGCACACTGGTATGACCAGGACTAGATTTGCTATCCACACATAGGAGTAGGTGGCTAGAGTGAACAAAAATGGGACCAACCGAGATATGTTTCTTGGATGTTTGTTTCTCGGGCAACAAACTATGAATCACCACTTTATGCCCCTGTTACGTACATGGTGCTGGACTGCTAGTGCACCCACTGTCCCATGCCCTTATACCAAATATTTAGCTGTTCTTAATCTAATGCTCCTGGTAAAATGAAGCCATGCCACTGTTATAAGCCATGACAAGTTTAGCCAAATGTTTTTGCATGTAATTGTTTTGAGACTCTGACTATTTCATCTGTAGCTTTTTGTGCAAACAGGGATATCCATTTTACCTGGTTGCTGTTGTGACCTTTTGGTGCACTGCACAAAACACTTCTTACAAGAAGTGACTTTTGTGCTATTTAACTAGAATGTGAGAATGGAACAGTTGGTTCATTTCGGTGGAACTGCACAAAGGGAGATCTATGTTCCAATCCTCATCATCCATATTGGCACCATAACCTTCCTTTAGGTAAGAATGATATTTAATGCATGTGTTCATCTCTATTTTGCGATTGCCATGAGAAAACAATGCTATTTTTTACTAGTACACTTGTACTCCCTCGCTGACAAAACCAATTCTGAAATAGAAGGCCAATCATATACTTGGTTTCACCAACTAGTGAGGAGAAAGAGAAACAGAGCATGAAGAGGAAGAAGAATAATAATAAATAGGGCCCAGGTGATCTTGCTAAAGCTAGAGGCCTCAGTCGAGGCCATTCAAGGGCTCCGGCAATGTCTACCTTACATGTGAGATGATCCTCCAAGGAGCCCTTCCACTTCTATTGTCTCTCTTGCAAGGTCACTTAATTAATTAGGAGTACTTAAGTACCACTAATTTATTGCTGCCTAATTTTCCTGTCGGAGTTAAACAAATCTTTAGTAGCACCCTATGCTGAATCATGTACATGTGTATGTTTGTCTATGGAGGTGAATCATGTGGTGGAGCAGGGAGGTAATATTATTAGTGTCATGACATACTAGTGCTATTGTTTTGCATGTCAATTTATTGCCATTGGTTCAATGAGGCAATGTTTTGCGTATTGTCCATCATGAATTTGATGCTACTGTTAGAGTAATATGCTAATGTCTTTATATCCTTTCTCACTAAGCTAATGAAGGTTTATCCTTGTGTCAGGACCCCGACTCAATGCCACATCGATCTAGCATGTAACACCTCATATCACTTTGCGGCCTCACGCACGGTATTCCTACGGGTGTCGCCTTACCTTTGCCCGGGACCGTTTGCGCCTTTTGGCACACGTATATGATAGTGTCGCTAGCATCCATATGATAAGGAGCCCGGGCTGACATGGCTAGTCGTAAACCCAAAGTGGCACAAACTTACAGGGACAGGCATCCATGACCCAGCATCGAACGTGTCGGTCATCAGCGAGTGAATCCAGGCTGTAGCACTGGGCTAGCAGGACTCCGGTGAACCGGGCTGTAGCGGGCTAACAGGACTCCGGTATTCATCGCGTGACATTTCCCCGAAGGGACAGACACAGGAACGAAGAAGGACACATGCCGGCCAGCCTAAATGTTCTGGAGCAGTAGCAAGCTACCATGGCTCAGTGGAAGCACTAGGAGACATTTCCCGGTAAGAGAGGCTACTAAGGATAAACCACTACATAGTCAGATCCCACACATACCAAGCATTTCAATAACATACACACAATATGCTTGATATGTGCAAATACAACATGGCATCACAACATGACTCTACAACTCAAGTATTTATTCAATAGGCTCCGAGGAGCGAGATATTTCAAACATGGGTCTCATGACCCAACACTCAAAGCATACAAGTCAAAGCACAAGCGCAAAGCTCAACATGTCTGGGTACAGACATCTATAAATGAAAAAGGCTAGAAAGCCTGACTATCTACTAGATCTTGCCGAGGGCACAAGACCGTAGCTGAGGTACCAAGCTAAACATCGAAGTCCATGCGGAACTACTAGCGAGACTGAAGTCTCTCTGCAAAAACATAAAATAGGCAAACGTGAGTACAAATGTACCCAGCAAGACTTACATCAGAACTAACTACATATGCATCATTATTAACAAAGGGGATGGTGGGATTTAACTGCAGCAAGCCAGCTTTGACTCGGTGGCTATCCTGAACTACGACTGCAAGCAACTCTTTTGAGGTGGCGCACACGAGTCCACATATTCACCATATCAATACACCACTATGGATCCGCTCCTGTCTCCCTAAGAGAACCCCATCCATAGCACTCACGCTTATCTTGCGCATTTTAGAGTATCCACTTTCACTTGTCTATGAACTGTACAGGCAACCCAGAAGTCCTTTACCACGGACATGGCTATTCGAATAGATCATATTAACCCTGCAGGGGTGTACTTCTTCACACACGCTCTCGCCACTTACCGCCATGTACAACTCGTGTATCTCGGCAACCTTCAAGCGGAAGCCTGGCGAGGGAGTCGGCCACGGCCTACCTAAACACTCAAGTCTCTCGTCCAAGTATATCGCCTATTCGGGTTCCATCCACAAGGAGATCCGGCCGGGGTGTCGCTCACGGCCCCAAACGATGTGAGCAGGGTTCCCAAGCCCACCATCTAGGTGCCACTTGGTACACCGTGCCACTGCACCTAGTCTGTCCCAAGCCCACCTGTACCGGGTGCAACTTGGTAGACTACTAGCACTACCTACAAACACCAGAAACTAATTGCAACTCCTGGACAGAGTACAAGGGTGATTAAGAAGCCGAGAGGGTCAATTAAGGATCCCAATGAGTGGTAGTAGCTGTTCATGGATCACAAACACAGAACTCAGTTCCTGAGGACGGTTTCAATGAGACAAACCACCATGTACTCCTACATGGCCTCTCACCGCTACCTTTACCAAATCGTGTTCGCACACTTAGCTCACACACAGTAGGACATGTTCACACACCTCTGATTCATCCTCGATGAATAACCCCACACAACTCTAAGCAGTAGCAGGCATGACAAACAAGCATGTATGAGTAGGCACAACAGGGCTCAAACAACTCCTACTCATGCTAGTGGGTTTCATCTATTTACTGTGGAATGACAGGTCATGCAAAGGATAAAGGGGTTCAGCTACCGCAGCAAGTAACAGATGAATCGTTGTTGTCCTAATGCAGCAAAAGAGAGCAGGAGCGAGAGAGTGGGATTGTATCGGAATGAACAATAGGGTTTTGCTTGCCTGGCACTTCTGAAGATAGCATTGAGTCTTCATCAGTGTCAACGATCACAACGTCGAAACATCGTCTACCGAGAGGGGACAGAAACCGGCAACAGAGAAGAAATACAATTAATGCAATGCACAATATGATGCATGCTCATGACATGGCAATATGAGTGTGTTGGCCTAATGCAACTACAACCAGATGGATTTGGGTCATATTGAGCCAAAGGTCCAACCCCAAATTCAAATTATGAATTCAAATAGTGCCTTATCATGTTTTGCACTAAACAGGAAGGTTAAGTTGTTTAAACATGCATGAAACTGGTGCAGATGGATAGATTGGATTTTTCTGATCATTTTTCATATATAAATTATTTCATTTGGAGCTACGGTTGAATTACTATGAATTTTAGAAGTTAACACTATTTTCTGGAATTTCCTGTAAAAGAATAAATCCAGAAAAGGGTTATTGCATGAGCATGACATAGGTGTGACGTCAGCAGGACAACTGGGTCGGCCTGGTCAAACCTGACCTATGGGACCCATACGTCAGTGTCTCAGGCTGGTTTGGGTGTATGACTGGTGGGACCGGTCAACGTTGACCTGACCAAAGTCAAAGCTGACACGTGGGGTCCACCCAGATTAGTAATAATCTTAAAAGAAAATTAGACTAACCTAATTATCCGCGGGGACCCACATGTCATTGACATAGGTAATAACTAAACATAATTAGCATCTAAACTAATGGTGCCACGTCAGCCACCGGCGTTTCGCCGGCGGCGACTATGGCCGGCGGCGGAGATGCACCGTGTGCTTGCTACGGAGCACCATTCGATGTGTGGTTTGCTCCTACGTGATCCTGGGAGTGAGGAGCATCCAAAGCAACAAGCGGCAGTAGCTGGGGCGGCCGGAGCTGACGGCGGCGATGACCTTGGCGGTTGCCGGAGTTCGGACGAGGTCGGCTCCGATGCTAGGGGCACGGCGAGGCGCGTGAGGAGTGCTACGGGCTCGTGCGAGTGCGGCCGAGACGATGACGTGCTCAGAATCGATCCTACGCGGCTGTGGCCACGACGGCGACGTGCGGTGGCGGCGGCGGGTGTGGCCGAGCTCGGTGCCGTTGCTGTGGTGCTCGAGAGCGAGAACGGGAAGGGGGAGGAGGAAGAGGAGCCCACGGGGAGTCGGTTGAAGCAGACGGCGAGCTCGGGGAGGCCCTGTGGACGACGAATCGGGCGGCGGCATCCGGCGGCCGTGGACGGGGAAGAAGGGTCGCGGCGTCGTCTTGGGGTCCTCCGGCCTTGCGTGGGTCGGTGGAGAGGTGCTCGGGATCTAGGCGGAGCTCGTGGGCTGGTCAGAGAAGCGAGGGGGAGGCGGTGGCCGCGGCAGCAGCAAGCGGCGGCGACGACAGCGTTCGGTTGGGAGAGGGAGAGAGATAGGGGAGGGGATAGAGCACGGGGAGAGTGGGGAGAGGTGCAAGGGAAGCAGAAGACCGCGTGACGCTCGGGGCTGGTTCCAGAAGCGGCGGAAGCAGGAGGTGGCTCGGGCGCGTGCCGGCGCGCGGTGGCCACAGGCCTCGCGTCCTTCTGGCGCGAGGTGGGAGACGGTGGCGGCTCTGGTGGCCTGGGACAGGTAAGTGTCCGCCAGGTAGGTTTGGGCCAGGTAGGTTTCCCTGCTCTGTTTTATTTCTGTTCTGTTTTCCTTTATTAATTCATTTTGCCACTGTTTTGAACTCCAAACAAATTGAAAACAGTGACAACATTCCCCTAAATATTTTATATTGCACAATGGGACTATCCAAAGGCACATAAATTATTTCAGAGTTATCTAAAATTATATTCAACATATTAAGAATATAAAACCAAATCCAAATACAATATTGATTTAAATTCAATGCCCAAAATAATTCCTTAAAAATGTTCATTATTTTTGGTTTGGAACAAATCCCTTGCCAAAAATACCAAATATCAATAAGAATCATTTTGGTTTCATTGAATGCAAATTTTAGTTGAACCTAGTTGATTCAAGTGGTGCTAGGGTTTGAACATCCCCATTTCAAAATTAAACAAAAAGCTAGGGATGTGACAACTCGCCCCCACTAAACAAGAATCTCGTCCCGAGATTCAAGATGTGAGGTAGGAAGACAGAGGGGACACAAAGCTAATACGATCTTCATGATCCAACTGTCCTTCTCAAAGATGTTGATTCATTGCTTCATATTGATCTTGACGTCTTTGCTCTCGAGATCTTCATCCAACACGATGACGTCAGAGAGAAACTCTATCGGAAAGGATCATTGAAACTCTTCATACCAGGCTAATGGCAATTCACAAACGATCGTTTGAAGGATTTCGAGGAAATGGCATGCTCCGATTGGAGACAATACTATGGTTATAGGGTAATTCGGCAAATGGAAGGCACATTCAAATTGATACCGAGGATGTAACCTAGTGCCTGAGCGTGCTTTCAAGAACCTGAGCATTTCCATATTCATCAAGGTTATACCAACATCCGTGCCGAGGATCTTGGCAACACAACTTACTACCATGATGAATAATGGTGAAGGATGCAAATGCAAAGGAAGATAACACCTTCTCAGACTTTACCTTAGCGAGGCCAAGGAGAACAAAATCTAAATGATCGACCGAGAGACATTTAGCACTCCGCTTCTAATGTTCTCCTTGATGTGCTAGTGCAACCCATTTATAGATATGGTTTGTATCTAGAACATCAAGTAAAAGGTTGGACTTCGGGAGCACAAGAATCCATAATGATCAACTACTGGAGTAAATCCTAGGAAATCCTTACGGGGAGGTGGCCAACTTCCTCAATCAAGATACTACAATAATGGGTCTTCCGGCTTGGTGTGTTGGCCACGACATCCACTTTACCGGGTTATGGAGAGACCAATATAGTAGTTCTTGGGAAACATTCCAACTATCGAGTCTGCCTGAGATTCAGATCTAGTTGGTGTCAAAATATTCCAGACTTATCAAGTCTAGAAGGAAAAACGAAAGTTTGCAACACAAATCGATGAGATGACGTTGCAAGATTCTCGAGGGACAAACTACGATAGCAAGCTCCAAAACATGAGATGGTTCTGCTACAAACATGTGAACACGCTGTCAAGACAAGCATGACCACGTGGTAGTTTTATAATAAAACACTAACTAGTTCAGGTGGGGAACCATCATCGAGGATATCGGAGTCCTTACATAAGTCTAGCTCTTAAGAAGGAACTTCTTCTCCTTGAACAAATCAATCAGTGGCTTGGTATGCTAGAGAATTCATATGGAATGAAGATGATCAGTCTAACAGACCCAAAATACTTCGCACGTGCATAACTGACTTGGGATGATTATGGAGGAGGTAAAAAAACATGCTTTCTCAAATTCACGGCGGCAACTTGCATCAGATGCACATGAATTAGAGGAAGTCACTTCTTTCATCCAAGCATATGCTTCATGAACGGGACATGAAGATAATGCTTATAAAATTTCCAATACTAGCTGGATGTTCAACACAAATCCTGGAGAAGATAACAATGTTGCTGATGGGCTCAAAAAAAATTCCTCCAGGTTTCCACATAAGTGAAATTCCAGAATTATGTGAACAAGGTGATAGCATTGGTCAGACCCAAAGGATACAATGGTGTATGCCCGAGGAAACAACCACGAGTAAGACAACATTACAAATATCGTTGGTTCTGATTTGATTTGACGATCGCCCATACTCAAATCAAAGTTTTTATAAGATAATAGGTCCAACAACTGATCACAGGGACCAATCGATGAAAATATCATCTTTCTTCAACTAACACACCAACACCAGGATATCTCTTTGAAACGAACTAGGTTAGGTAAGCTTTTATCTTCCAACTCTCCAAGTTGTCGTCCAGCTTAACCAACTAACTCAGGGGTATCCGACACAGATTCTTGGAGAAGGGGTGGTTACAAGAAACCAACTTGATCACGAGCTCAACATAGCGGTCAGGGAACAACCTGGTGATACCTCCGAGAAGACATTCGGAGAATCACGAACCACCGATATGTTACTATGCTCGAGAATAATCTTGCTTTTTGGGCAAGACGATATGATCATAAGAGTGAGGGATTGGCACAATCCTAACTCATTGATCAAGGAGTGCACTAGGAAATAAGGACTAGGTAGCACGATCAATCTTAGAATGATGATTCCATAACCAACACACTAAGAATGAGATTTTCGTCCATTAACAACTAAGCAACATGGTTGCTAGGGTATTGATTTCACACATCATGATTCACTTGTCGGCGTTCCGGTTACAATAACACGGGGCCGAGGAATGAACAATGATGGCAAGAAGTATCACTACGTCAAGAATCCACAAGAGAAGGTGCAATCCTCATGAAATTCCTGACATAAAGTGGGTAATACTTCAGGGTAGAACAGAACAAAAGCTGAGTTGGCATTTTGATCTGCGAGATACAACTATTTTGACCCAATCCTGGATATGGAAGAGGCACTGGAGTTTGTTTCTCCTAGTCATTCCGGAATAGAATGGCTCGATGGACCACAAGAATAACAGGCATCGATAAACAAATGCACGCATACTCTTGACTATCAATTGATAGACGAAGGTCAGAAGACAAGTAAAGAAGGACAACTCGAAAGAACATATGATTTACTGAGTTGTGGATGCATGGTTTAGCATGTCGAACGAGTTCAACATATTTCTTCCGGATAACCCATGCAGATAGGTAGAATTGGCAGAGTAACATCATAGAATTAAGAACTTATCAAGAGCACTCTGGTTGTGATCTTTTGGTTCAACGAGGAACTGCTGCCATAAGTAGTTCATGGTATTTGGAAGAACGATAAACCACGAACCTCGAGGCTATCACAAGGTTACTAATATCCTAAAGGGACTAGCAAACACTATCAACACGAGGTAAGTAGGGTGAATCTTGGGTTCAAAACCCAAGGAATAGAATACCTACTGCTAAGTGGCATCACGGGATGCTTTCGAGAATGATGGCCAGAATCATCACACGGGGAACACAAGCATGGCTGGATTACTAGGCGATACTCTAGACACCTAGGGTCATAATAATAGCTCCAACATAAATGTCGAGACAATAGCATACCTCAACTCAACAATTAGTGTGATTAACCTGGCCTAAGGAACATCGAAACCAGAGGGAAAGGATTCTGCAAATGCATCAGACTATTTAGAAACCTGGGATGACTCGGACAGCATAACGGCTGTAAATGCTCGAAAAGATTTGGGACATGCTACAAAAATGGTGGCATATCCACTCAGAAGCACAATATCAAGGTTTCGAGATCAACAGTTAACATACAGAAGTAGTAGGAACTGAACTGAAGCTTAAATTTATCAATCCTATAAGTCTACGGATTAGTAACATGTGATCCTGATAAAAAGAAAAGGAAGCCTAGTTCTTAACCCCATAGTAAAGATAAGATGACTCAGATCATAAGGCATAAGGTATAAGGAGTAAAAAGAGCCTTACGTTCCATCCCACAATCAATTCCCCTACGTATAACTAAAGAATTTCTAGACTCAACTTGGACCAGTTTGGCTTGGTAATCCTACAGGCAGTCAGGCTCTGATACCAAAGCTGTCAGGACCCCGACTCAATGCCACATCGATCTAGCATGTAACACGTCATATCACTTTGCGGCCTCACGCACGGTATTCCCACGGGTGTCGCCTTACCTTTGCCCGGGACCATTTGCGCCTTTTGGCACACGTATATGATAGTGTCGCTAGCATCCATATGATAAGGAGCCTGGGCTGACATGGCTAGTCGTAAACCCAAAGTGGCACAAACTTACAGGGACAGGCATCCATGACCCAGCATCGAACGTGTCGGTCATCAGCGAGTGAATCCAGGCTGTAGCACTGGGCTAGCAGGACTCCGATGAACCGGGCTGTAGCGGGCTAACAGGACTCCGGTATTCATCGCTTGACATTTCCCCGAAGGGACAGACACAGGAACGAAGAAGGACACATGTCGGCCAGCCTAAATGTTCCGGAGCAGTAGCAAGCTACCATGGCTCAGTGGAAGCACTAGGAGACATTTCCCGGTAAGAGAGGCTACTAAGGATAAACCACTAGATAGTCAGATCCCACACATACCAAGCATTTCAATAACATACACACAATATGCTCGATATGTGCAAATACAACATGGCATCACAACATGACTCTACAACTCAAGTATTTATTCAATAGGCTCCGAGGAGCGAGATATTTCAAACATGGGTCTCATGACCCAACACTCAGAGCATACCAGTCAAAGCACAAGCGGAAGCTCAACATGTCTGGGTATAGACATCTATAAATGAAAAAGGCTGGAAAGCCTGACTATCTACTAGATCCTACCGAGGGCACAAGACCGTAGCTGAGGTAACAAGCTAAACGTCGAAGTCCATGCGGAACTACTAGTGAGACTGATGTCTCTCTGCAAAAACATAAAATAGGCAAACGTGAGTACAAATGTACCCAGCAAGACTTATATCAGAACTAACTACATATGCATCATTATCGACAAAGGGGATGGTGGGGTTTAACTGCAGCAAGCCAGCTTTGACTCGGTGGCTATCCTGAATTACGAATGCAAGTAACTCTTTTGAGGTGGCGCACACGAGTCCACATATTCACCATATCAATACACCACTATGGATCCGCTCCCGTCTCCCTACGAGAACGCCATCCATAGCACTCACGCTTATCTTGCGCATTTTAGAGTATCCACTTTCACTTGTCTATGAACTGTACAGGCAACCCAGAAGTCCTTTACCACGGATACGGCTATTCGAATAGATCATATTAACCCTGCAGGGGTGTACTTCTTCACAGACGCTCTCGCCACTTACCGCCATGCACACCTCGTGTATCTCGGCAACCTTCAAGCGGAAGCCTGGCGAGGGAGTCGGCCACGGCCTACCTAAACACTCAAGTCTCTCGTCTAGGTTTATCGCCTATTCGGGTTCCATCCACAAGGAGATCCTGCCGGGGTGTCACTCACGGCCCCAAACGATGTGAGCAGGGTTCCCAAGCCCACCATCCGGGTGCCACTTGGTACACCATGCCACTGCACCTAGTCTGTCCCAAGCCCACCTGTACCGGGTGCCTCTTGGTAGACTACTAGCACTACCTACAAACACCAGAAACTAATTGCAACTCCTGGACAGAGTACAAGGGTGATTAAGAAGCCGAGAGGGTCAATTAAGGATCCCAATGAGTGGTAGTAGCTGTTCATGGATCACAAACACAGAACTCAGTTCCTGAGGACAGTTTCAACGAGACAACCCACCATGTACTCCTACATGGCCTCTCACCGCTACCTTTACCAAATCGTGTTCGCACACTTAGCTCACACACAGTAGGACATGTTCACACACCTCTGATTCATCCTCGATGAATCAGACCCGACTCAACTCTAAGCAGTAACAGGCATGACAAACAAGCATGTATGAGTAGGCACAACAGGGCTCAAACAACTCCTACTCATGCTAGTGGGTTTCATCTATTTACTGTGGAATGACAGGTCATGCAAAGGATAAAGGGGTTCAGCTACCGCAGCAAGTAACAGATGAATCGTTGTTGTCCTAATGCAGCAAAAGAGAGCAGGAGCGAGAGAGTGGGATTGTATCGGAATGAACAAGGGGGTTTTGCTTGCCTGGCACTTCTGAAGATAGCATTGAGTCTTCATCAATGTCAACGATCACAACGTCGAAACATCGTCTATCGAGAGGGGACAGAAACCGGCAACAGAGAAGAAATACAATTAATGCAATGCACAATATGATGCATGCTCATGACATGGCAATATGAGTGTGTTGGCCTAATTCAACTACAACCAGATGGATTTGGGTCATATTGAGCGAAAGGTCCAACCCCAAATTCAAATTATGAATTCAAATAGTGCCTTATCAGGTTTTGCACTAAACAGCAAGGTTGAGTTGTTTAAACATGCATGAAGCTGGTACAGATGGATAGATTGGATTTTTCTGATCATTTTTCATATATAAATTATTTCATTTGGAGTTACGGTTGAATTACTATGAATTTTAGAAGTTAGCACTATTTTCTGGAATTTCCTGTAAAAGAATAAATCCAGAAAAGGGTTATTGCGTCAGCATGACATAGGTGTGACGTCAGCAGGTCAACTGGGTCGGCCAGGTCAAACCTGACCTGTGGGACCATACGTCAGTGTCTCAGGCTGGTTTGGGTGTATGACTGGTGGGAACGGTCAACGTTGACCTGACCAAAGTCAAAGCTGACACGTGGGGTCCACCCAGATTAGTAATAATCTTAACAGAAAATTAGACTAACCTAATTATTCATGGGGACCCACATGTCATTAACACAGGTAATAACTAAACATAATTAGCATCTAAACTAATGGTGCCAGGTCAGCCACCGGTGTTTCGCCGGCGACGACCATGGCCGGCGGCGGAGATGCACCGTGTGCTCGCTACGGAGCACCATTCGATGCGTGGTTTGCTCCTACGGGTTCCTGGGAGTGAGGCGCATCCAAAGCAACAAGCGGCAGTAGCTGGGGTGGCCAGAGCTGACGGCGGCGATGACCTTGGCGGTCGCCGGAGTTCGGACGAGGTCGGCTCCGATGCTAGGGGGCACGGTGAGGCGCGTGAGGAGTGCTACGGGCTCGTGCGAGTGCGGCGGAGACGATGACGTGCTCAGAATCGATCCAACGTGGCTGTGGCCACGACGGCGATGTGCGGTGGCGGCGGCGGGTGCGGCCGAGATCGGTGTTGTTGCTGTGGTGCTCGAGAGCGAGAATGGGAAGGGGGAGGAGGAAGAGGAGCTCACGGGGAGTCGGTTGAAGCAGACGGCAAGCTCGGGGAGGCCCTGTGGACGACGAATCGGGCGGCAGCATCCAGTGGCCGTGGACGGGGAAGAAGGGTCGCGGCGTCATCTTGGGGTCCTCCGGCCTTGCGTGGGTCGGCGGAGAGGTGCTCGGGTTCTAGGCGGACCTCGTGAGCTGGTCAGAGAAGCGAGGGGGAGGCGGTGGCCGCGGCAGCAGCAAGCGGCGGCGACGATAGCGCTCGGTTGCGAGAGGGAGAGAGACAGGGGAGGGGATAGAGAACGGGGAGAGTGGAGAGAGGTGCAAGGGAAGCAGGAGACCGCGTGGCGCTCGGGGCTGGTTCCAGAAGCGGCGGAAGCAGGAGGTGGCTCGGGCGCGTGCCGGCACGCGCTGGCCACACGCCTCGCGTCCTTCTGGCGCCAGGTGGGAGACAGTGGCGGCTCTGGTGGGCTGGGCTAGGTAAGTGGCCGCCAGGTAGGTTTGGGCCAGGTAGGTTTCCCCACTCTGTTTTATTTCTGTTCTGTTTTCCTTTATTAATTCATTTTGCCACTGTTTTGAACTCCAAACAAATTGAAAACAGTGACAACATTCCTGTGAATATTTTATATTGCACAATGGGACTATCCAAAGGCACATAAATTATTTCAGAGTTATCTGAAATTATATTCCACATATTAAGAATATAAAACCAAATCCAAATACAATATTGATTTAAATTCAATGCCCAAAATAATTCCTTAAAAATGTTCATTATTTTTGGTTTGGAACAAATCCCTTGCCAAAAATACCAAATATCAATAAGAATCATTTTGGTTTCATTGAATGCAAATTTTAGTTGAACCTAGTTGATTCAAGTGGTGCTAGGGTTTGAACATCCCCATTTCAAAATTAAGCAAAATTTAAATATGATGCACACATGAAGCTAGCCTAGTGCAATACAAAAAGCTAGGGATGTGACACCTTGTTCCTACTTGTGCAAACAGGGATCATGTTGTGTCAATCATACATTCTAGTGGAACTACACAAGACAATACAATGAACTTTATCCCAACCAGTGCGTTAACTCTGCTGGAAGTGCTTGATAATCTTTCGATATAATCTCAGCACTGGTAAACAAGAGTGATTTCAACCATACATTTGAAGTGCACAAAAATATATACTATTGAGTGATTCCAGTGAGTGCTTTATCATCTCTTATGGGACTACATGAATAAGCTTTTTTCCTCAGGTTGGTACGGGCCTAAGGCCTTCGTCCATATTAGTTTTTTCTCATCTCTATTTGTATCGTGCTACTGTCATGAGAAACTCCTTTATCTTTGCACATTAAAGTTTCACAGCCTATTGATACATGGAAATGGTTTGAGTGTTAAACTAAGTGGCATTGATTAAATAGACTAATAGCTCTCTTTAAGCAAGACTACTAAGTTGCTAACTTTACCCATTAAGATAATGAGGGTTCTTCTATTTGTTAGTCTATGTTTCGTCAACTACTCTCACTATAACAGTAATCTCAATCTCTCAATATATGTGCCAATAGGGATGCTCGATTTTGGTGGAACTGCACAAAAACTTTGGGTGCTTCATTGCCTTGACAGCTTCCGTCCTTTCCTGTCAATCGCTAATCTGGGCTTGCTTCCTTCCTTAGATGTTAGTCGCTTCGCTTATCTCGGCTTCCAGTTAAAGGAAATAGTAATTGATATGCTACCTCACACAGGCGTGTACTGGTCTTTATCCTGATTATTGTGTTTGTCATATGTATTGGTAATTTGGTATTGTGCTACTTGTTGCCGATTTTATAAAGGAGTAACTTGGAGCCTGAACTCAGAGGCAAATCATTACATTGGGTGATTTTAGTAGAACTGCACAAAAAGATCAGATGGACAGATACTTATGTTGCTACTATGTACTCCAAAGTTCACTCAGACAAGCATCGATGTTGACAAGAAGAATTGCCTATATTCATTCGAGTATGGACCGGTATCAACTAACTGTCAAACTCCAAGTATTAAGAGAGTGAACACCAAAAATATTGCTTGGCGCATAGCCCAGAAAAACAAAGTCCAGTCTTTGGTCCCAATTTGTGCCTTTTGGTTATCGACGGATATGGTAGCGAACTGGATGGCATGGAGTCTAAAGATTCCAGACAAGTTGGTTGATGCGTATATTCATCTGGAACTTAATCAGTCTGCACGCCAGGGATGCTCCATTTCAGTTGAACTGCACACAAAATTTGGATGGTTCATTTTCACAACCACCTCCTTTCTTGTCTGCAATGTAGAATTTTGGCGAGCTACATGACCATGATGAGCCAGCAAACTAGTTGGATGAAAGTAGTGGCCAAGTTGCTCAAACCTCCCTCAGCACGAGGCCACTATTTGAGGATAAACCTACAAGCAAAGTTCAGATTGTCTGTGCTGCCTCTTATGTACTCGAAAGTTAACTCGTACAAGCATTAATTTTAGCACGAAGTACCTCCGACTGAACGCCATTTACCAGTCTATACCCTAGGTAATTAAAGTTCGTCCATGGAAGATATTGGCTGTGATCTCAATCATTTGGATGCATAAACATACTGAACATGTGTATATCTTAATCTTTTTGTGAATTATCTATGAATATTGTTGTGTGATCTATCAATCATTTGGATGCATAGACATGCTAAACTTCTGTATATATGAATCTTTTGAGTTGTTGATTGTGAATGCTGCCTATGAATATGAACATGTCCTGTGAACCTGAGTTTGTTACAAATGTTTACCTTTTCTGTTGTACTTATGTGTGAACTTGGTATATGCCTACTGTGGGATATGTGACGTGTGGGTGTTAATGGCACACCTTCTTCCCGAGATGAATTGCACCTACTTTGTTAGGGTAGCAACAGCGCATCTGCTCTTTTGATGTTTTTGCTCTATCTTCCACCCTCCCCTGCTCAAGCCCTGCTGTAATGTTTTCAGCCTCAAAACAAACATAGTATTGCATTGATTTTGGGGCTTGATGAAAAATCAAGTGCTAGTTTCTGTAGGTTGGCCCGCCCAGCCAATGGGCTGCTTGTCCACCACGGACTTGGAGGCTAATACAAGTTGTATGGTGCAGAGGCAAGTAAAAAACACGCCATCGAAAGCCATCCACTGAAGGAAAACAATCGCTCCTAATGTGCTTCTTCAGTTGCGTTGTCGGCCCCCTCTTTAATCCAGTTCGCTCGGGGATCTAGAAGGTATCATTTTTTCCCAGAGGGCGAACAAGTATCAGCTAGGCCTAGGTTTTGGATTTTTAACATGCGTAGCCCACGACATACGAAGACAGTGGTTTCAACTTATTTTTTTAGGTCCATACTGGCCTATGGGCTTTTTCTTAAAGATCGGCAACCCAATGTATTTTTCTTCTAATAGAACGCAGATCTCTATTCTATTTATCTATATATAAGAATAATAATGTTGTGTACAATTTATGTTTTCCCTTCTAAATACATTATATATAATTATATTATTACTATTATTGTATATTTTATAGAGACTTATATATACATTATAAAAACATCCCACGTGTTATTAACTTATAAAAGTAAATGTTTAACAGATGTTGGCAAGGAAAATCCTGGTTGTTTTTGACTCACAGGCAAGGAAAATCCTAGTGATTGCATACAAAAGCTTGCGAAGATTTTAAGGACCAATGTAATAATAATGTGCTCATTTTTATCTTGAGCAATAACTCGCTAACTTGCTAATTTTATATATAAAAAATGTGTCACTCCAGTGTATTTTTTGATATTAATTGCTCTTCTAACCTAACATTATATATACAACGAGCCCAGCTAATTTGTGTCTTTCAAGAAAGTGCAAATGGGCTGGGATTTATTAGAAAATATAAATGGGCCACATTAACGCAAAATTATTTGTTCACCCAGCCCAACAAATGGACTGTACATTCTAGAAAACATGGGTTAAATATATGCCACATTTTTGCAGACTGACATCTGGGCTAATATGTCGAAGCCTACGCAGGGCGTTGTCAACTTGATCAACAAATGATTATTACATCCACAGCCATTGGATTTATATCCAACGGCCGGCATGCACCTTCAATCTCTCGTCTTCTTCCTCCAGTGTCGCCAGGACCGCCTGGTCCGGCCTCCGGTGGCTAGCGGCTCTGCTTAGCATGCATCATTGCGAAGCACTACCCTACCGCCGGCCTGGCTATCCCTCCACCCCTCCACACCTCCTATTATTCTCCACCGACTGTAGCCCCACGCCGCACCAGAACCAGTTATAACCCTACTCCTCCTCTCAATTTGCGACTCCACTGCCGCGTCTTCCTATCTCCGGGTCGTTCCTGTCCGGGGCTTCACCGTCGTCTGAGGGAGTCTTGGATTAGGGGGTATCGGGACAGCGGGACTATATGCTTCATCCGGACTATTGGAACGTGAAGATACAAGACTCAAGACTCTGTCCCATGTCCGGATGGGAATCTCCTTTGCGTGGAAGACAAGCTTGGCGATCCGGATATTATATTTCCTTCCTTGTAACCGACTGCATGTAAACCCTAGCCCTCTCCGGTGTCTATATAAACCGGAGAGGTTGGTCCTTAGAAGGACGATCACAATCATAATCATCATAGGCTAGCTTCTAGGGTTTAGCCTCTACGATCTCGTGGTAGATCTACTCTTGTACTACTCATATCATCAATATCAATCAAGCAGGAAGTAGGGTTTTACCTCCATCGAGAGGACCCGAACCTGGGTAAACATTGTGTCCCTTGACTCCTGTTACCATCAGCCTAAGACAGAGAGATTGGGACCCCCTACCAGAGATCCGCCGGTTTTGACACCGACATTGGTGCTTTCATTGAGAGTTCCTGTGTGTCGTCACTGCAAGGCTTGACGGATCCTTCAATCGTCAACAACGCGGTCCAGGGTGAGACGTTTCTCCCCGGACAGATCTTCGTGTTCGGCGGCTTCACGCTGCGGGCCAATTCGCTTGGCCAACTAGAGCAGATCGATAGCTATGCCCCTGGCCACCAGGTCAGGTTCGGAAACTTGAACTACATGGCGGATATCCGCGAAGACTTGATCTTCAACGGATTCGGGCTTGTGCCAGGAGCGTCGGACAGTCACGATGAGCACGGCTTAGACCTGCTGTCAGACAATGCTCAGGATATCACCCCCGTAGTAGCCTCGGACCTAAATTCGGAGCAGATTGCGTTGCCCATGGATGGGTGGATGGACCCCATCCCGCAGGCCGCACACTCATCGGTGTTAGAGCCGAACACAGGCCTCACCCCTGAAGAAGCCTGTGACACCGGACACCCGGACTCGTATCCGGCTGTAGGTTCCAGTCCGCGTGCTCCTGAGCCCACCGAACCTGGATGGGTTCCTGTAATGGAGTTCACCGCCGCGGATATCTTCAAGCACTATGTTAAAGTCTCACTCTTTGTTAGGAGACTCTTGGCCGAACTATGTCCGGCTCGAGTGGGAAGCAGGCGATGATGGAATTCATTGCCCACCCACCACCCACTTCATTGCCACGGTCGATGAATTAACCGACGTGCTTGACTTCGACTCCGAAGACATCGACGGTATGGACGACAATGCAGGAGAAGAACAGGAACCATCGCTCATGGGGCGGTGGACAGCCACCTCCTCATATGATATATATATATATATATATATATATATATATATATATATATATATATATATATATATATATATATGGTGGACACTCCGAAAGAAACCAATGGCGATGAGGCAACGGAGGATAATCCCTCAGGGAAGAAAGCAAAGCATGGGCGTCGTCGACGCCGCTCCAAGCCCCGCCACAACAATACTGGCACAGGAGACGAAAACAATCTGGATGGTGCCGACGATGAATACAGCCCTGATCAGCCTGCCTTTGAGCAGGCCGAGCAGGAAGACGGGCAGGTCAGCCCAGACGAACAGGTGACGGACAGATATCCGGAGGAGGACAACTACATGCCCCCCTCCGAAGACGAGATTAGCCTCGCCGAGGAAAAGTTCGGCGTGCCTGAGGATCCCGTGGAGCAGGAGCGCTTCAAGCGCCGGCTTATGGCCACTGCGAGGAGCCTGAAAAAGAAGCAGCAGCAACTCCAAGCTGATCAAAACCTGCTCACAGATAGATGGACTGAAGTCCTGGCAGTTGAGGAATATAGACTCGAGCGCCAGGCGGCTGATCTTCCACCTCGTGGCCGGGATAAAACGGCATATCAGCCCGAATACCAGCCCACACCCCCACGCCTATACACTACGGCCCGGGCCAATAGGCAAGACCTGCAAGATATACTGGAAAACAAAGCAGGACAGCCAAGATCAATCTACGGATCACGGGGGCGCGCCCCAACACGCGACAATGACCTTCACGCCGGATACACTATCAACAAGTCCGGCCGGGCCGAATACAGGCGCCCAGACTCATTCGAATTGCGTAGCCACATAGCCCGGCACAGAGGCACCGCACACCCCCTTTGCTTCACTGAAGAAGTGATGGATCACGAATTCCCAGAAGGGTTTAACCCCGTCAACATCGAATCATACGATGGCACAACAGACCCCGCAGTATGGATCGAAGATTTCCTTCTCCACATTCACATGGCCCGCGGAGACGATCTACATGCCATCAAGTATCTTCCCCTTAAGCTCAAAGGACCTGCCCGGCACTGGCTAAACAGCCTGCCCGCAAATTCCATTGGCAGTTGGGAAAACCTGGAAGGCGCGTTTCTCGACAACTTCATGGGCACATACGTGCGACCATCGGAAGCCGATGATTTGAGCCACATTACTCAACAGCCCGGAGAGTCAGCCAGGAAATTCTGGACCCGGTTCCTAACTAAAAAGAACCAAATAGTCGACTGTCCGGACGCTGAAGCACTAGCGGCCTTTAAGCATAATATCCATGACGAGTGGCTCGCCCGACACCGCGGCCAGGAAAAACCCAAGTCCATGACAGCACTCACGACACTAATGACCCGCTTTTGTGCGGGTGAGGACAGCTGGTTGGCTCGCAGTAGCACCACGCCACATTCCGGCACCTCGGATGTCCACGACAATAGCGGCAAGCCACGGCGCAACAGACATAAGCGAAGGAACAACGGCGACAACGCTGAAGACACGACAGTCAATGCTGGATTCAGTGGATCCAAATCCGGTCAGCGGAAAAAGCCGTTCAAAAAAACAATCAGGGACCATCCAGTCTGGACCGCATATTGGAATGCTCGTGCCAAATTCATGGCACCCCCGACAAGCTAGCCAACCACACTAATAGAGACTGCTGGGTGTTCAAACAGGCCAGTAAAATAAACGCCGAAAAGAAGGACAAGGGGCTGCATAGTGACAATGACGAGGAGCCCCGGCGTCCGAACATGGGGGGACAGAAGAAATTTCCTCCCTAGGTGAAAATGGTCAACATGATCTATGCCACCCACATTCCCAAGAGGGAACGGAAGCGAGCATTACGGGACGTCTATGCGATGGAGCCAGTTGATAACCCACAAGTATAGGGGATCACAACAGTTTTCGAGGGTAGAGTATTCGACCCAAATTTGTTGATTCGACACAAGGGGAGCCAAAGAATATTCTCAAGTATTAGCAGCTGAGTTGTCAATTCAACCACACCTGAAACTTAGTATCTGCAGCAAAGTGTTTAGTAGCAAAGTAATATGATAGTGGTGGTAATGGTAACAAAAATAAAGACAACAAAATTAATGTTTTTGGTATTTTGTAGTGATTGTAACAGTAGCAACGGAAAAGTAAATAAGCGAGAACCATTATATGGAAAACTTGTAGGCACCGGATTAGTGATGGATAATTATACCGGATGCGGTTCGTCATGTAATAGTCATAACATAGGGTGACACAGAACTAGCTCCAATACATCAATGTAATGTAGGCATGTATTCCGTATATAATCATACGTGCTTATGGAAAAGAACTTGCATGACATCTTTTGTCCTACCCTCCCGTGGCAGCGGGGTCCTATTGGAAACTAAGGGATATTAAGGCCTCCTTTTAATAGAGGACCGGAACAAAGCATTATCACATAGTGAATACATGAACTCCTCAAACTATGGTCATCACCGGGAGTGGTCCCGATTATTGTCACTCCGGGGTTGCCGGATCATAACACATAGTAGGTGACTATAGACTTGCAAGATAGGATCAAGAACACACATATATTCATGAAAACATAATAGGTTCAGATCTGAAATCATGGCACTCGGGCCCTAGTGACAAGCATTAAGCATAGCAAAGTCATAGCAACATCAATCTCATAACATAGTGGATACTAGGGATCAAACCCTAACAAAACTAACATGATTACATGATAAATCTCATCCAACGCATCACCGTCCAGCAAGCCTACGATGGAATTACTCACGCACGGCGGTGAGCATCATGAAATTGGTGATGGAGGATGGTTGATGATGACGACGGCGACGAATCCCCCTCTTCGGAGCCCCGAACGGACTCCAGATCAGCTCTCCCGAGAGAGATTAGGGCTTGGCGGTGGCTCCGTATCGTAAAACGCGATGATTTCTTCTTTCTGATTTTTTTCTCCCCGAAAGCCAATATATGGAGTTGGAGTTGGTGTCGGAGGGCCTCCAGGGGGCCCACGAGGTAGGGGCGCACCCTAGGGGGGGCCCACCCTCGTGGACAGGGTGTGGGCCCCCTGGTCTTCATCTTTGGCGAGGATTTTTTATTGTTTTTTCTAAGTTGTTCTGTGGAGTTTCAGGTCATTCCGAGAACTTCTATTTTCTGCACATAAAACAACATCATGGCAATTCTGCTGAAAACATCGTCAGTCCGGGTTAGTTCCATTCAAATCATACAAGTTAGAGTCCAAAACAAGGGCAAAAGTGTTTGGAAAAGTAGATACGTTAGAGACGTATCACCAGTCGCCCCCAAATTCAACCCATGGTCAGCTTGTCCGATCACCTTTGATCGTAGGGATCACCTTTGTCCACATTGGTCCTAGACCCAATCATTGACGGATTCCACCTCACGCGAGTCCTTATGGACGGCGACAGCAGCCTAAACCTGCTCTATCAGGACACAGTGCGCAAAATGGGCATCGACCCTTCAAGGATCAAGCCCATCAAAACCACCTTTAAAGGTGTAATTCCTGGAGTAGAGGCCCGTTGCATGGGCTCTATAACATTGGAAGTGGTCTTCGGATCTCCGAATAACTTCCGAAGCGAAGAGTTAATCGTCGATATCGTCCCTTTCCGTAGTGGTTATCACGCACTGCTTGGACGAACCGCGTTCGCTAGATTCAATGCGGAACCACACTATGCATACCTCAAGCTCAAGATGCCAGGACCGCGCGGGGTCATAACAGTCAACAGAAACATGGACCGCTCTCTCCACGCAGAAGAGCATACCGCATCCCTTGCGGCAGAAGTACAATGCGGCCTCCTCCGATAAATCACCAATCCGGCGACGACAACCTCGAGCACCGTCAAAGCGAGTCTGGAGCACCCCGCAACATGATCACCAGGCATGCCAAGAGCGCGACTAGCAGTCTGGCCTCCGCTTAAGCCCCATCAAAGCAGCATTCGTGCCACGCGTACACAATTACGCACTCAAAATACCATGGGCATAGGCGGAGGCGCAGCAGTGACCTAGTCAATAGTGCAGTATAACCACAACATACCTTCATAACCCCCCCTTTTTTATCTTTCAGGACACTGCTTTAGGGCATCCTCTTCAGAAGAGCCGGATTGTCGGACTTACACAGGAGAGAAAACCGAGGAGGCAACAGGCTTTGCGCACAAAAGGAAATACCCAGGTGGAATCTGTTCACGATTGTTATACATGTTCTATATACCTACATGCAACCTGCCCTTGGATAGGACATGTTAAATAGTCCTATTTACTTCTGCTTAAATGAACCCATTGTAAACATACGCTTAAACATATTATTCATCAATGGGAATTAATATATAGCGTCAGCTTATTATTCCTATTTGCGCATTTTTCTCACAAATGTTTATTTAATATTGCATCCATACACCTTGGTACGTACGATCAGTTTGCCAAGAGCTTCTTATGGCGCCCCATAATACGGCAAAACAAGTCCGAACACTTTCAACAGTGCGGCACCCCGAACTTATAGCACTACATGTATCAGCTCCGAATCACGTCTTGGGTCAATAGTTGGGTTTGCCCGACTCCCTTGTTTTGGTACCTTACGTTCCGTTATATCGGCTAAGGTAGTGTAGGGAGAACTACTGCGATTGTCTCTCGGTTCTTCCGGACGAGCACCTCAGTAGAGAAAGCCGAAAACTGACCGGCATGATGCGGCGAGAGCTGGTCGCTGTTCGAGAGGTCTTAAAATCCTTAAAGTGTTTTTCCGCTTTAGGCGAGGAATCGGCCTCGTCCGATTTAGGCGTATATAGCGCCGCAATTCAGCCTTCCGAATCCTAGGGGCTTCGCTGAAATTTAAAATTGTAGACTTCTATGGCTAAGTGAAAGTTATCTAGCCGCATAGTCCGATTGCCTTGTTCGCTGCGCCGGATACCTCCTTAAGGGACCAAAAATTTGGATAAAGAGTGTCCGGGTTTTTCCAGGAACACCCCGGTACTAGTTACATGGGGGCGGAAGCCGACGACTGGCCTACTTTCAGAATTCTATAAATAGCCGCACAGAAGGTAATATTTCAAATCAAACAGTGTTACATAGTGCAAGTAACTTCGCCTTTATATTACAGCAACGACAGAGGTACATTTACTCAAGGATTGTGTCCTTGGTACATTCATCGGTCACGAGACGAGCGCCCTTCATAACGCCATCATAATATTTCTCGGGATAGCGATGCGCCTTGCCCTCCGGCGGCCCGTCCTTCACCAGCTTCTCCGCATCCAGCTTGCCCCAATGCACCTTCGCACGGGCAAAGGCCCGGCGGGCGCCCTCAATGCAAACAGATCGCTTGATCAATTCAAGCCGCAGACAGGCATTCACCATCCGCTTGACAAGGCCGAAGTAGCTAGTGGGCAGGGGCTCACCAGGCCACATCCGGACTATGATATCTTTCATAGCCACTTCGGACGCCCTGTGGAGTTCAACCAACTGCTTCAGTTCGTCACTCAGAGGCATTGGGTGTTCGGCCCCAGCATACTGGGACCAGAACAGCTTCTCTGTTGAGCTCCCCTCCTTGGCACGGTAGAACTCCGCGGCATCTGATACGCTGCGTGGCAGATCTGCGAATGCCCCTGGAGAGCTCCGAATTCGGGTAAGTAAAAGAAACGCCTCCTCCACATGATAGCTTGCATAAAGAATGTCTTACCCGCCGTTATCTTCTTGGCCGCCTGGATTTCCTGTTGTGCCTTTTTGGCTTCGGCCTTGGCATCTTTCACACTCGCAAGGGCCTTCACAAGCTCAGTCCCTTTCATCTTAAGATCATGCTCCAAGGACTCAAACTTCTTACCGAGCTCCTGGAGCTCTTGCTGTACCTCGCCCACTCTTGCATCTTGCTTCTCGTGCTACTTGCACTCCAAGGCTGCCTTGTCTTCGGCCTCGGACATCGCTTTCTTCAAAGACGCCACTTCGGTGGTGGCCCCTATTACAAAGTCGCAATGCTTTGTCGTTAGAATAACCAACTTTGTCTATCCTATATTATATGCGAACGGGGTACCACTCACCTTTGTTCTCCTCGAGCTGCCTCTTCGTGAGGCCGAGCTCTCCCTGCGCCTGCTCCAGGTCCCGTTTTAGTCTGGTGACCTCGGCTGTGCGGACAGCAACGGCAAGCAGCACAGCCTGCTTATTCACATACACACTTACTATTAGACTCCTGCGGATTATAATTGACCCTCTGTTTGGCTTTTCTTTCCGAAAACCAAACAGAGTATCAGGGGCTTCTACCTGTCGGGTGGTAATTTTACATATTTCTTACTTACCTCAAAGCCTGTTAGGAGGCTGGTGCAGGCTTCGGTTAGTCCGCTCTTGGCGGATAGAACCTTCTGAATCACCGCACTCATAAGAGTACGGTGCTCTTTATCCATGGAAGTGCCGCGAAGCGCTTCCAGCAGACTATCTGACGGCTCTGGCGTAACGGAAGTCATCGGCACGGATGGTTCGCCTGCCCTAGCGAGGGGCCGCCTGCCCGAATCCGGAACAATCGCAGGTGCCGGTACAGTATCCGGCTGAGAGCCCGGCTTGCTGTGGCTCTCATCAGCACGATCTGCGGGGATCTTGAACCCCGCGTGTCCGACATCTAGAATTCCACCTTGGGGCGTCTCCAGAGTCACCTCCCCCCTCCCCCCGCTCTGGGAGCCTTTGGGACAACACCTCCATGTCATCCGCAGATCGAGGAGTAGTGGCCGTCACGAGCTAGTTAATTGCTGAATCGCTTAAGGACCCATCCGAACACGAACCTCGAGATGGACCCTGGCCGGATTGCATATATGGTCGGCGTTATAACAAGAATATGAAGAAAAGTTGCACTAAAGTGGAATAGAGTGCGGAGACTTACGATCTCGCTAGGGGCTTCCCCCTGGGCAGCCACTCTTCCTCGCTGTGAGCGGCCGTGGTGGAGTAGTCCGAAAGGGACGCCTTTCCCTTCTTGGACGTCCAAGCCTCCCCCTCCAGGGCGGCTTTCCTCCTTTTCTCCTCCCCGGTGCAGGGAGGCAGAATCTCTTCTTTTTCCCCCCTCCTCCGCGGGAGGAATCCGCCTCATCGTCTTCAGATGACGAGGGTATGAAGGCCTTGCGCCGGGGGCCTTTCCCGGTCCCCTGGTCCGCCCTCTTAGGCCCCCCATCCTCTCCGGATGGGGCGGCCCCTTCTTCTTCTTCCTCCCCTTAGGGGGAGGAGTGTGCCCGTCTTCGGATGAGGCGTCCGGTACGACCTTACGCTGGAGACCCTTCCTGGCCCCCGGGACCTTCTTTTCCGGTGCCTTGTAGGGCGCCGGGACTAGCATCTCCGTCAGGAGAGCATCGGATGAACCTTCGTGCAGCGGACCCGGCAGTCAATCCGCTCCGCTGTCTCCACATAATCCTGGTCAAATATACACAATGACTTAAGACTCCCCCATGAATATATTGGGAAAAACTGAATCCGGAGGTAGTCAGAAAACTCACCGGACGCGGGGGCCGTGCGGCATGAAATCCACGGTCCTCCGACATGGGAGGAGGTACTTCGAAGGGCTTGAACAGAGCCTTCCATGCGTCTTTGTGCATCATGCCGTAGAGCTTTTGAAGCGTCTGGTGTTCGGCCAGGACAAACTCCCACAAGTTAAATACCCGTCTTTGGCACGGAAGAATCCGGCGGACAAGCAAGACCTGGACCACGTTGACGAGCTTGATTTTCTTGTCCTTCATGTTCTTGATGCAGTTCTGAAGTCTGGTCAGCTCCGCAGGCTCGCCCCAGGCCAGGCCCTTCCTTTCCTAGGAGGTGAGATGCATAGGGATTCCGGATCGGAATTCGGAGGCCGCCGCCCAGTTGGCGTCGCGTGGCTCGGTGATGTAGAACCACCCCGACTGCCACCCTTTCACGGTCTCCGTGAAGGAGCTTTCAAGCCAGGTGACGTTAGGCATCTTTCCCACCATGGCCCCTCCGCACTCCGCTTTCTGGCCGCTCACGATCTTCGGCTTCACGCAGAAGATTTGTAGCCACAAGCCAAAGTGAGGCTTGATGTGGAGGAAGGCCTCGCACACGACGATAAACGCCGAGATGTTGAGGACGAAATTTGGGGCTAGATCATGAAAATCTAGCCCATATTAGAACATGAGCCCGTGGACGAAGGGATGAAGTGGAAATCCCAGTCCACGAACAAAGAGGGCGAGGAACACGGCCCTCTCGTGGGGTTCCGGAGTTGGAATGATCTGCCCTTCGTCCGGTAGCTGGTGCGCGATGTCTCCGGCCAAGTATCTGGCCGGTCGGGGCTTCACAATATGCCCCTCCTTCACGGTGGAGGCCACCTGCTTGCCTCATGCTCTGGACATGTTTGGCTGTGCGGAGAAGGCGTGGACTAGGGCGCTGGAGCTCGAGGAGGGAAGGATGGATAAGCAAAGAAGGAAGAAGGCGTGAGTGAAAATGGGGAACCCTTATCCCTTTATAGAGGCGACGAAAGCCGTGCGCCTTCCCACTTGCCCGTTGAGAATCGCTTACTTCCCAAGCGCCACTATTCATGGCGCGGTGGGATTACCCATACCCGTATTAATGAGAATCCCGTGATAAGGGGACACGATCTCTGCTTTGACAAGACGTGTCAAGGAAATCGCCTCGCGATATGCACTGTGGCTGGTTGTGGGAAAACGGTTCGAATAATGACCCGACCGTAATGATATGTCACGTTGTCTAAAAAAGTTGTCAGCAGATTACATTTGTGAAATATCATTCTCTCTACGGTGGTATGTGAAGGTCATTTTGCAGATCCGCACACGGTTCAAGTGTTCGATAATTACTTTGGAGTATTCACAGAAGGAACCCGCCTTGCAATGCCTAAGACAAGACTGCGCACCGGACTCATCGTCATTGAAGCCTGGTTCAGGGGCTACTGAGGAAGTCCTAGATTAGGGGGTATCCGGACAGCCGGACTATATGCTTCGTCTAGACTATTGGAACATGAAGATACAAGACTCAAGACTCTGTCCCGTGTCCGGATGGGACTCTCCTTTGCGTGGAAGACAAGCTTGACGATTCGGATATTATATTTCCTTCTGTGTAACCGACTCCATGTAAACCCTAGTCCTCTCCGGTGTCTATATAAACCGGAGAGGTTGGTCCTTAAAAGGATGATCACAATCATAATCATCGTAGGCTAGCTTCTAGAGTTTAGCCTCTACGATCTCGTGGTAGATCTACTCTTGTACTACTCATATCATCAATATCAATCAAGCAGGAAGTAGGGTTTTACCTCCATCGAGAGGGCCCGAACCTGGGTAAACATTGTGTCCCTTACCTCATGTTACCATCAGCCTAAGACGCACAGATCGGGACGCCCTACCCAAGATCCGCCGGTTTTGACACCGACATCTTCCACTGCCTCGCTGCGCTTGGTGCGGCGTGGTTAACAAATGAGGGTCATCGGAAGAGGACTGTATGTGGAGAGCCTAACGGCTGGGACCCATGAGGTCCATGTTCGCATGCAAGGAAAGTTCCTCCTTATTAAGATGAAAAAATGTTTCCTCCCCCAATAGATGGGACCCACCGTCTGTATCATCGCACGGAAGGAAGTGCTCCTTGTGATGCAAAAAAATTATTCCTCCCGTTGTTAGCTGGGACCCGTCATATTTGGTGGCTGACTTGTGGCCCTACTAAGAGGACGTATGCAGGGCTTTGTCAACTTAATCAACAAATGATTCTAGCAGCTGGACCATTAGATCTTAATCTAACAACCGTGCTCCTTCTTCAACCTTTGTTCTTGCACCTGTCACCCGTGGGCAGCACCGCGGCAGTGCTGTCGCGCACCCGAACCAATCAAGTTTCCCACTCCTCTACATCTGCGACTCCACTGCCGTGTCTTCCCCATCTCCGGGTTGTTCCAGTTTGGGGCCTCACCGTCGTCCACCGTCCTTGGTGCGCTCGGCACGGTGTTGTCAACGTGGTCAACAACCGAGAGTCATCGGAACATGACAGTATGTGAGAGGCTGACAATGGGGATGCACCACGACCATGGATGCATGCATGCAACTACATCATTTTTACCCTGAAAAATAATCGTTTCTCCCACTGACTGCTGGGACCCACCAGCTACATCTTCGCATGCAAGGAAGTGCGTCCATATTACGGGGAAAAATGATTCGCCCCTTGACTGCTGGGACCCACTAGCTACATCTTCGCATGCAAGGAAGTGCCTGACAGTCGGGACCTACCTGGTCGAAGCGTACGTAGCGTTGTCATTCTTGTCGTGAACGTGTACGTACATACTGGTCGATGTAGAGGCGCGCATGTGTCATAGTAGAGGCACGCACGTAGCATGTACACGTACGTACAGCAGCCAGGGTGCAAGAAAGTAAATACTACCACATACATACATACGGGCGGGGTTTCAAACGTCTATTCGTGCATATGTATAGCCAGGGCTTGTGTACATGGCTGGGTCGAAACGTAGAAACTGCGTCATCGTCGTGTTCATGGGGAGCCAACCGGTTGGGTCGGAACGGAATGCGTCATCGTGTTCATCGGGAGGGCTTGAACGGAACAGCCGATGGAAATGAGGCTTGGCTTACCGCAGAACGGAGGAAACGTCCTTGTGTTCGTCCGGCCACAGTCGAAATGGGATCCTGTTCATCGGGAGGGGTTTGTCGTACCGCAAAACGGAGGAAACGGACTTCTATTGGACCTCCTATGGTCGAAACGGGGCCCTGTTGATCGGAGGGGTGTGGGGTACCGCAAAACCGAGGAAACGAACTTGTGTTGGAGCGCTACAGCCGAAACGGGGGTCCTGTTCATCGGGAGGGGTGCGGCATACCGCAAAACGGGACTCCACGGGATACTTTCCATCTCCACCGTCGACCTCCTCCAGCTTCCACGGGCTACTGTTCATCCACCATCGACCTCCTCCAGCCTCCACCTGCGACTCTTCATCCACAGGCTCCTATTCATCCAGCCTCCACCGCTCCTCCACCGGCTACTATTCAACCAACCCTCTCCATGGCGTCCTGTTCAACCACCCCTCCACGGGCTACTGTTCATCCAGCCCTCAACTGGCTACTGTTCAACCAGCCCTCGACGGGGTCGTCCTGTTCATCCAGCCCTCCACGGGGTCTTGTTCATCCACCCCCAACCGGCTCGATCGGGGTCCCATTCATCCAGAGGCAACACCAAGGGGTCCTGCTCATCCACCCCCACCGAGAACAGTTTAATCCAAACCCCCCAACAACGCTCACTGTTCATCAAGGGAAGGAGGCAGCAGGGTTCAATCGGCTTCAGTTAGCAGCAGTAGCGAAGGAATCACTCGGGTTTAGTGAATAGCAAGGGATCGATCGCTCGGGTTCAGTAACGTAGCTAGTGTAATCCATCGGGTTTAGTTAGAGCCCAATGCCTCGCTCGAGTTCAGTTAGAGCCCAATGCCTCGCACACACGCGTGTACATGTACGAGCGAAACGCGCATCGCTCGGCCCCGACCACCCATCGTAACTGGGAACTCCCCGAAATTTTCCTCGCCCTCGCTTCTACCACCGTTTTTTCTGTCATGGACGGCCCAAAGAATGTCATGCAACTGCGTCTCTAGCCCATCCAGGACGAAAAGCCCATTTTCTGTCATGATTTTTTGTCATAGAAATAGGATCCCACCACATCTATGATGATACCGGGTTTTGTCACAATTATCGTCATAGAAGTGTCGTAAGCATGACAGAAAAAATTCGTTCGGCCAAAAATGTCACGAATGTGTCTTTTTTTGTAGTGTTATGTGCACACAAGAAGAGAATGATTCGTTGTGGTGTTAGGGTTGAGGGTAATTAACTACGTATGGAGACATAGAGACCTTGAACGTGCATGTGCGAGAGGTATACATGTATACATGGGATATGTGTGTGTGTGCGCGCGCATGATCGAGATAAAAGAAAGAAGACATAAGTCATAAGATTAACAACATGGGAGAGACGGATCAGTATGACAATATGCATGCATGTGCGAGTGCATGGCAGAAGGCCGGACAATTGAGCATGTATTTTGTCTTTAAGAGATAGTGGCGTGGGCTGGAGGATGCATCTATGGCGAGTAGAGGGAGTGAGACACAACAATTGTGCAAAAGAGATCAACCTATAAATGCATGTATGGAGAGTCATATATAGTGTGGGTGATAGGAAGCAAGAGAGCGTGCGAGAAGGAAATGTTTATGGAGAAACTAGAGATAGATACAGAAATGGAGATGCTAGCTAGAGGGACATCCGCTAGTTTGAGTGTTGGAGATGACCGCCAGGTGGTTCAGAGGGTGAATTTATGTGTGTGTGAGAGAAAGATAAAAAGAGGGCACTTGACTGCATGTAGAGAGAAACATATGTAGTGTGCATGATAGGAAGCAAGACTGAGGGCGAGAAAAAAGGTTGATGGAGAAACAGATAAATATAAAGATAAAGATTCTTGCTAGTGTGCGTTAGAGATAGGAGTCGAGTAGATCAGAAGGCTGAGTTATGTGTGTGGGTGCGAGAGAGATAGAGAGAGGGTGCATGTGAGTCACAGTAAAACAAATATCGGAGAGAAATGATATCTCGAGAGACGGAGTTTTGTGTCTGCGAGAGAGAAAGATATTTCACAACGAGAGTGATAGCTAGAGAGACATATGAGGGAACACGAGATATCTCTAGGGAGAGAGTGTGTGTGTGAGCTACATACAAGAGAATGGTGAGAGATATGAGACCCTGGGAGACAGAGTTTGTGTTTGTGTGTTAGAAATTGATATTAATAGGAAGAGTCGTAGGTTCTCATACCTAAGGAGCAAAATACATCTTTGTGTGAGAGGGGGTGTGCGAGTGGCACACAGGGGAATAGTAGAGAGAAATGAGACCCAGGGGGACAACATTTGCCTTTGTGTGAGAGAAAGAGATTCCACAAGGAGAATCATAGTTAGAGACACATAGCAGGGATCGAGATATACTTAGAGAGAGAAAGAGTGATGAAGGTCGAGGGAGAGAGTACCGTCAGTGTGTTACGAAGATAAAATATCATTGTTGACATACAGGTAGCACGAGAGATACACGAGAGATGATGAACGCGTATAGGTCTAGAGAGATACTCCTATATAAGCATGAGTGCTAGCTATGTGAGATGAATATCTGGATTAAAGGGGATTCAAATATTTAAACTGGAGATCACGATATCGATAATATCATAACACAAATTGGTGTATCAAACATGCATATTCATTTGAATTTGGGGACACATGTAATGTTATATAGTTTATCAATATTAGTGATCCATAGATTCTTTAATTAGAGACAATGCATGGTTTATATGCAATTAATGTCTAAACGGGGTTACACTATATGTTTTGTGTGTGAAACACATTATACATGTTCGAGAAGTAAAAAAACCGCATGAAACACACATTAATTGGAGACAGTTAGCGAGGAAGGCATACATTGGATTTCAACATAAAGTGGTCTGAAATATTTGAAAATCCAAATTAAGATGGATACAACCTTATGAATCTGAGATCATGCCATTTGTAAACCATATTTATGTATAATGGGTGTTGTGCTTTTGAAAGTATATAAAAAAATGATGTATATAGAATTTTATTCCAATCGAAAATGACTCCTGCTAGAACAAAAATAGAATACAAACGGGATTAGAATTGAGTTGGCACGGTAAACGTGCACTCTGCAAAATTTGAACGAAGCGGGGAAAGCCGGAGTAACCATCCGAAACCAAAATCTACGAGATGGAAATTACTGCCTATCCCTGCCACGCAAAGCCTATTGGCTCGGTTTCTATAGGTTTCGATAGGGGTAGGTTTGTAATTTCACTCAAACGTGACATAACCGCCTCTTACCCGGATTCATACACGGTTGGCACCAAAAACACTCTCTTCGGCAAATGTTTGGTGTATGCGAGATTACCTTCCTATCCCCAACCGACTAATATTGCTGTGATGTAGGAAATTTGAAACGGGGGCTAACTTTGTAAATTTCCTCACGTTTGAGACAAGCACGTCCTGAAGACATGGTTCCCCATTCCTCTCTCCCTCCATTTCCCCATTCGTACTCCGTGGGCGCCAAAACACCCTCTCCACCCCAGCCTCCTCCGTCCGCCACCCAATCCACCGCCGTCATCCACCACCATGCCGGAGCTAATACCCCGACGCCGTTGTCAATTACAAGAGATCGACCTCTGTCATCCAAGGCTTCTTACCGAAATCCTTGCATCCCGTCCTCTCCCTTCATCCCCGCCGTCGTCCACCTTGTCGGCGCTGCTCCTACGTCCACCATGCCCTACCACCACCGTTGTCGGGGCCGTTTCTTTCTGTGGCCACGAGCACCTATGGGGCACGGGGGGCCCCTTCTAGTCCGGCAAGGGGGCGGAGGCCGCGTGCAGAGCAGATCGAGGTCGGGCGCGCGCGGGGAGACGGGCGATTTTTACCCAGCTTCGGAGCTCTCCGGAGAGATAAAACTCATGCTGCTGCTTTGTGTTTTTATTTGATCTTGCTCGAGAGCGAGCGTACGGTGGTGTTGTGTGTGTCGACTGGACCGAACCTCCAAGCTGCGGAACCAAAAATTCCGAACCTCCTCTAAGTGCGCATGGGCCTCCTTTTTATAGGTTAAAGGGGTCACCGACAGGTGGCAGCGTAGAAAGAGGGGTAGAAAGGTAAAAATGCGGGTTGGTACAACTACTACCAACAGTGTCCCCTACCTAACTCTGACAGCAGGGGACAAGGGCATTTTATGCCCGTCTGGTTGCCCCAATAGTGCAAGGAAACGACCGTTAGGGGCGCCACCGATTGCCACGATGGCTTCCTTGTCAGCTTCGCTTGCCACCTCGCACCGCCATGCCGCACAGCTGCCCGCCACGTGCACCAGGAGCGATCCTGTGGCGACACGTCATCGGATGTGCTGGAGCGTGGGCGTAGAGTGGCAGCCTTGCCGCGGCAAGTGCCTTGCCGCGGCCCTCGTCTTGTCGCACCAGCAAGCTTGCCGCTCGCTGGGCCTTGCCGGGACGCGCGGGGCGTTGCGGCAAGTTTCTAGAAATGCCTTGAGTGGCCTTCCCGGCAAGCTCCTCTTGCCGGGGTCTTGTCTTCTTCCCGGCCAGCTCCTCTTATCGGGACCTTGGTTGGCCTTCCCGGCAAGCTCCTCTTGCTGGGACCTTGTATTCTTCCTGGCGAGCTCCTCTTGCCGGGGCCTTGGTTGGCCTTCCCGGCAAGCTCCTCTTGCCGGGGCTTTAGCTTGAGTACTCTGTTCTTGAATGGCATCAAAGTAGCCGTGGAGGATCTTGGCGGACGCCCGGCAAGCCCTGCCGCGGGTCGCTGCGACTGCCCGTGCACAAGTTAGGGTTACTAAGGTACCCCCCTACTTTAGTACACCGACAGGAGCCCCCGGGCCTAGGCCATACATGGTGCCGAGCGCTGTTGGGCCAGGCCCAAAACCGTGCACGGGCACGCGCGGCCTAGGTCACACCGCATATCTCTCCGCTTCCACCGCGCACACCCAGAGCGGCACGCGTCAAACGCGGCGTCGTGGGTGACGTGGGCGGCGCGTGCGGGGCTGAGCCTCGCGAGCATGCATCAAGCCATGATGAAGGGGACGGCTCACGCCCTCCTACCTAAACGGAGGTAGGCGTGGGGGCGTGGTGCATTTACTAGACGGGGCCAGTGCGCGGCTTTCGAGGCGTCCACTCCCATGATCACGGGGTGAGGCGAGGCCGCCTCACCCGTCCCCTCGGCTCTGCATCCTCGCCACGCGGCTCCCATGCGCTTGGGGTCACGGATGGTGGGAGTGGGAATCTGGGCCGTCGTGAGCAGAGGCAGCGGGTCGGTCCCGATTCCCTGCTCTTCCCGTGCCTTGATTCGCTGAGCAGGGCGGCCGGGCTCCCACCCTGCTCCTTTATAAAGAGCAGGAGGGGGGGCACGGAAGCCCGCACTCTCTCATCTCCTTCTTTCTTCAACTTCTGTTCTCCTTTCTCCCATTTGCCATGGAGAAAGGGAACCCTGGCCCTTCATCGGTGGCGGCGAGGGTCGCCGCCAGACAGCGCACCTCTCCCTCTCTTGCACCCTTGGCGGGGGAACCGGCCATAAGGGGAAGAGGGAGGGGCGTGGTCGCGGACGAGGTCGAGGACAAGGCCGAGGCGCTTGGGGCAGAGGCAGACGGGGCGGCGCGCCAGCTTCGCCTCCGCCGGCAGTTCCTCCCCCCACGGCGGTCCACATGGGGGACGACCCTTGCGAGTTCTTCGTTAGGCTGCGTCGGGCGCCTCGTCGTCGCCTCCGGCTTCCAACTCCGTCCGCAAGCGCGATGGAACCGGACCTGCCTGAGATGCTGAGACTGCAGATGAGGGGCTGCGGGATCAGCGGCACGCGAGTCCATGTTGTATCCCCAGCCCCTGGCGTGATGTATCTTGACCGTGGATGGAAAACGCTCGCCCGTATCCACAGCTTGACGGCGGGGTTTACCCTCCATTTTAAGTTAATGGAGGGCGACCTCCTCTCCGTCAAGGTCTTCGGGGACTCCGGCATCCGGGCAAGGTGCTGCGTGGACAGCTCCTCCGATAGCGAAGGCCCCTCCTCGAGCGAGAGTGACGAGGAGGGGAGCGACAGCGACGACGAGGATGGCGGGTCTGACTAGGCGCCGGACGCCGCCTCGCGCGCCACCGGCGACCCCATCATCCGGGTCACCGGCCTTCTGAACTCCCCGGGGGCGTCTCCTTGTGCGGCTGGCGTAGGGAGGCTGCGGAAGAGGAAGAGGGGCGGCGGCAAGGCCGTCAAGTCGGAGTACGAGGGCGAGGTGCCCTCGACAGCGTGCTGACGTCCTGCCGCCCCGTCTTCGAGCTCTGCCTCCGGCGCCTCCGTCTCCGCCAAGCTCCTGGCCGGCCCCCGGGATGTTCTCTTGGTGCCTTCTGGCACCCGTGGCTCGCCTAGGCGCCCCTTTTGCCCTCCCCGGCAAGCTTCTCTTGCCGGGGCCTCCTTGACCTACCTCCTGAAGAGAGAAACAGGAGAGGGGTTACAGGCATCTTATCTTTTAGTTTGTAAGCCTTCGGGCCTTAGCTGCATTTTAAATTTGTAATCCTCTCTATCATGTTTTTCATCCTCTATGGACTTGTACTAAATTGGGATGTTTTTTTAATGAAAAGAGGGGAATGCCTGCCGGATTATTCCCTTTACTTGATTTTGTGCCTTGTATGTTCCCACCCTAAGCTTCTAGGGAACTTGCCGGCGCAAATACACTTGCTGAGTGCGGAACGTCAGCAGCCCGCTGGCGGTGTTGTTTCCGGCAAGAAACCTTGTTGGGCCAGTTGCAGCGCACTGGTATTGTTTGAGCGGACTCGGAAACAAACCCAGGGCGCAACTTGGCCGCGACTTGGCTCCTCCGCGCACGGGGGTTTTTTTTACAAGACACATTCGTTCAAGGACGCGGCCTCGCTTTCCCCAGCCCATAAGAGGATGCATGATGAGGGATGAAAAACTTATCTGATACCGCAGCCCCCGGCGACTCTAGCTCGCCGGGGATGAATCTTGGCATTTGCAGCCCCCGGCAACTCTAGCTCCGCCGAGACCTAGGTGCCGGTGCGCCTTTCCTTGCCCTTGTCGCTGACGCTGCGGCCTCCGGGGATCCTGGCCTGCCGCGAAGGAACTTCGGTGCTTGCAGCCCCCAGCGAAATTGGCTTGTTGGGGCCCCTGTGCCAGTGCGTCCTTCTGGTTTTTCCTTGTCGCTGTCATTATCGTCACGAAAATAACTAAGACAGCGCTGTAATAAGTTACTCTTTCTTGGCGTGACTATTTAGGTTGGGCAACGCAATGCCATGCTTCGCCCTTCGTATGTTTACACTCTACGCTTTTTAGGGGACTTGCCGGTGCATACACACTTGCTGAGTGCGGAACATCAGCAGCCCGCTGGCGGTGTTGCCTCCGGCAAGAAACCTCGTCGGGCTAGTTGCAGCGCGCTTTCATTGTCGAGCAGACTCGGAAACAAATCAAGGGCGCAACTCAGCCGCGAGTTAGCTCCTCTGCGCACAAGTTATACATACGAAGGACGTCCCACGGCAAGGCTTGCTATGTTACGTCCTCTACTTCATCACATCCCTTGTACGTTTTTACCCTATGCTTCTAGGGAACTTGCCGGCGTTAACACACTTGCTGAGTGCGGAACATCCCGCTGGCGGTGTTGTACCCGGCAAGAAACCTTCTCGGGCCAGTTGCAGCGCACTTGTATTGTTGAGCGGACTCGAAAACAAAGCAAGGACGCAACTTAAACACGAGTTGGTTCCTCCGCGCACAGGTTTTTCGTACAAGGATGAACGTTCGAGGAATATAACATAAGAGCTTGGAACTAAAAAGTGCTCTGTACTCAAAATCGGGCGACTTAGCTTTTCCGTCCTCCGCGACCCGGCGAAGCCGTACTTCTCCCTTGACTTCCTCCCTTGTACGCTTTCACCCCCACGCTTTCAGGGAATCCGCTGGCGCAAACACACTCGCTGAGTGCGGGACATCAGCAGCCCACTGGCGGTGTTGCTTCCGGCAGGAAGAACTCGTCGGGCTAGTTGCGGCGTGCTTTCATCATTGAGCGGACTCGAAACAGATCAAGGGCGCAACTTAGCCACGATTCGACCCTTCTGTGCACAGGTTCTTCGTACAAGGTACGGATTCTCGGGGAATACAATTCAAAAGCTCAAAACTGGACGCTTCCTTCGCCCTACTGGCCGGTGGAGCTCGATGGCGCATCCTCGACGGCAGCGCGGCACTCCGGAGAGGCGTGCTTGCCGGAGTAGGCACCAGAGCTGCTCTTGCCGGGCTTAGTCTTTGGTGGATCTGCCTTTGTCTTCTTGCACTTGCCGGTGGAGCTCGATGGTGCGTCCTCGACGGCAGCGCAGCACTCCGGGGAGGTGGGCTTGCCGGAGTGGGCATTAGAGCTACTCTTGCCGGACTTGACTTTCTTCTTCCCCCGGGGAGCTTCAGCGGCAAGTGGCTTGCCCTCTGCTGCGGCTGCTGCTTCCCGGTAGATCTTATCGGTGCAGATAAGTGCATCCTTCTTGTCGCCTTGGACAGAGATGACACTTATCGGACCAGGCATCTTAAGCACATTGTATGCGTAGTGAGAGGCTGCCATGAACATGGCAAGCGCGGGTCGGCCGAGTATCCCATTGTAGGGTAATGGAATATCAGCAACATCGAAGGTGACCCTCTCTGTCCTGAAGTTCAGCTCGCTGCCAAACGTTACTGGCAGTATGATCTTCCCCTTGGGCTTGCTCCTTCCCGGATTTATCCCTTGAAAGGTACCAGTTTCTTCGAGCTCGCTATCGGGGATCTGGAGCTTCTTGAGCACTGCGGAGGAAATCAGGTTCAGGCCGGCCCCGCCATCAACCAACATCTTCGTGACCTTGAGGTTGCGGATTGTTGGTGAGACCAACATCTGCAAGCACCCGACCGCAGTGATGCGATCAGGGTGGTCCTCAACATCGAAGATGATGGGCGTGCTGGACCATTTCAGAGGCTTGCGCGCCTCGACGGGCGGCTCCGCTGCATTCACGTCTCGCACCCACTGCTTGAGTTGGCGGTGCGAGGTTTGCAGAGAGGCGCCGCCGTCGATGCACAACACCTCTGTCGCCTTCTGAAACACTTGGTCATCGGTCTCATCTTCCTCCATCTCATCATCCTCATCCTCATCTTCGTCCTTGTGGCGGCCGCAGGGAGGCCTATCTCCTTGCCGCGGCTTGGCCTTGCCGCGGTGTCCTCCCCAGGCGGGAAGCTTCTTGCCGGATCCTCCGCCACCTCCCTGGGCTCTCTCCTTATCGCGGCGCTCGTATTCGGCTTTCTGTAGCTCCGCCATCTGCTCCACTTTCTTGCAGGTTTGGAGATCCTTGGTGCGGTGGATCTTGCAGTACCGCTTGCTGGAGCCATCCTGCTCGTCGGCGGCTGCCACAGCCTCGCCGGAGTCATCGGCTTTGGCCTTGTCGGAGCCGCCTCCGTTGCCGGAATGCTCAACAGCTAGCACTTCCTTAGCCTTTCTCTTCCTATTGTTCCGCCTCCGGTTCTTCCTTGCCGGGGCGGCATCCTCACTGTCAGATCCTTCTACTCCTGCAACCTCTCCGGGGATTTTCCTCCCCTCCTCAGCCCGTGCACACTTGTCGGCCAGAGCATAGAGCTCGCTGACGTCTCTGATCTTGCACATCGCCATCTCCTCCCTCATCTTGCGGTTATGCACGTTCTGATGAAACGCGCTGATAACTGCGGCGGGGTGGACGTCTGGGATGTTGCGCTGCACTTGGCTGAATCTCTGTATGTACTTGCGCACGGGTTCTCCCTCCTTCTGGACGAGCAAGTGGAGGTCACTCTCCTGGCCGTGAGGCTTGTGGCCACCTGTGAATGCGCCGACAAACTGATGACACAGGTCCGCCCATGAAGAGATGGAACCGTCTGGCAAGTGCATGAGCCAAGATCTGACGTTGGGCTTGAGCACCAGCGGGAAGTAGTTGGCGAGGATCTTCTCGTCGCGCCCTCCGACAGCCTGCACCACGATGGTGTAGATGCTGAGGAACTCCGATGGATGTATCCTGCCATCGTACTTCTCGGGCACGTCTGGCTTGAAGTTCTTGGTTCTGGGCCACTAGACTTGCCGCAGCTCACGGGTGAACGCAGGGCAACCTGCCGCGTACGGCAAGTCGCTCGGTTCCCCGGGTGCGTGCATATCGACAGTGGGCCCAGCGCGCTGGTCGGATTGACGTCGCGCTTCCCTTCTGCGCTCGATGCCAGTGCGAGTGTCTTCGTGCCGCCGTTCTTGGAGAACGCGGTATTGATCGCGTCGGGTTCGCGGGTCCGACGACGCAGTGGAGTCGCCGTCGGGGTTAGCCCGACGAGCCGGCGATCTTGGCCTTCGGGGCTGGGAGTGCACGGAGGTGGCACCCCCGGCGGTCTTGTCAGCGTCGGCTTGCGCCTGGGCGCCTTGCCGGGGCCTCGATGCGCTCGGTTGCCGGGGCTTGTCGCCGTTGGCTAAGCCGATGAGACTGTATATGGTCATCCTCCAGTCGTCGATCTTGTGCGGCGCCGGAGGGTAGTCTAGAAGCAGCTGGGCTCGGTCCAGCGCTTCCTCTGCTGTCTTGGGTGGTGGTGGCGACGAGCGGCGCGAGGAACGGGATGTGCTCGGACTCCCAACTGGATTGGGAGGTGCAACACCCCGCCCGGGCGACCGTACCTCGCTCGCGCCAGCATGCGGGCGTGCATGCTGACCTCGAGCATCCCGCGACGCACCAGCTTGGCCTTGTTCCAACGCGAGCAAGGTGCTAGGAGCACCGGGGCGTTGTCGACCTTGCACTTCCTGGGAAGGGCGCGGTGTCTGCACGGTCGCCGACGCTTGCGGGGCCTTGTTTTTGGATTTGGTGACGACGTGAGTCCCACCGTCGGCGCCCACTCCTCCGCCGGCGTCCACTCCACCGCCCGTTTGCTCCGGCGGTGGTGGCGGAATCGATGTAGACGGAGCGGCCACCTCCGAAGGCATCTTCTTCGGTGGCATGTTGATGAAGGCGTTGATGCAACGCGCGCGGAGACCGGATCAGATGCTCACGACCTCGACGCGCCCCCTACCTGGCGCGCCAGAGATGTCGGGGCCGTTTCTTTCTTTGGCCACGAGCACCTACTGCTGCTTTGTGTTTTTATTTGATCTTGCTCGAGAGTGAGCGTATGGTGGTGTTGTGTGTGTCGACTGGACCGAACCTCCAAGCTGCGGAACCAAAAATTCCGAACCTCCTCTACGTGCACATGGGCCTCCTTTTTATAGGTTAAAGGGGTCACCGACAGGTGGTAGCGTAGAAAGAGGGGTAGAAAGGTAAAAATGCGGGTTGGTACAACTACTACCAACAGTGTCCCCTACCTAACTCTGACAGCAGGGGACAAGGGAATTTAATGCCCGTCTGGTCGCCCGAACAGTGCAAGGAAACGACCGTTAGGGGCGCCACCGATTGCCACGATGGCTTCCTTGTCAGCTTCGCTTGCCACCTCGCACCACCATGCCGCACAGCTGCCCGCCACGTGCACCAGGAGCGATCCTGTGGCGACACGTCATCGGATGTGCTGGAGCGTGGGCGCAGAGTGGCAGCCTTGCCACGGCAAGTGCCTTGCCGCGGCCCTCGTCTTGTCGCACCAGCAAGCTTGCCGCTCGCCGGGCCTTGTCGGGACGCGCGGGGCGTTGCGGCAAGTTTCTAGAAATGCCTTGAGTGGCCTTCCCGGCAAGCTCCTCTTGCCGGGGTCTTGTCTTCTTCCCGGCCAGCTCCTCTTGTCGGGACCTTGGTTAGCCTTCCCGGCAAGCTCCTCTTGCTGGGACCTTGTATTCTTCCCGGCCAGCTCCTCTTGTCGGGGCCTTGGTTGGCCTTCCCGGCAAGCTCATCTTGCCGGGGCTTTAGCTTGAGTACTCTGTTCTTGAATGGCATCAAAGTAGCCGTGGAGGATCTTGGCGGACGCCCGGCAAGCCCTGCCACGGGTCGCTGCGACTGCCCGTGCACAAGTTTGGGATACTAAGGTACCCCCCTACTTTAGTACACCGACAACCGTCTACCCTCCTAGATCTGCTTCCACGCCGCCGATAGCCATTGCTATCACAGCACCATAAAATTCTCAGCAGATGTATACACGGCGCCACACCAGAGGCAGTACTCTTTCATATCTTCTCAACTTATTTATCGCAGCAAGAAAATAGATCGCCACTACTTTACTCTGATTTCTTGTCCATCACTTACTTGCTAGTTGAAAGCAACATTGGTGGTGAAGTTGCCTTTGTCCGGTTTGCACCTACAGATCCGCCATGGCACGCTCAACACTATACTTGCAATGCTTATGGTTTTACCCTTTTATATTCCACACTAGTTAAATGACAGTAGACTAAATTTCAAAATAGGATCAGTCGATTTTTCAGAGCTCGCCGGAGTTCGCCGGTGCGAAGGAAGTGGATTGGGTGGGAACGCTGGTTGTGGGGGAGGTGGTTGGGCCTCGCCGAACAAAGAAACTCGACGTGGGTGGGGGTGGCGTTGGCGGAGTAACACATGTGGTGGGGGATGATGGTTCGGCCGGTGGCCCGTGTGGTGTTCTGTATGGGAAGAATCAGATGCGAGAAAGAAGAAGGGTTAAGAGACGTAGGATCTTCGTCCAACCGCCTGAAATGGTCGACTGGCCCAAATGACAAAAGTCATACGACCTGCATGCAGACATGCCTTTATATTCAGTACCATCATTGTACCTGCTTAACACTGCTCCTGAAAACATCAAGCTAAACAATGAGCCACTCGTAATTCCAAACTTCTTGCTCAAACACGAATCTGATATGATGTTGATATTACTAAAACAGATAATGTTTAATTGGTTAGCTAATGTTCCTACTTTACTTTCAAAAAGCACGTGCACCACATATAGTGAGACAGCAGGGAGTTTCCTTCTTAATGCGCTCTGGTTCATCATGTGTGGGCACTACGCAATGAACATTTTATTATCCAAAATCTGCTAGCTCTTCTCTATCATGTTCGTCTTTCGTTCTTCTTTAATAAGTACTCTCTCCGTTCCTGAATACATGTCTTTGTAAAGATTCCACCATGGACTACATATGGAGCAAAATGAGTGAATCTACACTTTAAAATGTATCTCTATACATCTATATTTGATCCATAGTGGAAATCTCTACAAAGACTTATATTTTGGAACGAAGGGAGTATGATAGTAGTACAGTATGTTCCTTGTAGTGAAGATGAGCAGGGACATTTGCAGTGTAGAGGTCTATATGGTCGGTTGTGATGGACACTTTGAACTCTTCGGGCCTCTTTGTTTCGTAGGATTTTGTAAACATAGGAATAGGATTTATAGTGGCCTACCCACTTGAATCCTATAAGAATAGCAAGGAAATGGGGGGAGCTATGTCGCCTTTGAGAGTTACAATGATATTAACTGTACTGGACCTTCAGTTGAGGAGAGATAATATCCGAAGCATTTCTAGCCGTACCGGCAATACTAGCACATATATTCCAGCAAGTTCCACTTTTTATTGATTTTACGCTGATGCTTACAGGTTTTCCCGTTATATCTACACTACGATCTGTGTAGCTACTTTGTGTCGCACTAGCAGCAGTCCACTCTTGAAGCTGAACACACCAATCATAAGTCCAAAGCTTACTTCTTCAATTAAGAATTGTGATATGATACTAATATTAGTTCACAAACACACATATAATTAGTAGGAAATGCTTCTACTTGATTTTCCAAATGCATGTGGCCACATATAGAGAGACATCATGGAATTGCATTTCTTTGGGTGCTGTGATTCATCATGAGTGGGCAACCAACATTGTATGCAATGAAGCGGAACATCAAGAATATGCTTCCTCTTTTGTTCTTTAACATGTTCCTATTTTGTTATTTTGTATTTAGTATGTACAGTATGTTCCTTGTCAGGAAGGGGAGCAGGGATATCTGCAGTCAATAGCTGATAGAGCTGGCATGTACATGATCGATAGGCCTTCAATTAGTAGCGGCAATACAACACCATATTTTCCAGCCAGTTCCACTTTCCCAATTTATATATCGTGGTTATGGTGTACCCCTTTTATGTACAGTACGAACTGCCTAGTTGTTGTCTGCTCTTGTTATCATGGTTTGGCAATAAACTCTCTATACAGTATATTATGAACCTATCATTTGCCAACTATCCTTACTTCTAGACCCTATTTTTTGTGTACTTGTGTCAGATTATATTAATGCACACACCATATTACAGCACACATGAGCTCTCTAATCAGAATCCAGTGATAGCACACAAAGGTTTACACATGCGCCCCTATATTAGAATATCCTCTGCATTACAAGATAATCTCACTACTATTTATATTTTCTTGGTTCTCAAATATTATACGTAATTATAGTATATCAGCATCCGCGCATTAGATGAATATTGTGGAACACTGCAATGACTTACAAAATTGGCACCAAGGCATTGAGTGCCATTCTGGATGAAATGAAACGCATACGCACCCCACCTATATATTCTTGTTCAGAATATGATCCTAATGACTATTCTAACCTCAAGGAGTCAAAGGCAGATGGTCTGTCCTATTCACCCAACAAGGTGCCTTTTCTAATTTGGCAAGGTTTTATTGATTGCGCGTATCTTGCATATGTTGTCTTGCATTTCTTCTACTTTGTTGCACCGCCGTCTGCTTAGTTTACTCATCTTATATTTCAAGATTCCATGCCCATCTATTATCAATACATATTCCATCTGTCATCATAACATGTTTTTCCACTCAAATGTTGTTCTTGTGCATCAGAGATCAAAAAGGAAGAGGGTGATTACCGAACTGTAAGGAGCACTAGCAAACTCCTTGAAAAATGTGGTGGTGCCGGAGAAATCAGACAGCACCCCACTTATATTGGTTGTACAACCAGTGACACAAAACGTAGGACCGACTCCATGAGACTGTACCCATACTTCACTGGCCACACCACTAGCCCCACCACACAGGACCTACACTCTAGCAAAAGGTATGCCGATTTCAGTTGCCATAGCACCACCCATACCACAGAAAAATCCCACTCCAGCAAAAAGTACAGCAAGTCCACCAGCCGAAGACCTATCCCAACTGCAGAGACGGCCAATTCCTATAGATTGGAACCCCATTCCTGTTATTCCCAGTTTAAAAGATGTCGGTGGAAATGACGCCTATGGGATCACTAGAATCCCTACTACGGTCGGTGGGCGCGAGGTTGTGGAAAGAGCGGGTCTAGGAGCCAGCACAAAGATAGTTTACTTGCATAATACCCTAGTCCTTCTTTGGTCTATATTTGAGTGTTCTTGTGTTCTTGAGCTAGCTACAGTGCGTGCGTCATCCAAAAAGCCGAATCCCTATCCAGTATGCCTCGGGCGTCCTTTCATAAGAAAAAGGGGACAACACAGTAGCACATAGGAGGTGGAAAGGTGTACAGCGTACAAGCTTATCGATTGTCATTACGGGACGAAACGCATTCAATGCGCTCCTGAGGTGTCCCCTTGCTTTATTGGGGAAGGTAACGAGGCCCGTCCCGTCCATCGCCGCCTCGCCTTGGTTTGATAAGCGTCCTGGCCAACAAGGCGTGCAGCGCCATGTAGGCTGGCAGGCTGCTGAGCTGGTGCGGTGGCAGGGTCTTCACGAAGATCTGCATGCCACCACGCAGGTGCTTGCTGAGTTGGTCTGAGGACGCACATCACCACGTAGGTGCTCGCCTAGCTGGCTGGGCTGGCAGCTGCATGGGAACGGTGGTGGGGTCTTGGCAGATGAGGGCCTGGCCACGGCCCTGCTGATGTCCTCGGCAAGGGAGTTGCCGTGACATCTCGGTCGTCCCCGGCAAGGACCTTGCCGGAGGTCTCATGGATTTCCTCAGCAAGGATCTTGCCGAGGGTCGTCGTCTTCTGGTCCTCATCTGATCATGTGTGTTTATTATCGTTACGAAGATCTGCATGCCACCATGGAGGCGCCTCCCGAGCCTTGGTTCCAATGTGGTTTATGGCTTTGGAACCCTTGCGCTCAAGGGTGGCGCTCTCTTCTGGCGTTGGGCAAGTTGCCCCGGCAAGGCCTTTGCCGGGGCTGCGGGGGCCGCGCCCATCAAGGATCTTGCCGGGGGAGTCCACCCCGCCCTCTTGCTCTTTGCGTTTCTGGTCTTGGCGTTGCCTTGATTGTCTGGTGGCCTTGGCTTCCCTCCTCTACCCTGCTAAGTGTGGCCACAAGTTCGTCATGAGGCTACATCGGCCAGTGCGTCATCATATTCGTCTCCCCACTCCGTTCGCTTGGGAGATGGAGCTCGACCCACCACAGACTCTGAGGTTGCATATGAGGGGCTGCAGGAATGGCAGCATGCGGGTCGACATTGACTTCCGCGCCCCTCATGTCATATATCTTCGTCGCGGATGGAAGGTGTTCCCTCGTGCCCACAGCCTGTCGGAGGGGCTCGTTCTCCACTTCAAAGTAATGGAGAACGGCCTGCTCTCCGTCAAGGTCTTCGGGCACTTGGGAACTCGCATAAGGTGTTGTGTGAATAGCTCCTCCGATGATGAAGATTCCTCCTGAAGCGAGAGTGGTGAGGATGACAGCAACAGCGACGACGAGGGCGTCAAGCAAGAGGATGACGGGTCCGACTAGGCATCGGACCCGCAATCCCTGGGTGGCGCCGGCAGCAGCATCATCTGCACCTGGCCCTTCCTCTTGGCAGAGCAATTTGCCAGGGGTGGGGCCAGTTCCTTGAATTTCTCGGGGTCGCCTCCTTGGGCGGCTGGCGTGGGAAGGCCAGAGAAGGCGAAGAAGGTGGGTGGCAGGCCATCAAGTCGGAGTATGATGGCACCGACGCCTTCATAGCGTATTGGCGGCCCGCTGCCTCATCTTTCGGCTCTTCTCCCGACACCATCATCACCAGCCCTCTTCCGGACGGCCACCGGGATGTTCTCTTGGTGTCTTCTACTGCTCGTACCTTTCCTAGGTGCTCGTTTTTCCCTCCTGCCATCTTGTTCCAATTCCTGGGGAGAGGGACAAGAAAGCGATTACGGGCATCTTATCACTTTTGAGTTTGTAAGCCCACGGGCCTTAGTAAATTTTAAAACTTGTAATCCCCTTTCTCATGTTTACATTCCGTACAAACTATACCTGTATGGGACGTATTAATGAAAAAAGGGTGTTTGTCGGGTTCTTTGTGGGTGAGCGAAGCTCATACCAAGGAACAAATCATTGTTATTTTTAAGATAAACATTGTCGCCCGGCAACAGGCTTTGCCATCCCCTTACGCCATTCGACCATACTCACGCTCTTGGCGGAGGCAGGGGCGAAGTAGGGTTAGGCCCTACGCTTGCTTCCTTGTCAACGTGGCTACACCCAAATTCTGACCCAAGAAGTAGTTCTTGGGTACAGGAAAAGGGGAGCACGGTAGCCTAGGAATAAAACGAGTTTTCATATGTCCCAATTCCATACAGAAACACATAACAGGGGACAAAGGACGTTTCTGAATCTGCAGCCCCCCGGCAACCTTGGCTTGCCGTGGTTTGACCCTGGTGTCTTCAGCCCCTGGCAAACTTGGCTTGCCGGGACCAGAGCACTGGCTCGTTCTCTTTCTTCCAAATAGCTCAGCAGAAATGTCCATGTACCATACGAACCAAAGAGGACGGAAAGGAACAAAGAGAAGCACACTCGACCTCTATGCTAGGGGTTAGTCGCTGCTAAGCACTATCAACCCTAACTGAGGGAGAGACTCAACCTAGCATGCATGCTATAAATTAGGGTGCCAGTGCTTCATTTACTTATGCTCAGGGTCTACGCCTTGCTTTGTACGGAGGGTTAAATGCCTTGCCAGTAAGGCTTGTACAAAAGGTGGTCTGCCGGGGGGCCTGGCAACCGCGCCTTATGGGTAAAACTTGCGAAGATGCTCAATGTTCCAGGAGTTGATCACTGGAATGGCATCTTCGGTCTCCAGGCAGACTGCGCTGGGCCTGGTGACTCGTATTACCCGATAAAGTCATTCCCAATTCGACGTAAACTTGTTGGAATTCTTGGCCAATTGAACGCGCCGAAGAACAAGGTCGCCTTCCTCAAAGCTTCGGGAATGAACCTTGCGGCTATGGTAGTGGCACAAGGCTTGCTGGTAGCGCGCTGCTCTCACAGCCACCCGAAGACGATCTTCCTCGAGGAGCGTTGTGTCATCTTGCCACAGTCGCTCTTGCTCAAGCCCGTCATAAGCAAGCACTTCAGGTGACCCGTATGTGAGTTCCGTGGGGAGAACTGCCTCTGCCCCATATACCAGGGCAAAGGGTGTCTGGCTGGTTGCTCGATTTGGCATCGTTCTGATCGACCAAAGAACTGCCGGCAACTCATCAATCCAGCGCCTTCCGCTCTTGTGCAGCCTGTCAGAAGCCTTTGTCCTCAGGCCTCGCAGTACTTCAGCATTTGGCCTCTCCGCCTGGCCATTGCTCCGTGGGTGTGCCACGGAAGCGAAACAGACCTTGCTGCCGAGGTCTTCGATGTATTGCATGAAGGTGTGGCTTGTGAACTGCGTGCCGTTGTCGGTGATGACTCTGTTTGGCACACTGAAATGGCAGACTAGCCCCTTGAAAAATTTGACGTCTGACTGCGCTGTCACCTTCCTCACTGCTTCCACCTCCGGCCACTTTGTGAACTTGTCGATTGCAACGTACAAGTACTCAAAGCCCCCAACAGCGCAGGGGAAAGGGCCTAGTATATCGAGCCCCCAGACCGAAAATTGCCAGGAGAGAGGGATTGCTTGAAGGGCTTGAGCTGGCTGATGAAGCTTTTTTGACTGGAACTGACACGCTTCACACTTGGTTACTAGTGTCGTTGCATCCTGGAGGGCTGTGGGCCAGAAGAAACATTGCCGGAAGGCCTTGCTGGCAAGGGCCCTCGACCCTATGTGGGAGCCACATCTGCCGCCATGTATCTCTGCCAACAGCTCCAGTACTTCCTCCCGGGGAATGCACTTCAATTTCATGTCGTTTGGTCTTTTTCTGTACAGAACGTTGTCAACGAACTGGTACATGGCAGACCGATGGGCTACTTTCTACGCTTCTTCCTGCTCTTCAGGAAGCTCCCCTGTTTGGAGGAATCGGACGATATGCTATGTCCATGGCGGAGCCTGGGGCTCGATGGCAAGGACGAAAGGAATTTCCTCTGCCATGGGAGCGGCCATCTCTACAGCTAGGGTTTGACGCCCTGTCGGAATAGGTTGCCCCACGGCAGGCTCAGTGTCCATGGCACCTTCTTCGTCAGCGGCTCCTGGGAGCTCGGTGGGAAGTAGTTGCCGGGGCTTGATTTCCTCCGCTTGTTCTGCTCTGTCGATGGTTCCATGGATGGTTGAGTTAACCAAAGCACAAAAGTACCTGGTTCCACAGGTAGTTTGAGGACAGCGCACTTCGACATGTACTCGACGATGTTGTTCTCCACTCGGGGAACATGCTACGCCTGTATACCGTCAAAATGCTCCTCCAGCTTCCTCACATCATCCATTTAGGCCTCCATCAACGGGCTTTGATAATCTTTGTTGACTTGCTTGACGACAAGCTATGAGTCACCTCTGATGATGAGCTTCTTGATCCCGAGGTCTGCCGTGATCCTGAGACCAGCAAGCAATCCGTCGTATTCAGTAGTGTTGTTCGTCGGCATCTCCCTGGGAAAGTGCATCTGGATTACATACTTGAGGTTCTCTCCGGTGGGTGCGACAAGCAGCACACCAGCACCGGCGCCTTGCAGCGAAAAAGCCCCATCAAAGTACATAATCCAGTTGCGGCTTGTTTCATTGCCGGGAAGAGTGGTCTCCCGGATCTCTTCGTCGGGCGTCGAGGTCCACTCCACAATGAACTCTGCCAAGACTCTACTCTGGATCTTCGAAGTTCTTTCAAACTTTAAACCAAAGCTCGATAGCTCCAAGGCCCATTCCACAATCCTCCCGGTTGCGTCCGGGTTATGCGGTATTCATTGCAATGGGAGGCGGGTGACGATGGTGATCTTGTGTGCTTGGAAGTAATGATGCAGCTTCCTCGAGGCCATAAGGAGGCTGAAGAGCAATTTCTGCACACCGGAGTACCTTGATCTATCCCCCTGCAAGAGGGAGCTAACAAAGTAAACTGGGTGCTGCGTCATCTTCTTCTTCTACACCGCTTCACTTGGTTGCACAGGCCCTATCCCGCCCTAATCAAACCATGCCGCGGGCCTTGCCTTGCCAGTACCAGGCCCGGCCAGGGGAAGCTCTGGTTCGCCATCCGCCAGTCCTGCCGTTGCCACTGCCCCTTCATCGACCTACCCCTGCGCCACTAGCGCTGCGCTGACCACTTGATTTGTTGCCGCTAGATATAGTAGCAGCGGCTCTTGTGGTTTAGGCGCAACTAGTATCTGCGTGGAGGAGAGGTATTTCTTCAAATCCTGTAGCGCTGCTTCGGCCTCCTAGGTCCACTCCATTGGGACCGCCTTTTTCAAGATTTTGAAAAAGGGAAGGGCACGCTCAGCAGACTTGGAGATAAATCTGCTCATGGCGGCAACACAGCCAGTGAGCCGACGCACATCCTTGATCCGCCTAGGTGCCTCAATCTGCTCAATGGCCTTGATCTTGTCTGGATTCGCCTCAATCCCACGTTGTGACACAAAGAACCCAAGAAGTTTGCCGAATGGAACGCCGAAGGCACACTTCTCAGGGTTCAGCTTGAGGTTGATCTTGGGCAGATTTGCAAATGTTTCTTCCTGATCTTGTACTAGTGCTGCCTTGCCCTTGGTTTTGACTACTATGTCATCCATATAAGCTTCAATATTTCTATGTAGCTGGGGCTCAAAACCAATTTGGAGTGCTCTTGCAAAGGTCGAGCCAGCACTCTCCAACCGAAAAGGCATCCGTAAAAAGCAATACGTACCACATGGGGTGATGAATGTTGTCTTCTCTTCATCTTCTCTAGTCATGAAAATCTGATTGTATCCTGAGTAGGTGTCGAGGAATGATAACAGGTCACACCCGACCGTGCAGTCAACAATCTGGTCGATGTGCGGCAATAGGAATGGGTCTTTTGGACAAGCCTTATTGGTATGTATGTAATCAATACACAGCCTCCACTTCCCATTTGCCTTGCGCACCACCACCGGATTGGCCAACCATGTCGGATGGAGTACTCCTCTCACCAAGCCTGCCGCTTCTACCTTTCTGATCTCTTCTGTGATGTACTCCTGCCTTTCCAAAGTTTGCTTCCTGGCCTTCTGCTTGACGGGCCGCGCGTGAGGACAGACAGCAAGATGGTGCTCAATCACCTCCCAGGGAACGCCGGGGATGTCAGATGCTTGCCATGCAAACACATCGACATTCGCCTGCAGGAAAGTGACGAGCCCGCCTTCCTATTTGCTATCAAGGGTGGAGCTTATGGTGAAAGCCTCCCCTGTGCCATCCTCCTTGATGGACACCTTCTTGGTCACTGGTGGTGCAGCTCTGGATTTCTTGCTCTTGTTGGTGGAGCTCTCTGGCACGTCCTCGACGGAGCACAACACTCCAAAGAGGTGTGCTTGCCAGAGTGGGTGCGAGAGGTTTTGCCAGTCTCCCCCCCCCCCCCCCCCGGGGCTTCGGCGGCCGGAGCAAGTGGCTTGGCGGCAGTCGCTGCAACTGCTTCCCGGTAGAATTGGCCAGTCCATATTACCGCATCCTTCTTGTCAGAGGGGACGGTGATGATGGTCATCGGCCCATGCATCTTCAGCATGTTGTAGGCGTAATGTGACGCCGCTAGGAACTTGGCTAGTGCCGGGCAGCCGAGGATCCCATTGTAAGTCATGGGGATCTTGGCAACATCGAAGATAATCCTCTCCGTCATGTAGTTCAACTCGCCTCCAAACGTCACGGGCAGGGTGACCTTACCCTTCGGCTGGCTTCTTCCCGAGTTTCCCCTTGAAACGTGCCCCTCTCTTCGAGGTCTCCATTAGGAATCTGCAGCCTTTTGATCACAACATGCGAGATCAAGTTCAGGCTGGCCCCACCGTCAACTAGCATCTTCGTCACGTTGAGGTTGTGTATCGTTGGTGAAACCAACAACGGCAAACACCCGACCACAGTCGTGCGGTCAGGGTGGTCCTCGGTGTCAAAGATGATAGGCGTGCTGGACCACTTCAGTGGCTTCTGTGCATCGAATGATGGCTCCCCGCTGTGATCTCATGCGCCCACTACTTGAGTTGGCGGTGAGAGGTGTGGAGTGAGGCGCCACCGTCAACGCACATGGCCTCCGTAGCTTTTTGAAACTCGTGGTCACCGGACTCGTCGTCCTCGTCGTGATCATCGTCTTCCTGCTTCTTGTCGCAGCCCCGGGCAGGCCTCTCTGGCTAATTATCCTTGCCGTGGCGGCCTCCCTGGCCGCCACGCTTCTTGCCCGATCCTTCGGCACCGTCTTGATCCTTCTCCTTGTCCCGCCTCACATACTCAGCTTTTTGCTTCTCAGCAAGCAGCTCAACTTGTCGGCAGTTGGAGGTCGTGGCCCTTGGTGCGATGGATCTTCCAGTACTGCTTGTCCGAGCTTCGTGGCTTCTCAGCAGCCGCCAAGGCCCAGCAAGCGGCGCACCCGGCAACTTCCTTGCTGGGGTCGCTTGCCTTTGCCTTCTTGGCGGCGGCGTCATCATCGGATCCCTCGACGGCAAGCACGGCCTTGCCCTTGCACTTTCTGTTGCGGTGCTGGCCCTTCTTCGTCGGGGCAGTGGTGCCTTCGTCTGTGGAGTCTGTTTCCGCACCAGCGTCCTCGCCGGGGTACTCCATCCCCTCTTCAGCTCGAGCGCACCTATCGGCCATAATATAAAGTTCGGCCACATCTTTGACCTTGTTCATCTCCAGCTCTTCACGCATCTTGCGGTTGCGCACATTCTAATGGAATGCGCTGACCACGGCAGCGGGGTGAACATCTGGGATGTTGTATTACACCCACCTGAACCTCTGTTTGTACTTGTGCAGGCTTTCACCTTCCTTTTGGGGGATGATATGCAAATCGCTTGCCTGGCCATGAGCCTGATGGCCTCCAGTGAACGCGCCAACAAACTCATGGCATAGATTCGACCAAGAAGAAATGGGATCCGCGGGCAAGTGCATCAACCATGACATGACATTGGGCTTAAGTGCCACGGGAAGTAATTGGCAAGCACCTTGTCGTCACGGGCTCTAGTAGCTTGCATCGCGATGGTGTAGATGCTGAGGGACTCTGACGGGTGAGTCTTGTCGTTGTACTTCTCGCCAACGTCGGGCTTGAACGTGCGGTGGGAGGGCCACTGGAACTGCCGCAGCTCATGGGTAAAGGATGGGCAACCCACATCGTAGGGTAGTCCACCATAGCCTCCCGCTGCCGGGTGGTCCATAGTGGGCCCTGCCCGCCTATCCGACTAGTGGCGCGCATCATGCCTGTGTTCGATGGTGGTTCGAGTGTCTTCAAGGGCTCGCTCCCCAAGAACTTGGCGCTGATCGCGGTGGGTCCATGGATCGGATGACGCTATGGAAATGTTATCACAAGCTTCATCACGACGGATAGACACCCAAGGTAACTGGCATGGGGGAGGAGAGTGTACCGTGGCTGCATCACCTCCGGCACTTCCACCACTGGCATGCGGTGGCTCGATGGAGCGTCGGCCTACAGGCCCCGCTGGTCGCAGCTCATCTTTGTTGGCGATGCCGATGAGGCTCCGGACGGTGGCTCTCCACTTGTCGAGGTTCTCCACAGTAGGAGGAAAGTCCAGGAGCAGTTGAGCACGCGCCAAAGCTTCTATTGGCGTGGGCGGTGGCGAAAGCTGCGTGGACCGTGACGTGCTCCGACTTCTAACCACGTTAGAAGGAGCTCTATCACGACCTTGCGGCTGTACGCCATTTTCTCCAGCAACTCGGCGTGCATGCTGGCCTCCTCCATCCTGCGAAGGATGCGCAAGACTCATCCCACGGTGGCGCCCAAGATCACCAGCGTGGTCACGCTGCTCATCACGCACAAAATGGGAAGAGCGCATCATGGGCGCCGGCGTAGGTTTCTTGTAGGTCGCCGCACCGCCGGTAGGTGGCATGGCGCCGCCCTTGGAGGGCCTCGCGCGGCCTGCGGGGGGCCCAGCTCCGTCTTTGGATTTTGCGGCGTGCGGCCCGTCATCTCGCGCACGAACGATGCTGCTCGCCAGGCTTTGACTGCTAGAGCGATGTGGGTGTTTGCAGGCCGCGCCCCGGGTTCTGTCCGCGACCGCCCCGCTACCTGCCAGAACTGGTATGGGCAGTCCGGCTCCAGATGAACCGATCGCCGTCATCGTCTTCCTCTTGGGAGCCATGGCGACGGAGAACTGCTAGACTAGCTGCTAGACCCGAATTTCACAGCTGCGCCCCCTACCTGGCACGCCAAAATGTCGGTGGAAACGACACCTATGGATCACTGGAATCCCTACTACGGTCGAGGGGCATGAGGTTGTGGAAAGTGCGGGTCTAGGAGCCAGCACAAAGATCGTTTACCCAGGTTCGGGCCGCAAGGATGCGTAATACCCAAGTCCTGCTTTGGTGTATATTTGAGTGTTCTTGCGTTCTTGAACTAGCTATGGTGCGTGCGTCATACAAAAAGCCGAATCCCTCTCTAGTAAGCCTTGGGCCTCCTTATATAGGAAAAATTGGACGCCACAGTGGCACACAGGAGGTGGAATGGTATACAGTGTACAAGCTTATCACTTGTCATTATGGGATGAATAGCATTCAATGCGCTACTTAGGTGTCCCCTTGCTTTATCGGGGATAGTAACGAGGCCCGTCCTGTCCGTCGCCACCTCGCCTTGCTTCGACACGTGTCCAGGCCAACGAGGCGTGTGGCGCCACATAGGCTGGCAGGCTGCTAAGCTGGTGCGGTGGCAGGGTCTTCACGAAGATCTGCATGCCACCACGCAGGTGCTTGCTGAGTTGGTCTGAGGCTGCTCGTCTCCACGCAGGTGCTCACCTAGCTGGCCGGGCGGGCAGCTACATGGGAACGGCGGTGGAGTCTTGGCAGATGCGGGCCTGGCCGTGGCCCAGCTGATATCCTTGGCAAGGGTCTTGCCGTGACATCGCGGTCGTCCCCGACAAGAACCTTGCCGGAGGTCTCATGGATTTCCTCGGCAAGGATCTTGCCGAGGATCGTCGTCTTCTGGTCCTCATCTGATCTTGTGTGTTTATGATCTTTATGAAGATCTACATGCCACCATGGAGGTGGCTCCCGAGCCTTGGTTCCAATGTGGTTGATATCGTTGGAACCCTTGGGCTCAAGGGTGGCGCGCTCTCCTGGCGTTGGGCAAGTTGCCCTGGCAACGGTCTTGCCGGGGGAGTACACCTCGCCCTCTTGCTCTTTGCGTTTCTGGTCTTGGCGTTGCCTTGATTGTATGGTGGCCTTGGATTCCCTCCTCTGCCCTACTAAGTGTGGCCGCGGGCGCGGCTCTGACTGCCCATGCATAAGTAGAGGGGTACAAAAGAGAACCCCTAGTTTTGTACGCCGACAAATGACAATGCTTTCAATGTTGTTAGGGACTATTTGCATATATTCCCATCATCGGTAGATTATAGTGAAGACAAACACCATTTACACATCTTCGTGTCCCACTTACGTGTAAGTGCTATTATTCATGGTGATTATTTTCCTGTTTTCTGCTGATTGAACACATCAATGATTTACATTACATTGTTGTAAGTAGGCGAGGGTCAATATAGATAGTCATGACGACCAAAGCTTGCTTGTGCTTTTCAAGGAAGCATTGCAGCAGTATCGGTGTTACCTAAGGAAATCACACTTTGATGGCAAGTCTATAAACAAATTTCCGGTGAAGTCTCCTGTGCTTAGAAGACATTGAATGGATAAACCTTGTTATGCACTTTTCACAACCCTAGTCAGTGCATGCATTAGAGTGATTGCATCATGTTTAAATTTTCCCAGAAAGATGAATTGGGGATGGCAGAAACCCCCAGCACCACTTAATCCAACTAGGGTTACTAAAATTCATTTTCAATGAACCTGAAATGCCCTTCAAAAATGTTCATCATTTTTGCCTCGGTCTAGAACCTCTGACAAATATGGTGCACATTTTTCTAGGACAACATAGGGTCACTGAATTAAATCATATTCTATTTGCATTTGGGCATTTAAATGCTATATAATATTTTAAATGTCCAAATATTGATGAACTAAAATGTTTACTATTGGAAATAATCCAAACATTAGCCTTGAGCAGTTTCATGAATTTTGGGTCAGTTTTGGTATTTTAAAGAAAGCCCTAAAGTTACAGAAAGAAATAGAAAACAGAAAATAAAAAGGAAAGAGGCTTACCTAGCCAAAATCACCTGGCATCACACCTGGTGGCCCAGCACTATGCTGGACCATGGCAGTTAGCTGCTTCCTCCCGCCAGGCAAGCAGGGAGGTGAGCGCCGGCGCGCCCGAGCTCGCCACACACCTCCCAGCTCGCCTGCCTCACCCAGCACGCCGTTTCGCCGCGTGGATGACCCTTGGTCACCGCCCCGACCTTGCCAACACCCCCATTCGCCCCTGCACCTCTCCTTCGCCCTCCCCCACCATGGCCGACATCGCCACAACCGCACCGCCATCCTAACCGCGGCCACCGTCGCCTCCTCGTCGCCCCGCCGTGTCCAGAAGCTCCGCCACCATCTGCTTCATCGAGCAGATCGAGCCCCGATCGCTCGTTCGCCCCGGAGCCACTGCACCGACCTTGCTTCGCCTCACCATTGCCGGAGATCCACTTCACCACCCCGCTTTCTCCAGCTCGTCCCCGACCCCGCTGCCTAGCTTGTTGTGACTGATGTGAGCTTTTGCCTCTCCTCCCCCTCTCCGTTCTTGTTGCCGCACGCTGTAGCAAACGCACCGAGCCCACACGCACGCGCCGCTGCCTGAGCTCGCCACCGACGTGGCTCTGGCCACGCAACAGCCTCGCCGTCTTGTCCACTGGCCTCCCCGCACCATGTAGAGCTTGTAGGAGTTAACCTCGAGCCTCCACGCTCACCGTAGCAATGGCTTCGAGGTCGCCCGAGCTCCCGCAGCCACCAAGGTCGTCGCTGGTGTCGTTTCCGGCGACCCCGAGCTCAACCACCACCACCACTCGACGCAGCTCACTCCGAGCTACACGTAGGTGGCCTCCACCGCCCTTTTGGTCGCCGGAGTGCGAAACCCGCACCCTCCTCTGCGTTCGGTCATCACCGATGGCTAAGTGCCGGCGATTTGACCCAGTTGACCTGGGATTTGACCCCCTGGGTCACTGACATGTGGGCCCGCCCCTGGTCAAACCTATATTAGCAATTAAACTAACCTTAATTAGTTAGTTAACTAACTATGACACTGACCAGTGGGTCCTACTAGTCAGGTTTGACCTGGACCGCATTGTTGCCCTGCTGACGCAGTGCTGACGCAGTGCTGACGCAATGCTGACGTAGTAATGGCTTTTCTGGATTTATTCTTCTTCAGGAAATTCCAGAAAATAGTGCTAACTTCTGAAAATCATAGAAATTCATCTGTAACACCAAATGCAAAGATTTATATATGAAAAATGATCATAAAAATTGAATCTATCCATATGTACTGGTTTCATGCATGTTAAAGAAACTTAACCTTGCCGTTTAGATCAAAACATGATAAGCACTATTTAAATTCATAAGATGAGTTTGGGATTGAACCTTTGGTTCAAAATGACTCAAACCCATCTAGTTGTAGTTGCATTAGCCCAACATACCCATTTTGCCATGTCATATGCATGCATCATATTGGTGCATATTGTCGTGTATTGATTGTGTTACCCATATGATTCTCTGCGGTAGGTTCTGTTCTTGAGGATTACCGTGAATATCCAGCTGAAGGACAGTACCCCTCTACCGATTTGCAAGGCAAGCAACCACCATTTGATCATATCGATAAAATCCCAGGTTCTCGCTCTTGCTCTCATTTACTGCATTTAAGACAACAACATTCAAACTGATGTGTGTTGCGGTAGTTGAACCCATTTCCTCTGCATGACTTGTCATTGCCACAGTAACTAGATGAAACCCACTACCATTTGTAGGAGTTGATTGAGCCATGTCTGCTATGCTTAGAGTCGTGTCAGGTCTGGTTCATCTAGGTGATGGACTAGAGTGAAATGATCATGTCGATGATGACAGTGAAGTGTTGAACATGATTTGATAAAGGTATCGATGAGAGGCCATGTAGGAGTACATGGTGGGTTGTTTCATTGGAACCGTCCCTACGAACTGAGATCCGTATGTGTGATTTAAGTTGTAACACCCACGATGCGGCTATATCTCCCACGTGTCGAAGCACGACTTAGAGGCATAACCGCATTGTGGTTTTGTCGCAAGAAGGGTCATCTTCACACAATCCCATGTAATGAACAAGACTGGGATAAAGAGTTGGCTTACAATCGCCACTTCACACAAGTACTTAAATAAATCATACATCATTCAGAGTACACACATAGTCCGACTACGGACGAAGCCAAAAGAAAAGAAGATAACCCAACTGCTAGATGCCCGATCGTCCCAACTGGGCTCCACTACTGATCAACAAGAAACAACACATAACAACAACTAAGATCTTCGTTGAGCTCCCATCTGAGCTAGGTTGCATCGCCTGCACTGGTATCATCGGCACCTGCAACTGTTGTGATTGTATCTGGTGAGTCACGAGGACTCAGCAATCTCAAAACCCGCGAGATCAAGACTATTTAAGCTTATAGGAAGGATGGGGTAATGAGGTGAAGCTGCAGCAAGCACTAAGCAAATATGGTGGCTAACATACGCAAATGAGAGCGAGAACAGGAGCAAAGGAATGGTCGTCAACTAGAAATGATCAAGAGATGATCCTGAACTACTACTTACGTCAAACATAACCCAAAACCGTGTTCACTTCCAGGACTCCGCCGAGAAGAGACCATCACGGCTACACACGCGGTTGATGCGTTTTAATTCGGATCTGGTGTCAAGTTCTCTACAACCAGATATTAACAAATTCCAATCTGCCACATAACCGCGGGCACGGCTCTCGAAAGTTTATACCCTGCAGGGGTGTCCCAACTTAGCCCATCACAAGCTCTCACGGTCAACGAAGAATATTCCTTCTCCCGGGAAGACCCGATCAGTCTCGGAATCCCGGTTTGCAAGACATTTTGACAATGGTAAAACAAGACCAGCAAGACCACCCGCTGTGCCGACAAATCCCGATAGGAGCTGCACATATCTCGTTCTCAGGGCACACCGGATAAGCTAAGCGTACAGGTACCGACGTAATCCAAGTTGCCAAGGAATGGTCCCGCACGGTGCTCTAGTTTGGACCAACACTCGGAGGAGCACTGGCCCGGGGGGTAAAACAAAGATGACCCTTGAGTCTGCAGAACCCGAGGGAAAAAGGCTTAGGTGGCAAATGTTAAAACCAAGGTTGGGCCTTGCTGGAGGAGTTTTATTCAAAGCAAACTGTCAAGGGGGTCCCATAAATCACCCAACCGCGTAAGGAACGCAAAATCAAGGAACATAACACCGGTATGACGGAAACTAGGGCGGCAAGAGTGGAACAAAACACCAGGCATAAGGCCGAGCCTTCCACCCTTTACCAAGTATATAGGTGCATTAATTAAATAAGAGATATTGTGATATCCCAACAAGTAAACATGTTCCAACAAGGAACAGCATCTCCATGTTCCAACAAGGAACAAACTTCATCTTCACCTACAACTAACAATGCTATAAGAGGGGCTGAGCAAAGCGGTAACATAGCCAAGCAACGGTTTGCTAGGAAAGGATGGTTAGAGGCTTGACATGGCAACATGGGAGGCATGATATAGCAAGTGGTAGGCATCATAGCATAAGCATAGCAAAAGAGCGAGCATCTAGCAAGCAAAGATAGAAGTGATTTCGAGGGTATGGTCATCTTGCCTGAGATCCCGCTAGGAAGAAGAACGAGTCCATGAAGAAGACAAACGGATGAAGTCGAATGGAGCCTCACAACTCCGGAACGAAACCGAAGCTAACGAGAGAAACAACCCGGAAAGAAACAAACAACATAGTAAACAACCATCACATAAACATGGCATGAAGCACAATCAAGTATGATGCATGTCCGGTTTAATGAGGCATGGCATGGCAAAGCGCAACAAACAATACTACAAGTTAAGTGGAGCTCAATATGCAACGAGGTGCATGTTGACGGAACACCATATCAATTATTTAGTTCTCTCTCAGTTATGCTACCAAACAATATTAAGTGTTGTTAAACATGGCAAGAGGTGAAGCATAAATAAACTAACTATTTAGGCAAGTTTAAATGAGGCCGGAACAACAAACAACAATTCCGGTAAATCCCCACATGTCTTTTAGTAGTTTAATGCAAACACAATTTTAAGCATTTAAATGTTGTTATCATGATGCGGATGACATATGCAAGTTTTATGCAATTTTTATGAAAATGTTGACATAAGCATGTTATGAAGCATTTGGTCACTATGGCGGAACAAAAGGGATGGCATGGCAACGATAACGAAAATGGTGCCATGGCAACATTCTGGTTATCCGATAACTCAAGGAGATACCGGTGCAAAAGGAAGTGTGACGTGAGAGAGTCATGCAAGATGGTGGGGTGCTCCCGGTAACCGGGTTCCCACGGGTCGACGGCATGGCAAACGAGGAGGAACGTGCACGAAACAAACGGGCACGATGCAAACATACGGTTCATCTCATACAACATGCATTCGTTCATGGGCATCGTCTCGGTGTTATACCTTTGAAGCGTGCATTTTCGGAGCGGTTCGAGTTCGATACGATGTAGAGGAAGTAGACGTTCTCGTAGCGGTCGTAGTGGAAGTAGTGGTTCACGAACATCGTGGAAGTAGTCGTTCGCGACGACGGTAGAGGTACTCGCGATCTTGGCGACAGTAGTTGAAGTAGTCGTTCTCGCGACGGTAGTTGTTCACGGGTCGTAGATGTTCCCGGGTCGTGGGTAGAGGTACTTGTTGATGGTCGTCGTGGTACTTGGCGAATCCACGTAGTCGTACACAACTTGACGCATCCAAACGAAGCAACACAAAAGGCCTCAGGTCTTCCTGGATACCGGGTCTTGGCAGCGACAAGAGGGGAAACAAAGCCAATCGGGCAATAAGGGGGTGGAGATCTCGTGGAAGTTTGCCGTGAAGGGGAAGCAACCGAAGACGCCGAGCGATGGAGGCGTTGGCCCCTGGTTCAAAACAGAAGCAAGGCGCTGGCCTCGAACGACGAAGGCGGCAGCAGGAACTCTGGCCGGCGAGGGCACTGCTTGGGGATGCGGAGAGGAAGGAGGCGCGGCGCGGGAGGAGAAGCAGGGCACGACAAACCATGGAGGGCGGTGGTGCCATGGTCGTGCGGCCCAGGCGAGCTCGGCGGCCTGGACTTGCTAGACGAAGCGGCGGTGGGGCCACCAGGTAGCGCGGGGATGGAGCAGCAGGAGAGACGGCGCGGGAGGAAGGTTGCAGGGGACGGGCCGAGGCATGGGGTCGTCGGAGCAGCGCATGGGCGATAGGGCCGCCGGAGGAGGCTCGCGTGGAGGGCGACGCTTGGCAGCGGGGCCAGCAGCAGGGCAACCGCGGGAGGCCGAGGCCGGCGGAGGTGCGGAGGCGGCGTGGCCATGGACGACGGCGAGGAGGGAGACGTGGGCACGCGGCGCTCCTCTCTCTCTCTGCGACTGCGCAACGAGGGAGGAGGGGATCGAGCGCTGGGCTCTCCCTGGCGTTGTGCGTGTGTGAGTGGCGGCGTGAGGGAACGAGAGGGAGAGCGGATCGAGAGATGGGGATCGATCGGCCTAGGGTTAGAGTTGGTGGGGGCGGCTGGGCCTCCAGGGGCAAATGGGCCTTGGAGGCCGGCCTGGGTAGGGAAGGAAGTGGCCAGAGGCCTGGCTAGGCTCTCTCTCTCTCCCTCATATTCTTTAGCAGAAAAGAATTAGAGAGAAGAAAAGAAGAGAGGGTTAGGGAAAGAATTTGCGCATGCGGACAATTTTCCCGGACTCAAAAAAATGAGCTTGATCCAAGAAAAATAGAAGTGGGCATGACCGAAAGTTTAAATTCAAACTCATTTGATTTAAATTCAAATGGTTTGAATAGGATGTGAGGGTTGGGAAGGTCCAAAAAATGTTGAGATTTTTGGTGGAACTCCGGAATATGATGAAAGAATATATGGCAAGGTTGGAGACCAAGAATTGAGATAACAACAGCATGGGATATTTAGCAAGTGGGTTATGGTTAATTCCAAATAAATGGAATAATTTATTATAACTCCCTAAATATCGAGAGGATACGTTATAAAGAGAAATCACCATGTGAATCCCTCGATTTAAATAGATCAAAAGATCTATGCACTTTATTTAGTTGAGGTTTAAAAATTAATGATATGATGGCATGATGACATGATGCAATGCAAGAGATGGCATGATGAATGCACAAACAAAACAAATCACACGACAAAACTCGGAATAGCTAGAAGTCTTCTGAAGCATCGGTCTTGGGGCGTTACATAAGTTCAGATACTACCATGCATTGGGATCCTTAACTGACCCTCTCGGCTTATTAACCACCCTTGTACTCTGTACAGGAGTTGCAAGTAGTTTCTGGTGTTTGTAGTATACTGGAGGCCGTGTGCAGCGCTGACCCTCAGGGTTGGGTGTGATGCGGTAGGTACATGGCATGCTGTACCGGGTGCCCCTTTGGTGTCTCAGGAACCCTGCACACATCGTTCGGGGCCGTACGTCGAAACCTCGTCGGGACTCCCTGCGGATGGAACCTGGATAGGTGATAAACCTGGACTAGGGACTTGAGTGCTTAGTCAGGCCGTAGCCAACACCCTCATTGGGCATCCGCTTGAAGGTTGCCAAGTACATTTCGTGTAAATTGCGATAAGTGGTGGAAGCATGTGTGAAGAAGTACACCCCTGCAGGGTTAACATCATCTATTCGAATAGCTGCATCCATGGTAAAGGACCACTTGGTTGCCTATACAGTTCATAGACAAGTAAATGAAAACTACTAAAAGCCTCAAGACAAGTGTGAGTGTCGTGGATAGCCCTTCCGTAGGATGACAGAAGAGGATCCGCAATACTGTATTGTTGTGGTGAGTAGTGGACTCGTGTGCACAAAACATTTACAAGTTGTTGTCTCGTAGGATAGTTTACCCAAGAGTCAAAGCTGGCTTGCTGCAATAAACTCCACTATCCCTTTGTTGATAATGTGCATGTATGTAGGATCTGATGTAAGTCTTGCTGAGTACCTTTGTAGTCATGTTTTCTTAATTATTGTTGCACAAGAGAATGTCGCCCCTTCTGAAGGGTTTTATTTAGACCTCGTCGTTGATGAGTAGCTTGATGCCCTTGTGGTGATCGTGAGCATGTGAAGGACCCTTGTAGATAGGCATCCTCGAGACTTTTGCTTTCTAGTTGTCTGTACTCATACAAGTTTCTTCCGCTTCTGCTTGTATGCTTGTATGACTTGATTGTCGGGTCGTGTGACCCCTATCTGTATGAATGATATGTATGGCTCTCTGGAGCCTCTAAAATAAAGTACTTGAGTAGTAGAGTTTTGTTGTGATTCCATGTTGTATTTGCACATATCGAGCATATTGTGTGTATGATTTGAAAAGCTTGGTATCTGTGAGATCTGACAACCTAGTTGTTTATCCTTGGTAGCCTCTCTTACCGGGAAATGTGTCCTAGTGCTTCCACTGAGCCTTGGTAGCTTGCTACTCCTCCGGAACACTTAGCCTGGCCGGCGTGTGTCCTTCTTCGTCTGTACCTTTGGGGAAATGTTACGCGTTGTTCCTTTAAGTCCATGTAGCTTGCAACGACTTAGGTTCATACGTTGTTGATTGACACGTTCGTTGTTGGGTCATGTATGCATGTCCCTATAAGTTAGCGCCACTTTAGGTGCATGACTAGTCCAGCCCAGGTTCTTAGTCATGTGGATACTAGCGACACTATCATATACGTGAGTTGAAAGGCGCAAAGGGTCTCGGGCCAGGTGGCACCTGTGGGGATACCGTGCATGAGGCCGCAAAGTGATATGATGTGTTACATGCTTGATCGGTGTGACTTAGAATCGGGGACCTGACAGGCACTGGTCTCGTTACCAGGAAGAGGTATTGTCTATGATATCACATTAAAATTTGAAATTCTACTTTTCCGCATGTGCCTTAGGGATCTTTTTTGCAGGAAATCTGCACGAAGAAGAATTCTGGTTTGAAAAGAATGGCATGATATCGCAAATATGCTGCCCGCTGCTTTGCTCTTGTTAGTACATGTTGTCCTGTATCATTGTACTTGCATACATACCTAGCTCATTATGTGACAGCAGTATGCATGATAGCTTGCTGATCAATTGTTCACTCCAAATTATATGATCTGTATGAAAGGTTCTATTAGTGTAGAATATATCCAATGCCAATGAAATTTTTTAGCTCTGCATTGTTCTTGTAAGTACCTATTGTCCTTTATCAGTGTACTTATATTGACAGGTAGTTGTTCATGTACAATCACTCTGCAACTTATTTTCCTTTGCCCTCCATTTTCTACACATCAGATGTATATTTACTCTTACCATAAGGCTGGATAACACCGATGGTACTGAAGAAGTGTAGCTCTGCATTGCTCTTGGCTGTACCTTTTGCCTGTATCGTTGTACTTATGGCTACTTGGTTATGTAGCATCATTCTTCATCTTATATTAAATATTCTCCATTTTTTCTTATATTATCACATCTATATTTACTCTTAACAAAATGTAGAATAAAGGCAATGCTTATGAAGCAGATTCTGTGGTAAATGTCGTGGTGGCTGGGATCACAAGCACCTATGGGGCAGGAGGGCCCCTTTCTCATTCGGCAAGGGAGCGGAGGGCGCACGCAGAGCGGATCGAGGCGAGAGAGCGCGCGGGGGATTTTTACCCAGCTTCGGAGCTCTCCGGAGAGATAAGACTCCTACTGCTGCTTTGTGTGTTTGTATTCTGTTCTTGCTCGAGAGAGCGGGTGTGGCGTAGCTGCCGAAAAACTCCGAACCGAACCCCTAAGCCGTGGAGTCCAAAAATCCCGAACCCCTTCTACGTGCGCATGGGCCTCCTTTTTATAGGCTAAAGGGGTCACCGACAGGTGGCAGCGTAGAAGGAGGGGTAGAAAGGTAAAAACGCGGGTTGATACAACTACTACCAACAGTGTCCCCTACCTAACTCTGACAGCAGGGGACAAGGGCATTTAATGCCCGTCCGGTCGCCCCAACAGTGCAAGGAAACGACCGTTAGAGGCGCCACCGATCGCCACGATGGCCTCCTTGTCAACTTTGCTTGCCACCTCGCACCGCCATGCTGCACAGCTACCCGCCACGTGCACCAGGAGCGATCTTGTGGCGACACGTCGTCGGGTGCGCTGGAGCGTGGGCGCAGGGTGGCAGCCTTGCCGCGGTAAGCGCCTTGCCGCAGCCCTTGTCTTGTCGCACCAGCAAGCTTGCCGCTCGCCGGGCCTTGCCGGGACGCGCAGGGCATCGCGGCAAGTTTCTTGAAGTGCCTTAGCTGGCCTTCCCAGCAAGCTCCTCTTGCCGGGGCCTTGATCGGCCTTCCTGGCAAGCTCCTCTTGCCGGGGCCTTGTATTCTTCCCGGCCAGCTTCTCTTGCCGGGGCCTTGGTTGGCCTTCCCGGCAAGCTCCTCTTGCCGGGGCCTTGGTTTGATCATTTTGTTCTTGAATGGCATTAAAGGTAGCCGTGGAGGATCTTGGCGGATGCCCGGCAAGCCCTACCGCTGGTTGCTGCGACTGCCCGTGCACAAGTTCGGGATACTAAGGTACCCCTACTTTAGTACACCGACAGGAGCCCCCGGGCCTAGGCCATACACGGTGCCGAGCGCTGTTGGGCCAGGCCCAAAACAGTGCACGGGCATGCGCGGCCTGGGTCCACACTAAATCTGACTCTGCGCCCACCGCGCTCCCTTGTAACGGCACGCGTCAATCGCGGCGTCGTGGGAGACGTGGGTGGTGTGCGCGATTTTCGAGGCTCCCACCCCCACCCGTGACCACGGGGAGGGGCGAGGTCACCTCATCTGTCGCCTCGGCTCTGCATCCCTGCCACGCGGCTCCCATGCACTCGGGGTGGCGGACGGTGGAGGCGGGAAACCGAGCCGTCACGGGCGGAGGCAGCGGGTCGGCCTAGATTCCCTGCTCCTCCCGTGCCCTGATTCGCTGAGCGGGGCGGTCGAGCCCCCACCTCGCTCCTTTAAGAAGAGCGGGAGGGGGGCGCCGGAAACCGCACTCCCTCATCTTCTCCTTTCTCCAGTCTCCTGTTCCCCTTTCTCCCATTCGCCATGGAGGAAGGGAACCCTGGTCCTTCATCGGTGGCGGCGAGTGTCGCCGCCAGGCAGCGCATCCCTCTCTATTCCACGCCCGTGTTGGTAGAGCCAGCCACAAGGGGAAGAGGGAGGGGGCGAGGTCGCGGTCGAGGTCGAGGACGAGGCCGAGGCGCTCGGAGAAGAGGCGGTCGGGGCGGTTCAGTATCTCCGCCTCCGCCGGCGGCTCCTTCCCTCACGGCGGTCCATACGGGGGACGACCCTTGCGAGTTCTTCGTCAGGCTGCGCCGACCGCCTCGTCGTCGCCTCCGGCTTCCAGCTCCGTTTGCGAGCGCTATGGAGCCGGAACCGCCCGAGACGCTGAGATTGCGCATGAGAGGTTGTGGGATCAGCGGCACGCGAGTCCACGTTGTATCCCCAGCCCCTAGCGTGATGTATCTTGATCGTGGATGGAAGACGTTCGCCCGCATCCATTTTAAGTTAATGGAGGGTGACCTCCTCTCCGTCAAGGTCTTCGGGGACTCCGGCATCCGGGCGAGGTGCTGCGTGGACAGCTCCTCCGATAGCGAAGACTCCCCCTCGAGCGAGAGTGATGAGGAGGAGAGCGACAGCGACGACGAGGGTAACGGGTGGCGGGGCGGCGAGTCCGACTAGGTGTCGGACGCCGCTCCGCGCGTCACCGGCGACCCCATCATCCGCGTCGTCGGCACCTTGAACTCCCCGGGGCCGTCTCCTTGGGCGGCTGGCGTAGGGAGGCTGCGGAAGCGGAAGAGGGCTGGCGGCAAGGCCGTCAAGACGGAGTACGAGGACATGGTGCCCTCGACAGCGTGCTGACGTCCTGCCGTCCCGTCTTCGAGCTCTGCTTCCGGCGCTGCCATTACCATCCAGCCTTCGAACAACCCCTGGGATGTTCTCTTGGTGTCTTTTGGCACCCGTAGTTCGCCTAGGCGCCCCTTTTGCCCTTCTCGCCTCCTTGACCTACCTCCTTAAAAGAGGGACAGAAAAAGGATTACGGGCATCTTATCTTTTTGATTTGTAAGCCTTCGGGCCTTAGCTGCATTTAAAACTTGTAATCCTCTCTTTCATGTTTTTCATCCTCTATGGACTGCACCCGAGTGGGATGTTTTTTTAATGGAAAGGGGAAACTTGCTATGTCACATCCTTTACTTGATTCTATGCCTTGTATGTTTTTACCCTACGCTTTGAGGGAACTTGCCGGCACGGGCACGCTTGCCGCGAGTGCTGAGTGTGGAACGTCAGCAGCTTGCCGGCGGTGCCGGAGCATGCTTGCCGCGGGCGCTGAGTGCGGGACATCAGCAGCCTGCTGGCGGTGCCGGTTCCGGTAAGAAACCTTGTCGCAACTAGTTGCAGTGCACTTAAGTTGTTGAGCGGGCTCGAAAACAACGTAAGGGCGCTTAGCGGCTCACTTAAGTTGCTGAGCGGACTCGAAGCAAAGTAAGGGCGCTTAGCAGCTTACTTAAGTTGTTGAGCCGACTCGAAACAAAGTAAGGGCGCAACTAGCTACGAGGAGGTTCCTCCGCGCATAGGTTTTTTTTATACAAGGCATGAACGTTCAAGGACGCGGCTTCGCGTTTCCCAGTCCATAAGAGGATGCATGACGAGGGACGAAAAACTTATCTGGTATCGTAGCCTCTGGCAACCTTGGCTTGCCGCAGATGAAACTTGATATTCGCGGCCCCCGGCAACACTGGCTTGCCGGGGTCTAGGTGCCGGCGCACCCTTCTTCTTCTTCTTGGTCGCTGTTATTTCAGTTATGAGAACGTCTTAGCCAGCGCCGCGACAAGTTACTTTTGCAATATAACTCTCTTCTGGGCAATGCTTGCTATGTTACTTCCTTTACTTGATCCCGTTCCTTGTGTGTTTTCACCCTACGCTTTGAGGGAAACTTGCCAGCGCAAGCACACTTGCTGAGTGCGGGACATCAGCAGCCCGCTGGCTGTGCTGCGTCCGGCAAGAAACCTTGTCGGGGCTAGTTGTAGCTCGCTTGTATTGTTGAGCGGGCTTGAAACAAATCAAGGGCGCAACTTAGCCACGAGCCGGTTCCTCCGCGCACAGGTTTTACACACAAGGCGCGGTCGTTCAAGGAATATAACCTTGCCCTGGGCGACGCTTGCTATGTTATATCCTTTACTCTGTTACATCCCTTGTATGTTTTCATTCTACGCTTTGAGGGAAACTTGCCGGCGCAAGCACACTTGCTGAGTGCGGAACATCAGCAGCCCGCTGGCAGTGTTGCATCCGGCAAGAAACCTTGTCGGGGATAGTTGCAGCTCGCTTGTATTGTTGAGCGGACTCGAAACAAATCAAGGGCGCAACTTAGCCATGAGTCGATTCCTCCGCGCACAGGTTTTCCATACAAGGCACGGACATTCAAAGAATATAACTTAAAAATTTAAAACTTGATCATGCTGAAACTTTGGCAACTTATCTTTTTTTCGTCGCCTGTGGTCTGGCGAGGCCGTGCTCCTTTGAACGACACCCGGCCCACACCTCTATCCTCTCCTCCTCGAAACTTCTGGCGTTAGCTTTGCGGCTATGGTAGCGGCGCAAAGCTTGCTGGTAGCGAGCAGCTCGTACCGCAGCCTGAAGATGATCTTCCTCGAGGAGCAGCGCGTCATCTTTTCCGCGGCTGCTCTCGCTCTAGCTCACCGTAAGGGAGCACTCGAGGCGATCCGTATACGAGGGGAAAGGGGTCGAGAATGTCGAGCCCCCAGCCCGAAAATGGCCAGGGTAAAGGGATTGTCCGGAAAGCTTGAGCCGGCTGATGAATCTGTTTGGAGCGGAACTGGCACGCTTCACACTTGGTTACTTGTGCAGTTGCATCCTGGAGGGCTGAAGGCCAGAAGAAGCCTTGCCGGAAGGCTTTGCCGGCAAGGGCTCTTGCGCCAATGTGGTGACCACATATGCCTCCGTGTATCTCCGCCAACAGCTCCTGTCCATCTTCCCAGGAAATGCACTTCAATTTCACTCCGTTGAATCTTTTTATGTACAGTATGTCATCGACAAACTGGTACATACTTGACTGCTGGGCTACTTTTTCCGCTACTTCTTGTTCCTCGGGAAGTTCTCCTGTCTGAAGGAAATGGACGATCTGCTGTGCCCATGCCGGAGCTTGCGTCTCGACGACAAGGACTAAAGGCGCGAATGCTGCTGCGGGAACATCCGCTTCTACGGCAAGAATCTGGGATCCTGCCGGAACGTGATGCTCCCCAGCAAGCGTGTCGGGACACAGCTTGTCGGGAGCGTCTGCTTCAACGAAACAAGACCTGGGGCTTGTCGGAGCAGTCTGCTCCTCAGCACTCTCTGTGTCGATCCCGGGGACCTTCTTGGCGGCGGCTCCGGGGAGCTCTGCCGGAAAGTAGTCGCCGGCAACCAACTTTCTCTTCTTGCTCTGTTCGGTTGATGGTGTCACAGATGGCTGAGTCAGCTTGAGCAGAAAATCCCTGGTTCCACAGGCAACTTGAGTGCGGCGCACTTTGACAGACCATCTGCAATGTCATTCTGAGCTCTTGGAACATGTTCCATTTGCAGGCCGTCAAAATGCTCCTCTATCCTCCTCACTTCATCGATGTATGCTTCCATCAACGGACTCTGATAATCTTTGTTAACTTGGCGGACGACAAGCTGTGAATCACCCCTGACAATAAGCTTCTTGATTCCAAGTTCTGCCGCGATCCTGAGTCCGGCAAGCAAGCCTTCATACTCTGCAGTATTATTTGTTGCTTGGTCCTTGGCAAAGTGCATTTGGACCACGTACTTGAGGTGCTCTCCTGTGGGTGCGACAAGTAGTACACCCACACCGGCGCCTTGCAGCGAGAAGGCACCATCGAAGTACATGATCCATTCCTTGCTAGCTTCCTTGACGGGGATGCTCCTCTCCGGAGTTTCTTCATCAGGCATTGGCGTCCATTCTGCTATGAATTCTGCCAAGGCTCGGCTCTGGATAGTTGAGGTACTCTCAAACTTGAGGCCAAAGCTTGACAATTCCAGTGCCCACTCGACAATCCTGCCTGTTGCCTCTGGATTCTACAATATCCTCTTCAGCGGAAAGCGAGTGACCACTGTGATCTCATGTGCTTGGAAGTAATGGCGCAGCTTCCTCGAGGCCATTAGGAGGCCGAAGAGCAATTTCTGCACGCCAGAGTACCTTGATCTAGCCCCCTGCAGAAGGGAGCTGACGAAGTAAACTGGGCGCTACACCATCTTTTTCTGTTTCTCTTCTTGTGGCTGCGCGGATCCATTCTTGCCGGAACCAGAACTTGCCGGATCGGGGCTTGTCGGGCCAGAGCTTGTCGGGGATGCCCCCTGCTTGTCGCTGGACTTGCTTGCCGCGGACGCTGGCTCACCATCTGCCTCCCTCTCCGCTACTAACGCAGCACTAACCACTTGATTGGTTGCCGCCAGATATAGCAGCAACTTCTCTTGTGGCTTAGGTGCGACAAGTGTTGGAGTAGAGGGTAGGTGTCTCTTCAGGTCCTGCAGCGCAGCCTCCGCTTCCGGAGTCCATTTCATTGGACCTGCCTTTTTCAAAATCTTGAAAAATGGCAGGGCGTGCTCAGCAGACTTAGAGATGAACCTACTCAGAGCAGCAACACAGCCGGCAAGCCTTCGCACATCCTTGACGCGCTTCGGTGCTTCGATTTGCTCAATGGCCTTGATCTTGTCGGGATTGGCTTCAATCCCCCACTAGGACACAAAGAATCCGAGAAGCTTGCCAGAGGGAACTCCAAACACACACTTCTCGTGATTCAACTTGAGGTTGATCCTGCGCAGATTTGCAAAAGTCTCGTCCAAATCTTGGATCAAAGTCTCTTTGTCCTTGCTCTTGACCACTATGTCATCCATGTAAGCTTCTACATTTCTGTGCAGCTGTGGCTCAAAAGCATGACTGACTACTCTTGCAAATGTTGAACCAGCATTCTTTAGTCCGAAGGGCATTCGTACAAAGCAGTACGTGCCACATGGAGTAATGAACGCTGTTTTTTCTTCATCCTCTTCTGCCATGAAGATCTGATGATATCCTGAATATGCATCAAGGAATGAAAGCAGATCACATCCTGCCGTGGAGTCGACAATCTGGTCAATGCGCGGCAAGGGAAATGGGTCCTTGGGGCAAGCTTTATTAACATCAGTGATGTCAATACAAAGCCTCCACTTCCCGTTTGCTTTGCGCACGACTACTGGATTGGCTAACCACGTCGGATGGAGTACTCCTCGGACCAGGCCCGCTGCTTCCAACTTCCTGATCTCTTCTGCAATGAATTCTTGACGCTCTACTGCTTGCTTCCTAACTCTCTGCTTGACGGGCCGCGCGTGAGGACAGACGGCAAGGTGGTGCTCAATTACTTTCCTGGGAACACCGGGGATGTCAGATGGTTGCCATGCAAACACATCGACATTCGCCCGCAGGAAAGCAATGAGCGCGCTTTCCTATTTAGGATCAAGCGTGGCACTGATGGTGAAGGTGCCACCAGCGCCGTCCTCCTTGGCGGCCACTTTATTGGTCTCTGGTGAAGCTATCTTTGCCTTCTTGCACTTGCCGGTGGAGCTCGATGGTGCGTCCTCGACGATAGCGCAGCACTCCGAAGAGGTGCGCTTGCCGGAGTAGGCATCAGAGCTACTCTTGCCGGACTTGGCCTTCTTCTTCCCCCCGGGAGCTTCAGCGGCAAGTGGTTTGCATTCTGATGCGGCTGCTGCTTCCCGGTAGATCTTGTCGGTACAGATGAGTGCATCCTTCTTGTCACCTTGGACAGAAATGACACTTATCGGACCAGGCATCTTGAGCACATTGTAGGCATAGTGAGAGGCTGCCATGAACTTGGCGAGCGCTGGACGGCCAAGTATCCCATTGTAGGGCAATGGGAAATCAGCAGCGTCAAATGTGACTCTCTCTATCCTGAAATTCAGCTCGCTGCCAAATGTCACTGGCAGTGTGATCTTCCCCTTCGGCTTGCTCCTTCCCGGGTTTATTCCTTGAAAGGTACCAGTCTCTTCGAGCTCGCTGTCGGGGATCTGGAGCTTCTTGAGCACTGCGGATGAGATCAGATTCAGGCCGGCCCCGCCATCAACCAGCATCTTCGTGACCCTTAGGTTGCGGATTGTTGGTGAAACCAACATCGGCAAGCACCCGACCGCAGTGATGCGATCAGGGTGATCTTCAATGTCGAAGATGATGGGCGTGCTGGACCACTTCAGGGGCTTGCGCGACTCAACGGACGGTTCTGCTGCGTTCACTTCCCGCACCCACTATTTGAGTTGGCGGTGCGAGGTGTGCAGAGAAGCACCGCCGTCGACGCACAACACCTCTGTCGCCTTCTGGAACTCCTGCTCGTCAGTCTCATCTTCCTCCATCTCATCATCCTCATCTTCATCTTTGTCGCGGCCGCGGGGAGGCCTGTCTCCTTGCCGTGGCTTGGCCTTGTCGCGGCGCCCTCCCCGGGCGGGATACTTCTTGCCGGATCCTCCGCCACCTTGCCAGACCTTCTCTTTGTCGCGGCGCTCGTATTCAGCTTTCTGTAGCTCCGCCATCTGCTCAACTTTCTTGCAGGCTTGGAGATCGTGGCCCTTGGTGCGGTGGATCTTGCAATACTGCTTGCCGGAACCATCCTGCTTGTCGGCGGCCACCACAGCCTCGCCTGTGCTACCAGTTCTAGCCTTCTCGGAACCGCCTCCGCTGCCGGATTGCTCAACAACTAGCACATCCTTAGCCTTTCTCTTTCTGTTATTCCGCCTCCGATTCCTCTTTGCCAGAGGGGCGTCCTCACTGTCAGATCCTTCTGCTCCTGCATTCTCTCCGGGGAGTCTCCTCCCCTCTTCAGCCCGTGCACACTTGTCGGCCAGGGCATATAGCTCGCTGACATCCCTGATTTTGCACATCGCCATCTCCTCCCTCATCCTGCGGTTACGCACGTCCTGATGGAACGCGCTGATAACCGCGGTAGGGTGGACGTCTGGGATGTTGCGCTGCACCTGACTGAATCTCTGTATATACTTGCGCAGGGGTTCTCCTTCCTTCTGGGCGAGCAGGTGAAGGTCACTCTCCTGGCCATGGGGTTTGTGGCCGCCTGTGAAAATGCCAACAAACTGATGGCACAGGTCCGCCCACGAAGAGATGGAGTTGTCCGGCAAGTGCATGAGCCAAGATCTGACGTTGGGCTTGAGTACCAGCGGGAAGTAGTTGGCGAGGATCTTCTCGTCGCGCCCTCCGGCAGCCTGCACCGCGATGGTGTAGACGCTGAGGAACTCTGATGGATGTATCCTGCCATCGTACTTCTCGGGCACGTCTGGCTTGAAGTTCTTGGTATTGGGCCACTGGACTTGCCGCAGCTCACGGGTGAACGCAGGGCAACCTGCTGCGTACGGCAAGTCGCCTGGTTCCCCTGGCGCATGCATGTCGACAGTGGGCCCAGCGCGCCCGTCAGATTGACGTCGCACTTCTCTTCGATGCTCGATGCGAGTGTGAGCGTCTTCGTGTCGTTGTTCTTGGAGAACTTGGCGTTGATCGCAGCGAGCTCGCGGGTCCGACGACGCAGTGGAGTCGGTGTCGAGGTTGGCCCGGCGAGTCGGCGATCTTGGCCTTCGGGGCGGGGAGTGCGCAGTGGTGGAACCCCCAGCGGTCTTGTCGGCATCGGCTTGCGCCTGGGCGTCTCGCCGGGGCTTCGATGTGCTCGGTTGCCGGGGCTTGTCGCCGTTGGCGAAGCCAATGAGGCTATAAATGGCGGCCCTCCAGTCGTCGATCTTGTCCGGCGCTGGAGGGTAATCTAGAAGCAGCTGGGCTTGGGCCAGCGCTTCCTCGGGAGTCTTGGGTGGTGGTGGCGAGCGATGCGAGGTGCGAGACATGCTCAAACTTCTAACAGTGTTAGAAGGAGCAAAACCTCGCACAGGCGACCGCACATCGCTCGTGCCAGCGTGTTGACGTGCATGCTGGCCTTGAGCGTCCCGCGACCCACCAGCTTGGCCTTGTTCCAACGCGAGCACGGTGCTAGGAGCACCGTGGCGTTGTTGATCTTGCACCTCCTGGGAGGGGTGCGGTGGACATGCAGAAGCTGAACCTTGCGGGGCCTTGTCCTTGGACCGGGTGACGACGCGCGTCCCCCCGCCGGCACCCGCTCCTCCGCCGGTGTCCGCCCCACCGCCCGTTTGCTCCGGTGGCGGTAGGGAAGTCGCAGACGGAGCGGCCACTTCCGAAGTCTTCTTCTTTGGAGGCATGTCGATGAAGATGTTGATGTAGCGCGCGCCGACGCCGGATCAGATACGCACGACCTCGACGCCCCCCTACCTGGCACGCTAGAGATGTCATGGTGGCTGGGATCACGAGCACCTATGGGGCAGGAGGGCCCCTTTCTCGTTCGGCAAGGGAGCGGAGGGCGCACGCAGAGCGGATCAGGGCGAGAGAGCGCGCGGGGGATTTTTACCCAGCTTCGGAGCTCTCCGGAGAGATAAGACTCCTACTGCTGCTTTGTGTGTTTGTATTCTGTTCTTGCTCGAGAGAGCGGGTGTGGCGTAGCTGCCGAAAAACTCCGAACCGAACCCCTAAGCCGTGGAGTCCAAAAATCCCGAACCCCTTCTACGTGCGCATGGGCCTCCTTTTTATAGGCTAAAGGGGTCACCGACAGGTGGCAGAGTAGAAGGAGGGGTAGAAAGGTAAAAACGCGGGTTGATACAACTACTACCAACAGTGTCCCCTACCTAACTCTGACAGCAGGGGACAAGGGCATTTAATGCCCGTCCGGTCGCCCCAACAGTGCAAGGAAACGACCGTTAGAGGCGCCACCGATCGCCACGATGGCCTCCTTGTCAGCTTTGCTTGCCACCTCGCACCGCCATGCTGCACAGCTACCCGCCACGTGCACCAGGAGCGATCTTGTGGCGACATGTCGTCGGGTGCGCTGGAGCATGGGCGCAGGGTGGCAGCCTTGCCGCGGTAAGCGCCTTGCCGCAGCCCTTGTCTTGTCACACCAGCAAGCTTGCCGCTCGTCGGGCCTTGCCGGGACGCGCGGGGCATCGCGGCAAGTTTCTTGAAGTGCCTTACCTGGCCTTCCCGGCAAGCTCCTCTTGCCGGGGCCTTGATCGGCCTTCCCGGCAAGCTCCTCTTGCCGGGGCCTTGTATTCTTCCCGGCCAGCTTCTCTTGCCTGGGCCTTGGTTGGCCTTCCCGGCAAGCTCCTCTTGCCGGGGCCTTGGTTTGATCATTTTGTTCTTGAATCGCATTAAAGGTAGCCATGGAGGATCTTGGCGGATGCCCGGCAAGCCCTGCCGCGGGTTGCTGCGACTGCCCGTGCACAAGTTCGGGATACTAAGGTACCCCTACTTTAGTACACCGACAGTAAACTTCTTAAATTGCCCCCCGCCCCATCAGCATGGACAAGGGCTTTATAGAGCCTGTGTTCACCAATAATGTAAGTTTGTCCTTCTCGAGCCTTCAAACTTTGTTGTATATACTTGGTTAGGCATGACTGCAACAGCTATTTATTTTTGGTGTTTGCATCGAATTACATGTTTAAAGTTTATTATGTAGTTCATAAACAAAAGTTAGTCCGTCTCAATATAAGTTTTCAGTTGTACAACCAAGTTGCTTCTTCATACCATGTAAATTAAACTATAAAAAGCAAGTGATTCTTTTGCACTGCATGTATGCTTCTGTTCTTGATCCGTAATCCAGTGGGGTGGTGAACCAACCCACTACATCACAATGTCATCTTCTGCAATGTCTTAACTATGATCAATGTCATATCATTCTAATATTATTTAAACCGTCTCTTTATTTGCCAATCTGAAATGGGATAAATTGACATCACACTAACCATTGATACTTATGAGTTCTTGATTTGTAATCCAGTGGTGTCATGAAGCTGCCAACTCCTTCACAATGTCATTTCCTGCCATGTCTTGACCTGAAAAATACCATATTGTGTTAATGGTATTTTAAACTGTGTCACTTTATTCGTTAGTAAGAAATGTGATGAATTGTTAGCACTGATACTTATATGTGCAAAACATGTCATCTGTCTACTTGTTTATCTTTCAGAGTGAGGAGGATATAAGTGTCAAACAAGCGTAGTCTCATCAGCTTGCTCAGCTCTTTGTGCTGTAGCTCCCGAGCAGGGCTAACCTTTCTTGAACTCTATTGAAGTGTTGTCGGTTTTGTTTATTATTTTGTCAGCATGTTTATTTGCACTGGTGGCGATCTTTGATGCCCAGTGTATGTAATCTGCTGTCAGCTTGTGCGTTATTATCATAGTGGCAAACTTTGATGCCCAGTGGATGTAATATGCCGTAACTTCTTTATTGTATAGTCTAGGTTTTTTCTTATTCACGATGCTGCAGTTATTTTACTGTATATATATCATATCTTCATAGTAAACGACAAAACCGTAAAATTATGGTACATAGCCAGGCCATCATGCAAATCACTATGTATGATCCGCATCATGGGCCCCGTCATCTTGGTTTGTTAACAGGCCTAAATGTAAACTGACCCACTAGTAGATTTGGGCCTTTAATAGGCCAAGTAAACTGTCGGCCCTATTTTCGCAAGAAAACTCAATGGGCTTTTAGGAGGCTGAAAAGTAGGTTGGGCCTGAAACGTGTCGAACAGCTCACAGGCCAGCAGCAGGCCGAAATAGACACCGGCCCATGATTGTGCCCATCACATCACGGGCCGTTAACAGGCCAAAATTGTCTCGGTCCTTGTTTGCCCCAATCAGATTATCGGCTATGAGTAGGCCGAATGCAAACCAGGCCGTAGTTAGGGCCAACTATATGACGGGCTTTTAACAGGCCGAAATAAATATAGTGACGAAATATTAAACGTGCCTTCAACAGGCCGAAACTAATATCAGGCCTAATTACTAAATGGGCCTTTAGCAAGTGGGCCCAAAAGCATAGCGTCTAGTTAACGGGCCGAATCTGATATGGGCCATAATTTAGATGAAGCCTCTTAAAGGGTCAGATCTAATCTGGGCCGTAATTTGGCCCGAAACATGGTAGGCTTTTAACAGGCCGGATCTCATATGGGCCTTTATTAGGCCCGGAACGTGGCAGGATGTTAATGGACCAGATCAAATATGGGCCGGCATTTGGCCCAAAACATGGCAGCCTGTTAATGGGCTGGCCCACTAGTGTCCTCAAAATCTTGTGGGCCTTTAGCTGGGCCGACACATTATGGTCTGTGAAATCTCGTGGGCCTTTAGCTGGGCCAGCCCATTATGGTCTGCAAAATCATGTGGGCCTTTAGCTAGGCCGGCCCATTATGGTCTGCAAAATCTTGTGGTCCTTTAACTGGGCCGGCCCATTATGGTCCACAAAATCTTGTGGTCCTTTAGTTGGACCGGCCCATTTAATCTTTATGGGCCACTTTTGGGCCTGTCCACGTGTCAACATATCATAGGCGCATCTCGCCCATTGGATGAGTGACACCTACACCAACGTGGATCTGACACATGGTTTCGTCGGCCAATGAGAATTTTACATGTGGAAAATCGGCATTCGTTGTGGCTGTTAGCGAGTTATCGGATCCAAAACCGGACCCGATAGCTTAACGGCGTCCCGTTACAGTGGATTCCACGTGTCGGTCACCCTTGAAGAAAGCACTTCTATGACGCGTGATTTATCGTCATGGAAGTGGACACTTCCGTGATGATAATTTTGGTAATGTCATGGAACACTTCGAGGACACCACAAGTATGACTATCTTGATTCTGTCATAAAATCATCATGGATGTACATGCATAACAGAAAAAATGACCTACTGTGACAAACACGTATCATCACGAAAGTGTATTTTTTTGTAGTGTTGCCTTCCTCCGGGAGAATATCGATGTGTTTGCATAGCAACCATCTAATATCCCCGGTGTTCCCATGGAGGTAATCGAGCACAACCTTGCTTTCTGCCCACACGCCAGACCTATTAAGCAGAAAGTCCGGAAGAAGGCCTTGGAGAGGCAACATTTTATTGCAGAAGAGATTAGGAAGCTTGAGGCAGCTGGTTTGGTCAGACGAGTGCTACATCCCACTTGGCTAGCAAACCCAGTGGTAGTCTGGAAGGCTAATGGGAAGTGGAGGCTTTCCATAGATTTTACAGATCTCAACAAAGCTTGCCCAAAGGACCCATTTCCCTTGCCGCGCATCGATCAGATCATGGATTCCACCTTAGGTTGCGATTTCCTTTCCTTCCTGGATGCGTATTCTGGATATCACTGGATCTTCATATCTAAGGAAGACGAAGAGAAGACCTCGTTCATCGCCCCATGTGGTACGTACTGCAAATTTGCACAAGATCAACTTGAGGCTCAACCCAGAGAAGTGTGTGTTTGATGTTCCCTCCGGCAAGCTTCTTGGGTTCTTTGTGTCCCACGGGGGGATCGAAGCTAATCCCAACAAGATAAAGGTCATTGAGAAGATCCAAGTGCCAAGGACAATAAAAGATGTGAGGCGCCTAACGGGATGCGTTGCCACGCTAAGTAGATTCATTTCCGAGTCTACCGAGCGCACCCTGCCGTTGTTCAAAATCTGGAAGAAGGCAGGGCCCATGATGTGGACCCCAGAAGCAGATGTAGCCCTGCAAGAGTTGAAGGCATATTTATCTTTTGTCCCTACCCTGGTCGCCCCCAAACCATAGGAGTCATTGTTGTTGTACTTGGCAAAAACCAACCAAGTGGTTAGTGTGGCCTTGGTGGCGCAGTGGGAAGTGGACGCGGGAGATAAAGGGCAGGGCCCGACAGAGTCAAGTGGAGATCAAGACAAAAGTGAGCACGACAGCATTGTCAACCCGAAGGACATGGCAAGGAAGAAAGTGGTGTAGCGCCCAGTGTACTTCGTCAGATCCCTATTACAGGGGGCTCGATCGAGGTACTCTAGCATGAAAAAGTTGATCTTTGGCCTCATCATGGCATCAAGGAAACAACGGCACTACTTCCAAGCCCATGAGATTACAGTTGTCACACGCTTCCCATTGCAAAGCATACTCCGGAACCCTGAGGCTACTAGAAGAATAGTGGAATGGGGTTTGGAGTTTTCTACTTTCGGTTTGAACTTTGAGAGCACATCAACAATCTAGAGCAGGGAGTTGGCAGAGTTTATTGCGGAATGGACGCCAACCCCTGATGAGGAAGTGATAGAGCCAGCTACCCCCAGCAAGGAGGTGCCCCAAGAATGGATCATGTATTTTGATGGTTCCTTTTCCCTGCAAGGTGCAGGGGAAGGCGTTCTTCTTGTCACACCCTCAGGGGAGCACTTGAAGTATGTCATCCAAATGCATTTTGCCTGGGAAGAGGCTACCAACAATACAACAGAGTATGAAGGGCTCCTTGCCGGGCTTAGAATTGCTACAGAATTGCGAATTAAGAGGCTGATTATTCAAGGAGATTCACAGCTTGTGGTGACACAATTCAACAAAGATTATCAAAGTACATTGATGGAGGCATATGTCGAGGAAGTGAGAAGATTGGAGGAGCACTTCGACGGATTGCAAACAGAGCATGTACCCCGTGCGGAAAACAACATAGCTGATCATCTGTCAAAGTGTGATGCGCCAAAGCTTCCTATGGAACCATGAACTTTTGTTCTCCGTCTTACTCAGCTCTCTATATCCCCAGCGACGATGGCCCGCAAGAGCAGAAAGATGGACTCCGGTATGTCTCTCCCGGTAGAGCCTCACTCTCCTGGCAGGGACCCTTCTAGAAACTCACAACTTGCCGGCCCGCAACCTCCTGGCAGGACCACAGTCCCCGCAGATGAGGAGTGCGCCCCCACAGTTGAGGAGGTGCCGCTAGTCCTCATTGTCGAGCCTTAGGCTCCAACTTGGGCAAGGCACATAGTCCACTTTCTCCAAAATGGAGAACTCCCCAATGACCAAGATGAGGCTGAAAGAGTAGCCCGGAGGGCCTGTATGTACCAGTTTGTCAATGACACTCTATACAGAAGGAGGCCCAATAGTGTGAAATTGAAGTGCATATGCTGGGAAGAAGGAAAGGAACTGCTAGCTAAGATACACAGAGACATGTGTGGCTCCCACATTGGATCAAGGGCATTAGTTGGGAAAGCATTCCGTCAAGGGTTCTATTGGCCCACAACCCTCCGAGAAGCGGTCGAGCTAGTCACGAAATGTGAAGCCTGCCAGTTCCATTCCAAGAATATCCACCTACCTGCCCAGGCTCTACAGACAATCCCTTTAGCATGGCCATTTTCGGTCTGGGGGCTCAATATCCTCGGCCCCTTCCCCCAAGCAATCGGGTGCTTTGAATTCTTGTTCGTTGCCATTGACAAGTTTACAAAGTGTCTGGAAGTGACTCCCATGGGAAAGGTCACTACTCAATCAGCTATCAAATTCTTGAAAGAACTGGTGTGCCATTTTGGAGTTCCGGCAAGGATCATCACCGACAACGTTACCCAGTTCACGACCCGCGCCTTCATGCATTATGTTCGCACCCTCAGAAGTACGATCTCATTCGCCTTTGTGGCTCACCCCATAAGCAATGGACAAGCTGAGCGGGCGAACAATGAAGTGGTGCGAGGCCTCAAAACAAGAACCTTTGATACGCTGAGGAAGCACGGAAAGCGCTGGATCGATGAGCTACCAGGAGTCCTCTGGTCCCTCATAATGACACCGAATCGGGCTACTGGGTAGACTCCATTTTCCCTGGTCTATGGGGCAGAAGCAGTTATCCCCCACATAACTCATTTACGGGTCGCCTCGAGTGCTTGCCTATGATGAAGTGGCGAAAGATCAGCACTGGTGTGACGACGTTGTGCTACACGAGGAGAACAGTTTCCGGGCTGCTACGCGTGCTGCACGCTAACAGCAAGCCCTACATCGCTATCATAGCTGCAGGGTTCATGCTCGGTGATTTGAGGAAGGCGACCTTATCCTTAGGCACATTCAGTCAGCCAAGGGTACAAACAAGTTGACGCCAAAGTGGGAAGGCCCTTACACAGTAGTATGAGTCACCAGACCTGGCGCGGTCCATCTGGAGACAGGAGATGACATTCAATTGCAAAACTCATGGAATATTGAGCATCTCCGTAGGTTCTACCTGTAAGGCGCGACTGTCGGGCCCTGCCCGGCAGCCACCCATTTGTACAAGCCTTGCCTTAGTTGCATGTAACCGTGTGTACAAAGCCAGGGCGATGACCCTATGGAAGAGAAAATAAATGAAGCGCTGTGGGGCCCCGACTGACTTGCATGCATGCATAAGCATTCCAAGAGCATTTGCATAAGCATTTCATGAGCATCTGCATATGCATATAGATAGGATTGCATCCAGCATCATTCTCATCTGCATAAAGTTACAGGTTCCTGTCATGGAGTTGGGTTTTACAGGAAGATGAGAAGATGGACCAGCGATGTGATCCACGGCGAGCCAAACAGTTAAGTTCTACCTCTTGTCCATAAGTGTTCTAGAAGCTGAAACTTGTGCATAGGAATCCTCCGCCACTCTTCGAAGCTTGGGTGCTCCTACCTTTGGCCAGATCGTTGCTTCATCCTAGGTGGTTGTAGTGGCCTTATGCTGAGAAAGGGTTGGTGGAGGGCTTGCCCCTTTATTCTTTGCCAGGTAGACTCTGGTCCCCGGCAACAAAATGGAAAAAGGGTGCCGGCAAGATGGCCTGTCGGGAAAAACTTGTTTATTTAATTAAAGAGGTACCTCACCTCTGCATGGGCGTACACATGCACAAGTACCCGACAAGGCTTGTATTTTTCATTAATATGCAATTCATACAACTACAAGCCTTACACAACACATACATGGACTCAAGTGGTTCCATTATTTGAATTAAAATTTGGCAAATTCCTACAAGTTTAAGATTGAAAAAAGATAAGTGCCCCGTGATGCCTTTGCCCCTGCCTATATCCTGCAGGGAAGGGTCAAAGGAACCAGTGGCAAACCCAGCTGGGGATTCAGCGCCTCCCCAGGATCAGGATGGCGCCGCTTCTCGTCAAGTAGAAAAAACCGAGGAGGGGGGCAAACGCGGATGGTGACGCTGTCGGAGGACCAGCTGGAAGACGCGGAGTCACCAGCAAACACGATTCATAGGAACGGTCGCCCCCATTCTTGATGCTTCGTGGGTTGCCACCGCCGTCCGCATCGCTACCACCCGAAGACCTCAGATCGTCATCCACACCGAAAGCCTTGCTCTCTGGCTTACCCCACAGAGAGCACGGTCATCTCCAATGGCCCTTACATCAAAAATCACCGCACGTTCCGAAGATGTGTACGAAGATGAGAAGCACTCCTCCGCAAACATAGGGTGGTAGCTGGAGGAGCTAAATCCACCCTCATCAACGGTAGATCTCCCCCAAGTCTCTTCCTCAGTGTCGCGTAGGTGCCAAGAATGGGGAGCGACCGACTACCACGCCCTGCAGACCCCACGGACCTCGGCATGGTGTCATTCGCATCCCCTCCCACCAGAATCAAGGCTACGGGCAACTTCATGACAAGCGCGCCGCAGTCGCCACCTCCAGCGTTACCGCCACACTGCCCGAGCATCTTGACGACCACGAAAAGTTCTAAGCTAAATCCCAGGAGCCAGTGTCGGGCTCTCCCTTCCGACATATCCAAGATGAAGCAAGGCAGACGAGAAGAAGAGTGCGGATGAATGCCTCCACTCCTCCCCCGCTCTTCCTTTTATAGGCTTGCGGGGGGCTGGGGGCTTGTTTCACGACGGGTAACTACGACGGGTAACCGCCGCCCTCCTCCACCAATTCAAGAAAGTCGGGCCCTCACCATTATACTCTCCCGCAGCACACGCCTACGTTACCTAACCCGCGCGATGCATGCAGCATATGTGGATAAGGATAATGGCGTGGTGGGAAGAGTGAATTGGCGGTTTCTACCCCATGCAATAAAGTCAGTCATGGGCTATCACAAAGGTGACCCCACCACAATTGGATTTACACGACATGCGGGAAAACTGGAAACTTGCCAGGACCCAATATTAATGAAGAAGCAAATAAGACATGAACAGGCTATCCTGTTCGGCACCCCTACATGTGCACTTATTAGGGCCTACCCCGACGACGCCCGGCAGCGCGATCAGGGCAGGCCCGGGGCTTCTGTCGGGGCAATAGACCCTGGGTATGTTGCCCTGACTTTCCACAGGCACAGGAACAGGATCATGGCCTCAAACCGAGTCAGAGTGCAAGAGATCAAGATCTTCAAAGGACCAGCATGGAGAACGCGGAGACCAAGATCAAGCAAGAGAAGCCAGGTACCGCTAGGGGAAGAACCTCCCTTGCTGGGAAAAAGGACTTGGAAAGGGCAGGGCCACCCCCGGAAAGAAGCAACCGAAGCGTCCCGGCAGGGCCTGTCGGGACTCGCAGGGGCAAGGGACACGTCATCAACCACCCTCTCCACGACCCGTGTCGTGGATCAGTGCGGCGTCAAGCCGCGTAGTGATTAAGTGGCAGCTATTCAACACATGGCAGCCCCTTTCTACCGGAAAACCTACGGACGACACCCGTCCTATGACATGTTGAAGAAGTATCAGTGCGGTGTCAAGCTGTGTAGTGATTAAGTGGCAGCTATTCACCACATGGCAGCCCCTTTCTACCAGAAAACCTACGGACGACACCCTTCCTATGACGTGTCGAAGAAGCAGGCATGGAGATGGCAGAGTAAGCCTGGCAAGGCTTGCCAGGTAGGCAATGATAGAAGGGGTTTGTCGGGGAAATACCCCGCGGTGTGACCCGGCCGGAGATATGACTTGGCTAGGCCCAGATTATAAGCCGATGGATAGTTAAGCATTGTAAGCCGGCAGACAGTTAAGCATTGTAAGTCGGCAGACAATTAAGCCAGACAATTAAGCATGGTAGGCCGGCAGACAGTTAAGCCAGACAGTTAAGCGAGACAGTTAAGCATGGTAAGCCCGCTGACAGTTAAGCCAGACAGTTAAGCTAGATAGTTAAGCCAGATGGTAAGCCAGATTGGAAGTCGGATGGTAAGACGGCTTACGTTAACAAGCCCAAGACATTAAGAGGCCCATGGTGAGAAGCCCATGGAAAGATGTCAAAATAGGTTAAGTCCCAATCCGAGTTTGACTCTACATGTAACCCGCCCCTTCAACTTATATAAGGAGGGGCAGGGCACACCAAGAGGGGAGAGCAGGAAAATAATCGTTAAGGCCAGACACAACTAGAGGAGAACCAGTTATGCGGTGTCTCCCTCATGAGCATAATGAGACCTAGCCACAAAGAGCATTTAGGGATATTACCAGATGATGTTTCCCTAGGCCCTAAGCTTTCTAAATCCTTGTCTTGTGTGTTGTGTCTCTCGTCCCGATCAACCCCTCTCAAGCTACTACATAGATGCGTTGGCCTCACGACTAAGTCCTCACACTAGGACATTTGCCGTGACGTTTCCACGACAGTTGGCGCCCACCGTGTGGCTCGCGCGCGGTGGTGTTGAGTTCTTGGAGGGATCTCTTCTAGGGATTGAGAGGTTCGCAATTTTCCGGATGAGGAAGAATCGACTTGGCAGGATCTGCGCCGATTTTGGAGTTCATCAAACCAGATTGACAATTCGTGAGGTTCAAAAGAAATTAGGGTTAAAGTCACTGATGATTCGGTGATTCGTCGAATCCAAAGACTTCAATACCCACGACTGCCACTGACATGCAAGCCAAAATAAACATCTACTATAGCAAATCATCAATATCTGGTAGGATTTCCTTTGCCAGATTAAACATAGTTTCTGCTTTGGTCATGGAAGCACCAGAAGTAATAGGGGGGTCAAGACAACTATGACCAGGCCCCTAAGTTGTCGTCGAGCGCGCCTTTGCCATTGAGCCGCTATGGCCGATTCTGAATCAGCGTTGCTGGGCGTTCTGATCTCAACCACGGCGATAAGGAAAGAAAATCAATTACGATTACGACCCAGAGGGGATATGGTCATGGGCGTAAAAAGAAATCAACCGCCCCGGACTCCTCGGCCACCACAGATCGCTCGTCGCCTCCTCCTGTCGCCGTCACTAAGCCGCCGGTTGCTTAAACCACCATCAGAGCTGCTGCCGTCTCTCTTTAAAAAACCAGTCCAACTCGGACTCTTTTTTCGCTGCTTGCGCGGTCTCGCATTGAGTTGCTTCCTCCGCCGGTCACCGTTGAGCTGGCTCCGAGTCACCTCTGCGTCGGGTTGCCGTCTGTTCCGAGTCATGCCCTTGTTTTTAAGTCGCCGGCACCGCGAATCGTCATCTCCGCTGCTGCCAATCACCGGGCCATCTACGGGTCTATGCTTTGACGGAGTCGCGGTTGTGATTTTCGCCTCCACCGCTTGTGCCTCAAGTCGATGTCGCTCGAGTCTCATTGCACCATCTCCACCTCAAGACTCCACAACCGAGTCGCCGATTTTACCAAGCGAGCTACCGCCCATGTGTCAGACTCCGCCGGTTGAGATGCTGACCTGTTGTTGCGCCTCGCCTCCACTGGTCACTGCTCCAAACTGCCCGAGAGCCGCCGCCGGTTCTCCGACCAGCGAGCCGCCTGCTCGCCTTGCCGATTCAAGCATATCTTCTGTCAAGTTACCGCTCCACCTCCAACAATGAGTCGCCACCTGCGCCTCGGGCCTCCTCACCCCCTTGCACTTTGCCTACGTGATGTTCCATGGCCTCGACCCGTTTTGAATGGCCGCCTACTTCACTGACTCCTCTGTTGCACCACGAACCGGCACCCGGGTGCTCCGAGCAGCCACCCCGTTGCTATGGCTCTCCTTCGCGTTCACAGCAGAATGCCTCCGCCTCGGCCTCCAATGCATCTCTGCCGAGACACCGTCTCCAACGTGTGTGATCCGCCCTATATCTGACCCGCCTCGCTCTTAAATCCACTGCATCGCGTTTGACCCGCTGCTACTTCAACCCACCACACCGGTAACTGTGTCGAACCACCAGTAGGGTTCACCGGCCTCGCCTTTACTTGATGGACGCCGCCCCCGGATGACGCCCTGGCTTCGATTGTTACGAGCTGCCACCATTGATTCAAACCTGCTGGTCTCCGTTCTCCGCCTCGGTCTTGGACGCGAGTTGCCGGCGAGTTACCTCCACTGACCTCGCTCCATCCTGCCATGGTCCTGTTTTAAGAGGCTGCGTATCCAAGCCGCCGCACTGGGTCACCCTGTCCCAACGCCCTCCTCACGGATCACCAAGCCGCACAAGTTGGAGGCACCATGCGCCACTACCCTGCATCCACTTCAAAGCCAGATCCTCTTTTGTCGTGCCCAGCTCTGGCTCACCCTCCATGCGTTCCTCACGCGTCGCACGGCCTACAGCTTCCCCGCGGCTAGGCCACGCCTCGTCATCAAGTTGCCATATCTGACGCCATCTTTGATCTCTCGTCAAGCTGATCTGCTTCACCGGTGACCGACGCGCTGCAACCACTGCAGTGGTAGAGCCGCCGCACGCCTCAACTGCTGTGGGAGAACCGCCGCTCAACATTACAACCCATCATTGAGCTAGCTGCCGTCGCAAATTGCCCCGTGGCTGCAGCTCCGCACCACCTCCACCGCGAGTCAGCCGCCTTCGCTTCAAGTTGCCATCGCCGCGGCATCACTACCGTCGCTTGCTTTTGTCATGAGCCGACCTCGAGACCCACTCGCCTCCACTTCCTGTGAGATGCTTCTGTCTCCGCCTCCGAGTCGCCTCGCGGTTTCAAACTACCTCTGACTCTGGTTACTATGGATAACAAGAGAAGGCTTCAAACAAATTAGGGAGAAGACTGCTCCTATGACGGACAAGTGCTTGGGTTCATCAACCAAATATGTCATACAAAATCAAGCGCAGTGTAATCTTTGACAGTGAAAGATATTTTCCTATGGCAGTTACTATGGGAGCAAAAACAACAATTCGAGTTATAATAGTACTAGACAAAAGAAACAGCACAAGGAGGGTCGCATCAGCATCCGTGGCTCTCGAAATTCGCTCGACATTTTTACTAGCACAATTAGTACTGGTTGTTTGTACACTTGGCGCAGTTTCCAAGAAGGACCATCATCCATCACGTGATGGACTTGGCAGCCGATGAAAACAGATAGAGGTAAACTACAAGTACAGGATTGCACCTGTACTTGGTTCACTGTATTCTAAGGGACGAAGCCCCGACACACTGCTTCTAGAAGACATGCAAAGGGCGCTCCAGAAAATGGCATGTATGGTCCGGTTAAGTCCCAATCCGAGTTTGACTCTACATGTAACCCGCACTTTCAACTTATATAAGGAGGGGCAGGGCACCCCAAGAGGGGAGAGCAGGAAAATAATTGTTACGGCTAGACACAACTAGAGGAGTGTCGGTTATGTGGCGTCTCCCTCATGAGCATAATGAGACCTAGCCACAAAGAGCATGTAGGGCTATTACCGGATGATGTTCCCCGGGGCCCGAAGCTATCTAAATCCTTGTCTTGTGTGTTGCGTCTCTCGTCCCGATCAACCCCTCTCAAGCTATCACATAGATGTGTTGGCCTCATGACTAAATCCTCACACTAGGACATCTGCCGTGACGTTTCCACGACATGGTTAGAGGGTTGGAAAGTTGATCAGGCCCTCGCGAGGCTGGACTCTCGTACGTAGCTTATGCCACTGCCGCACCTGCCGGGCAAGTGTACTACATTCCACCACCACTCTCCCACCATTAATCCACCAATACAGGAGTAGGGTTTTACACCTCACGGCGTCCCGAACCTGGCTAAAATTGCTCGTGTGTTGCTTGCCGCGCTGTCCCCATGCTCCTCTGCTCTTTATGCAATGCGACGTCCCCCCTGCGGAACCAGCAAGGGGCCGTTTGGTCCCATTGGTGGCCGTGGTTTCCGGTGACAGGAATCTGGCAACGGGGTCCATGTGCCATACACCAAATTATAGGGCACAACTAGGCGGTAGACTCACCCCGGTTGTAGCGCTGCAGTATTGCCCAATGAGCCGTCAAATAACAAAACCCCCACCTTTCCAGCTTTAGCAGTAAGCTCCATGGATGAAGAAGCAATATTTCACTGGTCCTGAATCCCCTTCTCCCTCGTCTGCTTGTTCAGAGAAAAACCCCTCTCTCACTTGGATTGAATCCCCTTCTCCCTCGTCCGCTTGTTTAGAGAAAACCCCCTCTCGGCGATTGCATATGGTTTTCTCATGGAGAACCAGGTACGAATTCTTCATCCATCCCCTTGGTCACGGGTAATCCTAGAATGGCATCCGTTGTTGTTGATGCATTTTTCTTCCTACTGAATCTAGTGTGTTTCATTTACAATGCCCAAAGTGCAAGGACCCTACAATTTTTTGTGCCCTCGGAGAGACGCCACACTTGTTCCTTCTCATCCTAACATAGGATTTTAAAATGCTAACAATATGTTCCTAGAATCCTGTTTTCTATCCGGGAGGGTGGGGGTTTTTGAACATGTTGTTGACTAATTTGGAAATTTGGATTTCTATATTTGGATAAAACATACTAGTACCATGGTCAACACTGGAGTGAAGGAGGGAATTATTTCTATATTTGGATAGCGAATACATTGTGTTCTGATATTATTTTTTCAACAGTGCATTCCTTGCTCTGCCAAAACACATGTATTCAAGATGGACGACCTTGCCATAACTGAATACACTAGTTTAATGGTCATATTTAATACAAGCCATGGATATAAGTTCTGAGTTGGGTTCATGAACCAAGAAGATCATTGCTTTTTTATTGTTGAACTTGGATAAACTATCTCAAGTGTTACAGACTGAAAGTTGGCGCATGAATGTTATTGGAAATAGCAGAACCTGGTCTGATCTTCACCATGATCTTCCACCCCGACGTCGTTCAAGTAGTTCATCCATGTTAATTTTGTATCTGGTTCTTTCTTGTTGCCTCAGTTACTTCTTAATTCATCTATTCTGTCTAACTAATCACAATTTAACTTTAGAAGTAGCAACGATTTGTGATTCCCTTCTCTAACGAAGATGCTACTTCTAACTAATATTTCTTATAATGGTGGAAAGTTAAGCACGCTACTAGTTTGTTATTCTATAAGAACTCGACTGTTACTGATGGCAGTAAAGTTGACTGGGACAACATCCACAAGTTCCTACACTTTATTGATCGTCTTGAGGTCTTGTGGGACGTTTCAATGGTGGAAAGCCACATGGGATATGTTTGCCACTGCTGCACACGTTGAACAGGTCCAACTGTGTCGAGAAACTTATGGTACGAGCTATTTTCTGTTATATATGTTGTTCATAAACTCTTGCTTATACACAGTTTTATAGATGTGATCTTCTTGAAATAGAAATTGCCCAGTTCTATTGTTCCTATACAGGTGCCTGACCATGGTCAGGTTAGACTTGCCCTTGGTCACAACATGATGTTTATGTCGACCTACTCCAGTCCCCTTGGAGGTGAAAAGATACTTATTCATGCGTGGTAGCAAATAATGAAGGCCCATCCTTCTTGGAGAACCGGACAGAATATTATGCTCATGCTTTTCCATGGCTCTAAAGCAAATATCATATTTATTAACCACATTGCGAGATGAAGCCGCTTTCAGAAGGTGGTGGATGCACGGGATGGCGCCTGGGCCTTCTCCTGGGGCTTAGTGGCCTCACCCTTGGTTAACTGTAGGAAAAGTAGCACTGTTCGAGGCGTGCTTTGTACGGTTGAACCTGTATAAATACTCATACTGCTTTCAGCTATGGTTGTTAAGTGCCCCTGCTGGTTTTAGTTAAGGTTGTTAAGTACTCCAGCTGATTTTATAGTCTATCGTGTTTCTTCATTCTCATCTTCTTCCAGCCGCCAAAACCAAACCAGCGCGGGCGGGGCTGCCTGCTTCCGCCTCCCACGTCTGGTTGCGCCTCAGCGCACGCGTCGTCGCCCTACCGTCTCCTAACTCATTAACGCCGGTGTCTAAGGCCTCGTTGTCGTCCTCCGCGCGCTTCGGTGCGCTCGCTGCAGCGCTGCCCTCTCGCATTGTCAACATGGTTAACAAACAAGAGGAATCGGGAAAGGATTGCATGTGGAGAGGATGACAGTAGGGACCCACCATGTCCATGGCCGTACGCAAGAAAGTTCCTCATTTTTTATATTCTCCGTTGTCAGCGTATAGAAAAATAAAATGCTTCCTCCTAGTGGTTTCCTGACATCTGGGACCCACGACATTGTCATCGTATCTAGTCAATAGACAAGAGAACTACACAAGATCGGCTTCCTCCTAGTTCTTAATTTTTTTTCACATTTTTAGATTCCAATTTCACCAGGATTTAACCTAATTTAAATATATCTTCGAAGTACTTTAAATCTAGCTCGACATTTCGGTATTAAAAATAGTTCGGACCCCACTGAAATATGCGATCGTTTAAATTTTTAACCCAGACCCTGGCCAACAAAAAACAGACTGCAATAAATTGTATCAGAAGTTCCAATGAGCTGTAAATTATTTAAAAAATAGGGAATGGTCTTACTTGTGGGCCTATTAATTTGAAGCGTATGCAAGATTTTTTTACTTATTATATACGACAACAAACGATTCTAGCAGACATAACCATTGGATGTCAATCCAATGATCGTCGTGCTTCTTGAATCTATGATCTTCTTGCTCTAGCTGCCAAATCCAGCGCCGGCAGGACCACCTGCTCCCGCCTCCCATGGCTGGCTATGCTGCCGTGCAGGCCTCACCGCCCCTACTACTCCCACCGATGGCCAGGCCATCCCTCTACTCACCCACATCCCTCCACTATTGTGGCTTCGCTGCCTCCGGGCATTCCCTTGCTGGGTCTCTCCATCGTCCATCGCGCTAGTGTTCTCGAGACATCGTGGTCAACATTGTCAACAAACGACAACATCGGAAGAGGGATGTACTTGGAGAGGCTGACAGTTGGGACCCACATGGTCTATGGCCGCACGCAAGCAAGTACCTCCTTGTTACGCGAAAAAGAATGAATCCTCCCAATAACAGCTGGGACCCACCAGCTATATCTTGGCATGGAAGGAAGTGCCTCCTTATTAAGTGAAAAATAACGAGTGCTCCCCTTGACAGCTCGGGCCCAATAGATTTGGAGGTTGACTCGTCTCCCTACTATGTTGACGTGTACGGAGGGCTTTGTCAACTTAGTCAACAAATGATTCTATCACTAGTGACCGTTGGATTGTTAAAATCCAACAGTCGTCCTGCTTCTTCAACCTCTGATTTTCTTGCTCCAGCCGTCCAATCCACTGCGTGCTCCTGCCTCCCGTGATCGGCTGTGCTGCCGCGGAGGCCTCACCACCCCCTACTACTCCCATTGTTGGCCAGGCAATCCCTCTACTCACCCACAACCCATGTTATTCTGCCGCGATGGCAGCCTCACACCACAGTTGAACCAGTCAACCCTCATACTACCATCTGCATGTTCCCAGGCTCCGCGTTGTTCCCTGCCTCACCATCGTCCACCGCATGGTGCTGTCCGCATGGTCGGAAGAGGACTATACACGGTGAGGCTGTTAGCTTGAACCCACCAGCTACATCTTTGCACGCAAGGAAGTGCCTCCTTATCGTCCCTGACTGCCGGGACCCACCCGGTCGAAGCTACGTAACGTTGTCATTCTGGTCGCAAATGTGTACGTACCAAATTGTCCATCGGTATCTCTGCCACGATGAACCGTGGCCCTGTAAGGAGCGGTAGCTGTTCAGGCAGTCCCGTCTATATCATGTACACGTACATACAAACATACGGGCGGGGTCTCCAACGCCTACTCGCGCATACGTACAGCCAGGGCTCGTGTACATGGAGAGGCAGCAGGGGGCAGCAACATCGTCCTGTTCATCGGCAGCCAACCGGCTAGGTCGGAACGGAGAAACTGCGTCATGTTCAACGGGAGGCAATGAAATGCGTCTTGTTCATCAGGAGCCAACTGCTTGGACAGAACAGCCAAAACGAGGCCGGTGTACTGCACAACAGAGGAAACAGACTTTTGTTCGATCGCCTACGGTCGAAACTGGATCCTGTTCACCGGGAGGGGCTTGCATACCGCAAAACAAACGAAGTGGACTTCTGTTCGACTTCCTATGGTCGAAACTGTTAGAAATATGCCCTAGAGGCAATAATAAAGTGGTTATTAATAGATTTCCTTGTTCATGATATACGTTTATTATCCATGTTATAATTGTATTGACCGGAAACTCAAATACATGTGTGGATACATAGACAACAACATGTCCCTTGTAAGCCTCTACCGGACCAGCTCGTTGATCAAAGATGGCTTTGGATTCCTAGCCATAGACATGAGTTGTCATTTGATAATGGGATAACATCATTAGGAGAATCTTGTGGTGGACAAGACCCAAACAATGAACGTAGCATATGATCGTATAAAGTTTATTGCTATCGTTTTTCTGCATGTCAAGTATATGTTCCTATGACCCTGAGATTGTGCAACTCACTAACACCGGAGGACTATACAAAACGTTGCAACATAACTGGGTGACTATAAAGGTGCTCTACAGGGATCTCTGAGGGTGTTTGTTGAGTTGGCATGATTCAAGACCGGAATTTGTCACTCCTTATGATGGAGAGGTATCTCAGGGCCCACTCGGTAATACAACATCACAATAAGCTTGCAAGCAATGTGACCAATGAGTTAGTCATGGGATCTTGTATTACAGAACGAGTAAAGAGACTTTTTGGTAATGAGATTGAACTAGGTATGCAGATACCGATGATCGAATCTCGGACAAGTAACATACCGATAGACAACGGGAATTGCATACATGATTAGCTAAATCCTTGACATCGAGGTTCGACCAATAAGATCTTCATAGAATATGTAGGAACCAATATGGGCATCCAGGTCTCACTATTGGTTATTGATCGTAGAGGTGTCTTGGTCATGTCTGCATAGTTCTCGAACCCGCAGGGTCTACACACTTAACGTTTGGTGACAGTATAAATATAGTTGAGTCATTATGGTGGTTACCGAAGGTTGTTCGGAGTCACGGATGAGATCTCAGACGTGATGAGGAAATCTGGAATGGTCTAGAGGTGAAGATTGATATATTGTATGAAGGGTATTGGAGTCCGGAATTGCTCCGGGGGTACCGGGTGATGACCAGCATCACCGAGAGGGGTTTCGGGGGGGCGGCAAGTGTTGGGGGCCCCATGGGCCAAGGGGAGGGGCAAACATGTCCATTAAGGGGGTGAGCTCACCCCTCACCCCATCTCATGTAACCAGGAGGGTTGGGGGCACCCCCTAGGGCTTCCCACCTCTCGGCTTGGGGGGCAAGTCACCCTAGGGGAGATCCCATCTACCCTGGCCACCCCCCCAGGGGAAACACTAGGGGCGCCAGCCAATCCTCCCTTCCCCTATAGATAGAGAGGGAGAGAGAGGGCATCTGCACCACAGAGCACATCTCCACACCACGGTGTTGCCTCTCCTCTCCCTCGCATCCCTCTTCCTATCCATAGTGCTTAGAGAAGCTGTGCTGAGATTCCGCCACCACCACCGCCACCGCGCCATCGTGCTGCCGGAGGAGTCGAGTTACTACTTCACAACCACTCGCTGGATCGAGGAGGTGAAGGCATCATCAAGCCATACGTGTCTTGAACGCGGAGGTGCCGTCCATTTGGCACTTGGATTGGGAGTTCGCGGGACGGATCATGATTGCATCACGAAGACGTTCGACTACATCTACCGTGTTTCTTAATGCTTCCGCTTAGCGATATACAAGGGTGTGCAGATCCAATTTCTCCTCTCGTAGATGGTCATATCCTAGATTGGATCTTGGTGAACGTAGGTAATTTTTTGTTTCCCATGCAACTTTCCCCAACAGTGGCGTCATGAGCTAGGTCTATGAGTAGATGACATCACGAGTAGAACACAAAGGAGTTTGTGGGCGTTGATATTCAGATTGCTTCCTTCCTTGGTCTTTTCTTGATTCGGCGTGTTGGTGTACAAAAGTAGGGGCTCTCTTTTGTACCCCTTTACTTGTGCACGGGCAGTCAGAGCAGTGCCCACGGCCACACTTAGCAGGGCAGAGGACGAAAGCCAAAGGCACAAGGCAATCAAAGCAATGCCAAGACCAGAGACACAAAGATCAAGAGGGCAAGGTAGAGTCCCCCGGCAAGACCCTTGCCGGGTCATTCTCCGCAGCCCCGGCAAGAGCCTTGCCGGGGCAACTTGCCCAGCGCCAGCGGAGCGCACCACCCTTGAGCCCAAGGGTTCCAACGCCATCAATCACATTGGAACCAAGGCTTGGGAGACACCTGCATAGTGGCATGCAGATCTTCATGAAGATCATGAGCACACAAGATCTGATGAAGACCAGAAGACGATGATCCTCGGCAAGATACTTGCCAAGGAAATCCACGAGACCTCCGACAAGATCCTTGCTGGGGACGACCGTGATGTCACGGCAAGACCCTTGCCGGGAGCCCGGCAAGACCCTTGCCGAGGAAGTCAGCGGGGCCATGGACAGGCACACATCTGCCAGGACTCCACCACCGTTCCCATGCAGCTGCCAGCTAGGCGAGCACCTACGTGGCGACGTGCAGCCTCTAGACCAACTTAGCAAGCACCTGCGTGGTGGCATGCAGATCTTCGTGAAGACCCTACCACTGCACCAGCTCAGCAGCCTGCTAGCCTACATGGCGCTGCACGCCTCGTTGGCTTGGACGTGTGTCGAAGCAAGCCGAGGCGGCGACAGATGGAATGGCTTCGTGGCCGTCCCCGATAAAGCAAGAGGACACCTAAGCAGCACATTTAATGCGTTTTGTCCTGTAATGTCAAGCGATAAGCTCAGCCACTGTACACCTTTCCACCTCTAGTGTGCAACTGTGGCGCCCCCTTTGACTATAAAAGGAGGCCCGAGGCATACTAGAGAGGGATTTGGATCTTTTGGACTACGCACACGTCGTAGCTACTTCACGAACTCAAGAACACTCAAATATACACCAAAGCAGGACTAGGGTATTACGCATCCTCGCGGCTAGAACCTGGGTAAATGATCTTTGTGCTGGCTCCTAGACCCGCTCTTTCCACAACCTGGCGCCCGCCGACTGTAGTAGGGAATCCAGTGATCCCATAGGTGTCATTTTCCACCGACATCTCTGGTGCGCCAGGTAGGGGGTGCAGTTGTGAAAATATGGTTTAGCAGTTAGTTTAGCAGTTCTTCATCACCATGGCTTCCAAGGAAGAAGGCGACCGAACGAGCGGCATCACTTGCGGGTGCAGTGAATGCTTGCGCAGTGACAGAAAAGCTAAGTCATGCAAAACTTTGAGCAATTCTTTTTATATAAGATTATTCTCCTTGGAGATCTTTCCCTCTGTATGAGAAACCTGCACGCAATGGGGCCCTTCCAATATCGGCAACGCCCTTGTTCTGTTTCGAGTCCGCTTAACAGTTCGAGTGGCTGTGTCGAGAATGGCAGGGTGGCCTTCCGCTATTGGCAACGCTGTCATTCTGTCTCGAGTCTGCTCGACAGTTCGAATGGCTGCGCTAAGAATGGTAAGGTGGTTCACCTGGCAGCAAGCACACCTGACAGGCTATTGCGGATCCCTCCTCGAGGCGCCATGGCTTGGGTCTACGCGCCGGCAAGCCTACCCAATTAACGTAGGGTGGACATACAAAGATAGATCAAACTGGAAAATAACATGCATCGTTTCAACGTACAACAGAGTTATATTACATCAATTGTTGCTGCGGTTCTAACTAAAGATAAGAAATGTCTTGGTCATGAACCTGTAGCGGTGATGAGAAATAGGGTGCCTAGTCCCGGTGCTGGCCTTCTATCCTCTGAGTTCCATCGACACGGCTGATGATGGGCTTGATACGCTCCTCGAGGATCGCGAGGTCCACATCCTCCGGCAAGCTCTCCAGCGCAACGTTGAAGTCGAGGTTGGGGTTCCAGTACGCCACCTTAGTGAGGACCTTGGTCAGGGCACCCCGGCAAAGCTGCCAGACCTCATTGGCTAGAGAGCTCGCTCTGCTAGAGCGAAACTGCTCCAAGGCTCCAAGAACGCCCTTGAAGAATAGGGTCAGCTTGGTGTTGGAACTCATGTTCGGCTCCGGGGCGCACCTCACGTTCAGCATCCCCATGGTAGCCAGCTTTGTGGTGATCCTGCTGGCAACATCGGTGAGGCGGCTGATCCAGAGGTTTTTGCCCTTCACATGCATAATCCTCGTGGTTGGCGGCATCATTCCTCCGTAGCTGCGTCTCCTCCTCTAGATTCTTGGTCAGGGTCTCCTCCCGGGCCCTGACCTCCGAAAGTGTCCCCTCAAGACCCTCTAGCTTCAGCTTCAGGTCTTTGATGGAGTCGTTGGCTTGGGAGAGTAGCTCGGCCTTGCCGAGGGCTGCAGCCTGCGCCTCCACCAAGTCACCGCTGATCGTGTCCCTCTCCTTCGCCAGCTCTAGGGCCTTGTTCTTCAGGCTATCCCACTCCACTTCCATCTCCTTTACCTTGTCGTGGTGGACCAGGGCTTGAGCATCGAGTGCCTCCTAATGCCTCTACTTTAGCTCCTGGGTCCGCTATGCGATGAGCCTCTTGACCTCCTCATCTTTGCCGTGGAGTGTGGCGGCAAGCGCCTCCTCACGAGCGACAAGGTCCTCCAACTGGGAGTTCAGCTCGGCCTGGTGCTAGTGCCAGGCGGCCGTCCTTGGCGGCCTGTACCCTCACCGCCTCCTGGGCCTTCTCGACGTCGGCCTGCTTCAAGATGAGCATTTGCTTGCGCTCGGCCAGCAGATCTTAGGCAGCCCTCTGCTCTTCATGGGCCTGGCAGAACCAGGCCTCAGTCTCGGCGATGCATTCCTCAAGGTCCGCCTCCGCCTTGTCTGCCACTGCCACCCTGGACTTCACCTTGTCCAGACGGGCGCGATGGAGCACCTGGAGCTTCTGGAAGTCGGCGCTCACGGCCCGAAGAAGCCGATCCTCTTGAGAACCGCCACCACCGGTTCTCGGTTCATCAACAACCTGGAGCCCGGTGGAGGCGAGCACCTCGTCGTCAAACACCTCCCCCTCGGCCGGCACCCTGGTGCCCGCCGTCCCTGGAAGATGGACCAACAGCGCCCACCTTCAAGTACCTGCCCGAGCCAGAGGCGGCGGAGGAGGAGTGTTGACCTCCCCGTCCTTGGCAGTAGCCTTGCCAGCCTCCCCGGCAGGCCCCTTACTGGCCTCCTCAGAGGCGCCCTTGCCGGCCTCCTCAGCAGCAGCCTTGCCGGTCCCTCCGGCAGGCCCCTTGGCAGCATCCTCGGCAGCGGTCTTGGCAGCCTCCTCGGCGGCAATGTTGTCGGCCTCGGCCTCAGCATCCCTAGTGACCTCCTTGATGACGGTGTTGATTTCCTCCCGGTCCGCCGAGGAAGGATCTGGATACCGAGAAGGGGAATGAGGCGAAGCCAAGACCAAGGTTCAAAGAGAAGAAGAAAGAACAGGGACACAAAGAGAAAAACTACCCGTGCCGGGCTGGGAAGAAGCGGCCCCCTCCCCGCCAACATCCATCGCCAAGATGGAGCCACCAGCGCCCAAGTTCGCCTCCTCCTCCGTGCACATGGGCTCGGTGCTTGGCTCCCTTGCTGGGGATGCCCCTCGGGCGGCGTGGTTGATGGGGGCGGCGTGGTGGGGGTGTCCCTCGGTGGCTCCTCCTACTACCGTCCTCCTCCTGCAGCCATGGCAAGGTCAGTGCCAAGGGATCGTACTCCAACACACATTGATGAGGAGTGAGTGGTGAACGCACGCTGGGGGTTGAGACGGGGGCTGCGCCGGGAGCTGCTGTATGGGCCGATCTCCACCACCGGCATGCGCGAAGCACCCGCCGATGGCTGGTCGCCTGTTGAGGCCCTGACCCTCTTCGCCACCCTCTGGGCCAGCGTCTCCCTATCCCTGCGAAGATGAAAACAAGTCGAGAAAAGCGGTGCAGTCTGAAAGGACAAAGATGATGAAGGGCAAAATACTTACTCGTCCTCCACCTCCTCTTCCGCTGCCTTCCTTTTCCTCCTTGGGCCGAGAGACCCACAATCGAAGACGACCTCCGTGTCGACATCTGCGGGAGGAGGGGAAGGGGATGGAGTCCAGCAATGCTTCGACAAAGAAGTGGCACTCGCTATCCTCTTCGCCACCACGGCCTTCACCACCTTCTTCGCTGCCGTGGCCCTCATCAGGCGCACGGACCCCCACTGGACCTCTTGCCGCAGTTTGGTCCTGCTGGGCCGGACCGGCTCGCCAAAGCTGGCCCACCGCAGGACACACCTTTTTCCTGTGGCCGAAGGGTTGTCTGCCTCGGCATCTTCCTTGGTCGACACCTCGACCACATCCTAAACAAGGGGGGCCTCGGTGTTGAGACTAGTGGCCTCCCCGGCAGACCCCGCCCACTGGACGAGCTCCCTCTCCTCTGCGGCCGCATCGGCCTCGTCCTCCATGCCACCAGTGCTGCCGGCCTCCTGGCAAGCTCCGCCTCCGCCATCCTGGGTGCGATGTAGTCCAGCTCCGCCTTGGTGGTGTCCTGGATGAGCAGCGGCTCGTCGTAGTCATACCCCTCCGACAAGTTGTCGAAGAACTTCTGCACTTCGTGTGCTGGGGACTCGGCCCAGGATGGGTTGAGGCCGTGCTCATTGAAGTCCGGCATCATGGAAATAATGTCGGACCGGCAAGAGTTGTTGCTCAGCGGGACCACTCCTGCTGGCAACCCAAACAGGGGCCCCTTGACAGCCTTGCCGGCCTTCGCGACCCTGCCAGTCCTCTCTGCCCTGCTGTCGCTGTACACATCGAGGTGAAAGAGCCTTTGACAGAAATAGGCGTGTCCCATAACCGTGAAGTTATGCTTCAGGCCAGGGCGGAGCCTCATGACGTTGGCCGCATTCCTGAAGTCCCAGGCTGGCCTCCCCTTGATTATGCAGTGGGGCGATTCAGCGGCGGATGAAGTCTTCCCCAATCATCTCAAGGGTGAGCCCGGCCATGGTGAGGCGGTGGATCCTGGTGGTGGCGATCGAAAGCTTCTCGTCATTGGCGTCCAGTTCGCTCCAGCCCCCACGGCGGGTCGGCGGGCTCTGACGAACTGGGCAGAACTCCTGTGGGTCCTCCTCCTTGATCCAGCACCACCAGCCCCGCCACTCCTACCACCTCTCCTTCTGGGCGCCCTCCGGATATGTGCCTTTCTCCTGGGGCCTCGGGATCCAGGAGATGCTCCCAGAGATGGAGCCCCCTAGTTGGATGCGAGAGGAGAAGTAGTGGCGGAAGAGCGCCGTGCTGGGGAGTACCCTGACAAAGCCCTCACAGAGGTGGGAATAGAGAGCCATGCACGCCACGGCTGTCGTCGTGAGATCCAAAAGACGGAATCCGTAGGTGCGCATGACATCGTTGCAGAAGTCGGAGAAAGGGGGGCAGAGCCCACAGGAGAAGAAATCGACGAAAAAGGGGTACCGATTTGGGCCGGTCATGGCGCAATCAGCAGGGACGACGTGTGTGGAAGGGTGCCCCGTCGTCTCCCTCCCCCACAGGGGCAAGGAGAAGTTCTTGAGGTGGACCACATCGATCGTCGACGGAAGTAGGCGAACTGCGTCAACCGCACCGCCACCTCGCTCTCTGGCGCCTCCCTCTCTCCGGCATCCTTGGCCGCTCCATTGCCCCTACTGGTTTTGGGCGCCATGGCGACTGGAAGGAGGCGAAGGATCAAGAGCAATGGGGGCACAACGGCAGCTAGCAGAAGCAAGAGCTTCGAATCTTTTGCCTGAAGAAGAGAGGAACGGCGGTCCTGAGATTGGGAGAGGCGCAGAGGGTAAATGAGCAGTGCGCTTGTGGTTATTCTTTTTTATGGGGAAGGCGCAGGCCGCCTCTTTACCATTCACTGCGATATGATGCATACATGCAGCAAGCGCCCCACGCATGACCCACACGTCACGCACGACCCTCCATGTCGCACATTCAATGCGGGTCGTGGGGAAGCGCAGCGAACAAAAAAGTTACCGCGGTAAAAATCCGCCCCGCCTGCCCGCGCACTGTTCTGGGCCTAGCCCAAGAACGCGTCGCGCTTATGTGTGGCCCAAGCCCGGGGGATCCTGTCGCAGTACAAAAGTAGGGGCTCTCTTTTCTACCCGTTTAGTTGTGCATGGGTAGTCAGAGCCGCGCCCACGGCCACACTTAGCAGGGCAGAGGAGGGAAGCCCAAGGGACAAGGCAATCAAAGCAACGACAAGACCAGAGACACAAAGAGCAAGAGGGTGAGGTAGACTCCCCCAGCAAGACCCTGCCCGGGCCATTCTCCACAGCCCTGGCAAGAGCCTTGCCGGGGCAACTTGCCCAGTGCCAGCAGAGCGCGCCACCCTTGAGCCCAAGGGTTCCAACGCCATCAACCGCATTGGAACCAAGGCTCAGGAGGCACCTCCATGGCGGCATGCAGATCTTCATGAAGATCATGAACACACAGGATGTGATGAAGACCAGAAGACGACAATCCTCGGCAAGATCCTTGCCAAGGAAATCCATGAGACCTTCATCAAGATCCTTGCCAGGGACAAACCTGATGTCACGGCAAGACCCTTGTCGAGGACCTCAGCGGGGCCGCGGCTAGGCCCACATCTGCCAAGACTCCACCGCCATTCTCGTGCAGCTGCCAGCTCGGCCAGCTAGGTGAGCACCTGTGTTGCGATGTGTGGCCTCTAGACCTACTCAACAAGCACCTGCATGGTGGCATCCAGATCTTCGTGAAGACCCTGCCACCGCACCAGCTCAGCAGCCTCCCAGCTACATGGCGTTGCATGCCTCATTGGCCTGGACGCGTGTCGAAGCAAGGCGAGGCGGCGACGGATGGAACAGGCTTCGTTGCCATACCCGATAAAGCAAGCGGACACCTAAGCAATGCATTTAATGCATTTTGTCCTGTGATGTCGGGCGATAAGCTCAGCCACTATACACCATTCCACCTCCTATGTGCCACTGTGGCACCCCTTTGACTATAAAAGGAGGCCCGAGGCATACTGGAGAGGGATTCAGATCTTTTGGACTACACACACGCTGTAGCTACTTCATGAACTCAAGAACACTCAAATATAAACCAAAGTAGGACTAGGGTATTACGCATCCTCGCTGCCCGAACCTGGGTAAACGATCTTTGTGCTGGCTCCTAGACCCACTCTTTCCACAACCTCGCGCCCGCCGGCCATAGTAGGGATTCCAGTGGTCCCATAGGTGTCGTTTTCCACCGACACGGCGGTATTGTCGGATGAAGCGGTCATGACCAACCTTACATGTCCTCGTACATGAGACCGGTTCCATCGACAAACATGTGACTTTGTTGCATAAAGATGGCTGGCGGGTGTTTGTCTCTCCGACCTTAGTTGATTCGGATTCGACAACGGTGGTCCTTGTAGAAGGTCAAATAGCAACTTGCATATCACCGTTGTGGCTTTGCGTAGGTAAGAATCGTTCTTACTAGATACCCATAGCAGCCACGTAAAACATGCCACAACAATTAGAGGACGTGATATGATATGGCCAAAGACATGATGAGATATATTTGATGTATGAGATGATCATGTTTGTAATAGTTTATATCGACTTGCATGTCGATGCATACGGCAACCGGCAGGATCTGTAGGGTTGTCTTTAGCTATTGAATGACCTGCGTGTGAATCATTAAGCGCTATGTAATGCTTTACTTTATCGCTAAGCGGTAGCAATAGTAGTAGAAGCATGGTTGGCGTGACAACACCGATGGTGACCCGATGATGGAGAGCATGATGATGGAGATCATGGTGTCATGCCGGTGACGATGGAGATCATGCTGGTGCTTCGGAGATGGAGATCAAAAGCACAAGTTGATGGCCATTTCATGCACTTATGATTTGCATGTGATGTTAATCCTTTTATGCATCTTATTTTGCTTGGAATGATGGTAGCATTACACTACTGGGAAAAGCCAAGCAGCAGCGCAGGTTTTAGGCCTATCAGTAGCGTGGGCTGGGGCGCTACTGGCACGGAGCGACAGCTAAAGCTTAGCAGTAACGTGCCTCAACCCACGCTACTACTAAATTGACTTAGTAGTAGAGATTTCCCAAAGGAGCTCTACTGGTAATTAGTAGTAGCGCTTCTCCCTGCCCGCGCTACTACTATTATTTCGTATTTTATTTCTTTTTTATTTCATGTTGTATTCATACACCTTTACACAAGTTTTCATACAACGGGAATTTAGAGATTGTTTTTACATCATAATGGGTTATTACATCATAGTGTGAAAGAACCGTGGACTAGTTTCAAGTGGATGTCCATCTAGTTGAAACTAATGCGCGGTTCTTTCACCCAACGATATACTAAATATCATCATCATCATCATATCATTAACAACTTATCATCATAATACATCATTGTCATATAACACTTCCTCAAGATCATTGTTTTCATCAATGAGACATCACATAGCAAATTGGTCACTACTCGTAATCACAAGTACTCCTCATCATCAACTCTAACACATTGTACCACATAATAAACATATTGTACCTCATAGGACCTACTACATTCTCTTAGGACCTACTATATTCTCTAAGGTAAAATAGCAGAAAACAAGATAGCCCCTGGCTCTCCATTATGGAGAATGGAGATTATCCTGTGTCCAATTCTTGCTTTTCGCTTAATGTTACTTCCAAGAACCTCCTTGCGAATGTCCAAACATTTTTTCCATTCTTTGATTATGTCATGCCCAATATGCGACCCTATCCAAAAGGAACTCGAAGGTCCCACCAAGGATAGACCCGCATATTGGAACGCTTTTGCAAGGTGGATATCATTACATCAACATTACGTAATAGTGGGGATACATCCAATACATACAATGTCACATGAATACAACAATACAACATACAAGAACAACATCCGACTACGGATGAATCATAAACAGAAACTCAAACAATATCCACCCTACTAGCCCAGGCTGCCGACCTGGAGCCTATCCTCTGATCGAAGAAGCAGAAGAAGAAACTCCAAAACAAGCAACATCGCTCTCGCGTCAAGATCATCGCATAACCTGTACCTGCAACTGTTGTAGTAATCTGTGAGCCACGAGGACTCAGCAATCCCATTACCATGGGTATCAAGACTAGCAAAGCTTAATGGGAAAGGAAGGGGTAAAGTGGTGAGGTTGCAGCAGCGACTAAGCATGATATGGTGGCTAACATACGCAAATGAGAGCGAGAAGAGAAACAAAGGAACGGTCGTGAAGCTAGCAATGATCAAGAGGTGATTTTGAACTCCTACTTACGTCAAACATAACACAGAAACCGTGTTCACTTCCCGGACTCCGCCGAGAAGAGACCATCACGGCTACACACGCGGTTGATGCGTTTTAATTCGGATCTGGTGTCAAGTTATCTACAACCGGACATTAACAAATTCCCATCTGCCACATAACCGCGGGCACGGCTCTCGAAAGTTTATACCCTGCAGGGGTGTCCCAACTTAGCCCATGATAAGCTCTCGCGATCAACGAAGGATATACCTTCTCCCAGGAAGACCCGAAAAGTCTCGGAATACCGGTTTACAAGACATTTCGACAATGGTAAAACAAGACCAGCAAAGCCGCCCGATGCGCCGACAATCCCGACAGGAGCTGCACATATCTCGTTCTCAGGGCAACACCGGATGAGACTAGCTACGAGTAAAACCAGACTTCGAGTTTCCCCGAGGTGGCCCCGCAGGCAGCTCAGTTCGGACCAACACTTAGACAAGCACTGGCACGGGGGGGCTAAAATAAAGATGACCCTTGGGTTGGCTGACGCAAGGGAAGGGTATAGGTGGTGGTGAGGCAAATGGTAAAACCAAGGTTGGGCTTTGCTGGACAAGTTTTATTCAAAGCGAACTATCAGGGGGTCCCATAAATCACCCGACCGTGTAAGGAACGCAAAATCCGGGAACATAACACCGGTATGACGGAAACTAGGGCGGCAAGAGTGGAACAAAACACCAGGCATAAGGCCGAGCCTTCCACCCTTTACCAAATATATAGATGCATTAATAATATAAGAGATATTGTGATATCCCAACATAATCCTGTCCACCATGGAGCAATCTTCAACTTCACCTGCAACTAGCAACGCTATAAGAGGGGCTGAGCAAAGCGGTAACATAGCCAAAACAACGGTTTGCTAGGAAGGGTGTCAAAGGTTAGAGGTTCATGGCAATTTGGGAGGCTTGAAGAGCAAATGATAGGTAACGCAGCATAGCGATAGAACGAAGCAACTAGAATAGCAATGATAGTAGTGAGATACAGGGTAGCGGTCATCTTGCCTGAAATCCTTCTAGGAAGAAGAATGAGTCCATGAAGAAGATGAAGCCACGAAGACGAACCAAGCGTAGACGAACGAATCCTCACGATCGCAAAGAAACGGGAACTATCGAGAAGAAGCACACAACATAGTAAACACACCACACATGAACAAGACATGATGCACAACAAGTATGATGCGTGACAAAGCTACATGAAGCTACTCATGGCAAGAGATGATGCATACAAGACCAACACATCAAAGCAAGTTTAAATGAGGCCGGAAACAACATATAACAAATCCGGTAGGTCCTCATATGAAAATTTCGAAATTGGTCCAGAACTGAATAAACCTTATGTTCAAGTTATTAAACAGCAAGTTAAGATGCACCAAGATGATCTACACGAGATTCTAGTCAAGTTACATATAAAGTTCATTTAGTTCGGAGCTACGACCTAGAAGGTATGAGCAAAACAAGTTAAACATGGCATTGATGCAAAATGCATACAAACATCAAGCAAACACCTCAAAACAAGGATGCAACATGATAATATGAAACTACATGCAAAATCAAGCAAGTTTCACATAGAGCACACTCAAAACGGAGCAACGGTGCAACACATACGCACTATACAAGGCATAACAACAATCTGTCCATAACAGCAACTAGGCATCTTACAAGCATCAAAACAACATGCTACAGCACCCCAACATAATAACAAAAGGCATGGGCATGAAGTACAGGTAAAGTATAACAAAACATGAACACTGAGCTATCTCCAGAAACAACTAGAACATGCTCAAAAAGACATGGAAAGATTGCAAATAATAACAGTTTCAGACTTTGCAGAAATAACATCAGGTTGCAATGTTTAGAGCTATCAAACAACATGTTACAGGAGCTTAACATGGCAAACAAAGGCATGACATGATACTACTAAATCCATAGAACAAAAGTCCCTTACTGACCATGAGCCAAAAAGGCACAGAAAATATGATGGCACCCATGTAAACATGGCAAGTTATATGACAGATTCAAACATGGCAGGAACAACAATAAGTAGGCATGTTGGTGAGCTTGAACCACTCACCACAGAGCAATACATGGCATGGCAAGGCAACCATAAGTAAGAAGACATGTTTATGAAGCTAAGCATGGCAAGAGCAAGTTCATTGGATGCATGGAACACTAGCAAAACACATGGGAACTAGTGAACTTAATGTTAACAGGCTGATAGCAACATTATCAAGCAACTTTGGAGCAAGATATGAATAATCTACAGCAAGCTATAAATGCAACCAGGGGCATGGATGGATAGGGCATAAGATGCAGATCAAAACATGTTTATAGAACGTCCCCAGAATAATGCACGAAATGTCTGGTAGTAGCAGGTTTACATAGCAACAAAATATAACAGAAACAGCCCAGCACAACAGTAACAGCAAGTACACTACTTAACAAGCTTGATGCACTCAACACACAACTCACAAAAATACATGGCATACACCCCTGGAAAGATGACATGGCATAGATCAAAACACATGTAGACATCAACCTCATAGGATGCACACATCAATCATGGCAAAAATGACAAATGAGCAAGTTATAACAGTTTCAACAGATTAACATCACATAGCACTTTTCCAACAGCATTTCGGGCATCAAGATGAGCTCAAATGAAAATGATGAAATGGAATGAAATCAAGTACTCGTCGAGGCGAACAATCTGACATATTACACGCACGAAACGGAGCTGCGGATGCAGAGATGCAGCATGATGAACATGGCATGATAATGTATGAATATACGGGACTTGGTGCAAAATGGAGGGGTGGAAAGTCAACCTCGTAGCACAGATTTCGAGGACGACCGGAGAACTCGCCGGAGACGATGGGAGAGACGCTGGGGTGGCCGGAGATGGCGGATCCGGGCCGGATCTCGCTGGATCCGGCCGGATCCCGACGCAGGGAGGCGGTGGAGGTCGACGACGAGGCGCTCCGGCGGCGAGGCACCGCGGTGGTGGTCGGGGCGACCGGCGGCAAGCGGGAGGCCGCCGGGCGGCGCCGGCGAGTGGGACGGAGGCGGAGGTGGAGGAGCGGCGGCGGAGCAGTGGCTTAGGCGTCGGGCGAGGGCGCGGGGAGGCCACGGGCGACGGCGGCGGCCACGGCCGGGGCAGGAGGCGGCGGCCGGCGCTGAAGGGCACGGCCGGGGCGGCGGGGCACGGCCGGAGAGGCGGGGCGGCGGCGCGGGCTGCACGGCGGCGGCGCGCGGGCCTGGCGGGCCAGATCTGGGCCCGCATGGGCCGGCGGCGGTGGAGGCGCGGGGAGGCCACGTGGCGGCGGCAGAGTGGGCGGGGCGCGGCGGCGGCTGACATGTCGCTCTCTGATAGGCTGGAGTGACGTGGCTGCGGGGCGGAGGACCTTTCCGGTGGCGTTGCGGACGCGTCCGGCAGCGCGAGGAAGAGGAAGGCTAGGGTTAGACCGCGAAAATGGAAGGGGAGGGTCTATATATAGGTAGAGGGAGCTAGGAGAGTCCAAATGAGGAGCGGTTTTCGGCCACGCGATCGTGATCGAATGACCGAGAGAATGGAGGGGAGTTTGTTGGGTTTTGGGCCACTTTGGAAGGGGTGTTGGGCTGCACACAAAAGAGGCTTTACGGTTACCCGGTTAACCGTTGGAGTATCAAACGACCTCCAAATGGCACGAAACTTGACAGGCGGTCCACCGGTGCTATACCAAGGCCGCTTGGCAAACCTCGGGCCATTCCGAGAAAGTTTAATACCCGCTCACAACGAGAGACAAAAGGGGGACGCCGGAGGGCATAGGAGTGCCGGATCGCAAAACGGACAACGGGGAAAATGCTCGGATGCATGAGACGAACACGTATGCAAACTGAAATGCACATTATGACATGGCAAAATGCAACACGCAAGCAAAATACATGGTAATGACGGCGAAAAACTGGCGGACACCTGGCGCATCGGATCCAGGGCGTTACAGATTAGCATGTGTTCAGTGGTTTTAGAAATCCGATATGCACATGTGAGCTCCTTTGATTGACCTGGCTGTATGTTCAGAACTTCAAGGCGACCATTCTGATACATCAGATGAGGCACACAATCCATCGGGATTTTCTGTTGAAAAACATAGTAATAAATCCATAGTTAGCAATGATGTACTAGTTTTAGAAGAATGCAAAAGATGCACGGATGTCGTAATAGTAAAAAAATTTACCAGGGTATCTCCATAGAAGTTACCATGGTTCAACACGTGCACTAGTGGCACGTATTCACCATAATTTGGAGGAGTTCAATAATATCTATTGTAATTCTCAAGATAAGTACAATAAGCGATCAGATGACTTTTCTCCTTATAAGTTAATTCGGAGCCATCAGTGTAGTGGGTTTTGTCTACCATCTTCCGCACATTCTTTGAAGAATCAAAATAAGTGGTCAATGGAAATAAGCTGTCAACTATTTTGAAATAAACAATATAAATTAGTTAATAACTATGTTTGAGAAACTCACATTGCGGTAGAATCGAAAGCGTATCAACAAGGACCCAAATGTCCATATTGTCTTGCTCGATGTCAGGATCACCAAGATCCATGGTGACAATCATACCCTCATAAACACCATACATTTTGCAAAGTGCTTCTCAAGTTTGGCAACCAAAATGGGTTACGCTCTGAGAATTGTACAGATTTACTTCAAAATCCATATCTTGATGGGTCCTTAGGTGTATTTTCTTTGTTTCAAAATTTTCATGGTCTTCAAAACCCATCCTCTTCAAGACATAGCGTCTTGCATGGCATGGGATAAGCTAGTCGAATTGTAAAAGATGAAAATTAGATGTTGAAATAGTTGAAGTCATGCTTAATTACGAAAAAAACAATTGTCGTTGTTGTGTACCATTTCAACATCGAAGGTCTCCTCGAGCTTAATGCTGAAGCGCCGATCTTCGTCCAACTCAATGAACCTGTTGCACATACCTCGATCATCGTGGCACCAGCTGCACTCCCCCGGGAGACTGTCGTCATTCGAGTACGACATTTCCTGCGTTCATAATTCAAAGATTAAACTTGTCCAATTAAATATATGTACTAAAAAACCTAAATTAGATCATTATTTTTCGAGAAAATCCAGGCCACTCGATATGTCCTACATATTCTAGCACAAGTCATGCCAGAATTCACGGAAAAATCCAGCATGACTTTTGCTAAAAAAGGACATATCGAGTGTCTGAAATTTGTCGGAACGGAAATTAATCAACACTCCGGCAAAACATAGGCCATTCGGAGGTGTAACCTGAACATGACCGGCCACTTGGGCAACCACATATCCTATTTGAGCAACACAAGATATACATGGAGATTTGGTAGGTCTAACCTCGAGGTCGGAGGGGATCGGTGATGGGGACGACGGCGGGGATGATGGAGGGGCTCGATGATTTCTGCAAAAGCAAAAACCCTATAAGTTATCACTAATACATCCCGAATAATTGCTTAAACTAAAAAAAATAACAACAAATATGACATGTTCAACTAGTTCTATCAATTCAACTAGTTCTTACTAAATATAAACTTACTATAAATAGAAAAAAATTAGTTCTTTCTAAAATAAAATAGTTCAACTAGTTATATTAATTATGTTACTAAAAATACATTAGTTCTATTAATTCAACTAGTTCAAGTAGTTTATTAATTTACTTACTAAACTAGTTCAACTAAAAGTAAACTAGTTCAACTAGTTTATTAATTTACTTACTAATTATTTTGAACACTTACTAAAAATAGTAAAAATAAACTACATTATACAATAGTAAAAAACATATACTATTTTTTAATATTTTGTAATATTTTTGCTACAGAAAATCATTTCTGTCCTGGATAGAATGATCACTTTGCACAACAAGTATATCTTTGCTTGATCTTTTGGGGCTGATCTTTTCTGAGCTTGATTACCTTCCTAAGAGATCACTAAACCCCAAATCACAGCCCTTAACTCTCACTAGATTTTTCTCAGTGAACCTCGCAAGTTTCTGTCCAGAAACTTGCCAGGAAGATAGCCACTCACACAGTGCACCTGTGATCCAGCCAAACATGCAAAACAACTAAAACCACTAAGGATTAACTTCTAGACATGTTGTTTGGGCTTAGCTCAGCCTGATGCCATAGTTCACGTGGTGACCACGTTCGTCCAAGGGGGTTGGCATGCGTCCGACGTGCTCTGCGTGGAGCCAACTCCTCTATTTCATGCGTGCTTGCTGCTCACGATGTAGCACCTTGCCAAACCGCGCCACCATCTTTGTTTGAGCCCCCTTAACTTCACCCTTGGGCTCGCCGACACCAGGGCTCGGCACAGTGAGCACGGGCACGGCGCGGCCAATGTAACAGTGCGCCCGTGCCCCTGTGCTCATCGCGTACTGCGCTCCGGTGCTTGTCGCAGCTCGCCTACAGCTCCTATGTGACCTCCGGTGTCTTCCCCCTCTCTCACTGACCCTATTCATCACCGGGCAAAGCTCCAGAGAGCTCCAGCAAGCTCCCAATCCCTGCCTCGGCCTCTCCTATAAATAGAGCTCCCCCGAGCTTGTTTCTCTTCACACACACACTCAACACATCTCCACACACCCGTAGGACGCGGCAGCCCGGCCAGGCAGGCCTCTGGCCGCCGTCCGCGCCCTGAATTCGCCGGCGATGCCCATCCTCTGCCCCCACCCTCTCCAGAGCCGCTCAAGCTCAACTGAGCACTCGGGCGTGTTCGTGGTGATCCACTTGTGCGTGCTGGTGCTATTGGAGCTGCTAGACTGGCCCTACGTCGCCGGAACCATCATCTCCGACGAGTTCCGCCCGCTGCCGCTACTGGAGAGCTCCGTTCCGACCCCGTCCGGCCACCCCTAGCCACACTACGGGTACAGGCAGATGCGCCTTCATCTCCTCTTCAATTATATCCCTCTAGATCTCATCGTCGGGCACTCCTCGCTAGATAAAGCACCGTCGCCGCACCGCCCGCCTCTATTTATCTCTCTCTCTCCCCCTCCGATACGATAGTTGGGCCCGCTGTCAGCCTCTCAGGCCACGCCCGATGAGTGGTGGCACCCTGGCAGTTTACGCCTTCGACGTCACCCCCCTGGCTTTTCTTTTTAATACAAATTTAGTTCAAATTTGACCAGAACATTGACTAGCTGTAACTTTTATTCTACAAGTCCAAATGAGTTGATTCTTGTTGCATTCTATTCTTACTGGAAAATCATAGCATCACACCCAAGATGGGATTTTTCCTTCCTGCCTAGAATTTCTGGCAATTTTCATAAATGTTCTTGATATTTTCTTTTGGTCATTTGATTTATTTTTAGAAGGTGAAGCTTGTCTTGAAGGCACCTAGGAAGAGTGTGATGCTCCTCCGCACTAAGGCAAGCCACAACAACATTGTCATGCTAGAATTTATATGATATTCATTTCATATATACTTTTAAAATAAATAAATGTTTGTGTTATTTAGTTAGTCATGATCAAAATGCTTAGTTAATAGAAATGAATGCTTGTGTTATTTTTACTATATGCTTAATGAGTTTTATTTGTTAAATGCCAACTTAAATGATGAGTATTAATAAACCAGTAAGAAAGGACCAGAGATGTTGGAAGTTGAGTTTGTGCAAGTATAACTTCGAATAAAGTTGATCTGTTATTGTTAAGTGATATATGATGCATGATACATTGTTGCATAAGCATGGCATGTTGTGACTCGAGCATTTTATTTTCAAGTTAAACCTGATAATAATTGAACTTGAACTTAAAGTTGGTCGGGTCATGGTGCCACTAAATCGGGCTGACAAGTGCAACCACATTTGCCTTAGTATGGTGAGCCCGTTAGTCGTTCAGTTGTCATGCCTCTTGTCGGTGCCTCCAACTAGGGAAGGTTATGGGCGCGCGTTACCCTTGCCCGGTAAGCAGACATAACCTTGTGGACCTGTTGTTTTTATGGTATGGTGTCCCAATTTAGGACTGTTTATTTGCCACGACGGTGGTAGTTTTGCCTTTGGTACATTTGGTCACCTAGGACTGATCCCGGAGGGGAGTTGGTCAGAGTGGCCGTAAGAGTTTCATGGCAATTGGAGGGTTCTGCCGGAATGCCGTTGGTCCACCCGAATGGGAGTGTGAGGCCATGGGTTCCGTGGTGTGGGTAAAGTGCGCTACCTCTGTAGAGTGTATTAGTCTATCGTTAGCCGCACCCGCGGATAAGGGCCCAATTCATAAGTAAGTCACACCATGGATCAACTTTCATAAATAATCTTGCACACTAAGTTATTTGCATTGCACTGGTTGAATCATGACGATGTCAGTGAGTCTGACTGTTGTGGTATTACTTATGATCCGGGAGTGATCACTGTGTGGTTACGAAGTAACCTGTTGAACCAAGTGTGGTTTCGTTCATGGTCAGTCATGATCACTGTTGGTTGCGAGGCAACCTGTTGGTAAGAGAGTTCGAGTGACTCAGTGCACAAGTTTGGTCACTCCATGAGTAGCATGTTGGTTTTTGCATTAAACTTGCTTCAATGTCATGATATTGTTTGTCATTATGGTTTTGTTTGTTGTGAGCTTGCAAGTACATTCAATGTACTCACATGGCGTGTTATGCCAGATTTCAGGAAAGTCTAACTGGATCGGAGTGCTGCCGTGTCTAGAACGTGTCCACATCGGTGTCCCTGTGCTATGGACTCCCGCTACGTCGTTGTTCCGCTGCCATGTAGATGTCATACTCGAGGCCCTTTATGTTCACTAAATAACATACATATTGTTCATCCCCGCCGAGTGTGTCGCTTGGCCGTGCTACTTGATGTAATGTAACACTATGCTTCCACTAGATTCAATAAAGCGGTGATTTCGGTACCAAGATGTTGCGTGTTGCCAGAATATATGATGTCTGGGTTGGCAATGCAAGGTAAACCGGTCGCTCTGAGCTGGGGTGCCACAATGCTTGGTATCAGAGCCGCACTGACTGTAGGACACGCTAGACCCCGACACGCAAAGTAGACGTTAGTTAGTTGCTAATGAGTGTCGTTAGTATTTTCATTTGGATGTTGCACAGCATTGCATGCATTTGACTTCTTGTTATTTCTAACCGGTTAATGGTTGTGAGTGTAGATGGCTCTGGTGCTATATCCATGACAGTTGCAGCTAATGCCCTACACTTCTTTGCATCTTCTTTGTAGCATGTGGCGTGGACTGTACCCTCACGGTGACGACCCAGCATATCGGGTGTACCAAGAGCATCTAGCCGACTCCGTGTATGAGTATCACGTCGTGGTTACTCTGTGCACCAGTTCATCAGCGGGTTCTTACACTCGTACCTCTCGGAGCGGTTATGCATCCACCGCCGCTCAGGCCATCCAGTATGCTGCATTTGAGATTCTTGTTGAGTTACGCTATGCTGAGGCTCGGATGTAGCACCACCCAGGTTTTCGTTTCTACCCATCTCTTCAAGATGATGGTCGTGTTCGCTTTCATTATGTTGATCCGGCATCTGGTAGTGACACTAGCCACCTTTCTCGATATATCGCTGCTAGTTATCTTCTGATTCACGAGTTGGATCGAGAGCTGAATCGTGCTCGTTCGGATTTAGCCGCCGCTAGATCCTACCCTACTCCACCTTCTATGGGATTTACACCTTATATTGTGCCTAGTTCTAACTCGCCTATTTCTCCGGTTACTCCCCAGAGTAGCTTGGGCACCTTGACGGTGAACCCACACAGTGCTCCTGCGGAGTGGGAGTCTCTTCTTGCTACCCCCGCAACTCCCATGATCCCTTCTCGTTCCGCACCTACCCCTCAGGGAGAGCCATCGAGCCAGCATCGTCGTGTAACCTTTAACCTGGAGGTTTCGGTTGGCGTCCTCAGTTCGGGATCTGGATCTGACTCAGGAGAGGATCCGGCAGCATCGGCAGAGTCTTAGAGCGTCTGAGTAACAGCAGTGGTCATGTGATGTACAGATGTACTTGTATGAACCATGATGCATGTATGCGAGTAGTTGCCCCGTCATGATGTTTAACTTTCATGTATGAGTCTATGTATAATTATTTTGGAACTTTTTATTCGATCGCGATGTTTTTCGGTTCATTCGCTTTTCCGGGTTTGGCGCTGGCTTTTCTTTCCATGATTGGATGTTTCTCATCTCGATTGCTCTTATTGGGAAAAATAAACAGTAGGATGACGCCGGGAGGCAGCAGCACGCAGGCTTGTGAGGATGTCCCTCTTTGCCGTCCAGCAAGACAGGTAGGACACTCCCCCGAGACATATCCGCAACCACCGCCTCCACCGCCAAATCCACCCTCCACTAAACAAATTATGCGCATGTTTGTGGAAAGAAGGAACAATGATCTGATTGAGCTGTTAAAAAGTGTGCAAGCTATGGTTGGAAAGAATGGAAATCCAAATGGCCATCACTCCAAGCCGTCAGATTTTCAAAGGACTAAGCCTCCCTTTTTGAGTCAAGTGGTTGACCCGTTAGAAGCAGAAGATTGGTTGCAAACTATTGAGAAGAAACTTAAGATTGCTTGCACTGATAAAGCTGACAAGGTTCAGTTCGCTACCCACTATCTTGAAGGAGCCGCGCTATATGGTGGGATAATGCTAAAGCTTTGTGGCCCGTGGGAGAAGAAATTACTTGGACTAATTTCAAGGACCAATTTCTTAAGTATCATATTCCATCTGGTATCATGAAGGTCAAGCAACGCGAATTTCTTGGTCTCACCCAAGACAATCTATTAGTAAGCGAATATTTGCATAAGTTCAACCATCTGGCTCGTTATTCCATCTATGATGTGGGCACGGAAGAAAGAAAGATCGACAGGTTCCTTGGAGAATTAAATCAACACCTCAAGAGTGCTCTCTGCATGATCGACTTTCCATATTTTCAGTCTCTGGTGAACAAGGTTCTCATTGCAGAAAGAGAATACAAGCATGTGCAAGACAACCACCCCACAAATAATGACCACAAGCAAAAATTTGAGCCAAAGAAGGACGGACAGCCCATTCAGAAGGCCCATACCTGGCAACAGACTCAAGTGGAGTTTAAACCAAATTGGCAGCAGAATGTGAACAACACCACTACTCAAGTCAAGAATGTCGTGACCAGTCCAGTGCACAAGGAGCGTCAACGCAACAATGCCTGTTTTAATTGTGGCCAGACCGGACATTATGCCAAGCAGTGTCCCAAGAAGTCAAATGCCCCGTTCCGGCCGCAAGTCAATCACATGGGTCCATATCATACATAGAAGTCCATCCAAGGGCAAGTTCATAACCTCTCCGCAGAAGAAGCCCTGGAAAACCCCAAAGTCATCATTGGTATGTTTCTCGTTAATAACATACCTGCAATAATTTTATTTGACTCTGGGGCTTCCCACTCTTTTATTTCATGGAGTTTCGTTGCCCAAAACAAATTTTCTTGCTCGCTTTTGGGAAAAAGTATGTTGGTTCAATCCCCGGGATCTGTGATCAAAAGCCATATGGTCTGCAAAATTTTGGAAATTGATATCAAGGGAGTCCGTTTTCCAACCACCTTGATAGTCATCGAGTCTGCCAAGTTGGATGTTATTTTGGGAATGAACTGGTTGACTCAGTATCAAGTATGCATAAATTGTGCGACTCGAGGAGTCACCCTGACAAATCAAGAAGGCCGAACCATAAAATTTATTGCCCGCAAAGGTATACCCAAAATGGAGATGTTTTTTACCGCGGTAGCTGAAGAATTGGATCTGATTCCTGTGGTCAGTGAATTTCCCGGTGTATTCCCTGAGGAATTAACCGGAATGCCTCCAGACAGAGCACTTGAGTTTGCCATTTATCTTGTGCCTGGGACTGCACCGTTGTACAAAAAGTATTATCGGATGCCTTCCTCCAAAATCGTGGAATTAAAGAAGCAGTTGGATGAGATGTTGCAGAAAGGATATATCCGCCCAAGTTCGTCACCATGGGGATCACCTGCAGTATTTGCAGACAAGAAAGACGGTGGTCTAAGAATGTGCATGGACTACCGTCAGTTGAACGATGTCACCATCAAGAACAAATACCCACCACCAAGGATTGATGATTTGTTCGATCAGCTCAGTGGTGCAAAGATATTTTCCAAGATTGATTTCAGGACCGTATATCATCAACTGAAGATCAAGAAGGAAGATATTCCTAAGACCGTGTTCCTACCCATTACGGTGTCTATGAATATATGGTAATGTCCTTCAATCTCACAAATGCTCCCGCTTTTTTCATGCATATAATGAATAAGGTGTTCATGAAATTCTTGGATAAGTTTGTGGTGGTTTTCATCGATGATATTCCCATATACTCTAAAAGTGATGAAGAACACAAGGAACACCTCCGAGCAGTCTTACAAAGACTCCGTGACCATCAGTTGTATGCAAAATTCAGCAAGTGTGAGTTTTGGCTCAAACAAGTAAGATTTCTGGGGCATGTTCTATCAGCAAAAGGTATCATAGTAGATCCCAGCAAAGTGAAAGATGTGCTTGATTGGGCAGCACCCACGATGGTATACGAAGTCTGGAGTTCTCTTGGATTAGCTGGATACTACCGCCGGTCCATCGAAGGATCCTCCAAAATTGCCAAGCCAATGACAGAACTCCGCAAGAAAGGCAAGAAGTTTGAATTGATTGAGGATTGCGAGTAGAGCTTTAACGAGCTAAAAACCAGATTGACATCAGCACCAATCCTGACTCTCCCAGACATTTACCACAACTTTAATGTGTATTGTGACACATCCAGAAAAGGTATTGGTTGCGTACTTATGCAAGACGGCAAGGCGCTACCTTATGCATCTTGCTAGCTACGACCTCTTGAAGGAAATTATCCTACACATGATTTGGAACTGGCCGCGGTTGTGCACTCTCTAAAGACTTGGAGACATTATCTCATCGGAAAGAGATGCCAAATATTTACCAACCACAAGAGTCTCAAATATATCTTTACTCAGCCAGACTTAAACCTTCGACAGTGAAGATGGCTCGAGTTGGTCAAGGACTATGATCTGGGAAAAGCCAACATGGTTGCTGATGCTCTCAGTCGGAAGCCTGCCAATTCAAATGCCATGCTGGAGTCTTTGCCTCCAGAACTCCAGCAAGAGATCACTCAGCTAAATTTGGTAATTGTAAATGCCGGTCTCGCGAATATTTTGGAAGTAACTCCTACTCTCGAAGAAGAGATTCGCGTGGCACGGTCTAACAACAAGAGTCTGCAAATATATTTCCAACTTCTGCGCGAGGGCGAGACTCAGGATTTCTAAAAGGACGCAATAGGTACACTTAGATTCCGAGGAAGGATATGCGTACCTAAGAAAGCAGATTTGACGAAGAAAATGTCGGCATAAGCACACGAATCCTCATATTCGATACACCCAGGCAGCACCAAAATATACGAAGACCTTCGACAGATATTTTGGTGGCATGGAATGAAAAGGGACATCGCATATTTTGTCACTTGTTGTGACATCTGCAACAAAGTGAAGGCAGAACACCAGAACCCCGCCGGACTTCTCCAACCTCTACCCGTCTCACAATGGAAATGGGACAATGTCTACATGGACTTTATCATCAGTCTACCTAGAACCCATCGAGGCAATGATGCTATATGGGTCATAGTGGACACGCTGACAAAAGTGGCTCACTTTATTCCCATCTGCACCACCCTTCGCGCTGATCAACTCGCAGAGTTATACGTATCTCAGATTGTTAGTCTGCATGGAGTGCCATGAACAATCACTTTGGACCGAGGTTCATTGTTTACCTCCGCATTTTGGTCCCGACTCCATCAAGCTTTGGGGATGGCTCTCGAATATAGCACCTCCTATCATCCACGGACAGACGGTCAGACCGAGTGAGTAAATCAAATCCGTGAGGATATGCTTCGAGCATGTGCCTTAGCCCATGGACCCAAATGGGAAGATTGTCTACCATATGCGGTATTCTCATACAACAACAGTTTTCAAACCAGTCTGAAAATGTCATCCTTTGAAGCTTTATATGGCCGTAAGTGCTATACTCCATTAAATTGGTCTCAAACCGGAGCCAGCCGTATCTTTGGTACTGATCTGATATTGGAGGCAGAGAAACAAGTCAAGGAAATTAGAGATAGACTTCAACTAGCTAAGTCACGACAGAAAAGTTATTATGATGCCAAACATCGACAAGTTAGTTTTGAACCAGGTGAACATGTGTATCTCTGAGTCACACCCATGAAGGGAGTCAAGAGATTTCAGACCCGAGGCAAATTGGCACCAAGATATATTCGTCTGTTCCCTGTCATGACACGAGTTTGCACCGTTGCTTATTAGTTGGAATTGCCACCAGAATTGTCGGAAGTACACAACGTGTTCCATGTGTCATAGTTGAGAAGGTGCATTTCACCACCCGAGAAGAGAACTGATATGTCAGAAATTGATCTTGCCAGAGATTTAACTTATGAGGAGAAACCGTTCAGAATCTTGGATGAGGTAGAAAGGGTCACACGCAGCAAAGTGATCAAATTTTACAAGGTCCAGTGGGAGCATTACATAGAAGAAGAAGCAACCTAGGAAAGAGAGGATTTTCTAAGGACAACCTACCCAGAACTGTTTCCCCAAGCAAACAAATCTTGAGGACGAGATTCATCTTAAGTGGGGGAGGTTTGGGACAGCCTGGATTTGGCCTTCTCTCTTTTTCTGGACTTTCAGTTGCATTTGCTTTGGATTTGGAGTTTTGAATCAATTCAAATGGACTTGAACACTTGGGCCTACCCTTGATTTTCAGCCAAGTGACCCATCCACCTCTAACTCGCTTTTCCGGGTTTGGCGCTGGCTTTTCTTTCCATGATTGGATGTTTCTCATCTCGATTGCTCTTATTGGGAAAAATAAACAGTAGGATGACGCCGGGAGGCAGCAGCACGCAGGCTTGTGAGGATGTCCCTCTTTGTCGTCCAGCAAGATAGGTAGGACACTCCCCCGAGACATATCCGCAACCACCGCCTCCACCGCCAAATCCACCCTCCACTAAACAAATTATGCGCATGTTTGTGGAAAGAAGGAACAATGATCTGATTGAGCTGTTAAAAAGTGTGCAAGCTATGGTTGGAAAGAATGGAAATCCAAATGGCCATCACTCCAAGCCGTCAGATTTTCAAATGACTAAGCCTCCCTTTTTGAGTCAAGTGGTTGACCCGTTAGAAGCAGAAGATTGGTTGCAAACTATTGAGAAGAAACTTAAGATTGCTCGCACTGATAAAGCTGACAAGGTTCAGTTCGCTACCCACTATCTTGAAGGAGCCGCACTATATGGTGGGATAATGCTAAAGCTCTGTGGCCTGTGGGAGAAGAAATTACTTGGACTAATTTCAAGGACCAATTTCTTAAGTATCATATTCCATCTGGTATCATGAAGGTCAAGCAACGCGAATTTCTTGGTCTCACCCAAGACAATCTATTAGTAAGCGAATATTTGCATAAGTTCAACCATCTGGCTCGTTATTCCATCTATGATGTGGGCACGGAAGAAAGAAAGATCGACAGGTTCCTTGGAGAATTAAATCAACACCTCAAGAGTGCTCTCCGCATGATCGACTTTCCATATTTTCAGTCTCTGGTGAACAAGGTTCTCATTGCAGAAAGAGAATACAAGCATGTGCAAGACAACCACCCCACAAATAATGACCACAAGCACAAATTTGAGCCAAAGAAGGACGGACAGCCCATTCAGAAGGCCCATACCTGGCAACAGACTCAAGTGGAGTTTAAACCAAATTGGCAGCAGAATGTGAACAACACCACTACTCAAGTCAAGAATGTCGTGACCAGTCCAGTGCACAAGGAGCGTCAACGCAACAATGCCTGTTTTAATTGTGGCCAGACCGGACATTATGCCAAGCAGTGTCCCAAGAAGTCAAATGCCCCGTTCCAGCCGCAAGTCAATCACATGGGTCCATATCATACATAGAAGTCCATCCAAGGGCAAGTTCATAACCTCTCCGCAGAAGAAGCCCTGGAAAACCCCAAAGTCATCATTGGTATGTTTCTCGTTAATAACATACCTGCAATAATTTTATTTGACTCTGGGGCTTCCCACTCTTTTATTTCATGGAGTTTCGTTGCCCCAAAAAATTTTCTTGCTCGCTTTTGGGAAAAAGTATGTTGGTTCAATCCCCGGGATCTGTGATCAAAAGCCATATGGTCTGCAAAATTTTGGAAATTGATATCAAGGGAGTCCGTTTTCCAACCACCTTGATAGTCATCGAGTCTGCCAAGTTGGATGTTATTTTGGGAATGAACTGGTTGACTCAGTATCAAGTATGCATAAATTGTGCGACTCGAGGAGTCACCCTGACAAATCAAGAAGGCCGAACCATAAAATTTATTGCCCGCAAAGGTATACCCAAAATGGAGATGTTTTTTACCGCGGTAGCTGAAGAATTGGATCTGATTCCTGTGGTCAGTGAATTTCCCGGTGTATTCCCTGAGGAATTAACCGGAATGCCTCCAAACAGAGCACTTGAGTTTGCCATTTATCTTGTGCCTGGGACTGCACCGTTGTACAAAAAGTATTATCGGATGCCTTCCTCCAAAATCGTGGAATTAAAGAAGCAGTTGGATGAGATGTTGCAGAAAGGATATATCCGCCCAAGTTCGTCACCATGGGGATCACCTGCAGTATTTGCAGACAAGAAAGACGGTGGTCTAAGAATGTGCATGGACTACCGTCAGTTGAACGATATCACCATCAAGAACAAATACCCACCACCAAGGATTGATGATTTGTTCGATCAGCTCAGTGGTGCAAAGATATTTTCCAAGATTGATTTCAGGACCGTATATCATCAACTGAAGATCAAGAAGGAAGATATTCCTAAGACCGTGTTCCTACCCATTACGGTGTCTATGAATATATGGTAATGTCCTTCAATCTCACAAATGCTCCCGCTTTTTTCATGCATATAATGAATAAGGTGTTCATGAAATTCTTGGATAAGTTTGTGGTGGTTTTCATCGATGATATTCCCATATACTCTAAAAGTGATGAAGAACACAAGGAACACCTCCGAGCAGTCTTACAAAGACTCCGTGACCATCAGTTGTATGCAAAATTCAGCAAGTGTGAGTTTTGGCTCAAACAAGTAAGATTTCTGGGGCATGTTCTATCAGCAAAAGGTATCATAGTAGATCCCAGCAAAGTGAAAGATGTGCTTGATTGGGCAGCACCCACGATGGTATATGAAGTCTGGAGTTCTCTTGGAGTAGCTGGATACTACCGCCGGTCCATCGAAGGATCCTCCAAAATTGCCAAGCCAATGACAGAACTCCGCAAGAAAGACAAGAAGTTTGAATTGATTGAGGATTGCGAGTAGAGCTTTAACGAGCTAAAAACCAGATTGACATCAGCACCAATCCTGACTCTCCCAGACATTTACCACAACTTTAATGTGTATTGTGACACATCCAGAAAAGGTATTGGTTGCGTACTTATGCAAGACGGCAAGGCGCTACCTTATGCATCTTGCTAGCTACGACCTCTTGAAGGAAATTATCCTACACATGATTTGGAACTGGCCGCGGTTGTGCACTCTCTAAAGACTTGGAGACATTATCTCATCGGAAAGAGATGCCAAATATTTACCAACCACAAGAGTCTCAAATATATCTTTACTCAGCCAGACTTAAACCTTCGACAGTGAAGATGGCTCGAGTTGGTCGAGGACTATGATCTGGGAATAGCCAACATGGTTGCTGATGCTCTCAGTCGGAAGCCTGCCAATTCAAATGCCATGCTGGAGTCTTTGCCTCCAGAACTCCAGCAAGAGATCACTCAGCTAAATTTGGTAATTGTAAATGCCGGTCTCGCGAATATTTTGGAAGTAACTCCTACTCTCGAAGAAGAGATTCGCATGGCACGGTCTAACAGCAAGAGTCTGCAAGTATATTTCCAGCTTCTGCGCGAGGGCGAGACTCAGGATTTCTAAAAGGACGCACTAGGTACACTTAGATTCCGAGGAAGGATATGCATACCTAAGAAAGCAGATTTGAGGAAGAAAATGTTGGCATAAGCACACGAATCCTCATATTCGATACACCCAGGCAGCACCAAAATATACGAAGACCTTCGACAGATATTTTGGTGGCATGGAATGAAAAGGGACATCGCATATTTTGTCACTTGTTGTGACATCTGCAACAAAGTGAAGGCAGAACACCAGAAACCCGCCGAACTTCTCCAACCTCTACCCGTCTCACAATGGAAATGGGACAATGTCTACATGGACTTTATCATCGGTCTACCCAGAACCCATCGAGGCTATGATGCTATATGGGTCATAGTGGACACGCTGACAAAAGTGGCTCACTTTATTCCCATCTGCACCACCCTTCGCGCTGATCAACTCGCAGAGTTATACGTATCTCAGATTGTTAGTCTGCATGGAGTGCCAAGAACAATCACTTTGGACCGAGGTTCATTGTTTACCTCCGCATTTTGGCCCCGACTCCATCAAGCTTTGGGGACGGCTCTCGAATATAGCACCTCCTATCATCCACGGACAGACGGTCAGACCGAGTGAGTAAATCAAATCCGTGAGGATATGCTTCGAGCATGTGCCTTAGCCCATGGACCCAAATGGGAAGATTGTCTACCATATGCGGTATTCTCATACAACAACAGTTTTCAAACCAGTCTAAAAATGTCACCCTTTGAAGCTTTATATGGCCGTAAGTGCTATACTCCATTAAATTGGTCTCAAACCGGAGCCAGCCGTATCTTTGGTACTGATCTGATATTGGAGGCAGAGAAACAAGTCAAGGAAATTAGAGATAGACTTCAACTAGCTAAGTCACGACAGAAAAGTTATTATGATGCCAAACATCGACAAGTTAGTTTTGAACCAGGTGAACATGTGTATCTCTGAGTCACACCCATGAAGGGAGTCAAGAGATTTCAGACCCGAGGCAAATTGGCACCAAGATATATTCGTCTGTTCCCTGTCATGACACGAGTTGGCACCGTTGCTTATCAGTTGGAATTGCCACCAGAATTGTCGGAAGTACACAACGTGTTCCATGTGTCATAGTTGAGAAGGTGCATTTCACCACCCGAGAAGAGAACTGATATGTCAGAAATTGATCTTGCCAGAGATTTAACTTATGAGGAGAAACCGTTCAGAATCTTGGATGAGGTAGAAAGGGTCACACACAGCAAAGCGATCAAATTTTACAAGGTCCAGTGGGAGCATTACATAGAAGAAGAAGCAACCTAGGAAAGAGAGGATTTTCTAAGGACAACCTACCCAGAACTGTTTCCCCAAGCAAACAAATCTTGAGGACGAGATTCATCTTAAGTGGGGGAGGTTTGGGACAGCCTGGATTTGGCCTTCTCTCTTTTTCTGGACTTTCAGTTGCATTTGCTTTGGATTTGGAGTTTTGAATCAATTCAAATGGACTTGAACACTTGGGCCTACCCTTGATTTTCAGCCAAGTGACCCATCCACCTCTAACTCGCCTTTTCCACTCTGAAAAACTACTACAAAAGCCCAATGAATATTTTTTATAAAAGAAAAATATTCATTTTCCTCCCTAAAAATCACTTCAGAGAAGTATGCTCCAAAGCAACCCCTAGATTTCTTGTTCCAGAAATCCTGAATAAACAAATATTCTTTGAACCCTAGGGCACCTTCGTGAGCAAAAATATTGCATAACTTTTTGTAATAATTTTTCTAGAGAAAATCATTTCTGTTCTGGACAGAATGATCACTTTGCACAGCAAGTATATTTTTGCTTGATCTTTTGTGGCTGATCTTTTCTGAGCTTGATTATGTTCCTAAGAGATCACTAAACCCCAAAGCACAGCCCTTAACTCTCACTAGATTTTTCTCAGTGAAGCTCACAAGTTTCTGTCCAGAAACTTGCCAGGAAGATAGCCACTCCCACAGTGCACTTGTGATCCAGCCAAACGCGCAAAACAACTAAAACCACTAAGGACTAACTGCCAGACATGTTGTTTGGGCTTAGCTCAGCCTGATGCCATAGTTCAAGCGGTGACCACGTTCGTCCAAGGGGGGTGGGATGCGTCTGACACGCTCTACGTGGCACCAACTCCTCTGTTTTGCGCGTGATCGCTGCCCACGCTGTAGCTCCTTGCCAAACTGCGCCACCGTCTTTGTTTGAGGCCCCTTAACTACACCTTGGCGCTCGCCACAGCGAGCATGGGCATGGCGCGACCAATGCAACAGTGCACCCATGCCACTGTGCTCGTCGCGTACTGTGCTCCTGTTGTCGTCGCAGTTCGCCTACAGCTCCTGCGTGACCTCCGGCGTCTTCCCCCTCTCTGACTGACGCCATTCGTCGCCGGGCAAAGCTCCAGAGAGCTCCGGCGAACTCTCGATCCCCGCCTCGGTCTCGCCTATAAATAGAGATCCCCCGAGCTTGTTTCTCTTCACACACACACTCAGCACATCTCCACACACCCGTACGACTCCGCAGCCCGGATGGGCAGGCCTCTAGCCACTGTCCCCGCCCCAAGCTGGCCAGCGATCCCCATCCTATGCCGCCACCCTCTCTAGAGCCGCTCGAGCTCAACTGACCAATTTGGCGTGTTCGTGCTGATCCACTGGTGCGTGCTGGTACTGTTGGAGCTGCTGGACTGGCCCTGTGTCGCTGGAACCATCGTCTTCGACGAGCTCCGCCTACTGCCGCCACTGGAGAGCTCTGTTTCGACCCTATTCGGCCACCCCTAGCCACGCTATGGGTACGGGAAGGTGCGCCTTGATCTCCTCTTCAATCCTATCCCTCTAGATCTCGTCGCCGGGCACTCCTCGCTGGAGAAAGTGACGTCGCCGTGCCGCTCGCCTCTGTTTCTCTTTCTCTCTCCCCCTCTGACCCGACAGCTGGGGCCCGCTGTCAGCCTCTCAGGTCGTGCCCGAAGCGGTATGAGTGGTGGCGCCCTAGCAGTTTACGCCTTTGACGTCACCCCCTTGATTTTCTTTTTAATTCAAATTTAGTTCAAATTTGACCAGAACTTTGACTAGTTGTAACTTTAATTCTACAATTCCAGATGAGTTGTTTCTTTTAGCATTCTGTTCATACTGGAAAATCCTAGCAGCACACCCAAGATGGGATTTTTACTTGCTGCCTAGAATTTCTGGTAATTTTCAGAAGTGTTCTTGATATTTTCTTTTTGTCATTTGATTTATTTTCAGAAGGTGAAGCTTATCTTGAAGGTATCCAAGAGGAGTGTAAAGATCCTCTGCACTAAGGCAAGCCACAACAACATTGTCATGGTGTCTTTGCAATATCCATGATTTTCCACTTGAATTTACATGATATTCATTGCATATAGTTTTAAAATAAATAAATGCTTGTGTTATTTAGTTAGTCATGATCAAAATGCTTAGTTAACAGAAAGGAATGCTTGAACTAGTGAGATATAGTTTGAGTAGTTGATCTAACTAAGTTTGCCATGTCTTTGTTAATATGATCATCGGTGTTATTTTTACTATATGCATAATGAGTTTTATTTGTTAAACTCCAACTTAAATGATGATTATTAATAAACTAGTAAGAAAGGACCAGAGATGTTGGAAGTTGAGTTTGTGCAAGTAGAACTTTGAATAAAGTTGATCTGTTATTGTTAAGTGATATATGAAGCATGATACATGGTTGCATAAGCATGGCATGCTGTGACTCGAGCATTTTTATTTTCAAGTAAAACCTGATAATAATCGAACTTGAACTTAAAGTTGGTCGGGCCATGGTGCCACTGAATTGGGCTGACAAGTGCAACCACATTTGCCTTAGTATGGGGAGGCCGTTAGTCATTCCGTTTTCATGCCTCTTGTCAGTGCCTCCAACTAGGGAAGGTTATGGGCGTGCGTTACCCTTGCCCGGTAAGCAGACATAACCTTGTGGACATGTTGTTGTTATGGTACCGTGTCCCTGTTTGGGACTGTTTATTTGCCACGACGGTGGTTGTTTTGCCTTTGGTAGGCTCGGTCACCCAGGACTGATCCAAGAGGGGTGTTGGTCGGAGTGGTCATAAGAGTGTCATGGCAATGGGAGGGTTCTGTCGGAATAACGTTGGTCCACCCGAATGGGAGTGCGAGGCCATGGGTTCCGTGGTGTGGGTAAAGTGCGCTACCTCCGCTGAGTGTATTAATCTATTAATATCCGCACCCGCGGATAAGGGCCTAGTTCGTAAGTAAGTCACACCATGGATCAACTTTCATAAATAATCTTGCACACTAAGTTATTTGCATTGCACTGGTTGAATCATGATGATGTCAGTAAGACTGACTGTTGTGGTATTACTTGTGATCCGGGAGTGATCACTTTGTGGTTATGAGGTACCCTATTCAACCAAGTGTGGTTCCATTCGTGGTCCGTCGTGATCACTATTCGCTTGCGAGGCAACCTCTTGGTAAGAGAGTCCGAGTGACTCAATGCACAAGTTTGGTCATTGCATGAGTAGCATGTTGATATTTGCATTGAACTTGCTTAAATGTCATGATATTGTTTGTCATTATGGTTTTGTTTGCTATGAGCTTGCAAGTACATTCAATGTACTGACCTGGTGTGTTATGCCAGATTTTAGGAAAGTCTAACTAGATCGAAGTGCTGCCGTGTCTAGACCGTGTCCACATAAGTGTCCGTGTGCTATGGAGTCCCGCTACGTCGTTGTTCCGCTGCCGTGTAGATGTCCTGCTCAAGGCCCTTTATGTTCACTAAATAGTGTACATATTGTTCAGCCGCACCGAGTGTGCCGCTTGGCCTCCCTACTTGATGTAATGTAACACTATGCTTCTGCTAGATTCAATAAAGCGGTGATTTCTGTACCAAGATGTTGTGTGTTGCCAGAAGACATGATCTCTTGGTTGGAAATGCAAGGTAAACCGGCCGCTCTGAGCCAGGGTGCCACATATTATAAGGTAATCCCCCACTAAAATTTTAAGATAAAATTGTGTTCTCCCCAAGTGTGCACCGTTGTGGAAGTTCGTCGTTTCAAAGCACCACATGCTGATCGGGTGTGATAGACTCTATGTTCACATACAATGGGTGCAAGGCAATGTTGCACATGCAGAACACTTGGGTTAAACTTGACGAGCCTAGCATGTACAGACATGGCCTCGGAACACAAGAGACCGAAAGGTTGAACACGAGTCATATAGCAGATATGATCAACATGTAGATGTTCACCATTGAAACCACCTTATCTCATGTGATGATCGAACTTGGGTTGGTGAATTTGGATCGTGTTACACTCAGACAACCAGAGGGATGTTGATTTATTTGGGAGTTCTTAGGTAATATGATTAACTAAACTCATTATCATGAAAAATTGTTTAAAGGTGCCTTTGCAAATATATGTTGTAGATCAATGGCTCGTGCAGTAGCTCCCCTGAATTTCAATGCATTCCTAGAGAAAGCGAAGCTGAAAGATGATGGAAGTAACTTTGTGGACTGGGCCCGTAATCGGAGGATTATCCTCATGGCTTCCCATAAGTCTTATGTCCTTGATGCACCGCTTGGTGTGCCACCCCCTCTAGCGACTATGGACGTTGTGAACGCCTGGCAGTCGCGTGTTGATAACTACTCAATAGTTCAGTGCGCCACGGTGTATGGCTTAGAGCCGAGACTTCAAAGGCGTTTTGAATGTCATGGAGCATATGAGATGTTGCAAGAGTTGAAGTTTATCTTTGAGAAGAATGCTTCGATCGAGAGGTATGAGACCTCCGATAAGTTCTATGCTTGCAAGATGGAGGAGAACGGGTCTATCAGTGAGCACATACTCAGAATGTCTGGGTACTACAACCGTCTGGCTGAATTGGGAATTGAGGTCCCGCTAGAAGCTGTCACTTATAGAGTTCTTCAATCACTACCACCTAGATACAAGAGCTTTGTGTTGAACTATAACATCTAGGGGATGAACAAGTCAGTCTCTGAGCTGTTCGCGATGCTGAAAATCTCTGAGTCACACATCCAGAAGGAGCATCAAGTGCTGATAGTGAATAAAACCACTAGTTTCAAGAAGAGCAAGAGAAAGAATGGAAACTTCAAGATGGCTGGCCAAACAGTTGCTCCTCCCATGAAGAAACCCAAGGCTGGACCCAAGCCAGAAACTGACTGCTTCTATTGCAAGGGAACATGCCCCAAGTTTCAGGCCGACAAGAAGGGGGCCAACTGAGGGAGTCCTGGATTAGGGGGTATCCGGAAAGCCGGACTGTGTACAACATCCGGACTACTGAAGCGTGAAGATACAAGACTCAAGACTTCGGCCCGTGTCCGGATGGGACTTTCCTTGGCGTGGAAGGCAAGCTTGGCGATCCGAATATTATACTTCCTTCCTTGTAACCGACTCCATGTAAACCCTAGTCCTCTCCGGTGTCTATATAAACCGGAGAGGTTGGTCCTTAGAAGGGTGATCACAATTACATTCATACCATCATAGGCTAGCTCCTAGGGTTTAGCCTCTATGATCTCATGGTAGATCTACTCTTGTACTACCCATATCATCAATATTAATCAAGCAGGAAGTAGGGTTTTACCTCCATCGAGAGGGCCCGAACCTGGGTAAACACTTGTGTCCCTTACTTCTTGTTACCATCAGCCTTGACGCACAAATTGGGACCCCCTACCCAAGATCCGCCGGTTTTGACACTGACACCAACGTTAACAAAGGTATATATGATATACAAGTTATTGATGTCTACCATACAATCTCTCGTTGTAGTGCCTGGGTATTTGATACCGGTTCGGTTGCTCACATTCGCAACTCAAAGCAGGAACTACGGAATAGAAGGAGGCTGGCAAAGGACGAAATGATGATGCATGTGGGAAATGGTTGCAAGGTTGATGTGATCGCCGTGGGCACACTCGCTCTTCGATTACCATCGGGTAGTGATCATGAACATTATATCTGGATCTTGTTTAATGTGAGATGGTTTCTCATTTAAATCAGAGAATAATGGTTGTTCTATTTATACGGGTAATATCTTTTATGGTCATGCACCCATTGTAAGGGGTTTATACTTATTGAATCTCGATAGTGATGATACACATGTTCATAACATTGATGCCAAAAGATGTAGAGTTAATAATGATAATACCACTTTCTTGTCGCACTACCGCTTAGGTCATATTGTTGTAAAGCGCATGAGAAACTCCGTGCTGATGGACTTTTGGAGTCACTTGATTTTGAATCACTTGACACATGTGAACCATGCCTCATGGGGAAGATGACCAAGCCCCCTTTTTCCGGAATAATGGAACGGGTAAGAGACTTGTTGGAAATCATACATACTGATGTGTGTGGTCCGATGAGCGTTGACGCGCGTGGTGGATATCGTTACTCTCTCACCTTCACCGATGACTTGAGTAGATACGGGTATATTTACTTGATGAAGCATAAGTCTGAAACATTTGAAAAGTTAAAGCAATTTTAGAATGAAGTTGAGAATCATCATAACAAGAATATTAAATTCCTACGATCCGATCGAGGGGGAGAATATCTGAGTTATGATTTTGGCAATCACTTAAGACAATGTGGAATTGTTTCAAAGTTGACGCCACCCGGAACACCAAATCGTAATGGTGTGTCTGAACGTCATAATCGTACCTTATTGGATATGGTGCATTCAATGATGTCTCTTGCCGATCGGCCACTATCATTTTCGGGTTATGTGTTAGAGACAGCTGCATTCACTTTAAAGAGGGCACCATCTAAGTCCGTGGAGACGACGGCGTATGAACAGTGGTTTGGCAAGAAACCCAAGTTGTCTTTTCTTAAGGTTAGGGGCTGCGATGCTTATGTCAAAAGGCTTCAGCCGGAAAAGCTCGAACCCAAAGCGGACCAATGCATCTTCATAGGGTACCCAAAAGAGATGGTTGGGTTAACATTCTATCTCAAATTTGAAGGCGAAGTGTTTGTCGTTGAGAATGGGTCCTTTCTCGAGAAAGTGTTTCTCTTGAAAGAATTGAGTGGGAGGAAGATAGAACTTGATGAGGTTGTTGAACCTCAACTTCAACCAGTGAGTTGTGCAGTGCTGAAAGATGTTTCTATGACACCTACATCAGTTGAAGAGGAAACTAATAATAGTGATTATGAAGTTTCATATCAAGTTACTATCGAACGTCGTAGGTCAACAAGGGTACGCATAGCTCCTGAGTGGTACGACAACCCTATCTTAGAAGTCATGTTGTTGGACAACGACGAATCTACGAGCTATGGAGAAGCGATGGTTGGCCCGAATTCCAACAAATGGTTATAGGCCATGAAATCCGAGATGGGATCCATGTATGAAAAAAAAGTATGGACTTTGGAAGTATTACCTGAAGGGAGAAAGGCATTCAGAATAAATGGATCTTTAAGAAGAAGACGGGCGCGGCCGATAATGTCACAGTCTGTAAAGCTCGACTTGTGGCAAAGGGGTTTTCACAAGTTCAAGGAGTTGACTACGATGAGACTTTCTCACCCATAACCATGCTTAAGTCTGTCAGAATCATGTTGCAATAGCTGCATTTTTCGATTATGAAATCTGGTAGATGGATGTCAATACAGCATTCCTTAACGGTTTCGTTAAGGAAGATTTGTATATGATGCAACCGGAAGGTTTTCTCGATCCAAAGAATGCTGACAAAGTGTGCAAGCTACAGCGATCCATTTATGGACTGGTGCAAGAATCTCGGAGTTGGAATATTCACTTTGATGAGGTGATCAAAGCATTTGTGTTTATACAAGTTTATGGAGAAGCTTGCATTTACAAGAAAGTGAGTGGTAGCTCTATAGCGTTTCTGGTGTTATATGTGGATGACATATTGCTGATTGGAAACAATATAGAACTTTTGGAAAACATGAAGGAATATTTGCACAAGAGTTTTTCAATGAAGGACCTAGGAGAAGCTGCTTTCATATTAGGCATCAAGATCTACAGAGATAGATCAAGACGCTTGATAGGACTTTCACAAAGCACATACCATGATAAAGTTTTGAGGAAGTTCCAAATGGATCAGCCCAAGAAGGGGTTCTTACCTGTTTTGCAAGGTGTGAAGTTGAGTCAGACTCAATGCCCGGCGACTACAGAGGATAGAGAAAAGATGAGTGTCATCCCCTATGCCTCTGCCATAGGCTCTATCATGTATGTGATGTTGTGCATAAGACCGGATGTCAGCCTTTCCATAAGTATGGTTGGAAAGTTTCAAAGTAATCCAGGAGTGGATCACTAGACGGCAGTGAAGAATATCCTTAAGTACCTAAAAAGGACTAAATAAATGTTTCTCATTTACGTAGATGATCAAGAGCTCGTCGTACAGGGTTACCTCGATGCAAGCTTTAACACTGATCCGGATGACTCTAAATCTCAAACCAGATACATATATATTCTAAATGGGGGAGTAGTAAGCTGCTGCAGTTCCAAGCAAAGCATGGTAGCTGATTCTACATGCGAAGCGGAGAACATAGCTACCTCGGAGGCTACAAAGGAAGGCGTCTGGATGAAGCACTTCATGACAGATCCTGGAGTTGTGCCTAGTGCACTGGACCCGATGACTCTGTTCTGTGACAACACTGGTGCCATTGCTCTAGCCAAGGAACCAAGGTTTCATGAGTGGACCACACACATAAAGCGACACTTCAATTCCATCTGGGATTACATCAAGGAGGAAGAAATAAACATTTGCAAAGTGCATATGGACCTGAATGTTGGACATCCGTTGACTGAACCTCTTCCAGGGGCAAAGCACGATCAACACCAGAAATCTATGAGTGTTAGATTCATTACCATGTAATGCTAGACTATTGACTCTAGTGCAAGTCGGAGACTATTAGAAATATTCCCTAGAGGCAATAATAAAGGGGTTATTCTTATATTTCCTTGTTCATGATAATAGTTTATTATCCATGCTATAATTGTATTGACCGGAAACACAAATACATGTGAGGATACATAGACAACATGTCCCTAGTACGCCTCTACCGGACTAGCTCGTTGATCAAAGATGGCTATGGTTTCCTAGCCATGGACATGAGTTGTCATTTTATAACGGGGTCACATCATTAGGAGAATGTTGTGATGGACAAGACCCAAACTATGAACTCAACATATGATCGTATAAGGTTTATTGATATTGCTTTTCTGCATGTCAAGTATATGTTCCTATGACCGTGAGATCATGCAACTAACTGACATCGGAGGAGTGCCTTGTGTGTATCAAACGTTCAACGTAACTAGGTGACTATAAAGGTGCTCTACAGGTATCTCCGAGGGAGTCTGTTGAGTAGGCATGGATCAAGACTCCGATTTGTCACTCCTTATGATGGAGAGGTATCTCAGGGCCCACTAGGTAATACAACATCACAATAAGCTTGCAAGCAATGTGACCAATGAGTTAGTCACGTGATCTTGTATTATGGAACGAGTAAAGAGACTTGCTAGTAACGATATTGAACTAGGTATGCAGATACCGACGATCGAATCTCGGGCAAGTAACATACCAATATACAAAGGGAACTTCATACATGATTATGTGAATCCATGACATCAAGGTTCGACCAATAAGATCTTCGTGGAATATGTAGGAACCAATATGGCATCTAGGTCCCGCTATTTGTTATTAACCGTAGAGGTGTCTCGGTCATGTCTGCATAGTTCTTGAACCCGCAGGATCTAGACACTTAACATTTGGTGACGGTATAAGTATAGTTGAGTCATTATGGTGGTTACCGAAGGTTGTTCAGAGTCCCAGATGAGATCCCGAATGTGAGGAGGAACTCTGGAATGGTCCGGAGGGGAAGATTGATATATTGGATGAAGGGTATTGGAGTTCGGAATTGTTCCGGGAGTACCGGGTGATAACCGGCGTCACCGAAAGGGGTTTTGGGGGGGGCCCAACAAGTGTTGGTGGGCCCCATGGGGCATGGGGAGGGGGCAAACCAGCCCACTAAGGGGCTGAGTGCCCCCTCACCCCATCTCATGTAACCAGGAGGGTTGGGGGCGCCCCCTAGGGCTTCCCACCTCCCGGCTTGGGGGGCAAGTCACCCTATGGGAGATCCCATCTGCCCTGGCCGCCGCCCCTGGTGAAACCCTAGGTGCGCCACCCCTCCTCCCTTCCCCTATATATAGAGAGGTAGAGAGAGGGAAGCAGCACCCCAGAGCACATCTCCATGCCACGGTGCTGCCTCTCCTCTCCCTCGCATCCCTCTTCCTCTCCGCAGTGCTTAGCAAAGCTATGTTGAGATTCCGGCACCACCACTGCCACCACGTCGTCGTGCTGCTGGAGGACTCGAGCTACTACTTCACCATCACTCGCTGGATCGAGGAGGTGAAGGCGTCATCAAGCCATACGTGTGTTGAACGTGGTGGTGCCTTCTGTTCGGCACTTTGATCGGGAGTTAGTGGGACGGATCGTGATTGGATCGCAAAGACGTTCGACTACATCAACCGCATTTTTAACGCTTCCGCTTAGAGATCTACAAGGGTATGTAGATCCAATCTCTCCTCTCGTAGATGGTCATCTGGTAGATTGGATCTTGGTGAGCGTAGGAATTTTTTTGTTTCCCATGCAATGTTCCCCAACAGAGATGGGGTCCTGTTGATCGGAGGGGTGTGGCGTATTGCAAAACAGAGCAAACGGACTTCTCTTCGACCTCCTTTGGTCGAAACGGGGGTCCTGTTCATCGGGAGGGGTATGGCGTACCGCAAAACAGGACTCCATGTGCTACTGTTCATCCACCATCTACTGCCTCGCTCCAGCCTCCACGGGCTACTATTCATCCACCGTCCACCTCCTCCAGCCTCCACCTGCGTCTGTTCATCCACGACATCTCCCTCCTGCCTCCACCAGCTATTGTTCATCCATGGGCTCCTGTTCATCTAGCTTCCACCGGCTACTGTTCAATCAGCCCTCCACGGGCTACTGTTCATCCAGCCCTCCATCGGCTACTGTTCAACCATCCCTCCATGGGGCCCTGTTCATCCACCACCAACCGGCTCGATCGGGGTCCTGTTCATCCAGCGGCAACAACCTCTTCTACCATGGGGTCCTGTTCATCCAACCCCGAACAAAGCTCACTGTTCATCAAGAGGCAGCAAGTTCGATTGGCTTCAGTTAGCAGTAGTAGCAAGGGAATCACTCGACCGGGTTCAATTAACAGCAAGGATCTATGGATCGCTCGGGTTCAGTAACGCGTAGCCAGTGCAATCTCTCGTGTTTAGTTAGAGCCCAACGCGTCTCACCCACGCGTGTACATGTACGAGAGAATAGCGCAATCCCTCCGTGCATCGCTCGGCCCCGACCACCAACCGTAACCGGGAACTCCTCGATATTTTCCTCGCCATCGCTTCTACCACAGTTTTTTCCATCATGGATGGCCCAGAGAATGTCATGCAGCTGCGTCTCCGCCCGCCCAGGACGAAAAGCCCATTTTCAGTCATCATTTTTTGTCATAGAAGTAGGAGCCCACCACATCTATGATGATACCTGGTTTTCTCACAATTATCATCATAGAAGTGTCATAAGCATGAGGAAAAAATTCATTCGGCGCAAAATGTCACAGATGTGTCTCTTTTGTAGTGCATTACTCCGTTTCTACATGAACTTAATACACTAGATGCATGCTGGGTAGCGGTCGATGTGTGGAGTAATAGTAGTAGATGTAGAATCGTTTTGCTCTACTAATCATGGACGTGATGCCTATATATTGATCATTGCCTTGGATATCATCATAACTATTTGTTCTTCTATCAATTGCCCAACAGTAATTAATTTACCCTCCATGTGCTATTTTCTCGAGAAAAGCCACTAGTGAAATCTACGGCCCCCGGGTCTATCTTTCATCATATTTGCTTTCCGATCTATCTTTTGCTGCATTTATTTTCAGATCTATTATCTCAAAATACCTTGTTGTACTTTTTCTTTACTTATTTTATTTCACGTCTTATCAAGATATTTTTAATGAATCTACTACATATTAACCTATCTTGTTACCGAGGAGGGATTGACAACCCCTTATGCGTTGAGTTGCAAGTATTTGTTCTTTGTGTGCAGGTACCACTTACATAATGTTGATTGCTTCTTCTACTAGATTGATACCTTAGTTTCACAACTGAGGGAAATACTTACTTTAGTTGTACTGCATCATCCCTTCCTATTTGGGGAAATACGGACGCGGTCTCTAGCCACGTCAAAGGAATTTCTGGCGTCGTTGCCGGGGAGACATCATCAACATCTATCAGGTTCCTTATCACAAATTTCATCTTCTTGCAATTACTTTATTTTCCATTTACCTCTTGTTTTCATTTCCCCCACTTCTAAAACGTTTTTAAGAAAATAAAAAAAATATTTGCCTTTTTATTCGCCTTCTTTTCGTTTGCCTTTTTCTTGTTTGATCTTCTGTTTGCTTATGTTTCCATGTTCCTTCGATATGCTTGCATCTTCGCTTGCTAAAAATCTATTTATATGGACCCCCATCCACTTGCTAATCTTTTGAAAAGATCCAATCATGATGAACGAGTTGCTAATGAGTTGATTGCACTATATTATCTTTATGAAGTTTTGCTTGAGATTCGTGAATATGAAAATTGTGATGAAGAAATATATGAAGTGATTCATGATAACTCCTTGACTGAAAATCATGATTGTAATGATTTTATTGTAAATTCTATTAATGTCAATTGTGTTAATAATACGCAAAACCGCAAGCTTGGGGATGCTAATTTTGGTATGTTCACTACTTATTACAATGATCGTGATTGGGGTGATTCTTTTACGATCTTGAAAATTTATTTAAGCCTCATGATGTATATGTTTGCGATAATACTGAAAGTGGGTTTGGAAGAGTGTCAAATCTAGGTGATAAGGATTCCACTACTTTGGAGATGATCAATGGAATGAAAATTTTGATAAAAGTGGGCTTGGAGAGGTCATCACTTTATTTGATGATCCCACTATTTTGGAAGAGTGTCAACTTTGCATGCATGTGGATCATAAAAAGAAAAAATTATTTTATAGGTATGTTGTCGAATAAGGTTATGATCCTACGTGTAATTTTTATGAGAGAGGAAAATATGGATGTAGAAATCTTCATGTTACTAAATTACCTCTCTTCATGTTGAGATTGTTATGGTTTATTTCTTCTTACTTCCATATGCTAGATATTTCGTGTCTTGATAATTTATTTTCTTATAAAATGCCTATGCATGGGAAGAGAGTTAGACTTAAATTTGTTTGTGACATGTTTCATGATGCCCTCTTTGTGTTTTAATCATTATCTTCTATGTGAGCATCAATAAAATCTTATGCCTAGGTAGGGGCTGAAATGATAGCGCTTGTTGGGAGGCAACTTCATGAATAAAATTTATTTGTGCCTTTTTCTTTCTGTTCTGAGTGTTTGCACAATTATTCGTCTGTTATGATTGTGTTTTTTATGTTTTAATTAGTGTATGTGCCAGGTAAATCCTTTGGGATAGCTTTGGTTGATAGTTGATTTGATCTTGTTGAAAAACAGAAACTTTTGAGTCCAGTAACAGAATTGTTTAAATTCACATAAGCGACGAAACATTCTGAAGTTTTTACACGAGATTTATATACAAATTGCCTCTGTTGTCCTATTTCAGAATTTTTGGAATTACAGAAGTATGAGTAAAATTTGCATCTTTACAGACTGTTCTGTTTTTGATAGATTCTGTTTTCTTTGCATTGTGTGCTTATTTTTATTAATCTATAGTTTGTATTGGAGGGTATAAGCCATGGTAAAGTTAGAATAAAGTAGGTATAATGCAAAAGCAAAATATGAATGGGTTTTAAATGATACTTAGAGCAAAGATTGGTTTTATTATACTAACGGATCACACGAAGGTTTTTGTTAAGTTTTGTGTGATTGAAGTTTTCAAGTTTTGAGTGAGATCACGATGGATGAAGGAATAAGGAGTGAGAAGAGCCTAAGCTTGGGGATGCCCATGGCTCCCCAAGTTAATATTCAATGAGAACCAAGCAACTAAGCTTGTGATGCATTGGGAGGTATCCCCTCTTTCTTCTAACAACCATCAGTAATTTTACTTGGAGCTATATTTTTATTCGTCACATATCATTAGTTTTGTTTGGAGCGTCTTATATTATATGAGTATTTGCTTGTTTTGCTTTTTAGTTTGTCTCATCTATCATTGCTGGACACACCTATTTTAGAGAGCCAAAGTTATGCTATGATATGTTAGAATTGCTCTTTGTGCTTCACTTAAATTATTATTTTTTAAGCTATGGAATTGCTCTAGTGCTTCACTTATATCTTTTTGAGCATGGTGTGCTTTAATAGTTTTGAAGAAATACTCTCATGCTTCACTTAGATTTATTTGAGAGTTAGTAAATTTTTGTAAAATCCTCTCATGCTTCACTTACATTTATTTGAGAGTTAGTAAATTCTTGAAGAAATTTTCTCATGCTTCACATATATTATTGAGAGATGAAAAAATTTATGCTGATGTTCTTCACATAAATTTGTTTGAGCTTATCAAAATAAATTGCAACATATGAAATTACTCCCAAAGTGATAGATATTCAAGAGGGATATAATAAAAACTTTGAACAAGATCATTGGGGAAAATAAACTTGATTCTTTGTAATAGTTTTGAGATATGATGATTGCGATATGTGAGTCCAGTTCATGAGTAATTATGCTTTACTTGGAATATTGGTGTTAAGGTTTGTGATTCCCTATGCAAGCATGAAAGTGAATAGTTATGCAATGAAATTACATCCTACTCGTGGTGCATTATTAGGTGTTAGTTATGCTTAGTGCTCGCTTATGTGAATTTTTGTTTCTTAGTTGGTTGCTGTCCGTGTCAAAACCGGCAGATCTCGGGTAGGGGGGCCCAAGCTGTGTGTCTGAGGACCAATGGTGACTATGAACAAAGGACACAATATTTACCCAAGTTCGGGCCCTCTTAAAGGAGGTAAAACCCTATTCCTGCTTGATTATATTCGATGGGTATAGGGGTTACAAGAGTTGATCTACCTCGAGATCGATTCGGCTAACCCTAGATCAGCTAGGCTAGCAATGTTGTGTTCTTTCCTCCGATCTACCCTCCGATTTATATAGACACTGGAGGGGCTTGGGGTTGTACAAAGTCAGTTTACATAAAGGAATAACGTATCCGGACACCTATACTTGCCATCCACGCATACGGGAGTCCCCACCGGACATGAGAGGTGATCTTTTGTCTTGCATCTCGATGGCCCATTAGTCCGGCCCACATCCAATAGACCAGACGCCCAAGGACCCCCTAGTCCCAGACTCCCATAGTAGCTCCAGAACCAGTCTTCAATGATGATATATTCGGCGTTCAGATTGTCTTCGTCATTGCAAGACGTGTTCCTTGAAGAATAGGAATCAGTTTTCCTTTGTAAAGGAACTGTATTCAGATTTTGATAATGAACACAACCCTTAGCCGCGAAGGAAGGATATATAAAAAATGAGAACAGTGTCTTTTACTGACAACTTTTTCGGCGAAGCGTCAGACTTGACCCTTCGACATTTTGAACCGTTTTACCACCCCACGTTCCATGTTTCGAGGCCATGCCTCATTGGCACGTCATGTCGAAATAGAGATCATGCCCACTTAATACGGGATTGCTCATCAATAATGTTTGGGTTATCCAACCGTTTGCGGTGCACGCTTTAATTAGGAATAGGCGAGATTCAAGGCACGAGTGGGGGGCGGTTGGCATTTTTACTGCCTATAAGAGGGCAATGGATCTTTACTTTCTCCCCCACGCCTTCACATCTCGTCAGCCTTCCAATCTCCCAAGCTCTCTGCGTCCGCAAAGTTTCCGTATTTCTCACCACTACCATCACCTCCTCCGACCATGGCCGGATCTGGTTCCAAAGGCAAGTGGGAGGCCTCCTCTGTCTCGGAAAAGGTGATAAAAAATCTCCGGAGTGCGGGGTACCTCGCCGCCAACATCGCGCATAGGCTTTCGCCCGAAGGTCAAGTCATTCCCACTCCGGAGCCCGGCGAACGGGTCGTCTTCCTTCCCCACTTTCTTAGAGGGTTAGGTTTTCCAGTCTAGCCATTCATCCGTGGACTCATCTACTACTAGGAGATAGATTTCCACGATCTAGCCCCGAACTCATTCCTCCACATCTCGGCGTTCATCGTCGTGTGTGAGGCTCTCATCCGCGTCCACCCACACTTTGGCCTATGGCTTAAGGTCTTTAACGTGAAGCCAAAGGTGGTCAACGGGCAGCACACGGACTGCAGCGGAGCTATGATCGGTAAGCTATCCAACACCTTGTGGCCCAAAGGGGCCTTCGTGGAGACCGTGAAGATTTGGCAACAAGAGTTGTTCTATATCACTGAGCCGCGCCACACTAAGTGGGCGGAAATTCCGGACTTCAGATCCGGACCCCCTATGAGGCTCGTCTCCTGGACTGTGAAAGGCCAAGACTGGGGGTCCCATACGGAGGTGCAGGCACTGCAAATGTGCATCACCAATGTGCTAGGGAAGAACATTGGTCTAACCAACGTGGTTTAGATCATGCTCTTCCGCCGCATTCTCCCCTGCCAGCGCCGGGCTTCCCCCATGTGGGGATTCAAGCCGGAGGAGCCGCGGACGCTACAGCATTTCCTTGGTGCCATGCACGAGGGAATATCGAAGCTGCTCTTCAAGGCGCAGAAGAGCTAGCCCATGGAGACCGAAGACGTCGGCCTCAATGCCACGAATCCGGACTCTCTGGTAAGTATTCTAACTTTCCGAAGATATTATGTGTTCGGTCAATACAAAACTCATTAAACCATCCTTTACATGGATGTACCAAGAAGTCGGAGCGGATCAAGAGTCTGGCTCCGTTGCCCGAAGACCCAGTCACCCCACAGCTGGAGGAGATGCTGGTCCCGGCGCCTTATAAGCCGCCGGAGAAGAAGACCAAGAAGAATGGCAAGGGTCCCAAGGACGGGCCCCGTCGTAAAGGCCCTCTGGAAGCAGTGTTCGGAGAGACCGAGGCCGTCTCCTCTCATGAGGAAGAGGAGGATGAAGAGGAGGAAGAGGGGGGGAGGAGGGGGAGGAGGAGGAGGAAGAGGTGGAGAGCGACCCCCCTCAAGACGAGGAGGGGAAAGTGGACAGCCTCCGTGAACCTGGAGGGGGCGACGCCGAAGAAGGGGAGGGTGGTCCTCTCGGACAGTTTGCACTAAGAGTCCGAACACAGCCCGGAGAGGGTCCAAAGGGAGAAGCCCCTGTCTGAAACGTAAGTGTCAGAAACTTACTCGTTCAATTATCGCCTTAATCTGCCTCTGTCATGCCCAATGTTTTTATGCTTTTTAGCCTTCCGCGCGAGATTCTGATTCCCTCTTCTTTGGAGGGAAACTCTCTAGCCCCTGGAGAGGCGGAGAGTGACGGGCCATCTCGCGCCCTCTCTCCCCCTGCCATGGAGGACACCGAGGTGTCATCCAAAAGGCCATCTCCTGGCCGGGAGGAGCGGACGAGACCGTCCAAAAGGCACCCGAGGACAACACCTCGGACACCGTAGAGCGGGACACGTCGACCATGACCACCGAGGGTGGGGGGACTCAATAGTCTGGGCCCTTGCTGAACACCATCCCAGAGACCAGCATGGCTCTCGGTTCAGACCAACAACCCCTTCGAAATAGGGGGGGGAGCAGGAGCTCCATCGGCGGCCTCTGTCAATCTGGAGGCCGCTGACACTCTGCATGAGGCACTACAACGTGCCTCCATTGTGGAGGAACACCGCACCCTGATGGGTGCGGTCATGGAAAAGGTTCGGTCCACGAAGGGCGGACTGACCGAACCCTTCAACAGCCTACTGACGGGCTTTGAAGTATGCAATATAATACTCTTTATAAGTTTTTTTGTATATATGTATATATGTGTGAGGCGAAGCCCATGTGTAGATAGTAGCCCTTGAGACTCTGTCCGGATTAGAACAATCCGAACAGAGGATCACAAACAAGTATATAATGCACAATATATGTTATTTGACAGGCTTCTATGCAGGTCGCTACTGCTCAGGCTGTAGAGATTGCTGAGCTCAATCAGAAGCTTCGGCTATCCGATGAGGAACTTGACCACATCAAAAAGCGGTTCAACGAAACCCAAGGTATGCAGCATTATGGCTTTATCCAAAAATTATATGTGTGCTAGTCATTTTAAACGGACTAAAAGTGTTATAAATACACTCGCAGTTGTCACAGCCGAGGTCGAGTCCCACAAAAGCGCCCTTGCCGAAGCCAAGAAGGAGGCGGTGGCGAGGAAGGCGGCTGTGGACAAAGCATCCAAGGAGTTAGAGGTGGAGCAAACCGCCCGCCGTAGACATGAGGCGCGGGTGGAGGAGGTCGAACAGGAGCTCAAGGACGCCATCGCCAAGTGCGAGTCCTTAGAGGAAAAGAGTTCGGAACAGGCCTACGAGCTCACCAAAGCGCTGGAAAGTGCAAAAGAAGCCCAGGTTGATGCCCAGGGAGCTCGCTAGGAGATCCAAGAGGCGAGGAAGATAGCAGCTGGTAAGGCCTTTATCATGTAGAGTAGATTTACTAGTAAGAGATATATTTTGCTGACTCGAGTTAGGAGTTCTCCAGGTGTCTTTGCAGATCTTCCAATGATTATTGCGGACGCCGCCGAATTCTTCCGAGCCAAAGAGGGTAGTTCGATAGAGAAGCTATTCTAGTCGCAGTACCTTGCGCCAGAACATCCAGTGCCCTTGAGTGACCAGCTGAAGCAGTTCTCCGAGCTACACAGGGTGGCCGGACTGGCTATGATGGATGTAATAGTCCGTCTGTGGCCGACCGAGGCCATCCCTAGCAGCCACTTCAGACTCGTGAAGCGGCTGGTGGAGGCGCTTCCTTGGATCGATGCCCTCAAGCAGTCATCCTGCATAGAAGGTGCTCGGATGGCCTTCGCCTGTGTCAAGGTGCAGTGGGCGAAGATGAAGGCCACCGAGATTGCCACCACAGGGCCACCTAAAGACAAGGAGCACCGGCAGCCGGAGAAGTGCTTTGACGAGGTCCTCGAGGGAGCCCGCATTATGGAGGGCCGGTACTCAAAGGACGTCATATTTGAATAGTTGAGTCCGATTTGTAAGAGTCATGTAATGAACTCATGATATATAATAGCTATGCTTACGCTTTATGATTAGTTTATCCTCCTATTCTGGCTGTTTATATGTCTGAAAGTTTACCACTCATCGGCTTCAGCCCCCACATAGATATTACAGGGGTGTTCGGGAACGCATGAGCACACTTTATCCAACGTATTCGTCCAATGTAGGAGGCATCTTGCAAGGTGAACTAGGCAATCATACTATGCAGCTTTAGTACTTTCACTTAGCCATAAGAGTCCACTTGTGGCGCTAGGTACTAGCCCCTTGTTGCATGAACGACAATCTAGAGTATGGCGCCTTAGCAACGTGGTTGGTCAAAAGCCCAGCCCCTAATATAACACGGCATAAATCACGAACGATTTGAAGTATAACCCTTAGTCACCGAATCGCTAACCCGCTCTCACCTATCATGACAGTCAGTTTTTGGCTTTCTCTATCGAGGTACTTAATCGGACGAGCCGGAAATACAACCGCAGTAGTTCTCCCTTTACTACCTTAGCCAAACTTGCGGAACGTAAGGTGGCAAACATAGGAGCTGGGCAACCCAACTATAGACCAAAGACATGATTCGGAGCCGATACATATAATGCAATATCCGTGACGCCAAAGATCTCCCTATAGGTGTCCGCACTTAAGAGTTTTGTGGGGCCGGATACCGCCCCTAGTATGAACGCCGTGTCAAACCACATATGTTAGTCGAACGTAATGGGGAACACAGATAACATTGTAATACCAGGACCGAACCAAGAAGATAATAATCATCTCCTTCCTTTATATTTTTATTGATACGTCAACGTCAGACAATGCCATTCAATGTTAGGGTCATATTACGCGCCTAAAGAGGAAAAGAAAAGATTTTACATAAGGAAAAGTATGATACAGGGCCTAAAGACCATAATTCAAAAAAAAACTCCAGTGGTGCCCTGCCGCACGTCTGCGCCATTTCTGTTGGGGAACGTAGCAGAAATTCAAAATTTTCCTACGAGTCACCAAGATCTATCTATGGAGAAACCAGCAACGAGTAGAAAGAGAGTGCATCTACATACCCTTGTAGATCGCTAAGCGGAAGCGTTCAAGTGAACGGGGTTGATGTAGTCTTACTCGTCGTGATTCAAATCACCGATGATCAAGTGCCGAACGCACGGCACCTCCGCGTTCAACACAGGTACAGCCCGGTGACGTCTCCCACGCCTTGATCCAGCAAGGAGAGAGGGAGAGGTTGAGGAAGACTCCATCCAGCAGCAGCACAACGGCGTGGTGGTGGTGGAGGAGCGTGGCAATCCTGCAGGGCTTCGCCAAGCACCGCGAGAGAGGAGGAGCACTTGGGAGAGGGAGGGCTGCGCCAGGGGCAAAGTTGAAGCTCCCATGCGCCTCCCCACTATATATAGGGGTGGAGGGGGCTGGTTTCTTGCCCTCCAAGTCCATTGGGGCGTTGGCAAAGGTGGGAGGAAAGAAATCCCATCATTTCCTTCCCCACCGATTGCTATCCCCCCTTTTTAGGGATCTTGATCTTATCCCTTTGGGATATGATCTTATTCCTTCTAAGGGGGGATCTTGGTGCGCCTTGACCAGGGGTGTGGGGCCTTTCCCCCACTACCCACGTTCATGTGGGTCCCCCCATGCAGGTGGGCCCCACTCCAGAACCTTCTAGAACCTTCCCGGTACAATACCGAAAAATCCCGAACATTTTCCGGTGGCCAAAATAGGACTTCCCATATATAAATCTTTACCTCCGGACCATTCTGGAACTCCTCATGACGTCCGGGATCTCATCCGGGACTCCGAACAACATTCGGTAACCACATGCAAACTTCCTTTATAACCCTAGCGTCATCGAACCTTAAGTGTGTAGACCCTACGGGTTCGGGAGACATGTAGACATGACCGAGATGTTCTCCGGTCAATAACCAACAGCGGGATCTGGATACCCATGATGGCTCCCACATGTTCCACGATGATCTCATCAGATGAACCACGATGTCAAGGACTTAATCAATCCCGTATACAATTCTCTTTGTCTAGCGGTATTGTACTTGCCCGAGATTCGATCGTCGGTATCCTTATACCTTGTTCAATCTCGTTACCGGCAAGTCTCTTTACTCGTTCCGTAACACATCATCCCGTGATCAACTCCTTGGTCACATTGCGCATATGATGATGTCCTACCGAGTGGGCCCAGAGATACCTCTCCGCTTACACGGAGTGACAAATCCCAGTCTCGATTCGTGCTAACCCAACAGACACTTTCGGAGATACCTGTAATGCACCTTTATAGCCACCCAGTTACGTTGTGATGTTTGATACACCCAAAGCACTCCTACAGTATCCGGGAGTTACACGATCTCATGGTCTAAGGAAGAGATACTTGACATTGGAAAAGCTCTAGCAAAGGAACTACACGATCTTTGTGCTATGCTTAGGATTGGGTCTTGTCCATCACATCATTCTCCTAATGATGTGATCCCGTTACCAACGACATCCAATGTCCATAGCCAGGAAACCATGACTATCTGTTGATCACAACGAGCTAGTCAACTAGAGGCTCACTAGGGACATATTGGGGTCTATGTATTCACACGTGTATTACGATTTCCGGATAATACAGTTATAGCATGAATAAAAGACAATTATCATGAACAAGGAAATATAATAATAACTAATTTATTATTGCCTCTAGGGCATATTTCCAACAGTCTCCCACTTGCACTAGAGTCAATAATCTAGTTCACATCAATATGTGATTAACACTCAAGGTCACATCCCCATGTGACTTACACCCAAAGAGTTTACTAGAGTCAATAATCTAGTTCACATTTACCATGTGATTAACACTCGATGAGTTCTCGGTTTGATCATGATATGCTTGTGAGAGAGGTTATAGTCAACGGGTCTGAACCTTTTAGATCCGTGTGTGCTTTACAAATCTCTATGTCATCTCCTAGATGCAGCTACCACGCTCTATTTGGAGCTATTCCAAATAACTGTTCTACTTGGAGCTATTCTAAATTGTTTCTCCATCATACGTATCCGGTATCTCTACTCAGAGCTATCCGGATAGGTGTTAAGCTTGCATCGACATAACTCTTTACGTCGAACTCTTTATCACCTCCATAATCGAGAAAATTCCTTAGTCCACTAGTTACTAAGGATAGCTTTGACCGCTGTCCTGTGATCCATTCTTGGATCACTCTTGTACCCCTTGACTGACTCATGGCAAGGCACACTTCAGGTGTGGTACACAGCATAGCATACTGTAGAGAGCCTATGATAAAAGCATAGGGGACGACCTTCGTCCTTCCTCTTTCTTCTGCCGTGGTCGAGCTTTAAGTGTTAACTTCATACCTTACAACTCAGGCAAGAACTCCTTCTTTGACTGATCCATCTTGAACACCTTTAAGATTATGTCAAGGTGCTCATTTAAAAGTATTATTAAGCATTTTGATCTATCTTATAGATCTTGATGCTCAATGTTCAAGTAGCCTAATCCAGGTTTTCCATTGAAAAACAGTTTTCAAATAACCCTATATGCTTTCTAGAAATTCTACATCATTTCTGATCATCAATATGTCAACAACATATACTCATCAGAAATTCTATAGTGCTCCCACTCACTTCTTTGGAAATACAAGTTTCTCATAAACTTTGTATAAACCCAAAATCTTTGATCATCATCAAAGCATACGTTCCAACTCCGAGACGCTTACTCCAGTCCTTAGAAGGATTGCTGGAGCTAGCATACCTTTTAGCATCCTTAGGATCGACAAAAACTTTCTGATTGTATCGCATACAACCTTTCCTTACGACTGGCAAGGAAACTCGTTTTGACATCCATCTGCCAGATTTCATAAATGCAGCTTGTGCTAACGTGATTCCGACGGACTTTAAGCATCGCTACGGATGAGAAAATCTCATCGTAGTCAACTCCTTGAACTTGTGAAAAACTCTTCGCCACAAGTCGAGCTTCATAGATGGTGACATTACCATCCACGTCCGTCTTCTTCTTAAAGATCCATTTATCTCAATGGCTTGCCGATCATCGGGCAAGTCCACCAAAGTCCATGCTTTGTTCTGATACATGGATCCTATCTCGGATTTCATGGCTTCTAACCATTTGTCGGAATTTGGGCCCACCATTGCTTCTCCATAGCTCGTAGGTTCATTGTTGTCTAGCAACATGACCTTCACGACAGGATTACGTACCACTCTGAAGTAGTACGCATCCTTGTCATCCTACGAGGTACGGTAGTGACTTGATCTAAAACTTCATGATCACTATCATAAGCTTCCACTTGAATTGGTGTAGGTGCCACAGGAACAACTTCCTGTGCCCTGATACACACTGGTTGAAGTGATGGTTCAATAACCTCATCAAGTCTCCACCATCCTCCCACTCAACTCTTTCGAGAGAAACCTTTCCTCGAGAAAGGACCCGATTCAAGAAACAATCCATATTGCTTTCGGATCTGAATTAGGAGGTATACCCAGCTGTTTTGGGTGTCCTATGAAGATGCATTTTATCCGCTTTGGGTTCGAGCTTGTCAATTCTGAAACTTTTTCACATAAGCGTCGCAGCCCCAAACCTTTAAGAAACGACAACTTAGGTTTCTCTAAACCATAATTCATATGGTGTCATCTCAACGCAATTACGTGGTGCCCTATTTAAAGTGAATGTGGTTGTCTCTAATGCCTGACCCATGAACGATAGTGGTAATTCAATAATAGACATCATGGTACGCACCGTATCCAATAGGGTGCAACTATGATGTTCGGACACACCATCACACTATGGTGTTCCAGGCGGTATTAATTGTGAAACAATTTCCACAATGTCTTAATTGTGTGCCAAAACTCGTAACTCAGATATTCATCTCTATGATCATATCATAGACATTTTATCCTCCTGTCACAATGATCTTCTACTTCACTCTGAAATTACTTGAACCATTCAATAATTCAGACTTGTGTTTCATCAAGTAAATATTCTCAACATCTACTCGAATCATCTGTGAAGTAAGAACATAACGATATCCACTACATGCCTCAGCACTTATTGGATTGCATACATCAAAATGTATTTCTTCCCACAAGTTGCTTTCTAGTTCCATTTTACTGAAACCGAGGATTTCAGTCATCTTGCCCATGTGGTATGATTTGCATGTCTCAAGTGATTCAAGATCAAGTGAGTTCAAACGGTCCATTTGCATGGAGTTTCTTCATGCATATACACCAATAGACATGGTTCGCATGTCTCAAACTTTTCAAAAATGAGTGAGCCCAAAGATCCATCAACATGGAGCTTCTTCATGCGTTTTATACCGATATGACTTACGTGGCAGTGCCACAAGTAGGTGGTACTATCATTACTATCTTTTGGCATGAACATGTGTATCACTACGATCGAGATTCAATAAACCATTCATTTTAGGTGCAAGACCATTCAAGGTATTATTCAAATAAACAGAGTAACCATTATTCTCCTTAAATGAATAACCATATTGCGATAGACATAATCCAATCATGTCTATGCTCAACGCAAACACCAATCTCGATGGTAGAGGGAGCGTGCGATGCTTGATCATATCAACATTGGAAACACTTCCAACACATATCGTCAGCTCACCTTTAGCTAGTCTCCGTTTATTCCGTAGCCTTTTGTTTCGAGTTGCTAACACTTAGCAACCGAACCGGTATCTAATCCCCTGGTGCTACTAGGAGTACTAGTAAAGTACATATCAACACAATGTATATCCAATATACTTCTATTGACCTTGCCAGCCTTCTCATCTAACAAGTATCTAGGGTAATTCTGCTCCAGTGGTTGTTCCCCTTATTACAGAAGCACTTAGTCTCGGGTTTGGGTTCAACCTTGGGTTTCTTCACTAGAGCAGCAGCTGATTTGCTGTTTCATGAAGTATCCCTTCTTGCCCTTGCCCTTCTTGAGACTAGTGGTTTCACCAACCATCAACAATTGATGCTCCTTCTTGATTTCTACTTTCGCGGTGTCAAACATCGCGAATATCTCAAGGATCATCATATATGTCCCTGATATATCATAGTTCATCACGAAGCTCTAGCAGCTTGGTGGTAATGACTTCGGAGAAACATCACTATCTCATCTGGAAGATCAACTCCCACTCGATTCAAGCGATTGTTGTACTCAGACAATCTGACCACAAGCACAACAATTGAGCTTTTCTCCGTTAGTTTGCAGGTTAAGAAAATCGTCGAAGGTCTCATACCTCTTGACGTGGGCACGAGCCTGAAATCCCAATTTCAGCCCTCAAAACATCTCATATGTTCCGCGATGTTTCGAAAAACATCTTTGGTGCCTCTACTTAAGCCATTTAACTGAACTATCACGTAGTTATCAAAACGTGTATGTCCAATGTTCACAACATCCACAGACGACGTTTGGGGTTCAGCACACTGAGCGGTGCATTAAGGACATAAGCTTTCTACTGTCCGCATAATAGCTACTATCAACTTTCAACTATATTTTCTCTAGGAACATATCTAAACAGTAGAACTATAGCATGAGCTATGACATAATTTGCAAAAGGTCTTTTTGACTATGTTCAGGATAATTAAGTTCATCTTATGAACTCCCACTCAGATAGACATCCCTCTGGTCATCTAAGTGATCACATGATCCGAGTCAAACTAGCCCGTGTCCGATCATCACGTGAGACGGACTAGCCAACGTCGGTGAACATCTTCATGTTGATCGTATCTACTATACGACTCATGCTCGACCTTTCGGTCTCTGTGTTCCGAGGCCATGTCTGTACATGCTAGGCTCGTCAAGTTAACCCTAAGTGTTTTCGCTGTGTAAATCTGTCTTACACCCGTTGTATGTGAACGTAAGAATCCATCACACCCGATCATCACGTGGTGCTTAGAAGCGACGAACTGTAGCAACGGTGCACAGTTAGGGGAGAACACTTCTTGAAATTGTTGTAAGGGATCATCTTATTTAATACCGTCGTCCTAAGTAAACAAGATGCATAAACATGATAAACATCACATGCAATCAAATAGTGACATGATATGGCCAATATCATTTTGCTCCTTTTGATCTCCATCTTCGGGGCTCCATGATCATCATCGTCACTGGCATGACACCATGATCATGATCTCCATCATCGTGTCTCCATGAAGTCGTCTCGCCAACTTATTACTTCTACTACTATGGCTACCGGTTAGCAATAAAGTAAAGTAATTACATGGCGTTGTTCAATGACACGCAGGTCATACAATAAATTAAGACAACTCCTATGGCTCCTGCCGGTTGTCATACTCATCGACATGCAAGTCGTGAATCCTATTACAAGAACATGATCAATCTCATACATCACATATCATTCATCACATTCTTCTTGGCCATATCACATCACATAGCATACCCTGCAAAAACAAGTTAGACGTCCTCTAATTGTTGTTGCATGTTTTACGTGGCTGCTATGGGTTTCTAGCAAGAACGTTTCTTACCTACGCAAAACCACAACGTGATATGCCAATTGCTATTTACCCTTCATAAGGACCCTTTTCATCGAATCCCTTCCGACTAAAGTGGGAGAGACTGGCACCCGCTAGCCACCTTATGCACCAAGTGCATGTCAATCGGTGGAACCTGTCTCACGTAAGAGTACGTGTAAGGTCGGTCCGGGCCGCTTCATCCCACAATACCGTCGAAACAATATTGGACTAGTAACGGTAAGCATATTGAGCAACATCAACGCCCACAACTACTTTGTGTTCTACTCGTGCAAAGAATCTACGCAATAGACCTAGCTCATGATGCCACTGTTGGGGAACGTAGCAGAAATTCAAAATTTTCCTACGAGTCACCAAGATCTATCTATGGAGAAACCAGCAACGAGTAGAAAGAGAGTGCATCTACATACCCTTGTAGATCGCTAAGCGTAAGCGTTCAAGTGAACGGGGTTGATGGAGTCGTACTCGTCGTGATTCAAATCACCGATGATCAAGTGCCGAACGCACGGCACCTCCGCGTTCAACACACGTACAGCCCGGTGACGTCTTCCACGCCTTGATCCAGCAAGGAGAGAGGGAGAGGTTGAGGAAGACTCCATCCAGCAGCATCACAACGGCGTGGTGGTGGTGGAGGAGCGTGGCAATCCTGCAGGGCTTCGCCAAGCACCGCGAGAGAGGAGGAGCACTTGGGAGAGGGAGGGCTGCGCCAGGGGCAAAGTTGAAGCTCCCATGCGCCTCCCCACTATATATAGGGGTGGAGGGGGCTTGTTTCTTGCCCTCCAAGTCCATTGGGGCGTTGGCAAAGGTGGGAGGAAAGAAATCCCATCATTTCCTTCCCCACCGATTGCTATCCCCCCTTTTTAGGGATCTTGATCTTATCCCTTTGGGATATGATCTTATTCCTTCTAAGGGGGGATCTTGGTGCGCCTTGACCAGGGGTGTGGGGCCTTTCCCCCACTACCCACGTTCATCTGGGTCCCCCCATGCAGGTGGGCCCCACTCCGGAACCTTCTAGAACCTTCCCAGTACAATACCGAAAAATCCCGAACATTTTCCGGTGGCCAAAATAGGACTTCCCATATATAAATCTTTACCTCCGGACCATTCCGGAACTCCTCGTGACGTCCGGGATCTCATCCGGGACTCCTAACAACATTCGGTAACCACATGCAAACTTCCTTTATAACCCTAGCGTCATCGAACCTTAAGTGTGTAGACCCTACGGGTTCGGGAGACATGTAGACATGACCGAGACGTTCTCCGGTCAATAACCAACAGCGGGATCTGGATACCCATGATGGCTCCCACATGTTCCACGATGATCTCATCGGATGAACCACGATGTCAAGGACTTAATCAATCCCGTATACAATTCCCTTTGTCTAGCGGTATTGTACTTGCCCGAGATTCGATCGTCGGTATCCTTATACCTTGTTCAATCTCGTTACCGGCAAGTCTCTTTACTCGTTCCGTAACACATCATCCCGTGATCAACTCCTTGGTCACATTGCGCATATGATGATGTCCTACCGAGTGGGCCCAGAGATACCTCTCCGCTTACACGGAGTGACAAATCCCAGTCTCGATTCGTGCTAACCCAACAGACACTTTCGGAGATACCTGTAATGCACCTTTATAGCCACCCAGTTACGTTGTGACGTTTGATACACCCAAAGCACTCCTACAGTATCCGGGAGTTACATGATCTCATGGTCTAAGGAAGAGATACTTGACATTGGAAAAGCTCTAGCAAACGAACTACACGATCTTTGTGCTATGCTTAGGATTGGGTCTTGTCCATCACATCATTCTCCTAATGATGTGATCCCGTTATCAACGACATCCAATGTCCATAGCCAGGAAACCATGACTATCTGTTGATCACAACGAGCTAGTCAACTAGAGGCTACATATTGGGGTCTATGTATTCACACGTGTATTACGATTTCCGGATAATACAGTTATAGCATGAATAAAAGAAAATTATCATGAACAAGGAAATATAATAATAACTAATTTATTATTGCCTCTAGGGCATATTTCCAACAATTTCTCCTTAGTAAGAAGTCCTTTGATAGGAGTATTGGATTGGTTGGGAAATGCTAGCCTTAAAAGGGGCTCCTGCAACAACCATCTAGCAAGTATGGCTCTTGATGAACCTGCAATAAGAGGAAAAATATGTATGCGGTCCAGATAGGGTCAAGCCGTGCAATGGACCTCTTTCGCAGTGTGCCTCTGGCGCCGCCCAAGGTATTTTTAGTGTGTAATTATTTACACATGGTACACGAGCCGCAAACTGGTAGGGCATTCAGCGGAGGCCAAACTGCTCATGAAGGTCCGGATCCATTGATTTATCGCTATTATGTCTGGACCGGACTCGTTTGGATACGTCGCTGGCTTTATTGGTCGGTGAACTGTTCGGCTTGATAAGTCCGCCATACACCTCGACTGCGAGTACCAAGGTGTGCTCCTCAGTACGGAGGGAGCGCTCCATATTACCATTTACTGTAATAATGCCATGGGGTCCGGGTATTTTAAGCTTTAAGTAAGCATAGTGCGGGACTGCATTAAAGCGGGCGAAAGTGGTTCGTCCGAGCAGTGCGTGATAGCCACTGCATAAGGGGATGATGTCGAAGATCAACTCTTCGTTGCGGAAGTTGTCTGGGAGCCGATTACTACCTCTAGTGTAAGTGCGCTCATGCAATGGGCCTCCACGCCTGGGATCACACCTTTAATGGTAGTGTTGCTAAGCTTGATCCATGATTGGTCAATGCCCATGTTACGGACGGTATCTTGATAGATCAAGTTAAGGCTACTGCCTCTGTCCATAAGGACTCTGGTGAGGTGGTACCATCAATAATTGGATCGAGTACGATGGAGGCCGAACCCCCATGATGGATACTGGTTGGGTGGTTCCTGCGATCGAAGGTAATCGGACAGGCTGACCATGGGTTGATCTTGGGGGAGACAGGCTCTACGGCGTAGATGTCCCATAGTGTGCACTTGCGCTCCCCTTTGGGAATGTGAGTGACATAAATCATGTTCAGTGTCTTTCCCTCACGGGGAAACTGCTTCTGACCCACATTGTTCGGCTGACGGGGCTCATCACCATCTTCGCTTGGAGGTCCCTTTGCCTTCTATGCGGTATTTATCTTTATAAGTGCATCTAGTGCCACCCCTAGCTGGTTTTGGAGTATTGACGACAAAGTTGGTTGAGGGACTAATGCGTTTGTGAGAATTGCAGGATAACGCAGGAAGTGTCCCTCATTGATTCGGTTTACCTACCGGAGATGACCCCTAAAAATGTATGAAGACATTGACGACAATGGTGGTATGTGAAGATATTCATATTGAAGACTATGACATGAGAAGACATTGAGTGAAGACTATGGAGCGCGAAGACTATGTCGTTTCGCTGTTTTCTTTTTCTTCTTTGTTGAGTCATAGGAACCACCGTACTGTTAAGTGGGGTCCAAGTGAACTAAGTCAGGATGACTGAACTGATGCTCAACCCAAATCCTATGTCTTCAAGCGAAGACAATGAGTGCAAATCTTATCCTGAGCTGGATGAGTCAGCTTTGCTTGTAGCCCAAGTAAAGTTGTCGTGTGTGTTTGAAATCTGACCGTTGGAACACGTGTCAGTTCCTTAGTGACCCAAGGTCATTTCGGACATATCAGGTCGGGTTGCCTTGTGGCTATAAATAGCCCACCCCCTACACCATAAATTGGTGGCTGCTCAGAGTTAGTGCACGGCTTTTGTCGTTTGAGAGCAACTCACCTCGAAGCCTCTGAGAGAGAGAGAAAAATCCTTGCGAGGACAAAGCCCAAACACCCAGAGCCAAAGAGTGTTAGGCATCACTGAAGTCTTTCTGTCTGTGTGACCTGAAGACTTATTACACTTGAGGACTGTGAATCCTCCAGCCGGTTAGGCGTCGCGTTCTGAGTGTCCAAGATTCATTGTGGATCGCCGGTGAACGAAGTCTATGAAGGTTCGGATGTCTACCTTGAAGACTTACCAGAGTGATTGGGCGAGGACTGTGTGTCCTTAGCTCAAGGGGAATAAGGTGAAGACGCGGTCTTCTGAGTTATATCTCAGCCTCCCTAACCAGACGTACAGTTGTCACAGCAACTGGAACTGGTCCACCAAATTCCGTGTCTTCAACAAGTGACTGGTTCTATCTCTTACTCTCCTTACTTACTGTTAATCTTTGTGAAGTCATTGCTTGATTGCCATGCCTGTTTGACTTCACTGTGTGACTACTTGTTCTGATTGGCTTCATACTATCTTCCATCCTGATCCTTACTACTAAGCTGCTGTAGTCTTTGTACTTTCACATAATTGCATAATTGACTATGGTTTTCTTATTGTAGTTTATCTTCCTCTGCATATCAATTAGGTCATTTCTACTATTTGTCTTTGAAACTTCCATGTTTTGAAGACTTCCATAAATATCGCCTATTCACCCCCCCTCTAGTCGATACTAGCACTTTCAATTGGTATCAGAGCAAGGTACTCCCTTGTTCTGTGTGATTCGGTTTAACCACCTGGAGTTTTAGCTATGTCGACTGCAGGGATAATCAAAGTCTCCGCTGCTTGCCCCGTGTTCGATGGAACTGAATATCCCTACTGGAAGAATAAGATGCGCATGCATCTTCAAGCCATTGACGTCGACCTCTGGTATGTCGTCAAGAACGGCGTTCCCAAAACTGGTGAAGGTGTCACCCCTGCTGATGTCAAGAAGTTCATTCAACTGGACTCTACTACCAAGAACATCATCTGTGGTCATCTGACCAAAGGACAGTATGGCTGTGTGAGTGCTCTGGAAATGTCGAAGCTAGTCTGGGACTGGCTATCCAAGGTCAACGAAGGCGTCTCAACCCAGAGAGATCAAAGGATCAGTGTTCTTCACAACCTCTTCAACCGCTTCAAGAGAAACGACAATGAAAATGTCCAGCTCATGTTTGATCGCCTCACCGACATCACAAATGAGCTTCGTGCTCTCGGAGCCACTGAGATTACCACGCATGAAATCGTCAAGACATTACTGAGATCACTTGACAGCTCCTTTGACACCCTTGCCCTCATGATACAAGAACGCCATGACTTCAAGACACTCGATCCGTCTGATATACTTGAGAGGCTCAACACACATGAGTTCCAGCTTTCTGAGAAAAGAGATATCTATGGTCCCAACTATGGCCGAACTCGCGCTTTGAAGGCAAAAGTTGTCTCCTCATCTGAAGAAGAATGTGACTGCAGTTCTAATGATCCTGAAGACATTGGAAAGGAACTTGTTATGCTTGTGAAGAATTTCCAGAAGTTCACTAAGAAGAAGGGCTTCGGAAATTCTTCACGATCCAGCTCAACAAATGATGAAGCTTCCACTCATGACCACAAGAAGAGAACATGACACAAGTGCAAGAAACCTGGACACTATATCTCTGAGTGTCCACAGTGGGATAATGAGAAGAAGAAGAAGAAGAAGAAGAGCAAGGAATATGATTCTGATGACAAGAAGAAGAAGAAATCTTCAAAGTCTTCTTCCAAGTCCTCATCAAGGTCTTCATCTCATAAGAAGAGCTCATCTGGCAAGACTCGTGCTTTTGTTGGCAAGGAGATTGATTTAGAGGAGGAGTCTGCTTCTGAGGAGGCGGAGGTGGAGTCTGGAGAGGAGTCCGACCCTGGCGTTGCAAGTCTGGCTCTAGCCATAGCTTATTTTGCCAAGTCCATCTTCAACACTGAAGACAATGACTTCCACACCAACGTTGAAGCTGATGACGAAGACGATCCTACTCCCACCTACTGCTTCATGGCACGTGGTGCCAAGGTAAAATCACGTGATGCTTACTTTCAAACATCAGGTGAAGATGACTCTGATTGTGAATCCAAACCCAACTACAAAACACTTGCTAAAATTGCAACTGAACAACAAAAGGCTATTGAACATAGTCAAAAACTATTAGACAAGAGCGATGACCTATTGGACGCGGAAAACACACATTCATAGTCCTTAGTTGAAGACATAAAAAATCTTCATGCTAAGTACCAAGAACTTGAAAATCGTCATGAAACGCTCTCAACCACTTATGAAAAGCTCTCCTATGATTATCTTCAAAGGAAGCAAGAGCTTGAGAAATTGAGAGCGGCTCATGAAGATCTTCAAGAAGAGAATGAGTCATTTCGCGCTCAACAGATCAGTTCCGCTCAGGATGGATTTGAACCACCATGTCTAAAATGCATTGAGCGTGATAACACTACCTCTGTTGCTGAATGTTCCACTGCTGCTACTGTTGCATTGTCCTCAACTACTGATGTGGTAACTAACCCCTCTGCGGAGGATACCACTACGATTGCTGATGAAAATGCTAGGTTGAAGACATTGCTTGAAACAGGGATGTATAAAAGTCTGAAAGGACATCGGACACTTTGCGATGTCCTCAAAAAGCAGATTCTGAACCGAAACCCTAGGAAAGAGGGTGTTGGGTTCGAGAGGAAAATGAATGTCGATGGGTCGTACTGGAAGCCTGAGCAGTACCCCAAAACCACCTGGGTTGCTGCAAAGGAACCTTCAGTGGATCCATCCACCTTATCTGGCTTTACCTGTGCTAATCCTATTATCATTTATGAATCCTTTGATGCAAACTATAAACTGTTTAAGAATCAGAATGGTGAAGTGTTTGTCAGGTATATTTGTACTAACTGCAGGAATGGACCACATATGAAGAAGATCTGGGTACCTAAGCAGTGTATTGAGAATCTTCCTGTGAATGTCATCATGACACCACCAAGGAAGAAGACAAACCCCAGACCTATGGCTTCATATGGCCCAAAGGCTTCATACAGATACAGGACTCACCTGAGTCACCCTAACGCCAATGTTTTGCAGGGAAACCATACTCAGACTTATGAATATGAGCGTGTGTCTTCAAACCGCTATGTTCATAGAACTAATAACTTTTCTGCTTATTCATATGAGTATCATTCATCTCCTGCAAGGCTATTTGCTAGGGCTCCAAAGCCAAAATTCTCAGATGCTGCACTTAGACTCATTGCTTCTAAGCCACCCCTCAAGATGTGGGTGGTGAAGAAGAATTAACTTTCTTTTGCAGGGAAAGGTCTCCAGCCTGTAATCAAAGGCGTCCGATGCTATTGCTGGGGACCTAAAACACATTAAGGGACGCATGATAAAATGGTCTTGCTATGTAATTCACATCTGAATTGCTTATCTGTCACACTATGAGTCCTAACCTTGATCTATGCTGTGATAATCCTCGTGTGCGTCAAATGCTTATGCTTCACAACACTCTTTGTGAAGCCTATCCTCCTAACTGCACTGTAGGGTATGACACCTCATGCTTCAGAATGGATTATGGACAGCGGATGCACTAATCATATGACTGGTGATCGAAGTCTTCTCATGGACTCAACCTTACGTCCATCAGACAACAGTCACATCACATTTGCTGACACTGGTAAAAGCAAGGTATTGGGTCTAGGTAGAGTTGCAATCTCAAAGGATCAACACATGGATAAAGTGATGCTTGTTGAATCCCTTGGATTCAACTTAATGTCTGTCTCAATGCTTTGTGAGTTAAACATGATTGTGCTATTCGGAAAATACCGTTGTCTTGTACTAATGGAATCTGACAAGTCTCTAGTCTTTGTAGGGTATCGAAAAGATGATCTATACATGGTAGATTTCTCAGCAGGTCCACAGCTTGCCGTATGTCTTCTTGCAAAAGCTTCAGAATGCTGGCTCTGGCATCAGAGGCTGGGGCATGCTGGCATGAGGAACTTACACACACTCATCAATAAGAAGCATGTCATAGGCATCGAGGGTGTCAAGTTCAAGAAGGATCATTTGTGTGGTGCCAACGAAGCTGGAAACATGACTAGGGCCAAGCACCCCTCGAAGACAATCATGACAACTTCTCAACCCTTCGAGCTGTTACACATGGACTTATTTGGACCTACTCACTACTCCACCCTCTCAACAATAGCTTGTCTCTATGGCTTCGTCATTGTTTATGACTACTCAAGATATACATGGGTGCACATAATTCTCTACATGACTGAAGTGCAAGATGTCTTCAGACGCTTCGCCAATCGAGCCATGAACAACTATGGCATCAAGATCAAGCATATCAGAAATGACAACGGCACTGAGTTCAAGAACACCGGACTTGATCTTTATCTGGATACAATGGGAATCACTCATGAGTTCTCTGCTCCATACACACCTCAGCAAAATGGCATCATAGAGCGCAAGAACAGAACCCTCATTGAGATGGCTCGAACAATGCTCGATGAGTACAAGACACCAAGAAAGTTCTGGCCTGAAGCTATTGATACAGCATGTCACATCATCAACCGTGTTTACATCCATAACCTTCTGAACAAAACATCCTATGAGCTCCTTATAGGCAAGAAGCCAAATGTCAGCTACTTCAGAGTATTTGGAGCTAGGTGCTGGATCAAGGATCCCCATCACAAGTCAAATTTTGCACCTAAAGCTCACAAAGGCTTCATGCTCGGTTACGGAAAGGACTCGCACTCTTACAGAGTCTAGAACCTCTATCTCTACAAAATCGTCGAAACCGTGGATGTGCGATTTGATGAAACCAATGGTTCACAAAGAGAGCTCCTGCCAAGTACACTAGACGAAGCTCCGCCCAGCGAATCTATCAAGCTGATGGTAACTGGTGAAATCATGCCTTCTGAAGCACAGCCTGAAGAGGAACTTATCATTTCTGCACCTAACCAACCTGAAGACAATGCTCATACTGAAGACAATCCTCCCAATGATGACAATGATCAGCAAGAGCAAAGTCTTCGTCCAGTTCATCCTCGAGTTGCAAATGAAGTACAAATTGAGAAGATAATTGATAGCATCAATGCACCTGGTCCACTTACTCGCTCAAGAGCAACACAGTTAGCAAATTTCTGTGGGCACTTTTCTTTTGTGTCAATATCAGAACCCAAGGAAGTTGCTGAAGCCATTATGGAACCTGAATGGATTCAAGCTATGAGAACTTCAACAGTTCAAGCTGAACAATGTTTGGGAACTTGCCAAGCATCCTGACCCTCGCAAGCATAACATTATTGGAACAAAATGGATATATCGAAACAAGCAAGATGAGCATGGTCAAGTCCTCAGAAAAAAAGCACGTCTTGTGGCTCAAGGATATACTCAAGTTCAAGGAATTGACTTTGATGAAACATTTGCTCCTGTTGCTAGGCTTGAAGCTATTCGCATATTGCTAGCCTATGCTAACCACCACAACATCTTGCTATATCAAATGGATGTGAAGAGTGCATTTCTCAATGGCAAGATTGAAGAAGAAGTATACGTAGCTCAACCACCTGGCTTTGAAGACCCAAAACATCCTGATATGGTGTACAAGCTAAACAAAGCACTGTGTGGCCTCAAACAAGCTCCTCGCGCTTGGTATGATACGATCAAAGACTTCCTGAAGAGCAAAGGCTTCAAACCTGGATCCCTCGATCCCACACTTTTCACGAAGACATATGATGGTGAACTGTTTGTGTGCCAAATATATGTGGATGACCTTATCTTCGGCTGCACCAACCAGAAGTATAGTGATGAGTTTGGATACATGATGCAAGAGCAATATCAAATGTCCTTGATGGGTGAGCTGAAGTTCTTCCCTGGTCCTCAAATTCGTCAGCAAAGGAATGCCATCTTCATATCTCAAGAAAAATACCTCAAAGATTGTATGAAGAAGTTTGGAATGGAAGATTGCAAAGGTTACATGACGCCAATGCCAGCCAAACACCATCTGGGTCCCGACGACAATGGTAAAGAGTTCGATCAAAAGGTATACCGCTCCATGATTGGTTCCTTACTTTACCTATGTGCATCTAGGCCAGATATTATGCTTAGTGTTTGCATGTGGGCTCGATTCCAAGCGGCACCAAAGGAATCGCGTCACTTAGCTGTGAAGCGAATTCTTCGATATTTGGCTTACACCCCAACACTCAGATTATGGTATCCAAAGGGCTCAAAATTTGATTTGGTTGGATTCTCGGATGCTGATTATGATGGTGACAAGGTAGATCACAAGTCTACATCAGGCACATGTCACTTTCTGGGACAATCACTTGTCTGTTGGTCTTCAAAGAAGCAGAACTGTGTATCACTCTCAACTGCTGAATCTGAATACATTGCTGCTGGATCTTGCTGCGCTCAGCTTCTATGGATGAAGCAAACTCTCAAGGACTATGTCATCAATCTGAAACAAGTACCTCTCTTCTGTGACAACGAAAGCGCCATCAAGATTGCCAACAATCCAGTCCAGCACTCGAAGACAAAGCACATTGAAATTCGTCATCACTTTCTCAGAGAACATGTCATGAAGAAAGATATTGACATCATTCACGTCAACACTGAAGAGCAACTGGCAGATATCTTCACAAAGCCCTTGGATGAGAAAAGGTTTTGCAAGTGATGGTGTGAGCTAAATATCTTGGAATCCTCAAATGTCCTGTGATCAGGCACACATCCTAACACTTATGCATGTTGATGACTTAAATGTGCAACACACGAAGTAAAGTATATCTTCAATCAATGAAGAATTACATTCTGAGTGTGAATACATTAACAAGGAATTTGACTTTGGAGCGCCACGATAATTGTGCGTCATGTCTGGGTCTAATACTTCCTATACGGTGGGTAACGCCACCACCAAATCTCTTTGTTCGGAGTGTTTCACTCATGGCGCTATTTTTGCTATCTTCATGATTTTCCTCACTATGATTTGATTGCTTTCTGATATGCATACTAGTGTTTCTGTCCTCTACAGCATTCACTTATAGCTATGTCTTCTTAGTTGAATCTTTTGAACTAAGTGAATGTGATCGGACCCTCATCTCTCTATGCTTTCTGTCTCAAACTCTATCTGTCCAAATCATATGCATTCTATTGAAACTGTCGAATGTCTTCTCTGCGTCCTTGTCAGCAGAAGACACAGAGACAAACCTTAAGTCTGTTTTAAATGATTCATCCTTATTGCCTGAAATTCAGAGAAACCGGAACGACCATCTGACAAACCTGGTGGGTGTGGAAACGTGGGACAACTCTGAGTATGTCGCATGCTTGCCACGTGCCCCTCAGATGTTAACCGCCAGGGGCACCTGCGTAATTGCGCTGTGCCGCTCACTTATAAATACATGTCCCCTGCAGTAAAGAAAACCTTCTTCCACCTATCCACCTCGTCAAAACCCTAGCGCCACCGCTAGCTCTCGAGACGACGCCGGTGACGAAGCGCTTAGCTGCCGCGACTTCTCCGACGCCGTCCTCACGCCGGCGGCGGACATCGTCCTCTCCACCGTCGCTGTAGGCATCCTCCGTCGCCAAGTTAGGGCATGGTGGATTGAACTGCTCGGTGTCCTATTCATCCCATCTAGCAGTTCTTCGTGTGGTAAATACAACTCTATTTTTACCATCTTTTTGATCCTCAAAGATTCATCCTATTTACCAAAATTGGTTTCTGCCTATACAATGTCAGATCTATTTTGTCTGCATCTCATACTGCCTAGTATATTCACTTAAGCTTCATATCTAGTTAGATTCCTCACTTGTAATTATTCACGGATTCGTACAAATCTGGAACCAACTCTCAACATATAAGTGAATGTCTTTGCATCATGAGGTCGATGTCTTCAAACTGATTTATCTTCAAAATCTTTTGAGAATGCATATGACCTCTTCCCCTTCCCTCGCATCTCAAATGCTGTCACAGGTACATGTCCGTGGGAGAATCCCTTGGTTCTTATAGTCTGCATTCGTTTGCAGAATTCCTACAGCATCACATTAACTCTCCCGAAGCCAGTTCCTGTTTGACCACCAAGCGAAAGCCTTTGAATCCTTTGAACGTGTTGAAGCCATTCAGTTTGAAGTTCATGGCTGCAGAGAAATCAGTAAGGAAGGGTGGCAGACAGCGTCGTGGGGGAACATCAAAAGATTTGCCTAATGACCTCGCAGAGCTTTACAAGACAGATCCTGAAGAGAATTATCATCAGCGCAAGACACGAATCCAATGGATTCGACGATATTGGCTGCACAATGGTTCAAATACAAGTTTGTGACCCAGGAATACGCTGAGAAGAATGCTATCAAAAGTCCTTGGGGTGATATTCTCTATCGAGGCCTTCAACCCAAGAACAGAGCTGAAGCTATTGCACAGGGTTTCTATCCTTGTATGGTCCGTGGACCTCAGCCTGAAAATGCCGACTCATCATCATTGCTCTGGTGTCATGATGATACTCTCTTCAAGTGCAACTTCCAGCACGCATAGGCATCGGCCAAGGAAAACAAGAAGTCATTGGGATTATACTTCAACCCTGGTCCCTCTGCCCCCCGTGCTGACGGCTCACATGATGCAGAACCCAATGTCATCGGCCCCTTCTCCAACCTTGATGGCCTCATCACTTACATCTTGGTCCAAGGTGCCAAAGTGGATCATTCTGATAATGATGCTGACACTGATGAAGCCCCAGCTCCTCCTCCAAAGCCGCAGAAGCTAAAGAAGGCTAAGGCTTCAAGATCAGCTGCTCCTCCAAAAGCTTCACGTGTGAAGCCACTGTCCACTGCACCTCCTGAAGACAGTGTGCAGTCTGAAGATCTCTCACGTATCTCCAATAAGACGGAGAAGAAAAAGAAAATCGTCAAGCATACTGATCAGACCTTGACTCCTGCTACCATTCTGCGAGAAGAGCACATTGATCTGTCCAGCGATGAATATCTTGCAGATGATGCCCTTGAGCAACTGATCAAGAGCAAGGAAGAAGCAGAGATCTTCAATAATTTACCTCTCTTCGATGTGGCAATCATCCATAACTTCATTGATGAGTGGTTTGACACCCCAAATCTCAGCTTTGAAGATCTGCAACTTCCCATTGGCCTCAGCGTCTCCTTCAATGGTGCCATTGCTTCTGAGCTAGCTCTTGCTCAGCGCATCGTTGAACTGAAGCACAAGATTGACTATGAGAAAGCTCAGTTCAAGAAGCATGTGGCAAGGCTCAGCGTGCAAGATGTCAAAAACTTCAAGATCATGTTGCACGAGCTTAAAGAAGCCTTTCTCAAGAAGCGTGAAGAAGCTCAAGGCTCTCGTGAGCGTATGAAGAGTCTGGCTGACAAGTGTGTGCCAGCCTACAATGAGGCTGAGAAGCGCAAGGCTCTTGGTCATCCTGGCATTGACCCTAGAATGGTTGCAAAGAAGAAGAAGCTATCAACTGCCCAATCTGCACCATCAAGGCAGGAAGACCTCGCATAGTCTTCCCAAGCAGCATTACTGGCTCGAAGCCAAAGGTAATATCAACCGCTTCAGAACTGAAGAAGATGAGGACTTCCGAGGCTGAAGCCAGAAAAAGGAAAAATTCTGAAGCCCCTGATGTTTCTCCCTCCAAGAAGAAGCGCAAAACTAAGAAGAGTCGGGCTGCTCCCACAGAGCCCTTAGTTATTGAACCTATCTCAGTGGTTCGCCCTGCATCTGAACACCAAGAACGACGGATGATAGTTCATGAGCCTGCTTCCACAGAGGCTCATGAAGCTGAAGACATTCCAGCAGTTGATCCCACCGCTGCTGAAGACATTGGTCACAATGACAATGTTGAAGATGATGAAGTTCTTCCTCAGATCGAACACAACTTGGTATCATCACCTGTTCTCACGAACAGTGAACTCATCAGCATTGGTCGTCCTCTGATGCCAATTGCTCAGGATGCATCATGGGCTGATCACCCACAACAACAAGACTCCCCAAGTACTCCCCAACAACAACAAGGCACACCACTTGTGCAAGAAGAAGAGGCTGACTTCGAGGTCCAGCCAACTCCAAAGGCGTCGCCAGCATTACGCAGGCTTTGCAAAGGACCAAGGCCTGAAGTCCCTCTTTCGAGCGTTCCAGAAGGAGAAGTGCACCACCCATCTGTTGCACATCAAGTGTTCACAGAAGCCACTCCGACTGTGAATGTCTCCGTGTCTAAAGCCCAAGCTGCTGAAGACAATTCGGCTGCATCAGCCGATGACAAACAAGCAGAAGAACATGTCCCTACTCCCCCCATTACTGAAGAAGTTGTTCCTGATGTGAACGTGCCAGTGCCCGACCCTCCAGCTCATCAAGTGGAGGTTGAAAATCTTGAGGCTGCCACCACCAACACAAATGAAGCCAATGATGTAGTCATGGCTGAAGTAAATGTGGAGCCTGCACCAACCAATGTGCCAGAAGCCAATGATGCAACTGCTCCTGTAGCATCTGATGTGCAGCCTGACGCCTCTGCTATTGCCACTGCTCCTGTTCCGCCACCAAGGCCCTATACAATTGAGCAAGCATACAACCATGGTCAGTTGATCACTGTCAAATGGCCCATTCTGGTCCCTCCGCCTAATGCCTCTGGTCCTCCATTTGATTATCATGTTGAGCATAGGCCTCCGGTCCAGAAACCAAAGCCAAGACTGCCACGGTTCCCAGGTCCTGCCACCTCTACAGGGTCCTTCAATGCAAATGGCTTCAAAGCACACAACACCTTCTTTGACAGCACAAAGAACCCCTACTCAAGGCCAAGAATATCATCTGATTGTTATTGGAGCTATCAGCAGTGAATCTATTACTCCTGCGTTTTGTATGATCAAGGGCGCATTTTCCCTCATATGCGCCTCGACACTGAAGCCATTGCTGGACTGCCATGCTTAGAAGAAGCACTTGACTGCTTTCGTGATGCAGGTCTGCTCAGCTTTGTGACAGACAAAGAACATTGGAATGAGGAACTTTTTCTTCAATTCTATGCTACCCTCCACATTCGCGGCTACAACAGGGATATAAAGACATGAGTTCTCGAGTGGATGACAGGAAATGTTCATCATGAAGCCAAAGCTCTTGACGTCATTGAGCTTACAGGCCTACCCTCTCCCAGAGAGTTGTACGAACCTGACTGTCAGCTTCACCGCAATGCACTGGAGAGCATCTTCCATAAGCCAGAGCCCAACATGAGCTAGATGTTGAGCATGATGAAGCCTCTGCCATCTGACACTGAATACCCAAAGGAGTTCTTTGTTGATGACCTTGAGTATCTGCCTCGCACAATATATCACATCATCAGGCGAACTCTATGGCCTATCAAAGGGCATTCATCAGCTGCAAAACTTGAAGGAACCATGAAGACATTGGTCTTCTACATCCTCAATGGCATCAGCTTCAATACACAAGAATTCTTCATCCGGCAACTGGCTGCGTCTGGATCTGACCTTTTTGGCCTGAAATTCTATGCTCCATGGGTCATGCGCCTCATCAAGCTACACTCCTCTATCAACTATCAGCCCTCTGCTCGCAATCATCTGATCTTTCTACCAGAGGTTGATATGTCAGTTGAAGCAATATACCCTGAGCCTGCCAAGAAGCCTCTTTGTCTTCAAAATGCTAATCACCAAAGCTTCACTCAACCCATGGAAGGAGTCCAAGCAGTAACTCGTGTCTATCCAATGGCTGGGAACACTTGTCTGCCTCATCGTGCGCAAACTGAAGCTACTGAGAGCACAATTGCCCAAAGGCCTAAGAAGCGCTCTCGCGTCCTAAATGACCAAGAACTTCTTGTGGCACTACATCAGAAACAAGACAAACATCCCTATTGGCTCAAGCAACAGATGCAAAGCCTCTTGGTGGACGTCAATCGCATTCGAAATCTTGCCACCAAGAATGCTTTTGTCACTCACGAGACCTCTCGGCGATCATGGAAGAGTTTGACACTACTTATGCTGAAGCGGATCTTTAAGACGATGGCTTCACTGAAAGATTCAAGTTTGACTCCACTCCTCCCCGGAATGCTGTCCTACGTCGAACTCCATCTCTTGAAGACTCTGACTATTCTTCCTCCGCAGCAACTGTGAATGCCAAAGTGATTGATGATGAAGACGATGCTACTTCACCGCCCCCTACTTCTACACGCATCGACACTGCACCAAGTATGTCTGCGCCGCCAAACAACAACGACAACCCTGCTGCTTCACCTACTCCTCATGAGGACGAGTAGATGCTCTATGTCTTCAAACCTTTTTGGTCCTTACTGACAAAAGGGGGAGAAGCATATGAGTTTGATAGTCTTCAAGCGGGTTCATATGGGCGGTTGCTTTATATTTTGCCCAGTGTTTACAACTCTCGCTTTTGATACATTTGGTTCTTTGAGTTGTAACACTTAAACTCGATGGTCGTCTGCTACTTATTTGCTTTTCTGTGATGCGATGATAAATTCCGCATGTGCGATGATAACTTCCGCACTTAGATCATTCTGCAGACGTCCATTTTTCATTATGCATGTCATTCTCTTAGTTATATCATTTCATGCATGATGAATTATCTTCATAAGTTGAAGAGGATCTCCACAAGTACAACCTGCCATGTGCATTTGCATTCCAAAAGCAAATTACTTATGTGCACATCTTCAGGGGGAGCCTTTGCCACTTATGAAGACAATACCCTATCCTTTACAATTTCACATGTTTTATCCCCGCTGAAAACTTCAACCAGTTTGTCATCAATCACAAAAATGGGGGAGATTGTAAGTGCATCTAGTGTCACCCCTAGTTGGTTTTGGAGTATTGACGACAAAGTTGCTTGAGGGACTAATGCGTTTGTGAGAATTGCAGGATAACGCAGGTAGTGTCCCTCATTGATTCGGTTTACCTACCGGAGATGACCTCTAAAAATGTATGAATACATTGACAACAATGGTGGTATGTGAAGATATTCATATTGAAGACTATGACATGAGAAGACATTGAGTGAAGACTATGGAGCGCGAAGACTGTGTTGTTTCGCTGTTTTCTTTTTCTTCTTTGTTGAGTCATAGGAACCACCGTACTGTTAAGTGGGGTCCAAGTGAACTAAGTCAGGATGACTGAAGTGATGCTCAACCCAAATCCTATGTCTTCGAGCGAAGACAATGAGTGCAAATCTTATCCAGAGCTGGATGAGTCAGTTTTGCTTGTAGCCCAAGTAAACTTGCCTTGTGTGTTTGAAATCTAACTGTTGGAACACGTGTCAGTTCCTTAGTGACCCAGGGTCATTTCGGACATATCAGGTCAGGTTGCCTTGTGGCTATAAATAGCCCACCCCCTACACCATAAGTTGGTGGCTGCTCAGAGTTAGTGCACGGCTTTTGTCGTTTGAGAGCAACCCACCTCGAAGCCTTTGAGGGAGAGAGAAATCCTTGCAAGGACAAATCCCAAACACCCAGAGCCAAGGAGTGTTAGGTATCACTGAAGTCTTCCTGACTGTGTGACCTGAAGACTTATTACACTTGAGGACTGTGAATCCTCCAGCCGGTTAGGCGTCACGTTCTGAGCATCCAGGAGTCATTGTGGATTGCCGGTGAACGAAGTCTGTGAAGGTTCGGAAGTCTACCTTGAAGACTTACCAGCATGATTGGGCGAGGACTGTGTGTCCTTAGCTCAAGGGGAATAAGGTGAAGACGCGGTCTTCTGAGTTAAATCTCAGCCTCCCTAACCAGACGTACAGTTGTCACAGCAACTGGAACTGGTCCAACAAATTCTGTGTCTTCAACAAGTGACTAGTTCTATCTCTTACACTCCTTACTTACTGTTAGTCTTCGTGAAGTCATTGCCTGATTGCCATGCCTATTTGACTTCACTGTGTGACTACTTGTTCTGATTGGCTTCATACTATCTTCCATCCTGATCCTTACTACTAAGCTGCTGTAGTCTTTGTACTTTACATAATTGCATACTTGACTATGGTTTGCTTATGGTTGTTTATCTTCCTTTGCATATCAATTAGGTCATTTCTACTGTTTGTCTTTGAAACTTCCATGTTTTGAAGACTTTCATAAAAATCGCCTATTCACCCCCCCTCTAGTCAATACTAGCACTTTCAATCTTACCGACCTGTTTGAAAACCCAACAATTCTTGTTGGTGTGGTTCGCAGGCTTATCGGGTGTGCCATGAATCTGACTGGGCCTCTCAAGGATTTTATCCATGCTGGATGGCCCGTCCTAGTTGCCTGTGAAAGGTTCCTTCTGCTAACCGGACTTAGGGCCACTGAATCCGTCATTGACTGCCGTATCGTCGGTGTCGCCATTGTTGTTCCGACGTTTGTTTTTATTGCGGTGTGGTTTACCATTGCCGTCCCGCACTTCAGAAGTGTCGGGGTCACCTGAGCTGTTGCTTCTATGAGCGAACCAGCTGTTTTCACCCGCACAGAAGCGGGTCATAAGTGCAGCTAAGGCTGCCATGTTCTTCGGCTTTTCCTGCCCATGGTGTCAGGCGAGCCATTCATCACGGACATTGTGTTTAAAGGGCGCTAAGGTTTCATCGTCCGGATTGTCCACGATCTGGTTCTTTTTAGTTAAGAACCGATTCTTTGCGAGCTGATTCACCTGGCTGCTGAATTATGTGACTCAATTCATCAGCATCCGGTGGCCGGACATAAGTGCCCTGAAAGTTGGCCCGAAAAGCATCTTCCAAATCTTCCCGGGTTCCAATGGAGATTTCTGGGAGGGTGTTTAGCTAGTGCTGTTCTTGTCCTTTCAGCTTTATAGGAAGGTATTTGATGGCGTGGAGGTTATCTCCTCTAGCCATATGAATGTTGAGAAGGAAATCCTCAATCCAGACGGCCGGATCCGTCGTTCCATCGTACTGTTTGATGTTTACGGGTTTAAACCCTTCTGAAAATTGGTGTTCCACAACCTCATCGGTGAAGCATAAATGGTGTGCGGCCCCTTTATATCATGCAATATCGTGGCGAAGATCGGCTGACATCTGAGTTTGGTTCTGATCCTGATATAGTAATAGTTGTCACACCGGGCTTCATAACAGTTGTCTCGCACCAGGGCACGGCCCCTTGATCCCTAGATTGGTCAAAATAGTCTGACCAGCTTTATTGGCTAGGTCATGTTGTAAGTCATACATGTATCCCGCGGCTCTGTCTCCCTGCCTCTTCGGCGCGGGGGTGCGGGTTGGTGTTCGGCTTGATATGTCATTTTATCCCGCCCACGAGGTGGTCGGTCTGGTTGGTCTGCTTGGTCATATTTCGACGGTATTGGCTCAAGGGCTTCGTCCTCGAATTGTCGTAGCAGCTTGCGCTTAGGGTAACTTTTGACAGGTCGCTCATGGTTGTATTCCTCAGCGGCTAGGACCTTAGTCCACCTTTCATTAAGTGTATCCTGCTCGGGTTTAAGCTGCTGCTGTTTCTTTTTCAGGCTCCGAGCTATGGCGATGAACTGTCGCTTAAAGCGTTCTTGATCGTGGGGTTCCTCTGGGATGATAAAATCTTCGTCACCGAGGTTAACTTCCTCTTCGGTTTCTGGCATATAGTTGTTGTCTTCCGAATCTTTGTGATCAGCATGTCCGGGACTATATTCACCCTCTTCCCTTTCGTCCTGTTCTGATATGGGCCGACGGGGTATTCGGGATATTCGACATCATCGAGAGTCTCATTATCTCTGGTGCCAGTATTACTGTCCTTCGCCCGACGCGATCGTGCACGGCACCTCTGACGTCGGTGCTTTGCTGGTTTATCGACGGTTTTGTCCTCATCGGGGCTTGGGTTATCCTCATCATTCTTTTTATCTGGAGTATCCACCATGTACACATCATAGGTTGACGTGGCCGTCCAATGCCCCGTGACGGGTGGGACTTGGCTTGGTTCGGTGTCGGCATCGTCGTCCATGGCGTCGATGTCTTCGGATGCATAGTCCAACATGTCGGTTAAATCCTCGACAATGGCTATTAAGTGGGTCCTGGGTGGGGCGTAAAATTCCCCACTCTCGGCCGCCAGTCCAAGCAGGGTACAGTTCGGAGGCAAGGCCTCCGTGATGGCAATAGACTGCATCAAACCCAATGCTTCATCCAAGAGCGGAAGTTGGACTAGAAAACGTAGATATACAGGGCTGAGTTCGGCATGGGATACCTGATCGGATCCAATGAGCACACACATCGACAGTTCAGGATGGCTGCCCAGAGCCAAGTCTAGGATTGCATCTGTGTCTTCGGTCAGGAGCTCCACAAGGGGGAGAGGTCCGGCGGGGCTTACGCTCCTGTCTTCGGACAATGAGGCGAGCCCCAGATCTAAGGCCGGGGTGGGTATGGGGGTTGACCCCTGAACAGGATCTAACATGTGACCCGAAGAGTCTTCTTGGTAGGGGCATAAAGCAGCAGCCGAGGCTGCGAACCCGTCGAAGATTAGATCTCCTCGGATGTCAGCGACATAGTTCAGGCTTCCAAACCTGATTTGGTGGCCGGGGGCATAACTGTCGACCGGCTCGAGGCGGCCGATCGAGTTGGCACAAAGTACAAAGCCACCAAACACAAAGACTTGTCCGGGGAGAAAGGTCTCCCTAGACGCAACATCATTGTTGATGAATAGGTGAGCCATCGATCCCGTTGTCGATGATACAGTGGAGCTCTCAATGAAAGCACCAATTTCGGTGTCAAAACCAGCAGATATTGGGTAGGGGGCCCAAGCTTGTGTGTCTGAGGACCAATGGTGACTATGAATAAAGGACAAAGTATTTACCCAGGTTTAGGCCCTCTTAATGGAGGTAAAACCCTACTCCTGCTTGATTATATTCGATGGGTATAGGGGTTACAAGAGTTGATCTACCTCGAGATCGATTTGGCTTACCCTAGATCAGCTAGCCTAGCAATGTTGTGTTCCTGCCTCCGATCTCCCCTCCGGTTTATATAGACACCATAGGGGCTTAGGGTTGTACAAAGTCGGTTTTACAGAAAGGAATAACATATCCGGACACCTATACTTTCCATCCACGCATACGGGAGTCCCCATCGGAGATGAGTGGCAATCTTGTGTCTTGTATCTCGACGGCCCATCAGTCCAGCCCACATCCAATAGACTGGACGCCCGAGGAGCCTCAAGTCCAGGACTCCCACAATTGCTTCTCAATCTATTTGCTAGCCTTCACTCGTACTAAATAGAAATACTACTTGTGCATCCAAAATCCATAAACCCAGTTTTGCCATATGAGTACACCAAACCTACCTATATGCAGTATTTCCGTGTCGTTCTAAGTAAATTTGTATGTGCCATCTCTAATTTTCAAAATGAATTTCCTTTTTGTGTGCTTGTACTACTCATAAAGCGGCAGGGGGTGGCCAATATATTCCATGCTAGATGTGTTATTCTCAAGATGAGTGTTTATTCACTTGTCATTGCACAAGAGTACGGAGGTAATAGAGATGCCCAATCTCGAAATGAAAAAGAAATTTACTTTAGGTTGTGAAATAATAAATTCCTTGGAAAGTGTTTGTATGGACGGAACCTGTGGATACGGCAAGCCGTGGAGTGTGAAAGTATGGTGGAAAAAGGAATAAACTTTATTTTATATTTGGGAACCCCCTATGATATATCTAGCATGGAAAGTGTTGGGAATTACTCGGTCATTCTCATTGACTGGAAAAGTATGCCTCCCAGAATATTTTTATCTCTCAATTTAAGCTTTGAGCTCTGGCACCTCTACAAATCTCTGCTTCCCACTGTGAAGGGCCTATCTACTTACTTTATGCAATTCTTATTTTTATTTGAGTCTCCATCTTCTCTAATAAAGCACCAACTAGGGAGCACTACGATCATACTTGAGCATTGGATGTAGCTAATATTCGAGTGTGTTTCGTGAATGGATGAATGATTGAGCATGATGGGATAGGCATAACTTTCTTTAGTGTCTATATATTGAAAGACATGGTTGCTTGTTGATATGCTTGAGTATTGAAATCTTCATGTCAAAACTAGACTATTGCTTTGAACCATATAAAAGTCCAAATGTCCATGCCACAAAATAAAAGAATATGTGATGAACATGTTAGGCATCATTCCACATCAAAAATTTTGTTTTTATCATTTACCTACTCGAGACGAGCAGGAATTAAGCTTCGGGATGCTGATACATCTCCAACATATCTATAATTTTTTGTTAGTGCATGTTGTTATATTATCAATCTTGGATGATTTACAATCATTTTATAGCAACTTTATATTATTTTTTTGGGACTAACCTATTGACATAGTGCCTAGTGCCAATTGTTGTTTTTGCTTGTTTTAGTTCATAGAATATCCCTACCAAATGGAGTCCAAACGCAGCGAAACTTTTTGGAGATTTTTTTGGACCAAAAGACAATTTGGGAGCCAGGAAGCACCTGGGGGAGGCCCGTGGGGCCCACAAGACACCAGGGTGCGCCAGAGGCCCCTGGCACGCCCTGATGGGTTGTGGGGCCCATGGGGGTCTCCTTCAGCACCTCTCAGCTTCCAGAAACCCTAGGGGAGTCGACGAAACACAATTCCAGCCGCCGCAAGTTCCAGAACCACGAGATCACTTCACCGGAGGGGAACACAATCACGGAGGGGTTCATCATCCTCATTGGTGATCCTCCAATGATGCGTGAGTAGTTCACCATAGACCTACGGGTCCATAGGAAGTAGCTAGATGGCTTCCTCTCTCTTTTTGATTCTTAATACAATGGTCTTTTCGAGATCTATTTGATGTAATGACCTTTTGCGGTGTGTTTGTTGGGATCCGATGAAGTTCGAGTTTATGATCAGATTTTTATCCATGAATATTATTTTAGTCTTCTTTGATCTCTTATATGCATGGTTATTTATAGCCCATATTTCTTATTTGAATCTTTGGTTTAGTTAAGCCAACTAGATTTATTTTTCTTCTAATGCGATGAGGTGCTTTGTGATGGGTTCGATCTATCGGCATTCTGGGATCAGGGATACCTAGATTTGCCTGCCTGTGGCCTAGCGCACGGCCTCATCGATGACCCGGTACGACCCGGCTACAAGACCCCAAGGACAAGACCCTCGCGAGGGCCCCCAGCCTTGCGAGGAGAACGATGGCAAAACCTCCCGAGGAGGAGCTCCCCGAGCCTGCCTCCCGAGGAGCAGAGTTTTCTATGCAGGTACCCAGCCTCACAAGGCACGCGATGATGTAAGCCATGATGACCACGGCCAGGCGGGCGCCAGCGGGTGCAGAGGAGGACAGATTCCTCTTTGGTGCTAAGGAGGCAAGGACATACACTGGTTCCCAAGAAGCCCCCCAAAGGTTTCGATTCCTGTCACGCCCAATATGCGATACTATCCTAAAGAGACTCAAAGGTCCCATAGATCACCCAACCGCGTAAGAAACGCAAAATCCGGGTACATAACACTGGTATGATGGAAACTAGTGCGGCAAGAGTGGAACAAAACACCAGGCATAAGGCCGAGCCTTCCACCCTTTACCAAGTATATAGATGCATTAATAATATAAGAGATATTGTCATATCCCAACATAATCCTGTCCACCATGGAGCAATCTTCAACTTCACCTGCAACTAATAATGCTATAAGAGGGGCTGAGCAAAGCGGTAACATAGCCAAGCAACGGTTTGCTAGGAAGGGGAAAAGGTTAGAGGCTGACATGGTAGTTTGGGAGGCTTGAGGAGCAAAAGATAGGTAGCACAGCATAGCGATAGAACGAAGCAACTAGCATAGCAATGATAGTAGTGAGATCCAAGGTGATGGTCATCTTGCCTGAAATCCCGCTAGGAAAAAGAACGAGTACATGAAGAAGACGAACGGACGAAGAGGAGCCAAGCGTAGTCGAACGAATCCTCACGATCGCAACGAACAGGAACTAACGAGAAGAAGCAACACCGGAAAGAAACAAACAACATGGTAAACAACCAAGCATAAACATGGCATGATGCACAAACAAGTATGATGCATGTCCAGTTTAATGAGGCATGGCATGGCAAAGTGCAACAAACAATGCTACAAGTTAAGCGGAGCTCAATATGCAACGAGTTACATATTAACAAAACACCACATCCGAGTTATTTAGTTCGCTCTCGTTTAGGTACACAACAATGTTAAATGTTGTTAAACATGGCAAGGGATGTAACAAAAGTAAACTAACTATTTAGGCAAGTTTAAATGAGGCCGGAAACAACAACCGACAATTCCGGAAAATCCTCATGTGCAATTTATGAATTTGGTACTGTTCTTCCCTAAAACATATTTTAATGTTGTTAAACGTGCAAAGCAAGTGCACCATGTTAAAATAGGCATTTTCCACCCCATTTACATATACAGTTTATTTAAAACCGAGCTACGGTTATTTAGTTATGAAATAAAGCATTTTAACATGGCACTTAAGCAAAGTTAAACAAATAGCATTTTAAACATTCCAAACATTGATGAAAGTGGCATATTATTAATCTATACAAAATTCTAAGCATTTTACATGTTTAAATCATTTTAATCCGATGCACGGTTCATGAGTTATAATATGCATGATGCTTAGGGGTTTTTCTGTAAAAACAGCAATCTCTGGATAAATAGAAAAATTCGCAGATCTGAAAAAAAAGGTACACGGGCCGAATCTGGCTGGCCCGAATGTGTACAAGAGAGGGCACTGGGTTCTCACCAGGCCGCATGGGCCGGTTGGAGGAGGAGCTGGCAGGCCGCGGCTGGGCCTTGGAGCGCTGTGGCTGGAGAGGCCCAGGCAGCAGGGCGACGGGTCAACGACGCGGGCGAGCGGTTCTGGCGAGCTGTAGGTCGATGCAGAGGAAGCAGAGGTCGACATCAGGCGAGGTGGAGGAGCTCCGGCAAGGCAGAGGTGGCAAAGACGGCGTGGAGGCGAGCGAGGGCCGGGGATGACGGCGAGATCCGGCGAGCACGCGGATTGGGCGAGGCAGCGGCAGAACTTGGTGCGCGGGCGATGCTGGAAGCAGAGGAGCAACCCGACAATGAGGGCGGCGCTACAGGGTCCTGGCGGCCGGACCCGGTGATGTGACGACGAGGGGCTCGAGTCGACGGAGCAAGCAGCAGGCACGGCGGCGCTGAGGACTCCGGCGGCGCAGGGGCGCCGAGGCACTGAGCGACGAGCTGGAGGTCGGGGACGGCTCGGTCAACAGCGGGACTGATGCGTTCGCTTGTCTCTTGGACGAGGCCGAGGCGAAGGCAGGGAGTAGGAGCTCGGCATGGGGCTCCTCGGGCACGTGGTACAGGCGGGGATGGACGCCGGCGACGCGGACGAGGCGAAGGCCTCCGGCAAAGAAGCTCCAGGCGGGGGGCACTACAAGATCATGGACGCGAGCGTCCAAGGCGTCGGGTCCCTGCTAGAGAAGGGAGAGGCGAGAGAGATTAGAGAGGTTGAGGGAGATAGGAGCACGGGGAGCATATGAAGAGAAGGCAGGGAAGAAAAGGAGCGGGACGAGGCCGGCGGCATGACTTGATGTTGCTGTTGTCGCCGGCGGTGTGGACGCGCAGGCGGTGGGGAGGCGCTGGTGCTCACGCTCCACTCGAGATCGAGCAGAGGAGGGAAGAGGAGGCATGCTGTGAGAGGATTTGCGCAGGTGGATGGCTGCAGCGGTCTGGTAGGGTGGATGGATCCCGAGGGGGATTTAGTGAGTTGGTGGCGGCGGCTGATCCGAGGAGGGGGAAGGCTGTAGGTGGCGGCGGCTAGGGGGGCAAATGTCCTAGGATTTAGGGTTTGGTCTAAAAATGGACAAGGAGATTTATATATAGGAAAAGGGAGATGTGTTTGGATCATCTGATCGAAATCGGATGGTTCGGAATAAATGGGTTAGGGAGTCCAAACGAGAAAACAGAGATGTTTTGTAGATGTTTGGAGATGATCCGGATCCAACGGTGACAACTACCCGGGTCGGGTTCGGGGAGTTTTCGGACGCGCGCAAGAGGGGTTTGGCAAAACGCCATGGAGACAAGGGGTTTTGATGGGCTCAGAAAAGACAGAGAAGCGAGCGGTCCAGTTGATCTGAGAGGGGTCAACAGGGATAAGGAAGAAACTGCAACTATGAGCGAATGCAAGTTTTATGAAAACAATGACGGCAACGAGTGACGATGCAATGCAAATGATGACATGAGATGAAATGCAAGACATGAACAAAATGCAGAACAAAAAAACAAAAACCCAACCACGGAGGGAATGACAAATCGCATCTCCGGAAAAGGCAAGAGTTGGAGTTACGAATATGGAAAGTTGTATCCGGGGCGTTACAACACTCCACCACTACGAGAGGATCTCGTCCCGAGATCTAGGATGGCACCGGAGGAAAAGGAAGAGGAGAGGTAAAACAAAGTTGCTTCTTTGACGAATGAGTGAAACCATGAACCATGAGAGGTTGAGCAATTTAAAAGAAAGAGTACAACACAGATGAACGAGATTGGAAACAATCCGTTAGAAAAGACGAACAAGGAGTATTACGAGAACTTGAAGGTTGATAGACATGGAAATAAGAGCTTCACGAACGAAAAGAATATGACCACCTCAGTATAATGAGATAGCCAAGGAAAAAGAATGACAGAATTTGGACAGCACTCCGGTAGAGAAGAGAAGAAAACTTGATGAGATGAAAAGATATTGAAGAGATGATACAACACTCCGGTTAAATGGGTAAGCCAGAAAAGAAGACGATCCTCACCAAACAAGGTGATTGGTGAAGAGCACAACATCACAATGCCTTCGTAACAAAAGAATAGAAGTTAGACCGTTGGGATAAAGGGACGGAGAAGAAAATGACAACTTTTGCCACAAGTGAACTTGGAAAGCATCCTTGCAAAGAAGAATCGAACGGATTTGTTGGAAAATCAACAACGAGAAGCACAAGCTTGTTGTGGGCTTATGGAAAACATCTCGAGACTATGAGGTGACAACCGGCCACTAATGGAAACCATTGATTTGATTGAGAGCACCAAAGAGATGAAAAACTTCTTCACCGAGAGGATAGGAGAAAACTCGGATCACTGATAGCACCATAATTAGCAATATTCCTTAGGGAAGGCTTTAGGTGAAATCTTTACCAAGATAACTCCAATGGAGGGATTAATGGATTTAGAGTACCTCATTCTTGACAACATGTGACTCATGAAACATGAATGGAAATTGTCAAGAATGATATAATGCCATCTCGAAGATAAGGTAGAAGGAACTGCACTTCGAAATGCAAGAAGAAGAAAAGGTTGTGTATTATACATCAAGCTCTTTTCTGGCGCCGTTGCAGGGGAGGCTAGGTAAACGGCACTCACACCCCGTCAATCAAGCTCTTTTCTGGCGCCGTTGCCGGGGAGGTGAGTGCTTGAAGGTATATCTTTAGATCTTGCAATCGAATCTTTTTGTTTCTTGTTTTATCACTAGTTTAGTTTATAAAAAAGGAAACTTCAAAAAATATAAAAATGGAATTGAGTTTGTCTCATACGCTTCGTCTTTTTAATATCTTTTGTGAGAATGATGGAAAGGAAAATTGTGCTCAAGTGCTAGAATAAGAATGCATTAATATGCTTGGTACAAGATCTTTGTATGATGAGCATGATTGCAATGTTGTTAGTATGAATTGCTTGAATATCCATGATGCTAACGATATGCAAAGCCACAAGCTTGGGGAAGCTATGTTTGATGAATATGATATATTTTGTCCACCAAGCATTGATGAGCAAATTTATTTTGATTATAGCATGCCTCCTATGTATGATGATTATATTGATGAAAGTGGATTTGGAAAAGTGTCAACTTTATTTAGTGATTCCACTATCTTGGGAGAGGTTTCAATCGATTATGATGATAACGAAGTTGCTACTGATGATGATTATTGTGATGAAACTTATGCTATAAAAAGTAGTGATGATTATATTTACAAATCTTTTCATGATTATGATTACCCTTTTTCTGAACATTACTCTTTTAATGTGGAAACAATTTTTAGTGTTCAAGTCTCTTATGATACTCCCACTATTCCGAATGAGAAGAATTTTGCTTATGTGGAGAGTAGTAAAAATTCTATGCTTGTACATCATGAAATGAATGCTTTAGGTGGAGGTTATATTGTTGAATTCATTCATGATGCTACTGAAAATTATTATGAGGGAGGAATATATGCTTGTAGGAATTGCAATAATATCAAGTTTCCTCTCTATGTGCTTAAAATCTTGAAGCTATGCTCGTTTTACCTTCCTATGCTAGTTGATTATTGTTCCCATAAGTTGTTTGCTCAAAAAATCCCTATGAATAGGAAGTGGGTTAGGCTTAAATGTGCTAGTCATATGCTTCATGATGCTCCCGTTATGTTTCAATTCTTATCTTTTATGTGAGCATCATTGTCATCATCATGCCTAGCTAGAAAGGCATTAAAGAAAAGCACTTGTTGGGAGACAACCCAATATCTATCCTTACTGTTTTTGTGTGTCCACATGATTATGCTACTGTAATAATCATGTTTTATAGCTTTTCTTTCAACAATGTGCCAAGTAAGACCTTTAGGATAGCTTACGGTGATAGTTGTGTTGATCCTGCTGAGAATCAGAAACTTTTGCACCCAGTACATTAGTTTTTTAATTCACCGAAACGTGATTTTGATCTGATTATTTTTTCTCTGGATTGGTACACAAATTTCTTAGGACTTCCTAATTTGGTAGGATTTTTGGAGTTCCATAAGTATACGTTAGATACAGATTACTACAGACTGTTCTGTTTTGACAGATTCTGTTTTCCGTGTGTTGTTTGCTTATTTTGATGCATCTATGGCTAGTAAAATAGTTTATAAACCATAGAGAAGTTGGAATACAGTAGGTTTAACACCAAAATAAATAAAGAATGAGTTCATTACAGTACCTAAGTGGCGGTTTTATTTTCTTATACTAACGGAGCTTACGAGTTTTCTGTTGATTTTTGTGTTGTGAAGTTTTCAAGTTTTGGGTAAAGATTCGATGGACTATGGAATAAAGAGTGGCAAGAACCTAAGCTTGGGGATGCTCAAGGCACCCCAAGGTAATATTCAAGGACAACCAAGAGCCTAAGCTTGGGGATGCCCCGGATGGCATCCCCTCTTTCGTCTTCGTTCATTGGTAACTTTACTTGGAGCTATATTTTTATTCGCCACATGATATGTGTTTTTCTTGGAGCGTCATTTTATTTTGTTAGTATTTGCTTGCTGTTATTTAGAATAATGTTTTTCATCTTTAGTTTCAATAAAATGTCAAGGATAGCCTTTACATGCTTATTTTGCTAGTATACATGTTGCTGTTTGAAAACAGAAAGTTTACCGCTGTTGCAAAAATTTCCTAGAAAATTTAGAGAGTGATATAATGTTGAAACTTTTTGAATAATGAGCTCTGGTAAATTTACTACAGTGGGAATTTTATTTGATAATTTTTGGAGTTAGGGAAGTATGATGAATCGTGCATTCTTTACAGACTGTACTGTTTTGACAGATTGCTGTTATGTTTGCATATGTTTGCTTGTTTAATTATTCTATTTGAGGATAGGAGTGTTAAATATGCATAGGCATTTAGTATGCAATGTTGAATAATAATTTTAGTTATTTGTTACAGTAGAAAATGATAAGGTTTTGCATTGGTTTATACTAACCTATCTCACGAGTTCTTGTTGAGTTTGGTGTGGCTGAAGCTTTTCATAAAAAGAGAAATCATGATATGAGAGGAATTAAGGAGACACAAATGTTCAAGCTGGGGATGCCCAAGGCACCCCAAGATAATATTTCAAGAAGTCTCAAGAATCTAAGCTTGGGGATGCCCCGGTAGGCATCCCACCTTTCTTCTTCAACAACTATCGGTTAGTATCGGTTGAGCCTAAGTTTTTGCTTCTTCACATGAGTTGTGCTATCCTTGCATTGTCATTTTATTTTGTTTTGCTTGCTGCTTGAATGCAATACCAAGATCTGAAATTCTTTAATGAGAGAGAGTCTTCACATAGTTACATAATTATTTAGCTACTCATTGATCTTCACTTATATCCTTTTGGAGTAGTTTTTCATTCACTCGTGTGCTTCACTTATATCCTATGAGTAAATTGTTGAATGTGTTGATTGTCATAAATCTGAAATTATATATGTCTCGTTTGCTTATCCCATGGGGAGTAATGACTTCACATCTAAGAAGTAGAGGTTGTAAATTTATTGAAGGTTAGCAAGCATTATATTGGTCATTTGAACAATTCATGAAAGAATATTGAAGGAAGAGAGATTCCACATATAAATATACTATCCTAGACATCTTTTATAATTGGGAGCACTCATTAAGTTTGACATGCTAAAGAGTTGATGTTGGACAAGGAAGACAACGTAATGGTTTATGTTTTCTGACATCTCAGTTAAAGTATATTGTCATGGATCATTCAAACATGTTGAGCTTGCCTTTCCCACTCATGCTAGCCAAAATTCCTTGCACCAAGTAGAGATACTACTTGTGCATCCAAATATCCTTAAACCCAGTTTTTCCATGAGAGTCCACCATACCTACCTATGGATTGAGTAAGATCCTTCAAGTAAGTTGTCATTGGTGCAAGAAATAAAAATTTCTCTCTAAATAAGTATGATCTTTTGGTGTGAAGAAAACAACTTTATACGATCTTGTTATGGAAGCAATAAAAGCGACGGACTGCATAATAAAGGTCCATATACAAGTGGCAATATAAAGTGACGTTCATTCGCATTAAGATTTTGTGCATCCAACCCTAAAAGCGCATGACAACCTCTGCTTCCCTCTGCAAAGGGCCTATCTTTTACTTTATGTCTTTTAGTTTTTACAAGAGTCAAGGTGATCTTCACCTTTCCCTTTTTCATTTTATCCTTTGGCAAGCACCTCGTGTTGGAAAGATCCAGATATATATATCCAATTGGATGTAAGTTAGCATCAACTGTTATTGTTGACATCACCCAAAGGTGAATACGTTCGGAGGCAACACTATAAGCCCCTATCTTTCTCAGTGTCCGATTGAAACTCCATAACCATTAGTATTGCGTGAGTGTTAGCAATTGTAGAAGACTATATGATAGTTCAGTATGTGGAGTTTGCTATTCCTGAAAATAAGATGAATTGCAATTGTTTGATGATTGTGAAGTTTGCTAGTTTTCAAGAAAGTTTATGGTCCATGCTTTGACATGTGAATTGCTTGTTACTTTATCGTGAGATGTTTTATGAGATGAACTACTGTTATGACATATTATCATGCTAGAAAAGGTGATTGAAATTATCATTGATCAAACTTGTGCACCTTCTAGCATTCATACTTCATAAATTCTTTCTTTATCATTTACCTACTCGAGGACGAGTAGGAATTAACCTTGGGGATGCTGATACGTCTCCAACATATCTATAATTTATGAAGCATTCATGCTATTTTATTATCTCTTTCGAATGATTACGAGCTTTATTATACACTTTTATATTACTTTTGGGACTAACCTATTAACCGGAGGCCCAGCCCATATTGTTGTTTTATTGCCTGTTTAAGTATTTCGAGGAAAAGGAATATCAAACGGAGTCCAAACGGAATGAAACCTTCGGCAGCGTGATTTTTTGGAAGAATATGATCCTGGAGACTTGGAGTTCACATTAGAAGATACTCGAGGAGGCCGGGAGATAGGGGGCACGCCCCCCCTACTGGGCGTGCCCCCCTGTCTCGTGGGCCCCTCGAGCACCCCTCGACCGACTTCTTTCGCCTATATAGTCCCACGTACCCTAAAACCATCCACAGAGAAGATAGATCGGGAGTTCCGCCACCGCAAGCCTCTGTAGCCACCAAAAAGCTCTCGGGAGTCCATTCCGGCACCCTGCCGGAGGGGGATCCCATCACCGGTGGCCATCTTCATCATCCCGGCGCTCTCCATGATGAGGAGGGAGTAGTTATCCCTCGGGGCTGAGGGTATGTACCAGTAGCTATGTGTTTGATCTCTCTTCCTCGTGTTCTCTCTATGGCACGATCTTGATGTATCGCGAGGTTTGATATTATAGTTGGATCATATGATGTTTCTCCCCCTCTACTCTCTTGTGATGAATTGAGTTTCCCTCTTGAAGTTATCTTATCGGATTGAGTATTTGATTTGAGAACACTTGATGCATGTCTTGCCGTGTTTATCTGTGGTGACAATGGGATATCACGTGCCACTTTATGTATGTTTTGGTGACCAACTTGCGGGTTCCGCCCATGAACCTATGCATAGGGTTGGCACAAGTTTTCTTGACTCTCCGGTAGAAACTTTGGGGCACTCTTTGAAGTACTTTGTGTTGGTTGGATGAATTTGAGATTGTGTGACGCATATCGTATAATCATGCCCACGGATACTTGAGGTGAAAATGGAGTATCTAGGTGACATTAGGGTTTTGGTTGATTTGTGTCTTAAGGTGTTATTCTTGTATGAACTCTGTGATGGATCGAGCGGAAAGAATAGCGCTATGTTATTTTACTATGAACTCTTGAATAGATCGATCAAAAAGGATAACTTTGAGGTGGTTGAGTACCCTACCATAATCTCTACGTTTATTCTCCGCTATTAGTGGCTTTGGAGTGACTCTTTGTTGCATGTTGAGGGATTGTTATATGATCTATCTATGTTATTATTATTGAGAGATTGCACTAGTGAAAGTATGAACCCTAGGCCTTGTTTCCTACCATTGCAATACCGTTTACGCTCACTTTTATCATTAGTTACCTTGCTGTTTTTATATTTTCTGATTACAAATACCTATATCTACTATCCATATTGCACTTGTATCGCCATCTCTTTGTCGAACTAGTGCACCTATCTAATTTACCATTGTATTGGGTGTGTTGGGGACACAAGAGACTCTTTGCTATTTGGTTGTAGGGTTGCTTGAGAAATACCATCTTAATCCTATGCCTCCCACGGATTGATAAACCTTAGGTCATCTACTTGAGGGAAATTTGCTACTGTTCTACAAACCTGTGCACTTGCAGGCCCAACAACGTCTACAAGAAGAAGGTTGTGTAGTAGACACCAATGAGCTAGAGGCCAAGGCTGGATTAGATCTTCACACATGCCCAGTGTTTGAACCTTGTTTGGGTCCGCGGAGCCCCGATTCCGACATTTGGTGCGCTAGGTAGGGGCGTGGCAAGGATCTCCCATCTACTCTGCTCCTCCCTGCCTTATCACCGCCATGACCGACGCCTCCTCGATCACCACTCGACCTGTCATCTACGGCGTCACTGCGGGTTGCGCTGCCTTCACTCCCGACCTGCGTCGGTTTTGTTTGCCGGTAAGGTTTAGGCCAGCACTGCGCCCGCATTACGACGGCGCGATCGTCCCCGAGGAGTTCCTCTAGTTGTACGAGCAGGGCATCCTGGCACCAGGAGGCGATGAAAAGGCCATGGCAAACTGGCTCCCTCTAGCCCTCAGAGATGCTCCCCATTCTTGGATCCGCGGCCTCCCGGAGGCCCAGTGTCCTCGTGGGGGGAGCTCCGCAGACAGTTTGTCACGCACTTCACGGCCTCGGGGCCCCACGTGGTCGCATGCATCCTCGGCGGGTCACAAGCCCTGCATCCTTCGCCATGCAAGCAGCTCCTCCGCCAGGTGATTGCCGCCCGGCCCAAGCCTGAGACCCCACGGAGCCATGCGCGGCGCGAGGTCACCATCACCTTCAACCCCGGGGATTACCCTGGATCTGTGGCCGCTGCCGTGCGCTCCCTATGTTATGCGCGCCCACCATCAGCAACGTCTCTGTCAACAAGACCCTCATCAATGGCGGCGCGGGCCTCAATGTGCACTCTTTCGAGGCTTTCGAGATGCTTTAGGTGCCATACGATCAGCTCCTTCCCACTAGGCCATTCTCCGGGGTGGCAGGGGGCTCCGCTACCCCCTTGGGGTAGGTGCGCCTTCCCGTCACCTTTGTCAAGTTTGACAACTACTATACCGAGCTCATCGACTCTGATGTGGAACGCGTAGGCCTCCCTAACAATGCCACCTTGGGGCACCCCGCTCTCGCCAAGTTCATGGCTATGACACACGCAGGCTACAACTTCATCAAAATGCCGGGCAGCAGCGGCGTCATCACCATGACTCGAGACAAGGGGGATGCAGTTTGGGGACTCAAGCTTGCCTACAGGGCCACGGCGGCCTCGTGTCCAGAGGATGAGGGGATGGCGGGGGCTCCGGAGGCCGCGCCTACGAAGAAGAAACAATTGTTCTCCCAAGACTGCGCCAAGACAAAGATCGACAACGACAACCCGGCCCACTTTCACCATTGGCGTTGGCTTGCCCGCAGACCAAGAGGAGGCACTTGTGCGCTTCCTCTGAGTGAACAAATACGTGTTCGCATGGAAGGCGTCCGATCTGATCGGCGTCCCGAGGGTAAAATTGAGCACCACGTGGCAGTGTGCCTGGGCACCCATCTGGTGAAGGAGAAGGCAAGACGACACGCGCAGGAAAAGCAGGCATTCATTGTCCAAAAGGTGCACAAGCTACAAGAAGCTGGGATCGTATGAGAGGTGCGGCATCCGTAGTGGCTCGCCAGCCCTGTTGTTGTCCCCAAGAAGGGCGGTTAGGAGCCCATGTGTGTCGACTTCACTAGCCTCAACAAGGCTTGCCCTCAGGACCCCTTTCTGCTCACGCGCATCGACCAGATTATGGACTCTACCACGGAGTGTGATCTATTGTGTTTCCTGGTAGCATTCTCGAGCTATCACCAGATCAATATGGCAGCCAAATGTGTTGAGAAGACGGCCTTCATCTCACCATGCGGCGTGTACTGCTACACATGCATGCCCTTCAGTCTGAGGAGTGTCTTCGCCACCTTCTAGCGGCTCATGCACATCGCGCTGGGGCCGCAGCTTGGGAGAAACGTAGAGGCATACATCACTAACATCATGGTCAAATCACGCGAGGCGATGACCCTGACCAAGGACCTAGATGAAACGTTGGGCAACTTGTGCAGGGTAAACCTCAGGCTTAACCCTGAGAAGTGTGTTTTTGGAGTCATGTCCGACAAGCTACTCCGTTTCCTTGTCGCACACTGAGGGATAGAAGCGAACCCGAAGAAGTTCAAGGCTACCAAGAAGATGGGCCCGCCCCAAACCATCAAGGAAATGCAGAAGCTGGAAGGATGTGTGACCTCCTTGGAGCGCTTCATATCCAAGCTGGGCGAGCGCGTTGTTGTTCTTCAAGTTGCTGAAGAGAAAGGGCCCCTTCGACAAGACCCCCGAGGTGGAACCAGCCTTCGAGGACCTCAAAAGGTATCTCACGAGCCCACCCATCATGGTGGAGCCTCGCTCTCGCGAGCCCCTGGTGCTTTACCTAGCGGCCACTACACATTCGGCCAATGCTGGGCTCATGGCAATTCGAGAGGAGCACGATGACACTCGAGGAAAGTCCCCAGCCCATATGGGGTCGTGAAGCTTTGTGAGCCATCATCGCCTCAGGACGGCGCTCCAAGGGGCTCCGCCCCCCTACTGTCTGACAAGCTACCCAAGCCCCAGCACCTCACGTGGAACAAGACCCCGCCAACATCCCACGCCTCGTCGAGCACCTGGTGTACCTCGTCAGCAAGATGCTCTGGGATGCGCGTGTGCGTTAACCTATGCAGTAGAAGCTCCTCCTCGCACCTTTGGTTGCCTCGAGGAAGCCACGCCACCATTTCTAGGGCCACCCCATCAAGGTCGTATCCGCATATCCCCTCGAGAGGATATTACACAACCCTAATGTTGCCTGAAGGGTCGCCAAGTGGAACATCGAGTTGCAGGCCTTCCAGCTGGAGTTCAGCATGACTAGTGTAATCAAGGGGGCGGCACTCGCTGACTTTGTGGCAGAATGGACAGACACGTGCGACCAAGAGCTGTACGAGGATCGGTCCTTGGTGCCAGGCAATGAGGTGCCTGACGGCTAGGTCATGTACTTCGATGGAGCTTTCGCACGACAAGGCGCAGGAGCCGGGGTCATGATCGGCTCCCCGACCAACGATAAGCTGTACTACGCCGTCTAGCTTTGCTTCCAATGTGGCTAGAAGGTCTAAAACAACATTGCAGAGTACGAGGTCTTAATCGCTAGGCTCAAGGCCGGGACCGCCCTACAGATCAAGCGCCTCACCATCATGGGAGACTCCCAGCTCCTCGTCAACTTCTCCAACAAGGAATACAAGCCGAAGGATGAGCACCTAGCGGCATACCTGGAGGAGGTATGTAAAATTGAGAAACAATTCTTGGGCCTGGAATTCCAACACGTCCCAAGGGCCGCGAACAAGGAGGCAGACGAAGCGGGGTAATTATCTCAGGATCGACAGAGAATTCATAATCATTATCAGTAACAAAGATAGATGAAGTAGCAAAAGCGGGGTCATATTTCATTCTAGCATTTAGAGATTTCTTTTTAAGTTTAACTAATAACTTCTTAAGATTAGATCTATCATTGCAAGCAAGAAAATCTCTAGCAGTTTCTTCATCCATAACATAACCCTCTGGAACAACATGCAATTCATACTTAGGGGGAGAACCTTCATCATCACTATCTTCAATAATTTCATCTTCAATAATTTCATTCTCTCTAACCCTAGCAAGTTTTTCATCAAAAATTCACCTAATGGCACAGTAGTTTCAAGCACAGAAGTAGTTTCATCATAAGTATCATGCATACTAGAAGTGGCATCATCAATAACATGCGACATATCATAATTAATAACAGAAGCAGGCTTAGGTGTCGCAAGCTTACTCATAACATATGGAGAATCTAATGCAGAGCTGTCGGTGTACTAAAGTAGGGGTACCTTAGTATCCCAAACTTGTGCATGGGCAGTCGCAGCACCCAGCGGCAAGGCTTGCCGGGCGTCCGCCAAGATCCTCCGTAGCTCATATTGATGCCATTCAAGAACAAAGTGTTTTGATTGAGAAGACAAGACTCCGGCAAGAGGAGCTTGCCGGGAAGGGCAAGGCCCCGGCAAGAGGAACTTGCCGGGAAGGCCAACCAAGGCATTTCAAGAAACTTGCCGCGACGCGCCGCGCGTCTCGGCAAGACCCGGTGAGCGACAAGCTTTTGGGTGCGACAAGACAACGACCGCGGCAAGGCGCTTGCCGCGGTGAAGCCACCACTCTGCGCCCACGCTCCAGCGCATCCGACGACGTGTCGCCCCAAGATCGTTCCTGGCGCACGTGGCGGGCGGCTGTGCAGCCAAGCGGTCCGAGGTGGCAAGTGGAGATGACGAGAAGGCCATCGTGGCAAGTGGTGGCACCCCAAACGGTCGTCTTCTGCACTGTTTGGGCGACCGGACGGGCATTAAATGCCCTTGTCCCCTGCCTTCAGAGTTAGGTAGAGTACACTGTAGAGGCAGTTGTACCAACCCCTCTTTTTACATTTGTACCCCTCTCTGCGTTGCCACCTGTCGGTGACCCCTTTAGCTTATAAAAGGAGGCCCATGCGCAACGTAGGGGGGGTTCGACTCATTCGAAACTACAGAACGCTCACTCCCTCGAGCTAGAACACAATACAAACACAAAGCAGCAGTAGGAGTTTTATCTCTCCGGAGAGCTCCGAAGCTGGGTAAAATCCCTCGCGTGCTTCGCCTCGGTCTGCTCTTCGTGCGCCCTCCGCTCCCTGCCGGACCGAGAAGGGGCCCTGCCCCATAGGTGCTCATTTCACACGACATCTTTGGCGCGCCAGGTAGGGGGCGTCGAGGTTGTGCGAACCTGATCCAGTGTTCACGCGTGCTACATCATCATCTTCATCGACATGCCACCGAAGAAGAAGGCTTCGGAGGTGGTTGGCCCGTCTGCGTCGATTCCACCACCGCCGGAGCAAACGGGCGGTGGAGTAGATGCCAGCGGAGGAACGGGCGTCGACGGAGGAACTCACATTGTCACCAGATCCAAGGACAAGGCCCCGCAAACTTCGGCGTCCGTGCATGCACCGCGCCCCTCTCAGGAGGCGCGGGATCGACAACGCCACGGTGCTCCTAGCACCGTGCTCGCGTTAGAACAAGGCCAAGCTGGCGGATCGCGGGACGCTCCAGGCCAACATGCACGCCAAAATGTTGGCGCGAGCATGGCACGGTCTCCTGGACGAGATGTTTCTCCTTCTAACACTGTTAGAAGTTTGAGCATATCCCGCTCCTCGCGTCGTTCGCCCCCGCCGCCGAAAACCCCAGAAGAAGCGTTGGCCCGAGCCCAACTGCTACTAGACTACCCTCCAGCGCCGGACAAGATGGACGACTGGAGGATCACCATCCAGAGTCTCATCGGCTTCGCCAATGGCGACAAGCCCCGGCAACCGAGCACGTCGAAGCCCAGACAAGACGCCCAGGCGCAAGCCGGTGGCGACAAGACTGGTGGGGGTTCCACCACCGTGCACTCCCCGCCCTGAAGGCCAAGATCGCCGACTTGCCGGGCTAACCTCGACACCGACTCCACCGCGTCGTCGGACCCACGAGTTCGTCGCGATCAGCGCCAAGTTCTCCAAGAACGACGACAAGAGGACGCTCGTACTCGCATCGAGCGTCGAAGAGAAGTGCGGCGTCAGTCAGACCAGCGCGCTGGGCCCACTGTTGATATGCATGCGCCAGGGGAACCAGGCCACTTGCCGTATGCAGTAGGTTGACTTGCGTTCACTCGTGAGCTGCAGCAGGTCCAGTGGCCCAGTACCAAGAACTTCAAGCCAGACGTACCCGAGAAGTATGACGGCAGGATACATCCGTCGGAGTTCCTCAGCATCTACACCATCGCGGTGCAGGGTGCCGGGGGGCGCGACGAGAAGATCCTCGCCAACTACTTCCCGTTGGTGCTCAAACCCAACGTCACATCTTGGCTCATGCACTTGCCGGACAACTCCATCTCCTCATGGGCAGATCTATGCCATCAGTTTGTCGGCGCCTTCACAGGCGGCCACAAGCCCCATAGCTAGGAAAGCGACCTTCATCTACTCGCCCAGAAGGAAGGAGAACCCCTGTGCAAGTTCGTTCAAAGATTCAGCTAGGTGCAACGCAACATCCCAGACGTCCACCCCGCCGCGGTTATCAGCGCGTTCCATCAGAACGTGCGTAATCGCAGGATGAGGGAGGAGATGGCGATGTGCAAAATCAGAGATGTCAGCGAGCTCTATGCTCTGGCCGACAAATGCGCACGTGCTGAGGAGGGGAGGAAACTCCCCAGAGAGAATGCAGGAGCATAAGGGTCTGACAGTGAGGATGCCGCCCCGACGAAGAAGAACCGGAGGTGGAATAATAGAAAGAGGATAGCCAAGAATGTGCTAGTTGTCGAGTAGTCCGGTAACGGAGGTGGCGCCGAGAAGGCCAAAGCTGATGACTTCAGCGAGGCTGTGGTGGCCGCCGACAAGCAGGACGGCTCCGGCAAGCAGTACTGCAAGATCCACCGCACCAAGGGCCATGATCTCCAGGCCTGCAAGAAAGTTGAGTAGCTTGTTGAGCTGCAGAAAGCTGAATACGAGCTGCGCGACAAGGAGAAGACCCAAGAAGGTGGTGGAGGATCCAGCAAGAAGCGTCCCGCCCGGGGAGGGTGCCGCGGCAAGGCTAAGCAGCGGCAGGGAGACAGGCCTCCCCGCGGACGCGACAAGGATGAAGACGAAGACGAAGATGAAGAGATAGATGAGGATGAGGCCGACGAGCAGGAGTTTTCGAAAGCAACGGAGGTTTTGTGCGTCGACGACGGTGCCTCTCTGCATACTTTGCACCGCCAGCTCAAACAATGGGTGCGGGAAGTTAATGCGGCAGAACCGTCAGTTGAGTCGCGCAGGCCCCTGAAGTGGTCCAGCACGCCCATCATCTTTGATGTTGAGGATCACCCTGATCGCATAACTGCGGTCGGGTGCTTGCCGATGTTGGTTTCTCCAACTATCCGTAACCTCAAAGTCACAAAGATGCTGGTTGACGGCGGGGCCGGCTTGAATTTGATCTCCTCCACGATGCTCAAGAAGCTCCAGATCCCCGACAGCGAGCTCGAAGAGACTGGTACCTTTCAAGGAATTAACCCGGGAAGAAGCAAGCCGAAGGGGAAGATCACACTGCCAGTGACATTTGGCAGCGAGCTGAACTTCAAGATAGAGAAGGTCACCTTTGACGTTGCTGATTTCCCATTGCCCTACAATGGGATACTTGGCCGTCCAGCGCTCGCCAAGTTCATGGCAGCCTCTCATTATGCTTACAACGTGCTCAAGATGCCCGGTCCGATAAGTGTCATTTCTGTCCCTGGCGACAAGAAAGATGCCCTTATCTGTACCGACAAGATCTACCGGGAAGCAGCAGCCGCAGCAGATTGCAAGACACTTGCCGCTGAAGCTCCCGGGGGAAGAAGAAGACCAAGTCCGGAAAGAGTAGCTCTGATGCCCACTCCGGCAAGCGCACCTCTTTGGAGTGCTGCGCTACCGTCGAGGACGCACCATCGAGCTCCACCGGCAAGTGCAAGAAGGCAAAGACAGCTTCACCAGAGACCAAGAAAGTGGCCGCCAAGGAGGACGGCACTGGTGGTACCTTCACCATCAGTGCCACGCTTGTTTGCTTGTTTAATGATTCTATTTGAGGATGTGAGTATTAAATATGCAGAGACATTTAGTATGAAATGTTGAATAATAATTTTAGTGATTTGTTATAGTAGAAAATGATAAGGCTTTTGCATTGGTTTATACTAACTTATCTCACGAGTTCTTGTTCAGTTTGGTGTGGATGAAGCTTTCAAGATTTAGGAAACCGAGATATAAAAGGAATTAAGGAGACACAAAAGCTCAAGCTTGGGGATACCCAAGGCACCCCAATATAATATTTCCAGAAGTCTCAAGCATCTAATCTTGGGGATGCCCCGTTAGGCATCCCACCTTTCTTCTTCAACAACTATCGGTTAGTATCGGTTGAGCCTAAGTTTTTGCTTCTTCACTTGAGTTGTGCTATCCTTGCAATGTCATTTTATTTCGCTTTGCTTGCTGTTTGAATAAAATACCAAGATCTGAAATTATTAAATGAGAGAGAGTCTTCACATAGTTACATAATTATTTAGCTACTCATTAATCTTCACTTATATCTTTTTGGAGTAGTTTGTCATTTATTCGCGTGCTTCACTTATATCCTATGAGTAAATGGTTGAATGAGTTGAATGTCATAAATCTAAAATTATATATGTTTCATTTGCTTATCCCATGGGGAGTAATGATTTCACATCTAAGAAGTAGAATTTGTAAATTTATTGAAGGTTATCAAGCATTGTATTAGTCATTTGAACAATTCATGAAAGAATATTGAAGGAAGAGAGATTTCACATATAAATATACTATCTTAGACATCTTTTGTAATTGTGAGCACTCATTAATTATGACATGCTAAAGAGTTGATGTTGGACAAGGAAGACAACGTAATGGGTTATGTTTTCTCACATCTCAGTTAAAGTATATTGTCATGGATCATTCAAACATGTTGAGCTTGCCTTTCCCCCTCATGCTAGCCAAATTCCTTGCACCAAGTAGAGATACTACTTGTGCTTCCAAATACCCTTAAACCCAGTTTTGCCATGAGAGTCCACCATACCAACCTATGGATTGAGTAAGATCCTTGAAGTAAGTTATCATCGGTGCAAGCAATAAAATTGCTCTCTGAATATGTATGATCTATTAGTGTGAAGAAAATAAGCTTTATACGATCTTGTTATGGAAGCAATAAAAGCGACGGACTGCATAATAAAGGTCCATATACAAGTGGCAATATAAAGTGACGTTCTTTTGCATTAAGATTTTGTGCATCCAACCATAAAAGCGCATGACAACCTCTGCTTCCCTCTGCAAAGGGCCTATCGTTTACTTTATGTCTTTTACTTTATGCAAGAGTCAAGGTGATCTTCACCTTTCCCTTTTTCATTTTATCCTTTGGCAAGCACCTCGTGTTGGAAAGATCCTGATATATATATCCAATTGGATGTAAGTTAGCATGAACTATTATTGTTGACATCACCCAAATGTGAATACATTGGGAGGCAACACTATAAGCCCCTATCTTTCTCAGTGTCCGATTAAAACTCCATAACCATTAGTATCGCGTGAGTGTTAGCAATCATGGAAGACTATATGATAGTTGAGTATGTGGAGTTTGCTAAATCAGAGCTCTAACATAGACCCTTCCTGAAAATAAGATGAATTGCAATTGTTTGATGACTAAGAATGAAGTTTGCTAGTTTTCAAAAAAGTTTATGGTCTACGCTTTAACATGTGAATAGCTTGTTACTTGTTTGTGAGAAGTTTTATGAGATGAACTACTGTTATGACATATAATCATGCTAGAAGAGGTGATTGAAATTATCATTGATCAAACTTGTGCACCTTCTAGCATTCACACTTCATAAATTCTTTCTTTTATCATTTACCTACTCGAGGACGAGTAGGAATTAAGCTTGGGATACTGATACGTCTCCAACGTATCTATAATTTATGAAGAATTCATGCTATTTTAATATCTGTTTTGAATATTTATGGGCTTTATTATAGACTTTTACATTACTTTTGGGACTAACCTATTAACCGGAGGCCCAGCCCATATTGTTGTTTTATTGCCTATTTCAGTATTTCGAAGAAAAGGAATATCAAACAAAGTGCAAACGGAATGAAACCTTTGGGAGCGTGATTTTTGGAACAAACGTGATCCAGGAGACTTGGAGTTGAAGTAAAGGAAGCTTCGAGGTGGCCACGAGGGTGGGGGACGCGCGTGAGGGAGTCCTGGACTAGGGGGTATCCGGACAGCCGGACTATATACTTTGGCCGGACTAATGGACCGTGAAGATACAAGACTCAAGACTTCGTCCCGTGTCCGGATGGGACTCTCCTTTGCGTGGAAGACAAGCTTGGCGATCCGGATATTAGATCTCCTTCTTTGTAACCGACTCTGTGTAGACCCTAGCCCCCTCCAGTGTCTATATAAACAGGAGGGTTTGGTCCGTAGAGGGACAATCATAATCATCATAGGGTAGCTTCTAGGGTTTAGCCTCTACGATCTCGTGGTAGATCAACTCTTGTAATACCCATATCATCAATATCAATCAAGCAGGAAGTAGGGTTTTACCTCCATCAAGAGGGCCCAAACCTGGGTAAAACATCGTGTCCCTTGCCTCTTGTTACCATCAGCCTTAGACGCACAGATCGGGACCCCCTACCCGAGATACGCCAGTTTTGACACCGACATTGGTGCTTTCATTGAGAGTTCCTCTGTGTTGTCGCTGCAAAGCTCGATGGCTCCTTCAATCATCAACAACAATGTGGTCCAGGGTGAGACTTTTCTCCCCGGACAGATCTTCGTGTTCGGTAGCTTCGCACTGCGGGCCAATTCGCTTGGCCATCTAGAGCAGATCGACAGCTACGCCCCTGGCCATCAGGTCGGGTTTGAAAACTTGAAATACACGGCCGATATACGCGGAGACTTGATCTTCGACGGGTTCGGGCCTACGCCGGGAGTGCCGATCAGTCACGACAAGCATGGCTTAGACCCGCTGTCGAGTAATACTAGGGATATCACACCTGCAGGAACTCCGGACCTAAATCTGGGGCAGATCGCGTCGTCCGAGGACGGGCGGATGGACCCCGCCCCAGAGGCGGCACACTCATCGGCGGTAGAGCCGAACATAGACTTCACCCCCAAGGAAGCCTGTGTCTCCGGACCCCTGGACTCGTGTCCAATTGTAGGCCCTAGACCGTGCACCCTCGAGCCCGCCAATTCTGGTTGGGCTCCGATAATGGAGTTCACCGCTGCAAATATCTTCCAGCACTCGCCCTTTGGTGACATGCTGAACTCATTAGAGTCTCTCTCTTTGTCAGGAGACTCTTGGCCGAACTATGTCCGGCTCGAGTGGGAAGCAGGCAACGAGGGAGTTCGTTGCCCACCCACCACCCACTTCATTGCCACGATCGATGATTTGACCGACGTGCTTGACTTCGACTCTAAAGACATCGACAGTGTGGACGATGATGTAGGAGAAGAACAGGAACCACCGCCCATGGGGCGCTGGACAGCCACATCCTCATATGATATATATATATGGTGGACACTCCGAAAGAAACCAATGGCGATAAGGCAATGGAGGATAACCCCTCAAGGAAGAAGGCAAAGTATGAACGCCATCAGTGTCGCCCCAAGCCCTGCCACAACAATACCTGCACAGGAGTCAAAAACAATCCGGATGGTGCCGAAGATGAATACAATCCTGATCATCCTACCTTCGAGCAGGCCAGACAGGCGACGGATGGATACTTGGAGGAGGACAACTACATGCCCCCCTCTGAAGATGAGGTGAGCCTCGGCGACGATGAATTCGGCGTGCCTGAGGATCCCGCGGAACAAGTTCGCTTTAGGCGACGGCTTATGGCCATGGTGAAAAGCCTGCAAAAGAAGCAACAACAGCTCGAAGCTGACCAAGATTTGCTCACAGACAGATGGACCAAGGTCCTGGCAATCGAGGAATACGGACTCGACCGCCCTGCCAAAAGGTACACAAAGCACAATTCGCTACCTCAACCCAAGAACTAGGACCTAAAGCCCACACCCCGACGCCAATATACCATGACCCAGGGTAATACGCAGGAAACGCGAGGCAGCATCCATAAACCTCGACGAAACAGACATAAGGGTCACAAAAATAACAACGACGATCAAGACAAGGGAGTTGGTGCTAAATTCCACGACCCCAGTCCGGTCAGCGAAAACAGAAGAGCTCAGGCCCATCTAGCCCGAGCAGCATACTCGACCAACCGTGTCAAATTCATGGTACCCCTAGAGTGGCGGCCAATCATACCAATAGAGAATGTTGGATCCTCAAAACAAAACAGCCGGTCGGGCGCCGGAAACAATGAAAGGAGGTCTCAAACAACGAGAAGCCCAGACCACCAAACATGGCGAGGTCAAAGGAAGATCCCCCGCAGTACAAAAATACAGACGACCATCTTCGATCGCATCGACCGTCCGGACAATACCAACCATAGCAATTTAATTGCGCTTACTATCAAACGAATAGTTTGTTGGTTCCATCCCACACGAGCCCCTACGGGCATAAACAGCAGCCGAAACTTGCTACGCCAGGACAAAATTTGGCAGATAGGTATTGACCGTTTGAGGATCAAACCCATTAATAACATCTTCTAAAAGATGTCGTCCAAGGTGCAAAGGCCAAGTTTTACAGGCCCATCACCCTGGAGGTTGTCTTCGGATCACCAAACATGCCGAAGAGTAAGTCTTCGGCATTGTCCCCTTATACAGTAACTACCATATACTATCGGGACAAACCGCGTTGGCTAGACTCAACGTGGTACAACATCAGGCCAAATCCACGTGGCATGGTCACAATTATGGGCAAGGCTGCACTCCACCCTAAGAGTGGAAATCACACTGCCGCTGATATAGCAAGTTGTGCCCGTTTATCAAACTTCGATTCGGCAGCCAACCACCTGGACACCAATTGAGGAGTCCGAGCTACTTTACGGCATTATAACCTGGCTCGACCAGGCCCCGATCAGGCACCCGCGGTGCAACCACCATATGGCAAGCAACTGCCTCTAAGCATTTGTCTTTACAGACTGACTTTTGCGCAGAACAGGACTGGCGACATGGAATCAGCTCGGACGCACAAGGCGGGAACACATAAATACCCCCCCAAGGAGATAGTCCGGATACACTTCGGATCCACACACGACCTCCTCCAGTCTGGCCACGACAGGTTCCGCCAACACACCTCTTTTCATAAGCATAAACCGTACTCATATGCATAGACATGTCATTCTACTACAATACGTAGACTTAAATAACACTTACCAGCCGTCATTCCCCATTGACGCCTTTTTCGTCACAAACGACACCCGTACATCGTGTTATGCCCCACTATGCCAAGGGCTTCATAGTACTCATAATATGGCAACAAAGTCCAGCCACGTTTTCAGTCGCTCGGCACCCCGAACTTATAGCACTATATGCATCAGCTCCGAATCATGTCTTGCGTCATTAGTTGGGTTTGCCGGCCCCCTTGTTTTGGTACCTTAGGTTCCGCTCTATCAGCTAAGGTAGCACTGGGAGAACTACTGCGATTGTGTCTCGGTTCTTTCGGACGAGCACCTCAGTAGAGAAAGCCGAAAAGTGACTGTCATGATACGGCGAGAGCTGGTCAGCTATTCGGGAGGTTGTAAAATATTTAAAGATTTATTCCGCACAATGCCATAATAAATGGAGAGTGTGACGGATCGGTTTTCTGATTAGGCATTTTAGAGCCCCTTGTACGGTCTTCCGAACACCAGGGGCTGCGCCTACCATACTCAAAATTCCTATGGCTAAGTGAGAGTGATAAAGCCATATAGTCTGATTGCCTGGTTCGTGGTGAGGAACACCTCCTTAAACGACCCAACAATGTGATAAAGAGTGTTCAGGTATGTCCCAAACACCCTTACTTTTTATGTGGGGGAAGAAGTCGACGACTGGCCAACTCTCAGGATATATATACACTAAACAGCCGCACGGGAAGAAAAAATGTTCATATAACAGGCAATAAATAGTAACAGTGCCATTATCCCGCATTACAAACAACGGCATGACTGCCTTCAGGGAAATATAGTGTCTTTGGTACATTATTCCGGCACAAGGCGAGCTCCCTTCAGGACACCCTCGTAATACAACTCGGGCTTGCGATGCTCCTTACCCTTCGGTGGTCCCTCAGTCATCAGCTTTTCAGCATCAAGCTTCCCCCAGTGCACCTTCGCGGGGGCAAATGCCATGCGTGCACCTTCTATACAGACTGACCACTTAATGACTTAGAGCCGAGGGCAAGCACCAACAATCCGCTTCACGAGTCCGAAGTAACTGCTTGGAATCGGCTCAGCAGGCCACAGCCGGACAACTAAGTCCTTCTTGGCTAGTTCAGCCGCCTGGTGCAGTTCGACCAGCTGCTTCAGCTGATCGATAAAGGGCACCGGATAATTCGGCGCCAAATAATGCAACCAGAAATGCTTCTGCGCAGACTTCTTCCCTTCAGTCTGGTAGAACTGTGCAGCATCAAATATGCTGCGCGGCAGGTCCGCAAACGCCCCTGGGAAAACAAGAATTCAGTTTGTTGCTTAGAGCTCCTCCTATTACTATGCTAACATTACTTTGAGTACCAAAAGCCTTACCAGCCGCAACCCTCCGTGCCTCCTGAATGTCCTTCAGAGCACCTCGGGCTTCTTCCCGAGCATCACCTGCGGCTTGGAGAGCTTGGGCGAGTTCGGACTCTTTCCCTGCTAGACTCTGCTCTAAGGTCTCCCTCTTCTTCACGGCCTCCTGGAGCTCACACTCAGCTTCAATGACCCTGGCCTCGTGCTTCTCGCGAAGAGCCTGCTCTACGGCAGCCTTATTGTTGGCTTCGGCTATAGCCTTCTTCAATGCCTCAATTTCGGCACTAGCTCCTAAAGCACACAATACAAATATTTTCATCAGGCACAACTACTCATTCATGCTGAATTTAGGACAAGGTTTCAACATACCTTGCTTGTCCTCCAACTGCTTCTTCACGCGGCCAAGTTCTTCTTCGGCCCATTCCAGACTCTGTTGTAGTCCGGACACCTCTACATTATGAGAGGCGGTCATCGCTACAAACGCCTGTTTCCAAACAAAGGGATATATGTCATTTACTATGTCTCCTGCGAAGCGGAAATTTGATCACCTGTCTGGCTCTCTCTCTCTCTCACCGGACAGTGCATCAGGGGCTACTACTCATACTATGACAATCCTCAAAGGTTTCTAAAAACATACCTCAAAGCCTTTTATAAGGCTAAGGCATGAATCATTCAGTCCGCTCTCAGCAGACTGAATCTTTTCAATCACCGCACCCATGAGGGCGCGATGTTCATCGACGATGGACGCACTCTTTAGCGTTGTCGATAGGCCGCCCGGCAACTCTACTTGGACAGAGGTTGCTGGCGGAGAGGGCAGGACCCCCCCCCCCCCCCCCCCGCCCCCGTCAAAGGTGGCTGCTCGCCCGATCCTGGTGCTTAAAAGGTCTCCAGGACCGTGTCCGGCTGCGGGCCGAATCTAAGATCGCCCCCGCCATCGACAAGCACGGGAACCGCTGCTCCCGTGTATCCGACCCCAGAGATATGCCCTCCCTGGTCTGGGTCCCACTGAGACGACACCTCGGTGTCGCGCCTAGGCTTCGGGGAAGGGGCCTCTGGAGGCGTCTCGCTCTCCAGGGCATCTGAGCTTAGCGAATCCTCCGATGAGGACTGTCCGGCGTGGGACCTCGCCGTGCTGCACAAAGTATGGCGACAGTTAAACTACTACATCCTAATGACCTCGGGCACGTTACTCACAACTTTACCAGGGGCTAGGCCCTGGGATCCCACTCCGGGCTGCTATGGGCAGCCGTGGTGGACGCCTCCGGGAGGGAACCTTTCCCCCTCTTTGGCGATTCAGCCTCTAGGGATGAGGAAGCCGTTCTTTTCTTCCCTCGCCCTGTGGAGGACTCGTCTTCTTCCTCCTCCTCTTCGTCTTCGGAGGAGGGATGGTCGCTGGAGTCTTCGGATTTTGTGTCCGAAGTGTTGCGGCGACGGAGACCGCTCTGGGTCTTCTTGACCTTCTTGGAGGCCTCTTTCTTCAGCGCCTCCTAAGGCGCTGGGACCAGCATCTTTGTCAGAAGAGGTCCTATCGGTTCCTCCGGCAGTGGGGCCGTACAGTGTATCCACCCCACCTTTTTCGTCCATTCCTGTGATTATTGTAGAAAGCATGATAAAAGCGTCTGCCTCGGGACATGACAGCTAAAACATGGATAGACAGAGCACAACAATGACTTACCGGACTTGCAGAGCGGGATAGTTGATACCCGCGGTCCTCGGCGGAGTCCGGCCAGGGTTTGCCGGACTTGAAGAGCAGCTTCCAGATGTCCTTGTGAGAGGAGCCATAGAGCTCCCATAGGGTCTTGTGCTCGGCAGGGTCGTATTCCCACAAATTGCAGGCTCGACGCTAGAAAGGGAGAACCAGGCAAACTAACATCACCTGGACTACGTTGACGAGTTTGACATCCTTATCAACCACGCTCTGGACGCGCGTTTGGAGCACTGACAGCTCTTCGGATGAGGACCAGTTTAGGCCCTTCTCAGGCCAGGACGTGAGCCGCAGTGGGGCTCCGAATCTGAATTCAGGAGCAGCGGCCCACTTTTTACCATGCGGTTCGGTGATATAGAACCACTGCTGCTGCCACTCCTTGACGGAATCATTGAAGGTGCCCGTCGGCCATGTGACCTTGGGCATCTTGCTCACCATGGCGCCGCCGCACTCGGCGTGCTCACCATTCACCACCTTGGGCTTCACGTTGAAGATCTTCAGCCATAAGCCGAAGTGGGGCGAAATATGGAGAAAAGCCTCACACACGACGATGAATGTCGACATGTTAAGGAAAGAATTGGGGGACAGATCATGAAAATCAATCCTGTAATAATACATGATGCCGCGAACAAATGGGTGAAGAGGAAACCCGAGCCCGCAGACAAAATGAGGAAGAAACACGACCCTCTCGTGGGGCTCCGGAGTGGGGACGATCTGTCCCACCGGTAGAAGACCTGGCCGATTTTCTTGGCCAGGTACCCGGCCTCTCGAAGCTTTTTGATATCCCTCTCCCGGACAGTAGAGGCCATCCATTTTCCTCATGCTCTGGATCCGGACATCTTTGGAGAACCTCTCTTCTGTGGAGAAGAAGAGTGCTTGGGCGCTAGGGCTCGAGCAAAGGGGAATGGACTAGCGGAAGGGAAATGCGTGGGTAAAGAGGAAGAGACCTTGTCTCTTTATAGAGGCGGTAAAATCTTTTGTGCCTCCCCACTTGCCTAGTGGAACCCGCTCGTTCCCCACTCGCCGCGATTAGAGGTGCGGTTGGGCTACCTATGCCCGTATTAATGAAAGCCCCACGATAAGGGGAGCATGATCTCTGCTTCGATGAGACCGCCTCGCAACATGTGCGGTGTTTGGTAGTAGAGAGACGGTTCAATAATGACTCGTCCATGGTGCTATGTCATGCTATCCAAAGATGTCAGCAGATTATGTTTGTGGAATATCATTCTCTCCATGATGGCATGTGAAGATCATCTTGCAGATCCGGACATGATTCAAGTGTTCGGTAATTACTTTGGAGTATTCGGAGATGGAACCCGCCTTGCAATGCCGAAGACAATCTACACACCGGACTCATCAACATCGAAGCCTGGTTCAGGGGCTACTGAGGGAGTCCTGGACTAGGGGGTATCCGGACAGCCAGACTATATACTTTGGCCAGACTGATGGACCGTGAAGATACAATACTCAAGACTTCATCACGTGTCCGGATGGGACTCTCCTTTGCGTGGAAGACAAGCTTGGCGATCCGGATATTAGATCTTCTTCTTTGTAACCGAATCTGTGTAAACCCTAGCCCCCTCCGGTGTCTATATAAACTGGAGGGCTTGGTCCATATAGGGACAATCATAATCATCATAGGCTAGCTTCTAGGGTTTAGCCTCTATGATCTCGTGGTAGATCAACTCTTGTAATACCCATATCATCAATATCAATCAAGCAGGAAGTATGGTTTTACCTCCATCAAGAGGGCCCGAACCTGGGTAAAACATCGTGTCCCTTGCCTCCTGTTACCATCAGCCTTAGACGCACAGATCGGGACTCCCTACCCGAGATCCGCCGGTTTTGACACCGATAACGCCCCCCCTACTAGGCGCGCCCCCTGTCTCGTGGTCCCCTCGAGGCTCCCCCGACCGACTTCTTTCGCCTATATAAGTCCACATACCCTAAAACCTTCGAAGAGCACAATAGATCGGGAGTTCCGTGGCCGCAAGCCTCTGTAGCCACCAAAAACCTCTCGGGTGTCTGTTCCGGCACCCTGCCGGAGGGGGGATCCCACACCGGTGGCCATCTTCATGACGAGGAGGGAGTAGTTCACCCTCGGGGTTGAGGGTATGTACCAGTAGCTATGTGTTTGATCTCTCTCTCTCATGTTCTCTCTATGGCACGATGTTGATGTATCGCGAGCTTTGCTATTATAGTTGGATCTTATGATGTTTCTCCCCCTCTACTCTCTTGTGATGAATTGAGTTTTCCCTTTGGAGTTATCTTGTCGGATTGAGTCTTTAAGGATTTGATAACACTTGATGTATGTCTTTCCATGCTTATCTGTGGTGACAATGGGATATTCACGTGATCCACTTGATGTATGTTTTGGTGATCAACTTTCGGGTTCCGCCCATGAACCTATGCATAAGGGTTGGCACACGTCTTCGTCTTGACTCTCCGGTAGAAATTTTGGGGCACTCTTTGAAGTACGTTGTGTTGGTTGGACAGATGAATCTAAGATTGTGTGATGCATATCATATAATCCTGCCCACGGATACTTGAGGTGACAACGGAGTATCTAGGTGCATTTAGGGTTTTGGTTGATTTGTGTCTTAAGGTGTTATTCTAGTACGAACTCTTGAATAGATCGATCCGAAAGAATAACTTTGAGGTGGTTTTGTACCCTACCATAATCTCTTCGTTTGTTCTCCGCTATTAGTGGCTTTGGAGTGACTCTTTGTTGCATGTTGAGGGATTGTTATATGATCTATCTATGTTATTATTGTTGAGAGAACTTGCACTAGTGAAAGTATGAGCCCTGTGCCTTGTTTCCTACCATTGCAATACCATTTGTGCTCACTTTTATCATTAGTTACCTTGCTGTTTTTATAATTTAAGATTACAAATATCCATATCTATCATCCATATTGCACTTGTATCACCATCTCTTTGCCGAACTAGTGCACCTATACAATTTACCATTGTATTGGGTGTGATGGGGACACAAGAGACTCTTTGTTATTTTGTTGCAGGGTTGCTTGAGAGAGACCATCTTCATTCTACGCCTCCCACGGATTCATAAACCTTAGGTCATCCACTTGAGGGAAATTTGCTACTGTCCTACAAACCTGTGCACTTGCAGGCCCAACAACGTCTACAAGAAGAAGGTTGTGTAGTAGACATCACTGGCTGGCGGCCCTGCACTGCGCAGTGCTTCGAGATGGTGCTGGCGACCGCCTATGTCTTAGCCCTCGGCGATGCCGGCTTTGCCTCTTGTATGAACGAGATGATGGTCTGCTCCATCCGCAAGTTCATCTCCGTCAAGAAGCGCGCGGACGACCTTGTCGTATTGCTCCAGCCTCCGTGCCTTGGCTCCTCATTGCCTGTCACCCTCATCGGCCTCCATGGTGACGGACTCCTATTGGCCATGCAGCTGCCAGAAGTCGCGACGAAGAATGTGCACCTTGAGGCCACACTCACCGCGCAGTGCCTCACCATGCAAGAAACCGTCGACCTACACATCCACGTTTGCGAGGAAATCATCTACATAGGCGTCTACAAGGCCAGGGAGGATAGAAAGATGTTGGCCTTCTTCGACCGACTGGAATCTTTGGACACCATTGTTTAGAAGCACACTGACATGACCACGAAAGCCGCTGCTACTTACCCGTTGTTCGGTGGCCGGCACCCAAAGTGGAGGAGGAGGAGGTCATTGTTGGATGCAACTTTCTTATTGCCTCCTGTAACCGACACTGCATTGCCTCGTGGCCTTAATGTTTTATTAGCGTAAGCAATTTTTATTCCAGTTGTAAATGACATGTGTGATCCCTTGCTCTTATTTGGCATTAATTGTATGTGGTATCACTGTCTTCGTCCTAGTGTACTACATAGTTCCTGGTTTATTAGTCTATTTGGTAATTTGTGCTAAGTTTTGACCAAAAATTTAACTGATAAAATGTTAGTGCATGTCAACAAAAATTATATCATTTTATTTGCATTTGAACATAGTTTTCAATGATATAATTTTGCTGACAAGCATGAACCTTTTGTTAGTCAAATTTATGGTCAAAATTTGGCATAGATTACAATGGGGAGCAATAAACCAGGACGAAGGTAGACAGGTCACCATCATGTTTTGTGCCAAATTTTGACTTCTGTGACCCAACCTACATGGAGGGAGTACTATATATATTGGCGTGACAACCAAACTTATATATATATATTCAAAACTCAGCGTTACTACATGTCACGAGTTCAAAACGAGAAAGTGGAACAAGTACAACATGCCTGTGTCGTTCGCGTCGCACACCACACTGTCGTTCTGGCCCGCCGCTCAACATGCATTGGCTTGGCATTTTCTATGTATGAGTCATATAGGTAAAGAATGTCGTGTTTGCGTCGCACCCCCAAACGGTCTATCTGGCACGCCGCTCAAGCTAGGGAGCTCTTGTTGTCTTAGCATTTTCACTATCAGGTGGGGCCGCAGTTGAGCAAATCGACTATCAGCAAATCCCCACCCCGCCTACCACGTGTCGGCTGAGTTAGAATTAGAAGAGAGAAATGAGGGAGAAGAGCTAGCTGTAGCACGAACACTATTGTCAGATGGGACTCGTGTTGATAGAATAGGAGTACTGAGTACTCGTACGTCTAGTACTAAGTACCACTAGGTGGGTGCGTGCAACCTATACCTGTCATCACTTTAGGTCTCCTTTTCGAACCGCTGCTACGCTTCATAGTACATATTTTTTCATGCAGTTTTCCTCATATATGTACTCCGAGGCTATTTCCACATGCTTCCTTTTGCCGACATGTGAGAAATAGAGTATCTGGGTCGTAGTTCATGCACGACTCGGATCATATGGAACCATGCCGGCATACTTTACATTAAAGACCTGATGAATTACATGCAAACCCCCTGCACAAGAGTAAATAAATGAACGAATTACTACATGCAAACTGGATTATTTTCATAGAAACTGGAGCACGTTCATTAAATTTTGGACATAACGCATTTATAAAAAATGACCGGACCTAAACCACTCTAAGGGCCTCTTTGATTCGTAGGATACTAAAAACACAGGAATGGGGGAAAGTATGATGGCATTGAACCGAGAGGAGGAGGAAGAAGAGGAGTATTGTACGTTCTAGAGACTGGACTACTGGTTCACTGGGCTGCCGTGTTTCGCACTCCTCCGACGTGAGTAGTAGTATATACTACCTAGTACTATATATACCACATGATTCTTTGCTCCTTTTTACTTTGCCGACATGTGGGAGAGCCAGCATCTGGGTTGACGTGTCATGCACTAGATTAGAGAGGGGAACTAAAGATGGGCATCACTCTGGTCATAGCGCCGCAATATTAATGGCTATAGTGAGTAGTCATATCACAAGACCTCATATTTCCAGCACTAACGAGCCGTCAAATCGCACAACCCTACCTTCCCAGCAGTAAGTTGAATCCGCTACTCCCTCACCCTCCTTGCCTCTCTGTCAAACCGGCTACACAAAAATGGCTACGCGTACTGCCTGGGAAAACCATGCCCTCAATTTCTAAATACTCATAGTATAATTTTGTATCGATGAATTGCGCCATGGAGCAGAAAACCAAAAGAAAAAGGTGGTACATGTAAACAAATACAATTCAAGATCTAGCTAGCGATTCAGAAGGTAAACCGTCCATGTATTTATACTTATAGGTTACTTCAAAGTACTGAGTCCATTGATGCAATGTGGTCAAACTGTACCATCGATATCTCAAAGCTAACATAGTTTGATCTTGTTCGTTCTATATAAATAGTACTGTATGTTTACTCACCCGTGGGGTTGTTCAATGAATGGAGGGCCGGGAAGCACAAGTGAACAATACTACTAGTAAGTAGGAGTAGTATATTATAGTATAAAGTGCGACGTGCAGTTAGTCATATTAAATAGAGAGTTCCTTTTCTTTAATGCCACGTACACAGATTGAAACGCTTGTTGTGGAGAGAAAAAGATAATAACTCCACTATATATGTAGGCAGGGGCTTGAGCGCTTGCCTTACTTGGATTGCTCTCTTCATTCTCTCATCATCTCTAGATCTAAACAAGTAAGCGGTAGCGACATTTCTGCTCGGCTCAGCGCTGGTCAAAGATCCCGCCAGATACCTTCGGCCGGGGTGTGTAGCCAACTGGTGCATCGTTCACGCGGTCATCGGCGGTGAGGGAGGAAACCCACAGCTGCCGGCGGGTCCCGATCCTATGCCCGTGTCATTCTCTCCGACAGAGCGCCTGCTCGGGAGGTCCTCGACACCTTCTTCCTCCCTGCTGTATTGCGAGCAGATCCGACCTACCGCCGGCCTCCTAGCCACATCCCGATGACCCTCAGGTATAAGTTCCTTCGAAAGAGGCCTTGCTCTACTGCCCTAGCTCCCCACATGTCTGCAAGTGGATCCTTTTCTACTTCAATCAGCTCTTCCAAAGTCACCTAAATTTTTAGTATTATACGAGGTAAAGCTATGATGTCTACTACACAACCTTCTTCTTGTAGACGTTGTTGGGCCTCCAACTGCAGAGGTTTGTAGGACAGTAGCAGATTTCCCTCAAGTGAATGACCTAAGGTTTATCAATCTGTGGGAGGCATAGGATGAAGATGGTCTCTCTGAAACAACCCTGCTACCAAATAACAAAGAGTCTCTTGTGTCCCCAACAAACCCAATACAATGGTAAATTGTATAGGTGCACTAGTTCGGCGAAGAGATGGTGATACAAGTGCAATATGTATGGTAGATATATGTTTTTGTAATCTGAAAATATAAAAACAACAAGGTAACAAGTGGTAAAAGTGAGCGTAAACGGTATTGCAATGCTAGGAAACAAGGCCTTGGGTTCATACTTTCACTAGTGCAAGTTCTCTCAACAATAATAACACAACTAGATCATATAACTATCCCTTAACATGCAACAAAGAGTCACTCCAAAGTCACTAATAGCAGAGAACAAATGAAGAGATTATTGTAGGGTACGAAACCACCTCAAAGTTATCCTTTTTGATTGATCTATTCAAGAGTCCGTAGTAAAATAACATGAAGCTACTCTTTCCGTTCGATCTATCATAGAGTTCGTACTAGAATAACAACTTAAGACACAAATCAACAAAAACCCTAATGTCACCTAGATACTCCAATGTCACCTCAAGTATCTGTGGGTATGATTATACGATATGCATCACAAAATCTCAGAGTCATCTATTCAACCAACACAAAGAACTTCAAAGAGTGCCCCAAAGTTTCTACCGGAGAGTCAAGACGAAAACGTGTGCCAACCCCTATGCATAAGATCAAAAGGTCACTGAACCCGCAAGTTGATCACCAAAACATACATGAAGTAGATCACGTGATATTCCATTGTCCCCACAGATAAGCACGGCAAGACATACATCAAGTGTTCTCAAATCCTTAAAGACTCAATCCGAGAAGACAACTTCAAGGGGAAAACACAATTCATCACAAGAGAGTAGACGGGGAGAAACATCATAAGATCCAACTATAATAGCAAAGCTCGCGATACATCAAGATCGTATCACCTCAAGAACATGAGAGAGAGAGAGAGATATCAAACACATAGCTACTGGTACATACCCTCATCCCTGAGGGTGAACTAATCCCTCCTTGTCATGGAGAGCGTCGGGATGATGAAGATGGCCACCGGTGAGGGATCCCCCCTCCTGCAGGGTGCCGAAACAGGGTCCCGATTTGTTTTTGGTGGCTACAGAGGCTTGCGGCGGCAGAATTCCCAATCTATTGTGTTCTTGGATGTTTTCGGGGTATATGGATATATATAGGTGAAATAAGTCGGTCAAGGGAGCCAAGAGGGGCCCACGAGGGGCCCACGAGGGTGGGGGCGCGCCCAGGGGGTAGGGCGCGCCTCCCTGCCTCGTGGCTTCCTCGAAGCTTCCCTGACGTCTACTCCAAGTCTCCTTGATTGCTTCCGTTCCAAAAATAACTCTCCCGAAGGTTTCATTCCGTTTGGACTTCGTTTGATATTCCTTTTCTTCGAAACACTGAAATAGGCAAGAAAACAGCAATTTGGGCTAGGCCTCCGGTTAATAGGTTAGTCCCAAAAATAATATAAAAGTGTATAATAAAGCCCATAAACATCAAAAACAGGTAATATAATAGCATGGAACAATCAAAAATTACAGATATGTTGGAGACGTATCAAGCATCCCCAAGCTTAATTCCTGCTCGTCCTCGAGTAGGTAAATGATAAAAATAGAATTTTTGATGTGGAATGCTACCTAGCATTTTTCTCAATGTAATTTTCTTTATTGTGGCATCAATGTTCAAATCCAAATGATTCAAGATAAAAGTTTAATATTGACATAAGAGTAATAATACTTCAATTATACTGACAAAGTAATCATGTCTTCTCAAAATAACATGGCCAAAGAAAGTTATCCCTACAAAATCATATAGTATGGCTATGCTCTATCTTCGTCACGCAAAATATTCAAATCATGCACAACCCCGATGACAAGCCAAGCAATTGTTTCATACTTTTGATGTTCTCAAACCTTTTTAATCTTCATGCAATACATGAGCGTGAGCCATGGACATAGCACTATATGTGGAACAGAATGGTGGTTGTAGAGAATACAAAAAAGGAGAAGATAATCTCACATGAACTAGGCGTATCAACGGGCTATGGAGATGCCCATTAATAGATATCAATGTGAGTGAGTAGGGATTGCCATGCAACGGATGCACTAGAGCTATAAGTGTATGAAAGCTCAACAAAAGAAACAAAGTGGGTGTGCATCCAACTTGCTTCCTCACGAAGACCTAGGGCATTTTGAGGAAGCCCATCATTGGAATATACAAGCCAAGTTCTATAATGAAAAATTCCCACGAGAATATGAAAGTGACAACAAGGGAGACTCTCTATCATGAAGATCATGGTGCTACTTTGAAGCACAAGTGTGGAAAAGGATAGTAACATTTCCCCTTCTCTCTTTTTCGCTCATTTTTTTTGGTGGGCTTCTTTGGCCTCTTTTTTTATTTGGGCTTCTTTGGCATCTTTTATTTTTCATAAAGTCCAGAGTCTCATCCCAACTTGTGGGGGAATCATAGTCTCCATCATCCTTTCCTCACTTGGGACAATGCTCTAATAATGAAGATCATCACACTTTTATTTACTTACAACTCAAGAATTACAACTCAATACTTAGAACAAAATATGACTCTATGTGAATGCCTCCGGCGGTGTACCGGGATATGCAATGAATCAAGAGTGACATGTATGAAAGAATTATCAAGGTGGCTTTGCCACAAATATGATGTCAACTACATGATCATGCAATAGCAATATAATAATGATGGAGAGTGTCATAATAAACAGAACAGTGGAAAGTTGCATGGCAATATATCACGGAATGGCTATGGAAATGCCATAATAGATAGGTATGGTGGCTGGTTTGAGGAAGGTATATGGTGGGTGTATGTTACCGGTGAAAGTTGTGCCGCACAAGAGAGGCTAGCAATGGTGGAAGGATGAGAGTGCGTATAATCCATGGACTCAACATTAGTCATAAAGAACTCATATACTTATTGCAAAAATCTAAAAGTTATTGAAATGAAGTACTACGCACATGCTCCTAGGGGGATAGATTGGTAGGAAAATACCATCGCTCGTCCCCGACCGCCACTCATAAGGAAGACAATCAAGAAATAAATCATGCTCCAACTTCATCACATAACGATTCACCATACGTGCATGCTACGGGAATCACAAACTTCAACACAAGTATTCCTCAAATTCACAACTACTCAACTAGCATGACTCTAATATCACTATCCTCATATCTCAAAACAATTATCAAGTATCAAACTTCTCATAGTATTCAATGCACTCTATATGATAGTTTTTATTATACCCAACTTGGATGCCCATCATATTAGGACTAATTTTATAACCAAAGCAAATACCATGCTGTTATAAAATACTCTCAAAATAATATAAGTGAAGCATGAGAGATCAATAGTTTCTAGTAAATAAAACCACCGCCGTGCCCTAAAAAGATATAAGTGAAGCACTAGAGCAAAATTGTCTAGCTCAAAAGATATAAGTGAAGCACATAGAGTATTCTTATAAATTCCGAATCATGTATGTCTCTCCCAAAAGGTGTGTATAGCAAGGATGATTGTGGTAAACTAAAAATCAAAGACTCAAATCATACAAGACGCTCCAAGCAAAACACATATCATGTGGTGAATAAAAATATAGCTCCAAGTAAAGTTACCGATGGATGCAGACGAAAGAGGGGATGCCATCCGGGGCATCCCCAAGCTTAGGATCTTGGTTGTCCTTGAATATTACCTTGGGGTGCCTTCGGAATCCCCAAGATTATGCTCTTTCCACTCCTTATTCCATAGTCCATCGAATCGTTACCCAAAACTTGAAAACTTCACAACACAAAACTCAACAGAAAACTCGTAAGCTCCGTTAGTATAAGAAAATAACTCACCACTTATGTACTGTTGTGAACTCATTCTAAATTCATATTGGTGTAATATCTACTGTATTCCAACTTCTCTATAGTTCTTACCCTCAGATAGTACTCATAGATTCATCAAAATAAGCAAACAACACATAGAAAACAGAATCTGTCAAAAACAGAACAGTCTGTGTTAATCTGTATCAAACGTATACTTATGGAACTCCAACAACCCTACCAAATTCGAAAGTCCTAAGAAATTTGTGTACCAATCCAGATCAAAATGAATCAGATCAAAATCATGTTTCTGTGAATTATCAAAAATAATTTACTAAGAGCAAAAGTTTCTGATTTTCAGCAGGATCAACACAACTATCACCGTAAGCTATCCTAAAGGTCTTACTTGGCACTTTATTGAAACAAAAGCTATGAAATATGTTTACTACAGTAGCATAATCATGTGGACACACAAAAACTGTAAGGGTAAATATTGGGTTGTTTCCCAACAAGCGCTTTTCTTTAATGCCTTTTAGCTAGGCATGATGATTTCAATGATGCTCACATAAAAGATAAGAATTGAAAAGATAAAGAGAACATCATGAAGAATATGACTAGCACATTTAAATCTAACCAACTTCCTATGCCTAGGGATCTTGTGAGCAAACAAATTATGGGAACAATAATCAACTAGCATAGGAAGGCAAAGCAAGCATAACTTTAAAAACTTTAAGCACATAGAGAGGAAACTTGACATTATTGCAATTCCTACAAGCATATATTCCTCCCTCACAATAATTTTCAGTAGCGTCATGAATGAATTCAACAATATAACCATCACATAAAGCATTCTTTTCATGATCTACAAGCATAGAAAATTTACTACTCTCCACATAAGCAAATTTCTTCTCATGAATAGTGGGAGTATCATAAGAGACTCGAATACTATAAACTGTTTCCACATTAAAAGAGTAATGTTCAGAAAAAGGGTAATCATGGTCATGACAAGCTTTATAAATATAATCATCACTACTTTTTATAGCATAAGTTTTATCACAATAATCATCATAAGTAGCAACTTTGTTCTCATCATAATCAATTGAAACCTCTTCCAAAATAGTGGATTCTTCACTAAATAAAGTCATGACCTCTCCAAATCCACTTTCATAAATATTATAAGATTCAACACCCTCCTAAATAGTGGGATCATTACTTCCTAAAGTTTATACTCTTCCAAACGCACTTTCATCAATATAACCATCATAAATAGGAGGCATGCTATCATCATAATAAATTTGCTCATCAAAACTTGGAAGGCTAAAAATATCATCTTCATTAAAAGTAGCATCCCCAAGCTTAGCACAAGCATTAATAGTATCATCCCCAAGCTTGGGCCTTTTCATATCATAAGCATAATCACTCTCATCATTAATAGTATGGATATCACCAATAGTGTAGTAATTATCATGATCACAATGAGTAATAGGAGCAACATCATTTCGGAGGGATACCTTTGCTTCTCCGTATTTTCTTTTTCTTCTTCACATAATGTGTGGGTTTAACCCTCTTTTTTGAGCTCCTTATTAACGAGATAGGTTGAATAGAAAGCTCCTGCTCATTACCTGATTCATCATAAGAAATAATAGGAGGATATTGGGACGTCTCTTCCCTTTCATTACTATTCTCTTCATCTTCTATTTTATTTCTTTTCTTTATGTAATTGGCAATATAAGAATTTTCAATGCAATTCACCGCACAAGACATATAAATTTCCTCTAGATCAATATCAAGGAGTTTCTCAAGGTTATATTCTGGAATATGCTTAGTTATACGTTTCATTTCTTCATAACCCAAAAGCGAACTAAGTTCATTATGATGTGCAAGGGAAATCAAGTCATCACGATTTTTGGACACAATTCGATCATGAAACAATTTGCGTCGAAGATTTAAATGACCATGTTCATTGCAAAGTTCACAAGTATGGCAAAGAAAGTTTAAATTTTCAGCACAAACATCTAGCCTTTCTTGCAGCCATTTAGTTTCTAAATACTTATGCCTCTTGCAAAATCTATTTTCCCTATTTGGTGTGTACTTTCACACTCTATGCACTCCACAAAAGTTGGCATGCTTATAAGAGACATTTTCATCATGACTAGTGCAAGCATCATTAGTACTATGGATATTCCAAGAGTTCATACTAACTACATTGCAATCATGCTCATCATTCAAAGATTTAGTGCCAAACATTTTATAGACTTCTTCTTCTAGCACTTGAGCACAATTTTCCTTTCCATCATTCTCACGAAAGATATTGAAAAGATGAAGCGTGTGAGGCAAACTTAATTCCATTTTTTGTAGTTTTCTTTTATGAAGCGTGTGATAAAACAAGAAACAAAAAGATTCGATTGCAAGATCTAAAGATATACCTTCCAGCACTCACCACATGTCTAATACACAACCTTCTTCTTGTAGACGTTGTTGGTCCTCCTAGTGAAGAGGTTGGTAGGACAGTAGCAAATTACCTTCAAGTGGATGACCTAAGGTTTATCAATCCGTGGGAGGCGTAGGATGAAGATGGCCTCTCTCAAACAACCCTGCAACCAAATAACAAAGAGTCTCTTGTGTCCCCAACACACCCAATACAATGGTAAATTGTATAGGTGCAATAGTTCAGCGAAAAGATGGTGATACAAGTGCAATATGGATGGTAGATATAGGGTTTTGTAATATGAAAATATAAAAACAGCAAGGTAACAAGTGGTAAAAGTGAGCATAAACGGAATTGCAATGCTAGGAAACATTGCCTAGGGTTCATACTTTCAGTAGTGCAAGTTCTCTCAACAATAATAACATAACTAGATCATATAACTATCCCTCAACATGCAACAAAGAGTCACTCCAAAGTCACTAATAGCGGAGAACAAACAAAGAGATTATTGTAGGGTACGAAACCACCTCAAAGTTATCCTTTCTGATTGATCTATTCAAAAGCCCGTAGTAAAATAACATGAAGCTATTCTTTCCGTTCGATCTATCATAGAGTTCGTACTAGAATAACACCTTAAGACACAAATCAACCAAAACCCTAATGTCACCTAGAGTATCCGTGGGTATGATTATAGGATATGCATCACACAATCTCAGATTCATCTATTCAACCAACACAAAGAACTTCAAAGAGTGCCCCAAAGTTTCTACCTGAGAGTCAAGACAAAAACGTGTGCCAACCCCTATGCATAAGTTCACAAGGTCACTAAACCCGCAAGTTGATCACCAAAACATACATCAAGTAGATCACGAGATATCCCATTGTCACCACAGATAAGCACGTTAATACATACATCAAGTGTTCTCAAATCCTTAAAGACTCAATCTGACAAGACAACTTCAAGGGGAAAACTCAATTCACACAAGAGAGTAGAGGGGGAGAAACAACATAAGATCCAACTATAATAGCAAAGCTCGCAATACATCAAGATTGTATCACCTCAAGAACATGAGAGAGAGATCAAACACATAGCTACTGGTACATATCCTCTGCCCCAAGGGTGAACTACTCCCTCCTCATCATGGAGAGCGCCGGGATGACGAAGATGGCCACCGATGAGGGATCCCCCTGCGGCAGGGTGCCGGAACAGGGTCCCGATTGGTTTTGGTGGCTGCAGAGGCTTGCGGTGGCGGAACGCCCAATCTATTTTGTTCCAGGATGTTTTCGGGGTATATGGATATATATAGGTGAAAGAAGTTGGTCGGGGGAGCCACGAGGGACCCACAAGGGTGGGGGCGCCCAGGGGGGTAGGGCGCGCCTCCCTGCCTCGTGACTTCCTTGAAGCTTCCCTGACGTCTACTCTAAGTCTCCTGGATTGCTTCTGTTCCAAAAATAACTCTCTCAGAGGTTTCATTCCATTTGGACTCCTTTTGATATTCCCTTTCTTCGAAACACTAAAATAGGCAAGAAAACAACAATTTGGGTTGGGCCTCCAGTTAATAGGTTAGTCCCAGAAATTATATAAAAGTGTATAATAAAGCCCATAAACATCCAAAACAGGTAATATAATAGGATGGAACAATAAAAAAATTATAGATATGTTGGAGACGTATAAAGCTACTTCATGCAGTCGAATCTAGGACTTGGTTCAAACAGTGAAGAAAGGGGGGAAAGTTGCAACATGAATCTAGGACTTGATTCAAAGAGGAAATAGTAGGGGGAAAGTATTAGAGACTGGATACCCAACCAATCTCTTGGATGAAAAGGGAAATAAAGGGAAAATGCGGTACAAACTAGATAAGGAATAGATATATTATTGGTTGAAAAAAGGATAGAAAGTGGCGGCTGGTGGACAATTCAATAGAGTATGTCCAGGATTAGATATGCTTCCCTCACATAGTAAAAGGTCTCCATGATAGATTTGCTGCCCTCAAGGAGTATGAACAAACTCGGCATCACCACATTATGCCTCCTTGTAGGTACATTATGCTGATGCGTCCACTGTCGTATGTCCTTATACCAACTTTTTGTTGTTGTTAATGAAAGGGTGCATGTAAAATGAAGCAATCACACTGTTACTATAAGGACATGTCTAACCAATGTTATTGTTAATCTAATGCCTTTAGTAATATCATGCAATTAAACTGTGTTGCAAATGGTACTACTACTATTTTTTCCATCATAAGTAAGATGCTTCTTTATGTTGTTGAGTGTCCTGGTGTCCCCACTGTCCCATGCCCTTAAACCAACTCTTTAGATGTTGTTGATCTACTGTATCTGGTTAACAAGCAATGCCACATTAAAGTAATCCCATATTGGCCAGAGGTAATCCTCCTTTTCAAAGAAAAAGTAATCCCATTTTTGACGAATGTCATTGTTGATCATAATGCTTCCGGTAACATGAAGCAATGTTGTCATTTTAAAAAAATTGTTGTCCTGTAACACAATCAAGATGCTTCTTTTCATTCCGTGTATGTTTTGTATCTTGTTATTGACCTGTAACTGTTTTCTTTCTATATTTTTGTGCGGATAGGGATATCCATTTCCCCTTGTTGTTATTGTGACCTATTGGTGAACTGCACAAAACACTTTTTCTAGAATAAGTGTCTTATGCAGTTCAACTAAAATGTTACGTGGGCAACGTCTCTCAATTTTTGTGGAACTGCACAAAATGGTGATTGGAATTTCAAACATCTCCATCAAAATTTGTTGGTAATCTCATGCAACATTTTATTAGCCTTTGCAAGATGAGTCATCACTGTCACCACAATGGCACTTTTATTTTAGTGGAACTGCACAACAAGATAAGCACATTCTAGTTGCACCTTGCATGAGTAAGACAACCAACCTTAATGTTGCTCAATTAGTGCAATTGGTAAAGAAGAACCTGCCAGCTCATGAGAGCAAGTACTCCTTACTAGCTGCATGGTGCAATTTTTGCTTCATTTCAAGTGAACTGCAGAAAAAAGTCGCATAAATTGAATCATCCGAGTGGATCTGCAGGTTCACGACATCGAGTAATGGCGGCATAGGGCCCCTCTCTCAGTTATGGTTCCCATGATCGGGTATGATCCTTTTTGGTTGATTTTGACTCTGCATCCAGCTAGTGATCTTATGCTACTGTTTGGGAACTACTATGGGAAACCAATAATGATATTGTTTTTGCATCTTAATTTAATGCCACTAATAATTTGAGGCAATCTTTTGGCATCACTACTGCCACTGATAAAATGAAGTAATAATACATTTAAAATAGAGCTACTGTCTTATCTACCATTTCATTTCCAATGTAGATAACTTGCAGAAGGCCTATCCGGCATAATCGAGTCCATGTGTACTGCATCAATCACATAGCTGCATTGAACTAGTTGAGTCCATCATGCCTACCATAGAGGTGGCGCGGGCCCCCTCTCGAACTGGCGGGCGCCATAATTTTAGTTGAGTTGCACAAAAAAAGTGATTGAAGTGAGTCGATGCTCCTCCTTCTATTGCCACACTCAGGTGTTAATGGATGTCAATGAATCGCCTTCATGGGAAATACGGGCACATGAACAATAACTTGATCTTCCAAAGTCATCTCACACAGGTCAGTACTGTCCTTTATCTATATGATTGTGCTTTGTCATTGTAACGACCCGGATGTCATGCATGAGTTACACATATCATTTCAATAAAACTAGGTTGCATGCCATGATCATGTTGAATACATTGCCATATTCTGCTTCTTGCATCCTATTCATCTTTTATTATATTGCATTGTGCCATCCTTGTTTATTGCCATGCTCGTCTCACTTGCTTTGTTCTATGCTTCACGATGTGATGTGCCTCTTGTCATTTTTATTGCATTGCGTCATGATCATCATACCTTTCTTTGCATATTTAAGTTTTGTTATGTGTTCTTGTGTGAATCCTCTTCTTCTTATCTCCACCTCATTTCTTTACCATGCACATACCAGCAGCCATTCATCAAGTTCACCCAAGTTTCAATCCTAGCCAAACTTCTCCTTTCTTCTTTATTATACTTATTTTCATGTGACATTTTTCTGTACTTTTCCTATGAACCCTACACCTTACCTTTAACCCCTCTGTCAAATTTCAGCTCATTTGCAGTTGATTTGGCTGGGTTACAAAATGCCTCAAGTTTGAATTTATTTCAAACTTGAATTATTTTACTATCACTAAAAATGTCCAAACCAGTTTATTCAAATTATGCATAAATCCAGGAACTCAAGTATAGTTTTACTTCCTTCTCATTCTTCCTACAACACCCTATCCTTTTTCATTTTCTTCATATGAGATTTTGGAAAACACATTTGAAGAAAAGAGAATAAAACCTCACTACAGCCACCGCAGCCCGGCTAGGCCTCACTACTCTAGGCCAGCCCAACTCCCTCTCTCTCATGGCCCCCTGCTCCACTCCTAACGCCTTTGTCCTCCTCCAGAGACAGAGGGCTCGCGTCGTTGTTGTGAGCTTCACGGACGCCGAGGTCGTGCCATCTGCCCCCTCCCCTATATAATCCCCTTGGCGTCCGCACATACACCCTAGGGTTTCTTCAACGCCGCCGCCACCTAGGAGCCTCTCCCCTGCCCTCCTTATCCTTCTCCATGAGCACCCCAAGGGAAACAGAGAGCACCAGCTTGTCGCTGGTGTGCTCTCGCTCAAGCCCAGCCGCAACCAAGGTGCCTTGGAGTTTCGTCAAGTTCTTCTTCATCCCCGATGTCCTCTGCATCACCTCGGACGCCAAGGCCACGAAGCCCGCATCCTCTTCTTCCTCTGCTTTGTCTTCTTCAGGGACCGAGCACCGTCGCCTCGATCAGTGCCTCCGCCGTGTTCCCTCGTCCCCGAGCTCGATCAACTCCAGCAGCAACCTCTTGGTGAGCAGCCGCTCCTCACAGCCCCTCTCCGATTGGATTTCATTGCTATGGACGCCGAGTCTGTGGCGCCCGAACCCATGGCCACCATGGCAACGAACTCCAGCTCATGCCATTTTCTCAGCTTGCCTTGCTCCTATAGACGCGATCCAACTCATGTAGCCGCCCCAGTCATGCTTTGCCTCGTCCCCGCACACATCGCTGCTGTAGCTGCCACCTAGCCTTGCGGTCGAGACATGCTCCTGCTTGAGCTCGTTCTCGAGCCCCTGTTGCACACATGCACATGTCTCCACCAAGCAACATCCACTCGCTCCCGCGCGTCCATACTGTTCCCAGACACCCGCTGTCAGTGTCAAAACTGGTAGTTCTTGGGTAGGGGGGCCCAAGTTGTGAGTCTAAGGATCAATGGTAACAAGGGACAATAGGGACACAATGTTTACCCAGGTTTGGGCCCTCTTAAAGGAGGTAAAACCCTACGTCCTGCTTGATTGTATTCGATGAGTATAGGGGTTACAAGAGTTGATATACCTCGAGATTGTAATGGCTAAGCCCTAGTTGTCTAGCCTATGATTAATCTAATAGCGTCTACAGACTAAACCCTTCAGTTTATATATACACCAGAGGGGCCTAGGGTTGTACAGAGTCGGTTTACAAGGGAAGGAAATAGTACATCCGGACACCAATCTTGCCGTCCACGTATATAGGAGTCCTACCCGGACACGGGGGATAGTCTTCCGCCTTATCTTCACGGCCCATCAGCCCGACCCATATCGAATAGACCGGACACAGGAGGACCTGCTAATCCAGGACTCCCTCAGTAGCCCCTGAACCAGTCTTCGATGACGATGTGTTCGGCACGCGGACTATCTTCGGCCTTGCAAGGTAGTTTCCTTCTCCTGATTATTTTAAGTTAGCTTCCCATATAAACAAACTGTGTCCAGCTCTACATAATCAATACAACCCTTAGCCATGAAGGCAAGATGTCAAAATAGGAACAATGTCTTTTACTGACAACTTTTTTCGATGAAGTGTCACACTTGACTCTTTAATATTTCGAACCATTTTCACGCCTCCCGTTTCGCGTGTCGAGGCTTAGCCTCCATTGGCACGTCTTGCCAAAACAGAGATCATGCTCGCCCATTATGGGATTCTCATCAACATGGTTTGGGTAACCCAACCGTGCCTTACGCATGGTCTCGTTGGGAATAGGCAAGTTTTATGGCTTGAGAGGGGGACGATTGGTACTTTCACCGTCTATAAGGGAATAAAGATCCCTCCTTTTTCCCACGGCTTCATCTAGCCTCTATCTTCCAACATCCAAGCTATAGCGCCCCAAAACTTTGATCTTTCCCACTGCCACCACCCTCCCCAGCAATGGCCAGGTCCGGTTCCAAGGGCAAATGGGAGGCCTCCTCCATCACCGAAAAGGACGTCAAAGATCTCCGGAGTGCGGGCTATCTGTCCACGCATATCGCACATAGGCTCCCTGGCAAAGATCAGGTTATCCCTACTCCGGGGCCTGGTGAGACGGTCGTGTTCATCCCCAATTTCCTCCGAGGGCTAGGGTTTCTCATCGAACCCTTCGTCCGAGGTCTCATGTTCTACTACGGGTTAGATTTCCATGATCTAGCCCCAAATTCCTTCCTCTACATATCGGCGTTCATCGTCATGTGTGGGATCTTCTCCACATCCCACCGCACTTCAGCCTATGGCTCAAGGTTTAAAATCTGAAGCCGAAGGCGGTCGACGGACAATAGGCAAACTGTGGCGGGGCCATGGTAAGCAAGCTCCCCAATGCTGTCTTGCCCAAAGGGGCATTCATTGAGACTGTCCAGGTGTGGCAGCAAGAGTGGTTCTACATCGCCGAACCCTGCGATGCAAAATGGGCGGCCACTCCTAACTTCAGATCCGGACCCCCCACGAGGCTCACCTCATGGACTGCCAAGGGACTTGATTGGGGGTCCCAATTGGAGGTGAAGATGCTACAGAAACGCATTTCCAACATGTTGGGTGCGAACATTGGTCTCACAAACGTGATTCAAGTGATGCTCTTCCGTCGTATCCTTCCCTACCAACTCCGGGCCTCCCCCATGTGTGAGTTCAATCCGTAGAAGCCACGGACCTTGAAGCGCTTCTTTGGCACTATGCACGAAGATATATGGAAGCAGCTCTTCAAGGCCCAGAAAAGTTGGCCGATGAAGACCAAGGACATCAGACTCGACATCGAGAACCTGGCCTCAGCGGTAAGCATAATCTTTGAGAAGACCTATCTGGTCAATACTTCAAATACAATAAAGATTATATTGCCGGCCTTCCGTACAGGGCTGGACGGCAAAGGCGGAGCGGATCAACTGTCCAACACTGCTTCCTGAGAAGTCGGCCACACCCCAGCTAACAGAGATGTCGGTCCCAATGCCCTATCAGGCGCCGGAGAAGAAGGCCAAGAAGAAGAAAGGCAAGGAGGCCAAGGGTGGCCCCCGCCATACAGGTCCTTCGGACATAGTGTCCGGAGAGACCGAAGCCCTCTCTTCCCACGAGGGAGACGAGAAAGAAGAGGAGGAGGTGGAATGCGACTCCCCCCATAATGGGAGGAAGTAGAAGAGGACGTCCTCCGCAGACCCGAAGGGGGAGGGGCGAAAAAGAGGGAAGCTGGCCCTCCTGGATAGTTCGGACTCAGAGTCCGAACTAGTCCCCAAGAGACCTCCTTGGGTGAAGCCCCGGGCCGAATCGTAAGTATTCAGAAACTTACGGTTCATCTTTGGTCTTCCTGCTTTCGTTATATAAGTTGTTTTTTATTTGACTTTCAGCCATCCCCAGGAGCTCCCGCTGCCGGTGTCAAAACCGGGGGATCTCGGGTAGGGGATCCCGAACTGTGCGTCTAGGCGGATGGTAACAGGAGACAAGGGACACGATGTTTTTACCCAGGTTCGGGCCCTCTCGATGGAGGTAAAACCCTACTCCTGCTTGATTGATATTGATGATATGGGTAGTACAAGAGTGGATCTACCACGAGATCAAGGAGGCTAAACCCTAGAAGCTAGCCTATGGTATGATTGTTGTCCTACGGACTAAAACCCTCCGGTTTATATAGACACCGGAGAGGGCTAGGGTTACACAAAGTCAGTTACAATGGTAGGAGATCTACATATCCGTATTGCCAAGTTTGCTTTCCACGCCAAGGAAAGTCCCATCCGGACACGGGACGAAGTCTTCAATCTTGTATCTTCATAGTCTTGGAGTCCGGCCGATGATGATAGTTCGGCTATCCGGACACCTCCTAGTCCAGGACTCCCTCAGTAGACCCTGAACCAGGCTTGAATGACGACGAGTCCGGCGCGCATATTGTCTTCGGCATTGCAAGGCGGGTTCCTCCTCCGAATAATTCATAGAAGATTGTGAACACCAGGATAGTGTCCGGCTCTGCAAAATAAATTCCACATACCACCGTAGAGAGAATAATATTTACACAAGTTCAATCTACTGACGTATTTTGTGGCGTGACGTCACACCACTACCAAGCCTTTACTTGAATCGTTTTTGTTACACCCCCTCAGCGCGTTTAGCGAAGCGGTTTCCTTGGCACGTCTTGTCGAAGCAGAGATCGTGTTCCCCTTATTCCGGGATTCCCATCAATACGGACGTGGGTAACCCAACCGCGCCATTGATTGTGGCGCTTGGGAGATAAGCGAGTTTTACCAGGCCGGTGGGGGCGCATAGTCTTCGTGCGCCCATATATAAGGGGATAAGGATCCACCTCTTTTACCTATGCCTTCTTCCTCCTTTGCTTATCCATCTCCGCGCACTCGAGCTCCAGCGCCCAAGTCCGCACATCTCACCTCGACCCTTTCCAGCCATGTCCGGAGCGGGAGGCAAGTGGATGTCCTCCTCCGTCACGGAGGGGCACATCGAGAAGCCTCGCAGCGCCGGATACCTATCCAGCGACATCGCGCACCGGCTGCCCAATGAGGGGCAGCTCATCCCCACCCCCAGGCCCCATGAGAGGGTCGTATTCCTTCCCCACTTCCTCTGCGGACTGGTCTTCCCACTTCACCCCTTTGTCTGGGGGCTCATGTACTACTACGGCCTGGACTTCCACGATCTGGCGCCAAACTTCATCCTCAACATCTTGGCGTTTATCGTCGTGTGCGAGGCCTTCCTCTGCATCCAGCCCCACTTCGGCTTGTGGCTAAAGACCTTCAATGTCAAGCCGAAGGTTGTGAAGGGCAGCCAAGCGGAGTGCGGAGGCGCCATGGTGGGCAAAATGCCCAACGTCACTTGGCTCGAGGGTGCCTTCGTGGAATCCATCAAAGGGTGGCCATCGGGGTGGTTCTACATCACCGAGCCGCGTGACCCTAAATGGGCAGCGGCCTCCGAATTCAGAACTGGCATCCCCATGCAGCTCACCTCCTGGAAAGAGAAGGGCTTGCTATGGGGTAGTTCGGAAGAGCTGACCAGACTCCAGTCCTGTCTCCAGACCCTGGTGAACAAGAAGCTTAAGCTTGTCAACATGATCCAGGTCATGCTCGTCCACCGGATTCTCCCTTGCCAGCAACGGGCCTTCAATTTGTGGGAGTTCGATCCAGCACAGCTCCGGACCTTGAGCGGGCTCTTCGACACGACGTACGAAGCTACCTGGAGGGTGCTGTTCAAGGGCGCCGAAGCTCCCGCATCCGCAACCGAAGATCGCGAATTCAGCACCCAGCACCCGGCCGGCGAGGTAAGCTACGTTATCCTTCAGGGGACACTCATTTTTTCTCATAGTTTAACTCTATGTGGGAGCTAAACTCCCCGTGCCCTTAACAGGACTGGCAGAAGACGTCCGGACAGGTTAACTGTCCGGCTCCCCTTCCAGAAGACCCATCGGACACCCGTTTGACGGGGCTGCTGGTACCAGCGCTCTACGTGGTGCCGGAGAAGAAGGCCAAGAAGAAGGCCACGGGAACCCAAAGGAGTTCTCGGCATCAGGTGGTATCGGACTCATCGTCCGATGACTCCAAGGCGGACTCCTCCCCTGAGGACGAGGAGGAGAAGAAAGAAGCCTCTCCCTAGCAGGGGGGAGAAGAAGAGGAAGGCCTCCCCAGCAAGGGAGGCCGAAGGGTCCAAGAAGGGAAGGACCCTTCCCCCGGACTGCTTCGCCAACGCTGGCGACGGCAACGAGGAGTGGCCCTCAAGGGCCAAGCCCCTGGCGAGATCGTAAGTATCCGGACTCCTATATAATTTATAATTTTTCTGTTTGCCATACGGTGTCTTTCTAATGCCGCATACAAATTGTAGTCCGGCCAAGGACGATCTTCCCGCTTCGTCGAGCGGGTCCTTGGACACGTCGGATATGGATTCTCTCCCGACTGCCTCGACCCCCCGTGACGCTGACGACGCCGAGGTGGGATCGGAGGTGCCACAAGGCAACCTCCCGGACTCTGCGCCGGACTCCGCACCGGAACCTGAGTGGTTCCGGAGTCCGGTGAGCGGCCCCTTCGTAAAGGGAAAGACTGTGACGCCGGCGGCCTCTGTCCAACCGGAGGCGCCGGATAACTTGCTGGAGGTGCTCAAAGGCGCTTCCATTGAAGAAGAACACCGCACTGTCATGAGTGCGGTGATTCAGAAGGTTTAGCTCACCAAGAGCGGGCTGACCGAAGCCTGCAGCAGCCTTCTAACAGGTTTTGAGGTAAGAATTTTAAGATATGTAATATAATACCGCATAGACAGTAGCCCCTGATGCTCGGTTCGGTGTTCGGAAAGAAAATCCAGACTGAGGATATGAAAAGATACACGCAGGAGTTCTAAAACATATGTCAATATGGGATTGCAGGCTGCTCTGCTGACCTCTTCCGCACTGACTGCGGAGGTCAACGCTTTGAAGCAGAACCTCGAGCAGTCCGAGAGCGAGCTCGGCCGCGCCAAGAAGCAGCTCGAGGACAAGGAAGGTGAGTAACACCGTATTAAATTTGTACCTTACAGAAAAGGATTTGGTTGCAAGAGAAATAACAAGGATAACGTGGGTACTCCAGGGGCCACAAACGAGGTGGCGACCCTGAAGGAGGCGGTGTCCGCGACCGAACGCAATGCAGCCGCGGAACGAGCCGATCGAGAGAAACTGGAGGCGCGGGTGGCGGTGATACAGCAAGAGCTCCAGGCTCTCGTGGAGAAGCACGAGAGTTTGGAGCGTGACTTGAAGACGCGAGAGTCCGAGCTTGCGTCGGCTCTTGAGAGCGCCAAAGCCGCTAAGGCCGAAGCCCACAAGGCCCTCCGGGAAATCGACGATTTGAAGAAGATAGCGGCGAGTAAGGCATTTTTCATGCAAAGCAAGCATGTGAGTGTAAATTACCTATTACTTACCCGAATTCAGAGCTCTCCAGGAGCGTTCGCAGATCTGCCCCGCAGCGTGTCCGATGCTGCCGCTTACTACCGGGCCGAGGAGGGGAGCTCGCCGGAGAAGGTCTTCTGGTCTCAGTATGCTGAGACCGGACATCCGGTGCCCCTTAGCGACCAGCTGAAGCAGCTGGTCGAGCTCCACAAGGTAGCCGAACAGGCCATGAAGGGCCTCATGGTTCGGCTGTGGCCCAAGGAGGCCATGCCTGGGAGCTACTTCGGCCTGGTGCGGTGGCTGGTGGACGCGTGTCCCTGGGTTGAGGTCGTCAAGCACTCCGCCTGCATTGAAGGTGCCCGTCGGGCCCTTGCCCGTGCAAAAGTGCACTGGGGCAGGATGGACGCTGGGAAGCTTGTGATGGACGCGCCGCCGGCGGGCAAGGAGTATCGTACGCCCGAAATGTATTATAAGAGTGTCCTGAAGGGTGCCCGCATGATTGCGGGTGAGTGCTCCAAAGATGTAATTTGAGTAGACTCGCATTTTGTTATCCTGTGCGCTGAAAACTTTGTTTATATGCACTAAGCAACGCTTGTTAATTTAAAATATTACCTTCTGTGTGGCCGTTTATCAAATCTGAGAGATGGCAAGTCGTCGGCTTCAGCCCCCATGCCACTAGTGCTGGGGTGTTCGGGATAAACTTGAGCGCTCTTGTTCCCATGTTTGGGTCCATCTAGGGAGGCGCTCAACACAACGAATGAGGCAACCGGACTTATAATGCTTGAACACTCTCACTTAGCCATAGAATTCTATAATTTTAAATTTCGGCGAAGCCCCTAGTGTTCGGAAGACCGAGTTTGGGGCGCTATCCACGCCTGGGCCAGACAAAGCCGGTTCCTTGCTCTAAGCGGCATAAGTCTTTAGGGACTCGAAAAAACGTCTCGAACAGCGACCAACTCTCGCTTATCATGACGGTCAGTTTTAGCTTTCTCCACAGAGGCGCTCGCCCAGCTCAACCGGGGCGCAATCGCAGTGGTTCTCCCAGTGCTACCTTAGCCGATACAACGAAACGTAAGGTACCAAAATATGGGAGCCGGGCAAACCCAACTATTGACCCCAGACATGATTCGGAGCCGATGCATATAATGCTATAAGTTCGGGGTGCCGCATTTGTGAAAGTGTTCGGACTTATCACACCATAATGTGGGGAACTTAAGCCGCTGGTGTATTTAGCCGTACCAAAGTGTACGGATGCAACATGTCATAAATGAACATATATAAGAAAGAAATGCAGTTATAAGCAAAAAAGCAATGCATTGTTTATTCCAGAAATATTGCCATGAATGCAGAACGATACAAATAGTGCGGTAAGCAAGGGATAGGACTGTTAGACATGTCCCCCTCCAGGGGTAGGCTGCGGAATGGTGTATAAAACGGATTTAATGCTCGCAATGGAGACCACCTGGATACTTGTCGTAGCCTTTCTCCTCCTCTGGCTGTTGCATCGTGAGTCCGGCATGTCTACTGCCGGACAGGGCCTCTGGTGAACGAAGTCCTGTGGGTAAGAAAAAAGAAAAAAGAAAAAAGAAAAAGAGCGACACACTTGGGAGCCCCTGGTGTGGTTGAGCCGCACTCTGGGCCTGTCGTGGTCGTGCCCCTCCCCCTATGCCCATGGTATCTCCAGAGTGTAATGATGTACGCGAAGGACTAGTCTTGCAATTATGCAAGGGCTGGGTTTGGGGCCGCATTGCTACGCGTGCTCGGAACGTGCCAGGTGGTCTTGTTGTAGGTTACTCCGGGCGCGTTTGGCCGTGTCCGGTCGCTTAACGGCTGGACTCGAAAATTGCCTTAAGAGGCTGCTCTGTACTTCTGCCGTGAGAGCCGCTGTGTGTTCCTCTGTTCGGAGGGAGCGTTCAGTGTTTCCGTTGACTGTAATGACTCCTCAAGGGCCTGGCATCTTGAGCTTGAGGTATGCGTATTGCGGCACCGTGTTGAACTTTGCGAACGCGGTTCGTCCGAGCAGAGCATGATAGCCGCTACGGAACGGGACTATATCGAAGATTAACTCCTCACTTCGGAAGTTATCCGGGGATCCGAAGACCACTTCCAATGTAACTGAGCCTGTACAATTGGCCTCTACACCTGGTATGACGCCTTTGAAGGTCGTCCTTGTGGGTTTAATCCTTGAGGGGTCTATGCCCATTTTGCGCACTGTATCCTGACAAAGCAGGTTCAGGCTGCTGCTGCCATCCATCAGGACTCTGGTGAGGTGAAATCCATCGACGATTGGCTCTAAAACCAATGCGGCGAATCCACCGTGGCGGATACTAGTGGGGTGGTCCCTTCGATCAAAAGTGATCGGGCAGGAGGACCATGCGTTGAACTTTGGGGCGACTGGCTCCATCGCGTATACGTCCCTGAGTGCACGCTTCCGCTCCCTCTTGGGTATGTGAGTTGCGTATATCATGTTCACCGTCCGCACTTGTGGGAGGAAACCCTTCTGTCCTCTAATGTTCGGCGGCCGGGTCTCTTCCTCGTCATCGCTATGCAGCCCCTTGTCATTGTTTTCGGCAATTAACTTGTCTGCCTGCTTGAATACCCAACAATCCCTGTTGGTGTGATTAGCTAGCTTTTCAGGGGTGCCATGTATCTGGCAGGAGCGGTCGAGTATTCGGTCCAAATTGGACGGACCCGGAGTAGTTCTTTTGAATGGCTTTTTCCGCTCACCGGGTTTAGAGCCTCTGAATCCGGCGTTGACTGGCATATCCTCAGTGGTATCGCTGTTAACGCGGCGTTTGTTTTTGTTGCGACGTGACCTACCATTCCGGTCCTTGGTATCCAGACTGCCAGAATTTTTGCTGAGGTTGTTACTGCGGGCTAGCCAGCTGTCCTCTCCCGTGCAGAAGCGGGTCATAAGTGATGTGAGGGCTGCCATGGATTTTGGGTTTTCCTGTCCTAGGTGTCGGGCAAGCCACTCGTCGCGGATGTTATGTTTGAAGGCTGCGAGGGCCTCTGCATCCAGACAGTCGACGATTTGATTTTTCTTTGTTAAGAACCGTGTCTAGAACTGTCTGGCTGCTGAATTATGTGGCTTAGGTCATCGGCGTCCGGTGGTCGCACGTATGTGCCCTGGAAGTTGTCAAGGAATGCGGCTTCCAGGTCTTCCCAACACCCAATTGATTCTGCTGGCAAGCTATTAAGCCAATGCCGAGCTGGTCCTTTAAGCTTGAGTGGGAGATATTTGATGGCGTGAAGATCGTCACCGCGGGCCATGTGGATATGAAGGAGATAGTCTTCGATCCAAACCGCGGGGTCTGTTGTGCCATCGTAGGATTCAATCTTCACGGGTTTAAACCCTTCGGGGATTTGATGATCCATTACTTCATCTATGAAGCATAGTGGGTGTGCGGCGCCTCTATATTGGGCTATATCACGACGTAGCTCCAACGAGCTTTGTCTACTGTGTTCGGCCCGGCCGGAGTTGCCGTACGCGACGGTCATCGTCGCGTGACGTGGGGCGCCCACGCGATCCGTAGATCGATCTTGATTGTCTTGCCTTATCCTCCAGTATGTCTTGCAAGTCCGGCGCATTCCCCCGTGGCTTCGTACTTTTCGAGCGGTGACGGGGTACGGTTCTAATGGAGGGCCTAAAGGCCTCTCTGTCGTGGCCACGAGGTGGTCGGTCAGCCGTATTGTGCTCTGGTGACGCAGGTTTATATGCCTCCTCCTCTAATCGGGGGAGCAACTTGCATTTGGGGTAGCTTATGGAGGGGCGTTCGAGTTCATACTCTTCAGCCGCAAGGACTTCAGTCCATTTGTCGGCTAGCAGGTCTTGATCAGCTCTAAGTTGTTGCTGCTTTTTCTTTAGGCTATTCACCGTGGCCATTAGCCTGCGTTTGAAACGCTCTTGTTCGACGGGATCCTCGGGCACAACGAATTCGTCGTCGTTGAGGCTTGCCTCGTCTCCGGAGGGAGGCATGTAATTATCATCCTCTACCTCTTTGTCTGCCGCTCTCTCATGAGGGCTGGCTTCTCCGTCCTCCTGTGCTGAATCTTGCTGGAGGGGGTTCTCTTCGGCACTCTCTAGTGTGTTGTTATCTCCGGTGCCGGAATCTCCATTCTTGCTATGGCGGGATTTAGAGCGGCGCCGCTGACGCCGACGCTTGGGCTGTTTCTTGGAGGAGTCTTCCTCCGCTTTTTCCTCGCCATTCCCATCCTTTGGGATGTCCACCATGTATATGTCGTATGACGAGGTGGTCTTCCAGTGCCCCGTAGGCGCTGGTTTTTGGTCGTCTCCGGCATCGTCGTCCATACCGTCGATGTCTTCGGAGTCGTAGTCTAGCATGTCGGTTAGATCGTCGACAGTGGCTACAAAGTGGATGGTGGGTGGGCTTTGAATTTCTTCGTCATCCGCATCCCAACCATCCTGACCGCAATTCGGCCAGGGCTCTCCTGATAGCGAGAGATACTTTAGCGAATTCAGGATGTCGCCAAAAGGTGAGTGTTGAAAGATGTCCGCGGCGGTGAATTCCCTGATCGGCGCCCAATCGGATTCGATTGGAGGGGGCGCGGGAGGTTCGGAGTCCGGCGAGGAGTCCGGCACCTCGGAGTCACGAGCCTCACAAGGGACAAAGTCAATATTCGGCTCCATCGCCGTAGAGGTTGCACCCCCAAGGCGGTGTCTAGCCACCCATCCTCGATCTGCGCGGTCGGCTCCGAATCAAGGATCGGAGCGGACTCATGTGCGGCCCCCAGGGCACTGTCCGGCAGTAGAGATAAACCATGCCCATCGAGACAGTGCGGCGCGCTCGGCTGTGGCTCGAATCCATCGAAGATCAAGTCTCCGCGGATGTCAGCTGTGAAGTTTAGGCTTCCAAATCTGACCTGATGGCCAGGGGCGTAGCTTTCGATCTGCTCCAGATGGCCAAGCGAATTGGCCCGCCGTGCAAAGCCGCCGAATATGAAGATCTGTCCGGGGAGAAAAGTCTCACCCTGGACTGCGTCGTTGTTGATGATCGAAGGAGCCATCAAGCCTATCGGTGACGACACAGAGGAACTCTCAATGAAAGCACCAATGTCGGTGTCAAAACCGGCGGATCTCGGGTAGGGGGTCCCGAACTGTGCGTCTAGGCGGATGGCAACAGGAGACAAGGGACACAATGTTTTTACCCAGGTTCGGGCCCTCTCGATGGAGGTAAAACCCTACTCCTACTTGATTGATATTGATGATATGGGTAGTACAAGAGTGGATCTACCACGAGATCAAGGATGCTAAACCCTAGAAGCTTGCCTATGGTATGATTGTTGTTGTGATTGTTGTCCTACGGACTAAAACCCTCCGGTTTATATAGACACCGGAGAGGGCTAGGGTTACACAGAGTCGGTTACAATGGTAGGAGATCTACATATCCGTATTGCCAAGCTTGCCTTCCACGCCAAGGAAAGTCCCATCCGGACATGGGACAAAGTCTTCAATCTTGTATCTTCATAGTCTTGGAGTCCGGCCGATGATGATAGTTCGGCTATCCGGACACCCCCTAGTCCAGGACTCCCTCACCCGCCAACTCCATTATCGAAGGGGAACTCCCTGCCGCCCTAAATGGCAGAGAGTGACACACCACCGCGAGCCCCCTCGCCTATCACCATGGAGGACACCGAAGCGTCGTCCTGAAGGATCTCTCCTGGTCGAGTGGGGCGACTGAAGCCGTCGAGAAAGCGCCTGAGGTTAACACCCTGGTCGCCGAAAACCTGGGGGAGGCCATCCCCATGACAACTAACGGTGGGGAGCCCCAATATTCCGGGCCCCCGCCGAAGACCACTCTGGAGACCAGCGTGGCTCTAGGATCGGGTAAGCAGCCCCCTTCGAAAGAGGGGGGAGGAGCAGCAGCTCCATCAGCAGCCTCCATTAACCCGGAGGCGCCTCATGCTTTGGACGAAGCACTTCAAACTGCTTCTGCCATGGAGGAGCACTGCACCCAGATGGGTGTGGTTATGGAGAAGGTTTAGTCTACCAAAAACGGACTGAACGAAGCCTTCTGCAGCTTACTGACAGGCTTTGAGGTATGTTATGCAATGTTCTAAAAACTTTTCATATAAAAGAATAAACCTGTATATAGACACTAGCCCCTGAGGCTCTGTCTTGTTTAGAAATAACTGGACAGAGGATCCACATAGTAATCGGGATAGTAACATAGTGTGCTACCTTTGTAACAGGCCTCCATGTTGGCGGCTACCGCCCATGTCGCAGAAGTTTCTGAACTCAATCGGAAGCTTCAAGTGGCCGATGAGGAGCTCGACCGCATCAACAAGCGGTTCCATGAAACGAAAGGTAATGCGTACAATGTTAAGAGGAATTTATTTTCATATCAGAAGCGATATGTATATTGAGAGGTTAACTCATAGAATTATTTTATTATGATCATAGGTGGTGCAGCCAAGGTCGAGACCCTCAAAGGTGCCCTTGCCCAGGCCAAGGAGGAGGAAGAGGCAAATAAGGCAGCCGCTGATAAGGCGGCTACTACACTAGAGGCGAAACATATTGCCCACCGCCAACATGAAGCTCGGGTGGCCGAAGTCGAGCAGGAGCTGAAGGATGCCATCAGCAAATGCAAAACATTGCAGCAGAAGACTTCGTCCCATTCCTCCAAGCTTGCCAAGACTCTCCTTGATGCCAAAGAGGCACGAAGCGAGTCCCGGAGCGCTCGCAAAGAGATCCACCAGGCAACGTGGATAGCGGTTGGTAAGGCCTTTCTTTTGCAAAGTATCTTTGGGGACCAGAGGTACGCTTTGCTCACATGAGTGTGGAGTTCTCAAGGAGCGTTTGTGGATCTTCTGAAGAGTGTCGCCGATGCCGCACGGTTCTTCCGAGCCTAGGAGGGGAACTCAGCCAAGAAGTTGTTTTGTTTGCAATATCTCACGCCGGACACCCGATGCTTCTGAACGACCAGCTGAAGCAGTTGACGGAGCTGCATAGGGTGGCAAGCCTGGCAATAAAGGACCTAATAGCCCAACTATGACCGGTCGAGCTGATTCCTAGAAGCTACTTAAGTTTGGTGAAGCGGCTAGTCGATGCGCGGGCACAGATTGATGATGTGAAGCGCTCGGTCTGGATAGAGCGTGACCGGACGGCCTTCACCCGCGTCAATATGCAATGGGCGAAGATGAAGGCCACCGAAGTGGCGATCGCAGGTCCGGCCAAAGGCAAAGATCATCGGAAGCCAGAGAGGTACTTCGACGACGTCCTAGAAGGAGCCCGAGTAGTAGAGGGCCAATGTTCTAAGGACGTGATATTTGATTGAATGTGTTCGGGTTGTACAAACCGTCTTGTGAACCCGTGCTTGTGAGATATCTATGCTTGCACCTTTTGTTTCAAATGATTTTTCCTCCTATGCGGCCGTTTATTGTTATATTTCTAAAAAGTGCCAGTCGTCGGCTTCAGCCCCCATGTAGATGCTATAGGGGTGTTCTACATAACGCTTGACCACACTTTATCCAATGTCTTGGTCGGTAAAGGAGGTGTACGCGAGGTGAACCAGGAAATCGGACTGTGTGGCTTTATTACCTTCACGTAGCCAGAGGAGTTTAAATGTGGAGCGAAGTACTAGCCCCTGGTGCGTGTGCGGCTCTCCGAACTGTGGTGCCTTTTCCACGTGGTTGGACGAAGACCAGCCCCTCGTATGACATGGGGTGAATCGCTAATGATTTGTTGTATACTACTAAGGCGCCGGATTGCCGACCAGCTCTCGCTTATCATGACAGTCAGTTTTCGTCTTTCTCTACTAAGGTACTTGACTAAACGAGTGGAATGTAAGGTGGTAAGCACAGGAGCCAGGCAACCCAACTATGGACTAAAGACATGAGTCGGAGCCAATGCATATAATGCAATATCCGGAACGTCGAAGAGTTCCCTATAGGTGTTTAGACTTAAAATTTGCAAGGTTGAATACAGCCCCTGGTGTCACGGTGGCAGTGTAAAGTAGGGAGGCAATACAGATGATAATATAAAATGAATGAGTGCCAAACAAAAGTGGTGATCAACTGCTTCCTTTATACCCCGATTAATACATCGAGACGTGTCGTTATAGATAATGCCATATATATCGAGGCCATGTTACATGAAAAAAGTTTACACAAGGGGAAGGTTTACACAGGGCCTAAAAGTAGTGGTTTGAAGATCCCAATGTTGCCCTGCCGCACATCTACGCCGTTTCTCCTTGGTAGGGAATCCTTTGAGAGGACGAGTTGATTGTTGTCTGCAAGAAAGAGGGACCTAGATAGGAGCACCCGTACAACCATAGAGTGGGTAGGTTTTTTAACAAACCTGCAGTGGAAAAAACTATTTAAGGTCCAAATAGGGCCAAGCCGTACTATGGACCTTTTCTGCAGTGTGCCTCCGGCGTTGCCCAAGGTATTTTAAGTGTGTAGTTATGTACACGCGGTACATATGCCGCAAACTTATGGGGCGGTCGGCGGAGGCTAAACTCCTATTCAAGCTCCGGATCCACTGAGCTATCGCACTGTGATGCGGATCGGACTCCCTGAGCAATGTCATGGGTATTGATAACCGATAAGTTGTTCGGCTTGATGAGACCACCCTTACCTCGGCTGCTAGGGCTGTGGTGTGCTCTTTAGTATGGAGGGACCGCTCCATATTTCCATTCACTATGATGACGCCACGTCGTCCAGGAATTTTGAGCTTCAGATAAGCATCGTGTGGGACTGCATTAAAGCGGGCAAAAGCCGTTCGTCCAATCAGCGCATGATAACCATTGTGAAAAGGGACGATGTCGAAGATCAATTCTTCACTTCGAAAGTTGTCTGGAGAGCCGAATACTACTTCCAGTGTTAAGGAGCCCGTGCAGCAGGCCTCCAGGCCGGGTATCACTCCTTTAAAGGTAGTGTAACTAGGCTTAATTCTTGATGGGTTGATACCCATCTTATGGACAGTATCTTGATAGATCAAGTTGAGGCTGCTATCGCCGTCCATAAGGACTCTAGTGAGATGGTATCCGTTGATGATAGGATCGAGTACTAGGGCCGCCAAACATCCGTGATGGATACTAGTTAGGTGGTCCCTAAGATCAAAGGTGGTCGGACAAGCCGGCCATGGGTTGAATTTTTGGGCGACATGCTCCATGGTGTTGATGTCCCTTAATGCGCGTTTGCGCTCCCTCTTGGGGATGTGGGTGATATAGATCATGTTCACCGTTTTCACCTTGGGGGGAAGCTGTTTCTGTCCCCTAGTGTTCGGCGGGCGAGGCTCGTCATCATCCTCGCTTTGAGGTCCTTTCCCCTAGTGTGGTTAGCAGGCTTGTCAGGGGTACCATGAATCTCGCAAGATCTTGTCCAAGTTGGTTGGACTGTCCCTATTGCCTTTGAACGGCTTCTTCCATTGACCAAGTTTGGAGCCACTGAATCCGGTGTTTACCATTGTATCCTCTATTTCGTTATTGTTCTAACGTTTGTTTTTGTTGTGTCGTGGTCTACCATTGCCATCCGTCGCCTCAGAAGTGCTGGGGTCACTGGAACTGTTGCTTCTACGAGCCAACCAGCTATCTTTGCCCGCACAAAAGCAGGTCATAAGTGTAGTAAGAGCTGCCACAGTCTTCGGTTTTTCCTGCCCGAGGTGTCGGTCCAGCCATTCATCACAGACGTTGTGTTTGAATGCCGCTAAGGCTTCGGCGTCTGGACAGTCCACGGTTTGGTTCTTTTTAATTAGGAACCGATTCTAAAGTTTGCAAGCTGACTCAAGAGGTTGCTGGACTATGTGACTTAGGTCATCAGCATCCAGTGGCCGGACATAAGTGCCCTGAAAGTTGGCCGGAAAAGCATCTTCTAAATCTTCCTAGCTTCCAATGGAGTTCTCTGGGAGGCTATTCAACCAGTGCCGTGTTGGTCCTTTCAGCTTTATAGGGAGGTATTTAATGGCGTGGAGGTCATCTCCGTGAGCCATGTGAATGTGGACAAGAAAATCTTCAATCCATATGGAAGGATTCATCGTTCCATCATACTACTCGATGTTCATGGGTTAAAAACCTTCCAAAAAATGGTGCTACGTTACTTCATCAATAAAGCACATAGGGTGTGGAGCACCTCTATACCGGGCAACATCGCGATGGAGTTTGGGTCATATCTGCGTTCGGTGCTGACCCCGAACTTGATTATATTTATTGTGCCAAGCTTGATGGTCGTCATCTCGTGTTGGGGCACGTCCTCTAGATCCATAGATTGATCTAGTCTGGCCGGCTCTATTGGTCAGGTCCTGACGTAAGTTGTACGTGTAGCCTAGAGCCGTTGTCTCCTTGCCTTTATGGCGAGGGGTCGCGGGCTAATGTTCAACATAATGAGCCGTTTTGTCCAATCCACATGGTGGTCGGTCCGGTTGATCAGCATGATTGTATTTTGACGGTATTGGCTCAAAGGCCTCGTCGTTGAATTGTGGCAGCATCCTACGTTTGGAGTAACTCTTTGCTAGGACCATGGTCCATCTGTCATTGAGTGTATCATGTTCAGCTTGAAGCTGCTGTTGTTTCTTTTTCAGGCTCCGCGCGGTGGCGATAAGTTGTCGCTTGAAGCGTTCTTGTTCGAGGGGTTCCTCTGGATGATAAATTCATCGTCCCCAAGGCTAACATCTTCTTCGGAGGCAGGTAAGTAGTTACTATCTTCCGGATTCTCGTGATTGACGTGTTTGGGGCTGTATTGATCCTCTTCCCTTTCATCCTACTCAAAAGCATGTTCAATAGGGTGGTAGGGGTCTTCGGGGTTGTCCAGAGTGTCATTATCTCTGGTGCCGGTATTGCTTTCCCTTGCCCGACGCGATCGTGAGCGGCGCCTTTCACATCGGTGCTTTGGTGGTTCATCGATGGGCTTGTCCTCGTCTGGATCTTGAGTGCCATCTTCGTCCATCTTCTTAGGTGTATCCACCATGTATATGTCGTAGGTAGAAGTGGTCGTCCAATGCCAGTGATAGGCGGGTTTTGACCTGGTTCGGCTTCGACATCATCGTTCATGCCATCGATGTCTTCGGAGGCATAGTCTAGCATGTCGATTAAATCCTCGAAAGTGGCTATTAAGTGGGTGGTGGGTGGAACGTAAAATTCCATGCTCTCAGCCCCTGGTGCAAGCTGGGTGTAGTTTGGAGGTGACACTTCCGTGATGGCGAGAGATTGTATTAAGTCCAGCGTTTCGTTTAAGACCGAAAGCTGGATAGGAGTCTGCGGAGCCAGGCTCAGTGGTATCCACTTGATTGAGCCCGATGGATGCAGACCTTGATAGTTTGGAGTTGACGTCCAGAGGCGAGTCCGGCTACCCGATGACGGGGAGAGTCTTATTTGACTTCGGGTTTGCCGACGGCATGGTCGCATCTGGGTTTCCGGCTGGAAGCACCATGACAGGAGAGAGTCCGACGGGGTTCATCTTCCCGTCTTCGGACGCTGTGGCCCGCCCCGGATCCAAGGCCGAGGTGGATACGAGCGTCGACCCCTGGACAGGATCTGATAGTGGATCTGAGGGGCCTCCTTCGTATGGGTGGCGAGTGGTGGCCGAGGCCATGAACCCCTCGAAGATCAGGCCTCCTTAGATATCGGTGATATAATTCAAACTTCCAACCCTAATCTGGTGACTAGGGGTGGAGCTGTCGACCTACTCAAGTTGACCGGTCGAGTTGGCACGTAGCATGAAGTCGCCAAACACAAAGAGTTCACCAGGGAGAGAGGTCTCCTCGGAAACAACGTCGTGTTTATGATGAGGCGAGCCATCGATTCTTCCGTGGATAACACAGCAGAACTCTCAACGAAAGCACCAATGTCGGTGTCAAAACCGACAGATCTCGGGTAGGGGTCCCAAGCTGTGAGTCTAAGGATCAATGGTAACAAGGGACAATAGGGACACGGTGTTTACCCAGGTTTGGGCCCTCTTACAGGAGGTAAAACCCTACGTCCTGCTTGATTGTATTCGATGAGTATAGGGGTTACCAGAGTTGATCTACCTCAAGATCCTAATGGCTAAACCCTAGCTATCTAGCCTATGATTATTCTGATAGCCTCTATGGACTAAACCCTCCGATTTATATATACACCGGAGAGGCCTAGGGTTGTACAGAGTTGGTTTACAAGGGAAGGAAATAGTACATCCGGACACCAATCTTGTCGTCCACGCATATAGGAGTCCTACCCGGACACGGGGGATAGTCTTCTACTTTATCTTCACGGCCCATCGGTCCCGCCCATATCAAACAGACCGGACACCAGGACCCCCTAATCCAAGACTCCCTCACCCGCTGGCGCTCTTCAGCCGCTGTTGCCGTCATCTTTCTCGCCGGCGTCAACACCATGCATCACCATGAGCCATGGCTCCAAAGCTCGTCCATTTTAGTCATTGGTCAAGAACAGTTGGATCCCACCTGTTACACAAGCAGAGCAGTGGCTAGGGTGGTCAGCGCAGCAAACATCCCCCCAAGAGATCCTGGGTTCGAAAACCAGGTTGGCACTATCCTTTAATTTTACCTCTAGTACATTTTCCTTTGTGCCTATGACATCCAGATCCCACTTGTCATCCTCTATGTCCACATACACCCCTTCATAGCCACACTCATGCCACCTCAGCACCTCGGGCCCTCTCATCATTGACATCAGCTGCCCCTGCCCGTGTCCCTTATAGTTTTCCTTTTGTGTTGCATATTTTCGGAAATGCCACTATTTTGTATTGTTAGTAACAAAATATGCAATGCGTCCAAATTAAAGAAACAGTATATGTAGAGTGCTTAGAATTTTGTGTACTTTCACAGTATCCAACTTTCATCCATGTTAAAAATGTTTAAATTGCTGCTTGCATTTAATTTTTGCATAAATGACATGCTAAAATGGTTTATTTCATAACTAATTAACCGTAGCTCTGAAAAATAAATTTGATACGTAAATGGGGTGGAAAATGCATAGATTAACATGGTGCACTTTACTTTGTTGTTTAACAACTTTAAAATATGGTTTAGTGCAGGAGAGTACCAAATCCAAAGTATGCATATGGGGATTTTCCTACATTGTTGTTTATTGTTTCTGGCCTCATTTAAACTTGCCTAGATAGATAGATTAATTATATTTCATCTCTTGCCATGTTAATCAACATGTAATAGTGTTGGTAGCATAAACAAGAGTGAATTAAATATTTGAATTTGCCATGCCATGACTCATTAAACCAGACATCCATCGTAGTTGGTTGCGCATCTTACCATGTTTATGCTTGTTGGTTTACCATGTTGTTCGCTTCTTTCCGGTTGTGCTTCTTCTCGATAGTTTCAGTTACGTTGTGATGGTGAGAATTCGCTCAACTACTCCCATTCGTCTTCTTCATGGACTCGATCTTCTTCCGAGCGGGATTTCAGGCAAATTGAACATTACCCTGGAAACCACTACTATCTTCGCTTTGCTAGTTGTCTCGATGCTATCGCTATGTCGCGCTACCTACCACTTGTTTGTAAAGCCTTCCAAATTGCCATGAAACAACCTCTAACCATTTCCACCATCACAGCAAACCGTTGTTTGGCTATGTTACTGCTTTGCTCAGCCCCTTTCTTATAGCATTTCTAGTTGCAGGTTGTTCCATGTTGGGACATGGATATCACGAGATATCACAATATCTATTACTTAATTAAGGCATTTATATACTTGGTTTTGGGTGGATGACTCGACCTTTTTCCTGGTGTTTTGTTCCACTCATGCCGCCCTAGTATTGGTAATGCTGGGGTTATGATCCTTGATTATTGTTCCTAACACGCTTAGGGGAATAGGACCCTCTTGACAGTTTGCTTTGAATAACCGCTTCTAGCAATGCCCAACCTTTGTTTTAACGTTTGCCAACATAAAAATATTGTACTTAATAATTAATTTGCATAGGTCGTCATTGTCATGCCCAATATGCGATACTATCCTAAAGAGACTCGAAGGTCCCACCAAGTATAGAACCGCATATTGATACACTTTTGCAAGGTGGATATCATTACATCAACATTACATCATAGATGGGGATACAAACAAAAGGCATACAATGCCACACGAATACAACATCATCTTACATAAGAGCACCATCCGACTATGGATGAAACACAAACAGAAACCCAAACGACATCCACCCTGCTAGCCCAGGCTGCCGACCTGGAACCTATCCCCTGATCGAAGAAGTAGGGTACTTGCTGTTATTGTTTTGCATGTCTGAATCTGCTATATCATGATGCTATGTAAACCTGTTGCTACAAGTCATTTTGTGCATAATCTGGAGATGTTCACTAAGGATGTTTTGTTATAAATGTCATGCTCTATCCAGTCGTTCCCCTGGCTGCATTTATAGCTTGCTGTAGATTGTTCATATCATGCTCCAAATTTGCTAAATAATATTGTTGTTAGTGAACATCTGGTTGGCCGACCCAAGGGAAGGGTATAGGTGGTGGTGAGGAAAATGGTAAAACCAAGGTTGGGCCTTGCTGGAGGAGTTTTATTCAAAGCGAATTGTCTAGGGGGTCCCATAAATCACCCAACCGCATAAGGAACGCAAAATCAAGGAACCTAACACCGGTATGACGGAAACTAGGGCGGCAAGAGTGGAACAAAACACCAGGCATAAGGCCGAGTCTTCCACCCTTTACCAAGTATATAGATGCATTAATTAAATATGAGATATTGTGATATCCCAACATAATCTTGTCCATAACGGAGCAATCTTCAACTTCACCTGCAACTAACAACGCTATAAGAGGGGCTAAGCAAAGCGGTAACATAGCCAAGCAATGGTTTGCTAGGAAGGGTGACATGGTTAGAGGCTGACATGGCAAATTGGGAGGCTTGAAGAACAAGTGATAGATAGCACAGCATAGCGATAGAACGAAGCAACTAGCAGAGCAATGATAGTAATGAGATCTAAGGTGACGGTCATCTTGCCTGAAATCCCTCAAGGAAGAAGAACGAGTCCATGAAGAAGATGAAGCCACGAAGATGAACCAAGCGTAGACGAACGAATCCTCACGATCGCAATGAAACGGGAACTATCGAAAAGAAGCACACAACATGGTAAACACACCACACATACACATGACATGATGCTCAACCAAGTATGATACAAGACCAGACTACATGAAGCTACTCATGGCAAGAGGTGATGCAAATAAGAACAGCACATCAAAGCAGGTTTAAATGAGGCCAGAAACAACATATAAGAAATCCGGTAAGTCCTCATATGAAAATTTAGAAATTGGTCCAGAACTGAATAAACCTTATGTTCAAGTTGTTAAACAGCAAGTTAGGATTCACTAAGATGATCTACACGAGATTCTAGTCAAGTTACATATAAAGTTCATTTAATTCGGAGCTACGGTCTAGAAGATATGAGCAAAACAAGTTAAACATGGCATTGATGCAAAATGCATACAAACATCAAGCAAACACCTCAAAACAAGGAGGCGACATGATAATATGAAGCAACGTGCAATTCTAAGCAAGTTTCATATAGAGCACACTCAAAACAGAGCATCAAAACAATATGCTACAGCACCTCAACATGAAATCAAAAGGCATGGACATGATGTATAGGTAAAGCATGACAAAATATGAACACTGAGCTATCTCTAGAAAACACTATAACATGCTCAAAAGGACATGGCAAGATTGCAAATAATAACAGTTTACAGACTTGGCAGAAATAACATCAGGTTGCAATGTTTAGAGCTATCAAACAACATGCTACAAGAACTTAACATGGCAAACAAAGGCTTGGCATGCCAATACTAAAGACAAAGAACATAACTCCCTTACTGAACTAATTTTCCAAAGATCAACGGAAAAGATGGTAGGATACATGCAAACATGGAAGATGATATGACAAATTCAAACATGGCAGGAATAACGATTAGTAGGCATGTTGGTGAGCTTGTACCACTCATCACAAAGCAATACATGGCATAAAAAGGTAACCAACAGTAAGAAGACATGTTTATGAAGCTAAGCATGGCAAGAGCAAGTTCATAGGGTGCATGGATCACTGGCAAAGCTCATGGCAAAACTGAACTTAATGTTAACAGACTAACAGCAATATTATTTAGCAAATTTGGAGCATGATATGAACAATCTACAGCAAGCTATAAATGCAGCCAGGGGAACGACTGGATAGAGCATGACATTTATAACAAAACATCCTTAGTGAACATCTCCAGATTATGCACAAAATGACTTGTAGCAACAGGTTTACATAGCATCATGATATAGCAGATTCAGACATGCAAAACAATAACACAAGACTTGAAAAAATACATGGATTTCACCACTTTAAATATGGCATGATCTAGCTCAAAACTCATGTAGACATCAAGTTCATAGGATGCACACACAAAATGCAATGAAAAAGACAAATCAACAAGTTAGAACAATTTCAGAAGGTTAACATCATATAGCACTCTTGCAACGATGATTAGGGCATCAAGATGAACACAAACAAACATGGCAATTAGGAACGAAATGAAGAGCATCTCATGGTGAACAATTTGATATATCATGCGCATGAAATGGAGCTATGGATGCAGAGTTATGATGCGATAAACATGGCTAAAAAACAGAAAAGGACTTGGAGGAAAATGGGTCAACCCTAGGGTTTCGGATCCGATCTACATCTGGGCGCACGGAAGTCGAGGCACGTCGGAGAACTCGCTGGAGTTGACGGGGAAGACACCGGAGCTGCGGGGAAGACGCCGGAGGTAGCTGCCGGCGAGGGAAGCGCCGGATCCGAGGAGCGGAGGTCGCCGGCGAGGTCCTGGGAGGCCGGGGCGGCGACGGCGGGTCTCCGGGCGACCGCGCTCGGAGCAGCCCGAGCGGTGGAGGGCGGCGCCGGCGAGAGGAGATCGCTCTGGCTATCCTAAAGAGACTCGAAGGTCCCACCAAGGATAGAACCGCATATTGATAAGCTTTTGCAAGGTGGATATCATTACATCAACATTACATCATAGATGGGGATACAAACAAAAGGCATACAATGCCACATGAATACAACATCATCTTACATAAGAGCACCATCCGACTACGGATGAAACACAAACAGAAACCCAAACGACATCCACCCTGCTAGCCCAGGCTGCCGACCTGGAACCTATCCCCTGATCGAAGAAGAAGTAGAAGAAGAACTCCAAAACAAGCAAACATCGCTCTCGCATCATGATCATCGCATAACCTGTACCTGCAACTGTTGTTGTAGTAATCTGTGAGCCACGAGGACTCAGCAATCCCATTACCATGGGTATCAAGACTAGCAAAGCTTACTAGGAAAGGAAGGGGTAAAGTGGTGAGGTTGCTGCAGCGACTTAGCATATATGGTGGCTAACATACGCAAATAAGAGCGAGAAGAGAAGCAAACGGAACGGTCGGGAAGCTAGCAATGATCAAGAAGTGATCCTGAACTCCTACTTACTTCAAACATAACCCAAAAACCGTGTTCACTACCCGGACTCCACCGAAAAGAGAACATCACGGCTAAACACGTGGTTGATGCGTTTTAATTCGAATCTGGTGTCGAGTTATCTACAACCGGTCATTAACAAATTCCCATCTGCCACATAACCGTGGGCACGGCTCTCGAAAGTTTATACCCTGCAGGGGTGTCCCAACTTAGCCCATCACAAGCTCTCATGGTCAACGAAGGATATTCCTTCTCCCAGGAAGACCTGATCAGTCTCAAAATCCCGGTTTACAAGACATTTCGACAATGGTAAAACAAGACCAGCAAAGCCGCCCGATGCGCCGATAGTCCCGATAGGAGCTGCACATATCTCGTTCTCAGGGCAACACCGGAGAAACAGGCTACGAGTAAAACCAGACCTCGAGTTTCCCCGAGGGGGCCCCGCAGGCGGCTCGGTTCGGACCAGCACTTAGAGAAGCACTGGCCCAGGGGGGCTAAAATAAAGATGACCCTCGGGTTGGCCGACCCAAGGGAAGGGTATAGGTGGTGGTGAGGCAAATGGTAAAACCAAGGTTGGGCCTTGCTGGAGGAGTTTTATTCAAAGCGAACTGTCTAGGGGGTCCCATAAATCACCCAACCGCATAAGGAACGAAAAATCAAGGAACAAAACACAGGTATGACGGAAACTAGGGCGGCAAGAGTGGAACAAAACACCAGGCATAAGGCCGAGTCTTCCACCCTTTACCAAGTATATAGATGCATTAATTAAATATGAGATATTGTGATATCCCAACATAATCCTGTCCATCATGGAGCAATCTTCAACTTCACATGCAACTAACAACGCTATAAGAGGGGTTGAGCAAAGCGGTAACATAGCCAAGCAATGGTTTGCTAGGAAGGGTGACATGGTTAGAGGCTGACATGGCAAATTGGGAGGCTTGAAGAACAAGTGATAGGTAGCGCAGCATAGCGATAGAACGAAGCAACTAGCATAGCAATGATATTAATGAGATCTAAGGTGACGGTCATCTTGCCTGAAATCCCTCAAGGAAGAAAAACGAGTCCATGAAGAAGATGAAGCCACGAAGACGAACCAAGCGTAGACGAACGAATCCTCACGATCGCAATGAAACGGGAACTATCGAGAAGAAGCAGACAGCATGGTAAACACACCACACATATACATGACATGATGCTCAACCAAGTATGATACAAGACTAGACTACATGAAGCTACTCATGGCAAGAGGTGATGCAAACAAGAACAACACATCAAAGCAAGTTTAAATGAGGCCAGAAACAACATATAACAAATCCGGTAAGTCCTCATATGCAAATATACATATTGGTCCAGAACTGAATAAACCATATGTTCAAGTTATTAAACAGCAAGTTAAGATGCACCAAGATAATCTACACGAGATTCTAGTCAAGTTACATATAAAGTTCATTTAATTCGGAGCTACGGCCTAGAAGATATGAGAAAAACAAGTTAAACATGGCATTGATGCAAAATGCATACAAACATCAAGCAAACACCTCAAAACAAGGATGCAACATAATAATATGAAGCTACATGCAATTCTAAGCAAGTTTCATATAGAGCACACTCAAAACGGAGCAACGGTTCAACACATGATAATATGAAGTTTAAAGGACAAGCTATCCAAAATAGCAACTAGGGATCTTGCAAGCATCAAAACAATATGCTACAGCACCTCAACATGAAATCAAAAGGCATGGACATGATTTACAGGTAAAGCATGACAAAACATTTACACTGAGCTATCTCCAGAAAACACAATAACATGCTCAAAAGGACATGTAAAGATTGCAAATAATAACAGTTTACAGACTTGGCAGAAATAACATCAGTTTGCAATGTTTGGAGCTATAAAACAACGTTCTACAAGAACTTAAAATGGCAAAAAAAGGCATGGCATGCTATTACTAAAGACAAAGAACAAAACTCCCTTACTGAACTAATTCCAAAGATCAACGGAGAAGATGGTAGGATCCATGCAAACATGGCAAATGATATGACAGATTCAGACATGGCAGGAACAACGATAAGTAGGCATGTTGGTGAGCTTTTACCACTCACCACAGAGCAATATATGGCATAACAAGGTAACCAACAGTAAGAAGACATGTTTATGAATCTAAGAGTGACAAGAGCAAGTTCATAGGGTGCATGTATCACTGGCAAAGCTCATGGCAAAACTGAACTTAATGTTAACAGACTGACAGCAACATTATTTAGCAATTTGGAGCATGATATGAACAATCTACAGCAAGCTATAAATGCAACCAGGGGCATAGATGGATGTAGGACGACATGTATAACAAAACATCCTCAGTGAGCATCTCCAGATTATACACAGAATGACTTGTTGCAGCAGGTTTACATAGCATCATGATATACCAGATTCAGACATGCAAAACAATAACAGCAAGTACCCTACTTCACGAGCTCGATGCACCCACTACAAGACTCGCAGAAATACGTGGATTGCACCACTGTAAAGATGGCATGATGTAGCTCAAAACTCATGTATACATCAAGTTCATAGGATGCACACACAAAATGCAATGGAAAAGACAAATGAGCAAGTTAGAACAATTTCAGCATGTTAACATCATATAGCACTCTTGCAACAATGATTAGGGCATCAAGATGAACTCAAACAAACATGGCACAATGGTATGAAATGAAGAGCATGTCATGGTGAACAATTTGATATATCATGCACATGAAACGGAGCTACAGATGCAGAGTTATGATGCGATGAACATGGCTAAAAATAATAACAGAAAAGGACTTAGAGGAAAACGGGTCAACCCTAGGATTTCGGATCCGATCCAGATCTAGGTGCACGGAAGTCGAGGCACGTCAGAGAACTCGCCGGAGTTGACGGGGAAGATGCCGGAGCTGCGGGGTAGAAGCCGGAGGTAGCTACCGGCGAGGGAAGCGCGGGATCCGAGGCGCGGAGGTCGCCGGGGAGGTCCTGGGAGGCCGGGGCGGCGACGGCGGGTCTCCGGGCGGCCGCGCTCGGAGCAGCCCGAGCGGTGGAGGGCGGCGCCGGTGAGAGGAGATCGCCGGCGAGGGGCGGCGGAAGGCGGCTGGCGGCGTGCGACGGGGAGGAGCTTCGGCAGGAGGAGGGTGCTCCGGCGGAGGCGGCGGAGAGCTCACGTGACGCGTGGGCGAGGCGGACGACGAGGCAGCGGAGAGGCAAGGCGGCGGCCGGCGGCGGGGTGGCGAATGGCGGCGGAAGCGCGGGGCGAGGCGCCCGGGCGGCGCACGGGCCGGGAGGGCCCCACCTGGGCCGAGCGGGCCGGCGGCGGCGCGCGGTGGCCGGGGTCCACGTGGCGACGGCAGATTGGTGGCGGGCGGCGGCGGGATCTATCCGGCGGGCGCGGACATGTCCCGCGGACGAGAGGAGCGGGGCTAGGGTTTTGGGACTCGGGATTTCGGGGAGGATCACATATTTATAGGTAGAGGGAGCTAGGAGACTCCAAATGAGGAGCGATTTTTGCCCACACGATCGTGATCGAACGACCGAGATCATGGAGGGGGTTTGGATGGGTTATTGCGCTGTTTTGGAGGGGTGTTGGGCTGCAACAAAATAGGCTTTTACGGTACCCTGGTTAACCGTTGGAGTATCAAACGGACTCCAAATGGCACGGAACTTGACAGGCGGTCTACCGGTGGTGTACCAAGGCCGCTCGGCAAATCACGGTCCATTCCGAGAATGTTTAACACCCACTCACAACAAGAGACGGGAGGGGAATGCCGGAGGACATAGGAGTGTCGGATTGCAAAACGGACAACGGGGAAAATGCTCGAATGCATGAGACGAACACGTATGCAATGCAATGCAATGCACATGATGACATGGCAAAATGCAACACGCAAGCAAATGACATGGCAATGACGGCGAATAACTGGCGGACACCTGGCGCATCGAATCCGGGGCGTTACAGTCATGAACCCGACGATTCTTTACTCCACATAATACAAGGGGGCCAATGCTGATGGTGTTGGTCAAAACTAGAGCACCGTGCGGGGCGCCCCTTGGCAACTTGGGGTCTCTTCGTACCTGTACACTTAGATTATCCATCATGGCCTAAATATGAGATACGCGTGGCTCCTATCAGGGTGTAGGCACGTCGGGTGGTCTTGCTGGACTTGTCTTACTATTGTCGAAATGTTTTGTGCATCGAGACTCCAAGGATACTTCGGGCTGACTCGAGGTTGATCGGGTTTTCTTGAGGTTGAGATATTTCCACCGCAGCTTGTATAGGCTTCTGATGGGCCAGGTTGGAACATCCCTGTAGGGTTAAATCTTACGCGAAGCCGTGCCCGCGGTTATGTGGTAGATTGTAATTTATAATATTCGGTTGTAGAGAACTTGACACCAGATCCGAAATAAAATACACCAACCGCGTGTGTAACCGTGACCGTCTCTTTTCGAGGGAGTTCGGGAAGAAAACATGATGGGGTTATGTTTGATTCGTAAGTAGTTCATGATCACTTTTTGATCATCATTAGTTTTGACCATTATGCGTAGTGACTCTTCTGCTTATTCTTGTACTCATAAGTTAGCCACCATACAATGCTTAGTGTTGCTGCTACCTCACCACTTATCCATTCCATACCCATTAAGTTTTGCTAGTCTTGATACCCATGGTAATGAGACTGTTGAGTGCTCGTGGCTCACAGATTACTACAACAATAGATGCAGGTACAGGTAATGTGATGATATAATGTGGGAGCGATCCTTGCTTGTTTTGGAGTTCTTCTTCTTCCATCGAGGGATAGGTTCCTGGTCGGCAACCTGGGCTAGCAGGGTGGATGTTGTTCTTGATTTCCTTTTGTTTTCATCCATAGTCGGATGCCGCTCTTTTGTATGATGCTTGATGTATTCACGTGGCATTGTATGCCTTTGTATGTATCCCAATTTGAGTTGTATATGATATGATGTAACGATATCAACGTTGCAGAAGTGTCTTCAATATGCGCTTCTATCCTTGGTGGTACCTTTGAGTTCCTATCAGATAGGATTGCATACTGGGTGTGATAAGTTGGTACCAGAGCCTCGACCGACCATAGGAGCCCCTTGATTGACCGTAGTTTGGCCATTATCGAGTCTAGAAAAACTATTTTTGGAGTCTAGTTATATCGGAGAGTAGGAATTCTTTTTACTCATTATCCCCTTCGTCGCTCTGGTGAGGAATCAAGACAAAGGTGTTTTGATTCTTCTACTCTTCCCATTCAAATTCCTTTAGGATCACGCATGTGTTTTCGTTCGTTGTCCATCCTTTGTTAAACCGGTGAGCTTCTCTTCGAGTTATTTCATCCTCTTCGCCTTTTGCAAGATTGAATCTTAGACTTCAACAATGTTTGCTTCACCTGTCCCAAGTAGTTTTCTTTTCGCCACTCACCCTCCCTTTTTCTTCCAGGAGTCTGAAGTATCAAATCAAGTATCCTTTTGTTCATGTGTAGCCTCTTCATTCTTTCCTCAATTGTTTGAACTGGTGGATTCTCGTCAAGTTCATTGTTCTTCGTCTCCATTCTTTCCGGTGGATTCAATTGTAGCCTTTAGGGTTGATCATATTCTTTTCCTTGGCTGAAATGTTTCCCCTTGCTCACTCGCCTCTCACCATTTAATAGTTTTAGAGTGTTGAAGACATCTCAAAACATTTGTGGTTGCGTTCAAATTAATTCGACGTTGTCACCTCATTCAAGTCTTTCAATCGTTCCGGTATATCATCTCTCTTTTAGGCAATCATTCTCAACGGTGTTTTCTTTTGAGTGAGCCCTAGCCCACAGGTTTATCCCTACGATCTTACCTGGCTCTTCAAATTTTCCCGGAGTTATTCTCAAATTCTTTTCATGTTTGACGTTAGAATGAATTTCATTAGTCAGATGACTCCTCCAAGATCGCCTTCAAATTATTTTCATCTTTGGCTCAAACTTTCTCTTCGAGTTGTTCCGAATTGTCTCAACAATTTGGGGGTATTTCTCATCATAATTCTCAAGGTCGAAGAAGATTTTCTCTTAAATCTTGCTCCGTCTCTTCAAGCTTCATGGTTCTAGCTTCATGCTATCCTCTCAAATGGTTCCGTTTGCCAGAATTTTTTTCATACCCATCCAGAGTATTTTAGGAGTTGATTTCCTTTCTCGATCATCCAAAGGCCATCATTTCAAAAGATCTCTTTGTTCTAATCTTTCAACTTCATTTTTGTAATTCTTCTCAGTTCATGCCTCTTCGTGTGTCTCCATATTCTTACCGGTGCATCGTCCAAGTTCTCTTTAGTCATCTTGTGATCTCTTTGTTCTCTTGTACCTAAATTCCCTCAAGTATCTTCGTTCGTTTTCTAATTCTTGCATGTGATTCGTTCTCTTTTCTTTGTTGGCTTTAGATGCTTAAGGTGGTTCATTCAAGATGAGCACGTGACACCAGTGACTCCCTGTCTTAGCGTAACGCGAGTCGAGGCGGACGTCGTCGCGGTAGCGACGACAGACGCCGAGACGAGCACGTGACACCAGTGCCACCCTGTCTTAGCGTAACGCGAGTCGAGGCGGACGTCGTCGCAGTAGCGATGACGGACGCCGAGACGAGCACGTGACACCAGTGCCTCACTGTCTTAGCGTAACGCGAGCTGAGGCGGACGTCGTCGCGGTAGCTACGACGGACGCCGAGACGAGCACGTGACACTAGTGCCACCCTGTCTTAGCGTAACGCGAGTCGAGGCAGACGTTGTCGCGGTAGCGACGATGGACGCCGAGACGAGCACGTGACACCATTGCCTCACTGTCTTAGCGTAATGCGAGTCGAGGCGGACGTCGTCGCGGTAGCGACGACGGACGCCGAGACGAGCACGTGACACCAGTTCTACCCTGTCTTCGCCTAACGCGAGTCGAGGCGGACGTCGTCGCGGTAGCGACGACGGACGCCGAGACGAACACGTGACACTAGTGCCACCCTGTCTTAGCGTAACGCGAGTCGAGGTGGACGTTGTCGCGGTAGCGACGACGGACGCCGAGACGAGCACGTAACACCAGTGCCTCCCTGTGTTAGCGTAACACGAGTCGAGTCGGACGTCGTCGCGGTAGCGACGACGGACGCCGAGATGAGTACGCGACACCAGTGCCACCCTATCTTAGCGTAACGCGAGTCGAGGCGGACGTCATCGCGGTAGCGACGACGGACGCCGAGACGAGCACGTGACACCATTGCCTCCCTGTCTTAGGGTAACGTGAGTCGAGGCGGACGTCGTCGCGGTAGCAACGACGGACGCCGAGACGAGCACGTGACACCATTGCCTCCCTGTCTTAGCGTAACGCGAGTCAAGGCGGATGTCGTTGCGGTAGCGATGACGGACGCCGAGATGAGCACATGACACCAGTGCCTCCCTATCTTAGCGTAACGCGAATCGAGGCAGATGTCGTCGCGGTAGCGACGACGGATGCCGAGACGTGCACGTGACACCATTGCCTCCCTGTCTTAGCGTAACGCGAGTCGAGGCGGACGTCGTCGCGGTAGCGACGACGGACGCCGAGACGAGCACGTGACACCAGTGCCACCCTGTCTTAGCGTAACGCGAGTCGAGGCGGACGTCGTCGCGGTAGCGACGACGGACGCCGAGACGAACACGTGACACTAGTGCCACCCTGTCTTAGCGTAACGCGAGTCGAGGCGGACGTTGTCGCGGTAGCGACGACGGACGCCGAGACGAGCACGTAACACCAGTGCCTCCCTATGTTAGCGTAACACGAGTCGAGTTGGACGTCGTCGCGGTAGCGACGACGGACGCCGAGACGAGTACGCGACACCAGTGCCACCCTGTCTTAGCGTAACGCGAGTCGAGGCGGACGTCATCGCGGTAGCGACGACGGACGCCGAGACGAGCACGTGACACCATTGCCTCCCTGTCTTAGGGTAACGTGAGTCGAGGCGGACGTCGTCGCGGTAGCAACGACGGACGCCGAGACGAGCACGTGACACCATTGCCTCCCTGTCTTAGCGTAACGCGAGTCAAGGCGGATGTCGTTGCGGTAGCGATGACGGACGCCGAGATGAGCACATGACACCAGTGCCTCCCTATCTTAGCGTAACGCGAATCGAGGCAGATGTCGTCGCGGTAGCGACGACGGATGCCGAGACGTGCACGTGACACCATTGCCTCCCTGTCTTAGCGTAACGCGAGTCGAGGCGGACGTCGTCGCGGTAGCGACGATGGACGCCGAGACGAGCACGTGACACCAGTGCCACCCTGTCTTAGCGTAACGCGAGTCGAGGCGGACGTCGTCGCGGTAGCGACGATGGACGCCGAGACGAGCACGTGACACCAGTGCCACCCTATCTTAGCGTAACGCGAGTCGAGGCGGACGTCATCGCGATAGCGACGATGGACGCCGAGACGAGCACGTGACACCAGTGCCACCCTGTCTTAGCGTAAAGCGAGTCTAGGCGGACGTCGTCGCGGTAGCGACGACGGACGCCGAGACGAGCACGTGACACCATTGCCACCTTGTCTTAGCGTAACGCGAGTCGAGGCGGACGTTGTTGCGGTAGCTACGACGGACGCCGAGACGAGCACGTGACACCAGTGCCACCCTGTCTTAGCGTAATGCGAGTCGAGGCGGACGTCGTCGCGGTAGCGACGACGGACGCCGAGACGAGCACGTCACACCAGTGCCACCCTGTTTTAGCGTAACGCGAGTCGAGGCGGACGTCGTCGCGGTAGCGACGACGGATGCCGAGACGAGCACGTAACACCAGTGCCTCCCTGTGTTAGCGTAACACGAGTCGAGGCGGACGTCGTCGCGGTAGCGATGACGGACGCCGAGATGAGCACGTGACACTAGTGCCACCCTGTCTTAGCGTAACGGGAGTCGAGGCGGACGTTGTCGCGGTAGCGACGACGGACGCCGAGACGAGCACGTGACACCAGTGCCTCCCTGTCTTAGCGTAACACGAGTCAAGTCGGACGTCGTCGCGGTAGCGACGACGGACGCCGAGACGAGCACGTGACACCAGTGCCACCCTGTCTTAGCGTAACGCGAGTCGAGGCGGACGTCATCGCGGTAGCGACGACGGACGCCGAGACGAGCACATGACACCATTGCCTCCCTGTCTTAGCGTAACGCGAGTCGAGGCGGACGTCGTCGCGGTAGCAACGACAGACGCCGAGACGAGCACGTGACACCATTGCCTCCCTGTCTTAGCGTAACGCGAGTCAAGGCGGACGTCGTTGCGGTAGCGATGACAGACGCCGAGATGAGCACATGACACCAGTGCCTCCCTATCTTAGCGTAACGCGAATCGAGGCGGATGTCGTCGCGGTAGCGACGACGGATGCCGAGACGTGCACGTGACACCATTGCCTCCCTGTCTTCGCGTAACGCGAGTCGAGGCGGACGTCGTCGCGGTAGCGACGACGGACGCCGAGACGAGCACGTGACACCAGTGCCACCCTGTCTTAGCGTAAAGCGAGTCGAGGCGGACGTCGTCGCGGTAGCGACGACGGACGCCGAGACGAGCACGTGACACCATTGCCACCTTGTCTTAGCGTAACGCGAGTCGAGGCGGACGTTGTTGCGGTAGCTACGACGGACGCCGAGACGAGCATGTGACACCAGTGCCACCCTGTCTTATTGTAATGCGAGTCGAGGCGGACGTCGTCGCGGTAGCGACGACGGACGTCGAGACGAGCACGTGACACTAGTGCCACCCTGTCTTAGCGTAACGGGAGTCGAGGCGGACGTTGTCGCGGTAGCGACGACGGACGCTGAGACGAGCACGTGACACCAGTGCCTCCCTATCTTAGCGTAACACGAGTCAAATCGGACGTCGTCGCGGTAGCGACGACGGACGCCGAGACGAGCACGTGACACCTGTGCCACCCTGTCTTAGCGTAACGCGAGTCGAGGCAGACGTCATCGCGGTAGCGACGACGGACGCCGAGACGAGCACGTGACACCATTGCCTCCCTGTCTTAGCGTAACGCGAGTCGAGGCGGACGTCGTCGCGGAAGCAACGACAGACGCCGAGACGAGCACGTGACACCATTGCCTCCCTGTCTTAGCGTAACGCGAGTCAAGGCGGACGTCGTTGCGGTAGCGATGACGGACGACGAGATGAGCACATGACACCAGTGCCTCCCTATCTTTGCGTAACGCGAATCGAGGATGTCGTCGCGGTAGCGACGACGGATGCCGAGACGTGCACGTGACACCATTGCCTCCCTGTATTCGCGTAACGCGAGTCGAGGCGGACGTCGTCGCGGTAGCGACGACGGACGCCGAGACGAGCACGTGACACCAGTGCCACCCTGTCTTAGCGTAACGCGAGTCGAGGCGGACGTCGTCGCGCTAGCGACGACGGACGCCGAGACGAGCACGTGACACCAGTGCCACCCTGTCTTAGCGTAACCCGAGTCGAGGCGGACATCGTCGCGGTAGCGACGACGGACGCCGAGACGAGCACGTGTCACCAGTGCCACCCTGTCTTAGCGTAAAGCGAGTCGAGGCGGACGTCGTCGCGGTAGCGACGACGGACGCCGAGACGAGCACGTGACACCATTGCCACCTTGTCTTAGCGTAACGCGAGTCGAGGCGGACGTTGTTGCGGTAGCTACGACGGACGCCGAGACGAGCACGTGACACCAGTGCCACCCTGTCTTATTGTAACGCGAGTCGAGGCGGACGTCGTCGCGGTAGCGACGACGGACGCCGAGACGAGCACGTGACACCAGTGCCACCCTGTCTTATTGTAATGCGAGTCGAGGCGGACGTCGTCGCGGTAGCGACGACGGACACCGAGACGAGCACGTCACACCAGTGCCACCCTGTCTTAGCGTAACGCGAGTCGAGGCGGACGTCGTCGCGGTAGCGACGAAGGACGCCGAGACGAGCACGTGACACCAGGGCCACCCTGTCTTAGCGTAAGGCGAGTCGAGGCGGACGTCGTCGCGGTAGCGACCACGGACGCCGAGACGAGCACGTGACACAATTGACTCCCTGTCTTAGCGTAACGTGAGTCGAGGCGGACGTCGTTGCGGTAGCGACGACGGACGCCGAGACGAGCACGTGACACCAGTGCCACCCTGTCTTAGCGTAACGCGAGTCAAGGCGGACGTCGTCGCGGTAGCGACGACGGACACCGAGACGAGCACGTCACACCAGTGCCACCCTGTCTTAGCGTAGCGCGAGCTGAGGCGGACGTCGTCGCGGTAGCGACAACGGACGCCGAGACGAGCACGTAACACCAGTGCCTCCCTGTGTTAGCGTAACACGAGTCGAGGCGGACGTCGTCGCGGTAGCGACGACGGACGCCGAGACGAGCACGTGACACCATTGCCACCCTGTCTTAGCGTAACGCGAGTCGAGGCGGACGTCGTCGCGGTAGCGACGACGGACGCCGAGACGAGCACGTGACACCAGTGCCACCCTGTCTTAGCGTAAAGCGAGTCGACGCGGACGTCGTCGCGGTAGCGACGACAGACGCCGAGACGAGCACGTGACACCATTGCCACCTTGTCTTAGCGTAACGCGAGTCGAGGCGGACGTTGTTGCGGTAGCTACGACGGACGCCGAGACGAGCATGTGACACCAGTGCCACCCTGTCTTAGCGTAATGCGAGTCGAGGCGGACATCGTCGCGGTAGCGACGACGGACGCCGAGACGAGCACGTCACACCAGTGCCACCCTGTTTTAGCGTAACGCGAGTCGAGGCGGACGTCGTCGCGGTAGCAACGACGGACGCCGAGACGAGCACGTAACACCAGTGCCTCCCTGTGTTAGCGTAACACGAGTCGAGGCGGACGTCGTCGCGGTAGCGACGACGGACGCCGTGATGAGCACGTGACACTAGTGCCACCCTGTCTTAGCGTAACGGGAGTCGAGGCGGACGTTGTCGCGGTAGCGACGACGGACGCCGAGACGAGCACGTGACACCAGTGCCTCCCTGTCTTAGCGTAACACGAGTCAAGTCGGACGTCGTCGCGGTAGCAACGACGGACGCCGAGACGAGCACGTGACACCAGTGCCACCCTGTCTTAGCGTAACGCGAGTCGAGGCGGACGTCATCGCGGTAGCGACGACGGACGCCGAGACGAGCACGTGACACCATTGCCTACCTGTCTTAGCGTAACGCGAGTCGAGGCGGACGTCGTCGCGGTAGCAACGACGGACGCCGAGACGAGCACGTGACACCATTGCCTCCCTGTCTTAGCGTAACGCGAGTCAAGGCGGACATCGTTGCGGTAGCGACGAAGGACGCCGATACGAGCACGTGACACCAGGGCCACCCTGTCTTAGCGTAACGCGAGTCGAGGCGGACGTCGTCGCGGTAGCGACCACGGACGCCGAGACGAGCACGTGACACAATTGACTCCCTGTCTTAGCGTAACGTGAGTCGAGGCGGACGTCGTCGCGGTAGCGACGACGGACGCCGAGACGAGCACGTGACACCAGTGCCACCCTGTCTTAGCGTAACGCGAGTCGAGGCGGACGTCGTCGCGCTAGCGACGAGGGACGCCGAGACGAGCACGTGACACCAATGCCACCCTGTCTTAGCGTAACGCGAGTCGAGGCGGACGTCGTCGCGGTAGCGACGACGGACGCCGAGACGAGCACGTGACACCAGTGCCACCCTGTCTTAGCGTAAAGCGAGTCGAGGCGGACGTCGTCGCGGTAGCGACGACGGACGCCGAGACGAGCACGTGACACCATTGCCACCTTGTCTTAGCGTAACGCGAGTCGAGGCGGACGTTGTTGCGGTAGCTACGACGGACGCCGAGACGAGCACGTGACACCAGTGCCACCCTGTCTTATTGTAATGCGAGTCGAGGCGGACGTCGTCGCGGTAGCGACGACGGACACCGAGACGAGCACGTCACACCAGTGCCACCCTGTCTTAGCGTAACGCGAGTCGAGGCGGACGTCGTCGCGGTAGCGACGACGGATGCCGAGACGAGCACGTAACACCAGTGCCTCCCTGTGTTAGCGTAACACGAGTCGAGGCGGACGTCGTCGCGGTAGCGACGAAGGACGCCGAGACGAGCACGTGACACCAGGGCCACCCTGTCTTAGCGTAACGCGAGTCGAGGCGGACGTCGTCGCGGTAGCGACCACGGACGCCGAGACGAGCACGTGACACAATTGACTCCCTGTCTTAGCGTAACGTGAGTCGAGGCAGACGTCGTCGCGATAGCGACGACGGACGCCGAGACGAGCACGTGACACCAGTGCCACCATGTCTTAGCGTAACGCGAGTCAAGGCGGACGTCGTCGCGGTAGCGACGACGGACGCCGAGACGAGCACGTCACACCAGTGCCACCCTGTCTTAGCGTAACGCGAGCTGAGGCGGACGTCGTCGCGGTAGCGACAACGGACGCCGAGACGAGCACGTAACACCAGTGCCTCCCTGTGTTAGCGTAACACGAGTCGAGGCGGACGTCGTCGCGGTAGCGACGACGGACGCCGGGACGAGCACGTGACACCATTGCCACCCTGTCTTAGCGTAACGCGAGTCGAGGCGGACGTCGTCGCGGTAGCGACGACGGACGCCGAGACGAGCACGTGACACCAGTGCCACCCTGTCTTAGCGTAAAGCGAGTCGAGGCGGACGTCGTCGCGGTAGCGACGACGGATGCTGAGACGAGCACGTGACACCATTGCCACCTTGTCTTAGCGTAACGCGAGTCGAGGCGGACGTTGTGGCGGTAGCTACGACGGACGCCGAGACGAGCACGTGACACCAGTGCCACCCTGTCTTAGCGTAATGCGAGTCGAGGCGGACGTCGTCGCGGTAGCGACGACGGACGCCGAGACGAGCACGTGACACCATTGCCACCTTGTCTTAGCGTAACGCGAGTCGAGGCGGACGTTGTTGCGGTAGCTACGACGGACGCCGAGACGAGCACGTGACACCAGTGCCACCCTGTCTTATTGTAATGCGAGTCGAGGCGGACGTCGTCGCGGTAGCGACGACGGACACCGAGACGAGCACGTCACACCAGTGCCACCCTGTCTTAGCGTAACGCGAGTCGAGGCGGACGTCGTCGCGGTAGCGACGACGGATGCCGAGACGAGCACGTAACACCAGTGCCTCCCTGTGTTAGCGTAACACGAGTCGAGGCGGACGTCGTCGCGGTAGCGACGAAGGACGCCGAGACGAGCACGTGACACCAGGGCCACCCTGTCTTAGCGTAACGCGAGTCGAGGCGGACGTCGTCGCGGTAGCGACCACGGACGCCGAGACGAGCACGTGACACAATTGACTCCCTGTCTTAGTGTAACGTGAGTCGAGGCAGACGTCGTCGCGATAGCGACGACGGACGCCGAGACGAGCACGTGACACCAGTGCCACCATGTCTTAGCGTAACGCGAGTCAAGGCGGACGTCGTCGCGGTAGCGACGACGGACGCCGAGACGAGCACGTCACACCAGTGCCACCCTGTCTTAGCGTAACGCGAGCTGAGGCGGACGTCGTCGCGGTAGCGACAACGGACGCCGAGACGAGCACATAACACCAGTGCCTCCCTGTGTTAGCGTAACACGAGTCGAGGCGGACGTCGTCGCGGTAGCGACGACGGACGCCGGGACGAGCACGTGACACCATTGCCACCCTGTCTTAGCGTAACGCGAGTCGAGGCGGACGTCGTCGCGGTAGCGACGAGGGACCCCGAGACGAGCACGTGACACCAGTGCCACCCTGTCTTAGCGTAAAGCGAGTCGACGCGGACGTCGTCGCGGTAGCGACGACAGACGCCGAGACGAGCACGTGACACCATTGCCACCTTGTCTTAGCGTAACGCGAGTCGAGGCGGACGTTGTTGCGGTAGCTACGACGGACGCCGAGACGAGCATGTGACACCAGTGCCACCCTGTCTTAGCGTAATGCGAGTCGAGGCGGACATCGTCGCGGTAGCGACGACGGACGCCGAGACGAGCACGTCACACCAGTGCCACCCTGTTTTAGCGTAACGCGAGTCGAGGCGGACGTCGTCGCGGTAGCAACGACGGACGCCGAGACGAGCACGTAACACCAGTGCCTCCCTGTGTTAGCGTAACACGAGTCGAGGCGGACGTCGTCGCGGTAGCGACGACGGACGCCGTGATGAGCACGTGACACTAGTGCCACCCTGTCTTAGCGTAACGGGAGTCGAGGCGGACGTTGTCGCGGTAGCGACGACGGACGCCGAGACGAGCACGTGACACCAGTGCCTCCCTGTCTTAGCGTAACACGAGTCAAGTCGGACGTCGTCGCGGTAGCAACGACGGACGCCGAGACGAGCACGTGACACCAGTGCCACCCTGTCTTAGCGTAACGCGAGTCGAGGCGGACGTCATCGCGGTAGCGACGACGGACGCCGAGACGAGCACGTGACACCATTGCCTACCTGTCTTAGCGTAACGCGAGTCGAGGCGGACGTCGTCGCGGTAGCAACGACGGACGCCGAGACGAGCACGTGACACCATTGCCTCCCTGTCTTAGCGTAACGCGAGTCAAGGCGGACATCGTTGCGGTAGCGACGAAGGACGCCGATACGAGCACGTGACACCAGGGCCACCCTGTCTTAGCGTAACGCGAGTCGAGGCGGACGTCGTCGCGGTAGCGACCACGGACGCCGAGACGAGCACGTGACACAATTGACTCCCTGTCTTAGCGTAACGTGAGTCGAGGCGGACGTCGTCGCGGTAGCGACGACGGACGCCGAGACGAGCACGTGACACCAGTGCCACCCTGTCTTAGCGTAACGCGAGTCGAGGCGGACGTCGTCGCGCTAGCGACGAGGGACGCCGAGACGAGCACGTGACACCAATGCCACCCTGTCTTAGCGTAACGCGAGTCGAGGCGGACGTCGTCGCGGTAGCGACGACGGACGCCGAGACGAGCACGTGACACCAGTGCCACCCTGTCTTAGCGTAAAGCGAGTCGAGGCGGACGTCGTCGCGGTAGCGACGACGGACGCCGAGACGAGCACGTGACACCATTGCCACCTTGTCTTAGCGTAACGCGAGTCGAGGCGGACGTTGTTGCGGTAGCTACGACGGACGCCGAGACGAGCACGTGACACCAGTGCCACCCTGTCTTATTGTAATGCGAGTCGAGGCGGACGTCGTCGCGGTAGCGACGACGGACACCGAGACGAGCACGTCACACCAGTGCCACCCTGTCTTAGCGTAACGCGAGTCGAGGCGGACGTCGTCGCGGTAGCGACGACGGATGCCGAGACGAGCACGTAACACCAGTGCCTCCCTGTGTTAGCGTAACACGAGTCGAGGCGGACGTCGTCGCGGTAGCGACGAAGGACGCCGAGACGAGCACGTGACACCAGGGCCACCCTGTCTTAGCGTAACGCGAGTCGAGGCGGACGTCGTCGCGGTAGCGACCACGGACGCCGAGACGAGCACGTGACACAATTGACTCCCTGTCTTAGCGTAACGTGAGTCGAGGCAGACGTCGTCGCGATAGCGACGACGGACGCCGAGACGAGCACGTGACACCAGTGCCACCATGTCTTAGCGTAACGCGAGTCAAGGCGGACGTCGTCGCGGTAGCGACGACGGACGCCGAGACGAGCACGTCACACCAGTGCCACCCTGTCTTAGCGTAACGCGAGCTGAGGCGGACGTCGTCGCGGTAGCGACAACGGACGCCGAGACGAGCACGTAACACCAGTGCCTCCCTGTGTTAGCGTAACACGAGTCGAGGCGGACGTCGTCGCGGTAGCGACGACGGACGCCGGGACGAGCACGTGACACCATTGCCACCCTGTCTTAGCGTAACGCGAGTCGAGGCGGACGTCGTCGCGGTAGCGACGACGGACGCCGAGACGAGCACGTGACACCAGTGCCACCCTGTCTTAGCGTAAAGCGAGTCGAGGCGGACGTCGTCGCGGTAGCGACGACGGATGCTGAGACGAGCACGTGACACCATTGCCACCTTGTCTTAGCGTAACGCGAGTCGAGGCGGACGTTGTGGCGGTAGCTACGACGGACGCCGAGACGAGCACGTGACACCAGTGCCACCCTGTCTTAGCGTAATGCGAGTCGAGGCGGACGTCGTCGCGGTAGCGACGACGGACGCCGAGACGAGCACGTCACACCAGTGCCACCCTGTTTTAGCGTAACGCGAGTCGAGGCGGACGTCGTCGCGGTAGCGACGACGGACGCCGAGACGAGCACGTAACACCAGTGCCTCCCTGTGTTAGCGTAACACGAGTCGAGGCGGACGTCGTCGCGGTAGCGACGACGGACGCCGTGATGAGCACGTGACACTAGTGCCACCCTGTCTTAGCGTAACGGGAGTCGAGGCGGACGTTGTCGCGGTAGCGACGACGGACGCCGAGACGAGCACGTGACACCAGTGCCTCCCTGTCTTAGCGTAACACGAGTCAAGTCGGACGTCGTCGCGGTAGCAACGACGGACGCCGAGACGAGCACGTGACACCAGTGCCACCCTGTCTTAGCGTAACGCGAGTCGAGGCGGACGTCATCGCGGTAGCGACGACGGACGCCGAGACGAGCACGTGACACCATTGCCTACCTGTCTTAGCGTAACGCGAGTCGAGGCGGACGTCGTCGCGGTAGCAACGACGGACGCCGAGACGAGCACGTGACACCATTGCCTCCCTGTCTTAGCGTAACGCGAGTCAAGGCGGACATCGTTGCGGTAGCGACGAAGGACGCCGATACGAGCACGTGACACCAGGGCCACCCTGTCTTAGCGTAACGCGAGTCGAGGCGGACGTCGTCGCGGTAGCGACCACGGACGCCGAGACGAGCACGTGACACAATTGACTCCCTGTCTTAGCGTAACGTGAGTCGAGGCGGACGTCGTCGCGGTAGCGACGACGGACGCCGAGACGAGCACGTGACACCAGTGCCACCCTGTCTTAGCGTAACGCGAGTCGAGGCGGACGTCGTCGCGCTAGCGACGAGGGACGCCGAGACGAGCACGTGACACCAGTGCCACCCTGTCTTAGCGTAACGCGAGTCGAGGCGGACGTCGTCGCGGTAGCGACGACGGACGCCGAGACAAGCACGTGACACCAGTGCCACCCTGTCTTAGCGTAAAGCGAGTCGAGGCGGACGTCGTCGCGGTAGCGACGACGGACGCCGAGACGAGCACGTGACACCATTGCCACCTTGTCTTAGCGTAACGCGAGTCGAGGCGGACGTTGTTGCGGTAGCTACGACGGACGCCGAGACGAGCACGTGACACCAGTGCCACCCTGTCTTATTGTAATGCGAGTCGAGGCGGACGTCGTCGCGGTAGCGACGACGGACACCGAGACGAGCACGTCACACCAGTGCCACCCTGTCTTAGCGTAACGCGAGTCGAGGCAGACGTCGTCGCGGTAGCGACGACGGATGCCGAGACGAGCACGTAACACCAGTGCCTCCCTGTGTTAGCGTAACACGAGTCGAGGCGGACGTCGTCGCGGTAGCGACGAAGGACGCCGAGACGAGCACGTGACACCAGGGCCACCCTGTCTTAGCGTAACGCGAGTCGAGGCGGACGTCGTCGCGGTAGCGACCACGGACGCCGAGACGAGCACGTGACACAATTGACTCCCTGTCTTAGCGTAACGTGAGTCGAGGCAGACGTTGTCGCGATAGCGACGACGGACGCCGAGACGAGCACGTGACACCAGTGCCACCGTGTCTTAGCGTAACGCGAGTCAAGGCGGACGTCGTCGCGGTAGCGACGACGGACGCCGAGACGAGCACGTCACACCAGTGCCACCCTGTCTTAGCGTAACGCGAGCTGAGGCGGACGTCGTCGCGGTAGCGACAACGGACGCCGAGACGAGCACGTAACACCAGTGCCTCCCTGTGTTAGCGTAACACGAGTCGAGGCGGACGTCGTCGCGGTAGCGACGACGGATGCCGGGACGAGCACGTGACACCATTGCCACCCTGTCTTAGCGTAACGCGAGTCGAGGCGGACGTCGTCGCGGTAGCGACGACGGACGCCGAGACGAGCACGTGACACCAGTGCCACCCTGTCTTAGCGTAAAGCGAGTCGAGGCGGACGTCGTCGCGGTAGCGACGACGGATGCTGAGACGAGCACGTGACACCATTGCCACCTTGTCTTAGCGTAACGCGAGTCGAGGCGGACGTTGTGGCGGTAGCTACGACGGACGCCGAGACGAGCACGTGACACCAGTGCCACCCTGTCTTAGCGTAATGCGAGTCGAGGCGGACGTCGTCGCGGTAGCGACGACGGACGCCGAGACGAGCACGTCACACCAGTGCCAACCTGTTTTAGCGTAACGCGAGTCGAGGCGGACGTCGTCGCGGTAGCGACGACGGACGCCGAGACGAGCACGTAACACCAGTGCCTCCCTGTGTTAGCGTAACGGGAGTCGACGCGGACGTTGTCGCGGTAGCGACGACGGACGCCGAGACGAGCACGTGACACCAGTGCCACCCTGTCTTAGCGTAACGGGAGTCGAGGCGGACGTTGTCGCGGTAGCGACGACGGACGCCGAGACGAGCACGTGACACCAGTGCCTCCCTGTCTTAGCGTAACACGAGTCAAGTCGGACGTCGTCGCGGTAGCGACGACGGACGCCGAGACGAGCACGTGACACCAGTGCCACCCTGTCTTAGCGTAACGCGAGTCGAGGTGGACGTCATCGCGGTAGCGACGACGGACGCCCAGATGAGCACGTGACACTAGTGCCACCCTGTCTTAGCGTAACGGGAGTCGAGGCGGACGTTGTCGCGGTAGCGACGACGGACGCCGAGACGAGCACGTGACACCAGTGCCTCCCTGTCTTAGCGTAACACGAGTCAAGTCGGACGTCGTCGCGGTAGCGACGACGGACGCCGAGACGAGCACGTGACACCAGTGCCACCCTGTCTTAGCGTAACGCGAGTCGAGGCGGACGTCATCGCGGTAGCGATGACGGACGCCGAGACGAGCACGTGACACCATTGCCTCCCTGTCTTAGCGTAACGCGAGTCGAGGCGGACGTCGTCGCGGTAGCAACGACGGACGCCGAGACGAGCACGTGACACCATTGCCTCCCTGTCTTAGCGTAACGCGAGTCAAGGCGGACGTCGTTGCGGTAGCGATGACGGACGCCGAGATGAGCACATGACACCAGTGCCTCCCTATCTTAGCGTAACGCGACTCGAGGCGGATGTCGTCGCGGTAGCGACGACGGATGCCGAGACGTGCACGTGACACCATTGCCTCCCTGTCTTCGCGTAACGCGAGTCGAGGCGGACGTCGTCGCGGTAGCGACGACGGACGCCGAGACGAGCACGTGACACCAGTGCCACCCTGTCTTAGCGTAATGCGAGTCGAGGCGGACGTCGTCGCGCTAGCGACGAGGGACGCTGAGACGAGCACGTGACACCAGTGCCACCCTGTCTTAGCGTAACGCGAGTCGAGGCGGACGTCGTCGTGGTAGCGACGACAGACGCGGAGACGAGCATGTGACACCAGTGCCACCCTGTCTTAGCGTAAAGCGAGTCGAGGCGGACGTCGTCGCGGTAGCGACGAAGGACGCCGAGACGAGCACGTGACACCATTGCCACCTTGTCTTAGCATAACGCGAGTCGAGGCGGACGTTGTTGCGGTAGCTACGACGGACGCCGAGACGAGCACGTGACACCAGTGCCACCCTGTCTTATTGTAATGCGAGTCGAGGCGGACGTCGTCGCGGTAGCGACGACGGACGCCGAGACGAGCACGTCACACCAGTGCCACCCTGTCTTAGCGTAACGCGAGTCGAGGCGGACGTCGTCGCGGTAGCGACGACGGACGCCGAGACGAGCACGTAACACCAGTGCCTCCCTGTGTTAGCGTAACACGAGTCGAGGCGGACGTCGTCGCGGTAGCGACGAAGGACGCCGAGACGAGCACGTGACACCAGGGCCACCCTCTCTTAGCGTAACGCGAGTCGAGGCGGACGTCGTCGCGGTAGCGACCACGGACGCCGAGACGAGCACGTGACACAATTGACTCCCTGTCTTAGCGTAACGCGAGTCGAGGCGGACGTCGTCGCGGTAGCGACGACGGACGCCGAGACGAGCACGTGACACCAGTGCCACCCTGTCTTAGCGTAACGCGAGTCGAGGCGGACGTCGTCGCGGTAGCGACGACGGACGCCGAGACGAGCACGTCACACCAGTGCCACCCTGTCTTAGCGTAACGCGAGCTGAGGCGGACGTCGTCGCGGTAGCGACAACGGACGCCGAGACGAGCACGTAACACCAGTGCCTCCCTGTGTTAGCGTAACACGAGTCGAGGCGGACATCGTCGCGGTAGCGACGACGGACGCGGAGACGAGCACGTGACACCATTGCCACCCTGTCTTAGCGTAACGCGAGTCGAGGCGGACGTCGTCGCGGTAGCGACGACAGACACCGAGACGAGCACGTGACACCAGTGCCACCCTGTCTTAGCGTAAAGTGAGTCGAGGCGGACGTTGTTGTGGTAGCTACGACGGACGCCGAGACGAGCACGTGACACCAGTGCCACCCTGTCTTAGCGTAATGCGAGTCGAGGCGGACGTCGTCGCGGTAGCGACGACGGACGCCGAGACGAGCACGTCACACCAGTGCCACCCTGTTTTAGCGTAACGCGAGTCGAGGCGGACGTCGTCGCGGTAGCGACACGGACGCCGAGACGAGCACGTAACACCAGTGCCTCCCTGTGTTAGCGTAACACGAGTCGAGGCGGACGTCGTCGCGGTAGCGACGACGGACGCCGAGATGAGCACGTGACACTAGTGCCACCCTGTCTTAGCGTAACGGGAGTCGAGGCGGACGTTGTCGCGGTAGCGACGACGGACGCCGAGACGAGCACGTGACACCAGTGCCTCCCTGTCTTAGCGTAACGCGAGTCGAGGCGGACGTCATCGCGGTAGCGACGACGGACGCCGAGACGAGCACGTGACACCATTGCCTCCCTGTCTTAGCGTAACGCGAGTCGTGGCGGACGTCGTCGCGGTAGCAACGACGGACGCCGAGACGAGCACGTGACACCATTGCCTCCCTGTCTTAGCGTAACGCGAGTCAAGGCGGACGTCGTTGCGGTATCGATGACGGACGCCGAGATGAGCACATGACACCAGTGCCTCCCTATCTTAGCGTAGCGCGACTCGAGGCGGATGTCGTCGCGGTAGTGACGACGGATGCCGAGACGTGCACGTGACACCATTGCCTCCCTGTCTTCGCGTAACGCGAGTCGAGGCGGACGTCGTCGCGGTAGCGACGACGGACGCCGAGACGAGCACGTGACACCAGTGCCACTCTGTCTTAGCGTAACGCGAGTCGAGGCGGACGTCGTCGCGCTAGCGACGAGGGACGCCGAGACGAGCACGTGACACCAGTGCCACCCTGTCTTAGCGTAAGGCGAGTCGAGGCGGACGTCGTCGCGGTAGCGATGACGGACGCCGTGACGAGCACGTGACACCAGTGCCACCCTGTCTTAGCGTAAAGCGAGTCGAGGCGGACGTCGTCGCGGTAGCGACAAAGGACGCCGAGACGAGCACGTGACACCATTGCCACCTTGTCTTAGTGTAACGCGAGTCGAGGCGGACGTTGTTGCGGTAGCTACGACGGACGCCGAGACAAGCACGTGACACCAGCGCCACCTTGTCTTATTGTAATGCGAGTCGAGGCCGACGTCGTCGCGGTAGCGACGACGGACGCCGAGACGAGCACGTCACACCAGTGCCACCCTGTCTTAGCGTAACGCGAGTCGAGGCGGACGTCGTCGCGGTAGCGACGACGGAGGCCGAGACGAGCACGTAACACCAGTGCCTCCCTGTGTTAGCGTATCACGAGTCGAGGCGGACGTCGTCGCGGTAGCGACGACGGACGCCGAGACGAGCACGTGACACCAGGGCCGCCCTGTCTTAGCGTAACGCGAGTCGAGGCGGACGTCGTCGCGGTAGCGACCACGGACGCCGAGACGAGCACGTGACACAATTGACTCCCTGTCTTAGCGTAACGCGAGTAGAGGCGGACCTCGTCGCGGTAGCGACGACGGACGCCGAGACGAGCACGTGACACCAGTGCCACCCTGTCTTAGCGTAACGCGAGTCGAGGCGGACGTCGTCGCGGTAGCGACGACGGACGCCGAGACGAGCACGTCACACCTGTGCCACCCTGTCTTAGCGTAACGCGAGCTGAGGCGGACGTCATCGCGGTAGCGACGACGGACGCCGAGACGAGCACGTAACACCAGTGCCTCCCTGTGTTAGCGTAAAACGAGTCGAGGCGGACGTCGTCGCGGTAGCGACGACGGACGCCGAGACGAGCACGTGACACCATTGCCACCCTGTCTTAGCGTAACGCGAGTCGAGGCGGACGTCGTCGCGGTAGCGACGACGGACGCCGAGACAAGCACGTGACACCAGTGACTCCCTGTCTTAGCGTAACGCGAGTCGAGGCGGACGTCGTCGCGGTAGCGACGACGGACGCCGAGACGAGCACGTGACACCAGTGCCACCCTGTCTTAGCGTAATGCGAGTCGAGGCGGACGTCATCGCGGTAGCGACGACGGACGCCGAGACGAGCACGTGACACCATTGCCTCCCTGTCTTAGCGTAACGCGAGTCGAGGCGGACGTCGTCGCGGTAGCGACGACGGACGCCGAGACGAGCACGTGACACCAGTGCCACCCTGTCTTAGCGTAACGCGAGTCGAGGCGGACGTGGTCGCGATAGCGACGACGGATGCCGAGACGAGCACGTGACACCATTGCCTCCCTGTGTTAGCGTAACACGAGTCGAGGCGGACATCGTCGCGGTAGCGACGACGGACGCCGAGACGAGCACGTGACACCATTGCCACCCTGTCTTAGCGTAACGCGAGTCGAGGCGGACGTCGTCGCGGTAGCGACGACTGACACCGAGACGAGCACGTGACACCAGTGCCTCCCTGTGTTAGCGTAACACGAGTCGAGGCGGACGTCGTCGCGGTAGCGACGAAGGACGCCGAGACGAGCACGTGACACGATTGCCACCTTGTCTTAGCGTAACGCGAGTCGAGGCGGACGTCGTTGCGGTAGCTACGACGGACGCCGAGACGAGCACGTGACACAATTGACTCCCTGTCTTAGCGTAACGCGAGTCGAGGCGGACGTCGTCGCGGTAGCGACGACGGACGCCGAAACGAGCACGTGACACCAGTGCCACCCTGTCTTAGCGTAATGCGAGTCGAGGCGGACGTCATCGCGGTAGTGACGACGGACGCCGAGACGAGCACGTGACACCATTGCCTCCCTGTCTTAGCGTAACGCGAGTCGAGGCGGACGTCGTCGCGGTAGCGACGACGGACGCCGAGACGAGCACGTGACACCAGTGCCAACCTGTCTTAGCGTAACGCGAGTCGAGGCGGACGTGGTCGCGATAGCGACGACGGATGCCGAGACGAGCACGTGACACCATTGCCTCCCTGTGTTAGCGTAACACGAGTCGAGGCGGACATCGTCGCGGTAGCGACGACGGACGCCGAGACGAGCACGTGACACCATTGCCACCCTGTCTTAGCGTAACGCGAGTCGAGGCGGACGTCGTCGCGGTAGCGACGACTGACACCGAGACGAGCACGTGACACCAGTGCCTCCCTGTGTTAGCGTAACACGAGTCGAGGCGGACGTCGTCGCGTTAGCGACGAAGGACGCCGAGACGAGCACGTGACACGATTGCCACCTTGTCTTAGCGTAACGCGAGTCGAGGCGGACGTCGTTGCGGTAGCTACGACGGACGCCGAGACGAGCACGTGACACAATTGACTCCCTGTCTTAGCGTAACGCGAGTCGAGGCGGACGTCGTCGCGGTAGCGACAACGGATGCCGAGACGAGCACGTGACACTAGTGCCACCCTGTCTTAGCGTAACGCGAGTCGAGGCGGACGTTGTCGCGGTAGCGACAACGGATGCCGAGACGAGCACGTGACACCAGTGCCTCCCTGTCTTAGCGTAACGCGAGTCGAGGCGGACGTCGTCGGGGTAGCGACCACGGACGCCGAGACGAGCACGTGACACAATTGCCTCCCTGTCTTAGCGTAACGCGAGTCGAGGCGGACGTCGTCGCGGTAGCGACGACGGACGCCGAGACGAGCACGTGACACCAGTGCCACTCTGTCTTAGCGTAACGTGAGTCGAGGCGGACGTCGTCGCGGTAGCGACGACGGACGCCGAGACGAGCACGTGACACCATTGCCTCCCTGTCTTAGCATAACACGAGTCAAGTCGGACGTCGTCGCGGTAGCGATGACGGACGCCGAGACGAGCACGTGACACCAGTGCCACCCTGTCTTAGCGTAACGCGAGTCGAGGCGGACGTCATCGCGGTAGCGACGACGGACGCCGAGACGAGCATGTGACACCATTGCCTCCCTGTCTTAGCGTAACGCGAGTCGAGGCGGACGTCGTCGCGGTAGCAATGACGGACGCCGAGACGAGCACGTGACACCATTGCCTCCCTGTCTTAGCGTAACGCGAGTCAAGGCGGACGTCGTTGCGGTAGCGATGACGGACGCTGAGATGAGCACATGACACCAGTGCCTCCCTATCTTAGCGTAGCGCGACTCGAGGCGGATGTCGTCGCGGTAGCGACGACGGATGCCGAGACGTGCACGTGACACCATTGCCTCCCTGTCTTCGCGTAACGGGACTTGAGGCGGACGTCGTCGCGGTAGCGACGACGGACGCCGAGACGAGCACGTGACACCAGTGCCACCCTGTCTTAGCGTAACGCGAGTCAAGGCGGACGTCGTCGCGCTAGCGACGAGGGACGCCGAGACGAGCACGTGACACCAGTGCCACCCTGTCTTAGCGTAACGCGAGTCGAGGCAGACGTCGTCGCGGTAGCGACGACGGACGCCGAGACGAGCACGTCACACCAGTGCCACCCTGTCTTAGCGTAAAGCGAGTCGAGGCGGACGTCGTCGCGGTAGCGACGACGGACGCCGAGACGAGCACGTGACACCATTGCCACCATGTCTTAGCGTAACGCGAGTCGAGGCGGACGTCGTTGCGGTAGCTACGACGGACGCCGAGACGAGCACGTGACACCAAAGCCACCCTGTCTTATTGTAATGCGAGTCGAGGCCGACGTCGTCGCGGTAGCGACGACGGACGCCGAGACGAGCACGTCACACCAGTGCCACCCTGTCTTAGCGTAACGCGAGTCGAGGCGGACATCGTCGCGGTAGCGACGACGGATGCCGAGACGAGCACGTAACACCAGTGCCTCCCTGTGTTAGCGTAACACGAGTCGAGGCGGACGTCGTCGTGGTAGCGACGACGGACGCCGAGACGAGCACGTGACACCAGGGCCACCCTGTCTTAGCGTAACACGAGTCGAGGCGGACGTCGTCGCGGTAGCGACCACGGACGCCGAGACGAGCACGTGACACAATTGACTCCCTGTCTTAGCGTAACGCGAGTCGAGGCGGACGTCGTCGCGGTAGCGACGACGGACGCCGAGACGAGCACGTGACACCAGTGCCACCCTGTCTTAGCGTAACGCGAGTCGAGGCGGACGTCGTCGCGGTAGCGACGACGGACGCCGAGACGAGAACGTCACACCAGTGACTCCCTGTCTTGGCGTAACGCGAGCTGAGGCAGACGTCGTCGCGGTAGCGACGACGGACGCCGAGACGAGCACGTAACACCAGTGCCTCCCTGTGTTAGCGTAACACGAGTCGAGGCGGACGTCGTCGCGGTAGCGACGACGGACGCCGAGACGAGAACGTGACACCATTGCCACCCTGTCTTAGCGTAACGCGAGTCGAGGCGGACGTCGTCGCGGTAGCGACGACGGACGCCGAGATGAGCACGTGACACCAGTGACTCCCTGTCTTAGCGCAACGCGAGTCGAGGCGGACGTCGTCGCGGTAGCGACGACGGACGCCGAGACGAGCACGTGACACCAGTGCCACCCTGTCTTAGCGTAATGCGAGTCGAGGCGGACGTCATCGCGGTAGCGACGACGGACGCCGAGACGAGCACGTGACACCACTGCCTCCCTGTCTTAGCGTAACGCGAGTCGAGGCGGACGTGGTCGCGATAGCGACGACGGATGCCGAGACGAGCACGTGACACCATTGCCTCCCTGTCTTAGCGTAACGCGAGTCGAGGCGGACGTCGTCGCGGTAGCGACGACGGACGCCGAGACGAGCACGTGACACCAGTGCCACCCTGTCTTAGCGTAACGCGAGTCGAGGCGGACGTCGTCGTGGTGGCGACCACGGACGCCGAGACGAGCACGTGACACAATTGCCTCCCTGTCTTAGCGTAACGCGAGTCGAGGCGGACGTCGTCGCAGTAGCGACGACGGACGCCGAGACGAGCACGTGACACCAGTGCCACCCTGTCTTAGCGTAACGCGAGTCGAGGCGGACGTCGTCGCGGTAGCGACGACGGACGCCGAGACGAGCACGTCACACCAGTGCCACCCTGTCTTAGTGTAAGGCGAGTCGAGGCGGACGTCGTCGTGGTAGCGACGACGGACGCCGAGACGAGCACGTAACACCATTGCCTCCCTGTCTTAGCGTAACGCGAGTCGAGGCGGACGTCGTCGCGGTAGCGACGACGGACGCCGAGACGAGCACGTGACACCAGTGCCACCCTGTCTTAGCGTAACGCGAGTCGAGGCGGACGTCGTCGTGGTAGCGACCACGGACGCCGAGACGAGCACGTGACACAATTGCCTCCCTGTCTTAGCGTAACGCGAGTCGAGGCGGACGTCGTCGCGGTAGCGACGACAGACGCCGAGACGAGCACGTGACACCATTGCCACCCTGTCTTAGCGTAACGCGAGTCGAGGCGGACGTCGTCGCGGTAGCGACGACGGACGCCGAGACAAGCACGTGACACCAGTGACTCCCTGTCTTAGCGTAACGCGAGTCGAGGCGGACGCCGTCGCGGTAGCGACGACGGACGCCGAGACGAGCACGTGACACCAGTGCCACCCTGTCTTAGCGTAATGCGAGTCGAGGCGGACGTCATCGCGGAAGCGACGACGGACGCCGAGACGAGCACGTGACACCATTGCCTCCCTGTCTTAGCGTAACGCGAGTCGAGGCGGACGTCGTCGCGGTAGCGACGACGGACGCCGAGACGAGCACGTGACACCAGTGCCACCCTGTCTTAGCGTAACGCGAGTCGAGGCGGACGTGGTCGCGATAGCGACGACGGATGCCGAGACGAGCACGTGACACCATTGCCTCCCTGTGTTAGCGTAACACGAGTCGAGGCGGACATCGTCGCGGTAGCGACGACGGACGCCGAGACGAGCACGTGACACCATTGCCACCCTGTCTTAGCGTAACGCGAGTCGAGGCGGACGTCGTCGCGGTAGCGACGACTGACACCGAGACGAGCACGTGACACCAGTGCCTCCCTGTGTTAGCATAACACGAGTCGAGGCGGACGTCGTCGCGGTAGCGACGAAGGACGCCGAGACGAGCACGTGACACGATTGCCACCTTGTCTTAGCGTAACGCGAGTCGAGGCGGACGTCGTTGCGGTAGCTACGACGGACGCCGAGACGAGCACGTGACACAATTGACTCCCTGTCTTAGCGTAACGCGAGTCGAGGCGGACGTCGTCGCGGTAGCGACGACGGACGCCGAGACGAGCACGTCACGCCAGTGCCACCCTGTCTTAGCGTAACGCGAGTCGAGGCGGACGTCGTCGCGGTAGCGACGACGGACGCCGAGACGAGCACGTGACACCATTGCCTCCCTGTCTTAGCGTAACGCGAGTCGGGGCGGACGTCGTCGCGGTAGCGACGACGGACGCCGAGACGAGCACGTGACACTAGTGCCACCCTGTCTTAGCGTAACGCGAGTCGAGGCGGACGTTGTCGCGGTAGCGACAACGGATGCCGAGACGAGCACGTGACACCAGTGCCTCCCTGTCTTAGCGTAACGCGAGTCGAGGCGGACGTCGTCGGGGTAGCAACCACGGACGCCGAGACGAGCACGTGACACAATTGCCTCCCTGTCTTAGCGTAACGCGAGTCGAGGCGGACGTCGTCGCGGTAGCGACGACGGACGCCGAGACGAGCACGTGACACCAGTGCCACCCTGTCTTAGCGTAACGTGAGTCGAGGCGGACGTCGTCGCGGTAGCGACGACGGACGCCGAGACGAGCACGTGACACCATTGCCTCCCTATCTTAGCGTAACACGAGTCAAGTCGGACGTCGTCGCGGTAGCGATGACGGACGCCGAGACGAGCACGTGACACCAGTGCCAACCTGTCTTAGCGTAACGCGAGTCGAGGCGGACGTCATCGCGGTAGCGACGACGGACGCCGAGACGAGCATGTGACACCATTGCCTCCCTGTCTTAGCGTAACGCGAGTCGAGGCGGACGTCGTCGCGGTAGCAATGACGGACACCAAGACGAGCACGTGACACCATTGCCACCCTGTCTTAGCGTAACGCGAGTCAAGGCGGACGTCGTTGCGGTAGCGATGACGGACGCTGAGATGAGCACATGACACCAGTGCCTCCCTATCTTAGCGTAGCGCGACTCGAGGCGGATGTCGTCGCGGTAGCGACGACGGATGCCGAGACGTGCACGTGACACCATTGCCTCCCTGTCTTCGCGTAACGCGAGTCGAGGCGGACGTCGTCGCGGTAGCGATGACGGACGCCGAGACGAGCACGTGACACCAGTGCCACCCTGTCTTAGCGTAACGCGAGTCGAGGCGGACGTCGTCGCGCTAGCGACGAGGGACGCCGAGACGAGCACGTGACACCAGTGCCACCCTGTCTTAGCGTAACGCGAGTCGAGGCGGACGTCGTCGCGGTAGCGACGACGGACGCCGAGAGGAGCACGTCACACCAGTGCCACCCTGTCTTAGCGTAAAGCGAGTCGAGGCGGACGTCGTCGCTGTAGCGACGACGGACGCCGAGACGAGCACGTGACACCATTGCCACCTTGTCTTAGCGTAACGCGAGTCGAGGCGGACGTCGTTGCGGTAGCTACGACGGACGCCGAGACGAGCACGTGACACCAGAGCCACCCTGTCTTATTGTAATGCGAGTCGAGGCCGACGTCGTCGCGGTAGCGACGACGGACGCCGAGACGAGCACGTCACACCAGTGCCACCCTGTCTTAGCGTAACGCGAGTCGAGGCGGACATCGTCGCGGTAGCGACGACGGATGCCGAGACGAGCACGTAACACCAGTGCCTCCCTGTGTTAGCGTAACACGAGTCGAGGCGGACGTCGTCGCGGTAGCGACGACGGACGCCGAGACGAGCACGTGACACCAGGGCCACCCTGTCTTAGCGTAACACGAGTCGAGGCGGACGTCGTCGCGGTAGCGACCACGGACGCCGAGACGAGCACGTGACACAATTGACTCCCTGTCTTAGCGTAACGCGAGTCGAGGCGGACGTCGTCGCGGTAGCGACGACGGACGCCGAGACGAGCACGTGACACCAGTGCCACCCTGTCTTAGCGTAACGCGAGTCGAGGCGGACGTCGTCGCGGTAGCGACGACGGACGCCGAGACGAGAACGTCACACCAGTGACTCCCTATCTTAGCGTAACGCGAGCTGAGGCGGACGTCGTCGCGGTAGCGACGACGGACGCCGAGACGAGCACGTAACACGAGTGCCTCCCTGTGTTAGCGTAACACGAGTCGAGGCGGACATCGTCGCGGTAGCGACGACGGACGCCGAGACGAGAACGTGACACCATTGCCACCCTGTCTTAGCGTAACGCGAGTCGAGGCGGACGTCGTCGCGGTAGCGACGACGGACGCCGAGACGAGCACGTGACACCAGTGACTCCCTGTCTTAGCGCAACGCGAGTCGAGGCGGACATCGTCGCGGTAGCGACGACGGATGCCGAGACGAGCACGTAACACCAGTGCCTCCCTGTGTTAGCGTAACACGAGTCGAGGCGGACGTCGTCGCGGTAGCGACGACGGACGCCGAGACGAGCACGTGACACCAGGGCCACCCTGTCTTAGCGTAACACGAGTCGAGGCGGACGTCGTCGCGGTAGCGACCACGGACGCCGAGACGAGCACGTGACACAATTGACTCCCTGTCTTAGCGTAACGCGAGTCGAGGCGGACGTCGTCGCGGTAGCGACGACGGACGCCGAGACGAGCACGTGACACCAGTGCCACCCTGTCTTAGCGTAACGCGAGTCGAGGCGGACGTCGTCGCGGTAGCGACGACGGACGCCGAGACGAGAACGTCACACCAGTGACTCCCTATCTTAGCGTAACGCGAGCTGAGGCGGACGTCGTCGCGGTAGCGACGACGGACGCCGAGACGAGCACGTGACACCATTGCCTCCCTGTCTTAGCGTAACGCGAGTCGAGGCGGACGTGGTCGCGATAGCGACGACGGATGCCGAGACGAGCACGTGACACCATTGCCTCCCTGTCTTAGCGTAACGCGAGTCGAGGCGGACGTCGTCGCGGTAGCGACGACGGACGCCGAGACGAGCACGTGACACCAGTGCCACCCTGTCTTAGCGTAACGCGAGTCGAGGCGGACGTCGTCGTGGTAGCGACCACGGACGCCGAGACGAGCACGTGACACAATTGCCTCCCTGTCTTAGCGTAACGCGAGTCGAGGCGGACGTCGTCGCGGTAGCGACGACGGACGTCGAGACGAGCACGTGACACCAGTGCCACCCTGTCTTAGCGTAACGCGAGTCGAGGCGGACGTCGTCGCGGTAGCGACGACGGACGCCGAGACGAGCACGTGACACTAGTGCCACCCTGTCTTAGCGTAACGCGAGTCGAGGCGGACGTTGTCGCGGTAGCGACAACGGATGCCGAGACGAGCACGTGACACCAGTGCCTCCCTGTCTTAGCGTAACGCGAGTCGAGGCGGACGTCGTCGGGGTAGCGACCACGGACGCCGAGACGAGCACGTGACACAATTGCCTCCCTGTCTTAGCGTTACGCGAGTCGAGGCGGACGTCGTCGCGGTAGCGACGACGGACGCCGAGACGAGCACGTGACACCAGTGCCACCCTGTCTTAGCGTAACGTGAGTCGAGGCGGACGTCGTCGCGGTAGCGACGACGGACGCCGATACGAGCACGTGACACCATTGCCTCCCTGTCTTAGCGTAACACGAGTCAAGTCGGACGTCGTCGCGGTAGCGATGACGGACGCCGAGACGAGCACGTGACACCAGTGCCACCCTGTCTTAGCGTAACGCGAGTCGAGGCGGACGTCATCGCGGTAGCGACGATGGACGCCGAGACGAGCATGTGACACCATTGCCTCCCTGTCTTAGCGTAACGCGAGTCGAGGCGGACGTCGTCGCGGTAGCAATGACGGACGTCGAGACGAGCACGTGACACCATTGCCTCCCTGTCTTAGCGTAACGCGAGTCAAGGCGGACGTCGTTGCGGTAGCGATGACGGACGCTGAGATGAGCACATGACACCAGTGCCTCCCTATCTTAGCGTAGCGCGACTCGAGGCGGATGTCGTCGCGGTAGCGACGACGGATGCCGAGACGTGCACGTGACACCATTGCCTCCCTGTCTTCGCGTAACGCGAGTTGAGGCGGACGTCATCGCGGTAGCGACGACGGACGCCGAGACGAGCACGTGACACCAGTGCCACCCTGTCTTAGCGTAGCGCGACTCGAGGCGGACGTCGTCGCGGTAGCGACGACGGATGCCGAGACGTGCACGTGACACCATTGCCTCCCTGTCTTCGCGTAACATGAGTTGAGGCGGACGTCGTCGCGGTAGCGACGACGGACGCCGAGACGAGCACGTGACACCAGTGCCACCCTGTCTTAGCGTAACGCGAGTCGAGGCGGACATCGTCGCGCTAGCGACGAGGGACGCCGAGACGAGCACGTGACAGCAGTGCCACCCTGTCTTAGCGTAACGCGAGTCGAGGCGGACGTCGTCGCGGTAGCGACGACGGACGCCGAGACGAGCACGTCACACCAGTGCCACCCTGTCTTAGCGTAAAGCGAGTCGAGGCGGACGTCGTCGCGGTAGCGACGACGGACGCCGAGACGAGCACGTGACACCATTGCCACCTTGTCTTAGCATAACGCGAGTCGAGGCGGACGTCGTTGCGGTAGCTACGACGGACGCCGAGACGAGCACGTGACACCAGAGCCACCCTGTCTTATTGTAATGCGAGTCGAGGCCGACGTCGTCGCGGTAGCGACGACGGACGCCGAGACGAGCACGTCACACCAGTGCCACCCTGTCTTAGCGTAACGCGAGTCGAGGCGGACATCGTCGCGGTAGCGACGACGGATGCCGAGACGAGCACGTAACACCAGTGCCTCCCTGTGTTAGCGTAACACGAGTCGAGGCGGACGTCGTCGTGGTAGCGACGACAGACGCCGAGACGAGCACGTGACACCAGGGCCACCCTGTCTTAGCGTAACACGAGTCGAGGCGGACGTCGTCGCGGTAGCGACCACGGACGCCGAGACGAGCACGTGACACAATTGACTCCCTGTCTTAGCGTAACGCGAGTCGAGGCGGACGTCGTCGCGGTAGCGACGACGGACGCCGAGACGAGCACGTGACACCAGTGCCACCCTGTCTTAGCGTAACGCGAGTCGAGGCGGACGTCATCGCGGTAGCGACGACGGACGCCGAGACGAGCATGTGACACCATTGCCTCCCTGTCTTAGCGTAACGCGAGTCGAGGCGGACGTCGTCGCGGTAGCAATGACGGACACCAAGACGAGCACGTGACACCATTGCCACCCTGTCTTAGCGTAACGCGAGTCAAGGCGGACGTCGTTGCGGTAGCGATGACGGACGCTGAGATGAGCACATGACACCAGTGCCTCCCTATCTTAGCGTAGCGCGACTCGAGGCGGATGTCGTCGCGGTAGCGACGACGGATGCCGAGACGTGCACGTGACACCATTGCCTCCCTGTCTTCGCGTAACGCGAGTCGAGGCGGACGTCGTCGCGGTAGCGATGACGGACGCCGAGACGAGCACGTGACACCAGTGCCACCCTGTCTTAGCGTAACGCGAGTCGAGGCGGACGTCGTCGCGCTAGCGACGAGGGACGCCGAGACGAGCACGTGACACCAGTGCCACCCTGTCTTAGCGTAACGCGAGTCGAGGCGGACGTCGTCGCGGTAGCGACGACGGACGCCGAGAGGAGCACGTCACACCAGTGCCACCCTGTCTTAGCGTAAAGCGAGTCGAGGCGGACGTCGTCGCGGTAGCGACGACGGACGCCGAGACGAGCACGTGACACCATTGCCACCTTGTCTTAGCGTAACGCGAGTCGAGGCGGACGTCGTTGCGGTAGCTACGACGGACGCCGAGACGAGCACGTGACACCAGAGCCACCCTGTCTTATTGTAATGCGAGTCGAGGCCGACGTCGTCGCGGTAGCGACGACGGACGCCGAGACGAGCATGTCACACCAGTGCCACCCTGTCTTAGCGTAACGCGAGTCGAGGCGGACATCGTCGCGGTAGCGACGACGGATGCCGAGACGAGCACGTAACACCAGTGCCTCCCTGTGTTAGCGTAACACGAGTCGAGGCGGACGTCGTCGCGGTAGCGACGACGGACGCCGAGACGAGCACGTGACACCAGGGCCACCCTGTCTTAGCGTAACACGAGTCGAGGCGGACGTCGTCGCGGTAGCGACCACGGACGCCGAGACGAGCACGTGACACAATTGACTCCCTGTCTTAGCGTAACGCGAGTCGAGGCGGACGTCGTCGCGGTAGCGACGACGGACGCCGAGACGAGCACGTGACACCAGTGCCACCCTGTCTTAGCGTAACGCGAGTCGAGGCGGACGTCGTCGCGGTAGCGACGACGGACGCCGAGACGAGAACGTCACACCAGTGACTCCCTGTCTTAGCGTAACGCGAGCTGAGGCGGACGTCGTCGCGGTAGCGACGACGGACGCCGAGACGAGCACGTAACACGAGTGCCTCCCTGTGTTAGCGTAACACGAGTCGAGGCGGACGTCGTCGCGGTAGCGACGACGGACGCCGAGACGAGAACGTGACACCATTGCCACCCTGTCTTAGCGTAACGCGAGTCGAGGCGGACGTCGTCGCGGTAGCGACGACGGACGCCGAGACGAGCACGTGACACCAGTGACTCCCTGTCTTAGCGCAACGCGAGTCGAGGCGGACGTCGTCGCGGTAGCGACGACGGACGCCGAGACGAGCACGTGACACCATTGCCTCCCTGTCTTAGCGTAACGCGAGTCGGGGCGGACGTCGTCGCGGTAGCGACGACGGACGCCGAGACGAGCACGTGACACTAGTGCCACCCTGTCTTAGCGTAACGCGAGTCGAGGCGGACGTTGTCGCGGTAGCGACAACGGATGCCGAGACGAGCACGTGACACCAGTGCCTCCCTGTCTTAGCGTAACGCGAGTCGAGGCGGACGTCGTCGGGGTAGCGACCACGGACGCCGAGACGAGCACGTGACACAATTGCCTCCCTGTCTTAGCGTAACGCGAGTCGAGGCGGACGTCGTCGCGGTAGCGACGACGGACGCCGAGACGAGCACGTGACACCAGTGCCACCCTGTCTTAGCGTAACGTGAGTCGAGGCGGACGTCGTCGCGGTAGCGACGACGGACGCCGAGACGAGCACGTGACACCATTGCCTCCCTATCTTAGCGTAACACGAGTCAAGTCGGACGTCGTCGCGGTAGCGATGACGGACGCCGAGACGAGCACGTGACACCAGTGCCAACCTGTCTTAGCGTAACGCGAGTCGAGGCGGACGTCATCGCGGTAGCGACGACGGACGCCGAGACGAGCATGTGACACCATTGCCTCCCTGTCTTAGCGTAACGCGAGTCGAGGCGGACGTCGTCGCGATAGCAATGACGGACACCAAGACGAGCACGTGACACCATTGCCACCCTGTCTTAGCGTAACGCGAGTCAAGGCGGACGTCGTTGCGGTAGCGATGACGGACGCTGAGATGAGCACATGACACCAGTGCCTCCCTATCTTAGCGTAGCGCGACTCGAGGCGGATGTCGTCGCGGTAGCGACGACGGATGCCGAGACGTGCACGTGACACCATTGCCTCCCTGTCTTCGCGTAACGCGAGTCGAGGCGGACGTCGTCGCGGTAGCGATGACGGACGCCGAGACGAGCACGTGACACCAGTGCCACCCTGTCTTAGCGTAACGCGAGTCGAGGCGGACGTCGTCGCGCTAGCGACGAGGGACGCCGAGACGAGCACGTGACACCAGTGCCACCCTGTCTTAGCGTAACGCGAGTCGAGGCGGACGTCGTCGCGGTAGCGACGACGGACGCCGAGAGGAGCACGTCACACCAGTGCCACCCTGTCTTAGCGTAAAGCGAGTCGAGGCGGACGTCGTCGCTGTAGCGACGACGGACGCCGAGACGAGCACGTGACACCATTGCCACCTTGTCTTAGCGTAACGCGAGTCGAGGCGGACGTCGTTGCGGTAGCTACGACGGACGCCGAGACGAGCACGTGACACCAGAGCCACCCTGTCTTATTGTAATGCGAGTCGAGGCCGACGTCGTCGCGGTAGCGACGACGGACGCCGAGACGAGCACGTCACACCAGTGCCACCCTGTCTTAGCGTAACGCGAGTCGAGGCGGACATCGTCGCGGTAGCGACGACGGATGCCGAGACGAGCACGTAACACCAGTGCCTCCCTGTGTTAGCGTAACACGAGTCGAGGCGGACGTCGTCGCGGTAGCGACGACGGACGCCGAGACGAGCACGTGACACCAGGGCCACCCTGTCTTAGCGTAACACGAGTCGAGGCGGACGTCGTCGCGGTAGCGACCACGGACGCCGAGACGAGCACGTGACACAATTGACTCCCTGTCTTAGCGTAACGCGAGTCGAGGCGGACGTCGTCGCGGTAGCGACGACGGACGCCGAGACGAGCACGTGACACCAGTGCCACCCTGTCTTAGCGTAACGCGAGTCGAGGCGGACGTCGTCGCGGTAGCGACGACGGACGCCGAGACGAGAACGTCACACCAGTGACTCCCTGTCTTAGCGTAACGCGAGCTGAGGCGGACGTCGTCGCGGTAGCGACGACGGACGCCGAGACGAGCACGTAACACGAGTGCCTCCCTGTGTTAGCGTAACACGAGTCGAGGCGGACATCGTCGCGGTAGCGACGACGGACGCCGAGACGAGAACGTGACACCATTGCCACCCTGTCTTAGCGTAACGCGAGTCGAGGCGGACGTCGTCGCGGTAGCGACGACGGACGCCGAGACGAGCACGTGACACCAGTGACTCCCTGTCTTAGCGCAACGCGAGTCGAGGCGGACGTCGTCGCGGTAGCGACGACGGACGCCGAGACGAGCACGTGACACCAGTGCCACCCTGTCTTAGCGTAATGCGAGTCGAGGCGGACGTCATCGCGGTAGCGACGACGGACGCCGAGACGAGCACGTGACACCATTGCCTCCCTGTCTTAGCGTAACGCGAGTCGAGGCGGACGTGGTCGCGATAGCGACGACGGATGCCGAGACGAGCACGTGACACCATTGCCTCCCTGTCTTAGCGTAACGCGAGTCGAGGCGGACGTCGTCGCGGTAGCGACGACGGACGCCGAGACGAGCACGTGACACCAGTGCCACCCTGTCTTAGCGTAACGCGAGTCGAGGCGGACGTCGTCGTGGTAGCGACCACGGACGCCGAGACGAGCACGTGACACAATTGCCTCCCTGTCTTAGCGTAACGCGAGTCGAGGCGGACGTCGTCGCGGTAGCGACGACGGACGTCGAGACGAGCACGTGACACCAGTGCCACCCTGTCTTAGCGTAACGCGAGTCGAGGCGGACGTCGTCGCGGTAGCGACGACGGACGCCGAGACGAGCACGTGCCACTAGTGCCACCCTGTCTTAGCGTAACGCGAGTCGAGGCGGACGTTGTCGCGGTAGCGACAACGGATGCCGAGACGAGCACGTGACACCAGTGCCTCCCTGTCTTAGCGTAACGCGAGTCGAGGCGGACGTCGTCGGGGTAGCGACCACGGACGCCGAGACGAGCACGTGACACAATTGCCTCCCTGTCTTAGCGTTACGCGAGTCGAGGCGGACGTCGTCGCGGTAGCGACGACGGACGCCGAGACGAGCACGTGACACCAGTGCCACCCTGTCTTAGCGTAACGTGAGTCGAGGCGGACGTCGTCGCGGTAGCGACGACGGACGCCGATACGAGCACGTGACACCATTGCCTCCCTGTCTTAGCGTAACACGAGTCAAGTCGGACGTCGTCGCGGTAGCGATGACGGACGCCGAGACGAGCACGTGACACCAGTGCCACCCTGTCTTAGCGTAACGCGAGTCGAGGCGGACGTCATCGCGGTAGCGACGATGGACGCCGAGACGAGCATGTGACACCATTGCCTCCCTGTCTTAGCGTAACGCGAGTCGAGGCGGACGTCGTCGCGGTAGCAATGACGGACGTCGAGACGAGCACGTGACACCATTGCCTCCCTGTCTTAGCGTAACGCGAGTCAAGGCGGACGTCGTTGCGGTAGCGATGACGGACGCTGAGATGAGCACATGACACCAGTGCCTCCCTATCTTAGCGTAGCGCGACTCGAGGCGGATGTCGTCGCGGTAGCGACGACGGATGCCGAGACGTGCACGTGACACCATTGCCTCCCTGTCTTCGCGTAACGCGAGTTGAGGCGGACGTCATCGCGGTAGCGACGACGGACGCCGAGACGAGCACGTGACACCAGTGCCACCCTGTCTTAGCGTAGCGCGACTCGAGGCAGACGTCGTCGCGGTAGCGACGACGGATGCCGAGACGTGCACGTGACACCATTGCCTCCCTGTCTTCGCGTAACATGAGTTGAGGCGGACGTCGTCGCGGTAGCGACGACGGACGCCGAGACGAGCACGTGACACCAGTGCCACCCTGTCTTAGCGTAACGCGAGTCGAGGCGGACATCGTCGCGCTAGCGACGAGGGACGCCGAGACGAGCACGTGACAGCAGTGCCACCCTGTCTTAGCGTAACGCGAGTCGAGGCGGACGTCGTCGCGGTAGCGACGACGGACGCCGAGACGAGCACGTCACACCAGTGCCACCCTGTCTTAGCGTAAAGCGAGTCGAGGCGGACGTCGTCGCGGTAGCGACGACGGACGCCGAGACGAGCACGTGACACCATTGCCACCTTGTCTTAGCATAACGCGAGTCGAGGCGGACGTCGTTGCGGTAGCTACGACGGACGCCGAGACGAGCACGTGACACCAGAGCCACCCTGTCTTATTGTAATGCGAGTCGAGGCCGACGTCGTCGCGGTAGCGACGACGGACGCCGAGACGAGCACGTCACACCAGTGCCACCCTGTCTTAGCGTAACGCGAGTCGAGGCGGACATCGTCGCGGTAGCGACGACGGATGCCGAGACGAGCACGTAACACCAGTGCCTCCCTGTGTTAGCGTAACACGAGTCGAGGCGGACGTCGTCGTGGTAGCGACGACAGACGCCGAGACGAGCACGTGACACCAGGGCCACCCTGTCTTAGCGTAACACGAGTCGAGGCGGACGTCGTCGCGGTAGCGACCACGGACGCCGAGACGAGCACGTGACACAATTGACTCCCTGTCTTAGCGTAACGCGAGTCGAGGCGGACGTCGTCGCGGTAGCGACGACGGACGCCGAGACGAGCACGTGACACCAGTGCCACCCTGTCTTAGCGTAACGCGAGTCGAGGCGGACGTCATCGCGGTAGCGACGACGGACGCCGAGACGAGCATGTGACACCATTGCCTCCCTGTCTTAGCGTAACGCGAGTCGAGGCGGACGTCGTCGCGGTAGCAATGACGGACACCAAGACGAGCACGTGACACCATTGCCACCCTGTCTTAGCGTAACGCGAGTCAAGGCGGACGTCGTTGCGGTAGCGATGACGGACGCTGAGATGAGCACATGACACCAGTGCCTCCCTATCTTAGCGTAGCGCGACTCGAGGCGGATGTCGTCGCGGTAGCGACGACGGATGCCGAGACGTGCACGTGACACCATTGCCTCCCTGTCTTCGCGTAACGCGAGTCGAGGCGGACGTCGTCGCGGTAGCGATGACGGACGCCGAGACGAGCACGTGACACCAGTGCCACCCTGTCTTAGCGTAACGCGAGTCGAGGCGGACGTCGTCGCGCTAGCGACGAGGGACGCCGAGACGAGCACGTGACACCAGTGCCACCCTGTCTTAGCGTAACGCGAGTCGAGGCGGACGTCGTCGCGGTAGCGACGACGGACGCCGAGAGGAGCACGTCACACCAGTGCCACCCTGTCTTAGCGTAAAGCGAGTCGAGGCGGACGTCGTCGCGGTAGCGACGACGGACGCCGAGACGAGCACGTGACACCATTGCCACCTTGTCTTAGCGTAACGCGAGTCGAGGCGGACGTCGTTGCGGTAGCTACGACGGACGCCGAGACGAGCACGTGACACCAGAGCCACCCTGTCTTATTGTAATGCGAGTCGAGGCCGACGTCGTCGCGGTAGCGACGACGGACGCCGAGACGAGCACGTCACACCAGTGCCACCCTGTCTTAGCGTAACGCGAGTCGAGGCGGACATCGTCGCGGTAGCGACGACGGATGCCGAGACGAGCACGTAACACCAGTGCCTCCCTGTGTTAGCGTAACACGAGTCGAGGCGGACGTCGTCGCGGTAGCGACGACGGACGCCGAGACGAGCACGTGACACCAGGGCCACCCTGTCTTAGCGTAACACGAGTCGAGGCGGACGTCGTCGCGGTAGCGACCACGGACGCCGAGACGAGCACGTGACACAATTGACTCCCTGTCTTAGCGTAACGCGAGTCGAGGCGGACGTCGTCGCGGTAGCGACGACGGACGCCGAGACGAGCACGTGACACCAGTGCCACCCTGTCTTAGCGTAACGCGAGTCGAGGCGGACGTCGTCGCGGTAGCGACGACGGACGCCGAGACGAGAACGTCACACCAGTGACTCCCTGTCTTAGCGTAACGCGAGCTGAGGCGGACGTCGTCGCGGTAGCGACGACGGACGCCGAGACGAGCACGTAACACGAGTGCCTCCCTGTGTTAGCGTAACACGAGTCGAGGCGGACGTCGTCGCGGTAGCGACGACGGACGCCGAGACGAGAACGTGACACCATTGCCACCCTGTCTTAGCGTAACGCGAGTCGAGGCGGACGTCGTCGCGGTAGCGACGACGGACGCCGAGACGAGCACGTGACACCAGTGACTCCCTGTCTTAGCGCAACGCGAGTCGAGGCGGACGTCGTCGCGGTAGCGACGACGGACGCCGAGACGAGCACGTGACACCAGTGCCACCCTGTCTTAGCGTAATGCGAGTCGAGGCGGACGTCATCGCGGTAGCGACGACGGACGCCGAGACGAGCACGTGACACCATTGCCTCCCTGTCTTAGCGTAACGCGAGTCGAGGCGGACGTGGTCGCGATAGCGACGACGGATGCCGAGACGAGCACGTGACACCATTGCCTCCCTGTCTTAGCGTAACGCGAGTCGAGGCGGACGTCGTCGCGGTAGCGACGACGGACGCCGAGACGAGCACGTGACACCAGTGCCACCCTGTCTTAGCGTAACGCGAGTCGAGGCGGACGTCGTCGTGGTAGCGACCACGGACGCCGAGACGAGCACGTGACACAATTGCCTCCCTGTCTTAGCGTAACGCGAGTCGAGGCGGACGTCGTCGCGGTAGCGACGACGGACGTCGAGACGAGCACGTGACACCAGTGCCACCCTGTCTTAGCGTAACGCGAGTCGAGGCGGACGTCGTCGCGGTAGCGACGACGGACGCCGAGACGAGCACGTGACACTAGTGCCACCCTGTCTTAGCGTAACGCGAGTCGAGGCGGACGTTGTCGCGGTAGCGACAACGGATGCCGAGACGAGCACGTGACACCAGTGCCTCCCTGTCTTAGCGTAACGCGAGTCGAGGCGGACGTCGTCGGGGTAGCGACCACGGACGCCGAGACGAGCACGTGACACAATTGCCTCCCTGTCTTAGCGTTACGCGAGTCGAGGCGGATGTCGTCGCGGTAGCGACGACGGACGCCGAGACGAGCACGTGACACCAGTGCCACCCTGTCTTAGCGTAACGTGAGTCGAGGCGGACGTCGTCGCGGTAGCGACGACGGACGCCGATACGAGCACGTGACACCATTGCCTCCCTGTCTTAGCGTAACACGAGTCAAGTCGGACGTCGTCGCGGTAGCGATGACGGACGCCGAGACGAGCACGTGACACCAGTGCCACCCTGTCTTAGCGTAACGCGAGTCGAGGCGGACGTCATCGCGGTAGCGACGATGGACGCCGAGACGAGCATGTGACACCATTGCCTCCCTGTCTTAGCGTAACGCGAGTCGAGGCGGACGTCGTCGCGGTAGCAATGACGGACGTCGAGACGAGCACGTGACACCATTGCCTCCCTGTCTTAGCGTAACGCGAGTCAAGGCGGACGTCGTTGCGGTAGCGATGACGGACGCTGAGATGAGCACATGACACCAGTGCCTCCCTATCTTAGCGTAGCGCGACTCGAGGCGGATGTCGTCGCGGTAGCGACGACGGATGCCGAGACGTGCACGTGACACCATTGCCTCCCTGTCTTCGCGTAACGCGAGTTGAGGCGGACGTCATCGCGGTAGCGACGACGGACGCCGAGACGAGCACGTGACACCAGTGCCACCCTGTCTTAGCGTAGCGCGACTCGAGGCGGACGTCGTCGCGGTAGCGACGACGGATGCCGAGACGTGCACGTGACACCATTGCCTCCCTGTCTTCGCGTAACATGAGTTGAGGCGGACGTCGTCGCGGTAGCGACGACGGACGCCGAGACGAGCACGTGACACCAGTGCCACCCTGTCTTAGCGTAACGCGAGTCGAGGCGGACATCGTCGCGCTAGCGACGAGGGACGCCGAGACGAGCACGTGACAGCAGTGCCACCCTGTCTTAGCGTAACGCGAGTCGAGGCGGACGTCGTCGCGGTAGCGACGACGTACGCCGAGACGAGCACGTCACACCAGTGCCACCCTGTCTTAGCGTAAAGCGAGTCGAGGCGGACGTCGTCGCGGTAGCGACGACGGACGCCGAGACGAGCACGTGACACCATTGCCACCTTGTCTTAGCATAACGCGAGTCGAGGCGGACGTCGTTGCGGTAGCTACGACGGACGCCGAGACGAGCACGTGACACCAGAGCCACCCTGTCTTATTGTAATGCGAGTCGAGGCCGACGTCGTCGCGGTAGCGACGACGGACGCCGAGACGAGCACGTCACACCAGTGCCACCCTGTCTTAGCGTAACGCGAGTCGAGGCGGACATCGTCGCGGTAGCGACGACGGATGCCGAGACGAGCACGTAACACCAGTGCCTCCCTGTGTTAGCGTAACACGAGTCGAGGCGGACGTCGTCGTGGTAGCGACGACAGACGCCGAGACGAGCACGTGACACCAGGGCCACCCTGTCTTAGCGTAACACGAGTCGAGGCGGACGTCGTCGCGGTAGCGACCACGGACGCCGAGACGAGCACGTGACACAATTGACTCCCTGTCTTAGCGTAACGCGAGTCGAGGCGGACGTCGTCGCGGTAGCGACGACGGACGCCGAGACGAGCACGTGACACCAGTGCCACCCTGTCTTAGCGTAACGCGAGTCGAGGCGGACGTCGTCGCGGTAGCGACGACGGACGCCGAGACGAGAACGTCACACCAGTGACTCCCTGTCTTAGCGTAACGCGAGCTGAGGCAGACGTCGTCGCGGTAGCGACGACGGACGCCGAGACGAGCATGTAACACCAGTGCCTCCCTGTGTTAGCGTAACACGAGTCGAGGCGGACGTCGTCGCGGTAGCGACGACGGACGCCGAGACGAGAACGTGACACCATTGCCACCCTGTCTTAGCGTAACGCGAGTCGAGGCGGACGTCGTCGCGGTAGCGACGACGGACGCCGAGACGAGCACGTGACACCAGTGACTCCCTGTCTTAGCGCAACGCGAGTCGAGGCGGACGTCGTCGCGGTAGCGACGACGGACGCCGAGACGAGCACGTGACACCAGTGCCACCCTGTCTTAGCGTAATGCGAGTCGAGGCGGACGTCATCGCGGTAGCGACGACGGACGCCGAGACGAGCACGTGACACCACTGCCTCCCTGTCTTAGCGTAACGCGAGTCGAGGCGGACGTGGTCGCGATAGCGACGACGGATGCCGAGACGAGCACGTGACACCATTGCCTCCCTGTCTTAGCGTAACGCGAGTCGAGGCGGACGTCGTCGCGGTAGCGACGACGGACGCCGAGACGAGCACGTGACACCAGTGCCACCCTGTCTTAGCGTAACGCGAGTCGAGGCGGACGTCGTCGTGGTGGCGACCACGGACGCCGAGACGAGCACGTGACACAATTGCCTCCCTGTCTTAGCGTAACGCGAGTCGAGGCGGACGTCGTCGCGGTAGCGACGAAGGACGCCGAGACGAGCACGTGACACCAGTGCCACCCTGTCTTAGCGTAACGCGAGTCGAGGCGGACGTCGTCGCGGTAGCGACGACGGACGCCGAGACGAGCACGTCACACCAGTGCCACCCTGTCTTAGTGTAAGGCGAGTCGAGGCGGACGTCGTTGTGGTAGCGACGACGGACGCCGAGACGAGCACGTAACACCATTGCCTCCCTGTCTTAGCGTAACGCGAGTCGAGGCGGACGTCGTCGCGGTAGCGACGACGGACGCCGAGACGAGCACGTGACACCAGTGCCACCCTGTCTTAGCGTAACGCGAGTCGAGGCGGACGTCGTCGTGGTAGCGACCACGGACGCCGAGACGAGCACGTGACACAATTGCCTCCCTGTCTTAGCGTAACGCGAGTCGAGGCGGACGTCGTCGCGGTAGCGACGACGGACGCCGAGACAAGCACGTGACACCAGTGCCACCCTGTCTTAGCGTAAGGCGAGTCGAGGCGGACGTCATCGCGGTAGCGACGACGGACGCCGAGACGAGCACGTGACACCATTGCCTCCCTGTCTTAGCGTAACGCGAGTCGAGGCGGACATCGTCGCGGTAGCGACGACGGACGCCGAGACGAGGACGTGACACCATTGCCTCCCTGTCTTAGCGTAACGCGAGTCGAGGCGGACGTCGTCGCGGTAGCGACGACGGACGCCGAGACGAGCACGTGACACTAGTGCCACCCTGTCTTAGCGTAACGCGAGTCGAGGCGGACGTTGTCGCGGTAGCGACAACGGATGCCGAGACGAGCACGTGACACCATTGCCTCCCTGTCTTAGCGTAACGCGAGTCGAGGCGGACGTCGTCGTGGTAGCGACCACGGACGCCGAGACGAGCACGTGACACAATTGCTTCCCTGTCTTAGCGTAACGCGAGTCGAGGCGGACGTCGTCGCGGTAGCGACGACGGACGCCGAGACGAGCACGAGACACCAGTGCCACCCTGTCTTAGCGTAACGCGAGTCGAGGCGGACGTCGTCGTGGTAGCGACCACGGACGCCGAGACGAGCACGTGACACAATTGCCTCCCTGTCTTAGCGTAACGCGAGTCGAGGCGGACGTCGTCGCGGTAGCGACGACGGACGCCGAGACGAGCACGTGACACTAGTGCCACCCTGTCTTAGCGTAACGCGAGTCGAGGCGGATGTCGTCGCGGTAGCGACGACGGACGCCGAGACGAGCACGTCACACCAGTGCCACCCTGTCTTAGCGTAAGGCGAGTCGAGGCGGACGTCGTCGTGGTAGCGACGACGGACGCCGAGATGAGCACGTAACACCAGTGCCTCCCTGTGTTAGCGTAACACGAGTCGAGGCGTACGTCGTCGCGGTAGCGACGACGGACGCTGAGACGAGCACGTGACACCAGTGCCACCCTGTCTTAGCGTAACGCGAGTCGAGGCGGACGTCGTCGCGGTAGCGACGACGGACGCCGAGACGAGCACGTGACACCATTGCCTCCCTGTCTTAGCATAACGTGAGTCGAGGCGGACGTCGTCGCGGTAGCGACGACGGACGCCGAGACGAGCACGTGACACCAGTGCCACCCTGTCTTAGCGTAAAGCGAGTTGAGGCGGACGTCGTCGCGGTAGCGACGACGGACGCCGAGACGAGCACGTCACACCAGTGCCACCCTGTCTTAGCGTAACGCGAGTCGAGGCGGACGTCGTCGCGGTAGCGACCACGGACGCCGAGACGAGCATGTGACACAATTGACTCCCTGTCTTAGCGTAACGCGAGTCGAGGCGGACGTCGTCGCGGTAGCGACGACGGACGCCGAGACTAGCACATGACACCAGTGCCATCCTGTCTTAGCGTAACGCTAGTCGAGGCGGACGTCGTCGTGGCAGCGACGACGGACGCCGAGACGAGCACGTGACACCAGTGCCACCCTGTCTTAGCGTAACGCGAGTCGAGGCGGACGTCGTCGCGGTAGCGACGACGGACGCCGAGACGAGCACGTGACACCAGTGCCACCCTGTCTTAGCGTAATGCAAGTCGAGGCGGACGTCATCGCGGTAGCGACGACGGACGCCGAGACGAGCACGTGACACCATTGCCTCCCTGTCTTAGCGTAACGCGAGTCGAGGCGGACATCGTCGCGGTAGCGACGACGGACGCCGAGACGAGGACGTGACACCATTGCCACCCTGTCTTAGCGTAACGCGAGTCGAGGCGGACGTCGTCGCGGTAGCGACGACGGACGCCGAAACAAGCACGTGACACTAGTGCCACCCTGTCTTAGCGTAACGCGAGTCGAGGCGGACGTTGTCGCGGTAGCGACAACGGATGCCGAGACGAGCATGTGACACCATTGCCTCCCTGTCTTAGCGTAACGCGAGTCGAGGCGGACGTCGTCGTGGTAGCGACCACGGACGCCGAGACGAGCACGTGACACAATTGCTTCCCTGTCTTAGTGTAACGCGAGTCGAGGCGGACGTCGTCGCGGTAGCGACGACGGACGCCGAGACGAGCACGAGACACCAGTGCCACCCTGTCTTAGCGTAACGCGAGTCGAGGCGGACGTCGTCGCGGTAGCGACGACGGACGCCGAGACGAGCACGTGACACCATTGCCTCCCTGTCTTAGCGTAACACGAGTCAAGTCGGACGTCGTCGCGGTAGCGACGACGGACGCCGAGACGAGCACGTGACACCAGTGCCACCCTGTCTTAGCGTAACGCGAGTCGAGGCGGACGTCATCGTGGTAGCGACGACGGACGCCGGGACGAGCACGTGACACCATTGCCTCCCTGTCTTAGCGTAACGCGACGAGGCGGACGTCGTCGCGGTAGCAACGACGGACGCCGAGACGAGCACGTGACACCATTGCCTCCCTGTCTTAGCGTAACGCGAGTCAAGGCGGACGTCGTTGCGGTAGCGATGACGGACGCCGAGATGAGCACATGACACCAGTGCCTCCCTATCTTAGCGTAGCGCGACTCGAGGCGGATGTCGTCGCGGTAGCGACGACGGACGCCGAGACGTGCACGTGACACCATTGCCTCCCTGTCTTCGCGTAACGCGAGTCGAGGCGGACGTCGTCGCGGTAGCGACGACGGACGCCGAGACGAGCACGTGACACCAGTGCCACCCTGTCTTAGCGTAACGCGAGTCGAGGCGGACGTCGTCGCGCTAGCGACGAGGGACGCCGAGACGAGCACGTGACACCAGTGCCACCCTGTCTTAGCGTAACGCGAGTCGAGGCGGACGTCGTCGCGGTAGCGACGACGGACGCCGAGACGAGCACGTGACACCAGTGCCACCCTGTCTTAGCGTAAAGCGAGTCGAGGCGGACGTCGTCGCGGTAGCGACGACGGACGCCGAGACGAGCATGTGACACCAGTGCCAACCTGTCTTAGCGTAACGCGAGTCGAGGCGGACGTCGTCGCGGTAGCGACGACGGACGCCGAGACGAGCATGTGACACCAGTGCCACCCAGTCTTAGCGTAACGCGAGTCGAGGCGGACGTTGTTGCGGTAGCTACGATGGACGCCGAGACGAGCACGTGACACCATTGCCACCTTGTCTTAGCGTAACGCGAGTCGAGGCGGACGTTGTTGCGGTAGCTACGATGGACGCCGAGACGAGCACGTAACACCAGTGCCTCCCTGTGTTAGCGTAACACGAGTCGAGGCGTACGTCGTCGCGGTAGCGACGACGGACGCTGAGACGAGCACGTGACACCAGTGCCACCCTGTCTTAGCGTAACGCGAGTCGAGGCGGACGTCGTCGCAGTAGCGACGACGGACGCCGAGAGGAGCACGTGACACCATTGCCTCCCTGTCTTAGCATAACGTGAGTCGAGGCGGACGTCGTCGCGGTAGCGACGACGGACGCCGAGACGAGCACGTGACACCAGTGCCACCCTGTCTTAGCGTAAAGCGAGTCGAGGCGGACGTCGTCGCGGTAGCGACGACGGACGCCGAGACGAGCACGTCACACCAGTGCCACCCTGTCTTAGCGTAACGCGAGTCGAGGCGGACGTCGTCGCGGTAGCGACGACGGACGCCGAGACGAGCACGTAACACCAGTGCCTCCCTGTGTTAGCGTAACACGAGTCGAGGCAGACGTCGTCGCGGTAGCGACGACGGACGCCGAGACGAGCACGTGACACCATTGCCACCTTGTCTTAGCGTAACGCGAGTCGAGGCGGACGTTGTTGCAGTAGCTACGACGGACGCCGAGACGAGCACGTGACACCAGTGCCACCCTGTCTTATTGTAATGCGAGTCGAGGCGGGCGTCGTCGCGGTAGCGACCACGGACGCCGAGACGAGCATGTGACACAATTGACTCCCTGTCTTAGCGTAACGCGAGTCGAGGCGGACATCGTCGCGGTAGCGACGACGGACGCCGAGACGAGCACGTGACACCAGTGCCATCCTGTCTTAGCGTAACGCGAGTCAAGGCGGACGTCGTCGCGGTAGCGACGACGGACGCCGAGACGAGCACGTGACACCAGTGCCACCCTGTCTTAGCGTAACGCGAGTCGAGGCGGACGTCGTCGCGGTAGCGACGACGGACGCCGAGACGAGCACGTGACACCAATGCCACCCTGTCTTAGCGTAATGCGAGTCGAGGCGGACGTCATCGCGGTAGCGACGACGGACGCCGAGACGAGCACGTGACACCATTGCCTCCCAGACTTAGCATAACGCGAGTCGAGGCGGACATCGTCGCGGTAGCGACGACGGACACCGAGACGAGGACGTGACACTATTGCCTCCCTGTCTTAGCGTAACGCGAGTCGAGGTGGACGTCGTCGCGGTAGCGACGACGGACGCCGAGACGAGCACGTGACACTAGTGCCACCCTGTCTTAGCGTAACGCGAGTCGAGGCGGACGTTGTCGCGGTAGCGACAACGGATGCCGAGACGAGCACGTGACACCATTGCCTCCCTGTCTTAGCGTAACGCGAGTCGAGGCGGACGTCGTCGTGGTAGCGACCACGGACGCCGAGACGAGCACGTGACACAATTGCTTCCCTGTCTTAGCGTAACGCGAGTCGAGGCGGACGTCGTCGCGGTAGCGACGACGGACGCCGAGACGAGCACGAGACACCAGTGCCACCCTGTCTTAGCGTAACGCGAGTCGAGGCGGACGTCGTCGTGGTAGCGACCACGGACGCCGAGACGAGCACGTGACACAATTGCCTCCCTGTCTTAGCGTAACGCGAGTCGAGGCGGACGTCGTCGCGGTAGCGACGACGGACGCCGAGACGAGCACGTGACACCAGTGCCACCCTGTCTTAGCGTAACGCGAGACGAGGCGGACGTCGTCGCGGTAGCGACGACGGACGCCGAGACGAGCACGTCACACCAGTGCCACCCTGTCTTAGTGTAAGGCGAGTCGAGGCGGACGTCGTCGTGGTAGCGACGACGGACGCCGAGACGAGCACGTAACACCAGTGCCTCCCTGTGTTAGCGTAACACGAGTCGAGGCGTACGTCATCGCGGTAGCGACGACGGACGCTGAGACGAGCACGTGACACCAGTGCCACCCTGTCTTAGCGTAACGCGAGTCGAGGCGGACGTCGTCGCGGTAGCGACGACGGACGCCGAGACGAGCACGTGACACCATTGCCTCCCTGTCTTAGCATAACGTGAGTCGAGGCGGACGTCGTCGCGGTAGCGACGACGGACGCCGAGACGAGCACGTGACACCAGTGCCACCCTGTCTTAGCGTAAAGCGAGTCGAGGCGGACGTCGTCGCGGTAGCGACGACGGACGCCGAGACGAGCACGTCACACCAGTGCCACTTGTCTTAGCGTAACGCGAGTCGAGGCGGACGTCGTCGCGGTAGCGACGACGGACGCTGAGACGAGCACGTAACACCAGTGCCTCCCTGTGTTAGCGTAACACGAGTCGAGGCGGACGTCGTCGCGGTAGCGACGACGGACGCTGAGACGAGCACGTAACACCAGTGCCTCCCTGTGTTAGCGTAACACGAGTCGAGGCGGACGTCGTCGCGGTAGCGACGACGGACGCTGAGACGAGCACGTAACACCAGTGCCTCCCTGTGTTAGCGTAACACGAGTCGAGGCAGACATCGTCGCGGTAGCGACGACGGACGCCGAGACGAGCACGTGACACCATTGCCACCTTGTCTTAGCGTAACGCGAGTCGAGGCGGACGTTGTTGCGGTAGCTACGATGGACGCCGAGACGAGCACGTGACACCAGTGCCACCCTGTCTTATTGTAATGCGAGTCGAGGCGGACGTCGTCGCGGTAGCGACGACGGACGCCGAGATGAGCACGTCACACCAGTGCCACCCTGTCTTAGCGTAACGCGAGTCGAGGCGGACGTCGTCGCGAAAGCGACGACGGACGCTGAGTCGAGCACGTAACACCAGTGCCTCCCTGTGTTAGCGTAACACGAGTCGAGGCGGACGTCGTCGCGGTAGCGACGACGGACGCCGAGACAAGCACGTGACACCAGGGCCACCCTGTCTTAGCGTAACGCGAGTCGAGGCGGACGTCGTCGCGGTAGCGACCACGGACGCCGAGACGAGCATGTGACACAATTGACTCCCTGTCTTAGCGTAACGCGAGTCGAGGCGGACGTCGTCGGGGTAGCGACGACGGACGCCGAGACGAGCACGTGACACCAGTGCCATCCTGTCTTAGCGTAAGGCGAGTCGAGGCGGACGTCGTCGCGGTAGCGACGACGGACGCCGAGACGAGCACGTGACACCAGTGCCACCCTGTCTTAGCGTAACGCGAGTCGAGGCGGACGTTGTCGCGGTAGCGACGACGGACGCCGAGACGAGCACGTGACACCAGTGCCACCCTGTCTTAGCGTAACGCGAGTCGAGGCGGACGTCGTCGCGGTAGCGACGACGGACGCCGAGACGAGCACGTGACACCAGTGCCACCCTGTCTTAGCGTAATGCGAGTCGAGGCGGACGTCATCGCGGTAGCGACGACGGACGCCGAGACGAGCACGTGACACCATTGCCTCCCTGTCTTAGCGTAACGCGAGTCGAGGCGGACATCGTCGCGGTAGCGACGACGGACGCCGAGACGAGGACGTGACACCATTGCCACCCTGTCTTAGCGTAACGCGAGTCGAGGCGGACGTCGTCGCGGTAGCGACGACGGACGCCGAGACGAGCACGTGACACTAGTGCCACCCTGTCTTAGCGTAACGCGAGTCGAGGCGGACGTTGTCGCGGTAGCGACAACGGATGCCGAGACGAGCATGTGACACCATTGCCTCCCTGTCTTAGCGTAACGCGAGTCGAGGCGGACGTCGTCGTGGTAGCGACCACGGACGCCGAGACGAGCACGTGACACAATTGCTTCCCTGTCTTAGTGTAACGCGAGTCGAGGCGGACGTCGTCGCGGTAGCGACGACGGACGCCGAGACGGGCACGAGACACCAGTGCCACCCTGTCTTAGCGTAACGCGACTCGAGGCGGACGTCGTCGCGGTAGCGACGACGGACGCCGAGACGAGCACGTGACACCATTGCCTCCCTGTCTTAGCGTAACACGAGTCAAGTCGGACGTCGTCGCGGTAGCGACGACGGACGCCGAGACGAGCACGTGACACCAGTGCCACCCTGTCTTAGCGTAACGCGAGTCGAGGCGGACGTCATCGTGGTAGCGACGACGGACGCCGGGACGAGCACGTGACACCATTGCCTCCCTGTCTTAGCGTAACGTGACGAGGCGGACGTCGTCGCGGTAGCAACGACGGACGCCGAGACGAGCACGTGACACCATTGCCTCCCTGTCTTAGCGTAACGCGAGTCAAGGCGGACGTCGTTGCGGTAGCGATGACGGACGCCGAGATGAGCACATGACACCAGTGCCTCCCAGTCTTAGCGTAACGCGAGTCGAGGCGGACGTTGTTGCGGTAGCTACGATGGACGCCGAGACGAGCACGTGACACCATTGCCACCTTGTCTTAGCGTAACGCGAGTCGAGGCGGACGTTGTTGCGGTAGCTACGATGGACGCCGAGACGAGCACGTAACACCAGTGCCTCCCTGTGTTAGCGTAACACGAGTCGAGGCGTACGTCGTCGCGGTAGCGACGACGGACGCTGAGACGAGCACGTGACACCAGTGCCACCCTGTCTTAGCGTAACGCGAGTCGAGGCGGACGTCGTCGCAGTAGCGACGACGGACGCCGAGAGGAGCACGTGACACCATTGCCTCCCTGTCTTAGCATAACGTGAGTCGAGGCGGACGTCGTCGCGGTAGCGACGACGGACGCCGAGACGAGCACGTGACACCAGTGCCACCCTGTCTTAGCGTAAAGCGAGTCGAGGCGGACGTCGTCGCGGTAGCGACGACGGACGCCGAGACGAGCACGTCACACCAGTGCCACCCTGTCTTAGCGTAACGCGAGTCGAGGCGGACGTCGTCGCGGTAGCGACGACGGACGCCGAGACGAGCACGTAACACCAGTGCCTCCCTGTGTTAGCGTAACACGAGTCGAGGCAGACGTCGTCGCGGTAGCGACGACGGACGCCGAGACGAGCACGTGACACCATTGCCACCTTGTCTTAGCGTAACGCGAGTCGAGGCGGACGTTGTTGCAGTAGCTACGACGGACGCCGAGACGAGCACGTGACACCAGTGCCACCCTGTCTTATTGTAATGCGAGTCGAGGCGGGCGTCGTCGCGGTAGCGACCACGGACGCCGAGACGAGCATGTGACACAATTGACTCCCTGTCTTAGCGTAACGCGAGTCGAGGCGGACATCGTCGCGGTAGCGACGACGGACGCCGAGACGAGCACGTGACACCAGTGCCATCCTGTCTTAGCGTAACGCGAGTCAAGGCGGACGTCGTCGCGGTAGCGACGACGGACGCCGAGACGAGCACGTGACACCAGTGCCACCCTGTCTTAGCGTAACGCGAGTCGAGGCGGACGTCGTCGCGGTAGCGACGACGGACGCCGAGACGAGCACGTGACACCAATGCCACCCTGTCTTAGCGTAATGCGAGTCGAGGCGGACGTCATCGCGGTAGCGACGACGGACGCCGAGACGAGCACGTGACACCATTGCCTCCCAGACTTAGCATAACGCGAGTCGAGGCGGACATCGTCGCGGTAGCGACGACGGACACCGAGACGAGGACGTGACACTATTGCCTCCCTGTCTTAGCGTAACGCGAGTCGAGGTGGACGTCGTCGCGGTAGCGACGACGGACGCCGAGACGAGCACGTGACACTAGTGCCACCCTGTCTTAGCGTAACGCGAGTCGAGGCGGACGTTGTCGCGGTAGCGACAACGGATGCCGAGACGAGCACGTGACACCATTGCCTCCCTGTCTTAGCGTAACGCGAGTCGAGGCGGACGTCGTCGTGGTAGCGACCACGGACGCCGAGACGAGCACGTGACACAATTGCTTCCCTGTCTTAGCGTAACGCGAGTCGAGGCGGACGTCGTCGCGGTAGCGACGACGGACGCCGAGACGAGCACGAGACACCAGTGCCACCCTGTCTTAGCGTAACGCGAGTCGAGGCGGACGTCGTCGTGGTAGCGACCACGGACGCCGAGACGAGCACGTGACACAATTGCCTCCCTGTCTTAGCGTAACGCGAGTCGAGGCGGACGTCGTCGCGGTAGCGACGACGGACGCCGAGACGAGCACGTGACACCAGTGCCACCCTGTCTTAGCGTAACGCGAGACGAGGCGGACGTCGTCGCGGTAGCGACGACGGACGCCGAGACGAGCACGTCACACCAGTGCCACCCTGTCTTAGTGTAAGGCGAGTCGAGGCGGACGTCGTCGTGGTAGCGACGACGGACGCCGAGACGAGCACGTAACACCAGTGCCTCCCTGTGTTAGCGTAACACGAGTCGAGGCGTACGTCATCGCGGTAGCGACGACGGACGCTGAGACGAGCACGTGACACCAGTGCCACCCTGTCTTAGCGTAACGCGAGTCGAGGCGGACGTCGTCGCGGTAGCGACGACGGACGCCGAGACGAGCACGTGACACCATTGCCTCCCTGTCTTAGCATAACGTGAGTCGAGGCGGACGTCGTCGCGGTAGCGACGACGGACGCCGAGACGAGCACGTGACACCAGTGCCACCCTGTCTTAGCGTAAAGCGAGTCGAGGCGGACGTCGTCGCGGTAGCGACGACGGACGCCGAGACGAGCACGTCACACCAGTGCCACTTGTCTTAGCGTAACGCGAGTCGAGGCGGACGTCGTCGCGGTAGCGACGACGGACGCTGAGACGAGCACGTAACACCAGTGCCTCCCTGTGTTAGCGTAACACGAGTCGAGGCGGACGTCGTCGCGGTAGCGACGACGGACGCTGAGACGAGCACGTAACACCAGTGCCTCCCTGTGTTAGCGTAACACGAGTCGAGGCGGACGTCGTCGCGGTAGCGACGACGGACGCTGAGACGAGCACGTAACACCAGTGCCTCCCTGTGTTAGCGTAACACGAGTCGAGGCAGACATCGTCGCGGTAGCGACGACGGACGCCGAGACGAGCACGTGACACCATTGCCACCTTGTCTTAGCGTAACGCGAGTCGAGGCGGACGTTGTTGCGGTAGCTACGATGGACGCCGAGACGAGCACGTGACACCAGTGCCACCCTGTCTTATTGTAATGCGAGTCGAGGCGGACGTCGTCGCGGTAGCGACGACGGACGCCGAGATGAGCACGTCACACCAGTGCCACCCTGTCTTAGCGTAACGCGAGTCGAGGCGGACGTCGTCGCGAAAGCGACGACGGACGCTGAGTCGAGCACGTAACACCAGTGCCTCCCTGTGTTAGCGTAACACGAGTCGAGGCGGACGTCGTCGCGGTAGCGACGACGGACGCCGAGACAAGCACGTGACACCAGGGCCACCCTGTCTTAGCGTAACGCGAGTCGAGGCGGACGTCGTCGCGGTAGCGACCACGGACGCCGAGACGAGCATGTGACACAATTGACTCCCTGTCTTAGCGTAACGCGAGTCGAGGCGGACGTCGTCGGGGTAGCGACGACGGACGCCGAGACGAGCACGTGACACCAGTGCCATCCTGTCTTAGCGTAAGGCGAGTCGAGGCGGACGTCGTCGCGGTAGCGACGACGGACGCCGAGACGAGCACGTGACACCAATGCCACCCTGTCTTAGCGTAACGCGAGTCGAGGCGGACGTTGTCGCGGTAGCGACGACGGACGCCGAGACGAGCACGTGACACCAGTGCCACCCTGTCTTAGCGTAACGCGAGTCGAGGCGGACGTCGTCGCGGTAGCGACGACGGACGCCGAGACGAGCACGTGACACCAGTGCCACCCTGTCTTAGCGTAATGCGAGTCGAGGCGGACGTCATCGCGGTAGCGACGACGGACGCCGAGACGAGCACGTGACACCATTGCCTCCCTGTCTTAGCGTAACGCGAGTCGAGGCGGACATCGTCGCGGTAGCGACGACGGACGCCGAGACGAGGACGTGACACCATTGCCACCCTGTCTTAGCGTAACGCGAGTCGAGGCGGACGTCGTCGCGGTAGCGACGACGGACGCCGAGACGAGCACGTGACACTAGTGCCACCCTGTCTTAGCGTAACGCGAGTCGAGGCGGACGTTGTCGCGGTAGCGACAACGGATGCCGAGACGAGCATGTGACACCATTGCCTCCCTGTCTTAGCGTAACGCGAGTCGAGGCGGACGTCGTCGTGGTAGCGACCACGGACGCCGAGACGAGCACGTGACACAATTGCTTCCCTGTCTTAGTGTAACGCGAGTCGAGGCGGACGTCGTCGCGGTAGCGACGACGGACGCCGAGACGGGCACGAGACACCAGTGCCACCCTGTCTTAGCGTAACGCGACTCGAGGCGGACGTCGTCGCGGTAGCGACGACGGACGCCGAGACGAGCACGTGACACCATTGCCTCCCTGTCTTAGCGTAACACGAGTCAAGTCGGACGTCGTCGCGGTAGCGACGACGGACGCCGAGACGAGCACGTGACACCAGTGCCACCCTGTCTTAGCGTAACGCGAGTCGAGGCGGACGTCATCGTGGTAGCGACGACGGACGCCGGGACGAGCACGTGACACCATTGCCTCCCTGTCTTAGCGTAACGTGACGAGGCGGACGTCGTCGCGGTAGCAACGACGGACGCCGAGACGAGCACGTGACACCATTGCCTCCCTGTCTTAGCGTAACGCGAGTCAAGGCGGACGTCGTTGCGGTAGCGATGACGGACGCCGAGATGAGCACATGACACCAGTGCCTCCCTATCTTAGCGTAGCGCGACTCGAGGCGGATGTCGTCGCGGTAGCGACGACGGACGCCGAGACGTGCACGTGACACCATTGCCTCCCTGTCTTCGCGTAACGCGAGTCGAGGCGGACGTCGTCGCGGTAGCGACGACGGACGCCGAGACGAGCACGTGACACCAGTGCCACCCTGTCTTAGCGTAACGCGAGTCGAGGCGGACGTCGTCGCGCTAGCGACGAGGGACGCCGAGACGAGCACGTGACACCAGTGCCACCCTGTCTTAGCGTAACGCGAGTCGAGGCGGACGTCGTCGCGGTAGCGACGACGGACGCCGAGACGAGCACGTGACACCAGTGCCACCCTGTCTTAGCGTAAAGCGAGTCGAGGCGGACGTCGTCGCGGTAGCGACGACGGACGCCGAGACGAGCATGTGACACCAGTGCCAACCTGTCTTAGCGTAACGCGAGTCGAGGCGGACGTCGTCGCGGTAGCGACGACGGACGCCGAGACGAGCATGTGACACCAGTGCCACCCAGTCTTAGCGTAACGCGAGTCGAGGCGGACGTTGTTGCGGTAGCTACGATGGACGCCGAGACGAGCACGTGACACCATTGCCACCTTGTCTTAGCGTAACGCGAGTCGAGGCGGACGTTGTTGCGGTAGCTACGATGGACGCCGAGACGAGCACGTAACACCAGTGCCTCCCTGTGTTAGCGTAACACGAGTCGAGGCGTACGTCGTCGCGGTAGCGACGACGGACGCTGAGACGAGCACGTGACACCAGTGCCACCCTGTCTTAGCGTAACGCGAGTCGAGGCGGACGTCGTCGCAGTAGCGACGACGGACGCCGAGAGGAGCACGTGACACCATTGCCTCCCTGTCTTAGCATAACGTGAGTCGAGGCGGACGTCGTCGCGGTAGCGACGACGGACGCCGAGACGAGCACGTGACACCAGTGCCACCCTGTCTTAGCGTAAAGCGAGTCGAGGCGGACGTCGTCGCGGTAGCGACGACGGACGCCGAGACGAGCACGTCACACCAGTGCCACCCTGTCTTAGCGTAACGCGAGTCGAGGCGGACGTCGTCGCGGTAGCGACGACGGACGCCGAGATGAGCACGTAACACCAGTGCCTCCCTGTGTTAGCGTAACACGAGTCGAGGCAGACGTCGTCGCGGTAGCGACGACGGACGCCGAGACGAGCACGTGACACCATTGCCACCTTGTCTTAGCGTAACGCGAGTCGAGGCGGACGTTGTTGCAGTAGCTACGACGGACGCCGAGACGAGCACGTGACACCAGTGCCACCCTGTCTTATTGTAATGCGAGTCGAGGCGGGCGTCGTCGCAGTAGCGACCACGGACGCCGAGACGAGCATGTGACACAATTGACTCCCTGTCTTAGCGTAACGCGAGTCGAGGCGGACGTCGTCGCGGTAGCGACGACGGACGCCGAGACGAGCACGTGACACCAGTGCCATCCTGTCTTAGCGTAACGCGAGTCAAGGCGGACGTCGTCGCGGTAGCGACGACGGACGCCGAGACGAGCACGTGACACCAGTGCCACCCTGTCTTAGCGTAACGCGAGTCGAGGCGGACGTCGTCGCGGTAGCGACGACGGACGCCGAGACGAGCACGTGACACCAATGCCACCCTGTCTTAGCGTAATGCGAGTCGAGGCGGACGTCATCGCGGTAGCGACGACGGACGCCGAGACGAGCACGTGACACCATTGCCTCCCAGACTTAGCATAACGCGAGTCGAGGCGGACATCGTCGCGGTAGCGACGACGGACACCGAGACGAGGACGTGACACTATTGCCTTCCTGTCTTAGCGTAACGCGAGTCGAGGGGGACGTCGTCGCGGTAGCGACGACGGACGCCGAGACGAGCACGTGACACTAGTGCCACCCTGTCTTAGCGTAACGCGAGTCGAGGCGGACGTTGTCGCGGTAGCGACAACGGATGCCGAGACGAGCACGTGACACCATTGCCTCCCTGTCTTAGCGTAACGCGAGTTGAGGCGGACGTCGTCGTGGTAGCGACCACGGACGCCGAGACGAGCACGTGACACAATTGCTTCCCTGTCTTAGCGTAACGCGAGTCGAGGCGGACGTCGTCGCGGTAGCGACGACGGACGCCGAGACGAGCACGAGACACCAGTGCCACCCTGTCTTAGCGTAACGCGAGTCGAGGCGGACGTCGTCGTGGTAGCGACCACGGACGCCGAGACGAGCACGTGACACAATTGCCTCCCTGTCTTAGCGTAACGCGAGTCGAGGCGGACGTCGTCGCGGTAGCGACGACGGACGCCGAGACGAGCACGTGACACCAGTGCCACCCTGTCTTAGCGTAACGCGAGACGAGGCGGACGTCGTCGCGGTAGCGACGACGGACGCCGAGACGAGCACGTCACACCAGTGCCACCCTGTCTTAGTGTAAGGCGAGTCGAGGCGGACGTCGTCGTGGTAGCGACGACGGACGCCGAGACGAGCACGTAACACCAGTGCCTCCCTGTGTTAGCGTAACATGAGTCGAGGCGTACGTCATCGCGGTAGCGACGACGGACGCTGAGACGAGCACGTGACACCAGTGCCACCCTGTCTTAGCGTAACGCGAGTCGAGGCGGACGTCGTCGCGGTAGCGACGACGGACGCCGAGACGAGCACGTGACACCATTGCCTCCCTGTCTTAGCATAACGTGAGTCGAGGCGGACGTCGTCGCGGTAGCGACGACGGACGCCGAGACGAGCACGTGACACCAGTGCCACCCTGTCTTAGCGTAAAGCGAGTCGAGGCGGACGTCGTCGCGGTAGCGACGACGGACGCCGAGACGAGCACGTCACACCAGTGCCACTTGTCTTAGCGTAACGCGAGTCGAGGCGGACGTCGTCGCGGTAGCGACGACGGACGCTGAGACGAGCACGTAACACCAGTGCCTCCCTGTGTTAGCGTAACACGAGTCGAGGCGGACGTCGTCGCGGTAGCGACGACGGACGCTGAGACGAGCACGTAACACCAGTGCCTCCCTGTGTTAGCGTAACACGAGTCGAGGCGGACGTCGTCGCGGTAGCGACGACGGACGCTGAGACGAGCACGTAACACCAGTGCCTCCCTGTGTTAGCGTAACACGAGTCGAGGCAGACATCGTCGCGGTAGCGACGACGGACGCCGAGACGAGCATGTGACACCATTGCCACCTTGTCTTAGCGTAACGCGAGTCGAGGCGGACGTTGTTGCGGTAGCTACGATGGACGCCGAGACGAGCACGTGACACCAGTGCCACCCTGTCTTATTGTAATGCGAGTCGAGGCGGACGTCGTCGCGGTAGCGACGACGGACGCCGAGATGAGCACGTCACACCAGTGCCACCCTGTCTTAGCGTAACGCGAGTCGAGGCGGACGTCGTCGCGAAAGCGACAACGGACGCTAAGTCGAGCACGTAACACCAGTGCCTCCCTGTGTTAGCGTAACACGAGTCGAGGTGGACGTCGTCGCGGTAGCGACGACGGACGCCGAGACAAGCACGTGACACCAGGGCCACCCTGTCTTAGCGTAACGCGAGTCGAGGCGGACGTCGTCGCGGTAGCGACCACGGACGCCGAGACGAGCATGTGACACAATTGACTCCCTGTCTTAGCGTAACGCGAGTCGAGGCGGACGTCGTCGCGGTAGCGACGACGGACGCCGAGACGAGCACGTGACACCAGTGCCATCCTGTCTTAGCGTAACGCGAGTCGAGGCGGACGTCATCGCGGTAGCGACGACGGACGCCGAGACGAGCACGTGACACCATTGCCTCCCTGTCTTAGCGTAACGCGAGTCGAGGCGGACATCGTCGCGGTAGCGACGACGGACGCCGAGACGAGGACGTGACACCATTGCCTCCCTGTCTTAGCGTAACGCGAGTCGAGGCGGACGTCGTCGCGGTAGCGACGACGGACGCCGAGACGAGCACGTGACACTAGTGCCACCCTGTCTTAGCGTAACGCGAGTCGAGGCGGACGTTGTCGCGGTAGCGACAACGGATGCCGAGACGAGCACGTGACACCATTGCCTCCCTGTCTTAGCGTAACGTGAGTCGAGGCGGACGTCGTCGTGGTAGCGACCACGGACGCCGAGACGAGCACGTGACACAATTGCTTCCCTGTCTTAGCGTAACGCGAGTCGAGGCGGACGTCGTCGCGGTAGCGACGACGGACGCCGAGACGAGCACGAGACACCAGTGCCACCCTGTCTTAGCGTAACGCGAGTCGAGGCGGACGTCGTCGCGGTAGCGGCGACGGACGCCGAGACGAGCACGTGACACCATTGCCTCCCTGTCTTAGCGTAACACGAGTCAAGTCGGACGTCGTCGCGGTAGCGACGACGGACGCCGAGACGAGCACGTGACACCAGTGCCACCCTGTCTTAGCGTAACGCGAGTCGAGGCGGACGTCATCGTGGTAGCGACGACAGACGCCGAGACGAGCACGTGACACCAGTGCCATCCTGTCTTAGCGTAATGCGAGTCGAGGCGGACGTCGTCGCGGTAGCGACGACGGACGCCGAGACGAGCACGTGACACCAGTGCCACCCTGTCTTAGCGTAACGCGAGTCGAGGCGGACGTTGTCGCGGTAGCGACGACGGACGCCGAGACGAGCACGTGACACCAGTGCCACCCTGTCTTAGCGTAATGCGAGTCGAGGCGGACGTCATCGCGGTAGCGACGACAGACGCCGAGACGAGCACGTGACACCATTGCCTCCCTGTCTTAGCATAACGCGAGTCGAGGCGGACATCGTCGCGGTAGCGACGACGGACGCCGAGACGAGGACGTGACACCATTGCCTCCCTGTCTTAGCGTAACGCGAGTCGAGGCGGACGTCGTCGCGGTAGCGACGACGGACGCCGAGACGAGCACGTGACACTAGTGCCACCCTGTCTTAGCGTAACGCGAGTCGAGGCGGACGTTGTCGCGGTAGCGACAACGGATGCCGAGACAAGCACGTGACACCATTGCCTCCCTGTCTTAGCGTAACGCGAGTCGAGGCGGACGTCGTCGTGGTAGCGACCACGGACGCCGAGACGAGCACGTGACACAATTGCTTCCCTGTCTTAGCGTAACGCGAGTCGAGGCGGACGTCGTCGCGGTAGCGACGACGGACGCCGAGACGAGCACGAGACACCAGTGCCACCCTGTCTTAGCGTAACGCGAGTCGAGGCGGACGTCGTCGTGGTAGCGACCACGGACGCCGAGACGAGCACGTGCCACCATTGCCTCCCTGTCTTAGCGTAACGCGAGTCGAGGCGGACGTCGTCGCGGTAGCGACGACGGACGCCAAGACGAGCACGTGACACCAGTGCCACCCTGTCTTAGCGTAACGCGAGTCGAGGCGGACGTCGTCGCGGTAGTGACGACGGACGCCGAGACGAGCACGTCACACCAGTGCCACCCTGTCTTAGTGTAAGGCGAGTCGAGGCGGACATCGTCGTGGTAGCGACGACGGACGCCGAGACGAGCACGTAACACCAGTGCCTCCCTGTGTTAGCGTAACACGAGTCGAGGCGTACGTCATCGCGGTAGCGACGACGGACGCTGAGACGAGCACGTGACACCAGTGCCACCCTGTCTTAGCGTAACGCGAGTCGAGGCGGACGTCGTCGCGGTAGCGACGACGGACGCCGAGACGAGCACGTGACACCATTGCCTCCCTGTCTTAGCATAACGTGAGTCGAAGCGGACGTCGTCGCGGTAGCGACGACGGACGCCGAGACGAGCACGTGACACCAGTGCCACCCTGTCTTAGCGTAAAGCGAGTCGAGGCGGACGTCGTCGCGGTAGCGACGACGGACGCCGAGACGAGCACGTCACACCAGTGCCACTTGTCTTAGCGTAACGGGAGTCGAGGCGGACGTCGTCGCGGTAGCGACGACGGACGCTGAGACGAGCACGTAACACCAGTGCCTCCCTGTGTTAGCGTAACACGAGTCGAGGCGGACGTCGTCGCGGTAGCGACGACGGACGCTGAGACGAGCACGTAACACCAGTGCCTCCCTGTGTTAGCGTAACACGAGTCGAGGCGGACGTCGTCGCGGTAGCGACGACGGACGCTGAGACGAGCACGTAACACCAGTGCCTCCCTGTGTTAGCGTAACACGAGTCGAGGCAGACATTGTCGCGGTAGCGACGACGGACGCCGAGACGAGCACGTGACACCATTGCCACCTTGTCTTAGCGTAACGCGAGTCGAGGCGGACGTTGTTGCGGTAGCTACGATGGACGCCGAGACGAGCACGTGACACCAGTGCCACCCTGTCTTATTGTAATGCGAGTCGAGGCGGACGTCGTCGCGGTAGCGACGACGGACGCCGAGATGAGCACGTCACACCAGTGCCACCCTGTCTTAGCGTAACGCGAGTCGAGGCGGACGTCGTCGCGGTAGCGACGACGGACGCTGAGACAAGCACGTAACACCAGTGCCTCCCTGTGTTAGCGTAACACGAGTCGAGGCGGACGTCGTCGCGGTAGCGACCACGGACGCCGAGACGAGCATGTGACACAATTGACTCCCTGTCTTAGCGTAACGCGAGTCGAAGCGGACGTCGTCGCGGTAGCGACGACGGACGCCGAGACGAGCACGTGACACCAGTGCCATCCTGTCTTAGCGTAACGCGAGTCGAGGCGGACGTCATCGCGGTAGCGACGACGGACGCCGAGACGAGCACGTGACACCATTGCCTCCCTGTCTTAGCGTAACGCGAGTCGAGGCGGACATCGTCGCGGTAGCGACGACGGACGCCGAGACGAGGACGTGACACCATTGCCTCCCTATCTTAGCGTAACGCGAGTCGAGGCGGACGTCGTCGCGGTAGCGACGACGGACGCCGAGACGAGCACGTGACACTAGTGCCACCCTGTCTTAGCGTAACGCGACTCGAGGCGGACGTTGTCGCGGTAGCGACAACGGATGCCGAGACGAGCACGTGACACCATTGCCTCCCTGTCTTAGCGTAACGCGAGTCGAGGCGGACGTCGTCGTGGTAGCGACCACGGACGCCGAGACGAGCACGTGACACAATTGCTTCCCTGTCTTAGCGTAACGCGAGTCGAGGCGGACGTCGTCGCGGTAGCGACGACGGACGCCGAGACGAGCACGAGACACCAGTGCCACCCTGTCTTAGCGTAACGCGAGTCGAGGCGGACGTCGTCGCGGTAGCGGCGACGGACGCCGAGACGAGCACGTGACACCATTGCCTCCCTGTCTTAGCGTAACACGAGTCAAGTCGGACGTCGTCGCGGTAGCGACGACGGACGCCGAGACGAGCACGTGACACCAGTGCCACCCTGTCTTAGCGTAACGCGAGTCGAGGCGGACGTCATCGTGGTAGCGACGACGGACGCCGGGACGAGCACGTGACACCATTGCCTCCCTGTCTTAGCGTAACGCGAGTCGAGGCGGACGTCGTCGCGGTAGCAACGACGGATGCCGAGACGAGCACGTGACACCATTGCCTCCCTGTCTTAGCGTAACGCGAGTCAAGGCGGACGTCGTTGCGGTAGCGATGACGGACGCCAAGATGAGCACATGACACCAGTGCCTCCCTATCTTAGCGTAGCGCGACTCGAGGCGGATGTCGTCGCGGTAGCGACGACGGACGCCGAGACGTGCACGTGACACCATTGCCTCCCTGTCTTCGCGTAACGCGAGTCGAGGCGGACGTCGTCGCGGTAGCGACGACGGACGCCGAGACGAGCACGTGCCACCAGTGCCACCCTGTCTTAGCGTAACGCGAGTCGAGGCGGACGTCGTCGCGCTAGCGACGAGGGACGCCGAGACGAGCACGTGACACCAGTGCCACCCTGTCTTAGCGTAACGCGAGTCGAGGCGGACGTCGTCGCGGTAGCGACGACGGACGCCGAGACGAGCACGTGACACCAGTGCCACCCTGTCTTAGCGGAAAGCGAGTCGAGGCGGACGTCGTCGCGGTAGCGACGACGGACGCCGAGACGAGCACGTGACACCAGTGCCATCCTGTCTTAGCGTAACGCGAGTCGAGGCGGACGTCGTCGCGGTAGCGACGACGGATGCCGAGACGAGCATGTGACACCAGTGCCACCCTGTCTTAGCGTAACGCGAGTCGAGGCGGACGTCGTCGCGGTAGCGACGACGGACGCCGAGACGAGCACGTGACACCAGTGCCACCCTGTCTTAGCGTAATGCGAGTCGAGGCGGACGTCATCGCGGTAGCGACGACGGACGCCGAGACGAGCACGTGACACCATTGCCTCCCTGTCTTAGCGTAACGCGAGTCGAGGCGGACATCGTCGCGGTAGCGACGATGGACGCCGAGACGAGGACGTGACACCATTGCCACCCTGTCTTAGCGTAACGCGAGTCGAGGCGGACGTCGTCGCGGTAGCGACGACGGACGCCTAGATGAGCACGTGACACTAGTGCCACCCTGTCTTATCGTAACGCGAGTTGAGGCGGACGTCGTCGTGGTAGCGACGACGGACGCCGAGACGAGCACGTAACACCAGTGCCTCCCTGTGTTAGCGTAACACGAGTCGAGGCGTACGTCGTCGCGGTAGCGACGACGGACGCTGAGACGAGCACGTGACACCAGTGCCACCCTGTCTTAGCGTAACGCGAGTCGAGGCGGACGTCGTCGCGGTAGCGACGACGGACGCCGAGACGAGCACGTGACACCATTGCCTCCCTGGCTTAGCATAACGTGAGTCGAGGCGGACGTCGTCGCGGTAGCGACGACGGACGCCGAGACGAGCACGTGACACCAGTGCCACCCTGTCTTAGCGTAAAGCGAGTCGAGGCGGACGTCGTCGCGGTAGTGACGACGGACGCCGAGACGAGCACGTCACACCAGTGCCACCCTGCCTTAGCGTAACGCGAGTCGAGGCGGACGTCGTCGCGGTAGCGACGACGGACGCCGAGACGAGCACGTGACACTAGTGCCACCCTGTCTTAGCGTAACGCGAGTCGAGGCGGACGTTGTCGCGGTAGCGACAACGGATGCCGAGACGAGCACGTGACACCATTGCCTCCCTGTCTTAGCGTAACGCGAGTCGAGGCGGACGTCGTCGTGGTAGCGACCACGGACGCCGAGACGAGCACGTGACACAATTGCTTCCCTGTCTTAGCGTAACGCGAGTCGAGGCGGACGTCGTCGCGGTAGCGACGACGGACGCCGAGACGAGCACGAGACACCAGTGCCACCCTGTCTTAGCGTAACGCGAGTCGAGGCGGACGTCGTCGTGGTAGCGACCACGGACGCCGAGACGAGCACGTGACACAATTGCCTCCCTGTCTTAGCGTAACGCGAGTCGAGGCGGACGTCATCGCGGTAGCGACGACGGACGCCGAGACGAGCACGTGACACCAGTGCCACCCTGTCTTAGCGTAACGCGAGTCGAGGCGGACGTCGTCGCGGTAGCGACGACGGACGCCGAGACGAGCACGTCACACCAGTGCCACCCTGTCTTAGTGTAAGGCGAGTCGAGGCGGACGTCGTCGTGGTAGCGACGACGGACGCCGAGACGAGCACGTAACACCAGTGCCTCCCTGTGTTAGCGTAACACGAGTCGAGGCGTACGTCATCGCGGTAGCGACGACGGACGCTGAGACGAGCACGTGACACCAGTGCCACCCTGTCTTAGCGTAACGCGAGTCGAGGCGGACGTCGTCGCGGTAGCGACGACGGACGCCGAGACGAGCACGTGACACCATTGCCTCCCTGTCTTAGCATAACGTGAGTCGAGGCGGACGTCGTCGTGGTAGCGACGACGGACGCCGAGACGAGCACGTGACACCAGTGCCACCCTGTCTTAGCGTAAAGCGAGTCGAGGCGGACGTCGTCGCGGTAGCGACGACGGACGCCGAGACGAGCACGTCACACCAGTGCCACTTGTCTTAGCGTAACGCGAGTCGAGGCGGACGTCGTCGCGGTAGCGACGACGGACGCTGAGACGAGCACGTAACACCAGTGCCTCCCTGTGTTAGCGTAACACGAGTCGAGGCGGACGTCGTCGCGGTAGCGACGACGGACGCTGAGACGAGCACGTAACACCAGTGCCTCCCTGTGTTAGCGTAACACGAGTCGAGGCGGACGTCGTCGCGGTAGCGACGACGGACGCTGAGACGAGCACGTAAAACCAGTGCCTCCCTGTGTTAGCGTAACACGAGTCGAGGCCGACATCGTCGCGGTAGCGACGACGGACGCCGAGACGAGCACGTGACACCATTGCCACCTTGTCTTAGCGTAACGCGAGTCGAGGCGGACGTTGTTGCGGTAGCTACGATGGACGCCGAGACGAGCACGTGACACCAGTGCCACCCTGTCTTAGCGTAACGCGAGTCGAGGCGGACGTTGTCGCGGTAGCGACGACGGACACCGAGACGAGCACGTGACACCAGTGCCACCCTGTCTTAGCGTAATGCGAGTCGAGGCGGACGTCATCGCGGTAGCGATGACAGACGCCGAGACGAGCACGTGACACCATTGCCTCCCTGTCTTAGCGTAACGCGAGTCGAGGCGGACATCGTCGCGGTAGCGACGACGGACGCCGAGACGAGGACGTGACACCATTGCCTCCCTGTCTTAGCGTAACGCGAGTCGAGGCGGACGTCGTTGCGGTAGCGACGACGGACGCCGAGACGAGCACGTGACACTAGTGCCACCCTGTCTTAGCGTAACGCGAGTCGAGGCGGACGTTGTCGCGGTAGCGACAACGGATGCCGAGACGAGCACGTGACACCATTGCCTCCCTGTCTTAGCGTAACGCGAGTCGAGGCGGACGTCGTCGTGGTAGCGACCACGGACGCCGAGACGAGCACGTGACACAATTGCTTCCCTGTCTTAGCGTAACGCGAGTCGAGGCGGACGTCGTCGCGGTAGCGACGACGGACGCCGAGACGAGCACGAGACACCAGTGCCACCCTGTCTTAGCGTAACGCGAGTCGAGGCGGACGTCGTCGTGGTAGCGACCACGGACGCCGAGACGAGCACGTGACACAATTGCCTCCCTGTCTTAGCGTAACGCGAGTCGAGGTGGACGTCGTCGCGGTAGCGACGACGGACGCTGAGACAAGCACGTGACACCAGTGCCACCCTGTCTTAGCGTAACGCGAGTCGAGGCGGACGTCGTCGCGGTAGCGACGACGGACGCCGAGACGAGCACGTCACACCAGTGCCACCCTGTCTTAGTGTAAGGCGAGTCGAGGCGGACGTCGTCGTGGTAGCGACGACGGACGCCGAGACGAGCACGTAACACCAGTGCCTCCCTGTGTTAGCGTAACACGAGTCGAGGCGTACGTCATCGCGGTAGCGACGACGGACGCTGAGACGAGCACGTGACACCAGTGCCACCCTGTCTTAGCGTAACGCGAGTCGAGGCGGACGTCGTCGCGGTAGCGACGACGGACGCCGAGACGAGCACGTGACACCATTGCCTCCCTGTCTTAGCATAACGTGAGTCGAGGCGGACGTCGTCGCGGTAGCGACGACGGACGCCGAGACGAGCACGTGACACCAGTGCCACCCTGTCTTAGCGTAAAGCGAGTCGAGGCGGACGTCGTCGCGGTAGCGACGACGGACGCCGAGACAAGCACGTCACACCAGTGCCACTTGTCTTAGCGTAACGCGAGTCGAGGCGGACGTCGTCGCGGTAGCGACGACGGACGCTGAGACGAGCACGTAACACCAGTGCCTCCCTGTGTTAGCGTAACACGAGTCGAGGCGGACGTCGTCGCGGTAGCGACGACGGACGCTGAGACGAGCACGTAACACCAGTGCCTCCCTGTGTTAGCGTAACACGAGTCGAGGCGGACGTCGTTGCGGTAGCGACGACGGACGCTGAGACGAGCACGTAACACCAGTGCCTCCCTGTGTTAGCGTAACACGAGTCGAGGCAGACATCGTCGCGGTAGCGACGACGGACGCCGAGACGAGCACGTGACGCCATTGCCACCTTGTCTTAGCGTAACGCGAGTCGAGGCGGACGTTGTTGCGGTAGCTACGATGGACGCCGAGACGAGCACGTGACACCAGTGCCACCCTGTCTTATTGTAATGCGAGTCGAGGCGGACGTCGTCGCGGTAGCGACGACGGACGCCGAGATGAGCGCGTCACACCAGTGCCACCCTGTCTTAGCGTAACGCGAGTCGAGGTGGACGTCGTCGCGGTAGCGACGACGGACGCTGAGACGAGCACGTAACACCAGTGCCTCCCTGTGTTAGCGTAACACGAGTCGAGGCGGACGTCGTCGCGGTAGCGACGACGGACGCCGAGACAAGCACGTGACACCAGGGCCACCCTGTCTTAGCGTAACGCGAGTCGAGGCGGACGTCGTCGCGGTAGCGACCACGGACGCCGAGACGAGCATGTGACACAATTGACTCCCTGTCTTAGCGTAACGCGAGTCGAGGCGGACGTCGTCGCGGTAGCGACGACGGACGCCGAGACGAGCACGTGACACCAGTGCCATCCTGTCTTAGCGTAACGCGAGTCGAGGCGGACGTCATCGCGGTAGCGACGACGGACGCCGAGACGAGCACGTGACACCATTGCCTCCCTGTCTTAGCGTAACGCGAGTCGAGGCGGACATCGTCGCGGTAGCGACGACGGACGCCGAGACGAGGACGTGACACCATTGCCTCCCTGTCTTAGCGTAACGCGAGTCGAGGCGGACGTCGTCGCGGTAGCGACGACGGACGCCGAGACGAGCACGTGACACTAGTGCCACCCTGTCTTAGCGTAACGCGAGTCGAGGCGGACGTTGTCGCGGTAGCGACAACGGATGCCGAGACGAGCACGTGACACCATTGCCTCCCTGTCTTAGCGTAACGCGAGTCGAGGCGGACGTCGTCGTGGTAGCGACCACGGACGCCGAGACGAGCACGTGACACAATTGCTTCCCTGTCTTAGCGTAACGCGAGTCGAGGCGGACATCGTCGCGGTAGCGACGACGGACGCCGAGACGAGCACGAGACACCAGTGCCACCCTGTCTTAGCGTAACGCGAGTCGAGGCGGACGTCGTCGCGGTAGCGGCGACGGACGCCGAGACGAGCACGTGACACCATTGCCTCCCTGTCTTAGCGTAACACGAGTCAAGTCGGACGTCGTCGCGGTAGCGACGACGGACGCCGAGACGAGCACGTGACACCAGTGCCACCCTGTCTTAGCGTAACGCGAGTCGAGGCGGACGTCATCGTGGTAGCGACGACGGACGCCGGGACGAGCACGTGACACCATTGCCTCCCTGTCTTAGCGTAACGCGAGTCGAGGCGGACGTCGTCGCGGTAGCAACGACGGATGCCGAGACGAGCACGTGACACCATTGCCTCCCTGTCTTAGCGTAACGCGAGTCAAGGCGGACGTCGTTGCGGTAGCGATGACGGACGCCGAGATGAGCACATGACACCAGTGCCTCCCTATCTTAGCGTAGCGCGACTCGAGGCGGATGTCGTCCCGGTAGCGACGACGGACGCCGAGACGTGCACGTGACACCATTGCCTCCCTGTCTTCGCGTAACGCGAGTCGAGGCGGACGTCGTCGCGGTAGCGACGACGGACGCCGAGATGAGCACGTGACACCAGTGCCACCCTGTCTTAGCGTAACGCGAGTCGAGGCGGACGTCGTCGCGCTAGCGACGAGGGACGCCGAGACGAGCACGTGACACCAGTGCCACCCTGTCTTAGCGTAACGCGAGTCGAGGCGGACGTCGTCGCGGTAGCGACGACGGACGCCGAGACGAGCACGTGACACCAGTGCCACCCTGTCTTAGCGGAAAGCGAGTCGAGGCGGACGTCGTCGCGGTAGCGACGACGGACGCCGAGACGAGCACGTGACACCAGTGCCATCCTGTCTTAGCGTAACGCGAGTCGAGGCGGACGTCGTCGCGGTAGCGACGACGGACGCCGAGACGAGCATGTGACACCAGTGCCACCCTGTCTTAGCATAACGCGAGTCGAGGCGGACGTCGTCGCGGTAGCGACGACGGACGCCGAGACGAGCACGTGACACCAGTGCCACCCTGTCTTAGCGTAATGCGAGTCGAGGCGGACGTCATCGCGGTAGCGACGACGGACGCCGAGACGAGCACGTGACACCATTGCCTCCCTGTCTTAGCGTAACGCGAGTCGAGGCGGACATCGTCGCGGTAGCGACGACGGACGCCGAGACGAGGACGTGACACCATTGCCACCCTGTCTTAGCGTAACGCGAGTCGAGGCGGACGTCGTCGCGGTAGCGACGACGGACGCCGAGATGAGCACGTGACACGAGTGCCACCCTGTCTTATCGTAACGCGAGTTGAGGCGGACGTCGTCGTGGTAGCGACGACGGACGCCGAGACGAGCACGTGACACCATTGCCACCTTGTCTTAGCGTAACGCGAGTCGAGGCGGACGTTGTTGCGGTAGCTACGATGGACGCCGAGACGAGCACGTGACACCAGTGCCACCCTGTCTTAGCGTAACGCGAGTCGAGGCGGACGTTGTCGCGGTAGCGACGACGGACACCGAGACGAGCACGTGACACCAGTGCCACCCTGTCTTAGCGTAATGCGAGTCGAGGCGGACGTCATCGTGGTAGCGACGACAGACGCCGAGACGAGCACGTGACACCATTGCCTCCCTGTCTTAGCGTAACGCGAGTCGAGGCGGACATCGTCGCGGTAGCGACGACGGACGCCGAGACGAGGACGTGACACCATTGCCTCCCTGTCTTAGCGTAACGCGAGTCGAGGCGGACGTCGTCGCGGTAGCGACGACGGACGCTGAGACGAGCACGTGACACTAGTGCCACCCTGTCTTAGCGTAACGCGAGTCGAGGCGGACGTTGTCGCGGTAGCGACAACGGATGCCGAGACGAGCACGTGACACCATTGCCTCCCTGTCTTAGCGTAACGCGAGTCGAGGCGGACGTCGTCGTGGTAGCGACCACGGACGCCGAGACGAGCACGTGACACAATTGCTTCCCTGTCTTAGCGTAACGCGAGTCGAGGCGGACGTCGTCGCGGTAGCGACGACGGACGCCGAGACGAGCACGAGACACCAGTGCCACCCTGTCTTAGCGTAACGCGAGTCGAGGCGGACGTCGTCGTGGTAGCGACCACGGACGCCGAGACGAGCACGTGACACAATTGCCTCCCTGTCTTAGCGTAACGCGAGTCGAGGCGGACGTCGTCGCGGTAGCGACGACGGACGCCGAGACGAGCACGTGACACCAGTGCCACCCTGTCTTAGCGTAACGCGAGTCGAGGCGGACGTCGTCGCGGTAGCGACGACGGACGCCGAGACGAGCACGTCACACCAGTGCCACCCTGTCTTAGTGTAAGGCGAGTCGAGGCGGACGTCGTTGTGGTAGCGACGACGGACGCCGAGACGAGCACGTAACACCAGTGCCTCCCTGTGTTAGCGTAACACGAGTCGAGGCGTACGTCATCGCGGTAGCGACGACGGACGCTGAGACGAGCACGTGACACCAGTGCCACCCTGTCTTAGCGTAACGCGAGTCGAGGCGGACGTCGTCGCGGTAGCGACGACGGACGCCGAGACGAGCACGTGACACCATTGCCTCCCTGTCTTAGCATAACGTGAGTCGAGGCGGACGTCGTCGCGGTAGCGACGACGGACGCCGAGACGAGCACGTGACACCAGTGCCACCCTGTCTTAGCGTAAAGCGAGTCGAGGCGGACGTCGTCGCGGTAGCGACGACGGACGCCGAGACGAGCACGTCACACCAGTGCCACTTGTCTTAGCGTAACGCGAGTCCAGGCGGACGTCGTCGCGGTAGCGACGACGGACGCTGAGACGAGCACGTAACACCAGTGCCTCCCTGTGTTAGCGTAACACGAGTCGAGGCGGACGTCGTCGCGGTAGCGACGAGGGACACTGAGACGAGCACGTAACACCAGTGCCTCCCTGTGTTAGCGTAACACGAGTCGAGGCGGACGTCGTCGCGGTAGCGACGACGGACGCTGAGACGAGCACGTAACACCAGTGCCTCCCTGTGTTAGCGTAACACGAGTCGAGGCGTACGTCATCGCGGTAGCGACGACGGACGCTGAGACGAGCACGTGACACCAGTGCCACCCTGTCTTAGCGTAACGCGAGTCGAGGCGGACGTCGTCGCGGTAGCGACGACGGACGCCGAGACGAGCACGTGACACCATTGCCTCCCTGTCTTAGCATAACGTGAGTCGAGGCGGACGTCGTCGCGGTAGCGACGACGGACGCCGAGACGAGCACGTGACACCAGTGCCACCCTGTCTTAGCGTAAAGCGAGTCGAGGCGGACGTCGTCGCGGTAGCGACGACGGACGCCGAGACGAGCACGTCACACCAGTGCCACTTGTCTTAGCGTAACGCGAGTCGAGGCGGACGTCGTCGCGGTAGCGACGACGGACGCTGAGACGAGCACGTAACACCAGTGCCTCCCTGTGTTAGCGTAACACGAGTCGAGGCGGACGTCGTCGCGGTAGCGACGACGGACACTGAGACGAGCACGTAACACCAGTGCCTCCCTGTGTTAGCGTAACACGAGTCGAGGCAGACATCGTCGCGGTAGCGACGACGGACGCCGAGACGAGCACGTGACACCATTGCCACCTTGTCTTAGCGTAACGCGAGTCGAGGCGGACGTTGTTGCGGTAGCTACGATGGACGCCGAGACGAGCACGTGACACCAGTGCCACCCTGTCTTATTGTAATGCGAGTCGAGGCGGACGTCGTCGCGGTAGCGACGACGGACGCCGAGATGAGCACGTCACACCAGTGCCACCCTGTCTTAGCGTAACGCGAGTCGAGGCGGACGTCGTCGCGGTAGCGACGACGGACGCCGAGACAAGCACGTGACACCAGGGCCACCCTGTCTTAGCGTAACGCGAGTCGAGGCGGACGTCGTCGCGGTAGCGACCACGGACGCCGAGACGAGCATGTGACACAATTGACTCCCTGTCTTAGCGTAACGCGAGTCGAGGCGGACGTCGTCACGGTAGCGACGACGGACGCCGAGACGAGCACGTGACACCAGTGCCATCCTGTCTTAGCGTAACGCGAGTCGAGGCGGACGTCATCGCGGTAGCGACGACGGACGCCGAGACGAGCACGTGACACCATTGCCTCCCTGTCTTAGCGTAACGCGAGTCGATGCGGACATCGTCGCGGTAGCGACGACGGACGCCGAGACGAGGACGTGACACCATTGCCTCCCTGTCTTAGCGTAACGCGAGTCGAGGCGGACGTCGTCGCGGTAGCGACGACGGACGCCGAGACGAGCACGTGACACTAGTGCCACCCTGTCTTAGCGTAACGCGAGTCGAGGCGGACGTTGTCGCGGTAGCGACAACGGATGCCGAGACGAGCACGTGACACCATTGCCTCCCTGTCTTAGCGTAACGCGAGTCGAGGCGGACGTCGTCGTGGTAGCGACCACGGACGCCGAGACGAGCACGTGACACAATTGCTTCCCTGTCTTAGCGTAACGCGAGTCGAGGCGGACGTCGTCGCGGTAGCGACGACGGACGCCGAGACGAGCACGAGACACCAGTGCCACCCTGTCTTAGCGTAACGCGAGTCGAGGCGGACGTCGTCGCGGTAGCGGCGACGGACGCCGAGACGAGCACGTGACACCATTGCCTCCCTGTCTTAGCGTAACATGAGTCAAGTCGGACGTCGTTGCGGTAGCGACGACGGACGCCGAGACGAGCACGTGACACCAGTGCCACCCTGTCTTAGCGTAACGCGAGTCGAGGCGGACGTCATCGTGGTAGCGACGACGGACGCCGGGACGAGCACGTGACACCATTGCCTCCCTGTCTTAGCGTAACGCGAGTCGAGGCGGACGTCGTCGCGGTAGCAACGACGGACGCCGAGACGAGCACGTGACACCATTGCCTCCCTGTCTTAGCGTAACGCGAGTCAAGGCGGACGTCGTTGCGGTAGCGATGACGGACGCCGAGATGAGCACATGACACCAGTGCCTCCCTATCTTAGCGTAGCGCGACTCGAGGCGGATGTCGTCGCGGTAGCGACGACGGACGCCGAGACGTGCACGTGACACCATTGCCTCCCTGTCTTTGCGTATCGCGAGTCGAGGCGGCGTCGTCGCGGTAGCGACGACGGACGCCGAGACGAGCACGTGACACCAGTGCCACCCTGTCTTAGCGTAACGCGAGTCGAGGCGGACGTCGTCGCGCTAGCGACGAGGGACGCCGAGACGAGCACGTGACACCAGTGCCACCCTGTCTTAGCGTAACGCGAGTCGAGGCGGACGTCGTCGCGGTAGCGACGACGGACGCCGAGACGAGCACGTGACACCAGTGCCACCCTGTCTTAGCGGAAAGCGAGTCGAGGCGGACGTCGTCGCGGTAGCGACGACGGACGCCGAGACGAGCACGTGACACCAGTGCCATCCTGTCTTAGCGTAACGCGAGTCGAGGCGGACGTCATCGCGGTAGCGACGACGGACGCCGAGACGAGCATGTGACACCAGTGCCACCCTGTCTTAGCGTAACGCGAGTCGAGGCGGACGTCGTCGCGGTAGCGACGACGGACGCCGAGACGAGCACGTGACACCAGTGCCACCCTGTCTTAGCGTAATGCGAGTCGAGGCGGACGTCATCGCGGTAGCGACGACGGACGCCGAGACGAGCACGTGACACCATTGCCTCCCTGTCTTAGCGTAATGCGAGTCGAGGCGGACATCGTCGCGGTAGCGACGACGGACGCCGAGACGAGGACGTGACACCATTGCCACCCTGTCTTAGCGTAACGCGAGTCGAGGCGGACGTCATCGCGGTAGCGACGACGGACGCCGAGATGAGCACGTGACACTAGTGCCACCCTGTCTTATCGTAACGCGAGTTGAGGCGGACGTCGTCGTGGTAGCGACGACGGACGCTGAGACGAGCACGTAACACCAGTGCCTCCCTGTGTTAGCGTAACACGAGTCGAGGCGTACGTCGTCGCGGTAGCGACGACGGACGCTGAGACGAGCACGTGACACCAGTGCCACCCTGTCTTAGCGTAACGCGAGTCGAGGCGGACGTCGTCGCGGTAGCGACGACGGACGCCGAGACGAGCACGTGACACCATTGCCTCCCTGTCTTAGCATAACGTGAGTCGAGGCGGACGTCGTCGCGGTAGCGACGACGGACGCCGAGACGAGCACGTGACACCAGTGCCACCCTGTCTTAGCGTAAAGCGAGTCGAGGCGGACGTCGTCGCGGTAGCGACGACGGACGCCGAGACGAGCACGTCACACCGGTGCCACCCTGCCTTAGCGTAACGCGAGTCGAGGCGGACGTCGTCGCGGTAGCGACGACGGACGCCGAGACGAGCACGTAACACCAGTGCCTCCCTGTGTTAGCGTAACACGAGTCGAGGCAGACATCGTCGCGGTAGCGACGACGGACGCCGAGACGAGCACGTGACACCATTGCCACCTTGTCTTAGCGTAACGCGAGTCGAGGCGGACGTTGTTGCGGTAGCTACGACGGACGCCGAGACGAGCACGTGACACCAGTGCCACCCTGTCTTATTGTAATGCGAGTCGAGGCGGACGTCGTCGCGGTAGCGACGACGGACGCCGAGATGAGCACGTCACACCAGTGCCACCCTGTCTTAGCGTAACGCGAGTCGAGGCGGACGTCGTCGCGGTAGCGACGACGGACGCTGAGACGAGCACGTAACACCAGTGCCTCCCTGTGTTAGCGTAACACGAGTCGAGGCGGACGTCGTCGCGGTAGCGACGACGGACGCCGAGACAAGCACGTGACACAAGGGCCACCCTGTCTTAGCGTAACGCGAGTCGAGGCGGACGTCGTCGCGGTAGCGACCACGGACGCCGAGACGAGCATGTGACACAATTGACTCCCTGTCTTAGCGTAACGCGAGTCGAGGCGGACGTCGTCGCGGTAGCGACGACGGACGCCGAGACGAGCACGTGACACCAGTGCCATCCTGTCTTAGCGTAACGCGAGTCGAGGCGGACGTCGTCGCGGTAGCGACGACGGACGCCGAGACGAGCACGTGACACCAGTGCCACCCTGTCTTAGCGTAACGCGAGTCGAGGCGGACGTCGTCGCGGTAGCGACGACGGACGCCGAGACGAGCACGTGACACCAGTGCCACCCTGTCTTAGCGTAATGCGAGTCGAGGCGGACGTCATCGCGGTAGCGACGACGGACGCTGAGACGAGCACGTGACACCATTGCCTCCCTGTCTTAGCGTAACGCGAGTCGAGGCGGACATCGTCGCGGTAGCGACGACGGACGCCGAGACGAGGACGTGACACCATTGCCTCCCTGTCTTAGCGTAACGCGAGTCGAGGCGGACATCGTCGCGGTAGCGACGACGGACGCCGAGACGAGCACGTGACACTAGTGCCACCCTGTCTTAGCGTAACGCGAGTCAAGGCGGACGTCGTTGCGGTAGCGATGACGGACGCCGAGATGAGCACATGACACCAGTGCCTCCCTATCTTAGCGTAGCGCGACTCGAGGCGGATGTCGTCGCGGTAGCGACGACGGACGCCGAGACGAGCACGTAACACCAGTGCCTCCCTGTGTTAGCGTAACACGAGTCGAGGCGTACGTCGTCGCGGTAGCGACGACGGACGCGGAGACGAGCACGTGACACCAGTGCCACCCTGTCTTAGCGTAACGCGAGTCGAGGCGGACGTCGTCGCGGTAGCGACGACGGACGCCGAGACGAGCACGTGACACCATTGCCTCCCTGTCTTAGCATAACGTGAGTCGAGGCGGACGTCGTCGCGGTAGCGACGACGGATGCCGAGACGAGCACGTGACACCAGTGCCACCCTGTCTTAGCGTAAAGCGAGTCGAGGCGGACGTCGTCGCGGTAGCGACGACGGACGCCGAGACGAGCACGTCACACCAGTGCCACCCTGCCTTAGCGTAACGCGAGTCGAGGCGGACGTCGTCGCGGTAGCGACGACGGACGCCGAGACGAGCACGTAACACCAGTGCCTCCCTGTGTTAGCGTAACACGAGTCGAGGCAGACATCGTCGCGGTAGCGACGACGGACGCCGAGACGAGCACGTGACACCATTGCCACCTTGTCTTAGCGTAACGCGAGTCGAGGCGGACGTTGTTGCGGTAGCTACGACGGACGCCGAGACGAGCACGTGACACCAGTGCCACCCTGTCTTATTGTAATGCGAGTCGAGGCGGACGTCGTCGCGGTAGCGACGACGGACGCCGAGATGAGCACGTCACACCAGTGCCACCCTGTCTTAGCGTAACGCGAGTCGAGGCGGACGTCGTCGCGGTAGCGACGACGGACGCTGAGACGAGCACGTAACACCAGTGCCTCCCTGTGTTAGCGTAACACGAGTCGAGGCGGACGTCGTCGCGGTAGCGACGACGGACGCCGAGACAAGCACGTGACACCAGGGCCACCCTGTCTTAGCGTAACGCGAGTCGAGGCGGACGTCGTCGCGGTAGCGACCACGGACGCCGAGACGAGCATGTGACACAATTGACTCCCTGTCTTAGCGTAACGCGAGTCGAGGCGGACGTCGTCGCGGTAGCGACGACGGACGCCGAGACGAGCACGTGACACCAGTGCCATCCTGTCTTAGCGTAACGCGAGTCGAGGCGGACGTCGTCGCGGTAGCGACGACGGACGCCGAGACGAGCACGTGACACCAGTGCCACCCTGTCTTAGCGTAACGCGAGTCGAGGCGGACGTCGTCGCGGTAGCGACGACGGACGCCGAGACGAGCACGTGACACCAGTGCCACCCTGTCTTAGCGTAATGCGAGTCGAGGCGGACGTCATCGCGGTAGCGACGACGGACGCTGAGACGAGCACGCGACACCATTGCCTCCCTGTCTTAGCGTAACGCGAGTCGAGGCGGACATCGTCGCGGTAGCGACGACGGACGCCGAGACGAGGACGTGACACCATTGCCTCCCTGTCTTAGCGTAACGCGAGTCGAGGCGGACATCGTCGCGGTAGCGACGACGGACGCCGAGACGAGCACGTGACACTAGTGCCACCCTGTCTTAGCGTAACGCGAGTCGAGGCGGACGTTGTCGCGGTAGCGACAACGGATGCCGAGACGAGCACGTGACACCATTGCCTCCCTGTCTTAGCGTAACGCGAGTCGAGGCGGACGTCGTCGCGGTAGCGACGACGGACGCCGAGACGAGCACGTGACACCAGTGCCACCCTGTCTTAGCGTAACGCGAGTCGAGGCGGACGTTGTCGCGGTAGCGACGACGGACGCCGGGACGAGCACGTGACACCAGTGCCACCCTGTCTTAGCGTAATGCGAGTCGAGGCGGACGTCATCGCGGTAGCGACGACGGACGCCGAGACGAGCACGTGACACCATTGCCTCCCTGTCTTAGCGTAATGCGAGTCGAGGCGGACATCGTCGCGGTAGCGACGACGGACGCCGAGACGAGGACGTGACACCATTGCCTCCCTGTCTTAGCGTAACGCGAGTCGAGGCGGACGTCGTCGCGGTAGCGACGACGGACGCCGAGACGAGCACGTGACACTAGTGCCACCCTGTCTTAGCGTAACGCGAGTCGAGGCGGACGTTGTCGCGGTAGCGACAACGGATGCCGAGACGAGCACGTGACACCATTGCCTCCCTGTCTTAGCGTAACGCGAGTCGAGGCGGACGTCGTCGTGGTAGCGACCACGGACGCCGAGACGAGCACGTGACACAATTGCTTCCCTGTCTTAGCGTAACGCGAGTCGAGGCGGACGTCGTCGCGGTAGCGATGACGGACGCCGAGACGAGCACGAGACACCAGTGCCACCCCGTCTTAGCGTAACGCGAGTCGAGGCGGACGTCGTCGTGGTAGCGACGACGGACGCCGAGACGAGCACGTGACACCATTGCCTCCCTGTCTTAGCGTAACACGAGTCAAGTCGGACGTCGTCGCGGTAGCGACGACGGACGCTGAGACGAGCACGTGACACCAGTGCCACCCTGACTTAGCGTAACGCGAGTCGAGGCGGACGTCATCGTGGTAGCGACGACGGACGCCGGGACGAGCACGTGACACCATTGCCTCCCTATCTTAGCGTAACGCTAGTCGAGGCGGACGTCGTCGCGGTAGCAACGACGGACGCCGAGACGAGCACGTGACACCATTGCCTCCCTGTCTTAGCGTAACGCGAGTCAAGGCGGACGTCGTTGCGGTAGCGATGACGGACGCCGAGATGAGCACATGACACCAGTGCCTCCCTATCTTAGCGTAGCGCGACTCGAGGCGGATGTCGTCGCGGTAGCGACGACGGACGCCGAGACGTGCACGTGACACCATTGCCTCCCTGTCTTCGCGTAACGCGAGTCGAGGCGGACGTCGTCGCGGTAGCGACGACGGACGCCGAGACGAGCACGTGACACCAGTGCCACTAGCGACGAGGGACGCCGAGACGAGCACGTGACACCAGTGCCACCCTGTCTTAGCGTAACGCGAGTCGAGGCGGACGTCATCGCGGTAGCGACGACGGACGCCGAGACGAGCACGTGACACCAGTGCCACCCTGTCTTAGCGTAAAGCGAGTCGAGGCGGACGTCGTCGCGGTAGCGACGACGGACGCCGAGACGAGCACGTGACACCAGTGCAATCCTGTCTTAGCGTAACGCGAGTCGAGGCGGACGTCGTCGTGGTAGCGACGACGGACGCCGAGACGAGCACGTGACACCAGTGCCACCCTGTCTTAGCGTAACGCGAGTCGAGGCGGACGTCGTCGCGGTAGCGACGACGGACGCTGAGACGAGCACGTGACACCAGTGCCACCCTGTCTTAGCGTAATGCGAGTCGAGGCGGACGTCATCGCGGTAGCGACGACGGACGCCGAGACGAGCACGTGACACCATTGCCTCCCTGTCTTAGCGTAACGCGAGTCGATGCGGACATCGTCGCGGTAGCGACGACGGACGCCGAGACGAGGACGTGACACCATTGCCACCCTGTCTTAGCGTAACGCGAGTCGAGGCGGACGTCGTCGCGGTAGCGACAATGGACGCCGAGACGAGCACGTGACACTAGTGCCACCCTGTCTTAGCGTAACGCGAGTCGAGGCGGACGTTGTCGCGGTAGCGACAACGGATGCCGAGACGAGCACGTGACACCATTGCCTCCCTGTCTTAGCGTAACGCGAGTCGAGGCGGACGTCGTCGTGGTAGCGACCACGGACGCCGAGACGAGCACGTGACACAATTGCCTCCCTGTCTTAGCGTAACGCGAGTCGAGGCGGACGTCGTCGTGGTAGCCACGACGGACGCCGAGACGAGCACGTGACACCAGTGCCACCCTATCTTAGCGTAAAGCGAGTCGAGGCGGACGTCGTCGCGGTAGCGACGACGGACGCTGAGACGAGCACGTGACACCAGTGCCACCCTGTCTTAGCGTAAAGCGAGTCGAGGCGGACGTCGTCGCGGTAGTGACGACGGACGCCGAGACGAGCACGTGACACCATTGCCACCTTGTCTTAGCGTAACGCGAGTCGAGGCGGACGTTGTTGAGGTAGCTACGACGGACGCCGAGACGAGCACGTGTCACCAGAGCCACCCTGTCTTATTGTAAGGCGAGTCGAGGCCGACGTCGTCGCGGTAGCGACGACGGACGCCGAGACGAGCACGTCACACCAGTGCCACCCTGTCTTAGCGTAACGCGAGTCGAGGCGGACGTCGTCGCGGTAGCGACGACGGACACCGAGACGAGCACGTAACACCAGTGCCTCCCTGTGTTAGCGTAACACGAGTCGAGGCGGACGTCGTCGCGGTAGCGACGACGGACGCCGAGACGAGCACGTGACACCAGGGCCACCCTGTCTTAGCGTAACACGAGTCGAGGCGGACGTCGTCGCGGTAGCGACGACGGACGCTGAGACGAGCACGTGACACCAGTGCCACCCTGTCTTAGCGTAATGCGAGTCGAGGCGGACGTCATCGCGGTAGCGACGACGGACGCCGAGACGAGCACGTGACACCATTGCCTCCCTGTCTTAGCGTAACGCGAGTCGAGGCGGACATCGTCGCGGTAGCGACGACGGACGCCGAGACGAGGATGTGACACCATTGCCTCCCTGTCTTAGCGTAACGCGAGTCGAGGCGGACGTCATCGCGGTAGCGACGACGGACGCTGAGACGAGCACGTGACACCATTGCCTCCCTGTCTTAGCGTAACGCGAGTCGAGGCGGACATCGTCGCGGTAGCGACGACGGACGCCGAGACGAGGACGTGACACCATTGCCTCCCTGTCTTAGCGTAACGCGAGTCGAGGTGGACATCGTCGCGGTAGCGACGACGGACGCCGAGACGAGCACGTGACACTAGTGCCACCCTGTCTTAGCGTAACGCGAGTCGAGGCGGACGTTGTCGCGGTAGCGACAACGGATGCCGAGACGAGCACGTGACACCATTGCCTCCCTGTCTTAGCGTAACGCGAGTCGAGGCGGACGTCGTCGCGGTAGCGACGACGGACGCCGAGACGAGCACGTGACACCAGTGCCACCCTGTCTTAGCGTAACGCGAGTCGAGGCGGACGTTGTCGCGGTAGCGACGACGGACGCCGAGACGAGCACGTGACACCAGTGCCACCCTGTCTTAGCGTAATGCGAGTTGAGGCGGACGTCATCGCGGTAGCGACGACGGACGCCGAGACGAGCACGTGACACCATTGCCTCCCTGTCTTAGCGTAATGCGAGTCGAGGCGGACATCGTCGCGGTAGCGACGACGGACGCCGAGACGAGGACGTGACACCATTGCCTCCCTGTCTTAGCGTAACGCGAGTCGAGGCGGACGTCGTCGCGGTAGCGACGACGGACGCCGAGACGAGCACGTGACACTAGTGCCACCCTGTCTTAGCGTAACGCGAGTCGAGGCGGACGTTGTCGCGGTAGCGACAACGGATGCCGAGACGAGCACGTGACACCATTGCCTCCCTGTCTTAGCGTAACGCGAGTCGAGGCGGACGTCGTCGTGGTAGCGACCACGGACGCCGAGACGAGCACGTGACACAATTGCTTCCCTGTCTTAGCGTAACGCGAGTCGAGGCGGACGTCGTCGCCGTAGCGACGACGGACGCCGAGACGAGCACGAGACACCAGTGCCACCCCGTCTTAGCGTAACGCGAGTCGAGGCGGACGTCGTCGTGGTAGCGACGACGGACGCCGAGACGAGCACGTGACACCATTGCCTCCCTGTCTTAGCGTAACACGAGTCAAGTCGGACGTCGTCGCGGTAGCGACGACGGACGCCGAGACGAGCACGTGACACCAGTGCCACCCTGACTTAGCGTAACGCGAGTCGAGGCGGACGTCATCGTGGTAGCGACGACGGACGCCGGGACGAGCACGTGACACCATTGCCTCCCTATCTTAGCGTAACGCTAGTCGAGGCGGACGTCGTCGCAGTAGCAACGACGGACGCCGAGACGAGCACGTGACACCATTGCCTCCCTGTCTTAGCGTAACGCGAGTCAAGGCGGACGTCGTTGCGGTAGCGATGACGGACGCCGAGATGAGCACATGACACCAGTGCCTCCCTATCTTAGCGTAGCGCGACTCGAGGCGGATGTCGTCGCGGTAGCGACGACGGACGCCGAGACGTGCACGTGACACCATTGCCTCCCTGTCTTCGCGTAACGCGAGTCGAGGCGGACGTCGTCGCGGTAGCGACGACGGACGCCGAGACGAGCACGTGACACCAGTGCCACTAGCGACGAGGGACGCCGAGACGAGCACGTGACACCAGTGCCACCCTGTCTTAGCGTAACGCGAGTCGAGGCGGACGTCATCGCGGTAGCGACGACGGACGCCGAGACGAGCACGTGACACCAGTGCCACCCTGTCTTAGCGTAAAGCGAGTCGAGGCGGACGTCGTCGCGGTAGCGACGACGGACGCCGAGACGAGCACGTGACACCAGTGCAATCCTGTCTTAGCGTAACGCGAGTCGAGGCGGACGTCGTCGTGGTAGCGACGACGGACGCCGAGACGAGCACGTGACACCAGTGCCACCCTGTCTTAGCGTAACGCGAGTCGAGGCGGACGTCGTCGCGGTAGCGACGACGGACGCCGAGACGAGCACGTGACACCAGTGCCACCCTGTCTTAGCGTAATGCGAGTCGAGGCGGACGTCATCGCGGTAGCGACGACGAACGCCGAGACGAGCACGTGACACCATTGCCTCCCTGTCTTAGCGTAACGCGAGTCGAGGCGGACATCGTCGCGGTAGCGACGACGGACGCCGAGACGAGGACGTGACACCATTGCCACCCTGTCTTAGCGTAACGCGAGTCGAGGCGGACATCGTCGCGGTAGCGACGACGGACGCCGAGACGAGGACGTGACACCATTGCCTCCCTGTCTTAGCGTAACGCGAGTCGAGGCGGACGTCATCGCGGTAGCGACGACGGACGCTGAGACGAGCACGTGACACCATTGCCTCCCTGTCTTAGCGTAACGCGAGTCGAGGCGGACATCGTCGCGGTAGCGACGACGGACGCCGAGACGAGGACGTGACACCATTGCCTCCCTGTCTTAGCGTAACGCGAGTCGAGGCGGACATCGTCGCGGTAGCGACGACGGACGCCGAGACGAGCACGTGACACTAGTGCCACCCTGTCTTAGCGTAACGCGAGTCGAGGCGGACGTTGTCGCGGTAGCGACAACGGATGCCGAGACGAGCACGTGACACCATTGCCTCCCTGTCTTAGCGTAACGCGAGTCGAGGCGGACGTCGTCGCGGTAGCGACGACGGACGCCGAGACGAGCACGTGACACCAGTGCCACCCTGTCTTAGCGTAACGCGAGTCGAGGCGGACGTTGTCGCGGTAGCGACGACGGACGCCGAGACGAGCACGTGACACCAGTGCCACCCTGTCTTAGCGTAATGCGAGTCGAGGCGGACGTCATCGCGGTAGCGACGACGGACGCCGAGACGAGCACGTGACACCATTGCCTCCCTGTCTTAGCGTAATGCCAGTCGAGGCGGACATCGTCGCGGTAGCGACGACGGACGCCGAGACGAGGACGTGACACCATTGCCTCCCTGTCTTAGCGTAACGCGAGTCGAGGCGGACGTCGTCGCGGTAGCGACGACGGACGCCGAGACGAGCACGTGACACTAGTGCCACCCTGTCTTAGCGTAACGCGAGTCGAGGCGGACGTTGTCGCGGTAGCGACAACGGATGCCGAGACGAGCACGTGACACCATTGCCTCCCTGTCTTAGCGTAACGCGAGTCGAGGCGGACGTCGTCGTGGTAGCGACCACGGACGCCGAGACGAGCACGTGACACAATTGCTTCCCTGTCTTAGCGTAACGCGAGTCGAGGCGGACGTCGTCGCCGTAGCGACGACGGACGCCGAGACGAGCACGAGACACCAGTGCCACCCCGTATTAGCGTAACGCGAGTCGAGGCGGACGTCGTCGTGGTAGCGACGACGGACGCCGAGACGAGCACGTGACACCATTGCCTCCCTGTCTTAGCGTAACACGAGTCAAGTCGGACGTCGTCGCGGTAGCGACGACGGACGCCGAGACGAGCACGTGACACCAGTGCCACCCTGACTTAGCGTAACGCGAGTCGAGGCGGACGTCATCGTGGTAGCGACGACGGACGCCGGGACGAGCACGTGACACCATTGCCTCCCTATCTTAGCGTAACGCTAGTCGAGGCGGACGTCGTCGCGGTAGCAACGACGGACGCCGAGACGAGCACGTGACACCATTGCCTCCCTGTCTTAGCGTAACGCGAGTCGAGGCGGACGTCATCGCGGTAGCGACGACGGACGCTGAGACGAGCACGTGACACCATTGCCTCCCTGTCTTAGCGTAACGCGAGTCGAGGCGGACATCGTCGCGGTAGCGACGACGGACGCCGAGACGTGCACGTGACACCATTGCCTCCCTGTCTTCGCGTAACGCGAGTCGAGGCGGACGTCGTCGCGGTAGCGACGACGGACGCCGAGACGAGCACGTGACACCAGTGCCACTAGCGACGAGGGACGCCGAGACGAGCACGTGACACCAGTGCCACCCTGTCTTAGCGTAACGCGAGTCGAGGCGGACGTCATCGCGGTAGCGACGACGGACGCCGAGACGAGCACGTGACACCAGTGCCACCCTGTCTTAGCGTAAAGCGAGTCGAGGCGGACGTCGTCGCGGTAGCGACGACGGACGCCGAGACGAGCACGTGACACCAGTGCAATCCTGTCTTAGCGTAACGCGAGTCGAGGCGGACGTCGTCGTGGTAGCGACGACGGACGCCGAGACGAGCACGTGACACCAGTGCCACCCTGTCTTAGCGTAACGCGAGTCGAGGCGGACGTCGTCGCGGTAGCGACGACGGACGCCGAGACGAGCACGTGACACCAGTGCCACCCTGTCTTAGCGTAATGCGAGTCGAGGCGGACGTCATCGCGGTAGCGACGACGAACGCCGAGACTAGCACGTGACACCATTGCCTCCCTGTCTTAGCGTAACGCGAGTCGAGGCGGACATCGTCGCGGTAGCGACGACGGACGCCGAGACGAGGACGTGACACCATTGCCACCCTGTCTTAGCGTAACGCGAGTCGAGGCGGACGTCGTCGCGGTAGCGACAATGGACGCCGAGACGAGCACGTGACACTAGTGCCACCCTGTCTTAGCGTAACGCGAGTCGAGGCGGACGTTGTCGCGGTAGCGACAACGGATGCCGAGACGAGCACGTGACACCATTGCCTCCCTGTCTTAGCGTAACGCGAGTCGAGGCGGACGTCGTCGTGGTAGCGACCACGGACGCCGAGACGAGCACGTGACACAATTGCCTCCCTGTCTTAGCGTAACGCGAGTCGAGGCGGACGTCGTCGTGGTAGCCACGACGGACGCCGAGACGAGCACGTGACACCAGTGCCACCCTATCTTAGCGTAAAGCGAGTCGAGGCGGACGTCGTCGCGGTAGCGACGACGGACGCTGAGACGAGCACGTGACACCAGTGCCACCCTGTCTTAGCGTAAAGCGAGTCGAGGCGGACGTCGTCGCGGTAGCGACAATGGACGCCGAGACGAGCACGTGACACTAGTGCCACCCTGTCTTAGCGTAACGCGAGTCGAGGCGGACGTTGTCGCGGTAGCGACAACGGATGCCGAGACGAGCACGTGACACCATTGCCTCCCTGTCTTAGCGTAACGCGAGTCGAGGCGGACGTCGTCGTGGTAGCGACCACGGACGCCGAGACGAGCACGTGACACAATTGCCTCCCTGTCTTAGCGTAACGCGAGTCGAGGCGGACGTCGTCGTGGTAGCCACGACGGACGCCGAGACGAGCACGTGACACCAGTGCCACCCTATCTTAGCGTAAAGCGAGTCGAGGCGGACGTCGTCGCGGTAGCGACGACGGACGCTGAGACGAGCACGTGACACCAGTGCCACCCTGTCTTAGCGTAAAGCGAGTCGAGGCGGACGTCGTCGCGGTAGCGACGACGGACGCCGAGACGAGCACGTGACACCATTGCCACCTTGTCTTAGCGTAACGCGAGTCGAGGCGGACGTTGTTGAGGTAGCTACGACGGACGCCGAGACGAGCACGTGGCACCAGAGCCACCCTGTCTTATTGTAAGGCGAGTCGAGGCCGACGTCGTCGCGGTAGCGACGACGGACGCCGAGACGAGCACGTCACACCAGTGCCACCCTGTCTTAGCGTAACGCGAGTCGAGGCGGACGTCGTCGCGGTAGCGACGACGGACACCGAGACGAGCACGTAACACCAGTGCCTCCCTGTGTTAGCGTAACACGAGTCGAGGCGGACGTCGTCGCGGTAGCGACGACGGACGCCGAGACGAGCACGTGACACCAGGGCCACCCTGTCTTAGCGTAACACGAGTCGAGGCGGACGTCGTCGCGGTAGCGACGACGGACGCTGAGACGAGCACGTGACACCAGTGCCACCCTGTCTTAGCGTAATGCGAGTCGAGGCGGACGTCATCGCGGTAGCGACGACGGACGCCGAGACGAGCACGTGACACCATTGCCTCCCTGTCTTAGCGTAACGCGAGTCGAGGCGGACATCGTCGCGGTAGCGACGACGGACGCCGAGACGAGGACGTGACACCATTGCCTCCCTGTCTTAGCGTAACGCGAGTCGAGGCGGACGTCATCGCGGTAGCGACGACGGACGCTGAGACGAGCACGTGACACCATTGCCTCCCTGTCTTAGCGTAACGCGAGTCGAGGCGGACATCGTCGCGGTAGCGACGTCGGACGCCGAGACGAGGACGTGACACCATTGCCTCCCTGTCTTAGCGTAACGCGAGTCGAGGCGGACGTCGTCGTGGTAGCCACGACGGACGCCGAGACGAGCACGTGACACCAGTGCCACCCTATCTTAGCGTAAAGCGAGTCGAGGCGGACGTCGTCGCGGTAGCGACGACGGACGCTGAGACGAGCACGTGACACCAGTGCCACCCTGTCTTAGCGTAAAGCGAGTCGAGGCGGACGTCGTCGCGGTAGCGACGACGGACGCCGAGACGAGCACGTGACACCATTGCCACCTTGTCTTAGCGTAACGCGAGTCGAGGCGGACGTTGTTGAGGTAGCTACGACGGACGCCGAGACGAGCACGTGGCACCAGAGCCACCCTGTCTTATTGTAAGGCGAGTCGAGGCCGACGTCGTCGCGGTAGCGACGACGGACGCCGAGACGAGCACGTCACACCAGTGCCACCCTGTCTTAGCGTAACGCGAGTCGAGGCGGACGTCGTCGCGGTAGCGACGACGGACACCGAGACGAGCACGTAACACCAGTGCCTCCCTGTGTTAGCGTAACACGAGTCGAGGCGGACGTCGTCGCGGTAGCGACGACGGACGCCGAGACGAGCACGTGACACCAGGGCCACCCTGTCTTAGCGTAACACGAGTCGAGGCGGACGTCGTCGCGGTAGCGACGACGGACGCTGAGACGAGCACGTGACACCAGTGCCACCCTGTCTTAGCGTAATGCGAGTCGAGGCGGACGTCATCGCGGTAGCGACGACGGACGCCGAGACGAGCACGTGACACCATTGCCTCCCTGTCTTAGCGTAACGCGAGTCGAGGCGGACATCGTCGCGGTAGCGACGACGGACGCCGAGACGAGGACGTGACACCATTGCCTCCCTGTCTTAGCGTAACGCGAGTCGAGGCGGACGTCATCGCGGTAGCGACGACGGACGCTGAGACGAGCACGTGACACCATTGCCTCCCTGTCTTAGCGTAACGCGAGTCGAGGCGGACATCGTCGCGGTAGCGACGTCGGACGCCGAGACGAGGACGTGACACCATTGCCTCCCTGTCTTAGCGTAACGCGAGTCGAGGCGGACATCGTCGCGGTAGCGACGACGGACGCCGAGACGAGCACGTGACACTAGTGCCACCCTGTCTTAGCGTAACGCGAGTCGAGGCGGACGTTGTCGCGGTAGCGACAACGGATGCCGAGACGAGCACGTGACACCATTGCCTCCCTGTCTTAGCGTAACGCGAGTCGAGGCGGACGTCGTCACGGTAGCGACGACGGACGCCGAGACGAGCACGTGACACCAGTGCCACCCTGTCTTAGCGTAACGCGAGTCGAGGCGGACGTTGTCGCGGTAGCGACGACGGACGCCGAGACGAGCACGTGACACCAGTGCCACCCTGTCTTAGCGTAATGCGAGTCGAGGCGGACGTCATCGCGGTAGCGACGACGGACGCCGAGACGAGCACGTGACACCATTGCCTCCCTGTCTTAGCGTAATGCGAGTCGAGGCGGACATCGTCGCGGTAGCGACGACGGACGCCGAGACGAGGACGTGACACCATTGCCTCCCTGTCTTAGCGTAACGCGAGTCGAGGCGGACGTCGTCGCGGTAGCGACGACGGACGCCGAGACGAGCACGTGACACTAGTGCCACCCTGTCTTAGCGTAACGCGAGTCGAGGCGGACGTTGTCGCGGTAGCGACAACGGATGCCGAGACGAGCACGTGACACCATTGCCTCCCTGTCTTAGCGTAACGCGAGTCGAGGCGGACGTCGTCGTGGTAGCGACCACGGACGCCGAGACGAGCACGTGACACAATTGCTTCCCTGTCTTAGCGTAACGCGAGTCGAGGCGGACGTCGTCGCGGTAGCGACGACGGACGCCGAGACGAGCACGAGACACCAGTGCCACCCCGTCTTAGCGTAACGCGAGTCGAGGCGGACGTCGTCGTGGTAGCGACGACGGACGCCGAGACGAGCACGTGACACCATTGCCTCCCTGTCTTAGCGTAACACGAGTCAAGTCGGACGTCGTCGCGGTAGCGACGACGGACGCCGAGACGAGCACGTGACACCAGTGCCACCCTGACTTAGCGTAACGCGAGTCGAGGCGGACGTCATCGTGGTAGCGACGACGGACGCCGGGACGAGCACGTGACACCATTGCCTCCCTATCTTAGCGTAACGCTAGTCGAGGCGGACGTCGTCGCGGTAGCAACGACGGACGCCGAGACGAGCACGTGACACCATTGCCTCCCTGTCTTAGCGTAACGCGAGTCAAGGCGGACGTCGTTGCGGTAGCGATGACGGACGCCGAGATGAGCACATGACACCAGTGCCTCCCTATCTTAGCGTAGCGCGACTCGAGGCGGATGTCGTCGCGGTAGCGACGACGAACGCCGAGACGTGCACGTGACACCATTGCCTCCCTGTCTTCGCGTAACGCGAGTCGAGGCGGACGTCGTCGCGGTAGCGACGACGGACGCCGAGACGAGCACGTAACACCAGTGCCTCCCTGTGTTAGCGTAACGCGAGTCGGGGCGGACGTCGTCGCGGTAGCGACGACGGACGCCGAGACGAGCACGTGACACCAGGGCCACCCTGTCTTAGCGTAACACGAGTCGAGGCGGACGTCATCGCGGTAGCGACGACGGACGCCGAGACGAGCACGTGACACCAGTGCCACCCTGTCTTAGCGTAACGCGAGTCGAGGCGGACGTCATCGCGGTAGCGACGACGGACGCCGAGACGAGCACGTGACACCAGTGCCACCCTGTCTTAGCGTAAAGCGAGTCGAGGCGGACGTCGTCGCGGTAGCGACGACGGACGCCGAGACGAGCACGTGACACCAGTGCAATCCTGTCTTAGCGTAACGCGAGTCGAGGCGGACGTCGTCGTGGTAGCGACGACGGACGCCGAGACGAGCACGTGACACCAGTGCCACCCTGTCTTAGCGTAACGCGAGTCGAGGCGGACGTCGTCGCGGTAGCGACGACGGACGCCGAGACGAGCACGTGACACCAGTGCCACCCTGTCTTAGCGTAATGCGAGTCGAGGCGGACGTCATCGCGGTAGCGACGACGGACGCCGAGACGAGCACGTGACACCATTGCCTCCCTGTCTTAGCGTAACGCGAGTCGAGGCGGACATCGTCGCGGTAGCGACGACGAACGCCGAGACGAGGACGTGACACCATTGCCACCCTGTCTTAGCGTAACGCGAGTCGAGGCGGACGTCGTCGCGGTAGCGACAATGGACGCCGAGACGAGCACGTGACACTAGTGCCACCCTGTCTTAGCGTAACGCGAGTCGAGGCGGACGTTGTCGCGGTAGCGACAACGGATGCCGAGACGAGCACGTGACACCATTGCCTCCCTGTCTTAGCGTAACGCGAGTCGAGGCGGACGTCGTCGTGGTAGCGACCACGGACGCCGAGACGAGCACGTGACACAATTGCCTCCCTGTCTTAGCGTAACGCGAGTCGAGGCGGACGTCGTCGTGGTAGCCACGACGGACGCCGAGACGAGCACGTGACACCAGTGCCACCCTATCTTAGCGTAAAGCGAGTCGAGGCGGACGTCGTCGCGGTAGCGACGACGGACGCTGAGACGAGCACGTGACACCAGTGCCACCCTGTCTTAGCGTAAAGCGAGTCGAGGCGGACGTCGTCGCGGTAGCGACGACGGACGCTGAGACGAGCACGTGACACCATTGCCACCTTGTCTTAGCGTAACGCGAGTCGAGGCGGACGTTGTTGAGGTAGCTACGACGGACGCCGAGACGAGCACGTGGCACCAGAGCCACCCTGTCTTATTGTAAGGCGAGTCGAGGCCGACGTCGTCGCGGTAGCGACGACGGACGCCGAGACGAGCACGTCACACCAGTGCCACCCTGTCTTAGCGTAACGCGAGTCGAGGCGGACGTCGTCGCGGTAGCGACGACGGACACCGAGACGAGCACGTAACACCAGTGCCTCCCTGTGTTAGCGTAACACGAGTCGAGGCGGACGTCGTCGCGGTAGCGACGACGGACGCCGAGACGAGGACGTGACACCATTGCCTCCCTGTCTTAGCGTAACGCGAGTCGAGGCGGACGTCGTCGCGGTAGCGACGACGGACGCCGAGACGAGCACGTGACACTAGTGCCACCCTGTCTTAGCGTAACGCGAGTCGAGGCGGACGTCATCGCGGTAGCGACGACGGACGCCGAGACGAGCACGTGACACCATTGCCTCCCTGTCTTAGCGTAACGCGAGTCGAGGCGGACGTCGTCGTGGTAGCGACCACGGACGCCGAGACGAGCACGTGACACAATTGCTTCCCTGTCTTAGCGTAACGCGAGTCGAGGCGGACGTCGTCGCGGTAGCGACGACGGACGCCGAGACGAGCACGAGACACCAGTGCCACCCCGTCTTAGCGTAACGCGAGTCGAGGCGGACGTCGTCGTGGTAGCGACGACGGACGCCGAGACGAGCACGTGACACCATTGCCTCCCTGTCTTAGCGTAACACGAGTCAAGTCGGACGTCGTCGCGGTAGCGACGACGGACGCCGAGACGAGCACGTGACACCAGTGCCACCCTGACTTAGCGTAACGCGAGTCGAGGCGGACGTCATCGTGGTAGCGACGACGGACGCCGGGACGAGCACGTGACACCATTGCCTCCCTATCTTAGCGTAACGCTAGTCGAGGCGGACGTCGTCGCGGTAGCAACGACGGACGCCGAGACGAGCACGTGACACCATTGCCTCCCTGTCTTAGCGTAACGCGAGTCAAGGCGGACGTCGTTGCGGTAGCGATGACGGACGCCGAGATGAGCACATGACACCAGTGCCTCCCTATCTTAGCGTAGCGCGACTCGAGGCGGATGTCGTCGCGGTAGCGACGACGGACGCCGAGACGTGCACGTGACACCATTGCCTCCCTGTCTTCGCGTAACGCGAGTCGAGGCGGACGTCGTCGCGGTAGCGACGACGGACGCCGAGACGAGCACGTAACACCAGTGCCTCCCTGTGTTAGCGTAACGCGAGTCGGGGCGGACGTCGTCACGGTAGCGACGACGGACGCCGAGACGAGCACGTGACACCAGGGCCACCCTGTCTTAGCGTAACACGAGTCGAGGCGGACGTCATCGCGGTAGCGACGACGGACGCCGAGACGAGCACGTGACACCAGTGCCACCCTGTCTTAGCGTAACGCGAGTCGAGGCGGACGTCATCGCGGTAGCGACGACGGACGCCGAGACGAGCACGTGACACCAGTGCCACCCTGTCTTAGCGTAAAGCGAGTCGAGGCGGACGTCGTCGCGGTAGCGACGACGGACGCCGAGACGAGCACGTGACACCAGTGCAATCCTGTCTTAGCGTAACGCGAGTCGAGGCGGACGTCGTCGTGGTAGCGACGACGGACGCCGAGACGAGCACGTGACACCAGTGCCACCCTGTCTTAGCGTAACGCGAGTCGAGGCGGACGTCGTCGCGGTAGCGACGACGGACGCCGAGACGAGCACGTGACACCAGTGCCACCCTGTCTTAGCGTAATGCGAGTCGAGGCGGACGTCATCGCGGTAGCGACGACGGACGCCGAGACGAGCACGTGACACCATTGCCTCCCTGTCTTAGCGTAACGCGAGTCGAGGCGGACATCGTCGCGGTAGCGACGACGGACGCCGAGACGAGGACGTGACACCATTGCCACCCTGTCTTAGCGTAACGCGAGTCGAGGCGGACGTCGTCGCGGTAGCGACAATGGACGCCGAGACGAGCACGTGACACTAGTGCCACCCTGTCTTAGCGTAACGCGAGTCGAGGCGGACGTTGTCGCGGTAGCGACAACGGATGCCGAGACGAGCACGTGACACCATTGCCTCCCTGTCTTAGCGTAACGCGAGTCGAGGCGGACGTCGTCGTGGTAGCAACCACGGACGCCGAGACGAGCACGTGACACAATTGCCTCCCTGTCTTAGCGTAACGCGAGTCGAGGCGGACGTCGTCGTGGTAGCCACGACGGACGCCGAGACGAGCACGTGACACCAGTGCCACCCTATCTTAGCGTAAAGCGAGTCGAGGCGGACGTCGTCGCGGTAGCGACGACGGACGCTAAGACGAGCACGTGACACCAGTGCCACCCTGTCTTAGCGTAAAGCGAGTCGAGGCGGACGTCGTCGCGGTAGCGACGACGGACGCCGAGACGAGCACGTGACACCATTGCCACCTTGTCTTAGCGTAACGCGAGTCGAGGCGGACGTTGTTGAGGTAGCTACGGCGGACGCCGAGACGAGCACGTGGCACCAGAGCCACCCTGTCTTATTGTAAGGCGAGTCGAGGCCGACGTCGTCGCGGTAGCGACGACGGACGCCGAGACGAGCACGTCACACCAGTGCCACCCTGTCTTAGCGTAACGCGAGTCGAGGCGGACGTCGTCGCGGTAGCGACGACGGACACCGAGACGAGCACGTAACACCAGTGCCTCCCTGTGTTAGCGTAACACGAGTCGAGGCGGACGTCGTCGCGGTAGCGACGACGGACGCCGAGACGAGCACGTGACACCAGGGCCACCCTGTCTTAGCGTAACACGAGTCGAGGCGGACGTCGTCGCGGTAGCGACGACGGACGCTGAGACGAGCACGTGACACCAGTGCCACCCTGTCTTAGCGTAATGCGAGTCGAGGCGGACGTCATCGCGGTAGCGACGACGGACGCCGAGACGAGCACGTGACACCATTGCCTCCCTGTCTTAGCGTAACGCGAGTCGAGGCGGACATCGTCGCGGTAGCGACGACGGACGCCGAGACGAGGACGTGACACCATTGCCTCCCTGTCTTAGCGTAACGCGAGTCGAGGCGGACGTCGTCGCGGTAGCGACGACGGACGCCGAGACGAGCACGTGACACTAGTGCCACCCTGTCTTAGCGTAACGCGAGTCGAGGCAGACGTTGTCGCGGTAGCGACAACGGATGCCGAGACGAGCACGTGACACCATTGCCTCCCTATCTTAGCGTAACGCGAGTCGAGGCGGACGTCGTCGTGGTAGCGACCACGGACGCCGAGACGAGCACGTGACACAATTGCCTCCCTGTCTTAGCGTAACGCGAGTCGAGGCGGACGTCGTCGCGGTAGCGACGACGGACGCCGAGACGAGCACGAGACACCAGTGCCTCCCTGTCTTAGCGTAACACGAGTCAAGTCGGACGTCGTCGCGGTAGCGACGACGGACGCCGAGACGAGCACGTGACACCAGTGCCACCCTGTCTTAGCGTAACGCGAGTCGAGGCGGACGTCATCGTGGTAGCGACGACGGACGCCGGGACGAGCACGTGACACCATTGCCTCCCTGTCTTAGCGTAACGCGAGTCGAGGCGGACGTCGTCGCGGTAGCAACGACGGACGCCGAGACGAGCACGTGACACCATTGCCTCCCTGTCTTAGCATAACGCGAGTCAAGGCGGACGTCGTTGCGGTAGCGATGACGGACGCCGAGATGAGCACAAGACACCAGTGCCTCCCTATCTTAGCGTAGCGCGACTCGAGGCGGATGTCGTCGCGGTAGCGACGACGGACGCCGAGACGTGCACGTGACACCATTGCCTCCCTGTCTTCGCGTAACGCGAGTCGAGGCGGACGTCGTCGCGGTAGCGACGACGGACGCCGAGACGAGCACGTGACACCAGTGCCACCCTGTCTTAGCGTAACGCGAGTCGAGGCGGACGTCGTCGCGCTAGCGACGAGGGACGCCGAGATGAGCACGTGACACCAGTGCCACCCTGTCTTAGCGTAACGCGAGTCGAGGCGGACGTCGTCGCGGTAGCGACGACGGACGCCGAGACGAGCACGTGACACCATTGCCACCGTGTCTTAGCGTAACGCGAGTCGAGGCGGACGTCGTCGCGGTAGCGACGACGGACGCCGAGACGAGCACGTGACACCAGTGCCATCCTGTCTTAGCGTAACGCGAGTCGAGGCGGACGTCGTCGCGGTAGCGACGACGGACGCCGAGACGAGCACGTGACACCAGTGCCACCCTGTCTTAGCGTAACGCGAGTCGAGGCGGACGTCGTCGCGGTAGCGACGACGGACGCCGAGACGAGCACGTGACACCAGTGCCACCCTGTCTTAGCGTAATGCGAGTCGAGGCGGACGTCATCGCGGTAGCGACGACGGACGCCGGGACGAGCACGTGACACCATTGCCTCCCTGTCTTAGCGTAACGCGAGTCGAGGCGGACATCGTCGCGGTAGCGACGACGGACGCCGAGACGAGGACGTGACACCGTTGCCTCCCTGTCTTAGCGTAACGCGAGTCGAGGCGGACGTTGTCGCGGTAGCGACAACGGATGCCGAGACGAGCACGTGACACCATTGCCTCCCTGTGTTAGCGTTACGCGAGTCGAGGCGGACGTCGTCGTGGTAGCGACCACGGACGCCGAGACGAGCACGTGACACAATTGCCTCCCTGTCTTAGCGTAACGCGAGTCGAGGCGGACGTCGTCGCGGTAGCCACGACGGACACCGAGACGAGCACGTGACACCAGTGCCACCCTATCTTAGCGTAAAGCGAGTCGAGGCGGACGTCGTCGCGGTAGCGACGACGGACGCCGAGACGAGCACGTGACACCAGTGCCACCCTGTCTTAGCGTAAAGCGAGTCGAGGCGGACGTCGTCGCGGTAGCGACGACGGACGCCGAGACGAGCACGTGACACCATTGCCACCTTGTCTTAGCGTAACGCGAGTCGAGGCGGACGTTGTTGAGGTAGCTACGACGGACGCCGAGACGAGCACGTGGCACCAGAGCCACCCTGTCTTATTGTAAGGCGAGTCGAGGCCGACGTCGTCGCGGTAGCGACGACGGACGCCGAGACGAGCACGTCACACCAGTGCCACCCTGTCTTAGCGTAACGCGAGTCGAGGCGGACGTCGTCGCGGTAGCGACGACGGACACCGAGACAAGCACGTAACACCAGTGCCTCCCTGTGTTAGCGTAACACGAGTCGAGGCGGACGTCGTCGCGGTAGCGACGACGGACGCCGAGACGAGCACGTGACACCAGGGCCACCCTGTCTTAGCGTAACACGAGTCGAGGCGGACGTCGTCGCGGTAGCGACGACGGACGCTGAGACGAGCACGTGACACCAGTGCCACCCTGTCTTAGCGTAATGCGAGTCGAGGCGGACGTCATCGCGGTAGCGACGACGGACGCCGAGACGAGCACGTGACACCATTGCCTCCCTGTCTTAGCGTAACGCGAGTCGAGGCGGACATCGTCGCGGTAGCGACGACGGACGCCGAGACGAGGACGTGACACCATTGCCTCCCTGTCTTAGTGTAACGCGAGTCGAGGCGGACGTCGTCGCGGTAGCGACGACGGACGCCGAGGCGAGCACGTGACACTAGTGCCACCCTGTCTTAGCGTAACGCGAGTTGAGGCAGACGTTGTCGCGGTAGCGACAACGGATGCCGAGACGAGCACGTGACACCATTGCCTCCCTGTCTTAGCGTAACGCGAGTCGAGGCGGACGTCGTCGTGGTAGCGACCACGGACGCCGAGACGAGCACGTGACACAATTGCCTCCCTGTCTTAGCGTAACGCGAGTCGAGGCGGACGTCGTCGCGGTAGCGACGACGGACACCGAGACGAGCACGAGACACCAGTGCCACCCTGTCTTAGCGTAACGCGAGTCGAGGCGGACATCGTCGCGGTAGCAACGACGGATGCCGAGACGAGCACGTGACACCATTGCCTCCCTGTCTTAGCGTAACACGAGTCAAGTCGGACGTCGTCGCGGTAGCGACGACGGACGCCGAGACGAGCACGTGACACCAGTGCCACCCTGTCTTAGCGTAACGCGAGTCGAGGCGGACGTCATCGTGGTAGCGACGACGGACGCCGGGACGAGCACGTGACACCATTGCCTCCCTGTCTTAGCGTAACGCGAGTCGAGGCGGACGTCGTCGCGGTAGCAACGACGGACGCCGAGACGAGCACGTGACACCATTGCCTCCCTGTCTTAGCGTAACGCGAGTCGAGGCGGACGTCGTCGCGGTAGCAACGACGGACGCCGAGACGAGCACGTGACACCATTGCCTCCCTGTCTTAGCATAACGCGAGTCAAGGCGGACGTCGTTGCGGTAGCGATGACGGACGCCGAGATGAGCACATGACACCAGTGCCTCCCTATCTTAGCGTAGCGCGACTCGAGGCGGATGTCGTCGCGGTAGCGACGACGGACGCCGAGACGTGCACGTGACACCATTGCCTCCCTGTCTTCGCGTAACGCGAGTCGAGGCGGACGTCGTCGCGGTAGCGACGACGGACGCCGAGACGAGCACGTGACACCAGTGCCACCCTGTCTTAGCGTAACGCGAGTCGAGGCGGACGTCGTCGCGCTAGCGACGAGGGACGCCGAGACGAGCACGTGACACCAGTGCCACCCTGTCTTAGCGTAACGCGAGTCGAGGCGGACGTCGTCGCGGTAGCGACGACGGACGCCGAGACGAGCACGTGACACCATTGCCACCTTGTCTTAGCGTAACGCGAGTCGAGGCGGACGTCGTCGCGGTAGCGACGACGGACGTCGAGACGAGCACGTGACACCAGTGCCATCCTGTCTTAGCGTAACGCGAGTCGAGGCGGACGTCGTCGCGGTAGCGACGACGGACGCCGAGACGAGCACGTGACACCAGTGCCACCCTGTCTTAGCGTAACGCGAGTCGAGGCGGACGTCGTCGCGGTAGCGACGACGGACGCCGAGACGAGCACGTGACACCAGTGCCACCCTGTCTTAGCGTAATGCGAGTCGAGGCGGACGTCATCGCGGTAGCGACGACGGACGCCGGGACGAGCACGTGACACCATTGCCTCCCTGTCTTAGCGTAACGCGAGTCGAGGCGGACATCGTCGCGGTAGCGACGACGGACGCCGAGACGAGGACGTGACACCGTTGCCTCCCTGTCTTAGCGTAACGCGAGTCGAGGCGGACGTTGTCGCGGTAGCGACAACGGATGCCGAGACGAGCACGTGACACCATTGCCTCCCTGTGTTAGCGTTACGCGAGTCGAGGCGGACGTCGTCGTGGTAGCGACCACGGACGCCGAGACGAGCACGTGACACAATTGCCTCCCTGTCTTAGCGTAACGCGAGTCGAGGCGGACGTCGTCGCGGTAGCCACGACGGACACCGAGACGAGCACGTGACACCAGTGCCACCCTATCTTAGCGTAAAGCGAGTCGAGGCGGACGTCGTCGCGGTAGCGACGACGGACGCCGAGACGAGCACGTGACACCAGTGCCACCCTGTCTTAGCGTAAAGCGAGTCGAGGCGGACGTCGTCGCGGTAGCGACGACGGACGCCGAGAGGAGCACGTGACACCATTGCCACCTTGTCTTAGCGTAACGCGAGTCGAGGCGGACGTTGTTGAGGTAGCTACGACGGACGCCGAGACGAGCACGTGGCACCAGAGCCACCCTGTCTTATTGTAAGGCGAGTCGAGGCCGACGTCGTCGCGGTAGCGACGACGGACGCCGAGACGAGCACGTCACACCAGTGCCACCCTGTCTTAGCGTAACGCGAGTCGAGGCGGACGTCGTCGCGGTAGCGACGACGGACACCGAGACAAGCACGTAACACCAGTGCCTCCCTGTGTTAGCGTAACACGAGTCGAGGCGGACGTCGTCGCGGTAGCGACGACGGACGCCGAGACGAGCACGTGACACCAGGGCCACCCTGTCTTAGCGTAACACGAGTCGAGGCGGACGTCGTCGCGGTAGCGACGACGGACGCCGAGACGAGCACGTGACACCAGTGCCACCCTGTCTTAGCGTAATGCGAGTCGAGGCGGACGTCATCGCGGTAGCGACGATGGACGCCGAGACGAGCACGTGACACCATTGCCTCCCTGTCTTAGCGTAACGCGAGTCGAGGCGGACATCGTCGCGGTAGCGACGACGGACGCCGAGACGAGGACGTGACACCATTGCCTCCCTGTCTTAGTGTAACGCGAGTCGAGGCGGACGTCGTCGCGGTAGCGACGACGGACGCCGAGACGAGCACGTGACACTAGTGCCACCCTGTCTTAGCGTAACGCGAGTCGAGGCAGACGTTGTCGCGGTAGCGACAACGGATGCCGAGACGAGCACGTGACACCATTGCCTCCCTGTCTTAGCGTAACGCGAGTCGAGGCGGACGTCGTCGTGGTAGCGACCACGGACGCCGAGACGAGCACGTGACACAATTGCCTCCCCGTCTTAGCGTAACGCGAGTCGAGGTGGACGTCGTCGCGGTAGCGACGACGGACACCGAGACGAGCACGAGACACCAGTGCCACCCTGTCTTAGCGTAACGCGAGTCGAGGCGGACGTCGTCGCGGTAGCGACGACGGATGCCGAGACGAGCACGTGACACCATTGCCTCCCTGTCTTAGCGTAACACGAGTCAAGTCGGACGTCGTCGCGGTAGCGATGACGGACGCCGAGACGAGCACGTGACACCAGTGCCACCCTGTCTTAGCGTAACGCGAGTCGAGGCGGACGTCATCGTGGTAGCGACGACGGACGCCGGGACGAGCACGTGACACCATTGCCTCCCTGTCTTAGCGTAACGCGAGTCGAGGCGGACGTCGTCGCGGTAGCAACGACGGACGCCGAGACGAGCACGTGACACCATTGCCTCCCTGTCTTAGCGTAACGCGAGTCAAGGCGGACGTCGTTGCGGTAGCGATGACGGACGCCGAGATGAGCACATGACACCAGTGCCTCCCTATCTTAGCGTAGCGCGACTCGAGGCGGATGTTGTCGCGGTAGCGACGACGGACGCCGAGACGTGCACGTGACACCATTGCCTCCCTGTCTTCGCGTAACGCGAGTCGAGGCGGACGTCGTCGCGGTAGCGACGACGGACGTCGAGACGAGCACGTGACACCAGTGCCACCCTGTCTTAGCATAACGCGAGTCGAGGCGGACGTCGTCGCGCTAGCGACGAGGGACGCCGAGACGAGCACGTGACACCAGTGCCACCCTGTCTTAGCGTAACGCGAGTCGAGGCGGACGTCGTCGCGGTAGCGACGACGGACGCCGAGACGAGCACGTGACACCAGTGCCACCCTGTCTTAGCGTAAAGCGAGTCGAGGCGGACGTCGTCGCGGTAGCGACGACTGACGCCGAGACGAGCACGTGACACCATTGCCACCTTGTCTTAGCGTAACGCGAGTCGAGGCGGACGTCGTCGCGGTAGCGACGACGGACGCCGAGACGAGCACGTGACACGAGTGCCATCCTGTCTTAGCGTAACGCGAGTCGAGGCGGACGTCGTCGCGGTAGCGACGACAGACGCCGAGACGAGCACGTGACACCAGTGCCACCCTGTCTTAGCGTAACGCGAGTCGAGGCGGACGTCGTTGCGGTAGAGACGACGGACGCCGAGACGAGCACGTGACACCAGTGCCACCCTGTCTTAGCGTAATGCGAGTCGAGGCGGACGTCATCGCGGTAGCGACGACGGACGCCGAGACGAGCACGTGACACCATTGCCTCCCTGTCTTAGCGTAACGCGAGTCGAGGCGGACATCGTCGCGGTAGCGACGACGGACGCCGAGACGAGGACGTGACACCATTGCCTCCCTGTCTTAGCGTAACGCGAGTCGAGGCGGACGTCGTCGCGGTAGCGACGACGGACGCCGAGACGAGCACGTGACACTAGAGCCACCCTGTCTTAGCGTAACGCGAGTCGAGGCGGACGTTGTCGCGGTAGCGACAACGGATGCCGAGACGAGCACGTGACACCATTGCCTCCCTGTCTTAGCGTAACGCGAGTCGAGGCGGACGTCGTCGTGGTAGCGACCACGGACGCCGAGACGAGCACGTGACACAATTGCCTCCCTATCTTAGCGTAACGCGAGTCGAGGCGGACGTCATCGCGGTAGCGACGACGGACGCCGAGACGAGCACGTGACACCAGTGCCACCCTGTCTTAGCGTAAAGCGAGTCGAGGCGGACGTCATCGCGGTAGCGACGATGGACGCCGAGACGAGCACGTGACACCATTGCCACCTTGTCTTAGCGTAACGTGAGTCGAGGCGGATGTTGTTGAGGTAGCTACGACGGACGCCGAGACGAGCACGTGGCACCAGAGCCACCCTGTCTTATTGTAAGGCGAGTCGAGGCCGACGTCGTCGCGGTAGCGACGACGGACGCCGAGACGAGCACGTGACACCAGTGCCACCCTGTCTTAGCGTAATGCGAGTCGAGGCGGACGTCATCGCGGTAGCGACGACATACGCCGAGACGAGCACGTGACACCATTGCCTCCCTGTCTTAGCGTAACGCGAGTCGAGGCGGACATCGTCGCGGTAGCGACGACGGACGCCGAGACGAGGACGTGACACCATTGCCTCCCTGTCTTAGCGTAACGCGAGTCGAGGCGGACGTCGTCGCGGTAGCGACGACGGACGCCGAGACGAGCACGTGACACTAGTGCAACCCTGTCTTAGCGTAACGCGAGTCGAGGCAGACGTTGTCGCGGTAGCGACAACGGATGCCGAGACGAGCACGTGACACCATTGCCTCCCTGTCTTAGCGTAACGCGAGTCGAGGCGGACATCGTCGCGGTAGCGACGACGGACGCCGAGACGAGGACGTGACACCATTGCCTCCCTGTCTTAGTGTAACGCGAGTCGAGGCGGACGTCGTCGCGGTAGCGACGACGGACGCCGAGGCGAGCACGTGACACTAGTGCCACCCTGTCTTAGCGTAACGCGAGTTGAGGCAGACGTTGTCGCGGTAGCGACAACGGATGCCGAGACGAGCACGTGACACCATTGCCTCCCTGTCTTAGCGTAACGCGAGTCGAGGCGGACGTCGTCGTGGTAGCGACCACGGACGCCGAGACGAGCACGTGACACAATTGCCTCCCTGTCTTAGCGTAACGCGAGTCGAGGCGGACGTCGTCGCGGTAGCGACGACGGACACCGAGACGAGCACGAGACACCAGTGCCACCCTGTCTTAGCGTAACGCGAGTCGAGGCGGACATCGTCGCGGTAGCAACGACGGATGCCGAGACGAGCACGTGACACCATTGCCTCCCTGTCTTAGCGTAACACGAGTCAAGTCGGACGTCGTCGCGGTAGCGACGACGGACGCCGAGACGAGCACGTGACACCAGTGCCACCCTGTCTTAGCGTAACGCGAGTCGAGGCGGACGTCATCGTGGTAGCGACGACGGACGCCGGGACGAGCACGTGACACCATTGCCTCCCTGTCTTAGCGTAACGCGAGTCGAGGCGGACGTCGTCGCGGTAGCAACGACGGACGCCGAGACGAGCACGTGACACCATTGCCTCCCTGTCTTAGCGTAACGCGAGTCGAGGCGGACGTCGTCGCGGTAGCAACGACGGACGCCGAGACGAGCACGTGACACCATTGCCTCCCTGTCTTAGCATAACGCGAGTCAAGGCGGACGTCGTTGCGGTAGCGATGACGGACGCCGAGATGAGCACATGACACCAGTGCCTCCCTATCTTAGCGTAGCGCGACTCGAGGCGGATGTCGTCGCGGTAGCGACGACGGACGCCGAGACGTGCACGTGACACCATTGCCTCCCTGTCTTCGCGTAACGCGAGTCGAGGCGGACGTCGTCGCGGTAGCGACGACGGACGCCGAGACGAGCACGTGACACCAGTGCCACCCTGTCTTAGCGTAACGCGAGTCGAGGCGGACGTCGTCGCGCTAGCGACGAGGGACGCCGAGACGAGCACGTGACACCAGTGCCACCCTGTCTTAGCGTAACGCGAGTCGAGGCGGACGTCGTCGCGGTAGCGACGACGGACGCCGAGACGAGCACGTGACACCATTGCCACCTTGTCTTAGCGTAACGCGAGTCGAGGCGGACGTCGTCGCGGTAGCGACGACGGACGTCGAGACGAGCACGTGACACCAGTGCCATCCTGTCTTAGCGTAACGCGAGTCGAGGCGGACGTCGTCGCGGTAGCGACGACGGACGCCGAGACGAGCACGTGACACCAGTGCCACCCTGTCTTAGCGTAACGCGAGTCGAGGCGGACGTCGTCGCGGTAGCGACGACGGACGCCGAGACGAGCACGTGACACCAGTGCCACCCTGTCTTAGCGTAATGCGAGTCGAGGCGGACGTCATCGCGGTAGCGACGACGGACGCCGGGACGAGCACGTGACACCATTGCCTCCCTGTCTTAGCGTAACGCGAGTCGAGGCGGACATCGTCGCGGTAGCGACGACGGACGCCGAGACGAGGACGTGACACCGTTGCCTCCCTGTCTTAGCGTAACGCGAGTCGAGGCGGACGTTGTCGCGGTAGCGACAACGGATGCCGAGACGAGCACGTGACACCATTGCCTCCCTGTGTTAGCGTTACGCGAGTCGAGGCGGACGTCGTCGTGGTAGCGACCACGGACGCCGAGACGAGCACGTGACACAATTGCCTCCCTGTCTTAGCGTAACGCGAGTCGAGGCGGACGTCGTCGCGGTAGCCACGACGGACACCGAGACGAGCACGTGACACCAGTGCCACCCTATCTTAGCGTAAAGCGAGTCGAGGCGGACGTCGTCGCGGTAGCGACGACGGACGCCGAGACGAGCACGTGACACCAGTGCCACCCTGTCTTAGCGTAAAGCGAGTCGAGGCGGACGTCGTCGCGGTAGCGACGACGGACGCCGAGAGGAGCACGTGACACCATTGCCACCTTGTCTTAGCGTAACGCGAGTCGAGGCGGACGTTGTTGAGGTAGCTACGACGGACGCCGAGACGAGCACGTGGCACCAGAGCCACCCTGTCTTATTGTAAGGCGAGTCGAGGCCGACGTCGTCGCGGTAGCGACGACGGACGCCGAGACGAGCACGTCACACCAGTGCCACCCTGTCTTAGCGTAACGCGAGTCGAGGCGGACGTCGTCGCGGTAGCGACGACGGACACCGAGACAAGCACGTAACACCAGTGCCTCCCTGTGTTAGCGTAACACGAGTCGAGGCGGACGTCGTCGCGGTAGCGACGACGGACGCCGAGACGAGCACGTGACACCAGGGCCACCCTGTCTTAGCGTAACACGAGTCGAGGCGGACGTCGTCGCGGTAGCGACGACGGACGCCGAGACGAGCACGTGACACCAGTGCCACCCTGTCTTAGCGTAATGCGAGTCGAGGCGGACGTCATCGCGGTAGCGACGATGGACGCCGAGACGAGCACGTGACACCATTGCCTCCCTGTCTTAGCGTAACGCGAGTCGAGGCGGACATCGTCGCGGTAGCGACGACGGACGCCGAGACGAGGACGTGACACCATTGCCTCCCTGTCTTAGTGTAACGCGAGTCGAGGCGGACGTCGTCGCGGTAGCGACGACGGACGCCGAGACGAGCACGTGACACTAGTGCCACCCTGTCTTAGCGTAACGCGAGTCGAGGCAGACGTTGTCGCGGTAGCGACAACGGATGCCGAGACGAGCACGTGACACCATTGCCTCCCTGTCTTAGCGTAACGCGAGTCGAGGCGGACGTCGTCGTGGTAGCGACCACGGACGCCGAGACGAGCACGTGACACAATTGCCTCCCCGTCTTAGCGTAACGCGAGTCGAGGTGGACGTCGTCGCGGTAGCGACGACGGACACCGAGACGAGCACGAGACACCAGTGCCACCCTGTCTTAGCGTAACGCGAGTCGAGGCGGACGTCGTCGCGGTAGCGACGACGGATGCCGAGACGAGCACGTGACACCATTGCCTCCCTGTCTTAGCGTAACACGAGTCAAGTCGGACGTCGTCGCGGTAGCGATGACGGACGCCGAGACGAGCACGTGACACCAGTGCCACCCTGTCTTAGCGTAACGCGAGTCGAGGCGGACGTCATCGTGGTAGCGACGACGGACGCCGGGACGAGCACGTGACACCATTGCCTCCCTGTCTTAGCGTAACGCGAGTCGAGGCGGACGTCGTCGCGGTAGCAACGACGGACGCCGAGACGAGCACGTGACACCATTGCCTCCCTGTCTTAGCGTAACGCGAGTCAAGGCGGACGTCGTTGCGGTAGCGATGACGGACGCCGAGATGAGCACATGACACCAGTGCCTCCCTATCTTAGCGTAGCGCGACTCGAGGCGGATGTTGTCGCGGTAGCGACGACGGACGCCGAGACGTGCACGTGACACCATTGCCTCCCTGTCTTCGCGTAACGCGAGTCGAGGCGGACGTCGTCGCGGTAGCGACGACGGACGTCGAGACGAGCACGTGACACCAGTGCCACCCTGTCTTAGCATAACGCGAGTCGAGGCGGACGTCGTCGCGCTAGCGACGAGGGACGCCGAGACGAGCACGTGACACCAGTGCCACCCTGTCTTAGCGTAACGCGAGTCGAGGCGGACGTCGTCGCGGTAGCGACGACGGACGCCGAGACGAGCACGTGACACCAGTGCCACCCTGTCTTAGCGTAAAGCGAGTCGAGGCGGACGTCGTCGCGGTAGCGACGACTGACGCCGAGACGAGCACGTGACACCATTGCCACCTTGTCTTAGCGTAACGCGAGTCGAGGCGGACGTCGTCGCGGTAGCGACGACGGACGCCGAGACGAGCACGTGACACGAGTGCCATCCTGTCTTAGCGTAACGCGAGTCGAGGCGGACGTCGTCGCGGTAGCGACGACAGACGCCGAGACGAGCACGTGACACCAGTGCCACCCTGTCTTAGCGTAACGCGAGTCGAGGCGGACGTCGTTGCGGTAGAGACGACGGACGCCGAGACGAGCACGTGACACCAGTGCCACCCTGTCTTAGCGTAATGCGAGTCGAGGCGGACGTCATCGCGGTAGCGACGACGGACGCCGAGACGAGCACGTGACACCATTGCCTCCCTGTCTTAGCGTAACGCGAGTCGAGGCGGACATCGTCGCGGTAGCGACGACGGACGCCGAGACGAGGACGTGACACCATTGCCTCCCTGTCTTAGCGTAACGCGAGTCGAGGCGGACGTCGTCGCGGTAGCGACGACGGACGCCGAGACGAGCACGTGACACTAGAGCCACCCTGTCTTAGCGTAACGCGAGTCGAGGCGGACGTTGTCGCGGTAGCGACAACGGATGCCGAGACGAGCACGTGACACCATTGCCTCCCTGTCTTAGCGTAACGCGAGTCGAGGCGGACGTCGTCGTGGTAGCGACCACGGACGCCGAGACGAGCACGTGACACAATTGCCTCCCTATCTTAGCGTAACGCGAGTCGAGGCGGACGTCATCGCGGTAGCGACGACGGACGCCGAGACGAGCACGTGACACCAGTGCCACCCTGTCTTAGCGTAAAGCGAGTCGAGGCGGACGTCATCGCGGTAGCGACGATGGACGCCGAGACGAGCACGTGACACCATTGCCACCTTGTCTTAGCGTAACGTGAGTCGAGGCGGATGTTGTTGAGGTAGCTACGACGGACGCCGAGACGAGCACGTGGCACCAGAGCCACCCTGTCTTATTGTAAGGCGAGTCGAGGCCGACGTCGTCGCGGTAGCGACGACGGACGCCGAGACGAGCACGTGACACCAGTGCCACCCTGTCTTAGCGTAATGCGAGTCGAGGCGGACGTCATCGCGGTAGCGACGACATACGCCGAGACGAGCACGTGACACCATTGCCTCCCTGTCTTAGCGTAACGCGAGTCGAGGCGGACATCGTCGCGGTAGCGACGACGGACGCCGAGACGAGGACGTGACACCATTGCCTCCCTGTCTTAGCGTAACGCGAGTCGAGGCGGACGTCGTCGCGGTAGCGACGACGGACGCCGAGACGAGCACGTGACACTAGTGCAACCCTGTCTTAGCGTAACGCGAGTCGAGGCAGACGTTGTCGCGGTAGCGACAACGGATGCCGAGACGAGCACGTGACACCATTGCCTCCCTGTCTTAGCGTAACGCGAGTCGAGGCGGACATCGTCGTGGTTGCGACCACGGACGCCGAGACGAGCACGTGACACAATTGCCTCCCTGTCTTAGCGTAACGCGAGTCGAGGCGGACGTCGTCGCGGTAGCGACGACGCACACCGAGACGAGCACGAGACACCAGTGCCACCCTGTCTTAGCGTAACGCGAGTCGAGGCGGACGTCGTCGCGGTAGCGACGACGGATGCCGAGACGAGCATGTGACACCATTGCCTCCCTGTCTTAGCGTAACACGAGTCAAGTCGGACGTCGTCGCGGTAGCGACGACGGACGCCGAGACGAGCACGTGACACCAGTGCCACCCTGTCTTAGCGTAACGCGAGTCGAGGCGGACGTCATCGTGGTAGCGACGACGGACGCCGGGACGAGCACGTCACACCATTGCCTCCCTGTCTTAGCGTAACGCGAGTCGAGGCGGACGTCGTCGCGGTAGCAACGACGGACGCCGAGACGAGCACGTGACACCATTGCCTCCCTGTCTTAGCGTAACGCGAGTCAAGGCGGTCGTCGTTGCGGTAGCGATGACGGACGCCGAGATGAGCACATAACACCAGTGCCTCCCTATCTTAGCGTAGCGCGACTCGAGGCGGATGTTGTCGCGGTAGCGACGACGGACGCCGAGACGTGCACGTGACACCATTGCCTCCCTGTCTTCGCGTAACGCGAGTCGAGGCGGACGTCGTCGCGGTAGCGACGACGGACGCCGAGACGAGCACGTGACACCAGTGCCACCCTGTCTTAGCATAACGCGAGTCGAGGCGGACGTCGTCGCACTAGCGACGAGGGACGCCGAGACGAGCACGTGACACCAGTGCCACCCTGTCTTAGCGTAAAGCGAGTCGAGGCAGACGTCGTCGCGGTAGCGACGACGGACGCCGAGACGAGCACGTGACACCATTGCCACCTTGTCTTAGCGTAACGCGAGTCGAGGCGGACGTCGTCGCGGTAGCGACGACGGACGCCGAGACGAGCACGTGACACCAGTGCCATCCTGTCTTAGCGTAACGCGAGTCGAGGCGGACGTCGTCGCGGTAGCGACGACGGACGCCGAGACGAGCACGTGACACCAGTGCCACCCTGTCTTAGCGTAACGCGAGTCGAGGCGGACGTCGTCTCGGTAGCGACGACGGACGCCGAGACGAGCACGTGACACCAGTGCCACCCTGTCTTAGCGTAATGCGAGTCGAGGCGGACGTCATCGCGGTAGCGACGACGGACGCCGAGACGAGCACGTGACACCATTGCCTCCCTGTCTTAGCGTAACGCGAGTCGAGGCGGACATCGTCGCGGTAGCGACGACGGACGCCGAGACGAGGACGTGACACCATTGCCTCCCTGTCTTAGCGTAACGCGAGTCGAGGCGGACGTCGTCGCGGTAGCGACGACGGACGCCGAGACGAGCACGTGATACTAGTGCCACCCTGTCTTAGCGTAACGCGAGTCGAGGCGGACGTTGTCGCGGTAGCAACAACGGATGCCGAGACGAGCACGTGACACCATTGCCTCCCTGTCTTAGCGTAACGCGAGTCGAGGCGGACGTCGTCGTGGTAGCGACCACGGACGCCGAGACGAGCACGTGACACAATTGCCTCCCTGTCTTAGCGTAACGCGAGTCGAGGCGGACGTCATCGCGGTAGCGACGACGGACGCCGAGACGAGCACGTGACACCAGTGCCACCCTATCTTAGCGTAAAGCGAGTCGAGGCGGACGTCGTCGTGGTAGCGACGACGGACGCCGAGACGAGCACGTGACACCAGTGCCACCCTGTCTTAGCGTAAAGCGAGTCGAGGCGGACGTCGTCGCGGTAGCGACGACGGACGCCGAGACGAGCACGTGACACCATTGCCACCTTGTCTTAGCGTAACGCGAGTCGAGGCGGACGTTGTTGAGGTAGCTACGACGGACGCCGAGACGAGCACGTGGCACCAGAGCCACCCTGTCTTATTGTAAGGCGAGTCGAGGCCGACGTCGTCGCGGTAGCGACGACGGACGCCGAGACGAGCACGTGACACCAGTGCCACCCTGTCTTAGCGTAATGCGAGTCGAGGCGGACGTCATCGCGGTAGCGACGACGGACGCCGAGACGAGCACGTGACACCATTGCCACCCTGTCTTAGCGTAACGCGAGTCGAGGCGGACATCGTCGCGGTAGCGACGACGGACGCCGAGACGAGGACGTGACACCATTGCCTCCCTGTCTTAGCGTAACGCGAGTCGACGCGGACGTCGTCGCGGTAGCGACGACGGACGCCGAGACGAGCACGTGACACTAGTGCAACCCTGTCTTAGCGTAACGCGAGTCGAGGCAGACGTTGTCGCGGTAGCAACAACGGATGCCGAGACGAGCACGTGACACCATTGCCTCCCTGTCTTAGCGTAACGCGAGTCGAGGCGGACATCGTCGTGGTTGCGACCACGGACGCCGAGACGAGCACGTGACACAATTGCCTCCCTGTCTTAGCGTAACGCGAGTCGAGGCAGACGTCGTCGCGGTAGCGACGACGCACACCGAGACGAGCACGAGACACCAGTGCCACCCTGTCTTAGCGTAACGCGAGTCGAGGCGGACGTCGTCGCGGTAGCGACGACGGATGCCGAGACGAGCACGTGACACCATTGCCTCCCTGTCTTAGCGTAACACGAGTCAAGTCGGACGTCGTCGCGGTAGCGACGACGGACGCCGAGACGAGCACGTGACACCAGTGCCACCCTGTCTTAGCGTAACGCGAGTCGAGGCGGACGTCATCGTGGTAGCGACGACGGACGCCGGGACGAGCACGTGACACCATTGCCTCCCTGTCTTAGCGTAACGCGAGTCGAGGCGGACGTCGTCGCGGTAGCAACGACGGACGCCGAGACGAGCACGTGACACCATTGCCTCCCTGTCTTAGCGTAACGCGAGTCAAGGCGGACGTCGTTGCGGTAGCGATGACGGAAGCCGAGATGAGCACATGACACCAGTGCCTCCCTATCCTAGCGTAGCGCGACTCGAGGCGGATGTTGTCGCGGTAGCGACGACGGACGCCGAGACGTGCACGTGACACCAGTGCCACCCTGTCTTAGCGTAACGCGAGTCGAGGCGGACGTCATCGTGGTAGCGACGACGGACGCCGGGACGAGCACGTCACACCATTGCCTCCCTGTCTTAGCGTAACGCGAGTCGAGGCGGACGTCGTCGCGGTAGCAACGAGGGACGCCGAGACGAGCACGTGACACCATTGCCTCCCTGTCTTAGCGTAACGCGAGTCAAGGCGGTCGTCGTTGCGGTAGCGACGACGGACGCCGAGACGAGCACGTGACACCATTGCCACCTTGTCTTAGCGTAACGCGAGTCGAGGCGGACGTCGTCGCGGTAGCGACGACGGACGCCGAGACGAGCACGTGACACCAGTGCCATCCTGTCTTAGCGTAACGCGAGTCGAGGCGGACGTCGTCGCGGTAGCGACGACGGACGCCGAGACGAGCACGTGACACCAGTGCCACCCTGTCTTAGCGTAACGCGAGTCGAGGCGGACGTCGTCGCGGTAGCGACGACGGACGCCGAGACGAGCACGTGACACCAGTGCCACCCTGTCTTAGCGTAATGCGAGTCGAGGCGGACGTCATCGCGGTAGCAACGACGGACGCCGAGACGAGCATGTGACACCATTGCCTCCCTGTCTTAGCGTAACGCGAGTCGAGGCGGACATCGTCGCGGTAGCGACGACGGACGCCGAGACGAGGACGTGACACCATTGCCTCCCTGTCTTAGCGTAACGCGAGTCGAGGCGGACGTCGTCGCGGTAGCGACGACGGACGCCGAGACGAGCACGTGACACTAGTGCCGCCCTGTCTTAGCGTAACGCGAGTCGAGGCGGACGTTGTCGCGGTAGCGACAACGGATGCCGAGACGAGCACGTGACACCATTGCCTCCCTGTCTTAGCGTAACGCGAGCCGAGGCGGACGTCGTCGTGGTAGCGACCACGGACGCCGAGACGAGCACGTGACACAATTGCCTCCCTGTCTTAGCGTAACGCGAGTCGAGGCGGACGTCATCGCGGTAGCGACGACGGACGCCGAGACGAGCACGTGACACCAGTGCCACCCTATCTTAGCGTAAAGCGAGTCGAGGCGGACGTCGTCGCGGTAGCGACGACGGACGCCGAGACGAGCACGTGACACCAGTGCCACCCTGTCTTAGCGTAAAGCGAGTCGAGGCGGACGTCGTCGCGGTAGCGACGACGGACGCCGAGACGAGCACGTGACACCATTGCCACCTTGTCTTAGCGTAACGCGAGTCGAGGCGGACGTTGTTGAGGTAGCTACGACGGACGCCGAGACGAGCACGTGGCACCAGAGCCACCCTGTCTTATTGTAAGGCGAGTCGAGGCCGACGTCGTCGCGGTAGCGACGACGGACGCCGAGACGAGCACGTGACACCAGTGCCACCCTGTCTTAGCGTAATGCGAGTCGAGGCGGACGTCATCGCGGTAGCGACGACGGACGCCGAGACGAGCACGTGACACCATTGCCTCCCTGTCTTAGCGTAACGCGAGTCGAGGCGGACATCGTCGCGGTAGCGACGACGGACGCCGAGACGAGGACGTGACACCATTGCCTCCCTGTCTTAGCGTAACGCGAGTCGAGGCGGACGTCGTCGCGGTAGCGACGACGGACGCCGAGACGAGCACGTGACACTAGTGCCACCCTGTCTTAGCGTAACGCGAGTCGAGGCAGACGTTGTCGCGGTAGCGACAACGGATGCCGAGACGAGCACGTGACACCATTGCCTCCCTGTCTTAGCGTAACGCGAGTCGAGGCGGACGTCGTCGTGGTAGCGACCACGGACGCCGAGACGAGCACGTGACACAATTGCCTCCCTGTCTTAGCGTAACGCGAGTCGAGGCGGACGTCGTCGCGGTAGCGACGACGCACACCGAGACGAGCACGAGACACCAGTGCCACCCTGTCTTAGCGTAACGCGAGTCGAGGCGGACGTCGTCGCGGTAGCGACGACGGATGCCGAGACGAGCACGTGACACCATTGCCTCCCTGTCTTAGCGTAACACGAGTCAAGTCGGACGTCGTCGCGGTAGCGACGACAGACGCCGAGACGAGCACGTGACACCAGTGCCACCCTGTCTTAGCGTAACGCGAGTCGAGGCGGACGTCATCGTGGTAGCGACGACGGACGCCGGGACGAGCACGTGACACCATTGCCTCCCTGTCTTAGCGTAACGCGAGTCGAGGCGGACGTCGTCGCGGTAGCGACGACGGATGCCGAGACGAGCACGTGACACCATTGCCTCCCTGTCTTAGCGTAACACGAGTCAAGTCGGACGTCGTCGCGGTAGCGACGACGGACGCCGAGACGAGCACGTGACACCAGTGCCACCCTGTCTTAGCGTAACGCAAGTCGAGGCGGACGTCATCGTGGTAGCGACGACGGACGCCGGGACGAGCACGTGACACCATTGCCTCCCTGTCTTAGCGTAACGCGAGTCGAGGCGGACGTCGTCGTGGTAGCAACGACGGACGCCGAGACGAGCACGTGACACCATTGCCTCCCTGTCTTAGCGTAACGCGAGTCAAGGCGGACGTCGTTGCGGTAGCGATGACGGACGCCGAGATGAGCACATGACACCAGTGCCTCCCTATCCTAGCGTAGCGCGACTCGAGGCGGATGTTGTCGCGGTAGCGACGACGGACGCCGAGACGTGCACGTGACACCATTGCCTCCCTGTCTTCGCGTAACGCGAGTCGAGGCGGACGTCGTCGCGGTAGCGACGACGGACGCCGAGACGAGCACGTGACACCAGTGCCACCCTGTCTTAGCATAACGCGAGTCGAGGCGGACGTCGTCGCACTAGCGACGAGGGACGCCGAGACGAGCACGTGACACCAGTGCCACCCTGTCTTAGCGTAAAGCGAGTCGAGGCGGACGTCGTCGCGGTAGCGACGACGGACGCCGAGACGAGCACGTGACACCATTGCCACCTTGTCTTAGCGTAACGCGAGTCGAGGCGGACGTCGTCGCGGTAGCGACGACGGACGCCGAGACGAGCACGTGACACCAGTGCCATCCTGTCTTAGCGTAACGCGAGTCGAGGCGGACGTCGTCGCGGTAGCGACGACGGACGCCGAGACGAGCACGTGACACCAGTGCCACCCTGTCTTAGCGTAACGTGAGTCGAGGCGGACGTCGTCGCGGTAGCGACGACGGACGCCGAGACGAGCACGTGACACCAGTGCCACCCTGTCTTAGCGTAATGCGAGTCGAGGCGGACGTCATCGCGGTAGCAACGACGGACGCCGAGACGAGCATGTGACACCATTGCCTCCCTGTCTTAGCGTAACGCGAGTCGAGGCGGACATCGTCGCGGTAGCGACGACGGACGCCGAGACGAGGACGTGACACCATTGCCTCCCTGTCTTAGCGTAACGCGAGTCGAGGCGGACGTCGTCGCGGTAGCGACGACGGACGCCGAGACGAGCACGTGACACTAGTGCCACCCTGTCTTAGCGTAACGCGAGTCGAGGCGGACGTTGTCGCGGTAGCGACAACGGATGCCGAGACGAGCACGTGACACCATTGCCTCCCTGTCTTAGCGTAACGCGAGCCGAGGCGGACGTCGTCGTGGTAGCGACCACGGACGCCGAGACGAGCACGTGACACAATTGCCTCCCTGTCTTAGCGTAACGCGAGTCGAGGCGGACGTCATCGCGGTAGCGACGACGGACGCCGAGACGAGCACGTGACACCAGTGCCACCCTATCTTAGCGTAAAGCGAGTCGAGGCGGACGTCGTCGCGGTAGCGACGACGGACGCCGAGACGAGCACGTGACACCAGTGCCACCCTGTCTTAGCGTAAAGCGAGTCGAGGCGGACGTCGTCGCGGTAGCGACGACGGACGCCGAGACGAGCACGTGACACCATTGCCACCTTGTCTTAGCGTAACGCGAGTCGAGGCGGACGTTGTTGAGGTAGCTACGACGGACGCCGAGACGAGCACGTGGCACCAGAGCCACCCTGTCTTATTGTAAGGCGAGTCGAGGCCGACGTCGTCGCGGTAGCGACGACGGACGCCGAGACGAGCACGTGACACCAGTGCCACCCTGTCTTAGCGTAATGCGAGTCGAGGCGGACGTCATCGCGGTAGCGACGACGGACGCCGAGACGAGCACGTGACACCATTGCCTCCCTGTCTTAGCGTAACGCGAGTCGAGGCGGACATCGTCGCGGTAGCGACGACGGACGCCGAGACGAGGACGTGACACCATTGCCTCCCTGTCTTAGCGTAACGCGAGTCGAGGCGGACGTCGTCGCGGTAGCGACGACGGACGCCGAGACGAGCACGTGACACTAGTGCCACCCTGTCTTAGCGTAACGCGAGTCGAGGCAGACGTTGTCGCGGTAGCGACAACGGATGCCGAGACGAGCACGTGACACCATTGCCTCCCTGTCTTAGCGTAACGCGAGTCGAGGCGGACGTCGTCGTGGTAGCGACCACGGACGCCGAGACGAGCACGTGACACAATTGCCTCCCTGTCTTAGCGTAACGCGAGTCGAGGCGGACGTCGTCGCGGTAGCGACGACGCACACCGAGACGAGCACGAGACACCAGTGCCACCCTGTCTTAGCGTAACGCGAGTCGAGGCGGACGTCGTCGCGGTAGCGACGACGGATGCCGAGACGAGCACGTGACACCATTGCCTCCCTGTCTTAGCGTAACACGAGTCAAGTCGGACGTCGTCGCGGTAGCGACGACAGACGCCGAGACGAGCACGTGACACCAGTGCCACCCTGTCTTAGCGTAACGCGAGTCGAGGCGGACGTCATCGTGGTAGCGACGACGGATGCCGGGACGAGCACGTGACACCATTGCCTCCCTGTCTTAGCGTAACGCGAGTCGAGGCGGACGTCGTCGCGGTAGCAACGACGGACGCCGAGACGAGCACGTGACACCATTGCCTCCCTGTCTTAGCGTAACGCGAGTCAAGGCGGACGTCGTTGCGGTAGCGATGACGGACGCCGAGATGAGCACATGACACCAGTGCCTCCCTATCTTAGCGTAGCGCGACTCGAGGCGGATGTTGTCGCGGTAGCGACGACGGACGCCGAGACGTGCACGTGACACCATTGCCTCCCTGTCTTCGCGTAACGCGAGTCGAGGCGGACGTCGTCGCGGTAGCGACGACGGACGCCGAGACGAGCACGTGACACCAGTGCCACCCTGTCTTAGCATAACGCGAGTCGAGGCGGACGTCGTCGCGCTAGCGACGAGGGACGCCGAGACGAGCACGTGACATCAGTGCCACCCTGTCTTAGCGTAACGCGAGTCGAGGCGGACGTCGTCGCGGTAGCGACGACGGATGCCGAGACGAGCACGTGACACCATTGCCTCCCTGTCTTAGCGTAACACGAGTCAAGTCGGACGTCGTCGCGGTAGCGACGACGGACGCCGAGACGAGCACGTGACACCAGTGCCACCCTGTCTTAGCGTAACGCGAGTCGAGGCGGACGTCATCGTGGTAGCGACGACGGACGCCGGGACGAGCACGTGACACCATTGCCTCCCTGTCTTAGCGTAACGCGAGTCGAGGCGGACGTCGTCGCGGTAGCAACGACGGACGCCGAGACGAGCACGTGACACCATTGCCTCCCTGTCTTAGCGTAACGCGAGTCAAGGCGGACGTCGTTGCGGTAGCGATGACGGACGCCGAGATGAGCACATGACACCAGTGCCTCCCTATCTTAGCGTAGCGCGACTCGAGGCGGATGTTGTCGCGGTAGCGACGACGGACGCCGAGACGTGCACGTGACACCATTGCCTCCCTGTCTTCGCGTAACGCGAGTCGAGGCGGACGTCGTCGCGGTAGCGACGACGGACGCCGAGACGAGCACGTGACACCAGTGCCACCCTGTCTTAGCATAACGCGAGTCGAGGCGGACGTCGTCGCACTAGCGACGAGGGACGCCGAGACGAGCACGTGACACCAGTGCCACCCTGTCTTAGCGTAAAGCGAGTCGAGGCGGACGTCGTCGCGGTAGCGACGACGGACGCCGAGACGAGCACGTGACACCATTGCCACCTTGTCTTAGCGTAACGCGAGTCGAGGCGGACGTCGTCGCGGTAGCGACGACGGACGCCGAGACGAGCACGTGACACCAGTGCCATCCTGTCTTAGCGTAACGCGAGTCGAGGCGGACGTCGTCGCGGTAGCGACGACGGACGCCGAGACGAGCACGTGACACCAGTGCCACCCTGTCTTAGCGTAACGCGAGTCGAGGCGGACGTCGTCGCGGTAGCAACGGCAGACGCCGAGACGAGCACGTGACACCAGTGCCACCCTGTCTTAGCGTAATGCGAGTCGAGGCGGACGTCATCGCGGTAGCGACGACGGACGCCGAGACGAGCACGTGACACCATTGCCTCCCTGTCTTAGCGTAACGCGAGTCGAGGCGGACATCGTCGCGGTAGCGACGACGGACGCCGAGACGAGGACGTGACACCATTGCCTCCCTGTCTTAGCGTAACGCGAGTCGAGGCGGACGTCGTCGCGGTAGCGACGACGGACGCCGAGACGAGCACGTGACACTAGTGCCACCCTGTCTTAGCGTAACGCGAGTCGAGGCGGACGTTGTCGCGGTAGCGACAACGGATGCCGAGACGAGCACGTGACACCATTGCCTCCCTGTCTTAGCGTAACGCGAGTCGAGGCGGACGTCGTCGTGGTAGCGACCACGGACGCCGAGACGAGCACGTGACACAATTGCCTCCCTGTCTTAGCGTAACGCGAGTCGAGGCGGACGTCATCGCGGTAGCGACGACGGACGCCGAGACGAGCACGTGACACCAGTGTCACCCTATCTTAGCGTAAAGCGAGTCGAGGCGGACGTCGTCGCGGTAGCGACGACGGACGCCGAGACGAGCACGTGACACTAGTGCCACCCTGTCTTAGCGTAAAGCGAGTCGAGGCGGACGTCGTCGCGGTAGCGACGACGGACGCCGAGACGAGCACGTGACACCATTGCCACCTTGTCTTAGCGTAACGCGAGTCGAGGCGGACGTTGTTGAGGTAGCTACGACGGACGCCGAGACGAGCACGTGGCACCAGAGCCACCCTGTCTTATTGTAAGGCGAGTCGAGGCCGACGTCGTCGCGGTAGCGACGACGGACGCCGAGACGAGCACGTGACACCAGTGCCACCCTGTCTTAGCGTAATGCGAGTCGAGGCGGACGTCATCGCGGTAGCGACGACGGACGCCGAGACGAGCACGTGACACCATTGCCACCTTGTCTTAGCGTAACGCGAGTCGAGGCGGACGTTGTTGAGGTAGCTGCGACGGACGCCGAGACGAGCACGTGGCACCAGAGCCACCCTGTCTTATTGTAAGGCGAGTCGAGGCCGACGTCGTCGCGGTAGCGACGACGGACGCCGAGACGAGCACGTGACACCAGTGCCACCCTGTCTTAGCGTAATGCGAGTCGAGGCGGACGTCATCGCGGTAGCGACGACGGACGCCGAGACGAGCACGTGACACCATTGCCTCCCTGTCTTAGCGTAACGCGAGTCGAGGCGGACATCGTCGCGGTAGCGACGACGGACGCCGAGACGAGGACGTGACACCATTGCCTCCCTGTCTTAGCGTAACGCGAGTCGAGGCGGACGTCGTCGCGGTAGCGACGACGGACGCCGAGACGAGCACGTGACACTAGTGCCACCCTGTCTTAGCGTAACGCGAGTCGAGGCAGACGTTGTCGCGGTAGCGACAACGGATGCCGAGACGAGCACGTGACACCATTGCCTCCCTGTCTTAGCGTAACGCGAGTCGAGGCGGACGTCGTCGTGGTAGCGACCACGGACGCCGAGACGAGCACGTGACACAATTGCCTCCCTGTCTTAGCGTAACGCGAGTCGAGGCGGACATCGTCGCGGTAGCGACGACGCACACCGAGACGAGCACGAGACACCAGTGCCACCCTGTCTTAGCGTAACGCGAGTCGAGGCGGACGTCGTCGCGGTAGCGACGACGGATGCCGAGACGAGCACGTGACACCATTGCCTCCCTGTCTTAGCGTAACACGAGTCAAGTCGGACGTCGTCGCGGTAGCGACGACAGACGCCGAGACGAGCACGTGACACCAGTGCCACCCTGTCTTAGCGTAACGCGAGTCGAGGCGGACGTCATCGTGGTAGCGACGACGGACGCCGGGACGAGCACGTGACACCATTGCCTCCCTGTCTTAGCGTAACGCGAGTCGAGGCGGACGTCGTCGCGGTAGCAACGACGGACGCCGAGACGAGCACGTGACACCATTGCCTCCCTGTCTTAGCGTAACGCGAGTCAAGGCGGACGTCGTTGCGGTAGCGATGACGGACGCCGAGATGAGCACATGACACCAGTGCCTCCCTATCTTAGCGTAGCGCGACTCGAGGCGGATGTTGTCGCGGTAGCGACGACGGACGCCGAGACGTGCACGTGACACCATTGCCTCCCTGTCTTCGCGTAACGCGAGTCGAGGCGGACGTCGTCGCGGTAGCGACGACGGACGCCGAGACGAGCACGTGACACCAGTGCCACCCTGTCTTAGCATAACGCGAGTCGAGGCGGACGTCGTCGCGCTAGCGACGAGGGACGCCGAGACGAGCACGTGACATCAGTGCCACCCTGTCTTAGCGTAACGCGAGTCGAGGCGGACGTCGTCGCGGTAGCGACGACGGATGCCGAGACGAGCACGTGACACCATTGCCTCCCTGTCTTAGCGTAACACGAGTCAAGTCGGACGTCGTCGCGGTAGCGACGACGGACGCCGAGACGAGCACGTGACACCAGTGCCACCCTGTCTTAGCGTAACGCGAGTCGAGGCGGACGTCATCGTGGTAGCGACGACGGACGCCGGGACGAGCACGTGACACCATTGCCTCCCTGTCTTAGCGTAACACGAGTCGAGGCGGACGTCGTCGCGGTAGCAACGACGGACGCCGAGACGAGCACGTGACACCATTGCCTCCCTGTCTTAGCGTAACGCGAGTCAAGGCGGACGTCGTTGCGGTAGCGATGACGGACGCCGAGATGAGCACATGACACCAGTGCCTCCCTATCTTAGCGTAGCGCGACTCGAGGCGGATGTTGTCGCGGTAGCGACGACGGACGCCGAGACGTGCACGTGACACCATTGCCTCCCTGTCTTCGCGTAACGCGAGTCGAGGCGGACGTCGTCGCGGTAGCGACGACGGACGCCGAGACGAGCACGTGACACCAGTGCCACCCTGTCTTAGCATAACGCGAGTCGAGGCGGACGTCGTCGCACTAGCGACGAGGGACGCCGAGACGAGCACGTGACACCAGTGCCACCCTGTCTTAGCGTAAAGCGAGTCGAGGCGGACGTCGTCGCGGTAGCGACGACGGACGCCGAGACGAGCACGTGACACCAGTGCCACCCTGTCTTAGCGTAACGCGAGTCGAGGCGGACGTCGTCGCGGTAGCGACGACAGACGCCGAGACGAGCACGTGACACCAGTGCCACCCTGTCTTAGCGTAATGCGAGTCGAGGCGGACGTCATCGCGGTAGCGACGACGGACGCCGAGACGAGCACGTGACACCATTGCCTCCCTGTCTTAGCGTAACGCGAGTCGAGGCGGACATCGTCGCGGTAGCGACGACGGACGCCGAGACGAGGACGTGACACCATTGCCTCCCTGTCTTAGCGTAACGCGAGTCGAGGCGGACGTCGTCGCGGTAGCGACGACGGACGCCGAGACGAGCACGTGACACTAGTGCCACCCTGTCTTAGCGTAACGCGAGTCGAGGCGGACGTTGTCGCGGTAGCGACAACGGATGCCGAGACGAGCACGTGACACCATTGCCTCCCTGTCTTAGCGTAACGCGAGTCGAGGCGGACGTCGTCTTGGTAGCGACCACGGACGCCGAGACGAGCACGTGACACAATTGCCTCCCTGTCTTAGCGTAACGCGAGTCGAGGCGGACGTCATCGCGGTAGCGACGACGGACGCCGAGACGAGCACGTGACACCAGTGTCACCCTATCTTAGCGTAAAGCGAGTCGAGGCGGACGTCGTCGCGGTAGCGACGACGGACGCCGAGACGAGCACGTGACACCAGTGCCACCCTGTCTTAGCGTAAAGCGAGTCGAGGCGGACGTCGTCGCGGTAGCGACGACGGACGCCGAGACGAGCACGTGACACCATTGCCACCTTGTCTTAGCGTAACGCGAGTCGAGGCGGACGTTGTTGAGGTAGCTACGACGGACGCCGAGACGAGCACGTGGCACCAGAGCCACCCTGTCTTATTGTAAGGCGAGTCGAGGCCGACGTCGTCGCGGTAGCGACGACGGACGCCGAGACGAGCACGTGACACCAGTGCCACCCTGTCTTAGCGTAATGCGAGTCGAGGCGGACGTCATCGCGGTAGCGACGACGGACGCCGAGACGAGCACGTGACACCATTGCCTCCCTGTCTTAGCGTAACGCGAGTCGAGGCGGACATCGTCGCGGTAGCGACGACGGACGCCGAGACGAGGACGTGACACCATTGCCTCCCTGTCTTAGCGTAACCCGAGTCGAGGCGGACGTCGTCGCGGTAGCGACGACGGACGCCGAGACGAGCACGTGACACTAGTGCCACCCTGTCTTAGCGTAACGCGAGTCGAGGCAGACGTTGTCGCGGTAGCGACAACGGATGCCGAGACGAGCACGTGACACCATTGCCTCCCTGTCTTAGCGTAACGCGAGTCGAGGCGGACGTCGTCGTGGTAGCGACCACGGACGCCGAGACGAGCACGTGACACAATTGCCTCCCTGTCTTAGCGTAACGCGAGTCGAGGCGGACGTCATCGTGGTAGCGACGACGGACGCCGGGACGAGCACGTGACACCATTGCCTCCCTGTCTTAGCGTAACGCGAGTCGAGGCGGACGTCGTCGCGGTAGCAACGACGGACGCCGAGACGAGCACGTGACACCATTGCCTCCCTGTCTTAGCGTAACGCGAGTCAAGGCGGACGTCGTTGCGGTAGCGATGACGGACGCCGAGATGAGCACATGACACCAGTGCCTCCCTATCTTAGCGTAGCGCGACTCGAGGCGGATGTTGTCGCGGTAGCGACGACGGACGCCGAGACGTGCACGTGACACCATTGCCTCCCTGTCTTCGCGTAACGCGAGTCGAGGCGGACGTCGTCGCGGTAGCGACGACGGACGCCGAGACGAGCACGTGACACCAGTGCCACCCTGTCTTAGCATAACGCGAGTCGAGGCGGACGTCGTCGCACTAGCGACGAGGGACGCCGAGACGAGCACGTGACACCAGTGCCACCCTGTCTTAGCGTAAAGCGAGTCGAGGCGGACGTCGTCGCGGTAGCGACGACGGACGCCGAGACGAGCACGTGACACCATTGCCACCTTGTCTTAGCGTAACGCGAGTCGAGGCGGACGTCGTCGCGGTAGCGACGACGGACGCCGAGACGAGCACGTGACACCAGTGCCATCCTGTCTTAGCGTAACGCGAGTCGAGGCGGACGTCGTCGCGGTAGCGACGACGGACGCCGAGACGAGCACGTGACACCAGTGCCACCCTGTCTTAGCGTAACGCGAGTCAAGGCGGACGTCGTCGCGGTAGCGACGACAGACGCCGAGACGAGCACGTGACACCAGTGCCACCCTGTCTTAGCGTAATGCGAGTCGAGGCGGACGTCATCGCGGTAGCGACGACGGACGCCGAGACGAGCACGTGACACCATTGCCTCCCTGTCTTAGCGTAACGCGAGTCGAGGCGGACATCGTCGCGGTAGCGACGACGGACGCCGAGACGAGGACGTGACACCATTGCCTCCCTGTCTTAGCGTAACGCGAGTCGAGGCGGACGTCGTCGCGGTAGCGACGACGGACGCCGAGACGAGCACGTGACACTAGTGCCACCCTGTCTTAGCGTAACGCGAGTCGAGGCGGACGTTGTCGCGGTAGCGACAACGGATGCCGAGACGAGCACGTGACACCATTGCCTCCCTGTCTTAGCGTAACGCGAGTCGAGGCGGACGTCGTCTTGGTAGCGACCACGGACGCCGAGACGAGCACGTGACACAATTGCCTCCCTGTCTTAGCGTAACGCGAGTCGAGGCGGACGTCATCGCGGTAGCGACGACGGACGCCGAGACGAGCACGTGACACCAGTGTCACCCTATCTTAGCGTAAAGCGAGTCGAGGCGGACGTCGTCGCGGTAGCGACGACGGACGCCGAGACGAGCACGTGACACCAGTGCCACCCTGTCTTAGCGTAAAGCGAGTCGAGGCGGACGTCGTCGCGGTAGCGACGACGGACGCCGAGACGAGCACGTGACACCATTGCCACCTTGTCTTAGCGTAACGCGAGTCGAGGCGGACGTTGTTGAGGTAGCTACGACGGACGCCGAGACGAGCACGTGGCACCAGAGCCACCCTGTCTTATTGTAAGGCGAGTCGAGGCCGACGTCGTCGCGGTAGCGACGACGGACGCCGAGACGAGCACGTGACACCAGTGCCACCCTGTCTTAGCGTAATGCGAGTCGAGGCGGACGTCATCGCGGTAGCGACGACGGACGCCGAGACGAGCACGTGACACCATTGCCTCCCTGTCTTAGCGTAACGCGAGTCGAGGCGGACATCGTCGCGGTAGCGACGACGGACGCCGAGACGAGGACGTGACACCATTGCCTCCCTGTCTTAGCGTAACCCGAGTCGAGGCGGACGTCGTCGCGGTAGCGACGACGGACGCCGAGACGAGCACGTGACACTAGTGCCACCCTGTCTTAGCGTAACGCGAGTCGAGGCAGACGTTGTCGCGGTAGCGACAACGGATGCCGAGACGAGCACGTGACACCATTGCCTCCCTGTCTTAGCGTAACGCGAGTCGAGGCGGACGTCGTCGTGGTAGCGACCACGGACGCCGAGACGAGCACGTGACACAATTGCCTCCCTGTCTTAGCGTAACGCGAGTCGAGGCGGACGTCGTCGCGGTAGCAACGACGCACACCGAGACGAGCACGAGACACCAGTGCCACCCTGTCTTAGCGTAACGCGAGTCGAGGCGGACGTCGTCGCGGTAGCGACGACGGATGCCGAGACGAGCACGTGACACCATTGCCTCCCTGTCTTAGCGTAACACGAGTCAAGTCGGACGTCGTCGCGGTAGCGACGACGGACGCCGAGACGAGCACGTGACACCAGTGCCACCCTGTCTTAGCGTAACGCGAGTCGAGGCGGACGTCATCGTGGTAGCGACGACGGACGCCGGGACGAGCACGTGACACCATTGCCTCCCTGTCTTAGCGTAACGCGAGTCGAGGCGGACGTCGTCGCGGTAGCAACGACGGACGCCGAGACGTGCACGTGACACCATTGCCTCCCTGTCTTCGCGTAACGCGAGTCGAGGCGGACGTCGTCGCGGTAGCGACGACGGACGCCGAGACGAGCACGTGACACCAGTGCCACCCTGTCTTAGCATAACGCGAGTCGAGGCGGACGTCGTCGCGCTAGCGACGAGGGACGCCGAGACGAGCACGTGACACCAGTGCCACCCTGTCTTAGCGTAACGCGAGTCGAGGCGGACGTCGTCGCGGTAGCGACGACGGACGCCGAGACGAGCACGTGACACCAGTGCCACCCTGTCTTAGCGTAAAGCGAGTCGAGGCGGACGTCGTCGCGGTAGCGACGACGGACGCCGAGACGAGCACGTGACACCATTGCCACCTTGTCTTAGCGTAACGCGAGTCGAGGCGGACGTCGTCGCGGTAGCGACGACGGACGCCGAGACGAGCACGTGACACCAGTGCCATCCTGTCTTAGCGTAACGCGAGTCGAGGCGGACGTCGTCGCGGTAGCGACGACGGACGCCGAGACGAGCACGTGACACCAGTGCCACCCTGTCTTAGCGTAACGCGAGTCGAGGCGGACGTCGTCGCGGTAGCGACGACGGACGCCGAGACGAGCACGTGACACCAGTGCCACCCTGTCTTAGCGTAATGCGAGTCGAGGCGGACGTCCTCGCGGTAGCGACGACGGACGCCGAGACGAGCACGTGACACCATTGCCTCCCTGTCTTAGCGTAACGCGAGTCGAGGCGGACATCGTCGCGGTAGCGACGACGGACGCCGAGACGAGGACGTGACACCATCGCCTCCCTGTCTTAGCGTAACGCGAGTCGAGGCGGACGTCGTCGCGGTAGCGACGACGGACGCCGAGACGAGCACGTGACACTAGTGCCACCCTGTCTTAGCGTAACGCGAGTCGAGGCGGACGTTGTCGCGGTAGCGACAACGGATGCCGAGACGAGCACGTGACACCATTGCCTCCCTGTCTTAGCGTAACGCGAGTCGAGGCGGACGTCGTCATGGTAGCGACCACGGACGCCGAGACGAGCACGTGACACAATTGCCTCCCTGTCTTAGCGTAACGCGAGTCGAGGCGGACGTCATCGCGGTAGCGACGACGGACGCCGAGACGAGCACGTGACACCAGTGCCACCCTATCTTAGCGTAAAGCGAGTCGAGGCGGACGTCGTCGCGGTAGCGACGACGGACGCCGAGACGAGCACGTGACACCAGTGCCACCCTGTCTTAGCGTAAAGCGAGTCGAGGCGGACGTCGTCGCGGTAGCGACGACGGACGCCGAGACGAGCACGTGACACCATTGCCACCTTGTCTTAGCGTAACGCGAGTCGAGGCGGACGTCGTCGCGGTAGCGACGACGGACGCCGAGACGAGCACGTGACACCAGTGCCACCCTGTCTTAGCGTAACGCGAGTCGAGGCGGACGTGGTCGCGATAGCGACGACGGATGCCGAGATGAGCACGTGACACCATTGCCTCCCTGTCTTAGCGTAACGCGAGTCGAGGCGGACGTCATCGCGATAGCGACGACGGACGCCGAGACGAGCACGTGACACCAGTGCCACCCTGTCTTAGCGTAACACGAGTCGAGGCGGACGTCGTCGCGGTAGCGACGACGGACGCCGAGACGAGCACGTGACACCATTGCCTCCCTGTCTTAGCGTAACGCGAGTCGAGGCGGACGTCGTCGCGGTAGCGACGACGGACGCCGAGACGAGCACGTGACACTAGTGCCACCCTGTCTTAGCGTAACGCGAGTCGAGGCGGACGTTGTCGCGGTAGCGACAACGGATGCCGAGACGAGCACGTGACACCATTGCCTCCCTGTCTTAGCGTAACGCGAGTCGAGGCGGACGTCGTCGTGGTAGCGACCACGGACGCCGAGACGAGCACGTGACACAATTGCCTCCCTGTCTTAGCGTAACGCGAGTCGAGGCGGACGTCGTCGCGGTAGCGACGACGGACGCCGAGACGAGCACGTGACACTAGTGCCACCCTGTCTTAGCGTAACGCGAGTCGAGGCGGACGTCGTCGCGGTAGCGACGACGGACGCCGAGACGAGCACGTCACACCAGTGCCACCCTGTCTTAGCGTAACGCGAGTCGAGGCGGACGTCGTCGCGGTAGCGACGACGGACGCCGAGACGAGCACGTGACACCAGTGCCACCCTGTCTTAGCGTAATGCGAGTCGAGGCGGACGTCCTCGCGGTAGCGACGACGGACGCCTAGACGAGCACGTGACACCATTGCCTCCCTGTCTTAGCGTAACGCGAGTCGAGGCGGACATCGTCGCGGTAGCGACGACGGACGCCGAGACGAGGACGTGACACCATTGCCTCCCTGTCTTAGCGTAACGCGAGTCGAGGCGGACGTCGTCGCGGTAGCGACGACGGACGCCGAGACGAGCACGTAACACCAGTGCCTCCCTGTGTTAGCGTAACGCGAGTCGAGGCGGACGTCGTCGCGGTAGCGACGACGGACGCCGAGACGAGCACGTGACACCAGGGCCACCCTGTCTTAGCGTAACACGAGTCGAGGCGGACGTCGTCGCGGTAGCGACGACGGACGCCGAGACGAGCACGTGACACCAGTGCCACCCTGTCTTAGCGTAGAGCGACTCGAGGCGGATGTCGTCGCGGTAGCGACGACGGACGCCGAGACGAGCACGTGACACCATTGCCTCCCTGTCTTAGCGTAACGCGAGTCGAGGCGGACGTCGTCGCGGTAGCGACGACGGACGCCGAGACGAGCACGTGACACCAGTGCCACCCTGTCTTAGCATAACGCGAGTCGAGGCGGACGTCGTCGCGCTAGCGACGAGGGACGCCGAGACGAGCACGTGACACCAGTGCCACCCTGTCTTAGCGTAACGCGAGTCGAGGCGAACGTCGTCGCGGTAGCGACGACGGACGCTGAGACGAGCACGTGACACCAGTGCCACCCTGTCTTAGCGTAAAGCGAGTCGAGGCGGACGTCGTCGCGGTAGCGACGACGGACGCCGAGACGAGCACGTGACACCATTGCCATCCTGTCTTAGCGTAACGCGAGTCGAGGCGGACGTCGTCGCGGTAGCGACGACGGACACCGAGACGAGCACGTGACACCAGTGCCACCCTGTCTTAGCGTAACGCGAGTCGAGGCGGACGTCGTCGCGGTAGCGACGACGGACGCCGAGACGAGCACGTGACACCAGTGCCACCCTGTCTTAGCGTAATGCGAGTCGAGGCGGACGTCATCGCGGTAGCGACGACGGACGCCGAGACGAGCACGTGACACCAGTGCCACCCTGTCTTAGCGTAAAGCGAGTCGAGGCGGACGTCGTCGCGGTAGCGACGACGGACGCCGAGACGAGCACGTGACACCATTGCCACCTTGTCTTAGCGTAACGCGAGTTGAGGCGGACGTTGTTGAGGTAGCTACGACGTACGCCGAGACGAGCACGTGGCACCAGAGCCACCCTGTCTTATTGTAAGGCGAGTCGAGGCCGACGTCGTCGCGGTAGCGACGACGGACGCCGAGACGAGCACGTCACACCAGTGCCACCCTGTCTTAGCGTAACGCGAGTCGAGGCGGACGTCGTCGCGGTAGCGACCACGGCGCCGAGACGAGCACGTGACACAATTGACTCCCTGTCTTAGCGTAACGCGAGTCGAGGCGGACGTCGTCGCGGTAGCGACGACGGACGCCGAGACGAGCACGTGACACCAGTGCCACCCTGTCTTACCGTAACGCGAGTCGAGGCGGACGTCGTCGCGGTAGCGACGACGGACGCCGAGACGAGCACGTCACACCAGTGCCACCCTGTCTTAGCGTAACACGAGCTGAGGCGGACGTCGTCGCGGTAGCGACGACGGACGCCGAGACGAGCACGTAACACCAGTGCCTCCCTGTGTTAGCGTAACACGAGTCGAGGCGGACGTCGTCGCGATAGCGACGACGGACGCCGAGACGAGCACGTGACACCATTGCCACCCAGTCTTAGCGTAACGCGAGTCGAGGCGGACGTCGTCGCGGTAGCGACGACGGACCCCGAGACGAGCACATGACACCAGTGACTCCCTGTCTTAGCGTAACGCGAGTCGAGGCAGACGTCGTCGCGGTAGCGACAACGGACGCCGAGACGAGCACGTGACACCAGTGCCACCCTGTCTTAGCGTAATGCGAGTCGAGGCGGACGTCCTCGCGGTAGCGACGACGGACGCCGAGACGAGCACGTGACACCATGGCCTCCCTGTCTTAGCGTAACGCGAGTCGAGGCGGACGTCGTCGCGGTAGCGACGACGGACGCCGAGACGAGCACGTGACACCAGTGCCACCCTGTCTTAGCGTAACGCGAGTCGAGGCGGACGTGGTCGCGATAGCGACGACGGATGCCGAGACGAGCACGTGACACCATTGCCTCCCTGTCTTAGCGTAACGCGAGTTGAGGCGGACGTCATCGCGATAGCGACGACGGACGCCGAGACGAGCACGTGACACCAGTGCCACCCTGTCTTAGCGTAACACGAGTCGAGGCGGACGTCGTCGCGGTAGCGACGACGGACGCCGAGACGAGCACGTGACACCAGTGCCACCCTGTCTTAGCGTAGAGCGACTCGAGGCGGATGTCGTCGCGGTAGCGACGACGGACGCCGAGACGAGCACGTGACACCATTGCCTCCCTGTCTTAGCGTAACGCGAGTCGAGGCGGACGTCGTCGCGGTAGCGACGACGGACGCCGAGACGAGCACGTGACACCAGTGCCACCCTGTCTTAGCGTAACGCGAGTCGAGGCGGACGTCGTCGCGCTAGCGACGAGGGACGCCGAGACGAGCACGTGACACCAGTGCCACCCTGTCTTAGCGTAACGCGAGTCGAGGCGGACGTCGTCGCGGTAGCGACGACGGACGCCGAGACGAGCACGTGACACCAGTGCCACCCTGTCTTAGCGTAAAGCGAGTCGAGGCGGACGTCGTCGCGGTAGCGACGACGGACGCCGAGACGAGCACGTGACACCATTGCCATCCTGTCTTAGCGTAACGCGAGTCGAGGCGGACGTCGTCGCGGTAGCGACGACGGACACCGAGACGAGCACGTGACACCAGTGCCACCCTGTCTTAGCGTAACGCGAGTCGAGGCGGACGTCGTCGCGGTAGCGACGACGGACGCCGAGACGAGCACGTGACACCAGTGCCACCCTGTCTTAGCGTAATGCGAGTCGAGGCGGACGTCATCGCGGTAGCGACGACGGACGCCGAGACGAGCACGTGACACCATTGCCTCCCTGTCTTAGCGTAACGCGAGTCGAGGCGGACATCGTCGCGGTAGCGACGACGGACGCCGAGACGAGGACGTGACACCATTGCCTCCCTGTCTTAGCGTAACGCGAGTCGAGGCGGACGTCGTCGCGGTAGCGACGACGGACGCCGAGTCGAGCACGTGACACTAGTGCCACCCTGTCTTAGCGTAACGCGAGTCGAGGCGGACGTCGTCGCGGTAGCGACGACGGACGCCGAGACGAGCACGTGACACCAGTGCCACCCTGTCTTAGCGTAATGCGAGTCGAGGCGGACGTCATCGCGGTAGCGACGACGGACGCCGAGACGAGCACGTGACACCAGTGCCACCCTGTCTTAGCGTAAAGCGAGTCGAGGCGGACGTCGTCGCGGTAGCGACGACGGACGCCGAGACGAGCACGTGACACCATTGCCACCTTGTCTTAGCGTAACGCGAGTTGAGGCGGACGTTGTTGAGGTAGCTACGACGTACGCCGAGACGAGCACGTGGCACCAGAGCCACCCTGTCTTATTGTAAGGCGAGTCGAGGCCGACGTCGTCGCGGTAGCGACGACGGACGCCGAGACGAGCACGTCACACCAGTGCCACCCTGTCTTAGCGTAACGCGAGTCGAGGCGGACGTCGTCGCGGTAGCGACCACGGCGCCGAGACGAGCACGTGACACAATTGACTCCCTGTCTTAGCGTAACGCGAGTCGAGGCGGACGTCGTCGCGGTAGCGACGACGGACGCCGAGACGAGCACGTGACACCAGTGCCACCCTGTCTTACCGTAACGCGAGTCGAGGCGGACGTCGTCGCGGTAGCGACGACGGACGCCGAGACGAGCACGTCACACCAGTGCCACCCTGTCTTAGCGTAACACGAGCTGAGGCGGACGTCGTCGCGGTAGCGACGACGGACGCCGAGACGAGCACGTAACACCAGTGCCTCCCTGTGTTAGCGTAACACGAGTCGAGGCGGACGTCGTCGCGATAGCGACGACGGACGCCGAGACGAGCACGTGACACCATTGCCACCCAGTCTTAGCGTAACGCGAGTCGAGGCGGACGTCGTCGCGGTAGCGACGACGGACCCCGAGACGAGCACATGACACCAGTGACTCCCTGTCTTAGCGTAACGCGAGTCGAGGCAGACGTCGTCGCGGTAGCGACAACGGACGCCGAGACGAGCACGTGACACCAGTGCCACCCTGTCTTAGCGTAATGCGAGTCGAGGCGGACGTCCTCGCGGTAGCGACGACGGACGCCGAGACGAGCACGTGACACCATGGCCTCCCTGTCTTAGCGTAACGCGAGTCGAGGCGGACGTCGTCGCGGTAGCGACGACGGACGCCGAGACGAGCACGTGACACCAGTGCCACCCTGTCTTAGCGTAACGCGAGTCGAGGCGGACGTGGTCGCGATAGCGACGACGGATGCCGAGACGAGCACGTGACACCATTGCCTCCCTGTCTTAGCGTAACGCGAGTTGAGGCGGACGTCATCGCGATAGCGACGACGGACGCCGAGACGAGCACGTGACACCAGTGCCACCCTGTCTTAGCGTAACACGAGTCGAGGCGGACGTCGTCGCGGTAGCGACGACGGACGCCGAGACGAGCACGTGACACCAGTGCCACCCTGTCTTAGCGTAGAGCGACTCGAGGCGGATGTCGTCGCGGTAGCGACGACGGACGCCGAGACGAGCACGTGACACCATTGCCTCCCTGTCTTAGCGTAACGCGAGTCGAGGCGGACGTCGTCGCGGTAGCGACGACGGACGCCGAGACGAGCACGTGACACCAGTGCCACCCTGTCTTAGCGTAACGCGAGTCGAGGCGGACGTCGTCGCGCTAGCGACGAGGGACGCCGAGACGAGCACGTGACACCAGTGCCACCCTGTCTTAGCGTAACGCGAGTCGAGGCGGACGTCGTCGCGGTAGCGACGACGGACGCCGAGACGAGCACGTGACACCAGTGCCACCCTGTCTTAGCGTAAAGCGAGTCGAGGCGGACGTCGTCGCGGTAGCGACGACGGACGCCGAGACGAGCACGTGACACCATTGCCATCCTGTCTTAGCGTAACGCGAGTCGAGGCGGACGTCGTCGCGGTAGCGACGACGGACACCGAGACGAGCACGTGACACCAGTGCCACCCTGTCTTAGCGTAACGCGAGTCGAGGCGGACGTCGTCGCGGTAGCGACGACGGACGCCGAGACGAGCACGTGACACCAGTGCCACCCTGTCTTAGCGTAATGCGAGTCGAGGCGGACGTCATCGCGGTAGCGACGACGGACGCCGAGACGAGCACGTGACACCATTGCCTCCCTGTCTTAGCGTAACGCGAGTCGAGGCGGACATCGTCGCGGTAGCGACGACGGACGCCGAGACGAGGACGTGACACCATTGCCTCCCTGTCTTAGCGTAACGCGAGTCGAGGCGGACGTCGTCGCGGTAGCGACGACGGACGCCGAGTCGAGCACGTGACACTAGTGCCACCCTGTCTTAGCGTAACGCGAGTCGAGGCGGACGTTGTCGCGGTAGCGACAACGGATGCCGAGACGAGCACGTGACACCATTGCCTCCCTGTCTTAGCGTAACGCGAGTCGAGGCGGACGTCGTCGTGGTAGCGACCACGGACGCCGAGACGAGCACGTGACACAATTGCCTCCCTGTCTTAGCGTAACGCGAGTCGAGGCGGACGTCATCGCGGTAGCGACGACGGACGCCGAGACGAGCACGTGACACCAGTGCCACCCTATCTTAGCGTAAAGCGAGTCGAGGCGGACGTCGTCGCGGTAGCGACGACGGACGCCGAGACGAGCACGTGACACCAGTGCCACCCTGTCTTAGCGTAAAGCGAGTCGAGGCGGACGTCGTCGCGGTAGCGACGACGGACGCCGAGACGAGCACGTGACACCATTGCCACCTTGTCTTAGCGTAACGCGAGTCGAGGCGGACGTTGTTGAGGTAGCTACGACGGACGCCGAGACGAGCACGTGGCACCAGAGCCACCCTGTCTTATTGTAAGGCGAGTCGAGGCCGACGTCGTCGCGGTAGCGACGACGGACGCCGAGACGAGCACGTCACACCAGTGCCACCCTGTCTTAGCGTAACGCGAGTCGAGGCGGACGTCGTCGCGGTAGCGACGACGGACACCGAGACAAGCACGTAACACCAGTGCCTCCCTGTGTTAGCGTAACACGGGTCGAGGCGGACGTCGTCGCGGTAGCGACGACGGACGCCGAGACGAGCACGTGACACCAGGGCCACCCTGTCTTAGCGTAACGCGAGTCGAGGCGGACGTCGTCGCGGTAGCGACGACGGACGCCGAGACGAGCACGTGACACCAGTGCCACCCTGTCTTAGCGTAACGCGAGTCGAGGCGGACGTCGTCGCGGTAGCGACGACGGACGCCGAGACGAGCACGTGACACCAGTGCCACCCTGTCTTAGCGTAACGCGAGTCGAGGCGGACGTCGTCGCGGTAGCGACGACGGACGCCGAGACGAGCACGTCACACCAGTGCCACCCTGTCTTAGCGTAACGCGAGTCGAGGCGGACGTCGTCGCGGTAGCGACGACGGACGCCGAGACGAGCACGTGACACCAGTGCCACCCTGTCTTAGCGTAATGCGAGTCGAGGCGGACGTCCTCGCGGTAGCGACGACGGACGCCTAGACGAGCACGTGACACCATTGCCTCCCTGTCTTAGCGTAACGCGAGTCGAGGCGGACATCGTCGCGGTAGCGACGACGGACGCCGAGACGAGGACGTGACACCATTGCCTCCCTGTCTTAGCGTAACGCGAGTCGAGGCGGACGTCGTCGCGGTAGCGACGACGGACGCCGAGACGAGCACGTAACACCAGTGCCTCCCTGTGTTAGCGTAACGCGAGTCGAGGCGGACGTCGTCGCGGTAGCGACGACGGACGCCGAGACGAGCACGTGACACCAGGGCCACCCTGTCTTAGCGTAACACGAGTCGAGGCGGACGTCGTCGCGGTAGCGACGACGGACGCCGAGACGAGCACGTGACACCAGTGCCACCCTGTCTTAGCGTAGAGCGACTCGAGGCGGACGTCGTCGCGGTAGCGACGACGGACGCCGAGACGAGCACGTAACACCAGTGCCTCCCTGTGTTAGCGTAACACGAGTCGAGGCGGACGTCGTCGCGGTAGCGACGACGGACGCCGAGACGAGCACGTGACACCATTGCCACCCAGTCTTAGCGTAACGCGAGTCGAGGCGGACGTCGTCGCGGTAGCGACGACGGACGCCGAGACGAGCACGTGACACCAGGGCCACCCTATCTTAGCGTAACGCGAGTCGAGGCGGACGTCGTCGCGGTAGCGACGACGGACGCCGAGACGAGCACGTGACACCAGTGCCACCCTGTCTTAGCGTAACGCGAGTCGAGGCGGACGTCGTCGCGGTAGCGACGACGGACGCCGAGACGAGCACGTGACACCAGTGCCACCCTGTCTTAGCGTAACGCGAGTCGAGGCGGACGTCGTCGCGGTAGCGACGACGGACGCCGAGACGAGCACGTCACACCAGTGCCACCCTGTCTTAGCGTAACACGAGCTGAGGCGGACGTCGTCGCGGTAGCGACGACGGACGCCGAGACGAGCACGTAACACCAGTGCCTCCCTGTGTTAGCGTAACACGAGTCGAGGCGGACGTCGTCGCGGTAGCGACGACGGACGCCGAGACGAGCACGTGACACCATTGCCACCCAGTCTTAGCGTAACGCGAGTCGAGGCGGACGTCGTCGCGGTAGCGACGACGGACCCCGAGACGAGCACATGACACCAGTGACTCCCTGTCTTAGCGTAACGCGAGTCGAGGCGGACGTCATCGCGGTAGCGACGACGGACGCCGAGACGAGCACGTGACACCATGGCCTCCCTGTCTTAGCGTAACGCGAGTCGAGGCGGACGTCGTCGCGGTAGCGACGACGGACGCCGAGACGAGCACGTGACACCAGTGCCACCCTGTCTTAGCGTAACACGAGTCGAGGCGGACGTCGTCGCGGTAGCGACGACGGACGCCGAGACGAGCACGTGACACCAGTGCCACCCTGTCTTAGCGTAATGCGAGTCGAGGCGGACGTCATCGCGGTAGCGACGACGGACGCCGAGACGAGCACGTGACACCATGGCCTCCCTGTCTTAGCGTAACGCGAGTCGAGGCGGACGTCGTCGCGGTAGCGACGACGGACGCCGAGACGAGCACGTGACACCAGTGCCACCCTGTCTTAGCGTAACACGAGTCGAGGCGGACGTCGTCGCGGTAGCGACGACGGACGCCGAGACGAGCACGTGACACCAGTGCCACCCTGTCTTAGCGTAGCGCGACTCGAGGCGGATGTCGTCGCGGTAGCGACGACGGACGCCGAGACGAGCACGTGACACCATTGCCTCCCTGTCTTAGCGTAACGCGAGTCGAGGCGGACGTCGTAGCGGTAGCGACGACGGACGCCGAGACGAGCACGTGACACCAGTGCCACCCTGTCTTAGCGTAACGCGAGTCGAGGCGGACGTCGTCGCGCTAGCGACGAGGGACGCCGAGACGAGCACGTGACACCAGTGCCACCCTGTCTTAGCGTAACGCGAGTCGAGGCGGACGTCGTCGCGGTAGCGACGACGGACGCCGAGACGAGCATGTGACACCAGTGCCACCCTGTCTTAGCGTAAAGCGAGTCGAGGCGGACGTCGTCGCGGTAGCGACGACGGACGCCGAGACGAGCACGTGACACCATTGCCATCCTGTCTTAGCGTAACGCGAGTCGAGGCGGACGTCGTCGCGGTAGCGACGACGGACGCCGAGACGAGCACGTGACACCAGTGCCACCCTGTCTTAGCGTAACACGAGTCGAGGCGGACGTCGTCGCGGTAGCGACGACGGACGCCGAGACGAGCACGTGACACCAGTGCCACCCTGTCTTAGCGTAAAGCGAGTCGAGGCGGACGTCATCGCGGTAGCGACGACGGACGCCGAGACGAGCACGTGACACCATTGCCTCCCTGTCTTAGCGTAACGCGAGTCGAGGCGGACATCGTCGCGGTAGCGACGACGGACGCCGAGACGAGGACGTGACACCATTGCCTCCCTGTCTTACCGTAACGCGAGTCGAGGCGGACGTCGTCGCGGTAGCGACGACGGACGCCGAGACGAGCACGTGACACTAGTGCCACCCTGTCTTAGCGTAACGCGAGTCGAGGCGGACGTTGTCGCGGTAGCGACAACGGATGCCGAGACGAGCACGTGACACCATTGCCTCCCTGTCTTAGCGTAACGCGAGTCGAGGCGGACGTCGTCGTGGTAGCGACCACGGACGCCGAGACGAGCACGTGACACAATTGCCTCCCTGTCTTAGCGTAACGCGAGTCGAGGCGGACGTCATCGCGGTAGCGACGACGGACGCCGAGACGAGCACGTGACACCAGTGCCACCCTATCTTAGCGTAAAGCGAGTCGAGGCGGACGTCGTCGCGGTAGCGACGACGGACGCCGAGACGAGCACGTGACACCAGTGCCACCCTGTTTTAGCGTAAAGCGAGTCGAGGCGGACGTCGTCGTGGTAGCGACGACGGACGCCGAGACGAGCACGTGACACCATTGCCACCTTGTCTTAGCGTAACGCGAGTCGAGGCGGACGATGTTGAGGTAGCTACGACGGACGCCGAGACGAGCACGTGGCACCAGAGCCACCCTGTCTTATTGTAAGGCGAGTCGAGGCCGACTTCGTCGCGGTAGCGACGACGGACGCCGAGACGAGCACGTCACACCAGTGCCACCCTGTCTTAGCGTAACGCGAGTCGAGGCGGACGTCGTCGCGGTAGCGACGACGGACACCGAGACGAGCACGTAACACCAGTGCCTCCCTGTGTTAGCGTAACACGAGTCGAGGCGGACGTCGTCGCGGTAGCGACGACGGACGCCGAGACGAGCACGTGACACCAGGGCCACCCTGTCTTAGCGTAACACGAGTCGAGGCGGACGTCGTCGCGGTAGCGACCACGGCGCCGAGACGAGCACGTGACACAATTGACTCCCTGTCTTAGCGTAACGCGAGTTGAGGCGGACGTCGTCGCGGTAGCGACGACGGACGCCGAGACGAGCACGTGACACCAGTGCCACCCTGTCTTAGCGTAACGCGAGTCGAGGCGGATGTCGTCGCGGTAGCGACGACGGACGCCGAGACGAGCACGTGACACCAGTGCCACCCTGTCTTAGCGTAACGCGAGTCGAGGCGGACGTCGTCGCGGTAGCGACGACGGACGCCGAGACGAGCACGTCACACCAGTGCCACCCTGTCTTAGCGTAACACGAGCTGAGGCGGACGTCGTCGCGGTAGCGACGACGGACGCCGAGACGAGCACGTAACACCAGTGCCTCCCTGTGTTAGCGTAACACGAGTCGAGGCGGACGTCGTCGCGGTAGCGACGACGGACGCCGAGACGAGCACGTGACACCATTGCCACCCAGTCTTAGCGTAACGCGAGTCGAGGCGGACGTCGTCGCGGTAGCGACGACGGACCCCGAGACGAGCACATGACACCAGTGACTCCCTGTCTTAGCGTAACGCGAGTCGAGGCGGACGTCGTCGCGGTAGCGACAACGGACGCCGAGACGAGCACGTGACACCAGTGCCACCCTATCTTAGCGTAATGCGAGTCGAGGCGGACGTTGTTGAGGTAGCTACGACGGACGCCGAGACGAGCACGTGGCACCAGAGCCACCCTGTCTTATTGTAAGGCGAGTCGAGGCCGACGTCATCGCGGTAGCGACGACGGACGCCGAGACGAGCACGTCACTCCAGTGCCACCCTGTCTTAGCGTAACGCGAGTCGAGGCGGACGTCGTCGCGGTAGCGACCACGGCGCCGAGACGAGAACGTCACACAATTGACTCCCTGTCTTAGCGTAACGCGAGTCGAGGCGGACGTCGTCGCGGTAGCGACGACGGACGCCGAGACGAGCACGTGACACCAGTGCCACCCTGTCTTAGCGTAACGCGAGTCGAGGCGGACGTCGTCGCGGTAGCGATGACGGACGCCGAGACGAGCACGTCACACCAGTGCCACCCTGTCTTAGCGTAACACGAGCTGAGGCGGACGTCGTCGCGGTAGCGACGACGGACGCCGAGACGAGCACGTGACACCATTGCCTCCCTGTCTTAGCGTAACGCGAGTCGAGGCGGACGTCGTCGCGGTAGCGACGACGGACGCCGAGACGAGCACGTGACACCAGTGCCACCCTGTCTTAGCGTAACGCGAGTCGAGGCGGACGTCGTCGCGCTAGCGACGACGGACGCCGAGACGAGCACGTGACACCAGTGCCACCCTGTCTTAGCGTAATGCGAGTCGAGGCGGACGTCGTCGCGGTAGCGACGACGGACGCCGAGACGAGCACGTGACACCAGTGCCACCCTGTCTTAGCGTAAAGCGAGTCGAGGCGGACGTCGTCGCGGTAGCGACGACGGACGCCGAGACGAGCACGTGACACCATTGCCATCCTGTCTTAGCGTAACGCGAGTCGAGGCGGACGTCGTCGCGGTAGCGACGACGGACACCGAGACGAGCACGTGACACCAGTGCCACCCTGTCTTAGCGTAACGCGAGTCGAGGCGGACGTCGTCGCGGTAGCGACGACGGACGCCGAGACGAGCACGTGACACCAGTGCCACCCTGTCTTAGCGTAATGCGAGTCGAGGCGGACGTCATCGCGGTAGCGACGACGGACGCCGAGACGAGCACGTGACACCATTGCCTCCCTGTCTTAGCGTAACGCGAGTCGAGGCGGACGTCGTCGCGGTAGCGACGACGGACGCCGAGTCGAGCACGTGACACTAGTGCCACCCTGTCTTGGCGTAACGCGAGTCGAGGCGGACGTTGTCGCGGTAGCGACAACGGATGCCGAGACGAGCACGTGACACCATTGCCTCCCTGTCTTAGCGTAACGCGAGTCGAGGCGGACGTCGTCGTGGTAGCGACCACGGACGCCGAGACGAGCACGTGACACAATTGCCTCCCTGTCTTAGCGTAACGCGAGTCGAGGCGGACGTCATCGCGGTAGCGACGACGGACGCCGAGACGAGCACGTGACACCAGTGCCACCCTATCTTAGCGTAAAGCGAGTCGAGGCGGACGTCGTCGCGGTAGCGACGACGGACGCCGAGACGAGCACGTGACACCAGTGCCACCCTGTCTTAGCGTAAAGCGAGTCGAGGCGGACGTCGTCGCGGTAGCGACGACGGACGCCGAGACGAGCACGTGACACCATTGCCTCCCTGTCTTAGCGTAACGCGAGTCGAGGCGGACATCGTCGCGGTAGCGACGACGGACGCCGAGACGAGGACGTGACACCATTGCCTCCCTGTCTTATTGTAACGCGAGTCGAGGCGGACGTCGTCGCGGTAGCGACGACGGACGCCGAGACGAGCACGTGACACTAGTGCCACCCTGTCTTAGCGTAACGCGAGTCGAGGCGGACGTTGTCGCGGTAGCGACAACGGATGCCGAGACGAGCACGTGACACCATTGCCTCCCTGTCTTAGCGTAACGCGAGTCGAGGCGGACGTCGTCGTGGTAGCGACCACGGACGCCGAGACGAGCACGTGACACAATTGCCTCCCTGTCTTAGCGTAACGCGAGTCGAGGCGGACGTCATCGCGGTAGCGACGACGGACGCCGAGACGAGCACGTGACACCAGTGCCACCCTATCTTAGCGTAAAGCGAGTCGAGGCGGACGTCGTCGCGGTAGCGACGACGGACGCCGAGACGAGCACGTGACACCAGTGCCACCCTGTTTTAGCGTAAAGCGAGTCGAGGCGGACGTCGTCGTGGTAGCGACGACGGACGCCGAGACGAGCACGTGACACCATTGCCACCTTGTCTTAGCGTAACGCGAGTCGAGGCGGACGATGTTGAGGTAGCTACGACGGACGCCGAGACGAGCACGTGGCACCAGAGCCACCCTGTCTTATTGTAAGGCGAGTCGAGGCCGACTTCGTCGCGGTAGCGACGACGGACGCCGAGACGAGCACGTCACACCAGTGCCACCCTGTCTTAGCGTAACGCGAGTCGAGGCGGACGTCGTCGCGGTAGCGACGACGGACACCGAGACGAGCACGTAACACCAGTGCCTCCCTGTGTTAGCGTAACACGAGTCGAGGCGGACGTCGTCGCGGTAGCGACGACGGACGCCGAGACGAGCACGTGACACCAGGGCCACCCTGTCTTAGCGTAACACGAGTCGAGGCGGACGTCGTCGCGGTAGCGACCACGGCGCCGAGACGAGCACGTGACACAATTGACTCCCTGTCTTAGCGTAACGCGAGTTGAGGCGGACGTCGTCGCGGTAGCGACGACGGACGCCGAGACGAGCACGTGACACCAGTGCCACCCTGTCTTAGCGTAACGCGAGTCGAGGCGGATGTCGTCGCGGTAGCGACGACGGACGCCGAGACGAGCACGTGACACCAGTGCCACCCTGTCTTAGCGTAACGCGAGTCGAGGCGGACGTCGTCGCGGTAGCGACGACGGACGCCGAGACGAGCACGTCACACCAGTGCCACCCTGTCTTAGCGTAACACGAGCTGAGGCGGACGTCGTCGCGGTAGCGACGACGGACGCCGAGACGAGCACGTAACACCAGTGCCTCCCTGTGTTAGCGTAACACGAGTCGAGGCGGACGTCGTCGCGGTAGCGACGACGGACGCCGAGACGAGCACGTGACACCATTGCCACCCAGTCTTAGCGTAACGCGAGTCGAGGCGGACGTCGTCGCGGTAGCGACGACGGACCCCGAGACGAGCACATGACACCAGTGACTCCCTGTCTTAGCGTAACGCGAGTCGAGGCGGACGTCGTCGCGGTAGCGACAACGGACGCCGAGACGAGCACGTGACACCAGTGCCACCCTATCTTAGCGTAATGCGAGTCGAGGCGGACGTTGTTGAGGTAGCTACGACGGACGCCGAGACGAGCACGTGGCACCAGAGCCACCCTGTCTTATTGTAAGGCGAGTCGAGGCCGACGTCATCGCGGTAGCGACGACGGACGCCGAGACGAGCACGTCACTCCAGTGCCACCCTGTCTTAGCGTAACGCGAGTCGAGGCGGACGTCGTCGCGGTAGCGACCACGGCGCCGAGACGAGAACGTCACACAATTGACTCCCTGTCTTAGCGTAACGCGAGTCGAGGCGGACGTCGTCGCGGTAGCGACGACGGACGCCGAGACGAGCACGTGACACCAGTGCCACCCTGTCTTAGCGTAACGCGAGTCGAGGCGGACGTCGTCGCGGTAGCGATGACGGACGCCGAGACGAGCACGTCACACCAGTGCCACCCTGTCTTAGCGTAACACGAGCTGAGGCGGACGTCGTCGCGGTAGCGACGACGGACGCCGAGACGAGCACGTAACACCAGTGCCTCCCTGTGTTAGCGTAACACGAGTCGAGGCGGACGTCGTCGCGGTAGCGACGACGGACGCCGAGACGAGCACGTGACACCATTGCCACCCAGTCTTAGCGTAACGCGAGTCGAGGCGGACGTCGTCGCGGTAGCGACGACGGACCCCGAGACGAGCACATGACACTAGTGCCACCCTGTCTTAGCGTAATGCGAGTCGAGGCGGACGTCATCGCGGTAGCGACGACGGACGCCGAGACGAGCACGTGACACCAGTGCCACCCTGTCTTAGCGTAATGCGAGTCGAGGCGGACGTCATCGCGGTAGCGACGACGGACGCCGAGACGAGCACGTGACACCATGGCCTCCCTGTCTTAGCGTAACGCGAGTCGAGGCGGACGTCGTCGCGGTAGCGACGACGGACGCCGAGACGAGCACGTGACACCAGTGCCACCCTGTCTTAGCGTAACGCGAGTCCAGGCGGACGTGGTCGCGATAGCGACGACGGATGCCGAGACGAGCACGTGACACCATTGCCTCCCTGTCTTAGCGTAACGCGAGTCGAGGCGGACGTCATCGCGATAGCGATGACGGACACCGAGACGAGCACGTGACACCAGTGCCACCCTGTCTTAGCGTAACACGAGTCGAGGCGGACGTCGTCGCGGTAGCGACGACGGACGCCGAGACGAGCACGTGACACCATTGCCTCCCTGTCTTAGCGTAACGCGAGTCGAGGCGGACGTCGTCGCGGTAGCGACGACGGACGCCGAGACGAGCACGTGACACTAGTGCCACCCTGTCTTAGCGTAACGCGAGTCGAGGCGGACGTTGTCGCGGTAGCGACAACGGATGCCGAGACGAGCACGTGACACCATTGCCTCCCTGTCTTAGCGTAACGCGAGTCGAGGCGGACGTCGTCGTGGTAGGGACCACGGACGCCGAGACGAGCACGTGACACAATTGCCTCCCTGTCTTAGCGTAACGCGAGTCGAGGCGGACGTCGTCGCGGTAGCGACGACGGACGCCGAGACGAGCACGTCACACCAGTGCCACCCTGTCTTAGCGTAACGCGAGTCGAGGCGGACGTCGTCGCGGTAGCGACGACGGATGCCGAGACGAGCACGTGACACCAGTGCCACCCTGTCTTAGCGTAATGCGAGTCGAGGCGGACGTCCTCGCGGTAGCGACGACGGACGCCGAGACCAGCACGTGACACCATTGCCTCCCTGTCTTAGCGTAACGCGAGTCGAGGCGGACATCGTCGCGGTAGCGACGACGGACGCCGAGACGAGGACGTGACACCATTGCCTCCCTGTCTTAGCGTAACGCGAGTCGAGGCGGACGTCGTCGCGGTAGCGACGACGGACGCCGAGACGAGCACGTAACACCAGTGCCTCCCTGTGTTAGCGTAACGCGAGTCGAGGCGGACGTCGTCGCGGTAGCGACGACGGACGCCGAGACGAGCACGTGACACCAGGGCCACCCTGTCTTAGCGTAACACGAGTCGAGGCGGACGTCGTCGCGGTAGCGACGACGGACGCCGAGACGAGCACGTGACACCAGTGCCACCCTGTCTTAGCGTAGAGCGACTCGAGGCGGATGTCGTCGCGGTAGCGACGACGGACGCCGAGACGAGCACGTGACACCATTGCCTCCCTGTCTTAGCGTAACGCGAGTCGAGGCAGACGTCGTCGCGGTAGCGACGACGGACGCCGAGACGAGCACGTGACACCAGTGCCACCCTGTCTTAGCGTAACGCGAGTCGAGGCGGACGTCGTCGCGCTAGCGACGAGGGACGCCGAGACGAGCACGTGACACCAGTGCCACCCTGTCTTAGCGTAACGCGAGTCGAGGCGGACGTCGTCGCGGTAGCGACGACGGACGCCGAGACGAGCACGTGACACCAGTGCCACCCTGTCTTAGCGTAAAGCGAGTCGAGGCGGACGTCGTCGCGGTAGCGACGACGGACGCCGAGACGAGCACGTGACACCATTGCCATCCTGTCTTAGCGTAACGCGAGTCGAGGCGGACGTCGTCGCGGTAGCGACGACGGACGCCGAGACGAGCACGTGACACCAGTGCCACCCTGTCTTAGCGTAACGCGAGTCGAGGCGGACGTCGTCGCGGTAGCGACGACGGACGCCGAGACGAGCACGTGACACCAGTGCCACCCTGTCTTAGCGTAATGCGAGTCGAGGCGGACGTCATCGCGGTAGCGACGACGGACGCCGAGACGAGCACGTGACACCATTGCCTCCCTGTCTTAGCGTAACGCGAGTCGAGGCGGACGTCGTCGCGGTAGCGACGACGGACGCCGAGTCGAGCACGTGACACTAGTGCCACCCTGTCTTAGCGTAACGCGAGTCGAGGCGGACGTTGTCGCGGTAGCGACAACGGATGCCGAGACGAGCACGTGACACCATTGCCTCCCTGTCTTAGCGTAACGCGAGTCGAGGCGGACGTCGTCGTGGTAGCGACCACGGACGCCGAGACGAGCACGTGACACAATTGCCTCCCTGTCTTAGCGTAACGCGAGACGAGGCGGACGTCATCGCGGTAGCGACGACGGACGCCGAGACGAGCACGTGACACCAGTGCCACCCTATCTTAGCGTAAAGCGAGTCGAGGCGGACGTCGTCGCGGTAGCGACGACGGACGCCGAGACGAGCACGTGACACCAGTGCCACCCTGTCTTAGCGTAAAGCGAGTCGAGGCGGACGTCGTCGCGGTAGCGACGACGGACGCCGAGACGAGCACGTGACACCATTGCCACCTTGTCTTAGCGTAACGCGAGTCGAGGCGGACGTTGTTGAGGTAGCTACGACGGACGCCGAGACGAGCACGTGGCACCAGAGCCACCCTGTCTTATTGTAAGGCGAGTCGAGGCCGACGTCGTCGCGGTAGCGACGACGGACGCCGAGACGAGCACGTCACACCAGTGCCACCCTGTCTTAGCGTAACGTGAGTCGAGGCGGACGTCGTCGCGGTAGCGACGACGGACACCGAGACGAGCACGTAACACCAGTGCCTCCCTGTGTTAGCGTAACACGAGTCGAGGCGGACGTCGTCGCGGTAGCGACGACGGACGCCGAGACGAGCACGTGACACCAGGGCCACCCTATGTTAGCGTAACACGAGTCGAGGCGGACATCGTCGCGGTAGCGACCACGGCGCCGAGACGAGCACGTGACACAATTGACTCCCTGTCTTAGCGTAACGCGAGTTGAGGCGGACGTCGTCGCGGTAGCGACGACGGACGCCGAGACGAGCACGTAACACCAGTGCCTCCCTGTGTTAGCGTAACACGAGTCGAGGCGGACGTCGTCGCGGTAGCGACGACGGACGCCGAGACGAGCACGTGACACCATTGCCACCCTGTCTTAGCGTAACACGAGTCGAGGCGGACGTGGTCGCGGTAGCGACGACGGACGCCGAGACGAGCACGTGACACCATTGCCACCCTGTCTTAGCGTAACGCGAGTCGAGGCGGACGTCGTCGCGGTAGCGACGACGGACGCCGAGACGAGCACGTGACACCAGTGCCACCCTGTCTTAGCGTAAAGCGAGTCGAGGCGGACGTCGTCGCGGTAGCGACGACGGACGCCGAGACGAGCACGTGACACCATTGCCATCCTGTCTTAGCGTAACGCGAGTCGAGGCGGACGTCGTCGCGGTAGCGACGACGGACGCCGAGACGAGCACGTGACACCAGTGCCACCCTGTCTTAGCGTAACGCGAGTCGAGGCGGACGTCGTCGCGGTAGCGACGACGGACGCCGAGACGAGCACGTGACACCAGTGCCACCCTGTCTTAGCGTAAAGCGAGTCGAGGCGGACGTCGTCGCGGTAGCGACGACGGACGCCGAGACGAGCACGTGACACTAGTGCCACCCTGTCTTATTGTAAGGCGAGTCGAGGCCGATGTCGTCGCGGTAGCGACGACGGACGCCGAGACGAGCACGTCACACCAGTGCCACCCTGTCTTAGCGTAACGCGAGTCGAGGCGGACGTCGTCGCGGTAGCGACCACGGCGCCGAGACGAGCACGTGACACAATTGACTCCCTGTCTTAGCGTAACGCGAGTTGAGGCGGACGTCATCGCGGTAGCGACGACGGACGCCGAGACGAGCACGTGACACCAGTGCCACCCTGTCTTAGCGTAACGCGAGTCGAGGCGGACGTCGTCGCGGTAGCGACGACGGACGCCGAGACGAGCACGTGACACCAGTGCCACCCTGTCTTAGCGTAACGCGAGTCGAGGCGGACGTCGTCGCGGTAGCGACGACGGACGCCGAGACGAGCACGTCACACCAGTGCCACCCTGTCTTAGCGTAACACGAGCTGAGGCGGACGTCGTCGCGGTAGCGACGACGGACGCCGAGACGAGCACGTAACACCAGTGCCTCCCTGTGTTAGCGTAACACGAGTCGAGGCGGACGTCGTCGCGGTAGCGACGACGGACGCCGAGACGAGCACGTGACACCATTGCCACCCAGTCTTAGCGTAACGCGAGTCGAGGCGGACGTCGTCGCGGTAGCGACGACGGACCCCGAGACGAGCACATGACACCAGTGACTCCCTGTCTTAGCGTAACGCGAGTCGAGGCGGACGTCGTCGCGGTAGCGACAACGGACGCCGAGACGAGCACGTGACACCAGTGCCACCCTGTCTTAGCGTAATGCGAGTCGAGGCGGACGTCAACGCGGTAGCGACGACGGACGCCGAGACGAGCACGTGACACCATGGCCTCCCTGTCTTAGCGTAACGCGAGTCGAGGCGGACGTCGTCGCGGTAGCGACGACGGACGCCGAGACGAGCACGTGACACCAGTGCCACCCTGTCTTAGCGTAACGCGAGTCGAGGCGGACGTGGTCGCGATAGCGACGACGGATGCCGAGACGAGCACGTGACACCATTGCCTCCCTGTCTTAGCGTAACGCGAGTCGAGGCGGACGTCATCGCGATAGCGACGACGGACGCCGAGACGAGCACGTGACACCAGTGCCACCCTGTCTTAGCGTAACGCGAGTCGAGGCGGTGGTCGTCGCGGTAGCGACGACGGACGCCGAGACGAGCACGTGACACCATTGCCTCCCTGTCTTAGCGTAACGCGAGTCGAGGCGGACGTCGTCGCGGTAGCGACGACGGACGCCGAGACGAGCACGTGACACTAGTGCCACCCTGTCTTAGCGTAACGCGAGTCGAGGCGGACGTTGTCGCGGTAGCGACAACGGATGCCGAGACGAGCACGTGACACCATTGCCTCCCTGTCTTAGCGTAACGCGAGTCGAGGCGGACGTCGTCGTGGTAGCGACCACGGACGCCGAGACGAGCACGTGACACAATTGCCTCCCTGTCTTAGCGTAACGCGAGTCGAGGCGGACGTCGTCGTGGTAGCGACGACGGACGCCGAGACGAGCACGTGACACCAGTGCCACCCTGTCTTAGCGTAACGCGAGTCGAGGCGGACGTCGTCGCGGTAGCGACGACGGACGCCGAGACGAGCACGTCACACCAGTGCCACCCTGTCTTAGCGTAACGCGAGTCGAGGCGGACGTCGTCGCGGTAGCGACGACGGACGCCGAGACGAGCACGTGACACCAGTACCACCCTGTCTTAGCGTAATGCGAGTCGAGGCGGACGTCCTCGCGGTAGCGACGACGGACGCCGAGACGAGCACGTGACACCATTGCCTCCCTGTCTTAGCGTAACGCGAGTCGAGGCGGACATCGTCGTGGTAGCGACGACGGACGCCGAGACGAGGACGTGACACCATTGCCTCCCTATCTTAGCGTAACGCGAGTCGAGGCGGACGTCGTCGCGGTAGCGACGACGGACGCCGAGACGAGCACGTAACACCAGTGCCTCCCTGTGTTAGCGTAACGCGAGTCGGGGCGGACGTCGTCGCGGTAGCGACGACGGACGCCGAGACGAGCACGTGACACCAGGGCCACCCTGTCTTAGCGTAACACGAGTCGAGGCGGACGTCGTCGCGGTAGCGACGACGGACGCCGAGACGAGCACGTGACACCAGTGCCACCCTGTCTTAGCGTAGCGCGACTCGAGGCGGATGTCGTCGCGGTAGCGACGACGGACGCCGAGACGAGCACGTGACACCATTGCCTCCCTGTCTTAGCGTAACGCGAGTCGAGGCGGACGTCGTCGCGGTAGCGACGACGGACGCCGAGACGAGCACGTGACACCAGTGCCACCCTGTCTTAGCGTAACGCGTGTCAAGGCGGACGTCGTCGCGCTAGCGACGAGGGACGCCGAGACGAGCACGTGACACCAGTGCCACCCTGTCTTAGCGTAACGCGAGTCGAGGCGGACGTCGTCGCGGTAGCGACGACGGACGCCGAGACGAGCACGTGACACCAGTGCCACCCTGTCTTAGCGTAAAGCGAGTCGAGGCGGACGTCGTCGCGGTAGCGACGACGGACGCCGAGACGAGCACGTGACACCATTGCCATCCTGTCTTACCGTAACGCGAGTCGAGGCGGACGTCGTCGCGTTAGCGACGACGGACGCCGAGACGAGCACGTGACACCAGTGCCACCCTGTCTTAGCGTAACGCGAGTCGAGGCGGACGTCGTCGCGGTAGCGACGACGGACGCCGAGACGAGCACGTGACACCAGTGCCACCCTGTCTTAGCGTAATGCGAGTCGAGGCGGACGTCATCGCGGTAGCGACGACGGACGCCGAGACGAGCACGTGACACCATTGCCTCCCTGTCTTAGCGTAACGCGAGTCGAGGCGGACATCGTCGCGGTAGCGACGACGGACGCCGAGACGAGGACGTGACACCATTGCCTCCCTGTCTTAGCGTAACGCGAGTCGAGGCGGACGTCGTCGCGGTAGCGACGACGGACGCCGAGACGAGCACGTGACACTAGTGCCACCCTGTCTTAGCGTAACGCGAGTCGAGGCGGACGTTGTCGCGGTAGCGACAACGGATGCCGAGACGAGCACGTGACACCATTGCCTCCCTGTCTTAGCGTAACGCGAGTCGAGGCGGACGTCGTCGTGGTAGCGACCACGGACGCCGAGACGAGCACGTGACACAATTGCCTCCCTGTCTTAGCGTAACGCGAGTCGAGGCGGACGTCGTCGTGGTAGCGACGACGGACGCCGAGACGAGCACGTGACACCAGTGCCACCCTGTCTTAGCGTAACGCGAGTCGAGGCGGACGTCGTCGCGGTAGCGACGACGGACGCCGAGACGAGCACGTCACACCAGTGCCACCCTGTCTTAGCGTAACGCGAGTCGAGGCGGATGTCGTCGCGGTAGCGACGACGGACGCCGAGACGAGCACGTGACACCAGTGCCACCCTGTCTTAGCGTAATGCGAGTCGAGGCGGACGTCCTCGCGGTAGCGACGACGGACGCCGAGACGAGCACGTGACACCATTGCCTCCCTGTCTTAGCGTAACGCGAGTCGAGGCGGACATCGTCGCGGTAGCGACGACGGACGCCGAGACGAGGACGTGACACCATTGCCTCCCTATCTTAGCGTAACGCGAGTCGAGGCGGACGTCGTCGCGGTAGCGACGACGGACGCCGAGACGAGCACGTAACACCAGTGCCTCCCTGTGTTAGCGTAACGCGAGTCGGGGCGGACGTCGTCGCGGTAGCGACGACGGACGCCGAGACGAGCATGTGACACCAGGGCCACCCTGTCTTAGCGTAACACGAGTCGAGGCGGACGTCGTCGCGGTAGCGACGACGGACGCCGAGACGAGCACGTGACACCAGTGCCACCCTGTCTTAGCGTAGCGCGACTCGAGGCGGATGTCGTCGCGGTAGCGACGACGGACGCCGAGACGAGCACGTGACACCATTGCCTCCCTGTCTTAGCGTAACGCGAGTCGAGGCGGACGTCGTCGCGGTAGCGACGACGGACGCCGAGACGAGCATGTGACACCAGTGCCACCCTGTCTTAGCGTAACGCGAGTCAAGGCGGACGTCGTCGCGCTAGCGACGAGGGACGCCGAGACGAGCACGTGACACCAGTGCCACCCTGTCTTAGCGTAACGCGAGTCGAGGCGGACGTCGTCGCGGTAGCGACGACGGACGCCGAGACGAGCACGTGACACCAGTGCCACCCTGTCTTAGCGTAAAGCGAGTCGAGGCGGACGTCGTCGCGGTAGCGACGACGGACGCCGAGACGAGCACGTGACACCATTGCCATCCTGTCTTACCGTAACGCGAGTCGAGGCGGACGTCGTCGCGTTAGCGACGACGGACGCCGAGACGAGCACGTGACACCAGTGCCACCCTGTCTTAGCGTAACGCGAGTCGAGGCGGACGTCGTCGCGGTAGCGACGACGGACGCCGAGACGAGCACGTGACACCAGTGCCACCCTGTCTTAGCGTAATGCGAGTCGAGGCGGACGTCATCGCGGTAGCGACGACGGACGCCGAGACGAGCACGTGACACCATTGCCTCCCTGTCTTAGCGTAACGCGAGTCGAGGCGGACATCGTCGCGGTAGCGACGACGGACGCCGAGACGAGGACGTGACACCATTGCCTCCCTGTCTTAGCGTAACGCGAGTCGAGGCGGACGTCGTCGCGGTAGCGACGACGGACGCCGAGACGAGCACGTGACACTAGTGCCACCCTGTCTTAGCGTAACGCGAGTCGAGGCGGACGTTGTCGCGGTAGCGACAACGGATGCCGAGACGAGCACGTGACACCATTGCCTCCCTGTCTTAGCGTAACGCGAGTCGAGGCGGACGTCGTCGTGGTAGCGACCACGGACGCCGAGACGAGCACGTGACACAATTGCCTCCCTGTCTTAGCGTAACGCGAGTCGAGGCGGACATCATCGCGGTAGCAACGACGGACGCCGAGACGAGCACGTGACACCAGTGCCACCCTATCTTAGCGTAAAGCGAGTCGAGGCGGACGTCGTCGCGGTAGCGACGACGGACGCCGAGACGAGCACGTCACACCAGTGCCACCCTGTCTTAGCGTAACGCGAGTCGAGGCGGAGGTCGTCGCGGTAGCGACGACGGACGCCGAGACGAGCACGTGACACCAGTGCCACCCTGTCTTAGCGTAATGCGAGTCGAGGCGGACGTCCTCGCGGTAGCGACGACGGACGCCGAGACGAGCACGTGACACCATTGCCTCCCTGTCTTAGCGTAACGCGAGTCGAGGCGGACATCGTCGCGGTAGCGACGACGGACGCCGAGACGAGGACGTGACACCATTGCCTCCCTATCTTAGCGTAACGCGAGTCGAGGCGGACGTCGTCGCGGTAGCGACGACGGACGCCGAGACGAGCACGTAACACCAGTGCCTCCCTGTGTTAGCGTAACGCGAGTCGGGGCGGACGTCGTCGCGGTAGCGACGACGGACGCCGAGACGAGCACGTGACACCAGGGCCACCCTGTCTTAGCGTAACACGAGTCGAGGCGGACGTCGTCGCGGTAGCGACGACGGACGCCGAGACGAGCACGTGACACCAGTGCCACCCTGTCTTAGCGTAGCGCGACTCGAGGCGGATGTCGTCGCGGTAGCGACGACGGACGCCGAGACGAGCACGTGACACCATTGCCTCCCTGTCTTAGCGTAACGCGAGTCGAGGCGGACGTCGTCGCGGTAGCGACGACGGACGCCGAGACGAGCATGTGACACCAGTGCCACCCTGTCTTAGCGTAACGCGAGTCAAGGCGGACGTCGTCGCGCTAGCGACGAGGGACGCCGAGACGAGCACGTGACACCAGTGCCACCCTGTCTTAGCGTAACGCGAGTCGAGGCGGACGTCGTCGCGGTAGCGACGACGGACGCCGAGACGAGCACGTGACACCAGTGCCACCCTGTCTTAGCGTAAAGCGAGTCGAGGCGGACGTCGTCGCGGTAGCGACGACGGACGCCGAGACGAGCACGTGACACCATTGCCATCCTGTCTTACCGTAACGCGAGTCGAGGCGGACGTCGTCGCGTTAGCGACGACGGACGCCGAGACGAGCACGTGACACCAGTGCCACCCTGTCTTAGCGTAACGCGAGTCGAGGCGGACGTCGTCGCGGTAGCGACGACGGACGCCGAGACGAGCACGTGACACCAGTGCCACCCTGTCTTAGCGTAATGCGAGTCGAGGCGGACGTCATCGCGGTAGCGACGACGGACGCCGAGACGAGCACGTGACACCATTGCCTCCCTGTCTTAGCGTAACGCGAGTCGAGGCGGACATCGTCGCGGTAGCGACGACGGACGCCGAGACGAGGACGTGACACCATTGCCTCCCTGTCTTAGCGTAACGCGAGTCGAGGCGGACGTCGTCGCGGTAGCGACGACGGACGCCGAGACGAGCACGTGACACTAGTGCCACCCTGTCTTAGCGTAACGCGAGTCGAGGCGGACGTTGTCGCGGTAGCGACAACGGATGCCGAGACGAGCACGTGACACCATTGCCTCCCTGTCTTAGCGTAACGCGAGTCGAGGCGGACGTCGTCGTGGTAGCGACCACGGACGCCGAGACGAGCACGTGACACAATTGCCTCCCTGTCTTAGCGTAACGCGAGTCGAGGCGGACATCATCGCGGTAGCAACGACGGACGCCGAGACGAGCACGTGACACCAGTGCCACCCTATCTTAGCGTAAAGCGAGTCGAGGCGGACGTCGTCGCGGTAGCGACGACGGACGTCGAGACGAGCACGTGACACCAGTGCCACCCTGTCTTAGCGTAAAGCGAGTCGAGGCGGACGTCGTCGCGGTAGCGACGACGGACGCCGAGACGAGCACGTGACACCATTGCCACCTTGTCTTAGCGTAACGCGAGTCGAGGCGGACGTTGTTGAGGTAGCTACGACGGACGCCGAGACGAGCACGTGGCACCAGAGCCACCCTGTCTTATTGTAAGGCGAGTCGAGGCCGACGTCGTTGCGGTAGCGACGACGGACGCCGAGACGAGCACGTCACACCAGTGCCACCCTGTCTTAGCGTAACGCGAGTCGAGGCGGACGTCGTCGCGGTAGCGACGATGGACACCGAGACGAGCACGTAACACCAGTGCCTCCCTGTGTTAGCTTAACACGAGTCAAGGCGGACGTCGTCGCGGTAGCGACGACGGACGCCGAGACGAGCACGTGACACCAGGGCCACCCTGTCTTAGCGTAACACGAGTCGAGGCGGACGTCGTCGCGGTAGCGACCACGGCGCCGAGACGAGCACGTGACACAATTGACTCCCTGTCTTAGCGTAACGCGAGTTGAGGCGGACGTCGTCGCGGTAGCGACGACGGACGCCGAGACGAGCACGTGACACCAGTGCCACCCTGTCTTAGCGTAACGCGAGTCGAGGCGGACGTCGTCGCGGTAGCGACGACGGACGCCGAGACGAGCACGTCACACCAGTGCCACCCTGTCTTAGCGTAACACGAGCTGAGGCGGACGTCGTCGCGGTAGCGACGACGGACGCCGAGACGAGCACGTAACACCAGTGCCTCCCTGTGTTAGCGTAACACGAGTCGAGGCGGACGTCGTCGCGGTAGCGACGACGGACGCCGAGACGAGCACGTGACACCATTGCCACCCAGTCTTAGCGTAACGCGAGTCGAGGCGGACGTCGTCGCGGTAGCGACGACGGACGCCGAAACGAGCACATGACACCAGTGACTCCCTGTCTTAGCGTAACGCGAGTCGAGGCGGACGTCGTCGCAGTAGCGACAACGGACGCCGAGACGAGCACGTGACACCAGTGCCACCCTGTCTTAGCGTAATGCGAGTCGAGGCGGACGTCATCGCGGTAGCGACGACGGACGCCGAGACGAGCACGTGACACCATGGCCTCCCTGTCTTAGCGTAACGCGAGTCGAGGCGGACGTCGTCGCGGTAGCGACGACGGACGCCGAGACGAGCACGTGACACCAGTGCCACCCTGTCTTAGCGTAACGCGAGTCGAGGCGGACGTGGTCGCGATAGCGACGACGGATGCCGAGACGAGCACGTGACACCATTGCCTCCCTGTCTTAGCGTAACGCGAGTCGAGGCGGACGTCGTCGCGATAGCGACGACGGACGCCGAGACGAGCACGTGACACCAGTGCCACCCTGTCTTAGCGTAACGCGAGTCGAGGCGGACGTCGTCGCGGTAGCGACGACGGACGCCGAGACGAGCACGTGACACCATTGCCTCCCTGTCTTAGCGTAACGCGAGTCGAGGCGGACGTCGTCGCGGTAGCGACGACGGACGCCGAGACGAGCACGTGACACTAGTGCCACCCTGTCTTAGCGTAACGCGAGTCGAGGCGGACGTTGTCGCGGTAGCGACCATGGATGCCGAGACGAGCACGTGACACCATTGCCTCCCTGTCTTAGCGTAACGCGAGTCGAGGCGGACGTCGTCGTGGTAGCGACCACGGACGCCGAGACGAGCACGTGACACAATTGCCTCCCTGTCTTAGCGTAACGCGAGTCGAGGCGGACGTCGTCGCGGTAGCGACGACGGACGCCGAGACGAGCACGTGACACCAGTGCCACCCTGTCTTAGCGTAACGCGAGTCGAGGCGGACGTCGTCGCGGTAGCGACGACGGACGCCGAGACGAGCACGTCACACCAGTGCCACCCTGTCTTAGCGTAACGCGAGTCGAGGCGGACGTCGTCGCGGTAGCGACGACGGACGCCGAGACGAGCACGTGACACCAGTGCCACCCTGTCTTAGCGTAATGCGAGTCGAGGCGGACGTCATCGCGGTAGCGACGACGGACGCCGAGACGAGCACGTGACACCATTGCCACCCTGTCTTAGCGTAACACGAGCTGAGGCGGACGTCGTCGTGGTAGCGACGACGGACGCCGAGACGAGCACGTAACACCAGTGCCTCCCTGTGTTAGCGTAACACGAGTCGAGGCGGACGTCGTCGCGGTAGCGACAACGGACGCCGAGACGAGCACGTGACACCATTGCCACCCAGTCTTAGCGTAACGCGAGTCGAGGCGGACGTCGTCGCGGTAGCGACGACGGACGCCGAGACGAGCACATGACACCAGTGACTCCCTGTCTTAGCGTAACGCGAGTCGAGGCGGACGTCGTCGCGGTAGCGACAACGGACGCCGAGACGAGCACGTGACACCAGTGCCACCCTGTCTTAGCGTATTGCTCGTCTCGGCGGACGTCGTCGCGGTAGCGACGACGGACGCCGAGACGAGCACGTGACACCATGGCCTCCCTGTCTTAGCGTAACGCAAGTCGAGGCGGACGTCGTCGCGGTAGCGACGACGGACGCCGAGACGAGCACGTGACACCAGTGCCACCCTGTCTTAGCGTAACGCGAGTCGAGGCGGACGTCGTCGCGGTAGCGACGACGGATGCCGAGACGAGCACGTGACACCATTGCCTCCCTGTCTTAGCGTAACGCGAGTCGAGGCGGACGTCGTCGCGGTAGCGACGACGGACGCCGAGACGAGCACGTGACACCAGGGCCACCCTGTCTTAGCGTAACACGAGTCGAGGCGGACGTCGTCGCGGTAGCGACGACGGACGCCGAGACGAGCACGTGACACCAGTGCCACCCTGTCTTAGCGTAGCGCGACTCGAGGCGGATGTCGTCGCGGTAGCGACGACGGACGCCGAGACGAGCACGTGACACCATTGCCTCCCTGTCTTAGCGTAACGCGAGTCGAGGCGGACGTCGTCGCGGTAGCGACGACGGACGCCGAGACGAGCACGTGACACCAGTGCCACCCTGTCTTAGCGTAACGCGAGTCAAGGCGGACGTCGTCGCGCTAGCGACGAGGGACGCCGAGACGAGCACGTGACACCAGTGCCACCCTGTCTTAGCGTAAAGCGAGTCGAGGCGGACGTCGTCGCGGTAGCGACGACGGACGCCGAGACGAGCACGTGACACCATTGCCATCCTGTCTTACCGTAACGCGAGTCGAGGCGGACGTCGTCGCGTTAGCGACGACGGACGCCGAGACGAGCACGTGACACCAGTGCCACCCTGTCTTAGCGTAACGCGAGTCGAGGCGGACGTCGTCGCGGTAGCGACGACGGACGCCAAGACGAGCACGTGACACCAGTGCCACCCTGTCTTAGCGTAATGCGAGTCGAGGCGGACGTCATCGCGGTAGCGACGACGGACGCCGAGACGAGCACGTGACACCATTGCCTCCCTGTCTTAGCGTAACGCGAGTCGAGGCGGACATCGTCGCGGTAGCGACGAAGGACGCCGAGACGAGGACGTGACACCATTGCCTCCCTGTCTTAGCGTAACGCGAGTCGAGGCGGACGTCGTCGCGGTAGCGACGACGGACGCCGAGACGAGCACGTGACACTAGTGCCACCCTGTCTTAGCGTAACGCGAGTCGAGGCGGACGTTGTCGCGGTAGCGACAACGGATGCCGAGACGAGCACGTGACACCATTGCCTCCCTGTCTTAGCGTAACGCGAGTCGAGGCGGACGTCGTCGTGGTAGCGACCACGGACGCCGAGACGAGCACGTGACAAAATTGCCTCCCTGTCTTAGCGTAACGCGAGTCGAGGCGGACATCATCGCGGTAGCAACGACGGACGCCGAGACGAGCACGTGACACCAGTGCCACCCTATCTTAGCGTAAAGCGAGTCGAGGCGGACGTCGTCGCGGTAGCGACGACGGACGTCGAGACGAGCACGTGACACCAGTGCCACCCTGTCTTAGCGTAAAGCGAGTCGAGGCGGACGTCGTCGCGGTAGCGACGACGGACGCGGAGACGAGCACGTGACACCATTGCCACCTTGTCTTAGCGTAACGCGAGTCGAGGCGGACGTTGTTGAGGTAGCTACGACGGACGCCGAGACGAGCACGTGGCACCAGAGCCACCCTGTCTTATTGTAAGGCGAGTCGAGGCCGACGTCGTTGCGGTAGCGACGACGGACGCCGAGACGAGCACGTCACACCAGTGCCACCCTGTCTTAGCGTAACGCGAGTCGAGGCGGACGTCGTCGCGGTAGCGACGACGGACACCGAGACGAGCACGTAACACCAGTGCCTCCCTGTGTTAGCGTAACACGAGTCAAGGCGGACGTCGTCGCGGTAGCGACGACGGACGCCGAGACGAGCACGTGACACCAGGGCCACCCTGTCTTAGCGTAACACGAGTCGAGGCGGACGTCGTCGCGGTAGCGACCACGGCGCCGAGACGAGCACGTGACACAATTGACTCCCTGTCTTAGCGTAACGCGAGTTGAGGCGGACGTCGTCGCGGTAGCGACGACGGACGCCGAGACGAGCACGTGACACCAGTGCCACCCTGTCTTAGCGTAACGCGAGTCGAGGCGGACGTCGTCGCGGTAGCGACGACGGACGCCGAGACGAGCACGTCACACCAGTGCCACCCTGTCTTAGCGTAACACGAGCTGAGGCGGACGTCGTCGCGGTAGCGACGACGGACGCTGAGACGAGCACGTAACACCAGTGCCTCCCTGTGTTAGCGTAACACGAGTCGAGGCGGACGTCGTCGCGGTAGCGACGACGGACGCCGAGACGAGCACGTGACACCATTGCCACCCAGTCTTAGCGTAACGCGAGTCGAGGCGGACGTCGTCGCGGTTGCGACGACGGACGCCGAAACGAGCACATGACACCAGTGACTCCCTGTCTTAGCGTAACGCGAGTCGAGGCGGACGTCGTCGCAGTAGCGACAACGGACGCCGAGACGAGCACGTGACACCAGTGCCACCCTGTCTTAGCGTAATGCGAGTCGAGGCGGACGTCATCGCGGTAGCGACGACGGACGCCGAGACGAGCACGTGACACCATGGCCTCCCTGTCTTAGCGTAACGCGAGTCGAGGCGGACGTCGTCGCGGTAGCGACGACGGACGCCGAGACGAGCACGTGACACCAGTGCCACCCTGTCTTAGCGTAACGCGAGTCGAGGCGGACGTGGTCGCGATAGCGACGACGGATGCCGAGACAAGCACGTGACACCATTGCCTCCCTGTCTTAGCGTAACGCGAGTCGAGGCGGACGTCGTCGCGATAGCGACGACGGACGCCGAGACGAGCACGTGACACCAGTGCCACCCTGTCTTAGCGTAACGCGAGTCGAGGCGGACGTCGTCGCGGTAGCGACGACGGACGCCGAGACGAGCACGTGACACCATTGCGTCCCTGTCTTAGCGTAACGCGAGTCGAGGCGGACGTCGTCGCGGTAGCGACGACGGACGCCGAGACGAGCACGTGACACTAGTGCCACCCTGTCTTAGCGTAACGCGAGTCGAGGCGGACGTTGTCGCGGTAGCGACCATGGATGCCGAGACGAGCACGTGACACCATTGCCTCCCTGTCTTAGCGTAACGCGAGTCGAGGCGGACGTCGTCGTGGTAGCGACCACGGACGCCGAGACGAGCACGTGACACAATTGCCTCCCTGTCTTAGCGTAACGCGAGTCGAGGCGGACGTCGTCGCGGTAGCGACGACGGACGCCGAGACGAGCACGTGACACCAGTGCCACCCTGTCTTAGCGTAACGCGAGTCGAGGCGGACGTCGTCGCGGTAGCGACGACGGACGCCGAGACGAGCACGTCACACCAGTGCCACCCTGTCTTAGCGTAACGCGAGTCGAGGCGGACGTCGTCGCGGTAGCGACGACGGACGCCGAGACGAGCATGTGACACCAGTGCCACCCTGTCTTAGCGTAATGCGAGTCGAGGCGGACGTCATCGCGGTAGCGACGACGGACGCCGAGACGAGCACGTGACACCATTGCCACCTTGTCTTAGCGTAACACGAGCTGAGGCGGACGTCGTCGTGGTAGCGACGACGGACGCCGAGACGAGCACGTAACACCAGTGCCTCCCTGTGTTAGCGTAACACGAGTCCAGGCGGACGTCGTCGCGGTAGCGACGACGGACGCCGAGACGAGCACGTGACACCATTGCCACCCAGTCTTAGCGTAACGCGAGTCGAGGCGGACGTCGTCGCGGTAGCGACGACGGACGCCGAGACGAGCACATGACACCAGTGACTCCCTGTCTTAGCGTAACGCGAGTCGAGGCGGACGTCGTCGCGGTAGCGACAACGGACGCCGAGACGAGCACGTGACACCAGTGCCACCCTGTCTTAGCGTAATGCGAGTCGAGGCGGACGTCATCGCGGTAGCGACGACGGACGCCGAGACGAGGACGTGACACCATGGCCTCCCTGTCTTAGCGTAACGCGAGTCGAGGCGGACGTCGTCGCAGTAGCGACAACGGACGCCGAGACGAGCACGTGACACCAGTGCCACCCTGTCTTAGCGTAATGCGAGTCGAGGCGGACGTCATCGCGGTAGCGACGACGGACGCCGAGACGAGCACGTGACACCATGGCCTCCCTGTCTTAGCGTAACGCGAGTCGAGGCGGACGTCGTCGCGGTAGCGACGACGGACGCCGAGACGAGCACGTGACACCAGTGCCACCCTGTCTTAGCGTAACGCGAGTCGAGGCGGACATGGTCGCGATAGCGACGACGGATGCCGAGACAAGCACGTGACACCATTGCCTCCCTGTCTTAGCGTAACGCGAGTCGAGGCGGACGTCGTCGCGATAGCGACGACGGACGCCGAGACGAGCACGTGACACCAGTGCCACCCTGTCTTAGCGTAACGCGAGTCGAGGCGGACGTCGTCGCGGTAGCGACGACGGACGCCGAGACGAGCACGTGACACCATTGCCTCCCTGTCTTAGCGTAACGCGAGTCGAGGCGGACGTCGTCGCGGTAGCGACGACGGACGCCGAGACGAGCACGTGACACTAGTGCCACCCTGTCTTAGCGTAACGCGAGTCGAGGCGGACGTTGTCGCGGTAGCGACCATGGATGCCGAGACGAGCACGTGACACCATTGCCTCCCTGTCTTAGCGTAACGCGAGTCGAGGCGGACGTCGTCGTGGTAGCGACCACGGACGCCGAGACGAGCACGTGACACAATTGCCTCCCTGTCTTAGCGTAACGCGAGTCGAGGCGGACGTCGTCGCGGTAGCGACGACGGACGCCGAGACGAGCACGTGACACCAGTGCCACCCTGTCTTAGCGTAACGCGAGTCGAGGCGGACGTCGTCGCGGTAGCGACGACGGACGCCGAGACGAGCACGTCACACCAGTGCCACCCTGTCTTAGCGTAACGCGAGTCGAGGCGGACGTCGTCGCGGTAGCGACGACGGACGCCGAGACGAGCACGTGACACCAGTGCCACCCTGTCTTAGCGTAATGCGAGTCGAGACGGACGTCGTCGCGGTAGCGACGACGGACGCCGAGACGAGCACGTGACACCATTGCCACCTTGTCTTAGCGTAACACGAGCTGAGGCGGACGTCGTCGTGGTAGCGACGACGGACGCCGAGACGAGCACGTAACACCAGTGCCTCCCTGTGTTAGCGTAACACGAGTCCAGGCGGACGTCGTCGCGGTAGCGACGACGGACGCCGAGACGAGCACGTGACACCATTGCCACCCAGTCTTAGCGTAACGCGAGTCGAGGCGGACGTCGTCGCGGTAGCGACGACGGACGCCGAGACGAGCACATGACACCAGTGACTCCCTGTCTTAGCGTAACGCGAGTCGAGGCGGACGTCGTCGCGGTAGCGACAACGGACGCCGAGACGAGCACGTGACACCAGTGCCACCCTGTCTTAGCGTAATGCGAGTCGAGGCGGACGTCATCGCGGTAGCGACGACGGACGCCGAGACGAGGACGTGACACCATGGCCTCCCTGTCTTAGCGTAACGCGAGTCGAGGCGGACGTCGTCGCGGTAGCGACGACGGACGCCGAGACGAGCACGTGACACCAGTGCCACCCTGTCTTAGCGTAACGCGAGTCGAGGCGGACGTCGTCGCGGTAGCGACGACGGACGCCGAGACGAGCACGTGACACCAGTGCCACCCTGTCTTAGCGTAACGCGAGTCGAGGCGGACGTGGTCGCGATAGCGACGACGGATGCCGAGACAAGCACGTGACACCATTGCCTCCCTGTCTTAGCGTAACGCGAGTCGAGGCGGACGTCGTCGCGATAGCGACGACGGACGCCGAGACGAGCACGTGACACCAGTGCCACCCTGTCTTAGCGTAACGCGAGTCGAGGCGGACGTCGTCGCGGTAGCGACGACGGACGCCGAGACGAGCACGTGACACCATTGCCTCCCTGTCTTAGCGTAACGCGAGTCGAGGCGGACGTCATCGCGGTAGCGACGACGGACGCCGAGACGAGCACGTGACACTAGTGCCACCCTGTCTTAGCGTAACGCGAGTCGAGGCGGACGTTGTCGCGGTAGCGACCATGGATGCCGAGACGAGCACGTGACACCATTGCCTCCCTGTCTTAGCGTAACGCGAGTCGAGGCGGACGTCGTCGTGGTAGCGACCACGGACGCCGAGACGAGCACGTGACACAATTGCCTCCCTGTCTTAGCGTAACGCGAGTCGAGGCGGACGTCGTCGCGGTAGCGACGACGGACACCGAGACGAGCACGTGACACCAGTGCCACCCTGTCTTAGCGTAACGCGAGTCGAGGCGGACGTCGTCGCGGTAGCGACGACGGACGCCGAGACGAGCACGTCACACCAGTGCCACCCTGTCTTAGCGTAATGCGAGTCGAGGCGGACGTCATCGCGGTAGCGACGACGGACGCCGAGACGAGCACGTGACACCATTGCCACCCTGTCTTAGCGTAACACGAGCTGAGGCGGACATCGTCGTGGTAGCGACGACGGACGCCGAGACGAGCACGTAACACCAGTGCCTCCCTGTGTTAGCGTAACACGAGTCGAGGCGGACGTCGTCGCGGTAGCGACGACGGACGCCGAGACGAGCACGTGACACCATTGCCACCCAGTCTTAGCGTAACGCGAGTCGAGGCGGACGTCGTCGCGGTAGCGACGACGGACGCCGAGACGAGCACATGACACCAGTGACTCCCTGTCTTAGCGTAACGCGAGTCGAGGCGGACGTCGTCGCGGTAGCGACAACGGACGCCGAGACGAGCACGTGACACCAGTGCCACCCTGTCTTAGCGTAATGCGAGTCGAGGCGGACGTCATCGCGGTAGCGACGACGGACGCCGAGACGAGGACGTGACACCATGGCCTCCCTGTCTTAGCGTAACGCGAGTCGAGGCGGACGTCGTCGCGGTAGCGACGACGGACGCCGAGACGAGCACGTGACACCAGTGCCACCCTGTCTTAGCGTAACGCGAGTCGAGGCGGACGTGGTCGCGATAGCGACGACGGATGCCGAGACGAGCACGTGACACCATTGCCTCCCTGTCTTAGCGTAACGCGAGTCGAGGCGGACGTCGTCGCGATAGCGACGACGGACGCCGAGACGAGCACGTGACACCAGTGCCACCCTGTCTTAGCGTAACGCGAGTCGAGGCGGACGTCGTCGCGGTAGCGACGACGGACGCCGAGACGAGCACGTGACACCATTGCCTCCCTGTCTTAGCGTAACGCGAGTCGAGGCGGACGTCGTCGCGGTAGCGACGACGGACGCCGAGACGAGCACGTGACACTAGTGCCACCCTGTCTTAGCGTAACGCGAGTCGAGGCGGACGTTGTCGCGGTAGCGACCATGGATGCCGAGACGAGCATGTGACACCATTGCCTCCCTGTCTTAGCGTAACGCGAGTCGAGGCGGACGTCGTCGTGGTAGCGACCACGGACGCCGAGACGAGCACGTGACACAATTGCCTCCCTGTCTTAGCGTAACGCGAGTCGAGGCGGACGTCGTCGCGGTAGCGACGACGGACGCCGAGACGAGCACGTGACACCAGTGCCACCCTGTCTTAGCGTAACGCGAGTCGAGGCGGACGTCGTCGCGGTAGCGACGACGGACGCCGAGACGAGCACGTCACACCAGTGCCACCCTGTCTTAGCGTAACGCGAGTCGAGGCGGACGTCGTCGCGGTAGCGACGACGGACGCCGAGACGAGCACGTGACACCAGTGCCACCCTGTCTTAGCGTAATGCGAGTCGAGGCGGACGTCATCGCGGTAGCGACGACGGACGCCGAGACGAGCACGTGACACCATTGCCTCCCTGTCTTAGCGTAACGCGAGTCGAGGCGGACGTCGTCGCGGTAGCGACGACGGACGCCGAAACGAGCACATGACACCAGTGACTCCCTGTCTTAGCGTAACGCGAGTCGAGGCGGACGTCGTCGCAGTAGCGACAACGGACGCCGAGACGAGCACGTGACACCAGTGCCACCCTGTCTTAGCGTAATGCGAGTCGAGGCGGACGTCATCGCGGTAGCGACGACGGACGCCGAGACGAGCACGTGACACCATGGCCTCCCTGTCTTAGCGTAACGCGAGTCGAGGCGGACGTCGTCGCGGTAGCGACGACGGACGCCGAGACGAGCACGTGACACCAGTGCCACCCTGTCTTAGCGTAACGCGAGTCGAGGCGGACGTGGTCGCGATAGCGACGACGGATGCCGAGACAAGCACGTGACACCATTGCCTCCCTGTCTTAGCGTAACGCGAGTCGAGGCGGACGTCGTCGCGATAGCGACGACGGACGCCGAGACGAGCACGTGACACCAGTGCCACCCTGTCTTAGCGTAACGCGAGTCGAGGCGGACGTCGTCGCGGTAGCGACGACGGACGCCGAGACGAGCACGTGACACCATTGCCTCCCTGTCTTAGCGTAACGCGAGTCGAGGCGGACGTCGTCGCGGTAGCGACGACGGACGCCGAGACGAGCACGTGACACTAGTGCCACCCTGTCTTAGCGTAACGCGAGTCGAGGCGGACGTTGTCGCGGTAGCGACCATGGATGCCGAGACGAGCACGTGACACCATTGCCTCCCTGTCTTAGCGTAACGCGAGTCGAGGCGGACGTCGTCGTGGTAGCGACCACGGACGCCGAGACGAGCACGTGACACAATTGCCTCCCTGTCTTAGCGTAACGCGAGTCGAGGCGGACGTCGTCGCGGTAGCGACGACGGACGCCGGGACGAGCACGTGACACAAGTGCCACCCTGTCTTAGCGTAACGCGAGTCGAGGCGGACGTCGTCGCGGTAGCGACGACGGACGCCGAGACGAGCACGTCACACCAGTGCCACCCTGTCTTAGCGTAACGCGAGTCGAGGCGGACGTCGTCGCGGTAGCGACGACGGACGCCGAGACGAGCACGTGACACCAGTGCCACCCTGTCTTAGCGTAATGCGAGTCGAGGCGGACGTCATCGCGGTAGCGACGACGGACGCCGAGACGAGCACGTGACACCATTGCCACCTTGTCTTAGCGTAACACGAGCTGAGGCGGACGTCGTCGTGGTAGCGACGACGGACGCCGAGACGAGCACGTAACACCAGTGCCTCCCTGTGTTAGCGTAACACGAGTCCAGGCGGACGTCGTCGCGGTAGCGACGACGGACGCCGAGACGAGCACGTGACACCATTGCCACCCAGTCTTAGCGTAACGCGAGTCGAGGCGGACGTCGTCGCGGTAGCGACGACGGACGCCGAGACGAGCACATGAAACCAGTGACTCCCTGTCTTAGCGTAACGCGAGTCGAGGCGGACGTCGTCGCGGTAGCGACAACGGACGCCGAGACGAGCACGTGACACCAGTGCCACCCTGTCTTAGCGTAATGCGAGTCGAGGCGGACGTCATCGCGGTAGCGACGACGGACGCCGAGACGAGGACGTGACACCATGGCCTCCCTGTCTTAGCGTAACGCGAGTCGAGGCGGACGTCGTCGCGGTAGCGACGACGGACACCGAGACGAGCACGTGACACCAGTGCCACCCTGTCTTAGCGTAACGCGAGTCGAGGCGGACGTCGTCGCGGTAGCGACGACGGACGCCGAGACGAGCACGTGACACCAGTGCCACCCTGTCTTAGCGTAACGCGAGTCGAGGCGGACGTGGTCGCGATAGCGACGATGGATGCCGAGACAAGCACGTGACACCATTGCCTCCCTGTCTTAGTGTAACGCGAGTCGAGGCGGACGTCGTCGCGATAGCGACGACGGACGCCGAGACGAGCACGTGACACCAGTGCCACCCTGTCTTAGCGTAACGCGAGTCGAGGCGGACGTCGTCGCGGTAGCGACGACGGACGCCGAGACGAGCACGTGACACTAGTGCCACCCTGTCTTAGCGTAACGCGAGTCGAGGCGGACGTTGTCGCGGTAGCGACCATGGATGCCGAGACGAGCACGTGACACCATTGCCTCCCTGTCTTAGCGTAACGCGAGTCGAGGCGGACGTCGTCGTGGTAGCGACCACGGACGCCGAGACGAGCACGTGACACAATTGCCTCCCTGTCTTAGCGTAACGCGAGTCGAGGCGGACGTCGTCGCGGTAGCGACGACGGACGCCGAGACGAGCACGTGACACCAGTGCCACCCTGTCTTAGCGTAACGCGAGTCGAGGCGGACGTCGTCGCGGTAGCGACGACGGACGCCGAGACGAGCACGTCACACCAGTGCCACCCTGTCTTAGCGTAACGCGAGTCGAGGCGGACGTCGTCGCGGTAGCGACGACGGACGCCGAGACGAGCACGTGACACCAGTGCCACCCTGTCTTAGCGTAATGCGAGTCGAGGCGGACGTCATCGCGGTAGCGACGACGGACGCCGAGACGAGCACGTGACACCATTGCCACCCTGTCTTAGCGTAACACGAGCTGAGGCGGACATCGTCGTGGTAGCGACGACGGACGCCGAGACGAGCACGTAACACCAGTGCCTCCCTGTGTTAGCGTAACACGAGTCGAGGCGGACGTCGTCGCGGTAGCGACGACGGACGCCGAGACGAGCACGTGACACCATTGCCACCCAGTCTTAGCGTAACGCGAGTCGAGGCGGACGTCGTCGCGGTAGCGACGACGGACGCCGAGACGAGCACATGACACCAGTGACTCCCTGTCTTAGCGTAACGCGAGTCGAGGCGGACGTCGTCGCGGTAGCGACAACGGACGCCGAGACGAGCACGTGACACCAGTGCCACCCTGTCTTAGCGTAATGCGAGTCGAGGCGGACGTCATCGCGGTAGCGACGACGGACGCCGAGACGAGGACGTGACACCATGGCCTCCCTGTCTTAGCGTAACGCGAGTCGAGGCGGACGTCGTCGCGGTAGCGACGACGGACGCCGAGACGAGCACGTGACACCAGTGCCACCCTGTCTTAGCGTAACGCGAGTCGAGGCGGACGTGGTCGCGATAGCGACGACGGATGCCGAGACGAGCACGTGACACCATTGCCTCCCTGTCTTAGCGTAACGCGAGTCGAGGCGGACGTCGTCGCGATAGCGACGACGGACGCCGAGACGAGCACGTGACACCAGTGCCACCCTGTCTTAGCGTAACGCGAGTCGAGGCGGACGTCGTCGCGGTAGCGACGACGGACGCCGAGACGAGCACGTGACACCATTGCCTCCCTGTCTTAGCGTAACGCGAGTCGAGGCGGACGTCGTCGCGGTAGCGACGACGGACGCCGAGACGAGCACGTGACACTAGTGCCACCCTGTCTTAGCGTAACGCGAGTCGAGGCGGACGTTGTCGCGGTAGCGACCATGGATGCCGAGACGAGCATGTGACACCATTGCCTCCCTGTCTTAGCGTAACGCGAGTCGAGGCGGACGTCGTCGTGGTAGCGACCACGGACGCCGAGACGAGCACGTGACACAATTGCCTCCCTGTCTTAGCGTAACGCGAGTCGAGGCGGACGTCGTCGCGGTAGCGACGACGGACGCCGAGACGAGCACGTGATACCAGTGCCACCCTGTCTTAGCGTAACGCGAGTCGAGGCGGACGTCGTCGCGGTAGCGACGACGGACGCCGAGACGAGCACGTCACACCAGTGCCACCCTGTCTTAGCGTAACGCGAGTCGAGGCGGACGTCGTCGCGGTAGCGACGACGGACGCCGAGACGAGCACGTGACACCAGTGCCACCCTGTCTTAGCGTAATGCGAGTCGAGGCGGACGTCATCGCGGTAGCGACGACGGACGCCGAGACGAGCACGTGACACCATTGCCTCCCTGTCTTAGCGTAACGCGAGTCGAGGCGGACATCGTCGCGGTAGCGACGACGGACGCCGAGACGAGGACGTGACACCATTGCCTCCCTGTCTTAGCGTAACGCGAGTCGAGGCGGACGTCGTCGCGGTAGCGACGACGGACGCCGAGACGAGCACGTGACACTAGTGCCACCCTGTCTTAGCGTAACGCGAGTCGAGGCGGACGTTGTCGCGGTAGCGACAATGGATGCCGAGACGAGCACGTGACACCATTGCCTCCCTGTCTTAGCGTAACGCGAGTCGAGGCGGACGTCGTCGTGGTAGCGACCACGGACGCCGAGACGAGCACGTGACACAATTGCCTCCCTGTCTTAGCGTAACGCGAGTCGAGGCGGACGTCGTCGCGGTAGCGACGACGGACGCCGAGACGAGCACGTGACACCAGTGCCACCCTATCTTAGCGTAAAGCGAGTCGAGGCGGACGTCGTCGCGGTAGCGACGACGGACACCGAGACGAGCACGTGACACCAGTGCCACCCTGTCTTAGCGTAAAGCGAGTCGAGGCGGACGTCGTCACGGTAGCGACGACGGACGCCGAGACGAGCACGTGACACCATTGCCACCTTGTCTTAGCGTAACGCGAGTCGAGGCGGACGTTGTTGAGGTAGCTACGACGGACGCCGAGACGAGCACGTGGCACCAGAGCCACCCTGTCTTTTTGTAAGGCGAGTCGAGGCCGACGTCGTCGCGGTAGCGACGACGGATGCCGAGACGAGCACGTCACACCAGTGCCACCCTGTCTTAGCGTAACGCGAGTCGAGGCGGACGTCGTCGCGGTAGCGACGACGGACACCGAGACGAGCACGTAACACCAGTGCCTCCCTGTGTTAGCGTAACACGAGTCGAGGCGGATGTCGTCGCGGTAGCGACGACGGACGCCGAGACGAGCACGTGACACCAGGGCCACCCTGTCTTAGCGTAACACGAGTCGAGGCGGACGTCGTCGCGGTAGCGACCACGGCGCCGAGACGAGCACGTGACACAATTGACTCCCTGTCTTAGCGTAACGCGAGGCGAGGCGGACGTCGTCGCGGTAACGACGACGGACGCCGAGACGAGCACGTGACACCAGTGCCACCCTGTCTTAGCGTAACGCGAGTCGAGGCGGACGTCGTCGCGGTAGCGACGACGGACGCCGAGACGAGCACGTCACACCAGTGCCACCCTGTCTTAGCGTAACACGAGCTGAGGCGGACGTCGTCGCGGTAGCGACGACGGACGCCGAGACGAGCACGTAACACCAGTGCCTCCCTGTGTTAGCGTAACACGAGTCGAGGCGGACGTCGTCGCGGTAGCGACGAAGGACGCCGAGACGAGCACGTGACACCATTGCCACCCTGTCTTAGCGTAACGCGAGTCGAGGAGGACGTCGTCGCGGTAGCGACGACGAACGCCAAGACGAGCACATGACACCAGTGACTCCCTGTCTTAGCGTAACGCGAGTCGAGGCGGACGTCGTCGCGGTAGCGACAACGGACGCCGAGACGAGCACGTGACACCAGTGCCACCCTGTCTTAGCGTAATGCGAGTCGAGGCGGACGTCATCGCGGTAGCGACGACGGACGCCGAGACGAGCACGTGACACCATTGCCTCCCTGTCTTAGCGTAACGCGAGTCGAGGCGGACGTCATCGCGGTAGCGACGACGGACGCCGAGACGAGCACGTGACACTAGTGCCACCCTGTCTTAGCGTAACGCGAGTCGAGGCGGACGTTGTCGCGGTAGCGACAACGGATGCCGAGACGAGCACGTGACACCATTGCCTCCCTGTCTTAGCGTAACGCGAGTCAAGGCGGACGTCGTCGTGGTAGCGACGACGGACGCCGAGACGAGCACGTGACACAATTGCCTCCCTGTCTTAGCGTAACGCGAGTCGAGGCGGACGTCGTCGCGGTAGCGACGACGGACGCCGAGACGAGCACGTGAAACCAGTGCCACCCTGTCTTAGCGTAACGCGAGTCGAGGCGGACGTCGTCGCGGTAGCGACGACGGACGCCGAGACGAGCACGTCACACCAGTGCCACCCTGTCTTAGCGTAACGCGAGTCGAGGTGGACGTTGTCGTGGTAGCGACGACGGACGCCGAGACGAGCACGTAACACCAGTGCCTCCCTGTGTTAGCGTAACACGAGTCGAGGCGTACGTCGTCGCGGTAGCGACGACGGACGCTGAGACGAGCACGTGACACCAGTGCCACCCTGTCTTAGCGTAACGCGAGTCGAGGCGGACGTCGTCGCGGTAGCGACGACGGACGCCGAGACGAGCACGTGACACCATTGCCTCCCTGTCTTAGCGTAACGCGAGTCGAGGCGGACGTCGTCGCGGTAGCGACGACGGACGCCGAGACGAGCACGTCACACCAGTGCCACCCTGTCTTAGCGTAACACGAGCTGAGGCGGACGTCGTCGCGGTAGCGACGACGGACGCCGAGACGAGCACGTAACACCAGTGCCTCCCTGTGTTAGCGTAACACGAGTCGAGGCGGACGTCGTCGCGGTAGCGACGAAGGACGCCGAGACGGGCACGTGACACCATTGCCACCCTGTCTTAGCGTAACGCGAGTCGAGGCGGACGTCGTCGCGGTAGCGACGACGGACGCCGAGACGAGCACATGACACCAGTGACTCCCTGTCTTAGCGTAACGCGAGTCGAGGCGGACGTCGTCGCGGTAGCGACAACGGACGCCGAGACGAGCACGTGACACCAGTGCCACCCTGTCTTAGCGTAATGCGAGTCGAGGCGGACGTCATCGCGGTAGCGACGACGGACGCCGAGACGAGCACGTGACACCATGGCCTCCCTGTCTTAGCGTAACGCGAGTCGAGGCGGACGTCGTCGCGGTAGCGACGACGGACGCCGAGACGAGCACGTGACACCAGTGCCACCCTGTCTTAGCGTAACGCGAGTCGAGGCGGACGTGGTCGCGATAGCGACGACGGATGCCGAGACGAGCACGTGACACCATTGCCTCCCTGTCTTAGCGTAACACGAGTCGAGGCGGACGTCGTCGCGATAGCGACGACGGACGCCGAGACGAGCACGTGACACCAGTGCCACCCTGTCTTAGCGTAACGCGAGTCGAGGCGGACGTCGTCGCGGTAGCGACGACGGACGCCGAGACGAGCACGTGACACCATTGCCTCCCTGTCTTAGCGTAACGCGAGTCGAGGCGGACGTCGTCGCGGTAGCGACGACGGACGCCGAGACGAGCACGTGACACTAGTGCCACCCTGTCTTAGCGTAACGCGAGTCGAGGCGGACGTTGTCGCGGTAGCGACAACGGATGCCGAGATGAGCACGTGACACCATTGCCTCCCTGTCTTAGCGTAACGCGAGTCGAGGCGGACGTCGTCGTGGTAGCGACCACGGACGCCGAGACGAGCACGTGACACAATTGCCTCCCTGTCTTAGCGTAACGCGAGTCGAGGCGGACGTCGTCGCGGTAGCGACGACGGACGCCGAGACGAGCACGTGATACCAGTGCCACCCTGTCTTAGCGTAACGCGAGTCGAGGCGGACGTCGTCGCGGTAGCGACAACGGACGCCGAGACGAGCACGTCACACCAGTGCCACCCTGTCTTAGCGTAACGCGAGTCGAGGCGGACGTCGTCGTGGTAGCGACGACGGACGCCGAGACGAGCACGTAACACCAGTGCCTCCCTGTGTTAGCGTAACACGAGTCGAGGCGTACGTCGTCGCGGTAGCGACGACGGACGCTGAGACGAGCACGTGACACCAGTGCCACCCTGTCTTAGCGTAACGCGAGTCGAAGCGGACGTCGTCGCGGTAGCGACGACGGACGCCGAGACGAGCACGTGACACCATTGCCTCCCTGTCTTAGCGTAACGCGAGTCGAGGCGGACGTCGTCGCGGTAGCGACGACGGACGCCAAGACGAGCATGTGACACCAGTGCCACCCTATCTTAGCGTAAAGCGAGTCGAGGCGGACGTCGTCGCGGTAGCGACGACGGACGCCGAGATGAGCACGTCACACCAGTGCCACCCTGTCTTAGCGTAACGCGAATCGAGGCGGACGTCGTCGCTGTAGCGACGACGGACGCCGAGACGAGCACGTAACACCAGTGCCTCCCTGTGTTAGCGTAACACGAGTCGAGGCGGACGTCGTCGCGGTAGCGACGACGGACGCCGAGACGAGCACGTGACACCATTGCCACCTTGTCTTAGCGTAACGCGAGTCGAGGCGGACGTTGTTGCGGTAGCTACGACGGACGCCGAGACGAGCATGTGACACCAGTGCCACCCTGTCTTATTGTAATGCGAGTCGAGGCGGACGTCGTCGCGGTAGCGACGACGGACGCCGAGACGAGCACGTCACACCAGTGCCACCCTGTCTTAGCGTAACGCGAGTCGAGGCGGACGTCGTCGCGGTAGCGACGACGGACGCCGAGACGAGCACGTGACAACATGGCCTCCCTGTCTTAGCGTAACGCGAGTCGAGGCGGACGTCGTCGCGGTAGCGACGACGGACACCGAGACGAGCACGTGACACCATGGCCTCCCTGTCTTAGCGTAACGCGTGTCGAGGCGGACGTCGTCGCGGTAGCGACAACGGACGCCGAGACGAGCACGTGACACCAGTGCCACCCTGTCTTAGCGTAACGCGAGTCGAGGCGGACGTGGTCGCGATAGCGACGACGGATGCCGAGACGAGCACGTGACACCATTGCCTCCCTGTCTTAGCGTAACGCGAGTCGAGGCGGACGTCGTCGCGATAGCGACGACGGACGCCGAGACGAGCACGTAACACCAGTGCCACCCTGTCTTAGCGTAACGCGAGTCGAGGCGGACGTCGTCGCGGTAGCGACGACGGACGCCGAGACGAGCACGTGACACCATTGCCTCCCTGTCTTAGCGTAAAGCGAGTCGAGGCGGACGTCGTCGCGGTAGCGACGACGGACGCCGAGACGAGCACGTGACACTAGTGCCACCCTGTCTTAGCGTAACGCGAGTCGAGGCGGACGTTGTCGCGGTAGCGACCATGGATGCCGAGACGAGCACGTAACACCATTGCCTCCCCGTCTTAGCGTAACGCGAGTCGAGGCGGACGTCGTCGTGGTAGCGACCACGGACGCCGAGACGAGCACGTGACACAATTGCCTCCCTGTCTTACCGTAACGGAGTCGAGGCGGACGTCGTCGCGGTAGCGACGACGGACGCCGAGACGAGCACGTGACACCAGTGCCACCCTGTCTTAGCGTAACGCGAGTCGAGGCGGACGTCGTCGCGGTAGCGACGACGGACGCCGAGACGAGCACGTCACACCAGTGCCACCCTGTCTTAGCGTAACGCGAGTCGAGGCGGACGTCGTCGCGGTAGCGACGACCGACGCCGAGACGAGCACGTGACACCAGTGCCACCCTGTCTTAGCGTAATGCGAGTCGAGGCGGACGTCATCGCGGTAGCGACGACGGACGCCGAGACGAGCACGTGACACCATTGCCACCCTGTCTTAGCGTAACGCGAGTCGAGGCGGACGTGGTCGCGATAGCGACGACGGATGCCGAGACGAGCACGTGACACCATTGCCTCCCTGTCTTAGCGTAACGCGAGTCGAGGCGGACGTCGTCGCGATAGCGACGACGGACGCCGAGACGAGCACGTGACACCAGTGCCACCCTGTCTTAGCGTAACGCGAGTCGAGGCGGACGTCGTCGCGGTAGCGACGACGGACGCCGAGACGAGCACGTGACACCATTGCCTCCCTGTCTTAGCGTAACGCGAGTCGAGGCGGACGTCGTCACGGTAGCGACGACGGACGCCGAGACGAGCACGTGACACTAGTGCCACCCTGTCTTAGCGTAACGCGAGTCGAGGCGGACGTTGTCGCGGTAGCGACCATGGATGCCGAGACGAGCACGTAACACCATTGCCTCCCTGTCTTAGCGTAACGCGAGTCGAGGCGGACGTCGTCGTGGTAGCGACCACGGACGCCGAGACGAGCACGTGACACAATTGCCTCCCTGTCTTAGCGTAACGGAGTCGAGGCGGACGTCGTCGCGGTAGCGACGACGGACGCCGAGACGAGCACGTGACACCAGTGCCACCCTGTCTTAGCGTAACGCGAGTCGAGGCGGACGTCGTCGCGGTAGCGACGACGGACGCCGAGACGAGCACGTCACACCAGTGCCACCCTGTCTTAGCGTAACGCGAGTCGAGGCGGACGTCATCGCGGTAGCGACGACCGACGCCGAGACGAGCACGTGACACCAGTGCCACCCTGTCTTAGCGTAATGCGAGTCGAGGCGGACGTCATCGCGGTAGCGACGACGGACGCCGAGACGAGCACGTGACACCATTGCCTCCCTGTCTTAGCGTAACGCGAGTCGAGGCGGACATCGTCGCGGTAGCGACGACGGACGCCGAGACGAGGACGTGACACCATTGCCTCCCTGTCTTAGCGTAACGCGAGTCGAGGCGGACGTCGTCGCGGTAGCGACGACGGACGCCGAGACGAGCACGTGACACTAGTGCCACCCTGTCTTAGCGTAACGCGAGTCGAGGCGGACGTTGTCGCGGTAGCGACAATGGATGCCGAGACGAGCACGTGACACCATTGCCTCCCTGTCTTAGCGTAACGCGAGTCGAGGCGGACGTCGTCGTGGTAGCGACCACGGACGCCGAGACGAGCACGTGACACAATTGCCTCCCTGTCTTAGCGTAACGCGAGTCGAGGCGGACGTCGTCGCGGTAGCGACGACGGACGCCGAGACGAGCACGTGACACCAGTGCCACCCTATCTTAGCGTAAAGCGAGTCGAGGCGGACGTCGTCGCGGTAGCGACGACGGACGCCGAGACGAGCACGTGACACCAGTGCCACCCTGTCTTAGCGTAAAGCGAGTCGAGGCGGACGTCGTCACGGTAGCGACGACGGACGCCGAGACGAGCACGTGACACCATTGCCACCTTGTCTTAGCGTAACGCGAGTCGAGGCGGACGTTGTTGAGGTAGCTACGACGGACGCCGAGACGAGCACGTGGCACCAGAGCCACCCTGTCTTATTGTAAGGCGAGTCGAGGCCGACGTCGTCGCGGTAGCGACGACGGACGCCGAGACGAGCACGTCACACCAGTGCCACCCTGTCTTAGCGTAACGCGAGTCGAGGCGGACGTCGTCGCGGTAGCGACGACGGACACCGAGACGAGCACGTAACACCAGTGCCTCCCTGTGTTAGCGTAACACGAGTCAAGGCGGATGTCGTCGCGGTAGCCACGACGGACGCCGAGACGAGCACGTGACACCAGGGCCACCCTGTCTTAGCGTAACACGAGTCGAGGCGGACGTCGTCGCGGTAGCGACCACGGCGCCGAGACGAGCACGTGACACAATTGACTCCCTGTCTTAGCGTAACGCGAGTCGAGGCGGACGTCGTCGCGGTAACGACGACGGACGCCGAGACGAGCACGTGACACTAGTGCCACCCTGTCTTAGCGTAACGCGAGTCGAGGCGGACGTTGTCGCGGTAGCGACCATGGATGCCGAGACGAGCACGTAACACCATTGCCTCCCTGTCTTAGCGTAACGCGAGTCGAGGCGGACGTCGTCGTGGTAGCGACCACGGACGCCGAGACGAGCACGTGACACAATTGCCTCCCTGTCTTAGCGTAACGGAGTCGAGGCGGACGTCATCGCGGTAGCGACGACGGACGCCGAGACGAGCACGTGACACCAGTGCCACCCTGTCTTAGCGTAACGCGAGTCGAGGCGGACGTCGTCGCGGTAGCGACGACGGACGCCGAGACGAGCACGTCACACCAGTGCCACCCTGTCTTAGCGTAACGCGAGTCGAGGCGGACGTCATCGCGGTAGCGACGACCGACGCCGAGACGAGCACGTGACACCAGTGCCACCCTGTCTTAGCGTAATGCGAGTCGAGGCGGACGTCATCGCGGTAGCGACGACGGACGCCGAGACGAGCACGTGACACCATTGCCTCCCTGTCTTAGCGTAACGCGAGTCGAGGCGGACATCGTCGCGGTAGCGACGACGGACGCCGAGACGAGGACGTGACACCATTGCCTCCCTGTCTTAGCGTAACGCGAGTCGAGGCGGACGTCGTCGCGGTAGCGACGACGGACGCCGAGACGAGCACGTGACACTAGTGCCACCCTGTCTTAGCGTAACGCGAGTCGAGGCGGACGTTGTCGCGGTAGCGACAATGGATGCCGAGACGAGCACGTGACACCATTGCCTCCCTGTCTTAGCGTAACGCGAGTCGAGGCGGACGTCGTCGTGGTAGCGACCACGGACGCCGAGACGAGCACGTGACACAATTGCCTCCCTGTCTTAGCGTAACGCGAGTCGAGGCGGACGTCGTCGCGGTAGCGACGACGGACGCCGAGACGAGCACGTGACACCAGTGCCACCCTATCTTAGCGTAAAGCGAGTCGAGGCGGACGTCGTCGCGGTAGCGACGACGGACGCCGAGACGAGCACGTGACACCAGTGCCACCCTGTCTTAGCGTAAAGCGAGTCGAGGCGGACGTCGTCACGGTAGCGACGACGGACGCCGAGACGAGCACGTGACACCATTGCCACCTTGTCTTAGCGTAACGCGAGTCGAGGCGGACGTTGTTGAGGTAGCTACGACGGACGCCGAGACGAGCACGTGGCACCAGAGCCACCCTGTCTTATTGTAAGGCGAGTCGAGGCCGACGTCGTCGCGGTAGCGACGACGGACGCCGAGACGAGCACGTCACACCAGTGCCACCCTGTCTTAGCGTAACGCGAGTCGAGGCGGACGTCGTCGCGGTAGCGACGACGGACACCGAGACGAGCACGTAACACCAGTGCCTCCCTGTGTTAGCGTAACACGAGTCAAGGCGGATGTCGTCGCGGTAGCCACGACGGACGCCGAGACGAGCACGTGACACCAGGGCCACCCTGTCTTAGCGTAACACGAGTCGAGGCGGACGTCGTCGCGGTAGCGACCACGGCGCCGAGACGAGCACGTGACACAATTGACTCCCTGTCTTAGCGTAACGCGAGTCGAGGCGGACGTCGTCGCGGTAACGACGACGGACGCCGAGACGAGCACGTGACACCAGTGCCACCCTGTCTTAGCGTAACGCGAGTCGAGGCGGACGTCGTTGCGGTAGCGACGACGGACGCCGAGACGAGCACGTCACACCAGTGCCACCCTGTCTTAGCATAACACGAGCTGAGGCGGACGTCGTCGCGGTAGCGACGACGGACGCCGAGACGAGCACGTAACACCAGTGCCTCCCTGTGTTAGCGTAACACGAGTCGAGGCGGACGTCGTCGCGGTAGCGACGAAGGACGCCGAGACGAGCACGTGACACCATTGCCACCCTGTCTTAGCGTAACGCGAGTCGAGGCGGACGTCGTCGCGGTAGCGACGACGGACGCCGAGACGAGCACATGACACCAGTGACTCCCTGTCTTAGCGTAACGCGAGTCGAGGCGGACGTCGTCGCGGTAGCGACAACGGACGCCGAGACGAGCACGTGACACCAGTACCACCCTATCTTAGCGTAAGGCGAGTCGAGGCGGACGTCATCGCGGTAGCGACGACGGACGCCGAGACAAGCACGTGACACCATGGCCTCCCTGTCTTAGCGTAACGCGAGTCGAGGCGGACGTCGTCGCGGTAGCGACGATGGACGCCGAGACGAGCACGTGACACCAGTGCCACCCTGTCTTAGCGTAACGCGAGTCGAGGCGGACGTGGTCGCGATAGCGACGACGGATGCCGAGACGAGCACGTGACACCATTGCCTCCCTGTCTTAGCGTAACGCGAGTCGAGGCGGACGTCGTCGCGATAGCGACGACGGACGCCGAGACGAGCACGTGACACCAGTGCCACCCTGTCTTAGCGTAACGCGAGTCGAGGCGGACGTCGTCGCGGTAGCGACGACGTACGCCGAGACGAGCACGTGACACCATTGCCTCCCTGTCTTAGCGTAACGCGAGTCGAGGCGGACGTCGTCGCGGAAGCGACGACGGACGCCGAGACGAGCACGTGACACTAGTGCCACCCTGTCTTAGCGTAACGCGAGTCGAGGCGGACGTTGTCGCGGTAGCGACAACGGATGCCGAGACGAGCACGTGACACCATTGCCTCCCTGTCTTAGCGTAACGCGAGTCGAGGCGGACGTCGTCGTGGTAGCGACCACGGACGCCGAGACGAGCACGTGACACAATTGCCTCCCTGTCTTAGCGTAACGCGAGTCGAGGCAGACGTCGTCGCGGTAGCGACGACGGACGCCGAGACGAGCACGTGATACCAGTGCCACCCTGTCTTAGCGTAACGCGAGTCGAGGCGGACGTCGTCGCGGTAGCGACGACGGACGCCGAGACGAGCACGTCACACCAGTGCCACCCTGTCTTAGCGTAACGCGAGTCGAGGCGGACGTCGTCGTGGTAGCGACGACGGACGCCGAGACGAGCACGTAACACCAGTGCCTCCCTGTGTTAGCGTAACACGAGTCGAGGCGTACGTCGTCGCGGTAGCGACGACGGACGCTGAGACGAGCACGTGACACCAGTGCCACCCTGTCTTAGCGTAACGCGAGTCGAGGCGGACGTCGTCGCGGTAGCGACGACGGACGCCGAGACGAGCACGTGACACCATTGCCTCCCTGTCTTAGCGTAACGCGAGTCGAGGCGGACGTCGTCGCGGTAGCGACGACGGACGCCAAGACGAGCACGTGACACCAGTGCCACCCTATCTTAGCGTAAAGCGAGTCGAGGCGGACGTCGTCGCGGTAGCGACGACGGACGCCGAGATGAGCACGTCACACCAGTGCCACCCTGTCTTAGCGTAACGCGAGTCGAGGCGGACGTCGTCGCGGTAGCGACGACGGACGCCGAGACGAGCACGTAACACCAGTGCCACCCTGTCTTAGCGTAACGCGAGTCGAGGCGGACGTCGTCGCGGTAGCGACGACGGACGCCGAGATGAGCACGTCACACCAGTGCCACCCTGTCTTAGCGTAACGCGAGTCGAGGCGGACGTCGTCGCGGTAGCAACGACGGACGCCGAGACGAGCACGTGACACCATTGCCACCTTGTCTTAGCGTAACGCGAGTCGAGGCGGACGTTGTTGCGGTAGCTACGACGGACGCCGAGACGAGCATGTGACACCAGTGCCACCCTGTCTTATTGTAATGCGAGTCGAGGCGGACGTCGTCGCGGTAGCGACGACGGACGCCGAGACGAGCACGTCACACCAGTGCCACCCTGTCTTAGCGTAACGCGAGTCGAGGCGGACGTCGTCGCGGTAGCGACGACGGACGCTGAGATGAGCACGTAACACCAGTGCCTCCCTGTGTTAGCGTAACACGAGTCGAGGCGGACGTCGTCGCGGTAGCGACGACGGACGCCGAGACAAGCACGTGACACCAGGGCCACCCTGTCTTAGCGTAACGCGAGTCGAGGCGGACGTCGTCGCGGTAGCGACCACGGACGCCGAGACGAGCATGTGACACAATTGACTCCCTGCCTTAGCGTAACGCGAGTCGAGGCGGACGTCGTCGCGGTAGCGACGACGGACGCCGAGACGAGCACGTGACACCAGTGCCACCCTGTCTTAGCGTAACGCGAGTCGAGGCGGACGTCGTCGCGGTAGCGACGACGGACGCCGAGACGAGCACGTGACACCAGTGCCACCCTGTCTTAGCGTAATGCGAGTCGAGGCGGAAGTCATCGCGGTAGCGACGACGGACGCCGAGACGAGCACGTGACACCATTGCCTCCCTGTCTTAGCATAACGCGAGTCGAGGCGGACGTCGTCGCGGTAGCGACGACGGACGCTGAGACGAGCACGTGACACCAGTGCCACCCTGTCTTAGCGTAACGCGAGTCGAGGCGGACATGGTCGCGATAGCGACGACGGATGCCGAGACGAGCACGTGACACCATTGCCTCCCTGTCTTAGCGTAACGCGAGTCGAGGCGGACGTCGTCACGGTAGCGACGACGGACGCCGAGACGAGCACGTGACACCAGTGCCACCCTGTCTTAGCGTAACGCGAGTCGAGGCGGACGTCGTCGCGGTAGCGACGACGGACGCCGAGACGAGCACGTGACACCATTGCCTCCCTGTCTTAGCGTAACGCGAGTCGAGGCGGACGTCGTCGCGGTAGCGACGACGGACGCCGAAACGAGCACGTGACACTAGTGCCACCCTGTCTTAGCGTAACGCGAGTCGAGGCGGACGTTGTCGCGGTAGCGACAACGGATGCCGAGACGAGCACATGACACCATTGCCTCCCTGTCTTAGCGTAACGCGAGTCGAGGCGGACGTCGTCGTGGTAGCGACCACGGACGCCGAGACGAGCACGTGACACAATTGCCTCCCTGTCTTAGCGTAACGCGAGTCGAGGCGGACGTCGTCGCGGTAGCGACGACGGACGCCGAGACGAGCACGTGACACCAGGGCCACCCTGTCTTAGCGTAACGCGAGTCGAGGGGGACGTCGTCGCGGTAGCGACCACGGACGCCGAGACGAGCATGTGACACAATTGACTCCCTGTCTTAGCGTAACGCGAGTCGAGGCGGACGTCGTCGCGGTAGCGACGACGGACGCCGAGACGAGCACGTGACACCAGTGCCACCCTGTCTTAGCGTAACGCGAGTCGAGGCGGACGACGTCGCGGTAGCGACGGCGGACGCCGAGACGAGCACGTGACACCAGTGCCACCCTGTCTTAGCGTAATGCGAGTCGAGGCGGAAGTCATCGCGGTAGCGACGACGGACGCCGAGACGAGCACGTGACACCATTGCCTCCCTGTCTTAGCATAACGCGAGTCGAGGCGGACGTCGTCGCGGTAGCGACGACGGACGCCGAGACGAGCACGTGACACCAGTGCCACCCTGTCTTAGCGTAACGCGAGTCGAGGCGGACGTGGTCGCGATAGCGACGACGGATGCCGAGACGAGCATGTGACACCATTGCCTCCCTGTCTTAGCGTAACGCGAGTCGAGGCGGACGTCGTCGCGGTAGCGACGACGGACGCCGAGACGAGCACGTGACACCAGTGCCACCCTGTCTTAGCGACGACGGACGCCGAGACGAGCACGTGACACCATTGCCTCCCTGTCTTAGCGTAACGCGAGTCGAGGCGGACGTCGTCGCGGTAGCGACGACGGACGCCGAGACGAGCACGTGACACTAGTGCCACCCTGTCTTAGCGTAACGCGAGTCGAGGCGGACGTTGTCGTGGTAGCGACCACGGACGCCGAGACGAGCACGTGACACAATTGCCTCCCTGTCTTAGCGTAACGCGAGTCGAGGCGGACGTCGTCGCGGTAGCAACGACGGACACCGAGACGAGCACGTGATACCAGTGCCACCCTGTCTTAGCGTAACGCGAGTCGAGGCGGACGTCGTCGCGGTAGCGATGACGGACGCCGAGACGAGCACGTCACACCAGTGCCACCCTGTCTTAGCGTAACGCGAGTCGAGGCGGACGTCGTCGTGGTAGCGATGACGGACGCCGAGACGAGCACGTAACACCAGTGCCTCCCTGTGTTAGCGTAACACGAGTCGAGGCGTACGTCGTCGCGGTAGCGACGACGGACGCTGAGACGAGCACGTGACACCAGTGCCACCCTGTCTTAGCATAACGCGAGTCGAGGCGGACGTCGTCGCGGTAGCGACGACGGACGCCGAGACGAGCACGTGACACCATTGCCTCCCTGTCTTAGCGTAACGCGAGTCGAGGCGGACGTCGTCGCGGTAGCGACGACGGACGCCGAGACGAGCACGTGACACCAGTGCCACCCTATCTTAGCGTAAAGCGAGTCGAGGCGGACGTCGTCGCGGTAGCGACGACGGACGCCGAGACGAGCACGTGACACCAGTGCCACCCTGTCTTAGCGTAACGCGAGTCGAGGCGGACGTTGTCGCGGTAGCGACAACGGATGCCGAGACGAGCACCTGACACCATTGCCTCCCTGTCTTAGCGTAACGCGAGTCGAGGCGGACGTCGTCGTGGTAGCGACCACGGACGCCGAGACGAGCACGTGACACAATTGCCTCCCTGTCTTAGCGTAACGCGAGTCGAGGCGGACGTCGTCGCGGTAGCGACGACGGACGCCGAGACGAGCACGTGACACCAGTGCCACCCTGTCTTAGCGTAACGCGAGTCGAGGCGGACGTCGTCGTGGTAGCGACGACGGACGCCGAGACGAGCACGTAACACCAGTGCCTCCCTGTGTTAGCGTAACACGAGTCGAGGCGTACGTCATCGCGGTAGCGACGACGGACGCTGAGACGAGCACGTGACACCAGTGCCACCCTGTCTTAGCGTAACGCGAGTCGAGGCGGACGTCGTCGCGGTAGCGACGACGGACGCCGAGACGAGCACGTGACACCATTGCCTCCCTATCTTAGCATAACGCGAGTCGAGGCGGACGTCGTCGCGGTAGCGACGACGGACGCCGAGACGAGCACGTGACACCAGTGCCACCCTGTCTTAGCGTAACGCGAGTCGAGGCGGACGTCGTCGCGGTAGCGACGACGGACGCCGAGACGAGCACGTGACACCAGTGCCACCCTGTCTTATTGTAATGCGAGTCGAGGCCGACGTCGTCGCGGTAGCGACGACGGACGCCGAGACGAGCACGTCACACCAGTGCCACCCTGTCTTAGCGTAATGCGAGTCGAGGCGGACGTCGTCGCGGTAGTGACGACGGACGCCGAGACGAGCACGTAACACCAGTGCCTCCCTGTGTTAGCGTAACACGAGTCGAGGCGGACGTCGTCGCGGTAGCGACGACGGACGCCGAGACGAGCACGTGACACCAGGGCCACCCTGTCTTAGCGTAACGCGAGTCGAGGCGGACGTCGTCGCGGTAGCGACCACGGACGCCGAGACGAGCACGTAACACCAGTGCCACCCTGTCTTAGCGTAATGCGAGTCGAGGCGGAAGTCATCGCGGTAGCGACGACGGACGCCGAGACGAGCACGTGACACCATTGCCTCCCTGTCTTAGCATAACGCGAGTCGAGGCGGACGTCGTCGCGGTAGCGACGACGGACGCCGAGACGAGCACGTGACACCAGTGCCACCCTGTCTTAGCGTAACGCGAGTCGAGGCGGACGTGGTCGCGATAGCGACGACGGATGCCGAGACGAGCATGTGACACCATTGCCTCCCTGTCTTAGCGTAACGCGAGTCGAGGCGGACGTCGTCGCGGTAGCGATGACGGACGCCGAGACGAGCACGTGACACCAGTGCCACCCTGTCTTAGCGTAACGCGAGTCGAGGCGGACGTCGTCGCGGTAGCGACGACGGACGCCGAGACGAGCACGTGACACCATTGCCTCCCTGTCTTAGCGTAACGCGAGTCGAGGCGGACGTCGTCGCGGTAGCGACGACGGACGCCGAGACGAGCACGTGACACCAGTGCCACCCTGTCTTAGCGTAACGCGAGTCGAGGCGGACGTTGTCGCGGTAGCGACAACGGATGCCGAGACGAGCACCTGACACCATTGCCTCCCTGTCTTAGCGTAACGCGAGTCGAGGCGGACGTCGTCGTGGTAGCGACCACGGACGCCGAGACGAGCACGTGACACAATTGCCTCCCTGTCTTAGCGTAACGCGAGTCGAGGCGGACGTCGTCGCGGTAGCGACGACGGACGCCGAGACGAGCACGTGACACCAGTGCCACCCTGTCTTAGCGTAACGCGAGTCGAGGCGGACGTCGTCGTGGTAGCGACGACGGACGCCGAGACGAGCACGTAACACCAGTGCCTCCCTGTGTTAGCGTAACACGAGTCGAGGCGTACGTCATCGCGGTAGCGACGACGGACGCTGAGACGAGCACGTGACACCAGTGCCACCCTGTCTTAGCGTAACGCGAGTCGAGGCGGACGTCGTCGCGGTAGCGACGACGGACGCCGAGACGAGCACGTGACACCATTGCCTCCCTATCTTAGCGTAACGCGAGTCGAGGCGGACGTCGTCGCGGTAGCGACGACGGACGCCGAGACGAGCACGTGACACCAGTGCCACCCTGTCTTAGCGTAACGCGAGTCGAGGCGGACGTCGTCGCGGTAGCGACGACGGACGCCGAGACGAGCACGTGACACCAGTGCCACCCTGTCTTATTGTAATGCGAGTCGAGGCCGACGTCGTCGCGGTAGCGACGACGGACGCCGAGACGAGCACGTCACACCAGTGCCACCCTGTCTTAGCGTAATGCGAGTCGAGGCGGACGTCGTCGCGGTAGTGACGACGGACGCCGAGACGAGCACGTAACACCAGTGCCTCCCTGTGTTAGCGTAACACGAGTCGAGGCGGACGTCGTCGCGGTAGCGACGACGGACGCCGAGACGAGCACGTGACACCAGGGCCACCCTGTCTTAGCGTAACGCGAGTCGAGGCGGACGTCGTCGCGGTAGCGACCACGGACGCCGAGACGAGCACGTGACACCAGGGCCACCCTGTCTTAGCGTAACACGAGTCGAGGCGGACGTCGTCGCGGTAGCGACCACGGCGCCGAGACGAGCACGTGACACAATTGACTCCCTGTCTTAGGTTAACGCGAGTCGAGGCGGACGTCGTCGCGGTAACGACGACGGACGCCGAGACGAGCACGTGACACCAGTGCCACCCTGTCTTAGCGTAACGCGAGTCGAGGCGGACGTCGTCGCGGTAGCGACGACGGACGCCGAGACGAGCACGTCACACCAGTGCCACCCTGTCTTAGCGTAACACGAGCTGAGGCGGACGTCGTCGCGGTAGCGACGACGGACGCCGAGACGAGCACGTAACACCAGTGCCTCCCTGTGTTAGCGTAACACGAGTCGAGGCGGACGTCGTCGCGGTAGCGACGAAGGACGCCGAGACGAGCACGTGACACCATTGCCACCCTGTCTTAGCGTAACGCGAGTCGAGGCGGACGTCGTCGCGGTAGCGACGACGGACGCCGAGACGAGCACATGACACCAGTGACTCCCTGTCTTAGCGTAACGCGAGTCGAGGCGGACGTCGTCGCGGTAGCGACAACGGACGCCGAGACGAGCACGTGACACCAGTGCCACCCTGTCTTAGCGTAATGCGAGTCGAGGCGGACGTCATCGCGGTAGCGACGACGGACGCCGAGACGAGCACGTGACACCATGGCCTCCCTGTCTTAGCGTAACGTGAGTCGAGGCGGACGTCGTCGCGGTAACGACGACGGACGCCGAGACGAGCACGTGACACCAGTGCCACCCTGTCTTAGCGTAACGCGAGTCGAGGCGGACGTGGTCGCGATAGCGACGACGGATGCCGAGACGAGCACGTGACACCATTGCCTCCCTGTCTTAGCGTAACGCGAGTCGAGGCGGACGTCGTCGCGATAGCGACGACGGACGCCGAGACGAGCACGTGACACCAGTGCCACCCTGTCTTAGCGTAACGCGAGTCGAGGCGGACGTCGTCGCGGTAGCGACGACGGACGCCGAGACGAGCACGTGACACCATTGCCTCCCTGTCTTAGCGTAACGCGAGTCGAGGCGGACGTCGTCGCGGTAGCGACGACGGACGCCGAGACGAGCACGTGACACTAGTGCCACCCTGTCTTAGCGTAACGCGAGTCGAGGCGGACGTTGTCGTGGTAGCGACCACGGACGCCGAGACGAGCACGTGACACAATTGCCTCCCTGTCTTAGCGTAACGCGAGTCGAGGCGGACGTCGTCGCGGTAGCAACGACGGACACCGAGACGAGCACGTGATACCAGTGCCACCCTGTCTTAGCGTAACGCGAGTCGAGGCGGACGTCGTCGCGGTAGCGATGACGGACGCCGAGACGAGCACGTCACACCAGTGCCACCCTGTCTTAGCGTAACGCGAGTCGAGGCGGACGTCGTCGTGGTAGCGACGACGGACGCCGAGACGAGCACGTAACACCAGTGCCTCCCTGTGTTAGCGTAACACGAGTCGAGGCGTACGTCGTCGCGGTAGCGACGACGGACGCTGAGACGAGCACGTGACACCAGTGCCACCCTGTCTTAGCATAACGCGAGTCGAGGCGGACGTCGTCGCGGTAGCGACGACGGACGCCGAGACGAGCACGTGACACCATTGCCTCCCTGTCTTAGCGTAACGCGAGTCGAGGCGGACGTCGTCGCGGTAGCGACGACGGACGCCGAGACGAGCACGTGACACCAGTGCCACCCTATCTTAGCGTAAAGCGAGTCGAGGCGGACGTCGTCGCGGTAGCGACGACGGACGCCGAGACGAGCACGTGACACCAGTGCCACCCTGTCTTAGCGTAACGCGAGTCGAGGCGGACGTTGTCGCGGTAGCGACAACGGATGCCGAGACGAGCACCTGACACCATTGCCTCCCTGTCTTAGCGTAACGCGAGTCGAGGCGGACGTCGTCGTGGTAGCGACCACGGACGCCGAGACGAGCACGTGACACAATTGCCTCCCTGTCTTAGCGTAACGCGAGTCGAGGCGGACGTCGTCGCGGTAGCGACGACGGACGCCGAGACGAGCACGTGACACCAGTGCCACCCTGTCTTAGCGTAACGCGAGTCGAGGCGGACGTCGTCGTGGTAGCGACGACGGACGCCGAGACGAGCACGTAACACCAGTGCCTCCCTGTGTTAGCGTAACACGAGTCGAGGCGTACGTCATCGCGGTAGCGACGACGGACGCTGAGACGAGCACGTGACACCAGTGCCACCCTGTCTTAGCGTAACGCGAGTCGAGGCGGACGTCGTCGCGGTAGCGACGACGGACGCCGAGACGAGCACGTGACACCATTGCCTCCCTATCTTAGCGTAACGCGAGTCGAGGCGGACGTCGTCGCGGTAGCGACGACGGACGCCGAGACGAGCACGTGACACCAGTGCCACCCTGTCTTAGCGTAACGCGAGTCGAGGCGGACGTCGTCGCGGTAGCGACGACGGACGCCGAGACGAGCACGTGACACCAGTGCCACCCTGTCTTATTGTAATGCGAGTCGAGGCCGACGTCGTCGCGGTAGCGACGACGGACGCCGAGACGAGCACGTCACACCAGTGCCACCCTGTCTTAGCGTAATGCGAGTCGAGGCGGACGTCGTCGCGGTAGTGACGACGGACGCCGAGACGAGCACGTAACACCAGTGCCTCCCTGTGTTAGCGTAACACGAGTCGAGGCGGACGTCGTCGCGGTAGCGACGACGGACGCCGAGACGAGCACGTGACACCAGGGCCACCCTGTCTTAGCGTAACGCGAGTCGAGGCGGACGTCGTCGCGGTAGCGACCACGGACGCCGAGACGAGCACGTGACACCAGGGCCACCCTGTCTTAGCGTAACACGAGTCGAGGCGGACGTCGTCGCGGTAGCGACCACGGCGCCGAGACGAGCACGTGACACAATTGACTCCCTGTCTTAGGTTAACGCGAGTCGAGGCGGACGTCGTCGCGGTAACGACGACGGACGCCGAGACGAGCACGTGACACCAGTGCCACCCTGTCTTAGCGTAACGCGAGTCGAGGCGGACGTCGTCGCGGTAGCGACGACGGACGCCGAGACGAGCACGTCACACCAGTGCCACCCTGTCTTAGCGTAACACGAGCTGAGGCGGACGTCGTCGCGGTAGCGACGACGGACGCCGAGACGAGCACGTAACACCAGTGCCTCCCTGTGTTAGCGTAACACGAGTCGAGGCGGACGTCGTCGCGGTAGCGACGAAGGACGCCGAGACGAGCACGTGACACCATTGCCACCCTGTCTTAGCGTAACGCGAGTCGAGGCGGACGTCGTCGCGGTAGCGACGACGGACGCCGAGACGAGCACATGACACCAGTGACTCCCTGTCTTAGCGTAACGCGAGTCGAGGCGGACGTCGTCGCGGTAGCGACAACGGACGCCGAGACGAGCACGTGACACCAGTGCCACCCTGTCTTAGCGTAATGCGAGTCGAGGCGGACGTCATCGCGGTAGCGACGACGGACGCCGAGACGAGCACGTGACACCATGGCCTCCCTGTCTTAGCGTAACGTGAGTCGAGGCGGACGTCGTCGCGGTAACGACGACGGACGCCGAGACGAGCACGTGACACCAGTGCCACCCTGTCTTAGCGTAACGCGAGTCGAGGCGGACGTGGTCGCGATAGCGACGACGGATGCCGAGACGAGCACGTGACACCATTGCCTCCCTGTCTTAGCGTAACGCGAGTCGAGGCGGACGTCGTCGCGATAGCGACGACGGACGCCGAGACGAGCACGTGACACCAGTGCCACCCTGTCTTAGCGTAACGCGAGTCGAGGCGGACGTCGTCGCGGTAGCGACGACGGACGCCGAGACGAGCACGTGACACCATTGCCTCCCTGTCTTAGCGTAACGCGAGTCGAGGCGGACGTCGTCGCGGTAGCGACGACGGACGCCGAGACGAGCACGTGACACTAGTGCCACCCTGTCTTAGCGTAACGCGAGTCGAGGCGGACGTTGTCGTGGTAGCGACCACGGACGCCGAGACGAGCACGTGACACAATTGCCTCCCTGTCTTAGCGTAACGCGAGTCGAGGCGGACGTCGTCGCGGTAGCAACGACGGACACCGAGACGAGCACGTGATACCAGTGCCACCCTGTCTTAGCGTAACGCGAGTCGAGGCGGACGTCGTCGCGGTAGCGATGACGGACGCCGAGACGAGCACGTCACACCAGTGCCACCCTGTCTTAGCGTAACGCGAGTCGAGGCGGACGTCGTCGTGGTAGCGACGACGGACGCCGAGACGAGCACGTAACACCAGTGCCTCCCTGTGTTAGCGTAACACGAGTCGAGGCGTACGTCGTCGCGGTAGCGACGACGGACGCTGAGACGAGCACGTGACACCAGTGCCACCCTGTCTTAGCATAACGCGAGTCGAGGCGGACGTCGTCGCGGTAGCGACGACGGACGCCGAGACGAGCACGTGACACCATTGTCTCCCTGTCTTAGCGTAACGCGAGTCGAGGCGGACGTCGTCGCGGTAGCGACGACGGACGCCGAGACGAGCACGTGACACCAGTGCCACCCTATCTTAGCGTAAAGCGAGTCGAGGCGGACGTCGTCGCGGTAGCGACGACGGACGCCGAGACGAGCACGTGACACCAGTGCCACCCTGTCTTAGCGTAACGCGAGTCGAGGCGGACGTTGTCGCGGTAGCAACAACGGATGCCGAGACGAGCACCTGACACCATTGCCTCCCTGTCTTAGCGTAACGCGAGTCGAGGCGGACGTCGTCGTGGTAGCGACCACGGACGCCGAGACGAGCACGTGACACAATTGCCTCCCTGTCTTAGCGTAACGCGAGTCGAGGCGGACGTCGTCGCGGTAGCGACGACGGACGCCGAGACGAGCACGTGACACCAGTGCCACCCTGTCTTAGCGTAACGCGAGTCGAGGCGGACGTCGTCGTGGTAGCGACGACGGACGCCGAGACGAGCACGTAACACCAGTGCCTCCCTGTGTTAGCGTAACACGAGTCGAGGCGTACGTCATCGCGGTAGCGACGACGGACGCTGAGACGAGCACGTGACACCAGTGCCACCCTGTCTTAGCGTAACGCGAGTCGAGGCGGACGTCGTCGCGGTAGCGACGACGGACGCCGAGACGAGCACGTGACACCATTGCCTCCCTATCTTAGCGTAACGCGAGTCGAGGCGGACGTCGTCGCGGTAGCGACGACGGACGCCGAGACGAGCACGTGACACCAGTGCCACCCTGTCTTAGCGTAACGCGAGTCGAGGCGGACGTCGTCGCGGTAGCGACGACGGACGCCGAGACGAGCACGTGACACCAGTGCCACCCTGTCTTATTGTAATGCGAGTCGAGGCCGACGTCGTCGCGGTAGCGACGACGGACGCCGAGACGAGCACGTCACACCAGTGCCACCCTGTCTTAGCGTAATGCGAGTCGAGGCGGACGTCGTCGCGGTAGTGACGACGGACGCCGAGACGAGCACGTAACACCAGTGCCTCCCTGTGTTAGCGTAACACGAGTCGAGGCGGACGTCGTCGCGGTAGCGACGACGGACGCCGAGACGAGCACGTGACACCAGGGCCACCCTGTCTTAGCGTAACGCGAGTCGAGGCGGACGTCGTCGCGGTAGCGACCACGGACGCCGAGACGAGCACGTGACACCAGGGCCACCCTGTCTTAGCGTAACACGAGTCGAGGCGGACGTCGTCGCGGTAGCGACCACGGCGCCGAGACGAGCACGTGACACAATTGACTCCCTGTCTTAGGTTAACGCGAGTCGAGGCGGACGTCGTCGCGGTAACGACGACGGACGCCGAGACGAGCACGTGACACCAGTGCCACCCTGTCTTAGCGTAACGCGAGTCGAGGCGGACGTCGTCGCGGTAGCGACGACGGACGCCGAGACGAGCACGTCACACCAGTGCCACCCTGTCTTAGCGTAACACGAGCTGAGGCGGACGTCGTCGCGGTAGCGACGACGGACGCCGAGACGAGCACGTAACACCAGTGCCTCCCTGTGTTAGCGTAACACGAGTCGAGGCGGACGTCGTCGCGGTAGCGACGAAGGACGCCGAGACGAGCACGTGACACCATTGCCACCCTGTCTTAGCGTAACGCGAGTCGAGGCGGACGTCGTCGCGGTAGCGACGACGGACGCCGAGACGAGCACATGACACCAGTGACTCCCTGTCTTAGCGTAACGCGAGTCGAGGCGGACGTCGTCGCGGTAGCGACAACGGACGCCGAGACGAGCACGTGACACCAGTGCCACCCTGTCTTAGCGTAATGCGAGTCGAGGCGGACGTCATCGCGGTAGCGACGACGGACGCCGAGACGAGCACGTGACACCATGGCCTCCCTGTCTTAGCGTAACGTGAGTCGAGGCGGACGTCGTCGCGGTAACGACGACGGACGCCGAGACGAGCACGTGACACCAGTGCCACCCTGTCTTAGCGTAACGCGAGTCGAGGCGGACGTGGTCGCGATAGCGACGACGGATGCCGAGACGAGCACGTGACACCATTGCCTCCCTGTCTTAGCGTAACGCGAGTCGAGGCGGACGTCGTCGCGATAGCGACGACGGACGCCGAGACGAGCACGTGACACCAGTGCCACCCTGTCTTAGCGTAACGCGAGTCGAGGCGGACGTCGTCGCGGTAGCGACGACGGACGCCGAGACGAGCACGTGACACCATTGCCTCCCTGTCTTAGCGTAACGCGAGTCGAGGCGGACGTCGTCGCGGTAGCGACGACGGACGCCGAGACGAGCACGTGACACTAGTGCCACCCTGTCTTAGCGTAACGCGAGTCGAGGCGGACGTTGTCGTGGTAGCGACCACGGACGCCGAGACGAGCACGTGACACAATTGCCTCCCTGTCTTAGCGTAACGCGAGTCGAGGCGGACGTCGTCGCGGTAGCAACGACGGACACCGAGACGAGCACGTGATACCAGTGCCACCCTGTCTTAGCGTAACGCGAGTCGAGGCGGACGTCGTCGCGGTAGCGATGACGGACGCCGAGACGAGCACGTCACACCAGTGCCACCCTGTCTTAGCGTAACGCGAGTCGAGGCGGACGTCGTCGTGGTAGCGACGACGGACGCCGAGACGAGCACGTAACACCAGTGCCTCCCTGTGTTAGCGTAACACGAGTCGAGGCGTACGTCGTCGCGGTAGCGACGACGGACGCTGAGACGAGCACGTGACACCAGTGCCACCCTGTCTTAGCGTAACACGAGTCGAGGCGGACGTCGTCGCGGTAGCGACCACGGCGCCGAGACGAGCACGTGACACAATTGACTCCCTGTCTTAGCGTAACGCGAGTCGAGGCGGACGTCGTCGCGGTAGCGACCACGGACGCCGAGACGAGCACGTGACACCAGTGCCACCCTGTCTTAGCGTAAGGCGAGTCGAGGCGGACGTCATCGCGGTAGCGACGACGGACGCCGAGACAAGCACGTGACACCATGGCCTCCCTGTCTTAGCGTAACGCGAGTCGAGGCGGACGTCGTCGCGGTAGCGACGATGGACGCCGAGACGAGCACGTGACACCAGTGCCACCCTGTCTTAGCGTAACGCGAGTCGAGGCGGACGTGGTCGCGGTAGCGACGACGGACGCCGAGACGAGCACGTGACACAATTGCCTCCCTGTCTTAGCGTAACGCGAGTCGAGGCGGACGTCGTCGCGATAGCGACGACGGACGCCGAGACGAGCACGTGACACCAGTGCCACCCTGTCTTAGCGTAACGCGAGTCGAGGCGGACGTCGTCGCGGTAGCGACGACGGACGCCGAGACGAGCACGTGACACCATTGCCTCCCTGTCTTAGCGTAACGCGAGTCGAGGCGGACGTCGTCGCGGTAGCGACGACGGACGCCGAGACGAGCACGTGACACCATTGCCTCCCTGTCTTAGCGTAACGCGAGTCGAGGCGGACGTCATCGTGGTAGCGACCACGGACGCCGAGACGAGCACGTGACACAATTGCCTCCCTGTCTTAGCGTAACGCGAGTCGAGGCGGACGTCGTCGCGGTAGCGACGACGGACGCTGAGACGAGCACGTGACACCAGTGCCACCCTGTCTTAGCGTAACGCGAGTCGAGGCGGACGTCGTCGCGGTAGCGACGACGGACGCCGAGACGAGCACGTCACACCAGTGCCACCCTGTCTTAGCGTAACGCGAGTCGAGGCGGACGTCGTCGCGGTAGCGACGACGGACGCCGAGACGAGCACGTGACACCAGTGCCACCCTGTCTTAGCGTAATGCGAGTCGTGGCGGACGTCATCGCGGTAGCGACGACGGACGCCGAGACGAGCACGTGACACCATTGCCTCCCTGTCTTAGCGTAACGCGAGTCGAGGCGGACATTGTCGCGGTAGCGACGACGGACGCCGAGACGAGGACGTGACACCATTGCCTCCCTGTCTTAGCGTAACGCGAGTCGAGGCGGACGTCGTCGCGGTAGCGACGACGGACGCCGAGACGAGCACGTGACACAATTGCCTCCCTGTCTTAGCGTAACGCGAGTCGAGGCGGACGTCGTCGCGGTAGCGACGACGGACGCCGAGACGAGCACGTGACACCAGTGCCACCCTATCTTAGCGTAAAGCGAGTCGAGGCGGACGTCGTCGCGGTAGCGACGACGGACGCCGAGACGAGCACGTGACACCAGTGCCACCCTGTCTTAGCGTAAAGCGAGTCGAGGCGGACGTCGTCACGGTAGCGACGACGGACGCCGAGACGAGCACGTGACACCATTGCCACCTTGTCTTAGCGTAACGCGAGTCGAGGCGGACGTTGTTGAGGTAGCTACGACGGACGCCGAGACGAGCACGTGGCACCAGAGCCACCCTGTCTTATTGTAAGGCGAGTCGAGGCCGACGTCGTCGCGGTAGCGACGACGGACGCCGAGACGAGCACGTCACACCAGTGCCACCCTGTCTTAGCGTAACGCGAGTCGAGGCGGACGTCGTCGCGATAGCGACGACGGACACCGAGACGAGCACGTAACACCAGTGCCTCCCTGTGTTAGCGTAACACGAGTCGAGGCGGATGTCGTCGCGGTAGCGACGACGGACGCCGAGACGAGCACGTGACACCAGGGCCACCCTGTCTTAGCGTAACACGAGTCGAGGCGGACGTCGTCGCGGTAGCGACCACGGCGCCGAGACGAGCACGTGACACAATTGACTCCCTGTCTTAGCGTAACGGGAGTCGAGGCGGACGTCGTCGCGGTAACGACGACGGACGCCGAGACGAGCACGTGACACCAGTGCCACCCTGTCTTAGCGTAACGCGAGTCGAGGCGGACGTCGTCGCGGTAGCGACGACGGACGCCGAGACGAGCACATCACACCAGTGCCACCCTGTCTTAGCGTAACACGAGCTGAGGCGGACGTCGTCGCGGTAGCGACGACGGACGCCGAGAGGAGCACGTAACACCAGTGCCTCCCTGTGTTAGCGTAACACGAGTCGAGGCGGACGTCGTCGCGGTAGCGACGAAGGACGCCGAGACGAGCACGTGACACCATTGCCACCCTATCTTAGCGTAACGCGAGTCGAGGCGGACGTTGTCGCGGTAGCGACCATGGATGCCGAGACGAGCACGTGACACCATTGCCTCAGTGTCTTAGCGTAACGCGAGTCGAGGCGGACGTCGTCGTGGTAGCGACCACGGACGCCGAGACGAGCACGTGACACAATTGCCTCCCTGTCTTAGCGTAACGCGAGTCGAGGCGGACGTCGTCGCGGTAGCGACGACGGACGCTGAGACGAGCACGTGACACCAGTGCCACCCTGTCTTAGCGTAACGCGAGTCGAGGCGGACGTCGTCGCGGTAGCGACGACGGACGCCGAGACGAGCACGTCACACCAGTGCCACCCTGTCTTAGCGTAACGTGAGTCGAGGCGGACGTCGTCGCGGTAGCGACGACGGACGCCGAGACGAGCACGTGACACCAGTGCCACCCTGTCTTAGCGTAATGCGAGTCGAGGCGGACGTCATCGCGGTAGCGACGACGGACGCCGAGACGAGCACGTGACACCATTGCCTCCCTGTCTTAGCGTAACGCGAGTCGAGGCGGACATTGTCGCGGTAGCGACGACGGACGCCGAGACGAGGACGTGACACCATTGCCTCCCTGTCTTAGCGTAACGCGAGTCGAGGCGGACGTCGTCGCGGTAGCGACGACGGACGCCGAGACGAGCACGTGACACAATTGCCTCCCTGTCTTAGCGTAACGCGAGTCGAGGCGGACGTCGTCGCGGTAGCGACGACGGACGCCGAGACGAGCACGTGACACCAGTGCCACCCTATCTTAGCGTAAAGCGAGTCGAGGCGGACGTCGTCGCGGTAGCGACGACGGACGCCGAGACGAGCACGTGACACCAGTGCCACCCTGTCTTAGCGTAAAGCGAGTCGAGGCGGACGTCGTCACGGTAGCGACGACGGACGCCGAGACGAGCACGTGACACCATTGCCACCTTGTCTTAGCGTAACGCGAGTCGAGGCGGACGTTGTTGAGGTAGCTACGACGGACGCCGAGACGAGCACGTGGCACCAGAGCCACCCTGTCTTATTGCAAGGCGAGTCGAGGCCGACGTCGTCGCGGTAGCGACGACGGACGCCGAGACGAGCACGTCACACCAGTGCCACCCTGTCTTAGCGTAACGCGAGTCGAGGCGGACGTCGTCGCGATAGCGACGACGGACACCGAGACGAGCACGTAACACCAGTGCCTCCCTGTGTTAGCGTAACACGAGTCGAGGCGGATGTCGTCGCGGTAGCGACGACGGACGCCGAGACGAGCACGTGACACCAGGGCCACCCTGTCTTAGCGTAACAGGAGTCGAGGCGGACGTCGTCGCGGTAGCGACCACGGCGCCGAGACGAGCACGTGACACAATTGACTCCCTGTCTTAGCGTAACGCGAGTCGAGGCGGACGTCGTCGCGGTAACGACGACGGACGCCGAGACGAGCACGTGACACCAGTGCCACCCTGTCTTAGCGTAACGCGAGTCGAGGCGGACGTCGTCGCGGTAGCGACGACGGACGCCGAGACGAGCACATCACACCAGTGCCACCCTGTCTTAGCGTAACACGAGCTGAGGCGGACGTCGTCGCGGTAGCGACGACGGACGCCGAGACGAGCACGTAACACCAGTGCCTCCCTGTGAGAGCGTAACACGAGTCGAGGCGGACGTCGTCGCGGTAGCGACGAAGGACGCCGAGACGAGCACGTGACACCATTGCCACCCTGTCTTAGCGTAACGCGAGTCGAGGCGGACGTCGTCGCGGTAGCGACGGCGGACGCCGAGACGAGCACATGACACCAGTGACTCCCTGTCTTAGCGTAACGCGAGTCGAGGCGGACGTCGTCGCGGTAGCGACCACGGACGCCGAGACGAGCACGTGACACCAGTGCCACCCTATCTTAGCGTAAAGCGAGTCGAGGCGGACGTCGTCGCGGTAGCGACGACGGACGCCGAGACGAGCACGTGACACCAGTGCCACCCTGTCTTAGCGTAAAGCGAGTCGAGGCGGACGTCGTCACGGTAGCGACGACGGACGCCGAGACGAGCACGTGACACCATTGCCACCTTGTCTTAGCGTAACGCGAGTCGAGGCGGACGTTGTTGAGGTAGCTACGACGGACGCCGAGACGAGCACGTGGCACCAGAGCCACCCTGTCTTATTGTAAGGCGAGTCGAGGCCGACGTCGTCGCGGTAGCGACGACGGACGCCGAGACGAGCACGTCACACCAGTGCCACCCTGTCTTAGCGTAACGCGAGTCGAGGCGGACGTCGTCGCGATAGCGACGACGGACACCGAGACGAGCACGTAACACCAGTGCCTCCCTGTGTTAGCGTAACACGAGTCGAGGCGGATGTCGTCGCGGTAGCGACGACGGACGCCGAGACGAGCACGTGACACCAGGGCCACCCTGTCTTAGCGTAACACGAGTCGAGGCGGACGTCGTCGCGGTAGCGACCACGGCGCCGAGACGAGCACGTGACACAATTGACTCCCTGTCTTAGCGTAACGGGAGTCGAGGCGGACGTCGTCGCGGTAACGACGACGGACGCCGAGACGAGCACGTGACACCAGTGCCACCCTGTCTTAGCGTAACGCGAGTCGAGGCGGACGTCGTCGCGGTAGCGACGACGGACGCCGAGACGAGCACATCACACCAGTGCCACCCTGTCTTAGCGTAACACGAGCTGAGGCGGACGTCGTCGCGGTAGCGACGACGGACGCCGAGATGAGCACGTAACACCAGTGCCTCCCTGTGTTAGCGTAACACGAGTCGAGGCGGACGTCGTCGCGGTAGCGACGAAGGACGCCGAGACGAGCACGTGACACCATTGCCACCCTGTCTTAGCGTAACGCGAGTCGAGGCGGACGTTGTCGCGGTAGCGACCATGGATGCCGAGACGAGCACGTGACACCATTGCCTCAGTGTCTTAGCGTAACGCGAGTCGAGGCGGACGTCGTCGTGGTAGCGACCACGGACGCCGAGACGAGCACGTGACACAATTGCCTCCCTGTCTTAGCGTAACGCGAGTCGAGGCGGACGTCGTCGCGGTAGCGACGACGGACGCTGAGACGAGCACGTGACACCAGTGCCACCCTGTCTTAGCGTAACGCGAGTCGAGGCGGACGTCGTCGCGGTAGCGACGACGGACGCCGAGACGAGCACGTCACACCAGTGCCACCCTGTCTTAGCGTAACGCGAGTCGAGGCGGACGTCGTCGCGGTAGCGACGACGGACGCCGAGACGAGCACGTGACACCAGTGCCACCCTGTCTTAGCGTAATGCGAGTCGAGGCGGACGTCATCGCGGTAGCGACGACGGACGCCGAGACGAGCACGTGACACCATTGCCTCCCTGTCTTAGCGTAACGCGAGTCGAGGCGGACATTGTCGCGGTAGCGACGACGGACGCCGAGACGAGGACGTGACACCATTGCCTCCCTGTCTTAGCGTAACGCGAGTCGAGGCGGACGTCGTCGCGGTAGCGACGACGGACGCCGAGACGAGCACGTGACACAATTGCCTCCCTGTCTTAGCGTAACGCGAGTCGAGGCGGACGTCGTCGCGGTAGCAACGACGGACGCCGAGACGAGCACGTGACACCAGTGCCACCCTATCTTAGCGTAAAGCGAGTCGAGGCGGACGTCGTCGCGGTAGCGACGACGGACGCCGAGACGAGCACGTGACACCAGTGCCACCCTGTCTTAGCGTAAAGCGAGTCGAGGCGGACGTCGTCACGGTAGCGACGACGGACGCCGAGACGAGCACGTGACACCATTGCCACCTTGTCTTAGCGTAACGCGAGTCGAGGCGGACGTTGTTGAGGTAGCTACGACGGACGCCGAGACGAGCACGTGGCACCAGAGCCACCCTGTCTTATTGCAAGGCGAGTCGAGGCCGACGTCGTCGCGGTAGCGACGACGGACGCCGAGACGAGCACGTCACACCAGTGCCACGCTGTCTTAGCGTAACGCGAGTCGAGGCGGACGTCGTCGCGATAGCGACGACGGACACCGAGACGAGCACGTAACACCAGTGCCTCCCTGTGTTAGCGTAACACGAGTCGAGGCGGATGTCGTCGCGGTAGCGACGACGGACGCCGAGACGAGCACGTGACACCAGGGCCACCCTGTCTTAGCGTAACACGAGTCGAGGCGGACGTCGTCGCGGTAGCGACCACGGCACCGAGACGAGCACGTGACACAATTGACTCCCTGTCTTAGCGTAACGCGAGTCGAGGCGGACGTCGTCGCGGTAACGACGACGGACGCCGAGACGAGCACGTGACACCAGTGCCACCCTGTCTTAGCGTAACGCGAGTCGAGGCGGACGTCGTCGCGGTAGCGACGACGGACGCCGAGACGAGCACATCACACCAGTGCCACCCTGTCTTAGCGTAACACGAGCTGAGGCGGACGTCGTCGCGGTAGCGACGACGGACGCCGAGACGAGCACGTAACACCAGTGCCTCCCTGTGTTAGCGTAACACGAGTCGAGGCGGACGTCGTCGCGGTAGCGACGAAGGACGCCGAGACGAGCACGTGACACCATTGCCACCCTGTCTTAGCGTAACGCGAGTCGAGGCGGACGTCGTCGCGGTAGCGACGGCGGACGCCGAGACGAGCACATGACACCAGTGACTCCCTGTCTTAGCGTAACGCGAGTCGAGGCGGACGTCGCCGCGGTAGCGACCACGGACGCCGAGACGAGCACGTGACACCAGTGCCACCCTGTCTTAGCGTAAGGCGAGTCGAGGCGGACGTCATCGCGGTAGCGACGACGGACGCCGAGACAAGCACGTGACACCATGGCCTCCCTGTCTTAGCGTAACGCGAGTCGAGGCGGACGTCGTCGCGGTAGCGACGATGGACGCCGAGACGAGCACGTGACACCAGTGCCACCCTGTCTTAGCGTAACGCGAGTCGAGGCGGACGTGGTCGCGATAGCGACGACGGATGCCGAGACGAGCACGTGACACCATTGCCTCCCTGTCTTAGCATAACGCGAGTCGAGGCGGACGTCGTCGCGATAGCGACGACGGACGCCGAGACGAGCACGTGACACCAGTGCCACCCTGTCTTAGCGTAACGCGAGTCGAGGCGGACGTCGTCGCGGTAGCGACGACGGACGCCGAGACGAGCACGTGACACCATTGCCTCCCTGTCTTAGCGTAACGCGAGTCGAGGCGGACGTCGTCGCGGTAGCGACGACGGACGCCGAGACGAGCACGTGACACTAGTGCCACCCTGTCTTAGCGTAACGCGAGTCGAGGCGGACGTTGTCGCGGTAGCGACAACGGATGCCGAGACGAGCACGTGACACCATTGCCTCCCTGTCTTAACGTAACGCGAGTCGAGGCGGACGTCGTCGTGGTAGCGACCACGGACGCCGAGACGAGCACGTGACACAATTGCCTCCCTGTCTTAGCGTAACGCGAGTCGAGGCAGACGTCGTCGCGGTAGCGACGACGGACGCCGAGACGAGCACGTGATACCAGTGCCACCCTGTCTTAGCGTAACGCGAGTCGAGGCGGACGTCGTCGCGGTAGCGACGATGGACGCCGAGACGAGCACGTCACACCAGTGCCACCCTGTCTTAGCGTAACGCGAGTCGAGGCGGACGTCGTCGTGGTAGCGACTACGGACGCCGAGACGAGCACGTAACACCAGTGCCTCCCTGTGTTAGCGTAACACGAGTCGAGGCGTACGTCGTCGCGGTAGCGACGACGGACGCTGAGACGAGCACGTGACACAAGTGCCACCCTGTCTTAGCGTAACGCAAGTCGAGGCGGACGTCGTCGCGGTAGCGACGACGGACGCCGAGACGAGCACGTGACACCATTGCCTCCCTGTCTTAGCGTAACGCGAGTCGAGGCGGACGTCGTCGCGGTAGCGACGACGGACGCCAAGACGAGCACGTGACACCAGTGCCACCCTATCTTAGCGTAAAGCGAGTCGAGGCGGACGTCGTCGCGGTAGCGACGACGGACGCCGAGATGAGCACGTCACACCAGTGCCACCCTGTCTTAGCGTAACGCGAGTCGAGGCGGACGTCGTCGCGGTAGCGACGACGGACGCCGAGACGAGCACGTAACACCAGTGCCTCCCTGTGTTAGCGTAACACGAGTCGAGGCGGACGTCGTCGCGGTAGCTACGACGGACGCCGAGACGAGCATGTGACACCAGTGCCACCCTGTCTTATTGTAATGCGAGTCGAGGCAGACGTCGTCGCGGTAGCGACGACGGACGCCGAGACGAGCACGTCACACCACTGCCACCCTGTCTTAGCGTAACGCGAGTCGAGGCGGACGTCGTCGCGGTAGCGACGACGGACGCGGAGACGAGCACGTAACACCAGTGCCTCCCTGTGTTAGCGTAACACGAGTCGAGGCGGACGTCGTCGCGGTAGCGACGACGGACGCCGAGACAAGCACGTGACACCAGGGCCACCCTGTCTTAGCGTAACGCGAGTCGAGGCGGACGTCGTCGCGGTAGCGACCACGGACGCCGAGACGAGCATGTGACACAATTGACTCCCTGTCTTAGCGTAACGCGAGTCGAGGCGGACGTCGTCGCGGTAGCGACGACGGACGCCGAGACGAGCACGTGACACCAGTGCCACCCTGTCTTAGCGTAACGAGAGTCGAGGCGGACGTCGTCGCGGTAGCGACGACGGACGCCGAGACGAGCACGTGACACCAGTGCCACCCTGTCTTAGCGTAATGCGAGTCGAGGCGGAAGTCATCGCGGTAGCGACGACGGACGCCGAGACGAGCACGTGACACCATTGCCTCCCTGTCTTAGCATAACGCGAGTCGAGGCGGACGTCGTCGCGGTAGCGACCACGGACGCCGAGACGAGCATGTGACACAATTGACTCCCTGTCTTAGCGTAACGCGAGTCGAGGCGGACGTGGTCGCGATAGCGACGACGGATGCCGAGACGAGCACGTGACACCATTGCCTCCCTGTCTTAGCGTAACGCGAGTCGAGGCGGACGTCGTCGCGGTAGCGACGACGGACGCCGAGACGAGCACGTGACACCAGTGCCACCCTGTCTTAGCGTAACGCGAGTCGAGGCGGACGTCGTCGCGGTAGCGACGACGGACGCCGAGACGAGCACGTGACACCATTGCCTCCCTGTCTTAGCGTAACGCGAGTCGAGGCGGACGTCGTCGCGGTAGCGACGACGGACGCCAAGACGAGCACGTGACACCAGTGCCACCCTATCTTAGCGTAAAGCGAGTCGAGGCGGACGTCGTCGAGGTAGCGACGACGGACGCCGAGATGAGCACGTCACACCAGTGCCACCCTGTCTTAGCGTAACGCGAGTCGAGGCGGACGTCGTCGCGGTAGCGACGACGGACGCCGAGACGAGCATGTAACACCAGTGCCTCCCTGTGTTAGCGTAACACGAGTCGAGGCGGACGTCGTCGCGGTAGCGACGACGGACGCCGAGACGAGCACGTGACACCATTGCCACCTTGTCTTAGCGTAACGCGAGTCGAGGCGGACGTTGTTGCGGTAGCTACGACGGACGCCGAGACGAGCATGTGACACCAGTGCCACCCTGTCTTATTGTAATGCGAGTCGAGGCGGACGTCGTCGCGGTAGCGACGACGGACGCCGAGACGAGCACGTCACACCAGTGCCACCCTGTCTTAGCGTAACGCGAGTCGAGGCGGACGTCGTCGCGGTAGCGACGACGGACGCTGAGACGAGCACGTAACACTAGTGCCTCCCTGTGTTAGCGTAACACGAGTCGAGGCGGACGTCGTCGCGGTAGCGACGACGGACGCCGAGACAAGCACGTGACACCAGGGCCACCCTGTCTTAGCGTAACGCGAGTCGAGGCGGACGTCGTCGCGGTAGCGACCACGGACGCCGAGACGAGCATGTGACACAATTGACTCCCTGTCTTAGCGTAACGCGAGTCGAGGCGGACGTCGTCGCGGTAGCGACGACGGACGCCGAGACGAGCACGTGACACCAGTGCCACCCTGTCTTAGCGTAACGCGAGTCGAGGCGGACGTCGTCGCGGTAGCGACGACGGACGCCGAGACGAGCACGTGACACCAGTGCCACCCTGTCTTAGCGTAATGCGAGTCGAGGCGGAAGTCATCGCGGTAGCGACGACGGACGCCGAGACGAGCACGTGACACCATTGCCTCCCTGTCTTAGCATAACGCGAGTCGAGGCGGACGTCGTCGCGGTAGCGACGACGGACGCCGAGACGAGCACGTGACACCAGTGCCACCCTGTCTTAGCGTAACGCGAGTCGAGGCGGACGTGGTCGCGATAGCGACGACGGATGCCGAGACGAGCACGTGACACCATTGCCTCCCTGTCTTAGCGTAACGCGAGTCGAGGCGGACGTCGTCGCGGTAGCGACGACGGACGCCGAGACGAGCACGTGACACCAGTGCCACCCTGTCTTAGCGTAACGCGAGTCGAGGCGGACGTCGTCGCGGTAGCGACGACGGACGCCGAGACGAGCACGTGACACCATTGCCTCCCTGTCTTAGCGTAACGCGAGTCGAGGCGGACGTCGTCGCGGTAGCGACGACGGACGCCGAGACGAGCACGTGACACTAGTGCCACCCTGTCTTAGCGTAACGCGAGTCGAGGCGGACGTTGTCGCGGTAGCGACAACGGATGCCGAGACGAGCACATGACACCATTGCCTCCCTGTCTTAGCGTAACGCGAGTCGAGGCGGACGTCGTCGTGGTAGCGACCACGGACGCCGAGACGAGCACGTGACACCAGTGCCACCCTGTCTTAGCGTAACGCGAGTCGAGGCGGACGTCGTCGCGGTAGCGACGACGGACGCCGAGACGAGCACGTGACACCAGGGCCACCCTGTCTTAGCGTAACGCGAGTCGAGGCGGACGTTGTCGCGGTAGCGACGACGGACGCCGAGACGAGGACGTGACACCATTGCCTCCCTGTCTTAGCGTAACGCGAGTCGAGGCGGACGTCGTCGCGGTAGCGACGACGGACGCCGAGACGAGCACGTGACACTAGTGCCACCCTGTCTTAGCGTAACGCGAGTCGAGGCGGACGTTGTCGCGGTAGCGACAATGGATGCCGAGACGAGCACGTGACACCATTGCCTCCCTGTCTTAGCGTAACGTGAGTCGAGGCGGACGTCGTCGTGGTAGCGACCACGGACGCCGAGACGAGCACGTGACACAATTGCCTCCCTGTCTTAGCGTAATGCGAGTCGAGGCGGACGTCGTCGCGGTAGCGACGACGGACGCCGAGACGAGCACGTGACACCAGTGCCACCCTATCTTAGCGTAAAGCGAGTCGAGGCGGACGTCGTCGCGGTAGCGACGACGGACGCCGAGACGAGCACGTGACACCAGTGCCACCCTGTCTTAGCGTAAAGCGAGTCGAGGCGGACGTCGTCACGTTAGCGACGACGGACGCCGAGACGAGCACGTGACACCATTGCCACCTTGTCTTAGCGTAACGCGAGTCGAGGCGGACGTTGTTGAGGTAGCTACGACGGACGCCGAGACGAGCACGTGGCACCAGAGCCACCCTGTCTTATTGTAAGGCGAGTCGAGGCCGACGTCGTCGCGGTAGCGACGACGGACGCCGAGACGAGCACGTCACACCAGTGCCACCCTGTCTTAGCGTAATGCGAGTCGAGGCGGACGTCGTCGCGATAGCGACGACGGACACCGAGACGAGCACGTAACACCAGTGCCTCCCTGTGTTAGCGTAACACGAGTCGAGGCGGATGTCGTCGCGGTAGCGACGACGGACGCCGAGACGAGCACGTGACACCAGGGCCACCCTGTCTTAGCGTAACACGAGTCGAGGCGGACGTCGTCGCGGTAGCTACGACGGACGCCGAGACGAGCATGTGACACCAGTGCCACCCTGTCTTATTCTAATGCGAGTCGAGGCAGACGTCGTCGCGGTAGCGACGACGGACGCCGAGACGAGCACGTCACACCAGTGCCACCCTGTCTTAGCGTAACGCGAGTCGAGGCGGACGTCGTCGCGGTAGCGACGACGGACGCTGAGACGAGCACGTAACACCAGTGCCTCCCTGTGTTAGCGTAACACGAGTCGAGGCGGACGTCGTCGCGGTAGCGACGACGGACGCCGAGACAAGCACGTGACACCAGGGCCACCCTGTCTTAGCGTAACGCGAGTCGAGGCGGACGTCGTCGCGGTAGCGACCACGGACGCCGAGACGAGCATGTGACACAATTGACTCCCTGTCTTAGCGTAACGCGAGTCGAGGCGGACGTCGTCGCGGTAGCGACGACGGACGCCGAGACGAGCACGTGACACCAGTGCCACCCTGTCTTAGCGTAACGCGAGTCGAAGCGGACGTCGTCACGGTAGCGACGACGGACGCCGAGACGAGCACGTGACACCAGTGCCACCCTGTCTTAGCGTAATGCGAGTCGAGGCGGAAGTCATCGCGGTAGCGACGACGGACGCCGAGACGAGCACGTGACACCATTGCCTCCCTGTCTTAGCATAACGCGAGTCGAGGCGGACGTCGTCGCGGTAACGACGACGGACGCCGAGACGAGCACGTGACACCAGTGCCACCCTGTCTTAGCGTAACGCGAGTCGAGGCGGACGTGGTCGCGATAGCGACGACGGATGCCGAGACGAGCACGTGACACCATTGCCTCCCTGTCTTAGCGTAACGCGAGTCGAGGCGGACGTCGTCGCGGTAGCGACGACGGACGCCGAGACGAGCACGTGACACCAGTGCCACCCTGTCTTAGCGTAACGCGAGTCGAGGCGGACGTCGTCGCGGTAGCGACGACGGACGCCGAGACGAGCACGTGACACCATTGCCTCCCTGTCTTAGCGTAACGCGAGTCGAGGCGGACGTCGTCGCGGTAGCGACGACGGACGCCAAGACGAGCACGTGACACCAGTGCCACCCTATCTTAGCGTAAAGCGAGTCGAGGCGGACGTCGTCGCGGTAGCGACGACGGACGCCGAGATGAGCACGTCACACCAGTGCCACCCTGTCTTAGCGTAACGCGAGTCGAGGCGGACGTCGTCGCGGTAGCGACGACGGACGCCGAGACGAGCACGTAACACCAGTGCCTCCCTGTGTTAGCGTAACACGGGTCGAGGCGGACGTCGTCGCGGTAGCGACGACGGACGCCGAGACGAGCACGTGACACCATTGCCACCTTGTCTTAGCGTAACGCGAGTCGAGGCGGACGTTGTTGCGGTAGCTACGACGGACGCCGAGACGAGCATGTGACACCAGTGCCACCCTGTCTTATTGTAATGCGAGTCGAGGCGGACGTCGTCGCGGTAGCGACGACGGACGCTGAGACGAGCACGTAACACTAGTGCCTCCCTGTGTTAGCGTAACACGAGTCGAGGCGGACGTCGTCGCGGTAGCGACGACGGACGCCGAGACAAGCACGTGACACCAGGGCCACCCTGTCTTAGCGTAACGCGAGTCGAGGCGGACGTCGTCGCGGTAGCGACCACGAACGCCGAGACGAGCATGTGACACAATTGACTCCCTGTCTTAGCGTAACGTGAGTCGAGGCGGACGTCGTCGCGGTAGCGACGACGGACGCCGAGACGAGCACGTGACACCAGTGCCACCCTGTCTTAGCGTAACGCGAGTCGAGGTGGACGTCGTCGCGGTAGCGACGACGGACGCCGAGACGAGCACGTGACACCAGTGCCACCCTGTCTTAGCGTAATGCGAGTCAAGGCAGAAGTCATCGCGGTAGCGACGACGGACGCCGAGACGAGCACGTGACACCATTGCCTCCCTGTCTTAGCATAACGCGAGTCGAGGCGGACGTCGTCGCGGTAGCGACGACGGACGCCGAGACGAGCACGTGACACCAGTGCCACCCTGTCTTAGCGTAACGCGAGTCGAGGCGGACGTGGTCGCGATAGCGACGACGGATGCCGAGACGAGCACGTGACACCATTGCCTCCCTGTCTTAGCGTAACGCGAGTCGAGGCGGACGTCGTCGCGGTAGCGACGACGGACGCCGAGACGAGCACGTGACACCAGTGCCACCCTGTCTTAGCGTAACGCGAGTCGAGGCGGACGTCGTCGCGGTAGCGACGACGGACGCCGAGACGAGCACGTGACACCATTGCCTCCCTGTCTTAGCGTAACGCGAGTCGAGGCGGACGTCGTCGCGGTAGCGACGACGGACGCCGAGACGAGCACGTGACACTAGTGCCACCCTGTCTTAGCGTAACGCGAGTCGAGGCGGACGTTGTCGCGGTAGCGACAACGGATGCCGAGACGAGCACATGACACCATTGCCTCCCTGTCTTAGCGTAACGCGAGTCGAGGCGGACGTCGTCGTGGTAGCGACCACGGACGCCGAGACGAGCACGTGACACAATTGCCTCCCTGTCTTAGCGTAACGCGAGTCGAGGCGGACGTCGTCGCGGTAGCGACGACGGACGCCGAGACGAGCACGTGACACCAGGGCCACCCTGTCTTAGCGTAACGCGAGTCGAGGCGGACGTCGTCGCGGTAGCGACCACGGACGCCGAGACGAGCATGTGACACAATTGACTCCCTGTCTTAGCGTAACGCGAGTCGAGGCGGACGTCGTCGCGGTAGCGACGACGGACGCCGAGACGAGCACGTGACACCAGTGCCACCCTGTCTTAGCGTAACGCGAGTCGAGGCGGACGTCGTCGCGGTAGCGACGGCGGACGCCGAGACGAGCACGTGACACCAGTGCCACCCTGTCTTAGCGTAAGGCGAGTCGAGGCGGAAGTCATCGCAGTAGCGACGACGGACGCCGAGACGAGCACGTGACACCATTGCCTCCCTGTCTTAGCATAACGCGAGTCGAGGCGGACGTCGTCGCGGTAGCGACGACGGACGCCGAGACGAGCACGTGACACCAGTGCCACCCTGTCTTAGCGTAACGCGAGTCGAGGCGGACGTGGTCGCGATAGCGACGACGGATGCCGAGACGAGCACGTGACACCATTGCCTCCCTGTCTTAGCGTAACGCGAGTCGAGGCGGACGTCGTCGTGGTAGCGACCACGGACGCCGAGACGAGCACGTGACACAATTGCCTCCCTGTCTTAGCGTAACGCGAGTCGAGGCGGACGTCGTCGCGGTAGCGACGACGGACGCCGAGACGAGCACGTGACACCAGTGCCACCCTGTCTTAGCGTAACGCGAGTCGAGGCGGACGTCGTCGCGGTAGCGACGACGGACGCCGAGACGAGCACGTCACACCAGTGCCACCCTGTCTTAGCGTAACGCGAGTCGAGGCGGACGTCGTCGCGGTAGCGACGACGGACGCCGAGACGAGCACGTGACACCAGTGCCACCCTGTCTTAGCGTAATGCGAGTCGAGGCGGACTTCATCGCGGTAGCGACGACGGACGCCGAGACGAGCACGTGACACCATTGCCTCCCTGTCTTAGCGTAACGCGAGTCGAGGCGGACATTGTCGCGGTAGCGACGACGGACGCCGAGACGAGGACGTGACACCATTGCCTCCCTGTCTTAGCGTAACGCGAGTCGAGGCGGACGTCGTCGCGGTAGCGACTATGGATGCCGAGACGAGCACGTGACACCATTGCCTCCCTGTCTTAGCGTAACGCGAGTCGAGGCGGACGTCGTCGTGGTAGCGACCACGGACGCCGAGACGAGCACGTGACACAATTGCCTCCCTGTCTTAGCGTAACGCGAGTCGAGGCGGACGTCGTCGCGGTAGCGACGACGGACGCCGAGACGAGCACGTGACACCAGTGCCACCCTATCTTAGCGTAAAGCGAGTCGAGGCGGACGTCGTCGCGGTAGCGACGACGGACGCCGAGACGAGCACGTGACACCAGTGCCACCCTGTCTTAGCGTAAAGCGAGTCGAGGCGGACGTCGTCACGGTAGCGACGACGGACGCCGAGATGAGCACGTGACACCATTGCCACCTTGTCTTAGCGTAACGCGAGTCGAGGCGGACGTTGTTGAGGTAGCTACGACGGACGCCGAGACGAGCACGTGGCACCAGAGCCACCTTGTCTTATTGTAAGGCGAGTCGAGGCCGACGTCGTCGCGGTAGCGACGACGGACGCCGAGACGAGCACGTCACACCAGTGCCACCCTGTCTTAGCGTAATGCGAGTCGAGGCGGACGTCGTCGCGATAGCGACGACGGACACCGAGACGGGCACGTAACACCAGTGCCTCCCTGTGTTAGCGTAACACGAGTCGAGGCGGATGTCGTCGCGGTAGCGACGACGGACGCCGAGACGAGCACGTGACACCAGGGCCACCCTGTCTTAGCGTAACACGAGTCGAGGCGGACGTCGTCGCGGTAGCGACCACGGCGCCGAGACGAGCACGTGACACAATTGACTCCCTGTCTTAGCGTAACGCGAGTCGAGGCGGACGTCGTCGCGGTAACGACGACGGACGCCGAGACGAGCACGTGACACCAGTGCCACCCTGTCTTAGCGTAACGCGAGTCGAGGCGGACGTCGTCGCGGTAGCGACGACGGACGCCGAGACGAGCACATCACACCAGTGCCACCCTGTCTTAGCGTAACACGAGCTGAGGCGGACGTCGTCGCGGTAGCGACGACGGACGCCGAGACGAGCACGTAACACCAGTGCCTCCCTGTGTTAGCGTAACACGAGTCGAGGCGGACGTCGTCGCGGTAGCGACGAAGGACGCCGAGACGAGCACGTGACACCATTGCCACCCTGTCTTAGCGTAACGCGAGTCGAGGCGGACGTCGTCGCGGTAGCGACGGCGGACGCCGAGACGAGCACATGACACCAGTGACTCCCTGTCTTAGCGTAACGCGAGTCGAGGCGGACGTCGTCGCGGTAGCGACCACGGACGCCGAGACGAGCACGTGACACCAGTGCCACCCTGTCTTAGCGTAAGGCGAGTCGAGGCGGACGTCATCGCGGTAGTGACGACGGACGCCGAGACAAGCACGTGACACCATGGCCTCCCTGTCTTAGCGTAACGCGAGTCGAGGCGGACGTCGTCGCGGTAGCGACGATGGACGCCGAGACGAGCACGTGACACCAGTGCCACCCTGTCTTAGCGTAACGCGAGTCGAGGCGGACGTGGTCGCGATAGCGACGACGGATGCCGAGACGAGCACGTGACACCATTGCCTCCCTGTCTTAGCGTAACGCGAGTCGAGGCGGACGTCGTCGCGATAGCGACGACGGACGCCGAGACGAGCACGTGACACCAGTGCCACCCTGTCTTAGCGTAACGCGAGTCGAGGCGGACGTCGTCGCGGTAGCGACGACGGACGCCGAGACGAGCACGTGACACCATTGCCTCCCTGTCTTAGCGTAACGCGAGTCGAGGCGGACGTCGTCGCGGTAGCGACGACGGACGCCGAGACGAGCACGTGACACTAGTGCCAACCTGTCTTAGCGTAACGCGAGTCGAGGCGGACGTTGTCGCGGTAGCGACAACGGATGCCGAGACGAGCACGTGACACCATTGCCTCCCTGTCTTAGCGTAACGCGAGTCGAGGCGGACGTCGTCGTGGTAGCGGCCACGGACGCCGAGACGAGCACGTGACACAACTGCCTCCCTGTCTTAGCGTAACGCGAGTCGAGGCAGACGTCGTCGCGGTAGCGACGACGGACGCCGAGACGAGCACGTGATACCAGTGCCACCCTGTCTTAGCGTAACGCGAGTCGAGGCGGACGTCGTCGCGGTAGCGACGACGGACGCCGAGACGAGCACGTCACACCAGTGCCACCCTGTCTTAGCGTAACGCGAGTCGAGGCGGACGTCGTCGTGGTAGCGACGACGGACGCCGAGACGAGCACGTAACACCAGTGCCTCCCTGTGTTAGCGTAACACGAGTCGAGGCGTACGTCGTCGCGGTAGCGACGACGGACGCTGAGACGAGCACGTGACACCAGTGCCACCCTGTCTTAGCGTAACGCGAGTCGAGGCGGACGTCGTCGCGGTAGCGACGACGGACGCCGAGACGAGCACGTGACACCATTGCCTCCCTGTCTTAGCGTAACGCGAGTCGAGGCGGACGTCGTCGCGGTAGCGACGACGGACGCCAAGACGAGCACGTGACACCAGTGCCACCCTATCTTAGCGTAAAGCGAGTCGAGGCGGACGTCGTCGCGGTAGCGACGACGGACGCCGAGATGAGCACGTCACACCAGTGCCACCCTGTCTTAGCGTAACGCGAGTCGAGGCGGACGTCGTCGCGGTAGCGACGACGGACGCCGAGACGAGCACGTAACACCAGTGCCTCCCTGTGTTAGCGTAACACGAGTCGAGGCGGACGTCGTCGCGGTAGCGACGACGGACGCCGAGACGAGCACGTGACACCATTGCCACCTTGTCTTAGCGTAACGCGAGTCGAGGCGGACGTTGTTGCGGTAGCTACGACGGACGCCGAGACGAGCACGTGACACCATTGCCTCCCTGTCTTAGCGTAACGCGAGTCGAGGCGGACGTCGTCGCGGTAGCGACGACGGACGCCGAGACGAGCACGTGACACTAGTGCCACCCTGTCTTAGCGTAACGCGAGTCGAGGCGGACGTTGTCGCGGTAGCGACAACGGATGCCGAGACGAGCACATGACACCATTGCCTCCCTGTCTTAGCGTAACGCGAGTCGAGGCGGACGTCGTCGTGGTAGCGACCACGGACGCCGAGACGAGCATGTGACACAATTGCCTCCCTGTCTTAGCGTAACGCGAGTCGAGGCGGACGTCGTCGCGGTAGCGACGACGGACGCCGAGACGAGCACGTGACACCAGGGCCACCCTGTCTTAGCGTAACGCGAGTCGAGGCGGACGTCGTCGCGGTAGCGACCACGGACGCCGAGACGAGCATGTGACACAATTGACTCCCTGTCTTAGCGTAACGCGAGTCGAGGCGGACGTCGTCGCGGTAGCGACGACGGACGCCGAGACGAGCACGTGACACCAGTGCCACCCTGTCTTAGCGTAACGCGAGTCGAGGCGGACGTCGTCGCGGTAGCGACGGCGGACGCCGAGACGAGCACGTGACACCAGTGCCACCCTGTCTTAGCGTAAGGCGAGTCGAGGCGGAAGTCATCGCGGTAGCGACGACGGACGCCGAGACGAGCACGTGACACCATTGCCTCCCTGTCTTAGCATAACGCGAGTCGAGGCGGACGTCGTCGCGGTAGCGACGACGGACGCCGAGACGAGCACGTGACACCAGTGCCACCCTGTCTTAGCGTAACGCGAGTCGAGGCGGACGTGGTCGCGATAGCGACGACGGATGCCGAGACGAGCACGTGACACCATTGCCTCCCTGTCTTAGCGTAACGCGAGTCGAGGCGGACGTCGTCGTGGTAGCGACCACGGACGCCGAGACGAGCACGTGACACAATTGCCTCCCTGTCTTAGCGTAACGCGAGTCGAGGCGGACGTCGTCGCGGTAGCGACGACGGACGCCGAGACGAGCACGTGACACCAGTGCCACCCTGTCTTAGCGTAACGCGAGTCGAGGCGGACGTCGTCGCGGTAGCGACGACGGACGCCGAGACGAGCACGTCACACCAGTGCCACCCTGTCTTAGCGTAACGCGAGTCGAGGCGGACGTCGTCGCGGTAGCGACGACGGACGCCGAGACGAGCACGTGACACCAGTGCCACCCTGTCTTAGCGTAATGCGAGTCGAGGCGGACGTCATCGCGGTAGCGACGACGGACGCCGAGACGAGCACGTGACACCATTGCCTCCCTGTCTTAGCGTAACGCGAGTCGAGGCGGACATTGTCGCGGTAGCGACGACGGACGCCGAGACGAGGACGTGACACCATTGCCTCCCTGTCTTAGCGTAACGCGAGTCGAGGCGGACGTCGTCGCGGTAGCGACAATGGATGCCGAGACGAGCACGTGACACCATTGCCTCCCTGTCTTAGCGTAACGCGAGTCGAGGCGGACGTCGTCGTGGTAGCGACCACGGACGCCGAGACGAGCACGTGACACAATTGCCTCCCTGTCTTAGCGTAACGCGAGTCGAGGCGGACGTCGTCGCGGTAGCGACGACGGACGCCGAGACGAGCACGTGACACCAGTGCCACCCTATCTTAGCGTAAAGCGAGTCGAGGCGGACGTCGTCGCGGTAGCGACGACGGACGCCGAGACGAGCATGTGACACCAGTGCCACCCTGTCTTAGCGTAAAGCGAGTCGAGGCGGACGTCGTCACGGTAGCGACGACGGACGCCGAGACGAGCACGTGACACCATTGCCACCTTGTCTTAGCGTAACGCGAGTCGAGGCGGACGTTGTTGAGGTAGCTACGACGGACGCCGAGACGAGCACGTGGCACCAGAGCCACCCTGTCTTATTGTAAGGCGAGTCGAGGCCGACGTCGTCGCGGTAGCGACGACGGACGCCGAGACGAGCACGTCACACCAGTGCCACCCTGTCTTAGCGTAATGCGAGTCGAGGCGGACGTCGTCGCGATAGCGACGACGGACACCGAGACGAGCACGTAACACCAGTGCCTCCCTGTGTTAGCGTAACACGAGTCGAGGCGGATGTCGTCGCGGTAGCGACGACGGACGCCGAGACGAGCACGTGACACCAGGGCCACCCTGTCTTAGCGTAACACGAGTCGAGGCGGACGTCGTCGCGGTAGCGACCACGGCGCCGAGATGAGCACGTGACACAATTGACTCCCTGTCTTAGCGTAACGCGAGTCGAGGCGGACGTCGTCGCGGTAACGACGACGGACGCCGAGACGAGCACGTGACACCAGTGCCACCCTGTCTTAGCGTAACGCGAGTCGAGGCGGACGTCGTCGCGGTAGCGACGACGGACGCCGAGACGAGCACATCACACCAGTGCCACCCTGTCTTAGCGTAACACGAGCTGAGGCGGACGTCGTCGCGGTAGCGACGACGGACGCCGAGACGAGCACGTAACACCAGTGCCTCCCTGTGTTAGCGTAACACGAGTCGAGGCGGACGTCGTCGCGGTAGCGACGAAGGACGCCGAGACGAGCACGTGACACCATTGCCACCCTGTCTTAGCGTAACGCGAGTCGAGGCGGACGTCGTCGCGGTAGCGACGGCGGACGCCGAGACGAGCACATGACACCAGTGACTCCCTGTCTTAGCGTAACGCGAGTCGAGGCGGACGTCGTCGCGGTAGCGACCACGGACGCCGAGACGAGCACGTGACACCAGTGCCACCCTGTCTTAGCGTAAGGCGAGTCGAGGCGGACGTCATCGCGGTAGCGACGACGGACGCCGAGACAAGCACGTGACACCATGGCCTCCCTGTCTTAGCGTAACGCGAGTCGAGGCGGACGTCGTCGCGGTAGCGACGATGGACGCCGAGACGAGCACGTGACACCAGTGCCACCCTGTCTTAGCGTAACGCGAGTCGAGGCGGACGTGGTCGCGATAGCGACGACGGATGCCGAGACGAGCACGTGACACCATTGCCTCCCTGTCTTAGCGTAACGCGAGTCGAGGCGGACGTCGTCGCGATAGCGACGACGGACGCCGAGACGAGCACGTGACACCAGTGCCACCCTGTCTTAGCGTAACGCGAGTCGAGGCGGACGTCGTCGCGGTAGCGACGACGGACGCCGAGACGAGCACGTGACACCATTGCCTCCCTGTCTTAGCGTAACGCGAGTTGAGGCGGACGTCGTCGCGGTAGCGACGACGGACGCCGAGACGAGCACGTGACACTAGTGCCACCCTGTCTTAGCGTAACGCGAGTCGAGGCGGACGTTGTCGCGGTAGCGACAACGGATGCCGAGACGAGCACGTGACACCATTGCCTCCCTGTCTTAGCGTAACGCGAGTCGAGGCGGACGTCGTCGTGGTAGCGACCACGGACGCCGAGACGAGCACGTGACACAACTGCCTCCCTGTCTTAGCGTAACGCGAGTCGAGGCAGACGTCGTCGCGGTAGCGACGACGGACGCCGAGACGAGCACGTGATACCAGTGCCACCCTGTCTTAGCGTAACGCGAGTCGAGGCGGACGTCGTCGCGGTAGCGACGACGGACGCCGAGACGAGCACGTCACACCAGTGCCACCCTGTCTTAGCGTAACGCGAGTCGAGGCGGACGTGGTCGCGATAGCGACGACGGATGCCGAGACGAGCACGTGACACCATTGCCTCCCTGTCTTAGCGTAACGCGAGTCGAGGCGGACGTCGTCGTGGTAGCGACGACGGACGCCGAGACGAGCACGTGACACAATTGCCTCCCTGTCTTAGCGTAACGCGAGTCGAGGCGGACGTCGTCGCGGTAGCGACGACGGACGCCGAGACGAGCACGTGACACCAGTGCCACCCTGTCTTAGCGTAACGCGAGTCGAGGCGGACGTCGTCGCGGTAGCGACGACGGACGCCGAGACGAGCACGTCACACCAGTGCCACCCTGTCTTAGCGTAACGCGAGTCGAGGCGGACGTCGTCGCGGTAGCGACGACGGACGCCGAGACGAGCACGTGACACCAGTGCCACCCTGTCTTAGCGTAATGCGAGTCGAGGCGGACGTCATCGCGGTAGCGACGACGGACGCCGAGACGAGCACGTGACACCATTGCCTCCCTGTCTTAGCGTAACGCGAGTCGAGGCGGACATTGTCGCGGTAGCGACGACGGACGCCGAGACGAGGACGTGACACCATTGCCTCCCTGTCTTAGCGTAACGCGAGTCGAGGCGGACGTCGTCGCGGTAGCGACAATGGATGCCGAGACGAGCACGTGACACCATTGCCTCCCTGTCTTAGCGTAACGCGAGTCGAGGCGGACGTCGTCGCGGTAGCGACGACGGACGCTGAGACGAGCACGTAGCGACAATGGATGCCGAGACGAGCACGTGACACCATTGCCTCCCTGTCTTAGCGTAACGCGAGTCGAGGCGGACGTCGTCGTGGTAGCGACCACGGACGCCGAGACGAGCACGTGACACAATTGCCTCCCTGTCTTAGCGTAACGCGAGTCGAGGCGGACGTCGTCGCGGTAGCGACGACGGACGCTGAGACGAGCACGTAACACCAGTGCCTCCCTGTGTTAGCGTAACACGAGTCGAGGCGGACGTCGTCGCGGTAGCGACGACGGACGCCGAGACAAGCACGTGACACCAGGGCCACCCTGTCTTAGCGTAACGCGAGTCGAGGTGGACGTCGTCGCGGTAGCGACCACGGACGCCGAGACGAGCATGTGACACAATTGACTCCCTGTCTTAGCGTAACGCGAGTCGAGGCGGACGTCGTCGCGGTAGCGACGACGGACGCCGAGACGAGCACGTGACACCAGTGCCACCCTGTCTTAGCGTAACGCGAGTCGAGGCGGACGTCGTCGCGGTAGCGACGACGGACGCCGAGACGAGCACGTGACACCAGTGCCACCCTGTCTTAGCGTAATGCGAGTCGAGGCGGAAGTCATCGCGGTAGCGACGACGGACGCCGAGACGAGCACGTGACACCATTGCCTCCCTGTCTTAGCATAACGCGAGTCGAGGCGGACGTCGTCGCGGTAGCGACGACGGACGCCGAGACGAGCACGTGACACCAGTGCCACCCTGTCTTAGCGTAACGCGAGTCGAGGCGGACGTGGTCGCGATAGCGACGACGGATGCCGAGACGAGCACGTGACACCATTGCCTCCCTGTCTTAGCGTAACGCGAGTCGAGGCGGACGTCGTCGCGGTAGCGACGACGGACGCCGAGACGAGCACGTGACACCAGTGCCACCCTGTCTTAGCGTAACGCGAGTCGAGGCGGACGTCGTCGCGGTAGCGACGACGGACGCCGAGACGAGCACGTGACACCATTGCCTCCCTGTCTTAGCGTAACGCGAGTCGAGGCGGACGTCGTCGCGGTAGCGACGACGGACGCCAAGACGAGCACGTGACACCAGTGCCACCCTATCTTAGCGTAAAGCGAGTCGAGGCGGACGTCGTCGCGGTAGCGACGACGGACGCCGAGATGAGCACGTCACACCAGTGCCACCCTGTCTTAGCGTAACGCGAGTCGAGGCGGACGTCGTCGCGGTAGCGACGACGGACGCCGAGACGAGCACGTAACACCAGTGCCTCCCTGTGTTAGCGTAACACGAGTCGAGGCGGACGTCGTCGCGGTAGCGACGACGGACGCCGAGACGAGCACGTGACACCATTGCCACCTTGTCTTAGCGTAACGCGAGTCGAGGCGGACGTTGTTGCGGTAGCTACGACGGACGCCGAGACGAGCATGTGACACCAGTGCCACCCTGTCTTATTGTAATGCGAGTCGAGGCGGACGTCGTCGCGGTAGCGACGACGGACGCCGAGACGAGCACGTCACACCAGTGCCACCCTGTCTTAGCGTAACGCGAGTCGAGGCGGACGTCGTCGCGGTAGCGACGACGGACGCTGAGACGAGCACGTAACACCAGTGCCTCCCTGTGTTAGCGTAACACGAGTCGAGGCGGACGTCGTCGCGGTAGCGACGACGGACGCCGAGACAAGCACGTGACACCAGGGCCACCCTGTCTTAGCGTAACGCGAGTCGAGGCGGACGTCGTCGCGGTAGCGACCACGGACGCCGAGACGAGCATGTGACACAATTGACTCCCTGTCTTAGCGTAACGCGAGTCGAGGCGGACGTCGTCGCGGTAGCGACGACGGACGCCGAGACGAGCACGTGACACCAGTGCCACCCTGTCTTAGTGTAACGCGAGTCGAGGCGGACGTCGTCGCGGTAGCGACGACGGACGCCGAGACGAGCACGTGACACCAGTGCCACCCTGTCTTAGCGTAATGCGAGTCGAGGCGGAAGTCATCGCGGTAGCGACGACGGACGCCGAGACGAGCACATGACACCATTGCCTCCCTGTCTTAGCATAACGCGAGTCGAGGCGGACGTCGTCGCGGTAGCGACGACGGACGCCGAGACGAGCACGTGACACCAGTGCCACCCTGTCTTAGCGTAACGCGAGTCGAGGCGGACGTGGTCGCGATAGCGACGACGGATGCCGAGACGAGCACGTGACACCAGGGCCACCCTGTCTTAGCGTAACGCGAGTCGAGGCGGACGTCGTCGCGGTAGCGACCACGGACGCCGAGACGAGCATGTGACACAATTGACTCCCTGTCTTAGCGTAACGCGAGTCGAGGCGGACGTCGTCGCGGTAGCGACGACGGACGCCGAGACGAGCACGTGACACCAGTGCCACCCTGTCTTAGCGTAACGCGAGTCGAGGCGGACGTCGTCGCGGTAGCGACGGCGGACGCCGAGACGAGCACGTGACACCAGTGCCACCCTGTCTTAGCGTAAGGCGAGTCGAGGCGGAAGTCATCGCGGTAGCGACGACGGACGCCGAGACGAGCACGTGACACCATTGCCTCCCTCTCTTAGCATAACGCGAGTCGAGGCGGACGTCGTCGCGGTAGCGACGACGGACGCCGAGACGAGCACGTGACACCAGTGCCACCCTGTCTTAGCGTAACGCGAGTCGAGGCGGACGTGGTCGCGATAGCGACGACGGATGCCGAGACGAGCACGTGACACCATTGCCTCCCTGTCTTAGCGTAACGCGAGTCGAGGCGGACGTCGTCGTGGTAGCGACCACGGACGCCGAGACGAGCACGTGACACAATTGCCTCCCTGTCTTAGCGTAACGCGAGTCGAGGCGGACGTCGTCGCGGTAGCGACGACGGACGCCGAGACGAGCACGTGACACCAGTGCCACCCTGTCTTAGCGTAACGCGAGTCGAGGCGGACGTCGTCGCGGTAGCGACGACGGACGCCGAGACGAGCACGTCACACCAGTGCCACCCTGTCTTAGCGTAACGCGAGTCGAGGCGGACGTCGTCGCGGTAGCGACGACGGACGCCGAGACGAGCACGTGACACCAGTGCCACCCTGTCTTAGCGTAATGCGAGTCGAGGCGGACGTCATCGCGGTAGCGACGACGGACGCCGAGACGAGCACGTGACACCATTGCCTCCCTGTCTTAGCGTAACGCGAGTCGAGGCGGACATTGTCGCGGTAGCGACGACGGACGCCGAGACGAGGACGTGACACCATTGCCTCCCTGTCTTAGCGTAACGCGAGTCGAGGCGGACGTCGTCGCGGTAGCGACAATGGATGCCGAGACGAGCACGTGACACCATTGCCTCCCTGTCTTAGCGTAACGCGAGTCGAGGCGGACGTCGTCGTGGTAGCGACCACGGACGCCGAGACGAGCACGTGACACAATTGCCTCCCTGTCTTAGCGTAACGCGAGTCGAGGCGGACGTCGTCGCGGTAGCGACGACGGACGCCGAGACGAGCACGTGACACCAGTGCCACCCTATCTTAGCGTAAAGCGAGTCGAGGCGGACGTCGTCGCGGTAGCGACGACGGACGCCGAGACGAGCATGTGACACCAGTGCCACCCTGTCTTAGCGTAAAGCGAGTCGAGGCGGACGTCGTCACGGTAGCGACGACGGACGCCGAGACGAGCACGTGACACCATTGCCACCTTGTCTTAGCGTAACGCGAGTCGAGGCGGACGTTGTTGAGGTAGCTACGACGGACGCCGAGACGAGCACGTGGCACCAGAGCCACCCTGTCTTATTGTAAGGCGAGTCGAGGCCGACGTCGTCGCGGTAGCGACGACGGACGCCGAGACGAGCACGTCACACCAGTGCCACCCTGTCTTAGCGTAATGCGAGTCGAGGCGGACGTCGTCGCGATAGCGACGACGGACACCGAGACGAGCATGTAACACCAGTGCCTCCCTATGTTAGCGTAACACGAGTCGAGGCGGATGTCGTCGCGGTAGCGACGACGGACGCCGAGACGAGCACGTGACACCAGGGCCACCCTGTCTTAGCGTAACACGAGTCGAGGCGGACGTCGTCGCGGTAGCGACCACGGCGCCGAGATGAGCACGTGACACAATTGACTCCCTGTCTTAGCGTAACGCGAGTCGAGGCGGACGTCGTCGCGGTAACGACGACGGACGCCGAGACGAGCACGTGACACCAGTGCCACCCTGTCTTAGCGTAACGCGAGTCGAGGCGGACGTCGTCGCGGTAGCGACGACGGACGCCGAGACGAGCACATCACACCAGTGCCACCCTGTCTTAGCGTAACACGAGCTGAGGCGGACGTCGTCGCGGTAGCGACGACGGACGCCGAGACGAGCACGTAACACCAGTGCCTCCCTGTGTTAGCGTAACACGAGTCGAGGCGGACGTCGTCGCGGTAGCGACGAAGGACGCCGAGACGAGCACGTGACACCATTGCCACCCTGTCTTAGCGTAACGCGAGTCGAGGCGGACGTCGTCGCGGTAGCGACGGCGGACGCCGAGACGAGCACATGACACCAGTGACTCCCTGTCTTAGCGTAACGCGAGTCGAGGCGGACGTCGTCGCGGTAGCGACCACGGACGCCGAGACGAGCACGTGACACCAGTGCCACCCTGTCTTAGCGTAAGGCGAGTCGAGGCGGACGTCATCGCGGTAGCGACGACGGACGCCGAGACAAGCACGTGACACCATGGCCTCCCTGTCTTAGCGTAACGCGAGTCGAGGCGGACGTCGTCGCGGTAGCGACGATGGACGCCGAGACGAGCACGTGACACCAGTGCCACCCTGTCTTAGCGTAACGCGAGTCGAGGCGGACGTGGTCGCGATAGCGACGACGGATGCCGAGACGAGCACGTGACACCATTGCCTCCCTGTCTTAGCGTAACGCGAGTCGAGGCGGACGTCGTCGCGATAGCGACGACGGACGCCGAGACGAGCACGTGACACCAGTGCCACCCTGTCTTAGCGTAACGCGAGTCGAGGCGGACGTCGTCGCGGTAGCGACGACGGACGCCGAGACGAGCACGTGACACCATTGCCTCCCTGTCTTAGCGTAACGCGAGTTGAGGCGGACGTCGTCGCGGTAGCGACGACGGACGCCGAGACGAGCACGTGACACTAGTGCCACCCTGTCTTAGCGTAACGCGAGTCGAGGCGGACGTTGTCGCGGTAGCGACAACGGATGCCGAGACGAGCACGTGACACCATTGCCTCCCTGTCTTAGCGTAACGCGAGTCGAGGCGGACGTCGTCGTGGTAGCGACCACGGACGCCGAGACGAGCACGTGACACAACTGCCTCCCTGTCTTAGCGTAACGCGAGTCGAGGCAGACGTCGTCGCGGTAGCGGCGACGGACGCCGAGACGAGCACGTGATACCAGTGCCACCCTGTCTTAGCGTAACGCGAGTCGAGGCGGACGTCGTCGCGGTAGCGATGACGGACGCCGAGACGAGCACGTCACACCAGTGCCACCCTGTCTTAGCGTAACGCGAGTCGAGGCGGACGTCGTCGTGGTAGCGACGACGGACGCCGAGACGAGCACGTAACACCAGTGCCTCCCTGTGTTAGCGTAACACGAGTCGAGGCGTACGTCGTCGCGGTAGCGACGACGGACGCCGAGACGAGCACGTGACACCAGTGCCACCCTGTCTTAGCGTAACGCGAGTCGAGGCGGACGTCGTCGCGGTAGCGACGACGGACGCCGAGACGAGCATGTGACACCATTGCCTCCCTGTCTTAGCGTAACGCGAGTCGAGGCGGACGTCGTCGCGGTAGCGACGACGGACGCCGAGACGAGCACGTGACACCAGTGCCACCCTATCTTAGCGTAAAGCGAGTCGAGGCGGACGTCGTCGCGGTAGCGACGACGGACGCCGAGACGAGCACGTGACACCAGTGCCACCCTGTCTTAGCGTAATGCGAGTCGAGGCGGAAGTCATCGCGGTAGCGACGACGGACGCCGAGACGAGCACGTGACACCATTGCCTCCCTGTCTTAGCATAACGCGAGTCGAGGCGGACGTCGTCGCGGTAGCGACGACGGACGCCGAGACGAGCACGTGACACCAGTGCCACCCTGTCTTAGCGTAACGCGAGTCGAGGCGGACGTAGTCGCGATAGCGACGACGGATGCCGAGACGAGCACGTGACACCATTGCCTCCCTGTCTTAGCGTAACGCGAGTCGAGGCGGACGTCGTCGCGGTAGCGACGACGGACGCCGAGACGAGCACGTGACACCAGTGCCACCCTGTCTTAGCGTAACGCGAGTCGAGGCGGACGTCGTCGCGGTAGCGACGACGGACGCCGAGACGAGCACGTGACACCATTGCCTCCCTGTCTTAGCGTAACGCGAGACGAGGCGGACGTCGTCGCGGTAGCGACGACGGACGCCAAGACGAGCACGTGACACCAGTGCCACCCTATCTTAGCGTAAAGCGAGTCGAGGCGGACGTCGTCGCGGTAGCGACGACGGACGCCGAGATGAGCACGTCACACCAGTGCCACCCTGTCTTAGCGTAACGCGAGTCGAGGCGGACGTCGTCGCGGTAGCGACGACGGACGCCGAGACGAGCACGTAACACCAGTGCCTCCCTGTGTTAGCGTAACACGAGTCGAGGCGGACGTCGTCGCGGTAGCGACGACGGACGCCGAGACGAGCACGTGACACCATTGCCACCTTGTCTTAGCGTAACGCGAGTCGAGGCGGACGTTGTTGCGGTAGCTACGACGGACGCCGAGACGAGCATGTGACACCAGTGCCACCCTGTCTTATTGTAATGCGAGTCGAGGCGGACGTCGTCGCGGTAGCGACGACGGACGCCGAGACGAGCACGTCACACCAGTGCCACCCTGTCTTAGCGTAACGCGAGTCGAGGCGGACGTCGTCGCGGTAGCGACGACGGACGCTGAGACGAGCACGTAACACCAGTGCCTCCCTGTGTTAGCGTAACACGAGTCGAGGCGGACGTCGTCGCGGTAGCGACGACGGACGCCGAGACAAGCACGTGACACCAGGGCCACCCTGTCTTAGCGTAACGCGAGTCGAGGCGGACGTCGTCGCGGTAGCGACCACGGACGCCGAGACGAGCATGTGACACAATTGACTCCCTGTCTTAGCGTAACGCGAGTCGAGGCGGACGTCGTCGCGGTAGCGACGACGGACGCCGAGACGAGCACGTGACACCAGTGCCACCCTGTCTTAGTGTAACGCGAGTCGAGGCGGACGTCGTCGCGGTAGCGACGACGGACGCCGAGACGAGCACGTGACACCAGTGCCACCCTGTCTTAGCGTAATGCGAGTCGAGGCGGAAGTCATCGCGGTAGCGACGACGGACGCCGAGACGAGCACGTGACACCATTGCCTCCCTGTCTTAGCATAACGCGAGTCGAGGCGGACGTCGTCGCGGTAGCGACGACGGACGCCGAGACGAGCACGTGACACCAGTGCCACCCTGTCTTAGCGTAACGCGAGTCGAGGCGGACGTGGTCGCGATAGCGACGACGGATGCCGAGACGAGCACATGACACCATTGCCTCCCTCTCTTAGCGTAACGCGAGTCGAGGCGGACGTCGTCGCGGTAGCGACGACGGACGCCGAGACGAGCACGTGACACCAGTGCCACCCTGTCTTAGCGTAACGCGAGTCGAGGCGGACGTCGTCGCGGTAGCGACGACGGACGCCGAGACGAGCACGTGACAGCATTGCCTCCCTGTCTTAGCGTAACGCGAGTCGAGGCGGACGTCGTCGCGGTAGCGACGACGGACGCCGAGACGAGCACGTGACACTAGTGCCACCCTGTCTTAGTGTAACGCGAGTCGAGGCGGACGTTGTCGCGGTAGCGACAACGGATGCCGAGACGAGCACATGACACCATTGCCTCCCTGTCTTAGCGTAACGCGAGTCGAGGCGGACGTCGTCGTGGTAGCGACCACGGACGCCGAGACGAGCACGTGACACAATTGCCTCCCTGTCTTAGCGTAACGCGAGTCGAGGCGGACGTCGTCGCGGTAGCGACGACGGACGCCGAGACGAGCACGTGACACCAGGGCCACCCTGTCTTAGCGTAACGCGAGTCGAGGCGGACGTCGTCGCGGTAGCGACCACGGACGCCGAGACGAGCATGTGACACAATTGACTCCCTGTCTTAGCGTAACGCGAGTCGAGGTGGACGTCGTCGCGGTAGCGACGACGGATGCCGAGACGAGCACGTGACACCAGTGCCACCCTGTCTTAGCGTAACGCGAGTCGAGGCGGACGTCGTCGCGGTAGCGACGGCGGACGCCGAGACGAGCACGTGACACCAGTGCCACCCTGTCTTAGCGTAATGCGAGTCGAGGCGGAAGTCATCGCGGTAGCGACGACGGACGCCGAGACGAGCACGTGACACCATTGCCTCCCTGTCTTAGCATAACGCGAGTCGAGGCGGACGTCGTCGCGGTAGCGACGACGAACGCCGAGACGAGCACGTGACACCAGTGCCACCCTGTCTTAGCGTAACGCGAGTCGAGGCGGACGTGGTCGCGATAGCGACGACGGATGCCGAGACGAGCACGTGACACCATTGCCTCCCTGTCTTAGCGTAACGCGAGTCGAGGCGGACGTCGTCGCGGTAGCGACGACGGACGCCGAGACGAGCACGTGACACCAGTGCCACCCTGTCTTAGCGTAACGCGAGTCGAGGCGGACGTCGTCGCGGTAGCGACGACGGACGCCGAGACGAGCACGTGACACCATTGCCTCCCTGTCTTAGCGTAACGCGAGTCGAGGCGGACGTCGTCGCGGTAGCGACGACGGACGCCGAGACGAGCACGTGACACCAGTGCCACCCTGTCTTAGCGTAACGCGAGTCGAGGCGGACGTTGTCGCGGTAGCGACAACGGATGCCGAGACGAGCACCTGACACCATTGCCTCCCTGTCTTAGCGTAACGCGAGTCGAGGCGGACGTCGTCGTGGTAGCGACCACGGACGCCGAGACGAGCACGTGACACAATTGCCTCCCTGTCTTAGCGTAACGCGAGTCGAGGCGGACGTCGTCGCGGTAGCGACGACGGACGCCGAGACGAGCACGTGACACCAGTGCCACCCTGTCTTAGCGTAACGCGAGTCGAGGCGGACGTCGTCGTGGTAGCGACGACGGACGCCGAGACGAGCACGTAACACCAGTGCCTCCCTGTGTTAGCGTAACACGAGTCGAGGCGTACGTCATCGCGGTAGCGACGACGGACGCTGAGACGAGCACGTGACACCAGTGCCACCCTGTCTTAGCGTAACGCGAGTCGAGGCGGACGTCGTCGCGGTAGCGACGACGGACGCCGAGACGAGCACGTGACACCATTGCCTCCCTATCTTAGCGTAACGCGAGTCGAGGCGGACGTCGTCGCGGTAGCGACGACGGACGCCGAGACGAGCACGTGACACCAGTGCCACCCTGTCTTAGCGTAACGCGAGTCGAGGCGGACGTCGTCGCGGTAGCGACGACGGACGCCGAGACGAGCACGTGACACCAGTGCCACCCTGTCTTATTGTAATGCGAGTCGAGGCCGACGTCGTCGCGGTAGCGACGACGGACGCCGAGACGAGCACGTCACACCAGTGCCACCCTGTCTTAGCGTAACGCGAGTCGAGGCGGACGTCGTCGCGGTAGCGACGACGGACGCCGAGACGAGCACGTAACACCAGTGCCTCCCTGTGTTAGCGTAACACGAGTCGAGGCGGACGTCGTCGCGGTAGCGACGACGGACGCCGAGACGAGCACGTGACACCAGGGCCACCCTGTCTTAGCGTAACGCGAGTCGAGGCGGACGTCGTCGCGGTAGCGACCACGGACGCCGAGACGAGCACGTGACACCAGGGCCACCCTGTCTTAGCGTAACACGAGTCAAGGCGGACGTCGTCGCGGTAGCGACCACGGCGCCGAGACGAGCACGTGACACAATTGACTCCCTGTCTTAGCGTAACGCGAGTCGAGGCGGACGTCGTCGCGGTAACGACGACGGACGCCGAGACGAGCACGTGACACCAGTGCCACCCTGTCTTAGCGTAACGCGAGTCGAGGCGGACGTCGTCGCGGTTGCGACGACGGACGCCGAGACGACCACCTCACACCAGTGCCACCCTGTCTTAGCGTAACACGAGCTGAGGCGGACGTCGTCGCGGTAGCGACGACGGACGCCGACACGAGCACGTAACACCAGTGCCTCCCTGTGTTAGCGTAACACGAGTCGAGGCGGACGTCGTCGCGGTAGCGACGAAGGACGCCGAGACGAGCACGTGACACCATTGCCACCCTGTCTTAGCGTAACGCGAGTCGAGGCGGACGTCGTCGCGGTAGCGACGACGGACGCCGAGACGAGCACATGACACCAGTGACTCCCTGTCTTAGCGTAACGCGAGTCGAGGCGGACGTCGTCGCGGTAGCGACAACGGACGCCGAGACGAGCACGTGACACCAGTGCCACCCTGTCTTAGCGTAATGCGAGTCGAGGCGGACGTCATCGCGGTAGCGACGACGGACGCCGAGACGAGCACGTGACACCATGGCCTCCCTGTCTTAGCGTAACGCGAGTCGAGGCGGACGTCATCGCGGTAACGACGACGGACGCCGAGACGAGCACGTGACACCAGTGCCACCCTGTCTTAGCGTAACGCGAGTCGAGGCGGACGTGGTCGCGATAGCGACGACGGATGCCGAGACGAGCACGTGACACCATTGCCTCCCTGTCTTAGCGTAACGCGAGTCGAGGCGGACGTCGTCGCGATAGCGACGACGGACGCCGAGACGAGCACGTGACACCAGTGCCACCCTGTCTTAGCGTAACGCGAGTCGAGGCGGACGTCGTCGCGGTAGCGACGACGGACGCCGAGACGAGCACGTGACACCATTGCCTTCCTGTCTTAGCGTAACGCGAGTCGAGGCGGACGTCGTCGCGGTAGCGACGACGGACGCCGAGACGAGCACGTGACACTAGTGCCACCCTGTCTTAGCGTAACGCGAGTCGAGGCGGACGTTGTCGCGGTAGCGACAACGGATGCCGAGACGAGCACGTGACACCATTGCCTCCCTGTCTTAGCGTAACGCGAGTCGAGGCGGACGTCGTCGTGGTAGCGACCACGGACGCCGAGACGAGCACGTGACACAATTGCCTCCCTGTCTTAGCGTAACGCGAGTCGAGGCGGACGTCATCGCGGTAGCGACGACGGACGCCGAGACGAGCACGTGATACCAGTGCCACCCTGTCTTAGCGTAACGCGAGTCGAGGCGGACGTCGTCGCGGTAGCGACGACGGACGCCGAGACGAGCACGTCACACCAGTGCCACCCTGTCTTAGCGTAACGCGAGTCGAGGCGGACGTCGTCGTGGTAGCGACGACGGACGCCGAGACGAGCACGTAACACTAGAGCCTCCCTGTGTTAGCGTAACACGAGTCGAGGCGTACGTCGTCGCGGTAGCGACGACGGACGCTGAGACGAGCACGTGACACCAGTGCCACCCTGTCTTAGCGTAACGCGAGTCGAGGCGGACGTCGTCGCGGTAGCGACGACGGACGGCGAGACGAGCACGTGACACCATTGCCTCCCTGTCTTAGCGTAACGCGAGTCGAGGCGGACGTCGTCGCGGTAGCGACGACGGACGCCAAGACGAGCACGTGACACCAGTGCCACCCTATCTTAGCGTAAAGCGAGTTGAGGCGGACGTCGTCGCGGTAGCGACGACGGATGCCGAGATGAGCACGTCACACCAGTGCCACCCTGTCTTAGCGTAACGCGAGTCGAGGCGGACGTCGTCGCGGTAGCGACGACGGACGCCGAGACGAGCACGTAACACCAGTGCCTCCCTGTGTTAGCGTAACACGAGTCGGGGCGGACGTCGTCGCGGTAGCGACGACGGACGCCGAGACGAGCACGTGACACCATTGCCACCTTGTCTTAGCGTAACGCGAGTCGAGGCGGACGTTGTTGCGGTAGCTACGACGGACGCCGAGACGAGCATGTGACACCAGTGCCACCCTGTCTTATTGTAATGCGAGTCGAGGCGGACGTCGTCGCGGTAGCGACGACGGACGCCGAGACGAGCACGTCACACCAGTGCCACCCTGTCTTAGCGTAACGCGAGTCGAGGCGGACGTCGTCGCGGTAGCGACGACGGACGCTGAGACGAGCACGTAACACCAGTGCCTCCCTGTGTTAGCGTAACACGAGTCGAGGCGGACGTCGTCGCAGTAGCGACGACGGACGCCGAGACAAGCACGTGACACCAGGGCCACCCTGTCTTAGCGTAACGCGAGTCGAGGCGGACGTCGTCGCGGTAGCGACCACGGACGCCGAGACGAGCATGTGACACAATTGACTCCCTGTCTTAGCGTAACGCGAGTCGAGGCGGACGTCGTCGCGGTAGCGACGACGGACGCCGAGACGAGCACGTGACACCAGTGCCACCCTGTCTTAGCGTAATGCGAGTCGAGGCGGAAGTCATCGCGGTAGCGACGACGGACGCCAAGACGAGCACGTGACACCATTGCCTCCCTGTCTTAGCATAACGCGAGTCGAGGCGGACGTCGTCGCGGTAGCGACGACGGACGCCGAGACGAGCACGTGACACCAGTGCCACCCTGTCTTAGCGTAACGCGAGTCGAGGCGGACGTGGTCGCGATAGCGACGACGGATGCCGAGACGAGCACGTGACACCATTGCCTCCCTGTCTTAGCGTAACGCGAGTCGAGGCGGACATCGTCGCGGTAGCGACGACGGACGCCGAGACGAGCACGTGACACCAGTGCCTCCCTGTGTTAGCGTAACACGAGTCGAGGCGGACGTCGTCGCGGTAGCGACGACGGACGCCGAGACGAGCACGTGACACCAGGGCCACCCTGTCTTAGCGTAACGCGAGTCGAGGCGGACGTCGTCGCGGTAGCGACCACGGACGCCGAGACGAGCACGTGACACCAGGGCCACCCTGTCTTAGCGTAACACGAGTCAAGGCGGACGTCGTCGCGGTAGCGACCACGGCGCCGAGACGAGCACGTGACACAATTGACTCCCTGTCTTAGCGTAACGCGAGTCGAGGCGGACGTCGTCGCGGTAACGACGACGGACGCCGAGACGAGCACGTGACACCAGTGCCACCCTGTCTTAGCGTAACGCGAGTCGAGGCGGACGTCGTCGCGGTAGCGACGACGGACGCCGAGACGACCACCTCACACCAGTGCCACCCTGTCTTAGCGTAACACGAGCTGAGGCGGACGTCGTCGCGGTAGCGACGACGGACGCCGAGACGAGCACGTAACACCAGTGCCTCCCTGTGTTAGCGTAACACGAGTCGAGGCGGACGTCGTCGCGGTAGCGACGAAGGACGCCGAGACGAGCACGTGACACCATTGCCACCCTGTCTTAGCGTAACGCGAGTCGAGGCGGACGTCGTCGCGGTAGCGACGACGGACGCCGAGACGAGCACATGACACCAGTGACTCCCTGTCTTAGCGTAACGCGAGTCGAGGCGGACGTCGTCGCGGTAGCGACAACGGACGCCGAGACGAGCACGTGACACCAGTGCCACCCTGTCTTAGCGTAATGCGAGTCGAGGCGGACGTCATCGCGGTAGCGACGACGGACGCCGAGACGAGCACGTGACACCATGGCCTCCCTGTCTTAGCGTAACGCGAGTCGAGGCGGACGTCGTCGCGGTAACGACGACGGACGCCGAGACGAGCACGTGACACCAGTGCCACCCTGTCTTAGCGTAACGCGAGTCGAGGCGGACGTGGTCGCGATAGCGACGACGGATGCCGAGACGAGCACGTGACACCATTGCCTCCCTGTCTTAGCGTAACGCGAGTCGAGGCGGACGTCGTCGCGATAGCGACGACGGACGCCGAGACGAGCACGTGACACCAGTGCCACCCTGTCTTAGCGTAACGCGAGTCGAGGCGGACGTCGTCGCGGTAGCGACGACGGACGCCGAGACGAGCACGTGACACCATTGCCTTCCTGTCTTAGCGTAACGCGAGTCGAGGCGGACGTCGTCGCGGTAGCGACGACGGACGCCGAGACGAGCACGTGACACCAGTGCCACCCTGTCTTAGCGTAACGCGAGTCGAGGCGGACGTCGTCGCGGTAGCGACGACGGACGCCGAGACGAGCACGTGACACCAGTGCCACCCTGTCTTATTGTAATGCGAGTCGAGGCCGACGTCGTCGCGGTAGCGACGACGGACGCCGAGATGAGCACGTCACACCAGTGCCACCCTGTCTTAGCGTAACGCGAGTCGAGGCGGACGTCGTCGCGGTAGCGACGACGGACGCCGAGACGAGCACGTAACACCAGTGCCTCCCTGTGTTAGCGTAACACGAGTCGAGGCGGACGTCGTCGCGGTAGCGACGACGGACGCCGAGACGAGCACGTGACACCAGGGCCACCCTGTCTTAGCGTAACGCGAGTCGAGGCGGACGTCGTCGCGGTAGCGACCACGGACGCCGAGACGAGCACGTGACACCAGGGCCACCCTGTCTTAGCGTAACACGAGTCAAGGCGGACGTCGTCGCGGTAGCGACCACGGCGCCGAGACGAGCACGTGACACAATTGACTCCCTGTCTTAGCGTAACGCGAGTCGAGGCGGACGTCGTCGCGGTAACGACGACGGACGCCGAGACGAGCACGTGACACCAGTGCCACCCTGTCTTAGCGTAACGCGAGTCGAGGCGGACGTCGTCGCGGTAGCGACGACGGACGCCGAGACGACCACCTCACACCAGTGCCACCCTGTCTTAGCGTAACACGAGCTGAGGCGGACGTCGTCGCGGTAGCGACGACGGACGCCGACACGAGCACGTAACACCAGTGCCTCCCTGTGTTAGCGTAACACGAGTCGAGGCGGACGTCGTCGCGGTAGCGACGAAGGACGCCGAGACGAGCACGTGACACCATTGCCACCCTGTCTTAGCGTAACGCGAGTCGAGGCGGACGTCGTCGCGGTAGCGACGACGGACGCCGAGACGAGCACATGACACCAGTGACTCCCTGTCTTAGCGTAACGCGAGTCGAGGCGGACGTCGTCGCGGTAGCGACAACGGACGCCGAGACGAGCACGTGACACCAGTGCCACCCTGTCTTAGCGTAATGCGAGTCGAGGCGGACGTCATCGCGGTAGCGACGACGGACGCCGAGACGAGCACGTGACACCATGGCCTCCCTGTCTTAGCGTAACGCGAGTCGAGGCGGACGTCGTCGCGATAGCGACGACGGACGCCGAGACGAGCACGTGACACCAGTGCCACCCTGTCTTAGCGTAACGCGAGTCGAGGCGGACGTCGTCGCGGTAGCGACGACGGACGCCGAGACGAGCACGTGACACCATTGCCTTCCTGTCTTAGCGTAACGCGAGTCGAGGCGGACGTCGTCGCGGTAGCGACGACGGACGCCGAGACGAGCACGTGACACTAGTGCCACCCTGTCTTAGCGTAACGCGAGTCGAGGCGGACGTTGTCGCGGTAGCGACAACGGATGCCGAGACGAGCACGTGACACCATTGCCTCCCTGTCTTAGCGTAACGCGAGTCGAGGCGGACGTCGTCGTGGTAGCGACCACGGACGCCGAGACGAGCACGTGACACAATTGCCTCCCTGTCTTAGCGTAACGCGAGTCGAGGCGGACGTCATCGCGGTAGCGACGACGGACGCCGAGACGAGCGCGTGATACCAGTGCCACCCTGTCTTAGCGTAACGCGAGTCGAGGCGGACGTCGTCGCGGTAGCGACGACGGACGCCGAGACGAGCACGTCACACCAGTGCCACCCTGTCTTAGCGTAACGCGAGTCGAGGCGGACGTCGTCGTGGTAGCGACGACGGACGCCGAGACGAGCACGTAACACTAGAGCCTCCCTGTGTTAGCGTAACACGAGTCGAGGCGTACGTCGTCGCGGTAGCGACGACGGACGCTGAGACGAGCACGTGACACCAGTGCCACCCTGTCTTAGCGTAACGCGAGTCGAGGCGGACGTCGTCGCGGTAGCGACGACGGACGGCGAGACGAGCACGTGACACCATTGCCTCCCTGTCTTAGCGTAACGCGAGTCGAGGCGGACGTCGTCGCGGTAGCGACGACGGACGCCAAGACGAGCACGTGACACCAGTGCCACCCTATCTTAGCGTAAAGCGAGTTGAGGCGGACGTCGTCGCGGTAGCGACGACGGATGCCGAGATGAGCACGTCACACCAGTGCCACCCTGTCTTAGCGTAACGCGAGTCGAGGCGGACGTCGTCGCGGTAGCGACGACGGACGCCGAGACGAGCACGTAACACCAGTGCCTCCCTGTGTTAGCGTAACACGAGTCGGGGCGGACGTCGTCGCGGTAGCGACGACGGACGCCGAGACGAGCACGTGACACCATTGCCACCTTGTCTTAGCGTAACGCGAGTCGAGGCGGACGTTGTTGCGGTAGCTACGACGGACGCCGAGACGAGCATGTGACACCAGTGCCACCCTGTCTTATTGTAATGCGAGTCGAGGCGGACGTCGTCGCGGTAGCGACGACGGACGCTGAGACGAGCACGTAACACCAGTGCCTCCCTGTGTTAGCGTAACACGAGTCGAGGCGGACGTCGTCGCAGTAGCGACGACGGACGCCGAGACAAGCACGTGACACCAGGGCCACCCTGTCTTAGCGTAACGCGAGTCGAGGCGGACGTCGTCGCGGTAGCGACCACGGACGCCGAGACGAGCATGTGACACAATTGACTCCCTGTCTTAGCGTAACGCGAGTCGAGGCGAACGTCGTCGCGGTAGCGACGACGGACGCCGAGACGAGCACGTGACACCAGTGCCACCCTGTCTTAGCGTAATGCGAGTCGAGGCGGAAGTCATCGCGGTAGCGACGACGGACGCCAAGACGAGCACGTGACACCATTGCCTCCCTGTCTTAGCATAACGCGAGTCGAGGCGGACGTCGTCGCGGTAGCGACGACGGACGCCGAGACGAGCACGTGACACCAGTGCCACCCTGTCTTAGCGTAACGCGAGTCGAGGCGGACGTGGTCGCGATAGCGACGACGGATGCCGAGACGAGCACGTGACACCATTGCCTCCCTGTCTTAGCGTAACGCGAGTCGAGGCGGACATCGTCGCGGTAGCGACGACGGACGCCGAGACGAGCACGTGACACCAGTGCCTCCCTGTGTTAGCGTAACACGAGTCGAGGCGGACGTCGTCGCGGTAGCGACGACGGACGCCGAGACGAGCACGTGACACCAGGGCCACCCTGTCTTAGCGTAACGCGAGTCGAGGCGGACGTCGTCGCGGTAGCGACCACGGACGCCGAGACGAGCACGTGACACCAGGGCCACCCTGTCTTAGCGTAACACGAGTCAAGGCGGACGTCGTCGCGGTAGCGACCACGGCGCCGAGACGAGCACGTGACACAATTGACTCCCTGTCTTAGCGTAACGCGAGTCGAGGCGGACGTCGTCGCGGTAACGACGACGGACGCCGAGACGAGCACGTGACACCAGTGCCACCCTGTCTTAGCGTAACGCGAGTCGAGGCGGACGTCGTCGCGGTAGCGACGACGGACGCCGAGACGACCACCTCACACCAGTGCCACCCTGTCTTAGCGTAACACGAGCTGAGGCGGACGTCGTCGCGGTAGCGACGACGGACGCCGAGACGAGCACGTAACACCAGTGCCTCCCTGTGTTAGCGTAACACGAGTCGAGGCGGACGTCGTCGCGGTAGCGACGAAGGACGCCGAGACGAGCACGTGACACCATTGCCACCCTGTGTTAGCGTAACGCGAGTCGAGGCGGACGTCGTCGCGGTAGCGACGACGGACGCCGAGACGAGCACATGACACCAGTGACTCCCTGTCTTAGCGTAACGCGAGTCGAGGCGGACGTCGTCGCGGTAGCGACAACGGACGCCGAGACGAGCACGTGACACCAGTGCCACCCTGTCTTAGCGTAAGGCGAGTCGAGGCGGACGTCATCGCGGTAGCGACGACGGACGCCGAGACGAGCACGTGACACCATGGCCTCCCTGTCTTAGCGTAACGCGAGTCGAGGCGGACGTCGTCGCGGTAACGACGACGGACGCCGAGACGAGCACGTGACACCAGTGCCACCCTGTCTTAGCGTAACGCGAGTCGAGGCGGACGTGGTCGCGATAGCGACGACGGATGCCGAGACGAGCACGTGACACCATTGCCTCCCTGTCTTAGCGTAACGCGAGTCGAGGCGGACGTCGTCGCGATAGCGACGACGGACGCCGAGACGAGCACGTGACACCAGTGCCACCCTGTCTTAGCGTAACGCGAGTCGAGGCGGACGTCGTCGCGGTAGCGACGACGGACGCCGAGACGAGCACGTGACACCATTGCCTTCCTGTCTTAGCGTAACGCGAGTCGAGGCGGACGTCGTCGCGGTAGCGACGACGGACGCCGAGACGAGCACGTGACACTAGTGCCACCCTGTCTTAGCGTAACGCGAGTCGAGGCGGACGTTGTCGCGGTAGCGACAACGGATGCCGAGACGAGCACGTGACACCATTGCCTCCCTGTCTTAGCGTAACGCAAGTCGAGGCGGACGTCGTCGTGGTAGCGACCACGGACGCCGAGACGAGCACGTGACACAATTGCCTCCCTGTCTTAGCGTAACGCGAGTCGAGGCGGACGTCATCGCGGTAGCGACGACGGACGCCGAGACGAGCACGTGATACCAGTGCCACCCTGTCTTAGCGTAACGCGAGTCGAGGCGGACGTCGTCGCGGTAGCGACGACGGACGCCGAGACGAGCACGTCACACCAGTGCCACCCTGTCTTAGCGTAACGCGAGTCGAGGCGGACGTCGTCGTGGTAGCGACGACGGACGCCGAGACGAGCACGTAACACTAGAGCCTCCCTGTGTTAGCGTAACACGAGTCGAGGCGTACGTCGTCGCGGTAGCGACGACGGACGCTGAGACGAGCACGTGACACCAGTGCCACCCTGTCTTAGCGTAACGCGAGTCGAGGCGGACGTCGTCGCGGTAGCGACGACGGACGGCGAGACGAGCACGTGACACCATTGCCTCCCTGTCTTAGCGTAACGCGAGTCGAGGCGGACGTCGCCGCGGTAGCGACGACGGACGCCGAGACGAGCATGTGACACCAGTGCCACCCTGTCTTATTGTAATGCGAGTCGAGGCGGACGTCGTCGCGGTAGTGACGACGGACGCCGAGACGAGCACGTCACACCAGTGCCACCCTGTCTTAGCGTAACGCGAGTCGAGGCGGACGTCGTCGCGGTAGCGACGACGGACGCTGAGACGAGCACGTAACACCAGTGCCTCCCTGTGTTAGCGTAACACGAGTCGAGGCGGACGTCGTCGCAGTAGCGACGACGGACGCCGAGACAAGCACGTGACACCAGGGCCACCCTGTCTTAGCGTAACGCGAGTCGAGGCGGACGTCGTCGCGGTAGCGACCACGGACGCCGAGACGAGCATGTGACACAATTGACTCCCTGTCTTAGCGTAACGCGAGTCGAGGCGGACGTCGTCGCGGTAGCGACGACGGACGCCGAGACGAGCACGTGACACCAGTGCCACCCTGTCTTAGCGTAATGCGAGTCGAGGCGGAAGTCATCGCGGTAGCGACGACGGACGCCAAGACGAGCACGTGACACCATTGCCTCCCTGTCTTAGCATAACGCGAGTCGAGGCGGACGTCGTCGCGGTAGCGACGACGGACGCCGAGACGAGCACGTGACACCAGTGCCACCCTGTCTTAGCGTAACGCGAGTCGAGGCGGACGTGGTCGCGATAGCGACGACGGATGCCGAGATGAGCACGTGACACCATTGCCTCCCTGTCTTAGCGTAACGCGAGTCGAGGCGGACATCGTCGCGGTAGCGACGACGGACGCTGAGACGAGCACGTGACACCAGTGCCACCCTGTCTTAGCGTAACGCGAGTCGAGGCGGACGTCGTCGCGGTAGCGACGACGGACGCCGAGACGAGCACGTGACACCATTGCCTCCCTGTCTTAGCGTAACGCGAGTCGAGGCGGACGTCGTCGCGGTAGCGACGACGGACGCCGAGACGAGCACGTGACACTAGTGCCACCCTGTCTTAGTGTAACGCGAGTCGAGGCGGACGTTGTCGCGGTAGCGACAACGGATGCCGAGACGAGCACATGACACCATTGCCTCCCTGTCTTAGCGTAACGCGAGTCGAGGCGGACGTCGTCGTGGTAGCGACCACGGACGCCGAGACGAGCACGTGACACAATTGCCTCCCTGTCTTAGCGTAACGCGAGTCGAGGCGGACGTCGTCGCGGTAGCGACGACGGACGCCGAGACGAGCACGTGACACCAGTGCCACCCTGTCTTAGCGTAACGCGAGTCGAGGTGGACGTCGTCGTGGTAGCGACGACGGACGCCGAGACGAGCACGTAACACCAGTGCCTCCCTGTGTTAGCGTAACACGAGTCGAGGCGTACGTCATCGCGGTAGCGACGACGGACGCTGAGACGAGCACGTGACACCAGTGCCACCCTGTCTTAGCGTAACGCGAGTCGAGGCGGACGTCGTCGCGGTAGCGACGACGGACGCCGAGACGAGCACGTGACACCATTGCCTCCCTATCTTAGCGTAACGCGAGTCGAGGCGGACGTCGTCGCGGTAGCGACGACGGACGCCGAGACGAGCACGTGACACCAGTGCCACCCTGTCTTAGCGTAAAGCGAGTCGAGGCGGACGTCGTCGCGGCAGCGACGACGGACGCCGAGACGAGCACGTCACACCAGTGCCACCCTGTCTTAGCGTAACGCGAGTCGAGGCGGACGTCGTCGTGGTAGCGACGACGGACGCCGAGACGAGCACGTAACACCAGTGCCTCCCTGTGTTAGCGTAACACGAGTCGAGGCGTACGTCATCGCGGTAGCGACGACGGACGCTGAGACGAGCACGTGACACCAGTGCCACCCTGTCTTAGCGTAACGCGAGTCGAGGCGGACGTCGTCGCGGTAGCGACGACGGACGCCGAGACGAGCACGTGACACCAGTGCCACCCTGTCTTAACGTAACGCGAGTCGAGGCGGACGTGGTCGCGATAGCGACGACGGACGCCGAGACGAGCACGTGACACCAGTGCCACCATGTCTTAGCGTAACGCGAGTCGAGGCGGACGTCGTCGCGGTAGCGACGACGGACGCCGAGACGAGCACGTGACACCAGTGCCACCCTGTCTTAGCGTAATGCGAGTCGAGGCGGAAGTCATCGCTGTAGCGACGACGGACGCCGAGACGAGCACGTGACACCATTGCCTCCCTGTCTTAGCATAACGCGAGTCGAGGCGGACGTCGTCGCGGTAGCGACGACGGACGCCGAGACGAGCACGTGACACCAGTGCCACCCTGTCTTAGCGTAACGCGAGTCGAGGCGGACGTGGTCGCGATAGCGACGACGGACGCCGAGACGAGCACGTGACACCATTGCCTCCCTGTCTTAGCGTAACGCGAGTCGAGGCGGACGTCGTCGCGGTAGCGACGACGGACGCCGAGACGAGCACGTGACACCATTGCCTCCCTGTCTTAGCGTAACGCGAGTCGAGGCGGACGTCGTCGCGGTAGCGACGACGGACGCCGAGACGAGCACGTGACACCAGTGCCACCCTGTCTTAGCGTAACGCGAGTCGAGGCGGACGTCGTCGCGGTAGCGACGACGGACGCCGAGACGAGCACGTAACACCAGTGCCTCCCTGTGTTAGCGTAACACGAGTCGAGGCGTACGTCATCGCGGTAGCGACGACGGACGCTGAGGCGAGCACGTGACACCAGTGCCACCCTGTCTTAGCGTAACGCGAGTCGAGGCGGACGTCGTCGCGGTAGCGACGACGGACGCCGAGACGAGCACGTGACACCATTGCCTCCCTATCTTAGCGTAACGCGAGTCGAGGCGGACGTCGTCGCGGTAGCGACGACGGACGCCGAGACGAGCACGTGACACCAGTGCCACCCTGTCTTAGCGTAACGCGAGTCGAGGCGGACGTCGTCGCGGTAGCGACGACGGACGCCGAGACGAGCACGTGACACTAGTGCCACCCTGTCTTAGCGTAACGCGAGTCGAGGTGGACGTTGTCGCGGTAGCGACCATGGATGCCGAGACGAGCACGTGACACAATTGCCTCCCTGTCTTAGCGTAACGCGAGTCGAGGCGGACGTCGTCGCGGTAGCGACGACGGACGCCGAGACGAGCACGTGACACCAGTGCCACCCTGTCTTAGCGTAACGCGAGTCGAGGCGGACGTCGTCGCGGTAGCGACGACGGACGCCGAGACGAGCACGTGACACCAGTGCCACCCTGTCTTAGCGTAACGCGAGTCGAGGCGGACGTCGTCGCGGTAGCGACGACGGACGCCGAGACGAGCACGTGACACCAGTGCCACCCTATCTTAGCGTAATGCGAGTCGAGGCGGACGTCATCGCGGTAGCGACGACGGACGCCGAGACGAGCACGTGACACCATTGCCTCCCTGTCTTAGCGTAACGCGAGTCGAGGCGGACATCGTCGCGGTAGCGACGACGGACGCCGAGACGAGGACGTGACACCATTGCCTCCCTGTCTTAGCGTAACGCGAGTCGAGGCGGACGTCGTCGCGGTAGCGACGACGGACGCCGAGACTAGCACGTGACACTAGTGCCACCCTGTCTTAGCGTAACGCGAGTCGAGGCGGACGTTGTCGCGGTAGCGACAATGGATGCCGAGACGAGCACGTGACACCATTGCCTCCCTGTCTTAGCGTAACGCGAGTCGAGGCGGACGTCGTCGTGGTAGCGACCACGGACGCCGAGACGAGCACGTGACACAATTGCCTCCCTGTCTTAGCGTAACGCGAGTCGAGGCGGACGTCGTCGCGGTAGCGACGACGGACGCCGAGACGAGCACGTGACACCAGTGCCACCCTATCTTAGCGTAAAGCGAGTCGAGGCGGACGTCGTCGCGGTAGCGACGACGGACGCCGAGGCGAGCACGTGACACCAGTGCCACCCTGTCTTAGCGTAAAGCGAGTCGAGGCGGACGTCGTCACGGTAGCGACGACGGACGCCGAGACGAGCACGTGACACCATTGCCACCTTGTCTTAGCGTAACGCGAGTCGAGGCGGACGTTGTTGAGGTAGCTACGACGGACGCCGAGAGGAGCACGTGGCACCAGAGCCACCCTGTCTTATTGTAAGGCGAGTCGAGGCCGACGTCGTCGCGGTAGCGACGACGGACGCCGAGACGAGCACGTGACACCAGTGCCACCCTGTCTTAGCGTAACGCGAGTCGAGGCGGATGTCGTCGCGGTAGCGACCACGGCGCCGAGACGAGCACGTGACACAATTGACTCCCTGTCTTAGCGTAACGCGAGTCGAGGCGGACGTCGTCGCGGTAACGACGACGGACGCCGAGACGAGCACGTGACACCAGTGCCACCCTGTCTTAGCGTAACGCGAGTCGAGGCGGACGTCGTCGCGGTAGCGACGACGGACGCCGAGACGAGCACATCACACCAGTGCCACCCTGTCTTAGCGTAACACGAGCTGAGGCGGACGTCGTCGCGGTAGCGACGACGGACGCCGAGACGAGCACGTAACACCAGTGCCTCCCTGTGTTAGCGTAACACGAGTCGAGGCGGACGTTGTCGCGGTAGCGACGAAGGACGCCGAGACGAGCACGTCACACCAGTGCCACCCTGTCTTAGCGTAACGCGAGTCGAGGCGGACGTCGTCGCGGTAGCGACGACGGACGCCGAGACGAGCACATGACACCAGTGACTCCCTGTCTTAGCGTAACGCGAGTCGAGGCCGACGTCGTCGCGGTAGCGACCACGGACGCCGAGACGAGCACGTGACACCAGTGCCACCCTGTCTTAGCGTAAGGCGAGTCGAGGCGGACGTCATCGCGGTAGCGACGACGGACGCCGAGACAAGCACGTGACACCATGGCCTCCCTGTCTTAGCGTAACCCGAGTCGAGGCGGACGTCGTCGCGGTAGCGACGACGGACGCCGAGACGAGCACGTGACACCAGTGCCACCCTGTCTTAGCGTAACGCGAGTCGAGGCGGACGTGGTCGCGATAGCGACGACGGATGCCGAGACGAGCACGTGACACCATTGCCTCCCTGTCTTAGCGTAACGCGAGTCGAGGCGGACGTCGTCGCGATAGCGACGACGGACGCCGAGACGAGCACGTGACACCAGTGCCACCCTGTCTTAGCGTAACGCGAGTCGAGGCGGACGTCGTCGCGGTAGCGACGACGGACGCCGAGACGAGCACGTGACACCATTGCCTCCCTGTCTTAGCGTAACGCGAGTCGAGGCGGACGTCGTCGCGGTAGCGACGACGGACGCCGAGACGAGCACGTGACACTAGTGCCACCCTGTCTTAGCGTAACGCGAGTCGAGGCGGACGTTGTCGCGGTAGCGACAACGGATGCCGAGACGAGCACATGACACCATTGCCTCCCTGTCTTAGCGTAACGCGAGTCGAGGCGGACGTCGTCGTGGTAGCGACCACGGACGCCGAGACGAGCACGTGACACAATTGCCTCCCTGTCTTAGCGTAACGCGAGTCGAGGCGGACGTCGTCGCGGTAGCGACGACCGACGCCGAGACGAGCACGTGACACAAGTGCCACCCTGTCTTAGCGTAACGCGAGTCGAGGTGGACGTCGTCGTGGTAGCGACGACGGACGCCGAGACGAGCACGTAACACCAGTGCCTCCCTGTGTTAGCGTAACACGAGTCGAGGCGTACGTCATCGCGGTAGCGACGACGGACGCTGAGACGAGCACGTGACACCAGTGCCACCCTGTCTTAGCGTAACGCGAGTCGAGGCGGACGTCGTCGCGGTAGCGACGACGGACGCCGAGACGAGCACGTGACACCATTGCCTCCCTATCTTAGCGTAACGCGAGTCGAGGCGGACGTCGTCGCGGTAGCGACGACGGACGCCGAGACGAGCACGTGACACCAGTGCCACCCTGTCTTAGCGTAAAGCGAGTCGAGGCGGACGTCGTCGCGGCAGCGACGACGGACGCCGAGACGAGCACGTCACACCAGTGCCACCCTGTCTTAGCGTAACGCGAGTCGAGGCGGACGTCGTCGTGGTAGCGACGACGGACGCCGAGACGAGCACGTAACACCAGTGCCTCCCTGTGTTAGCGTAACACGAGTCGAGGCGTACGTCATCGCGGTAGCGACGACGGACGCGGAGACGAGCACGTGACACCAGTGCCACCCTGTCTTAGCGTAACGCGAGTCGAGGCGGACGTCGTCGCGGTAGCGACGACGGACGCCGAGACGAGCACGTGACACCAGTGCCACCCTGTCTTAGCGTAATGCGAGTCGAGGCGGAAGTCATCGCGGTAGCGACGACGGACGCCGAGACGAGCACGTGACACCATTGCCTCCCTGTCTTAGCATAACGCGAGTCGAGGCGGACGTCGTCGCGGTAGCGACGACGGACGCCGAGACGAGCACGTGACACCAGTGCCACCCTGTCTTAGCGTAATGCGAGTCGAGGTGGACGTCGTCGTGGTAGCGACGACGGACGCCGAGACGAGCACGTAACACCAGTGCCTCCCTGTGTTAGCGTAACACGAGTCGAGGCGTACGTCATCGCGGTAGCGACGACGGACGCTGAGACGAGCACGTGACACCAGTGCCACCCTGTCTTAGCGTAACGCGAGTCGAGGCGGACGTCGTCGCGGTAGCGACGACGGACGCCGAGATGAGCACGTGACACCATTGCCTCCCTATCTTAGCGTAACGCGAGTCGAGGCGGACGTCGTCGCGGTAGCGACGACGGACGCCGAGACGAGCACGTGACACCAGTGCCACCCTGTCTTAGCGTAAAGCGAGTCGAGGCGGACGTCGTCGCGGCAGCGACGACGGACGCCGAGACGAGCACGTCACACCAGTGCCACCCTGTCTTAGCGTAACGCGAGTCGAGGCGGACGTCGTCGTGGTAGCGACGACGGACGCCGAGACGAGCACGTAACACCAGTGCCTCCCTGTGTTAGCGTAACACGAGTCGAGGCGTACGTCATCGCGGTAGCGACGACGGACGCGGAGACGAGCACGTGACACCAGTGCCACCCTGTCTTAGCGTAACGCGAGTCGAGGCGGACGTCGTCGCGGTAGCGACGACGGACGCCGAGACGAGCACGTGACACCAGTGCCACCCTGTCTTAGCGTAATGCGAGTCGAGGCGGAAGTCATCGCGGTAGCAACGACGGACGCCGAGACGAGCACGTGACACCATTGCCTCCCTGTCTTAGCATAACGCGAGTCGAGGCGGACGTCGTCGCGGTAGCGACGACGGACGCCGAGACGAGCACGTGACACCAGTGCCACCCTGTCTTAGCGTAACGCGAGTCGAGGCGGACGTGGTCGCGATAGCGACGACGGACGCCGAGACGAGCACGTGACACCATTGCCTCCCTGTCTTAGCGTAACGCGAGTCGAGGCGGACGTCGTCGCGGTAGCGACGACGGACGCCGAGACGAGCACGTGACACTAGTGCCACCCTGTCTTAGCGTAACGCGAGTCGAGGCGGACGTTGTCGCGGTAGCGACAACGGATGCCGAGACGAGCACATGACACCATTGCCTCCCTGTCTTAGCGTAACGCGAGTCGAGGCGGACGTCGTCGTGGTAGCGACCACGGACGCCGAGACGAGCACGTGACACAATTGCCTCCCTGTCTTAGCGTAACGCGAGTCGAGGCGGACGTCGTCGCGGTAGCGACGACCGACGCCGAGACGAGCACGTGACACCAGTGCCACCCTGTCTTAGCGTAACGCGAGTCGAGGTGGACGTCGTCGTGGTAGCGACGACGGACGCCGAGACGAGCACGTAACACCAGTGCCTCCCTGTGTTAGCGTAACACGAGTCGAGGCGTACGTCATCGCGGTAGCGACGACGGACGCTGAGACGAGCACGTGACACCAGTGCCACCCTGTCTTAGCGTAACGCGAGTCGAGGCGGACGTCGTCGCGGTAGCGACGACGGACGCCGAGACGAGCACGTGACACCATTGCCTCCCTATCTTAGCGTAACGCGAGTCGAGGCGGACGTCGTCGCGGTAGCGACGACGGACGCCGAGACGAGCACGTGACACCAGTGCCACCCTGTCTTAGCGTAAAGCGAGTCGAGGCGGACGTCGTCGCGGCAGCGACGACGGACGCCGAGACGAGCACGTCACACCAGTGCCACCCTGTCTTAGCGTAACGCGAGTCGAGGCGGACGTCGTCGTGGTAGCGACGACGGACGCCGAGACGAGCACGTAACACCAGTGCCTCCCTGTGTTAGCGTAACACGAGTCGAGGCGTACGTCATCGCGGTAGCGACGACGGACGCGGAGACGAGCACGTGACACCAGTGCCACCCTGTCTTAGCGTAACGCGAGTCGAGGCGGACGTCGTCGCGGTAGCGACGACGGACGCCGAGACGAGCACGTGACACCAGTGCCACCCTGTCTTAGCGTAATGCGAGTCGAGGCGGAAGTCATCGCGGTAGCGACGACGGACGCCGAGACGAGCACGTGACACCATTGCCTCCCTGTCTTAGCATAACGCGAGTCGAGGCGGACGTCGTCGCGGTAGCGACGACGGACGCCGAGACGAGCACGTGACACCAGTGCCACCCTGTCTTAGCGTAACGCGAGTCGAGGTGGACGTCGTCGTGGTAGCGACGACGGACGCCGAGACGAGCACGTAACACCAGTGCCTCCCTGTGTTAGCGTAACACGAGTCGAGGCGTACGTCATCGCGGTAGCGACGACGGACGCTGAGACGAGCACGTGACACCAGTGCCACCCTGTCTTAGCGTAACGCGAGTCGAGGCGGACGTCGTCGCGGTAGCGACGACGGACGCCGAGACGAGCACGTGACACCATTGCCTCCCTATCTTAGCGTAACGCGAGTCGAGGCGGACGTCGTCGCGGTAGCGACGACGGACGCCGAGACGAGCACGTGACACCAGTGCCACCCTGTCTTAGCGTAAAGCGAGTCGAGGCGGACGTCGTCGCGGCAGCGACGACGGACGCCGAGACGAGCACGTCACACCAGTGCCACCCTGTCTTAGCGTAACGCGAGTCGAGGCGGACGTCGTCGTGGTAGCGACGACGGACGCCGAGACGAGCACGTAACACCAGTGCCTCCCTGTGTTAGCGTAACACGAGTCGAGGCGTACGTCATCGCGGTAGCGACGACGGACGCGGAGACGAGCACGTGACACCAGTGCCACCCTGTCTTAGCGTAACGCGAGTCGAGGCGGACGTCGTCGCGGTAGCGACGACGGACGCCGAGACGAGCACGTGACACCAGTGCCACCCTGTCTTAGCGTAATGCGAGTCGAGGCGGAAGTCATCGCGGTAGCAACGACGGACGCCGAGACGAGCACGTGACACCATTGCCTCCCTGTCTTAGCATAACGCGAGTCGAGGCGGACGTCGTCGCGGTAGCGACGACGGACGCCGAGACGAGCACGTGACACCAGTGCCACCCTGTCTTAGCGTAACGCGAGTCGAGGCGGACGTGGTCGCGATAGCGACGACGGACGCCGAGACGAGCACGTGACACCATTGCCTCCCTGTCTTAGCGTAACGCGAGTCGAGGCGGACGTCGTCGCGGTAGCGACGACGGACGCCGAGACGAGCACGTGACACCATTGCCTCCCTGTCTTAGCGTAACGCGAGTCGAGGCGGACGTCGTCGCGGTAGCGACGACGGACGCCGAGACGAGCACGTGACACCAGTGCCACCCTGTCTTAGCGTAACGCGAGTCGAGGCGGACGTCGTCGCGGTAGCGACGACGGACGCCGAGACGAGCACGTAACACCAGTGCCTCCCTGTGTTAGCGTAACACGAGTCGAGGCGTACGTCATCGCGGTAGCGACGACGGACGCTGAGGCGAGCACGTGACACCAGTGCCACCCTGTCTTAGCGTAACGCGAGTCGAGGCGGACGTCGTCGCGGTAGCGACGACGGACGCCGAGACGAGCACGTGACACCATTGCCTCCCTATCTTAGCGTAACGCGAGTCGAGGCGGACGTCGTCGCGGTAGCGACGACGGACGCCGAGACGAGCACGTGACACCAGTGCCACCCTGTCTTAGCGTAACGCGAGTCGAGGCGGACGTCGTCTTGGTAGCGACGACGGACGCCGAGACGAGCACGTGACACTAGTGCCACCCTGTCTTAGCGTAACGCGAGTCGAGGCGGACGTTGTCGCGGTAGCGACCATGGATGCCGAGACGAGCACGTGACACCATTGCCTCCCTGTCTTAGCGTAACGCGAGTCGAGGCGGACGTCGTCGTGGTAGCGACCACGGACGCCGAGACGAGCACGTGACACAATTGCCTCCCTGTCTTAGCGTAACGCGAGTCGAGGCGGACGTCGTCGCGGTAGCGACGACGGACGCCGAGACGAGCACGTGACACCAGTGCCACCCTGTCTTAGCGTAACGCGAGTCGAGGCGGACGTCGTCGCGGTAGCGACGACGGACGCCGAGACGAGCACGTGACACCAGTGCCACCCTGTCTTAGCGTAACACGAGTCGAGGCGGACGTCGTCGCGGTAGCGACGACGGACGCCGAGACGAGCACGTGACACCAGTGCCACCCTATCTTAGCGTAATGCGAGTCGAGGCGGACGTCATCGCGGTAGCGACGACGGACGCCGAGACGAGCACGTGACACCATTGCCTCCCTGTCTTAGCGTAACGCGAGTCGAGGCGGACATCGTCGCGGTAGCGACGACGGACGCCGAGACGAGGACGTGACACCATTGCCTCCCTGTCTTAGCGTAACGCGAGTCGAGGCGGACGTCGTCGCGGTAGCGACGACGGACGCCGAGACTAGCACGTGACACTAGTGCCACCCTGTCTTAGCGTAACGCGAGTCGAGGCGGACGTTGTCGCGGTAGCGACAATGGATGCCGAGACGAGCACGTGACACCATTGCCTCCCTGTCTTAGCGTAACGCGAGTCGAGGCGGACGTCGTCGTGGTAGCGACCACGGACGCCGAGACGAGCACGTGACACAATTGCCTCCCTGTCTTAGCGTAACGCGAGTCGAGGCGGACGTCGTCGCGGTAGCGACGACGGACGCCGAGACGAGCACGTGACACCAGTGCCACCCTATCTTAGCGTAAAGCGAGTCGAGGCGGACGTCGTCGCGGTAGCGACGACGGACGCCGAGGCGAGCACGTGACACCAGTGCCACCCTGTCTTAGCGTAAAGCGAGTCGAGGCGGACGTCGTCACGGTAGCGACGACGGACGCCGAGACGAGCACGTGACACCATTGCCACCTTGTCTTAGCGTAACGCGAGTCGAGGCGGACGTTGTTGAGGTAGCTACGACGGACGCCGAGACGAGCACGTGGCACCAGAGCCACCCTGTCTTATTGTAAGGCGAGTCGAGGCCGACGTCGTCGCGGTAGCGACGACGGACGCCGAGACGAGCACGTGACACCAGTGCCACCCTGTCTTAGCGTAATGCGAGTCGAGGCGGAAGTCATCGCGGTAGCGACGACGGACGCCGAGACGAGCACGTGACACCATTGCCTCCCTGTCTTAGCATAACGCGAGTCGAGGCGGACGTCGTCGCGGTAGCGACGACGGACGCCGAGACGAGCACGTGACACCAGTGCCACCCTGTCTTAGCGTAACGCGAGTCGAGGCGGACGTGGTCGCGATAGCGACGACGGACGCCGAGACGAGCACGTGACACCATTGCCTCCCTGTCTTAGCGTAACGCGAGTCGAGGCGGACGTCGTCGCGGTAGCGACGACGGACGCCGAGACGAGCACGTGACACCATTGCCTCCCTGTCTTAGCGTAACGCGAGTCGAGGCGGACGTCGTCGCGGTAGCGACGACGGACGCCGAGACGAGCACGTGACACCAGTGCCACCCTGTCTTAGCGTAACGCGAGTCGAGGCGGACGTCGTCGCGGTAGCGACGACGGACGCCGAGACGAGCACGTAACACCAGTGCCTCCCTGTGTTAGCGTAACACGAGTCGAGGCGTACGTCATCGCGGTAGCGACGACGGACGCTGAGGCGAGCACGTGACACCAGTGCCACCCTGTCTTAGCGTAACGCGAGTCGAGGCGGACGTCGTCGCGGTAGCGACGACGGACGCCGAGACGAGCACGTGACACCATTGCCTCCCTATCTTAGCGTAACGCGAGTCGAGGCGGACGTCGTCGCGGTAGCGACGACGGACGCCGAGACGAGCACGTGACACCAGTGCCACCCTGTCTTAGCGTAACGCGAGTCGAGGCGGACGTCGTCGCGGTAGCGACGACGGACGCCGAGACGAGCACGTGACACTAGTGCCACCCTGTCTTAGCGTAACGCGAGTCGAGGCGGACGTCGTCGCGATAGCGACGACGGACGCCGAGACGAGCACGTGACACCAGTGCCACCCTGTCTTAGCGTAACGCGAGTCGAGGCGGACGTCGTCGCGGTAGCGACGACGGACGCCGAGACGAGCACGTGACACCATTGCCTCCCTGTCTTAGCGTAACGCGAGTCGAGGCGGACGTCGTCGCGGTAGCGACGACGGACGCCGAGACGAGCACGTGACACTAGTGCCACCCTGTCTTAGCGTAACGCGAGTCGAGGTGGACGTTGTCGCGGTAGCGACGACGGATGCCGAGACGAGCACGTGACACCATTGCCTCCCTGTCTTAGCGTAACGCGAGTCGAGGCGGACGTCGTCGTGGTAGCGACCACGGACGCCGAGACGAGCACGTGACACAATTGCCTCCCTGTCTTAGCGTAACGCGAGTCGAGGCGGACGTCGTCGCGGTAGCGACGACGGACGCCGAGACGAGCACGTGACACCATTGCCTCCCTGTCTTAGCGTAACGCGAGTCGAGGCGGACATCGTCGCGGTAGCGACGACGGACGCCGAGACGAGGACGTGACACCATTGCCTCCCTGTCTTAGCGTAACGCGAGTCGAGGCGGACGTCGTCGCGGTAGCGACGACGGACGCCGAGACTAGCACGTGACACTAGTGCCACCCTGTCTTAGCGTAACGCGAGTCGAGGCGGACGTTGTCGCGGTAGCGACAATGGATGCCGAGACGAGCACGTGACACCATTGCCTCCCTGTCTTAGCGTAACGCGAGTCGAGGCGGACGTCGTCGTGGTAGCGACCACGGACGCCGAGACGAGCACGTGACACAATTGCCTCCCTGTCTTACCGTAACGCGAGTCGAGGCGGACGTCGTCGCGGTAGCGACGACGGACGCCGAGACGAGCACGTGACACCAGTGCCACCCTATCTTAGCGTAAAGCGAGTCGAGGCGGACGTCGTCGCGGTAGCGACGACGGACGCCGAGGCGAGCACGTGACACCAGTGCCACCCTGTCTTAGCGTAAAGCGAGTCGAGGCGGACGTCGTCACGGTAGCGACGACGGACGCCGAGACGAGCACGTGACACCATTGCCACCTTGTCTTAGCGTAACGCGAGTCGAGGCGGACGTTGTTGAGGTAGCTACGACGGACGCCGAGACGAGCACGTGGCACCAGAGCCACCCTGTCTTATTGTAAGGCGAGTCGAGGCCGACGTCGTCGCGGTAGCGACGACGGACGCCGAGACGAGCACGTGACACCAGTGCCACCCTGTCTTAGCATAACGCGAGTCGAGGCGGATGTCGTCGCGGTAGCGACCACGGCGCCGAGACGAGCACGTGACACAATTGACTCCCTGTCTTAGCGTAACGCGAGTCGAGGCGGACGTCGTCGCGGTAACGACGACGGACGCCGAGACGAGCACGTGACACCAGTGCCACCCTGTCTTAGCGTAACGCGAGTCGAGGCGGACGTCGTCGCGGTAGCGACGACGGACGCCGAGACGAGCACATCACACCAGTGCCACCCTGTCTTAGCGTAACACGAGCTGAGGCGGACGTCGTCGCGGTAGCGACGACGGACGCCGAGACGAGCACGTAACACCAGTGCCTCCCTGTGTTAGCGTAACACGAGTCGAGGCGGACGTCGTCGCGGTAGCGACGAAGGACGCCGAGACGAGCACGTCACACCAGTGCCACCCTGTCTTAGCGTAACGCGAGTCGAGGCGGACGTCGTCGCGGTAGCGACGACGGACGCCGAGACGAGCACATGACACCAGTGACTCCCTGTCTTAGCATAACGCGAGTCGAGGCGGACGTTGTCGCGGTAGCGACAACGGATGCCGAGACGAGCACATGACACCATTGACTCCCTGTCTTAGCGTAACGCGAGTCGAGGCGGACGTCGTCGCGGTAGCGACCACGGACGCCGAGACGAGCACGTGACACAATTGCCACCCTGTCTTAGCGTAACGCGAGTCGAGGCGGACGTCGTCGCGGTAGCGACGACGGACGCCGAGACGAGCACGTGACACCAGTGCCACCCTGTCTTAGCGTAACGCGAGTCGAGGCGGACGTCGTCGCGGTAGCGACGACGGACGCCGAGACGAGCACGTGACACCAGTGCCACCCTGTCTTAGCGTAACGCGAGTCGAGGCGGACGTGGTCGCGATAGCGACGACGGATGCCGAGACGAGCACGTGACACCATTGCCTCCCTGTCTTAGCGTAACGCGAGTCGAGGCGGACGTCGTCGCGATAGCGACGACGGACGCCGAGACGAGCACGTGACACCAGTGCCACCCTGTCTTAGCGTAACGCGAGTCGAGGCGGACGTCGTCGCGGTAGCGACGACGGACGCCGAGACGAGCACGTGACACCATTGCCTCCCTGTCTTAGCGTAACGCGAGTCGAGGCGGACGTCGTCGCGGTAGCGACGACGGACGCCGAGACGAGCACGTGACACTAGTGCCACCCTGTCTTAGCGTAACGCGAGTCGAGGTGGACGTTGTCGCGGTAGCGACAACGGATGCCGAGACGAGCACATGACACCATTGCCTCCCTGTCTTAGCGTAACGCGAGTCGAGGCGGACGTCGTCGTGGTAGCGACCACGGACGCCGAGACGAGCACGTGACACAATTGCCTCCCTGTCTTAGCGTAACGCGAGTCGAGGCGGACGTCGTCGCGGTAGCGACGACGGACGCCGAGACGAGCACGTGACACCATTGCCACCCTGTCTTAGCGTAACGCGAGTCGAGGCGGACGTCGTCGCGGTAGCGACGACGGACGCCGAGACGAGCACGTGACACCAGTGCCACCCTGTCTTAACGTAACGCGAGTCGAGGCGGACGTGGTCGCGATAGCGACGACGGACGCCGAGACGAGCACGTGACACCAGTGCCACCCTGTCTTAGCGTAACGCGAGTCGAGGCGGACGTCGTCGCGGTAGCGACGACGGACGCCGAGACGAGCACGTGACACCAGTGCCACCCTGTCTTAGCGTAATGCGAGTCGAGGCGGAAGTCATCGCGGTAGCGACGACGGACGCCGAGACGAGCACGTGACACCATTGCCTCCCTGTCTTAGCATAACGCGAGTCGAGGCGGACGTCGTCGCGGTAGCGACGACGGACGCCGAGACGAGCACGTGACACCAGTGCCACCCTGTCTTAGCGTAACGCGAGTCGAGGCGGACGTGGTCGCGATAGCGACGACGGACGCCGAGACGAGCACGTGACACCATTGCCTCCCTGTCTTAGCGTAACGCGAGTCGAGGCGGACGTCGTCGCGGTAGCGACGACGGACGCCGAGACGAGCACGTGACACCATTGCCTCCCTGTCTTAGCGTAACGCGAGTCGAGGCGGACGTCGTCGCGGTAGCGACGACGGACGCCGAGACGAGCACGTGACACCAGTGCCACCCTGTCTTAGCGTAACGCGAGTCGAGGCGGACGTCGTCGCGGTAGCGACGACGGACGCCGAGACGAGCACGTAACACCAGTGCCTCCCTGTGTTAGCGTAACACGAGTCGAGGCGTACGTCATCGCGGTAGCGACGACGGACGCTGAGGCGAGCACGTGACACCAGTGCCACCCTGTCTTAGCGTAACGCGAGTCGAGGCGGACGTCGTCGCGGTAACGACGACGGACGCCGAGACGAGCACGTGACACCATTGCCTCCCTATCTTAGCGTAACGCGAGTCGAGGCGGACGTCGTCGCGGTAGCGACGACGGACGCCGAGACGAGCACGTGACACCAGTGCCACCCTGTCTTAGCGTAACGCGAGTCGAGGCGGACGTCGTCGCGGTAGCGACGACGGACGCCGAGACGAGCACGTGACACTAGTGCCACCCTGTCTTAGCGTAACGCGAGTCGAGGCGGACGTTGTCGCGGTAGCGACCATGGATGCCGAGACGAGCACGTGACACCATTGCCTCCCTGTCTTAGCGTAACGCGAGTCGAGGCGGACGTCGTCGTGGTAGCGACCACGGACGCCGAGACGAGCACGTGACACAATTGCCTCCCTGTCTTAGCGTAACGCGAGTCGAGGCGGACGTCGTCGCGGTAGCGACGACGGACGCCGAGACGAGCACGTGACACCAGTGCCACCCTGTCTTAGCGTAACGCGAGTCGAGGCGGACGTCGTCGCGGTAGCGACGACGGACGCCGAGACGAGCACGTGACACCAGTGCCACCCTGTCTTAGCGTAACGCGAGTCGAGGCGGACGTCGTCGCGGTAGCGACGACGGACGCCGAGACGAGCACGTGACACCAGTGCCACCCTATCTTAGCGTAATGCGAGTCGAGGCGGACGTCATCGCGGTAGCGACGACGGACGCCGAGACGAGCACGTGACACCATTGCCTCCCTGTCTTAGCGTAACGCGAGTCGAGGCGGACGTTGTCGCGGTAGCGACAACGGATGCCGAGACGAGCACGTGACACCATTGCCTCCCTGTCTTAGCGTAACGCGAGTCGAGGCGGACGTCGTCGTGGTAGCGACCACGGACGCCGAGACGAGCACGTGACACAATTGCCTCCCTGTCTTAGCGTAACGCGAGTCGAGGCGGACGTCGTCGCGGTAGCGACGACGGACGCCGAGACGAGCACGTGACACCAGTGCCACCTTGTCTTAGCGTAACGCGAGTCGAGGCGGACGTCGTCGTGGTAGCGACGACGGACGCCGAGACGAGCACGTAACACCAGTGCCTCCCTGTGTTAGCGTAACACGAGTCGAGGCGTACGTCATCGCGGTAGCGACGACGGACGCTGAGACGAGCACGTGACACCAGTGCCACCCTGTCTTAGCGTAACGCGAGTCGAGGCGGACGTCGTCGCGGTAGCGACGACGGACGCCGAGACGAGCACGTGACACCAGTGCCACCCTGTCTTAGCGTAACGCGAGTCGAGGCGGACGTGGTCGCGATAGCGACGACGGACGCCGAGACGAGCACGTGACACCATTGCCTCCCTGTCTTAGCGTAACGCGAGTCGAGGCGGACGTCGTCGCGGTAGCGACGACGGACGCCGAGACGAGCACGTGACACCATTGCCTCCCTGTCTTAGCGTAACGCGAGTCGAGGCGGACGTCGTCGCGGTAGCGACGACGGACGCCGAGACGAGCACGTGACACCAGTGCCACCCTGTCTTAGCGTAACGCGAGTCGAGGCGGACGTCGTCGCGGTAGCGACGACGGACGCCGAGACGAGCACGTAACACCAGTGCCTCCCTGTGTTAGCGTAACACGAGTCGAGGCGTACGTCATCGCGGTAGCGACGACGGACGCTGAGGCGAGCACGTGACACCAGTGCCACCCTGTCTTAGCGTAACGCGAGTCGAGGCGGACGTCGTCGCGGTAACGACGACGGACGCCGAGACGAGCACGTGACACCATTGCCTCCCTATCTTAGCGTAACGCGAGTCGAGGCGGACGTCGTCGCGGTAGCGACGACGGACGCCGAGACGAGCACGTGACACCAGTGCCACCCTGTCTTAGCGTAACGCGAGTCGAGGCGGACGTCGTCGCGGTAGCGACGACGGACGCCGAGACGAGCACGTGACACTAGTGCCACCCTGTCTTAGCGTAACGCGAGTCGAGGCGGACGTTGTCGCGGTAGCGACCATGGATGCCGAGACGAGCACGTGACACCATTGCCTCCCTGTCTTAGCGTAACGCGAGTCGAGGCGGACGTCATCGCAGTAACGACGACGGACGCCGAGACGAGCACGTGACACCAGTGCCACCCTGTCTTAGCGTAACGCGAGTCGAGGCGGACGTCGTCGCGGTAGCGACGACGGACGCCGAGACGAGCACCTCACACCAGTGCCACCCTGTCTTAGCGTAACACGAGCTGAGGCGGACGTCGTCGCGGTAGCGACGACGGACGCCGAGACGAGCACGTAACACCAGTGCCTCCCTGTGTTAGCGTAACACGAGTCGAGGCGGACGTCGTCGCGGTAGCGACGAAGGACGCCGAGACGAGCACGTGACACCATTGCCACCCTGTCTTAGGGTAACGCGAGTCGAGGCGGACGTCGTCGCGGTAGCGACGACGGACGCCGAGACGAGCACATGACACCAGTGACTCCCTGTCTTAGCGTAACGCGAGTCGAGGCGGACGTCGTCGCGGTAGCGACAACGGACGCCGAGACGAGCACGTGACACCAGTGCCACCCTGTCTTAGCGTAATGCGAGTCGAGGCGGACGTCATCGCGGTAGCGACGACGGACGCCGAGACGAGCACGTGACACCATGGCCTCCCTGTCTTAGCGTAACGCGAGTCGAGGCGGACGTCGTCGCGGTAACGACGACGGACGCCGAGACGAGCACGTGACACCAGTGCCACCCTGTCTTAGCGTAACGCGAGTCGAGGCGGACGTGGTCGCGATAGCGACGACGGATGCCGAGACGAGCACGTGACACTAGTGCCACCCTGTCTTAGCGTAACGCGAGTCGAGGCGGACGTTGTCGCGGTAGCGACCATGGATGCCGAGACGAGCACGTGACACCATTGCCTCCCTGTCTTAGCGTAACGCGAGTCGAGGCGGACGTCGTCGCAGTAACGACGACGGACGCCGAGACGAGCACGTGACACCAGTGCCACCCTGTCTTAGCGTAACGCGAGTCGAGGCGGACGTCGTCGCGGTAGCGACGACGGACGCCGAGACGAGCACCTCACACCAGTGCCACCCTGTCTTAGCGTAACACGAGCTGAGGCGGACGTCGTCGCGGTAGCGACGACGGACGCCGAGACGAGCACGTAACACCAGTGCCTCCCTGTGTTAGCGTAACACGAGTCGAGGCGGACGTCGTCGCGGTAGCGACGAAGGACGCCGAGACGAGCACGTGACACCATTGCCACCCTGTCTTAGTGTAACGCGAGTCGAGGCGGACGTCGTCGCGGTAGCGACGACGGACGCCGAGACGAGCACATGACACCAGTGACTCCCTGTCTTAGCGTAACGCGAGTCGAGGCGGACGTCGTCGCGGTAGCGACAACGGACGCCGAGACGAGCACGTGACACCAGTGCCACCCTGTCTTAGCGTAATGCGAGTCGAGGCGGACGTCATCGCGGTAGCGACGACGGACGCCGAGACGAGCACGTGACACCATGGCCTCCCTGTCTTAGCGTAACGCGAGTCGAGGCGGACGTCGTCGCGGTAACGACGACGGACGCCGAGACGAGCACGTGACACCAGTGCCACCCTGTCTTAGCGTAACGCGAGTCGAGGCGGACGTGGTCGCGATAGCGACGACGGATGCCGAGACGAGCACGTGACACCATTGCCTCCCTGTCTTAGCGTAACGCGAGTCGAGGCGGACGTCGTCGCGATAGCGACGACGGACGCCGAGACGAGCACGTGACACCAGTGCCACCCTGTCTTAGCGTAACGCGAGTCGAGGCGGACGTCGTCGCGGTAGCGACGACGGACGCCGAGACGAGCACGTGACACCATTGCCTTCCTGTCTTAGCGTAACGCGAGTCGAGGCGGACGTCGTCGCGGTAGCGACGACGGACGCCGAGACGAGCACGTGACACTAGTGCCACCCTGTCTTAGCGTAACGCGAGTCGAGGCGGACGTTGTCGCGGTAGCGACAACGGATGCCGAGACGAGCACGTGACACCATTGCCTCCCTGTCTTAGCGTAACGCGAGTCGAGGCGGACGTCGTCGTGGTAGCGACCACGGACGCCGAGACGAGCACGTGACACAATTGCCTCCCTGTCTTAGCGTAACGCGAGTCGAGGCGGACGTCATCGCGGTAGCGACGACAGACGCCGAGACGAGCACGTGATACCAGTGCCACCCTGTCTTAGCGTAACGCGAGTCGAGGCGGACGTCGTCGCGGTAGCGACGACCGACGCCGAGACGAGCACGTCACACCAGTGCCACCCTGTCTTAGCGTAACGCGAGTCGAGGCGGACGTCGTCGTGGTAGCGACGACGGACGCCGAGACGAGCACGTAACACCAGTGCCTCCCTGTGTTAGCGTAACACGAGTCGAGGCGTACGTCGTCGCGGTAGCGACGACGGACGCTGAGACGAGCACGTGACACCAGTGCCACCCTGTCTTAGCGTAACGCGAGTCGAGGCGGACGTCGTCGCGGTAGCGACGACGGACGCCGAGACGAGCACGTGACACCATTGCCTCCCTGTCTTAGCATAACGCGAGTCGAGGCGGACGTCGTCGCGGTAGCGACGACGGACGCCAAGACGAGCACGTGACACCAGTGCCACCCTATCTTAGCGTAAAGCGAGTTGAGGCGGACGTCGTCGCGGTAGCGACGACGGACGCCGAGATGAGCACGTCACACCAGTGCCACCCTGTCTTAGCGTAACGCGAGTCGAGGCGGACGTCGTCGCGGTAGCGACGACGGACGCCGAGACGAGCATGTAACACCAGTGCCTCCCTGTGTTAGCGTAACACGAGTCGAGGCGGACGTCGTCGCGGTAGCGACGACGGACGCCGAGACGAGCACGTGACACCATTGCCACCTTGTCTTAGCGTAACGCGAGTCGAGGCGGACGTTGTTGCGGTAGCTACGACGGACGCCGAGACGAGCATGTGACACCAGTGCCACCCTGTCTTATTGTAATGCGAGTCGAGGCGGACGTCGTCGCGGTAGCGACGACGGACGCCGAGACGAGCACGTCACACCAGTGCCACCCTGTCTTAGCGTAACGCGAGTCGAGGCGGACGTCGTCGCGGTAGCGACGACGGACGCCGAGACGAGCACGTGACACCAGTGCCACCCTGTCTTAGCGTAACGCGAGTCGAGGCGGACGTGGTCGCGATAGCGACGACGGATGCCGAGACGAGCACGTGACACCATTGCCTCCCTGTCTTAGCGTAACGCGAGTCGAGGCGGACGTCGTCGCGATAGCGACGACGGACGCCGAGACGAGCACGTGACACCAGTGCCACCCTGTCTTAGCGTAACGCGAGTCGAGGCGGACGTCGTCGCGGTAGCGACGACGGACGCCGAGACGAGCACGTGACACCATTGCCTTCCTGTCTTAGCGTAACGCGAGTCGAGGCGGACGTCGTCGCGGTAGCGACGACGGACGCCGAGACGAGCACGTGACACTAGTGCCACCCTGTCTTAGCGTAACGCGAGTCGAGGCGGACGTTGTCGCGGTAGCGACAACGGATGCCGAGACGAGCACGTGACACCATTGCCTCCCTGTCTTAGCGTAACGCGAGTCGAGGCGGACGTCGTCGTGGTAGCGACCACGGACGCCGAGACGAGCACGTGACACAATTGCCTCCCTGTCTTAGCGTAACGCGAGTCGAGGCGGACGTCATCGCGGTAGCGACGACAGACGCCGAGACGAGCACGTGATACCAGTGCCACCCTGTCTTAGCGTAACGCGAGTCGAGGCGGACGTCGTCGCGGTAGCGACGACGGACGCCGAGACGAGCACGTCACACCAGTGCCACCCTGTCTTAGCGTAACGCGAGTCGAGGCGGACGTCGTCGTGGTAGCGACGACGGACGCCGAGACGAGCACGTAACACCAGTGCCTCCCTGTGTTAGCGTAACACGAGTCGAGGCGTACGTCGTCGCGGTAGCGACGACGGACGCTGAGACGAGCACGTGACACCAGTGCCACCCTGTCTTAGCGTAACGCGAGTCGAGGCGGACGTCGTCGCGGTAGCGACGACGGACGCCGAGACGAGCACGTGACACCATTGCCTCCCTGTCTTAGCATAACGCGAGTCGAGGCGGACGTCGTCGCGGTAGCGACGACGGACGCCAAGACGAGCACGTGACACCAGTGCCACCCTATCTTAGCGTAAAGCGAGTTGAGGCGGACGTCGTCGCGGTAGCGACGACGGACGCCGAGATGAGCACGTCACACCAGTGCCACCCTGTCTTAGCGTAACGCGAGTCGAGGTGGACGTCGTCGTGGTAGCGACGACGGACGCCGAGACGAGCACGTAACACCAGTGCCTCCCTGTGTTAGCGTAACACGAGTCGAGGCGTACGTCATCGCGGTAGCGACAACGGACGCTGAGGCGAGCACGTGACACCAGTGCCACCCTGTCTTAGCGTAACGCGAGTCGAGGCGGACGTCGTCGCGGTAACGACGACGGACGCCGAGACGAGCACGTGACACCATTGCCTCCCTATCTTAGCGTAACGCGAGTCGAGGCGGACGTCGTCGCGGTAGCGACGACGGACGCCGAGACGAGCACGTGACACCAGTGCCACCCTGTCTTAGCGTAACGCGAGTCGAGGCGGACGTCGTCGCGGTAGCGACGACGGACGCCGAGACGAGCACGTGACACTAGTGCCACCCTGTCTTAGCGTAACGCGAGTCGAGGCGGACGTTGTCGCGGTAGCGACCATGGATGCCGAGACGAGCACGTGACACCATTGCCTCCCTGTCTTAGCGTAACGCGAGTCGAGGCGGACGTCGTCGTGGTAGCGACCACGGACGCCGAGACGAGCACGTGACACAATTGCCTCCCTGTCTTAGCGTAACGCGAGTCGAGGCGGACGTCGTCGCGGTAGCGACGACGGACGCCGAGACGAGCACGTGACACCAGTGCCACCCTGTCTTAGCGTAACGCGAGTTGAGGCGGACGTCGTCGCGGTAGCGACGACGGACGCCGAGACGAGCACGTGACACCAGTGCCACCCTGTCTTAGCGTAACGCGAGTCGAGGCGGACGTCGTCGCGGTAGCGACGACGGACGCCGAGACGAGCACGTGACACCAGTGCCACCCTATCTTAGCGTAATGCGAGTCGAGGCGGATGTCATCGCGGTAGCGACGACGGACGCCGAGACGAGCACGTGACACCATTGCCTCCCTGTCTTAGCGTAACGCGAGTCGAGGCGGACGTTGTCGCGGTAGCGACAACGGATGCCGAGACGAGCACGTGACACCATTGCCTCCCTGTCTTAGCGTAACGCGAGTCGAGGCGGACGTCGTCGTGGTAGCGACCACGGACGCCGAGACGAGCACGTGACACAATTGCCTCCCTGTCTTAGCGTAACGCGAGTCGAGGCGGACGTCGTCGCGGTAGCGACGACGGACGCCGAGACGAGCACGTGACACCAGTGCCACCTTGTCTTAGCGTAACGCGAGTCGAGGCGGACGTCGTCGTGGTAGCGACGACGGACGCCGAGACGAGCACGTAACACCAGTGCCTCCCTGTGTTAGCGTAACACGAGTCGAGGCGTACGTCATCGCGGTAGCGACGACGGACGCTGAGACGAGCACGTGACACCAGTGCCACCCTGTCTTAGCGTAACGCGAGTCGAGGCGGACGTCGTCGCGGTAGCGACGACGGACGCCGAGACGAGCACGTGACACCAGTGCCACCCTGTCTTAGCGTAACGCGAGTCGAGGCGGACGTGGTCGCGATAGCGACGACGGACGCCGAGACGAGCACGTGACACCATTGCCTCCCTGTCTTAGCGTAACGCGAGTCGAGGCGGACGTCGTCGCGGTAGCGACGACGGACGCCGAGACGAGCACGTGACACCATTGCCTCCCTGTCTTAGCGTAACGCGAGTCGAGGCGGACGTCGTCGCGGTAGCGACGACGGACGCCGAGACGAGCACGTGACACCAGTGCCACCCTGTCTTAGCGTAACGCGAGTCGAGGCGGACGTCGTCGCGGTAGCGACGACGGACGCCGAGACGAGCACGTAACACCAGTGCCTCCCTGTGTTAGCTTAACACGAGTCGAGGCGTACGTCATCGCGGTAGCGACGACGGACGCTGAGGCGAGCACGTGACACCAGTGCCACCCTGTCTTAGCGTAACGCGAGTCGAGGCGGACGTCGTCGCAGTAACGACGACGGACGCCGAGACGAGCACGTGACACCATTGCCTCCCTATCTTAGCGTAACGCGAGTCGAGGCGGACGTCGTCGCGGTAGCGACGACGGACGCCGAGACGAGCACGTGACACCAGTGCCACCCTGTCTTAGCGTAACGCGAGTCGAGGCGGACGTCGTCGCGGTAGCGACGACGGACGCCGAGACGAGCACGTGACACTAGTGCCACCCTGTCTTAGCGTAACGCGAGTCGAGGCGGACGTTGTCGCGGTAGCGACCATGGATGCCGAGACGAGCACGTGACACCATTGCCTCCCTGTCTTAGCGTAACGCGAGTCGAGGCGGACGTCGTCGCAGTAACGACGACGGACGCCGAGACGAGCACGTGACACCAGTGCCACCCTGTCTTAGCGTAACGCGAGTCGAGGCGGACGTCGTCGCGGTAGCGACGACGGACGCCGAGACGAGCACCTCACACCAGTGCCACCCTGTCTTAGCGTAACACGAGCTGAGGCGGACGTCGTCGCGGTAGCGACGACGGACGCCGAGACGAGCACGTAACACCAGTGCCTCCCTGTGTTAGCGTAACACGAGTCGAGGCGGACGTCGTCGCGGTAGCGACGAAGGACGCCGAGACGAGCACGTGACACCATTGCCACCCTGTCTTAGTGTAACGCGAGTCGAGGCGGACGTCGTCGCGGTAGCGACGACGGACGCCGAGACGAGCACATGACACCAGTGACTCCCTGTCTTAGCGTAACGCGAGTCGAGGCGGACGTCGTCGCGGTAGCGACAACGGACGCCGAGACGAGCACGTGACACCAGTGCCACCCTGTCTTAGCGTAATGCGAGTCGAGGCGGACGTCATCGCGGTAGCGACGACGGACGCCGAGACGAGCACGTGACACCATGGCCTCCCTGTCTTAGCGTAACGCGAGTCGAGGCGGACGTCGTCGCGGTAACGACGACGGACGCCGAGACGAGCACGTGACACCAGTGCCACCCTGTCTTAGCGTAACGCGAGTCGAGGCGGACGTGGTCGCGATAGCGACGACGGATGCCGAGACGAGCACGTGACACCATTGCCTCCCTGTCTTAGCGTAACGCGAGTCGAGGCGGACGTCGTCGCGATAGCGACGACGGACGCCGAGACGAGCACGTGACACCAGTGCCACCCTGTCTTAGCGTAACGCGAGTCGAGGCGGACGTCGTCGCGGTAGCGACGACGGACGCCGAGACGAGCACGTGACACCATTGCCTTCCTGTCTTAGCGTAACGCGAGTCGAGGCGGACGTCGTCGCGGTAGCGACGACGGACGCCGAGACGAGCACGTGACACTAGTGCCACCCTGTCTTAGCGTAACGCGAGTCGAGGCGGACGTTGTCGCGGTAGCGACAACGGATGCCGAGACGAGCACGTGACACCATTGCCTCCCTGTCTTAGCGTAACGCGAGTCGAGGCGGACGTCGTCGTGGTAGCGACCACGGACGCCGAGACGAGCACGTGACACAATTGCCTCCCTGTCTTAGCGTAACGCGAGTCGAGGCGGACGTCATCGCGGTAGCGACGACAGACGCCGAGACGAGCACGTGATACCAGTGCCACCCTGTCTTAGCGTAACGCGAGTCGAGGCGGACGTCGTCGCGGTAGCGACGACCGACGCCGAGACGAGCACGTCACACCAGTGCCACCCTGTCTTAGCGTAACGCGAGTCGAGGCGGACGTCGTCGTGGTAGCGACGACGGACGCCGAGACGAGCACGTAACACCAGTGCCTCCCTGTGTTAGCGTAACACGAGTCGAGGCGTACGTCGTCGCGGTAGCGACGACGGACGCTGAGACGAGCACGTGACACCAGTGCCACCCTGTCTTAGCGTAACGCGAGTCGAGGCGGACGTCGTCGCGGTAGCGACGACGGACGCCGAGACGAGCACGTGACACCATTGCCTCCCTGTCTTAGCATAACGCGAGTCGAGGCGGACGTCGTCGCGGTAGCGACGACGGACGCCAAGACGAGCACGTGACACCAGTGCCACCCTATCTTAGCGTAAAGCGAGTTGAGGCGGACGTCGTCGCGGTAGCGACGACGGACGCCGAGATGAGCACGTCACACCAGTGCCACCCTGTCTTAGCGTAACGCGAGTCGAGGCGGACGTCGTCGCGGTAGCGACGACGGACGCCGAGACGAGCATGTAACACCAGTGCCTCCCTGTGTTAGCGTAACACGAGTCGAGGCGGACGTCGTCGCGGTAGCGACGACGGACGCCGAGACGAGCACGTGACACCATTGCCACCTTGTCTTAGCGTAACGCGAGTCGAGGCGGACGTTGTTGCGGTAGCTACGACGGACGCCGAGACGAGCATGTGACACCAGTGCCACCCTGTCTTATTGTAATGCGAGTCGAGGCGGACGTCGTCGCGGTAGCGACGACGGACGCCGAGACGAGCACGTCACACCAGTGCCACCCTGTCTTAGCGTAACGCGAGTCGAGGCGGACGTCGTCGCGGTAGCGACGACGGACGCCGAGACGAGCACGTGACACCAGTGCCACCCTGTCTTAGCGTAACGCGAGTCGAGGCGGACGTGGTCGCGATAGCGACGACGGATGCCGAGACGAGCACGTGACACCATTGCCTCCCTGTCTTAGCGTAACGCGAGTCGAGGCGGACGTCGTCGCGATAGCGACGACGGACGCCGAGACGAGCACGTGACACCAGTGCCACCCTGTCTTAGCGTAACGCGAGTCGAGGCGGACGTCGTCGCGGTAGCGACGACGGACGCCGAGACGAGCACGTGACACCATTGCCTTCCTGTCTTAGCGTAACGCGAGTCGAGGCGGACGTCGTCGCGGTAGCGACGACGGACGCCGAGACGAGCACGTGACACTAGTGCCACCCTGTCTTAGCGTAACGCGAGTCGAGGCGGACGTTGTCGCGGTAGCGACAACGGATGCCGAGACGAGCACGTGACACCATTGCCTCCCTGTCTTAGCGTAACGCGAGTCGAGGCGGACGTCGTCGTGGTAGCGACCACGGACGCCGAGACGAGCACGTGACACAATTGCCTCCCTGTCTTAGCGTAACGCGAGTCGAGGCGGACGTCATCGCGGTAGCGACGACAGACGCCGAGACGAGCACGTGATACCAGTGCCACCCTGTCTTAGCGTAACGCGAGTCGAGGCGGACGTCGTCGCGGTAGCGACGACAGACGCCGAGACGAGCACGTCACACCAGTGCCACCCTGTCTTAGCGTAACGCGAGTCGAGGCGGACGTCGTCGTGGTAGCGACGACGGACGCCGAGACGAGCACGTAACACCAGTGCCTCCCTGTGTTAGCGTAACACGAGTCGAGGCGTACGTCGTCGCGGTAGCGACGACGGACGCTGAGACGAGCACGTGACACCAGTGCCACCCTGTCTTAGCGTAACGCGAGTCGAGGCGGACGTCGTCGCGGTAGCGACGACGGACGCCGAGACGAGCACGTGACACCATTGCCTCCCTGTCTTAGCATAACGCGAGTCGAGGCGGACGTCGTCGCGGTAGCGACGACGGACGCCAAGACGAGCACGTGACACCAGTGCCACCCTATCTTAGCGTAAAGCGAGTTGAGGCGGACGTCGTCGCGGTAGCGACGACGGACGCCGAGATGAGCACGTCACACCAGTGCCACCCTGTCTTAGCGTAACGCGAGTCGAGGTGGACGTCGTCGTGGTAGCGACGACGGACGCCGAGACGAGCACGTAACACCAGTGCCTCCCTGTGTTAGCGTAACACGAGTCGAGGCGTACGTCATCGCGGTAGCGACAACGGACGCTGAGGCGAGCACGTGACACCAGTGCCACCCTGTCTTAGCGTAACGCGAGTCGAGGCGGACGTCGTCGCGGTAACGACGACGGACGCCGAGACGAGCACGTGACACCATTGCCTCCCTATCTTAGCGTAACGCGAGTCGAGGCGGACGTCGTCGCGGTAGCGACGACGGACGCCGAGACGAGCACGTGACACCAGTGCCACCCTGTCTTAGCGTAACGCGAGTCGAGGCGGACGTCGTCGCGGTAGCGACGACGGACGCCGAGACGAGCACGTGACACTAGTGCCACCCTGTCTTAGCGTAACGCGAGTCGAGGCGGACGTTGTCGCGGTAGCGACCATGGATGCCGAGACGAGCACGTGACACCATTGCCTCCCTGTCTTAGCGTAACGCGAGTCGAGGCGGACGTCGTCGTGGTAGCGACCACGGACGCCGAGACGAGCACGTGACACAATTGCCTCCCTGTCTTAGCGTAACGCGAGTCGAGGCGGACGTCGTCGCGGTAGCGACGACGGACGCCGAGACGAGCACGTGACACCAGTGCCACCCTGTCTTAGCGTAACGCGAGTCGAGGCGGACGTCGTCGCGGTAGCGACGACGGACGCCGAGACGAGCACGTGACACCAGTGCCACCCTGTCTTAGCGTAACGCGAGTCGAGGCGGACGTCGTCGCGGTAGCGACGACGGACGCCGAGACGAGCACGTGACACCAGTGCCACCCTATCTTAGCGTAATGCGAGTCGAGGCGGATGTCATCGCGGTAGCGACGACGGACGCCGAGACGAGCACGTGACACCATTGCCTCCCTGTCTTAGCGTAACGCGAGTCGAGGCGGACGTTGTCGCGGTAGCGACAACGGATGCCGAGACGAGCACGTGACACCATTGCCTCCCTGTCTTAGCGTAACGCGAGTCGAGGCGGACGTCGTCGTGGTAGCGACCACGGACGCCGAGACGAGCACGTGACACAATTGCCTCCCTGTCTTAGCGTAACGCGAGTCGAGGCGGACGTCGTCGCGGTAGCGACGACGGACGCCGAGACGAGCACGTGACACCAGTGCCACCTTGTCTTAGCGTAACGTGAGTCGAGGCGGACGTCGTCGTGGTAGCGACGACGGACGCCGAGACGAGCACGTAACACCAGTGCCTCCCTGTGTTAGCGTAACACGAGTCGAGGCGTACGTCATCGCGGTAGCGACGACGGACGCTGAGACGAGCACGTGACACCAGTGCCACCCTGTCTTAGCGTAACGCGAGTCGAGGCGGACGTCGTCGCGGTAGCGACGACGGACGCCGAGACGAGCACGTGACACCAGTGCCACCCTGTCTTAGCGTAACGCGAGTCGAGGCGGACGTGGTCGCGATAGCGACGACGGACGCCGAGACGAGCACGTGACACCATTGCCTCCCTGTCTTAGCGTAACGCGAGTCGAGGCGGACGTCGTCGCGGTAGCGACGACGGACGCCGAGACGAGCACGTGACACCATTGCCTCCCTGTCTTAGCGTAACGCGAGTCGAGGCGGACGTCGTCGCGGTAGCGACGACGGACGCCGAGACGAGCACGTGACACCAGTGCCACCCTGTCTTAGCGTAACGCGAGTCGAGGCGGACGTCGTCGCGGTAGCGACGACGGACGCCGAGACGAGCACGTAACACCAGTGCCTCCCTGTGTTAGCTTAACACGAGTCGAGGCGTACGTCATCGCGGTAGCGACGACGGACGCTGAGGCGAGCACGTGACACCAGTGCCACCCTGTCTTAGCGTAACGCGAGTCGAGGCGGACGTCGTCGCGGTAACGACGACGGACGCCGAGACGAGCACGTGACACCATTGCCTCCCTATCTTAGCGTAACGCGAGTCGAGGCGGACGTCGTCGCGGTAGCGACGACGGACGCCGAGACGAGCACGTGACACCAGTGCCACCCTGTCTTAGCGTAACGCGAGTCGAGGCGGACGTCGTCGCGGTAGCGACGACGGACGCCGAGACGAGCACGTGACACTAGTGCCACCCTGTCTTAGCGTAACGCGAGTCGAGGCGGACGTTGTCGCGGTAGCGACCATGGATGCCGAGACGAGCACGTGACACCATTGCCTCCCTGTCTTAGCGTAACGCGAGTCGAGGCGGACGTCGTCGCAGTAACGACGACGGACGCCGAGACGAGCACGTGACACCAGTGCCACCCTGTCTTAGCGTAACGCGAGTCGAGGCGGACGTCGTCGCGGTAGCGACGACGGACGCCGAGACGAGCACCTCACACCAGTGCCACCCTGTCTTAGCGTAACACGAGCTGAGGCGGACGTCGTCGCGGTAGCGACGACGGACGCCGAGACGAGCACGTAACACCAGTGCCTCCCTGTGTTAGCGTAACACGAGTCGAGGCGGACGTCGTCGCGGTAGCGACGAAGGACGCCGAGACGAGCACGTGACACCATTGCCACCCTGTCTTAGTGTAACGCGAGTCGAGGCGGACGTCGTCGCGGTAGCGACGACGGACGCCGAGACGAGCACATGACACCAGTGACTCCCTGTCTTAGCGTAACGCGAGTCGAGGCGGACGTCGTCGCGGTAGCGACAACGGACGCCGAGACGAGCACGTGACACCAGTGCCACCCTGTCTTAGCGTAATGCGAGTCGAGGCGGACGTCATCGCGGTAGCGACGACGGACGCCGAGACGAGCACGTGACACCATGGCCTCCCTGTCTTAGCGTAACGCGAGTCGAGGCGGACGTCGTCGCGGTAACGACGACGGACGCCGAGACGAGCACGTGACACCAGTGCCACCCTGTCTTAGCGTAACGCGAGTCGAGGCGGACGTGGTCGCGATAGCGACGACGGATGCCGAGACGAGCACGTGACACCATTGCCTCCCTGTCTTAGCGTAACGCGAGTCGAGGCGGACGTCGTCGCGATAGCGACGACGGACGCCGAGACGAGCACGTGACACCAGTGCCACCCTGTCTTAGCGTAACGCGAGTCGAGGCGGACGTCGTCGCGGTAGCGACGACGGACGCCGAGACGAGCACGTGACACCATTGCCTTCCTGTCTTAGCGTAACGCGAGTCGAGGCGGACGTCGTCGCGGTAGCGACGACGGACGCCGAGACGAGCACGTGACACTAGTGCCACCCTGTCTTAGCGTAACGCGAGTCGAGGCGGACGTTGTCGCGGTAGCGACAACGGATGCCGAGACGAGCACGTGACACCATTGCCTCCCTGTCTTAGCGTAACGCGAGTCGAGGCGGACGTCGTCGTGGTAGCGACCACGGACGCCGAGACGAGCACGTGACACAATTGCCTCCCTGTCTTAGCGTAACGCGAGTCGAGGCGGACGTCATCGCGGTAGCGACGACAGACGCCGAGACGAGCACGTGATACCAGTGCCACCCTGTCTTAGCGTAACGCGAGTCGAGGCGGACGTCGTCGCGGTAGCGACGACCGACGCCGAGACGAGCACGTCACACCAGTGCCACCCTGTCTTAGCGTAACGCGAGTCGAGGCGGACGTCGTCGTGGTAGCGACGACGGACGCCGAGACGAGCACGTAACACCAGTGCCTCCCTGTGTTAGCGTAACACGAGTCGAGGCGTACGTCGTCGCGGTAGCGACGACGGACGCTGAGACGAGCACGTGACACCAGTGCCACCCTGTCTTAGCGTAACGCGAGTCGAGGCGGACGTCGTCGCGGTAGCGACGACGGACGCCGAGACGAGCACGTGACACCATTGCCTCCCTGTCTTAGCATAACGCGAGTCGAGGCGGACGTCGTCGCGGTAGCGACGACGGACGCCAAGACGAGCACGTGACACCAGTGCCACCCTATCTTAGCGTAAAGCGAGTTGAGGCGGACGTCGTCGCGGTAGCGACGACGGACGCCGAGATGAGCACGTCACACCAGTGCCACCCTGTCTTAGCGTAACGCGAGTCGAGGCGGACGTCGTCGCGGTAGCGACGACGGACGCCGAGACGAGCATGTAACACCAGTGCCTCCCTGTGTTAGCGTAACACGAGTCGAGGCGGACGTCGTCGCGGTAGCGACGACGGACGCCGAGACGAGCACGTGACACCATTGCCACCTTGTCTTAGCGTAACGCGAGTCGAGGCGGACGTTGTTGCGGTAGCTACGACGGACGCCGAGACGAGCATGTGACACCAGTGCCACCCTGTCTTATTGTAATGCGAGTCGAGGCGGACGTCGTCGCGGTAGCGACGACGGACGCCGAGACGAGCACGTCACACCAGTGCCACCCTGTCTTAGCGTAACGCGAGTCGAGGCGGACGTCGTCGCGGTAGCGACGACGGACGCCGAGACGAGCACGTGACACCAGTGCCACCCTGTCTTAGCGTAACGCGAGTCGAGGCGGACGTGGTCGCGATAGCGACGACGGATGCCGAGACGAGCACGTGACACCATTGCCTCCCTGTCTTAGCGTAACGCGAGTCGAGGCGGACGTCGTCGCGATAGCGACGACGGACGCCGAGACGAGCACGTGACACCAGTGCCACCCTGTCTTAGCGTAACGCGAGTCGAGGCGGACGTCATCGCGGTAGCGACGACGGACGCCGAGACGAGCACGTGACACCATTGCCTTCCTGTCTTAGCGTAACGCGAGTCGAGGCGGACGTCGTCGCGGTAGCGACGACGGACGCCGAGACGAGCACGTGACACTAGTGCCACCCTGTCTTAGCGTAACGCGAGTCGAGGCGGACGTTGTCGCGGTAGCGACAACGGATGCCGAGACGAGCACGTGACACCATTGCCTCCCTGTCTTAGCGTAACGCGAGTCGAGGCGGACGTCGTCGTGGTAGCGACCACGGACGCCGAGACGAGCACGTGACACAATTGCCTCCCTGTCTTAGCGTAACGCGAGTCGAGGCGGACGTCATCGCGGTAGCGACGACAGACGCCGAGACGAGCACGTGATACCAGTGCCACCCTGTCTTAGCGTAACGCGAGTCGAGGCGGACGTCGTCGCGGTAGCGACGACGGACGCCGAGACGAGCACGTCACACCAGTGCCACCCTGTCTTAGCGTAACGCGAGTCGAGGCGGACGTCGTCGTGGTAGCGACGACGGACGCCGAGACGAGCACGTAACACCAGTGCCTCCCTGTGTTAGCGTAACACGAGTCGAGGCGTACGTCGTCGCGGTAGCGACGACGGACGCTGAGACGAGCACGTGACACCAGTGCCACCCTGTCTTAGCGTAACGCGAGTCGAGGCGGACGTCGTCGCGGTAGCGACGACGGACGCCGAGACGAGCACGTGACACCATTGCCTCCCTGTCTTAGCATAACGCGAGTCGAGGCGGACGTCGTCGCGGTAGCGACGACGGACGCCAAGACGAGCACGTGACACCAGTGCCACCCTATCTTAGCGTAAAGCGAGTTGAGGCGGACGTCGTCGCGGTAGCGACGACGGACGCCGAGATGAGCACGTCACACCAGTGCCACCCTGTCTTAGCGTAACGCGAGTCGAGGCGGACGTCGTCGCGGTAGCGACGACGGACGCCGAGACGAGCACGTAACACCAGTACCTCCCTGTGTTAGCGTAACACGAGTCGAGGCGGACGTCGTCGCGGTAGCGACGACGGACGCCGAGACGAGCACGTGACACCATTGCCACCTTGTCTTAGCGTAACGCGAGTCGAGGCGGACGTTGTTGCGGTAGCTACGACGGACGCCGAGACGAGCATGTGACACCAGTGCCACCCTGTCTTATTGTAATGCGAGTCGAGGCGGACGTCGTCGCGGTAGCGACGACGGACGCCGAGACGAGCACGTCACACCAGTGCCACCCTGTCTTAGCGTAACGCGAGTCGAGGCGGACGTCGTCGCGGTAGCGACGACGGACGCTGAGACGAGCACGTAACACCAGTGCCTCCCTGTGTTAGCGTAACACGAGTCGAGGCGGACGTCGTCGCGGTAGCGACGACGGACGCCGAGACAAGCACGTGACACCAGGGCCACCCTGTCTTAGCGTAACGCGAGTCGAGGCGGACGTCGTCGCGGTAGCGACGACGGACGCCGAGACGAGCATGTGACACAATTGACTCCCTGTCTTAGCGTAACGCGAGTCGAGGCGGACGTCGTCGCGGTAGCGACGACGGACGCCGAGACGAGCACGTGACACCAGTGCCACCCTGTCGTAGCATAACGCGAGTCGAGGCGGACGTCGTCGCGGTAGCGACGACGGACGCCGAGACGAGCACGTGACACCAGTGCCACCCTGTCTTAGCGTAATGCGAGTCGAGGCGGAAGTCATCGCGGTAGCGACGACGGACGCCGAGACGAGCACGTGACACCATTGCCTCCCTGTCTTAGCATAACGCGAGTCGAGGCGGACGTCGTCGCGGTAGCGACGACGGATGCCGAGACGAGCACGTGACACCAGTGCCACCCTGTCTTAGCGTAACGCGAGTCGAGGCGGACGTGGTCGCGATAGCGACGACGGATGCCGAGAGGAGCACGTGACACCATTGCCTCCCTGTCTTAGCGTAACGCGAGTCGAGGCGGACGTGGTCGCGATAGCGACGACGGATGCCGAGACGAGCACGTGACACCATTGCCTCCCTGTCTTAGCGTAACGCGAGTCGAGGCGGACATCGTCGCGGTAGCGACGACGGACGCCGAGACGAGCACGTGACACCAGTGCCACCCTGTCTTAGCGTAACGCGAGTCGAGGCGGACGTCGTCGCGGTAGCGACGACGGACGCCGAGACGAGCACGTGACACCATTGCCTCCCTGTCTTAGCGTAACGCGAGTCGAGGCGGACGTCGTCGCGGTAGCGACGACGGACGCCGAGACGAGCACGTGACACTAGTGCCACCCTGTCTTAGCGTAACGCGAGTCGAGGCGGACGTTGTCGCGGTAGCGACAACGGATGCCGAGACGAGCACATGACACCATTGCCTCCCTGTCTTAGCGTAACGCGAGTCGAGGCGGACGTCGTCGTGGTAGCGACCACGGACGCCGAGACGAGCACGTGACACAATTGCCTCCCTGTCTTAGCGTAACGCGAGTCGAGGCGGACGTCGTCGCGGTAGCGACGACGGACGCCGAGACGAGCACGTGACACCAGTGCCACCCTGTCTTAGCGTAACGCGAGTCGAGGTGGACGTCGTCGTGGTAGCGACGACGGACGCCGAGACGAGCACGTAACACCAGTGCCTCCCTGTGTTAGCGTAACACGAGTCGAGGCGTACGTCATCGCGGTAGCGACGACGGACGCTGAGACGAGCACGTGACACCAGTGCCACCCTGTCTTAGCGTAACGCGAGTCGAGGCGGACGTCGTCGCGGTAGCGACGACGGACGCCGAGACGAGCACGTGACACCATTGCCTCCCTATCTTAGCGTAACGCGAGTCGAGGCGGACGTCGTCGCGGTAGCGACGACGGACGCCGAGACGAGCACGTGACACCAGTGCCACCCTGTCTTAGCGTAAAGCGAGTCGAGGCGGACGTCGTCGCGGCAGCGACGACGGACGCCGAGACGAGCACGTCACACCAGTGCCACCCTGTCTTAGCGTAACGCGAGTCGAGGCGGACGTCGTCGTGGTAGCGACGACGGATGCCGAGACGAGCACGTAACACCAGTGCCTCCCTGTGTTAGCGTAACACGAGTCGAGGCGTACGTCATCGCGGTAGCGACGACGGACGCTGAGACGAGCACGTGACACCAGTGCCACCCTGTCTTAGCGTAACGCGAGTCGAGGCGGACGTCGTCGCGGTAGCGACGACGGACGCCGAGACGAGCACGTGACACCAGTGCCACCCTGTCTTAACGTAACGCGAGTCGAGGCGGACGTGGTCGCGTTAGCGACGACGGACGCCGAGACGAGCACGTGACACCAGTGCCACCCTGTCTTAGCGTAACGCGAGTCGAGGCGGACGTCGTCGCGGTAGCGACGACGGACGCCGAGACGAGCACGTGACACCAGTGCCACCCTGTCTTAGCGTAATGCGAGTCGAGGCGGAAGTCATCGCGGTAGCGACGACGGACGCCGAGACGAGCACGTGACACCATTGCCTCCCTGTCTTAGCATAACGCGAGTCGAGGCGGACGTCGTCGCGGTAGCGACGACGGACGCCGAGACGAGCACGTGACACCAGTGCCACCCTGTCTTAGCGTAACGCGAGTCGAGGCGGACGTGGTCGCGATAGCGACGACGGATGCCGAGACGAGCACATGACACCATTGCCTCCCTGTCTTAGCGTAACGCGAGTCGAGGCGGACGTCGTCGTGGTAGCGACCACGGACGCCGAGACGAGCACGTGACACAATTGCCTCCCTGTCTTAGCGTAACGCGAGTCGAGGCGGACGTCGTCGCGGTAGCGACGACGGACGCCGAGACGAGCACGTGACACCAGTGCCACCCTGTCTTAGCGTAACGCGAGTCGAGGTGGACGTCGTCGTGGTAGCGACGACGGACGCCGAGACGAGCACGTAACACCAGTGCCTCCCTGTGTTAGCGTAACACGAGTCGAGGCGTACGTCATCGCGGTAGCGACGACGGACGCTGAGACGAGCACGTGACACCAGTGCCACCCTGTCTTAGCGTAACGCGAGTCGAGGCGGACGTCGTCGCGGTAGCGACGACGGACGCCGAGACGAGCACGTGACACCATTGCCTCCCTATCTTAGCGTAACGCGAGTCGAGGCGGACGTCGTCGCGGTAGCGACGACGGACGCCGAGACGAGCACGTGACACCAGTGCCACCCTGTCTTAGCGTAAAGCGAGTCGAGGCGGACGTCGTCGCGGCAGCGACGACGGACGCCGAGACGAGCACGTCACACCAGTGCCACCCTGTCTTAGCGTAACGCGAGTCGAGGCGGACGTCGTCGTGGTAGCGACGACGGATGCCGAGACGAGCACGTAACACCAGTGCCTCCCTGTGTTAGCGTAACACGAGTCGAGGCGTACGTCATCGCGGTAGCGACGACGGACGCGGAGACGAGCACGTGACACCAGTGCCACCCTGTCTTAGCGTAACGCGAGTCGAGGCGGACGTCGTCGCGGTAGCGACGACGGACGCCGAGACGAGCACGTGACACCAGTGCCACCCTGTCTTAACGTAACGCGAGTCGAGGCGGACGTGGTCGCGATAGCGACGACGGACGCCGAGACGAGCACGTGACACCAGTGCCACCCTGTCTTAGCGTAACGCGAGTCGAGGCGGACGTCGTCGCGGTAGCGACGACGGACGCCGAGACGAGCACGTGACACCAGTGCCACCCTGTCTTAGCGTAATGCGAGTCGAGGCGGAAGTCATCGCGGTAGCGACGACGGACGCCGAGACGAGCACGTGACACCATTGCCTCCCTGTCTTAGCATAACGCGAGTCGAGGCGGACGTCGTCGCGGTAGCGACGACGGACGCCGAGACGAGCACGTGACACCAGTGCCACCCTGTCTTAGCGTAACGCGAGTCGAGGCGGACGTGGTCGCGATAGCGACGACGGATGCCGAGACGAGAACGTGACACCATTGCCTCCCTGTCTTAGCGTAACGCGAGTCGAGGCGGACGTCGTCGCGGTAGCGACGACGGACGCCGAGACGAGCACGTGACACCATTGCCTCCCTGTCTTAGCGTAACGCGAGTCGAGGCGGACGTCGTCGCGGTAGCGACGACGGACGACGAGACGAGCACGTGACACCAGTGCCACCCTGTCTTAGCGTAACGCGAGTCGAGGCGGACGTCGTCGCGGTAGCGACGACGGACGCCGAGACGAGCACGTGACACCATTGCCTCCCTGTCTTAGCATAACGCGAGTCGAGGCGGACGTCGTCGCGGTAGCGACGACGGATGCCGAGACGAGCACGTGACACCAGTGCCACCCTGTCTTAGCGTAACGCGAGTCGAGGCGGACGTGGTCGCGATAGCGACGACGGATGCCGAGAGGAGCACGTGACACCATTGCCTCCCTGTCTTAGCGTAACGCGAGTCGAGGCGGACGTGGTCGCGATAGCGACGACGGATGCCGAGACGAGCACGTGACACCATTGCCTCCCTGTCTTAGCGTAACGCGAGTCGAGGCGGACATCGTCGCGGTAGCGACGACGGACGCCGAGACGAGCACGTGACACCAGTGCCACCCTGTCTTAGCGTAACGCGAGTCGAGGCGGACGTCGTCGCGGTAGCGACGACGGACGCCGAGACGAGCACGTGACACCATTGCCTCCCTGTCTTAGCGTAACGCGAGTCGAGGCGGACGTCGTCGCGGTAGCGACGACGGACGCCGAGACGAGCACGTGACACTAGTGCCACCCTGTCTTAGCGTAACGCGAGTCGAGGCGGACGTTGTCGCGGTAGCGACAACGGATGCCGAGACGAGCACATGACACCATTGCCTCCCTGTCTTAGCGTAACGCGAGTCGAGGCGGACGTCGTCGTGGTAGCGACCACGGACGCCGAGACGAGCACGTGACACAATTGCCTCCCTGTCTTAGCGTAACGCGAGTCGAGGCGGACGTCGTCGCGGTAGCGACGACGGACGCCGAGACGAGCACGTGACACCAGTGCCACCCTGTCTTAGCGTAACGCGAGTCGAGGTGGACGTCGTCGTGGTAGCGACGACGGACGCCGAGACGAGCACGTAACACCAGTGCCTCCCTGTGTTAGCGTAACACGAGTCGAGGCGTACGTCATCGCGGTAGCGACGACGGACGCTGAGACGAGCACGTGACACCAGTGCCACCCTGTCTTAGCGTAACGCGAGTCGAGGCGGACGTCGTCGCGGTAGCGACGACGGACGCCGAGACGAGCACGTGACACCATTGCCTCCCTATCTTAGCGTAACGCGAGTCGAGGCGGACGTCGTCGCGGTAGCGACGACGGACGCCGAGACGAGCACGTGACACCAGTGCCACCCTGTCTTAGCGTAAAGCGAGTCGAGGCGGACGTCGTCGCGGCAGCGACGACGGACGCCGAGACGAGCACGTCACACCAGTGCCACCCTGTCTTAGCGTAACGCGAGTCGAGGCGGACGTCGTCGTGGTAGCGACGACGGATGCCGAGACGAGCACGTAACACCAGTGCCTCCCTGTGTTAGCGTAACACGAGTCGAGGCGTACGTCATCGCGGTAGCGACGACGGACGCTGAGACGAGCACGTGACACCAGTGCCACCCTGTCTTAGCGTAACGCGAGTCGAGGCGGACGTCGTCGCGGTAGCGACGACGGACGCCGAGACGAGCACGTGACACCAGTGCCACCCTGTCTTAACGTAACGCGAGTCGAGGCGGACGTGGTCGCGTTAGCGACGACGGACGCCGAGACGAGCACGTGACACCAGTGCCACCCTGTCTTAGCGTAACGCGAGTCGAGGCGGACGTCGTCGCGGTAGCGACGACGGACGCCGAGACGAGCACGTGACACCAGTGCCACCCTGTCTTAGCGTAATGCGAGTCGAGGCGGAAGTCATCGCGGTAGCGACGACGGACGCCGAGACGAGCACGTGACACCATTGCCTCCCTGTCTTAGCATAACGCGAGTCGAGGCGGACGTCGTCGCGGTAGCGACGACGGACGCCGAGACGAGCACGTGACACCAGTGCCACCCTGTCTTAGCGTAACGCGAGTCGAGGCGGACGTGGTCGCGATAGCGACGACGGATGCCGAGACGAGCACATGACACCATTGCCTCCCTGTCTTAGCGTAACGCGAGTCGAGGCGGACGTCGTCGTGGTAGCGACCACGGACGCCGAGACGAGCACGTGACACAATTGCCTCCCTGTCTTAGCGTAACGCGAGTCGAGGCGGACGTCGTCGCGGTAGCGACGACGGACGCCGAGACGAGCACGTGACACCAGTGCCACCCTGTCTTAGCGTAACGCGAGTCGAGGTGGACGTCGTCGTGGTAGCGACGACGGACGCCGAGACGAGCACGTAACACCAGTGCCTCCCTGTGTTAGCGTAACACGAGTCGAGGCGTACGTCATCGCGGTAGCGACGACGGACGCTGAGACGAGCACGTGACACCAGTGCCACCCTGTCTTAGCGTAACGCGAGTCGAGGCGGACGTCGTCGCGGTAGCGACGACGGACGCCGAGACGAGCACGTGACACCATTGCCTCCCTATCTTAGCGTAACGCGAGTCGAGGCGGACGTCGTCGCGGTAGCGACGACGGACGCCGAGACGAGCACGTGACACCAGTGCCACCCTGTCTTAGCGTAAAGCGAGTCGAGGCGGACGTCGTCGCGGCAGCGACGACGGACGCCGAGACGAGCACGTCACACCAGTGCCACCCTGTCTTAGCGTAACGCGAGTCGAGGCGGACGTCGTCGTGGTAGCGACGACGGATGCCGAGACGAGCACGTAACACCAGTGCCTCCCTGTGTTAGCGTAACACGAGTCGAGGCGTACGTCATCGCGGTAGCGACGACGGACGCGGAGACGAGCACGTGACACCAGTGCCACCCTGTCTTAGCGTAACGCGAGTCGAGGCGGACGTCGTCGCGGTAGCGACGACGGACGCCGAGACGAGCACGTGACACCAGTGCCACCCTGTCTTAACGTAACGCGAGTCGAGGCGGACGTGGTCGCGATAGCGACGACGGACGCCGAGACGAGCACGTGACACCAGTGCCACCCTGTCTTAGCGTAACGCGAGTCGAGGCGGACGTCGTCGCGGTAGCGACGACGGACGCCGAGACGAGCACGTGACACCAGTGCCACCCTGTCTTAGCGTAATGCGAGTCGAGGCGGAAGTCATCGCGGTAGCGACGACGGACGCCGAGACGAGCACGTGACACCATTGCCTCCCTGTCTTAGCATAACGCGAGTCGAGGCGGACGTCGTCGCGGTAGCGACGACGGACGCCGAGACGAGCACGTGACACCAGTGCCACCCTGTCTTAGCGTAACGCGAGTCGAGGCGGACGTGGTCGCGATAGCGACGACGGATGCCGAGACGAGAACGTGACACCATTGCCTCCCTGTCTTAGCGTAACGCGAGTCGAGGCGGACGTCGTCGCGGTAGCGACGACGGACGCCGAGACGAGCACGTGACACCATTGCCTCCCTGTCTTAGCGTAACGCGAGTCGAGGCGGACGTCGTCGCGGTAGCGACGACGGACGACGAGACGAGCACGTGACACCAGTGCCACCCTGTCTTAGCGTAACGCGAGTCGAGGCGGACGTCGTCGCGGTAGCGACGACGGACGCCGAGACGAGCACGTAACACCAGTGCCTCCCTGTGTTAGCGTAACACGAGTCGAGGCGTACGTCATCGCGGTAGCGACGACGGACGCTGAGACGAGCACGTGACACCAGTGCCACCCTGTCTTAGCGTAACGCGAGTCGAGGCGGACGTCGTCGCGGTAGCGACGACGGACGCCGAGACGAGCACGTGACACCATTGCCTCCCTATCTTAGCGTAACGCGAGTCGAGGCGGACGTCGTCGCGGTAGCGACGACGGACGCCGAGACGAGCACGTGACACCAGTGCCACCCTGTCTTAGCGTAAAGCGAGTCGAGGCGGACGTCATCGCGTCAGCGACGACGGACGCCGAGACGAGCACGTCACACCAGTGCCACCCTGTCTTAGCGTAACGCGAGTCGAGGCGGACGTCGTCGTGGTAGCGACGACGGACGCCGAGACGAGCACGTAACACCAGTGCCTCCCTGTGTTAGCGTAACACGAGTCGAGGCGTACGTCATCGCGGTAGCGACGACGGACGCTGAGACGAGCACGTGACACCAGTGCCACCCTGTCTTAGCGTAACGCGAGTCGAGGCGGACGTCGTCGCGGTAGCGACGACGGACGCCGAGACGAGCACGTGACACCATTACCTCCCTGTCTTAGCGTAACGCGAGTCGAGGCGGACGTCGTCGCGGTAGCGACGACGGACGCCGAGACGAGCACGTGACACCAGTGCCACCCTGTCTTAGCGTAAAGCGAGTCGAGGCGGACGTCGTCGCGGTAGCGACGACGGACGCCGAGACGAGCACGTCACACCAGTGCCACCCTGTCTTAGCGTAACGCGAGGCGAGGCAGACGTCGTCGCGGTAGCGACGATGGACGCCGAGACGAGCACGTAACACCAGTGCCTCCCTGTGTTAGCGTAACACGAGTCGAGGCAGACGTCATCGCGGTAGCGACGACGGACGCCGAGACGAGCACGTGACACCATTGCCACCTTGTCTTAGCGTAACGCGAGTCGAGGCGGACGTTGTTGCGGTAGCTACGATGGACGCCGAGACGAGCACGTGACACCAGTGCCACCCTGTCTTATTGTAATGCGAGTCGAGGCGGACGTTGTTGCGGTAGCGACGACGGACGCCGAGACGAGCACGTCACACCAGTGCCACGCTGTCTTAGCGTAACGCGAGTCGAGGCGGACGTCGTCGCGGTAGCGACGACGGACGCTGAGACGAGCACGTAACACAAGTGCCTCCCTGTGTTAGCGTAAGACGAGTCGAGGCGGACGTATTCGCGGTAGCGACGACGGACGCCGAGACGAGCACGTGACACCAGGGCCACCCTGTCTTAGCGTAACGCGAGTCGAGGCGGACGTCGTCGCGGTAGCGACCACGGACGCCGAGACGAGCAGGTGACACAATTGACTCCCTGTCTTAGCGTAACGCGAGTCGAGGCGGACGTCGTCGCGGTAGCGACGACGGACGCCGAGACGAGCACGTGACACCAGTGCCACCCTGTCTTAGCGTAACGCGAGTCAAGGCGGACGTCGTCGCGGTAGCGACGACGGACGCCGAGACGAGCACGTGACACCAGTGCCACCCTGTCTTATTGTAATGCGAGTCGAGGCCGACGTCGTCGCGGTAGCGACGACGGACGCCGAGACGAGCACGTCACACCAGTGCCACCCTGTCTCAGCGTAACGCGAGTCGAGGCGGACGTCGTCGCGGTAGCGACGACGGACGCCGAGACGAGCACGTGACACCAGGGCCACCCTGTCTTAGCGTAACGCGAGTCGAGGCGGACGTCGTCGCGGTAGCGACCACGGACGCCGAGACGAGCACGTGACACAATTGACTCCCTGTCTTAGCGTAACGCGAGTCGAGGCGGACGTCGTCGCGGTAGCGACGACGGACGCCGAGACGAGCACGTGACACCAGTGCCACCCTGTCTTAGCGTAATGCGAGTCGAGGCGGACGTCGTCACGGTAGCGACGACGGACGCCGAGACGAGCACGTCACACCAGTGCCACCCTGTCTTAGCGTAACGCGAGCTGAGGCGGACGTCGTCGCGGTAGCGACGACGGACGCCGAGACGAGCACGTAACACCAGTGCCTCCCTGTGTTAGCGTAACACGAGTCGAGGCGGATGTCGTCGCAGTAGCGACGACGGACGCCGAGACGAGCACGTGACACCATTGCCACCCTGTCTTAGCGTAACGCGAGTCGAGGCGGACTTCATCGCGGTAGCGACGACGGACGCCGAGACGAGCACGTGACACCAGTGCCTCCCTGTCTTAGCGTAACGCGAGTCGAGGCGGACGTCGTCGCGGTAGCGACGACGGACGCCGAGACGAGCATGTGACACCAGTGCCACCCTGTCTTAGCGTAATGCGAGTCGAGGCGGACGTCATCGCGGTAGCGACGACGGACGCCGAGACGAGCACGTGACACCATTGCATCCCTGTCTTAGCGTAACGCGAGTCGAGGCGGACGTCGTCGCGGTAGCGACGACGGACGCCGAGACGAGCACGTGACACCATTGCCACCTTGTCTTAGCGTAACGCGAGTCGAGGCGGACGTTGTTGCGGTAGCTACGACGGACGCCGAGACGAGCACGTGACACCAGTGCCACCCTGTCTTATTGTAATGCGAGTCGAGGCGGACGTCGTCGCGGTAGCGACGACGGACGCCGAGATGAGCACGTCACACCAGTGCCACGCTGTCTTAGCGTAACGCGAGTCGAGGCGGACGTCATCGCGGTAGCGACGACGGACGCTGAGACGAGCACGTAACACCAGTGCCTCCCTGTGTTAGCGTAACACGAGTCGAGGCGGACGTATTCGCGGTAGCGACGACGGACGCCGAGACGAGCACGTGACACCAGGGCCACCCTGTCTTAGCGTAACGCGAGTCGAGGCGGACGTCGTCGCGGTAGCGACCACGGACGCCGAGACTAGCACGTGACACAATTGACTCCCTGTCTTAGCGTAACGCGAGTCGAGGCGGACGTCGTCGCGGTAGCGACGACGGACGCCGAGACGAGCACGTGACACCAGTGCCACCCTGTCTTAGCGTAACGCGAGTCGAGGCGGACGTCGTCACGGTAGCGACGACGGACGCCGAGACGAGCACGTCACACCAGTGCCACCCTGTCTTAGCGTAACACGAGCTGAGGCGGACGTCGTCGCGGTAGCGACGACGGACGCCGAGACGAGCACGTAACACCAGTGCCTCCCTGTGTTAGCGTAACACGAGTCGAGGCGGATGTCGTCGCGGTAGCGACGACGGACGCCGAGACGAGCACGTGACACCATTGCCACCCTGTCTTAGCGTAACGCGAGTCGAGGCCGCGACGACGGACGCCGAGACGAGCACGTGACACCAGTGCCTCCCTGTCTTAGCGTAACGCGAGTCGAGGCGGACGTCGTCGCGGTAGCGACGACGGACGCCGAGACGAGCACGTGACACCAGTGCCACCCTGTCTTAGCGTAATGCGAGTCGAGGCGGACGTCATCGCGGTAGCGACGACGGACGCCGAGACGAGCACGTGACACCATTGCCTCCCTGTCTTAGCGTAACGCGAGTCGAGGCGGACGTCGTCGCGGTAGCGACGACGGACGCCGAGACGAGCACGTGACACCATTGCCACCTTGTCTTAGCGTAACGTGAGTCAAGGCGGACGATGTTGCGGTAGCTACGACGGACGCCGAGACGAGCACGTGACACCAGTGCCACCCTGTCTTATTGTAATGCGAGTCGAGGCCGACGTCGTCGCGGTAGCGACGACGGACGCTGAGACGAGCAGGTCACACCAGTGCCACGCTGTCTTAGCGTAACGCGAGTTGAGGCGGACGTCGTCGCGGTAGCGACGACGGACGCTGAGACGAGCACGTAACACCAGTGCCTCCCTGTGTTAGCGTAACACGAGTCGAGGCGGACGTATTCGCGGTAGCGACGACGGACGCCGAGACGAGCACGTGACACCAGGGCCACCCTGTCTTAGCGTAACGCGAGTCGAGGCGGACGTCGTCGCGGTAGCGACCACGGACGCCGAGACGAGCAGGTGACACAATTGACTCCCTGTCTTAGCGTAACGCGAGTCGAGGCGGACGTCGTCGCGGTAGCGACGACGGACGCCGAGACGAGCACGTGACACCAGTGCCACCCTGTCTTAGCGTAACGCGAGTCGAGGCGGACGTCGTCGCGGTAGCGACGACGGACGCCGAGACGAGCACGTCACACCAGTGCCACCCTGTCTTAGCGTAACGCGAGCTGAGGCGGACGTCGTCGCGGTAGCGACGACGGACGCCGAGACGAGCACGTAACACCAGTGCCTCCCTGTGTTAGCGTAACACGAGTCGAGGCGGACGTCGTCGCGGTAGCGACGACGGACGCCGAGACGAGCACGTGACACCATTGCCACCCTGTCTTAGCGTAACGCGAGTCGAGGCGGACTTCGTCGCGGTAGCGACGACGGACGCCGAGACGAGCACGTGACACCAGTGCCTCCCTGTCTTAGCGTAACACGAGTCGAGGCGGACGTCGTCGCGGTAGCGACGACGGACGCCGAGACGAGCACGTGACACCAGTGCCACCCTGTCTTAGCGTAATGCGAGTCGAGGCGGACGTCATCGCGGTAGCGACGACGGACGCCGAGACGAGCACGTGACACCATTGCATCCCTGTCTTAGCGTAACGCGAGTCAAGGCGGACGTCGTCGCGGTAGCGACGACGGACGCCGAGACGAGCACGTGACACCATTGCCACCTTGTCTTAGCGTAACGCGAGTCGAGGCGGACGTTGTTGCGGTAGCTACGACGGACGCCGAGACGAGCACGTGACACCAGTGCCACCCTGTCTTATTGTAATGCGAGTCGAGGCGGACGTCGTCGCGGTAGCGACGACGGACGCCGAGACGAGCACGTCACACCAGTGCCACGCTGTCTTAGCGTAACGCGAGCTGAGGCGGACGTCATCGCGGTAGCGACGACGGACGCTGAGACGAGCACGTAACACCAGTGCCTCCCTGTGTTAGCGTAACACGAGTCGAGGCGGACGTATTCGCGGTAGCGACGACGGACGCCGAGACGAGCACGTGACACCAGGGCCACCCTGTCTTAGCGTAACGCGAGTCGAGGCGGACGTCGTCGCGGTAGCGACCACGGACGCCGAGACTAGCACGTGACACAATTGACTCCCTGTCTTAGCGTAACGCGAGTCGAGGCGGACGTCATCGCGGTAGCGACGACGGACGCCGAGACGAGCACGTGACACCAGTGCCACCCTGTGTTAGCGTAACGCGAGTCGAGGCGGACGTCGTCACGGTAGCGACGACGGACGCCGAGACGAGCACGTCACACCAGTGCCACCCTGTCTTAGCGTAACGCGAGCTGAGGCGGACGTCGTCGCGGTAGCGACGACGGACGCCGAGACGAGCACGTAACACCAGTGCCTCCCTGTGTTAGCGTAACACGAGTCGAGGCGGATGTCGTCGCGGTAGCGACGACGGACGCCGAGACGAGCACGTGACACCATTGCCACCCTGTCTTAGCGTAACGCGAGTCGAGGCCGCGACGACGGACGCCGAGACGAGCACGTGACACCAGTGCCTCCCTGTCTTAGCGTAACGCGAGTCGAGGCGGACGTCGTCGCGGTAGCGACGACGGACGCCGAGACGAGCACGTGACACCAGTGCCACCCTGTCTTAGCGTAATGCGAGTCGAGGCGGACGTCATCGCGGTAGCGACGACGGACGCCGAGACGAGCACGTGACACCATTGCCACCTTGTCTTAGCGTAACGTGAGTCAAGGCGGACGTTGTTGCGGTAGCTACGACGGACGCCGAGACGAGCACGTGACACCAGTGCCACCCTGTCTTATTGTAATGCGAGTCGAGGCGGACGTCGTCGCGGTAGCGACGACGGACGCTGAGACGAGCAGGTCACACCAGTGCCACGCTGTCTTAGCGTAACGCGAGTTGAGGCGGACGTCGTCGCGGCAGCGACGACGGACGCTGAGACGAGCACGTAACACCAGTGCCTCCCTGTGTTAGCGTAACACGAGTCGAGGCGGACGTATTCGCGGTAGCGACGACGGACGCCGAGACGAGCACGTGACACCAGGGCCACCCTGTCTTAGCGTAACGCGAGTCGAGGCGGACGTCATCGCGGTAGCGACCACGGACGCCGAGACGAGCAGGTGACACAATTGACTCCCTGTCTTAGCGTAACGCAAGTCGAGGCGGACGTCGTCGCGGTAGCGACGACGGATGCCGAGACGAGCACGTGACACCAGTGCCACCCTGTCTTAGCGTAACGCGAGTCGAGGCGGACGTCGTCGCGGTAGCGACGACGGACGCCGAGACGAGCACGTGACACCAGTGCCACCCTGTCTTATTGTAATGCGAGTCGAGGCCGACGTGGTCGTGGTAGCGACGACGGACGCCGAGACGAGCACGTCACACCAGTGCCACCCTGTCTTAGCGTAACGCGAGTCGAGGCGGACGTCGTCGCGGTAGCGACGACGGACGCCGAGACGAGCACGTAACACCAGTGCCTCCCTGTGTTAGCGTAACACGAGTCGAGGCGGACGTCGTCGCGGTAGCGACGACGGACGCCGAGACGAGCACGTGACACCAGGGCCACCCTGTCTTAGCGTAACGCGAGTCGAGGCGGACGTCGTCGCGGTAGTGACCACGGACGCCGAGACGAGCACGTGACACAATTGACTCCCTGTCTTAGCGTAACGCGAGTCGAGGCGGACGTCGTCGCGGTAGCGACGACGGACGCCGAGACGAGCACGTGACACCAGTGCCACCCTGTCTTAGCGTAACGCGAGTCGAGGCGGACGTCGTCGCGGTAGCGACGACGGACGCCGAGACGAGCACGTCACACCAGTGCCACCCTGTCTTAGCGTAACGCGAGCTGAGGCGGACGTCGTCGCGGTAGCGACGACGGACGCCGAGACGAGCACGTAACACCAGTGCCTCCCTGTGTTAGCGTAACACGAGTCGAGGCGAACGTTGTCGCGGTAGCGACGACGGACGCCGAGACGAGCACGTGACACCATTGCCACCCTGTCTTAGCGTAACGTGAGTCGAGGCGGACGTCGTCGCGGTAGCGACGACGGACGCCGAGACGAGCACGTGACACCAGTGACTCCCTGTCTTAGCGTAACGCGAGTCGAGGCGGACGTCGTCGCGGTAGCGACGACGGACGCCGAGACGAGCACGTGACACCAGTGCCACCCTGTCTTAGCGTAATGCGAGTCGAGGCGGACGTCATCGCGGTAGCGACGACGGACGCCGAGACGAGCACGTGACACCATTGCCTCCCTGTCTTAGCGTAACGCGAGTCGAGGCGGACGTCGTCGCGGTAGCGACGACGGACGACGAGACAAGCACGTGACACCAGTGCCACCCTGGCTTAGCGTAACGCGAGTCGAGGCGGACGTGGTCGCGATAGCGACGACGGATGCCGAGACGAGCACGTGACACCATTGCCTCCTTGTCTTAGCGTAACGCGAGTCGAGGCGGACGTCGTCGCGGTAGCGACGACGGACGCCGAGACGAGCACGTGACACCATTGCCTCCCTGTCTTAGCGTAACGCGAGTCGAGGCGGACGTCCTCGCGGTAGCGACGACGGACGCCGAGACGAGCACGTGACACCAGTGCCACCCTGTCTTAGCGTAACGCGAGTCGAGGCGGACGTGGTCGCGATAGCGACGACGGATGACGAGACGAGCACGTGACACCAGTGCCATCCTGTCTTAGCGTAACGCGAGTCGAGGCGGACGTCGTCGCGGTAGCGAAGACGGACGCCTAGACGAGCACGTGACACCAGTGCCACCCTGTCTTAGCGTAATGCGAGTCGAGGCGGACGTCATCGCGGTAGCGACGACGGACGCCGAGACGAGCACGTGACACCATTGCCTCCCTGTCTTAGCGTAACGCGAGTCGAGGCGGACGTCGTCGCGGTAGCGACGACGGACGCCGAGACGAGCACGTCACACCAGTGCCACCCTGTCTTAGCGTAACGCGAGTCGAGGCAGACGTGGTCGCGATAGCGACGACGGATGCCGAGACGAGCACGTGACACCAGTGCCACCCTGTCTTAGCGTAATGCGAGTCGAGGCGGACGTCATCGCGGTAGCGACGACGGACGCCGAGACGAGCACGTGACACCATTGCCTCCCTGTCTTAGCGTAACGCGAGTCGAGGCGGACGTCGTCGCGGTAGCGACGACGGACGCCGAGAATAGCACGTGACACCAGTGCCACCCTGTCTTAGCGTAATGCGAGTCGAGGCGGACGTCGTCGCGGTAGCGACGACGGACGCCGAGACGAGCACGTGACACCATTGCCTCCCTGTCTTAGCGTAACGCGAGTCGAGGCAGACGTCATCGCGGTAGCGACGACGGACGCCGAGACGAGCACGTGACACTAGTGCCACCCTGTCTTAGCGTAACGCGAGTCGAGGCGGACGTTGTCGCGGTAGCGACAACGGATGCCGAGACGAGCACATGACACCATTGCCTCCCTGTCTTAGCGTAACGCGAGTCGAGGCGGACGTCGTCGTGGTAGCGACCACGGACGCCGAGACGAGCACGTGACACAATTGCCTCCCTGTCTTACCGTAACGCGAGTCGAGGCGGACGTCGTCGCGGTAGCGACGACGGACGCCGAGACGAGCACGTGACACCAGTGCCACCCTGTCTTAGCGTAATGCGAGTCGAGGCGGACGTCATCGCGGTAGCGACGACGGACGCCGAGACGAGCACGTGACACCATTGCCTCCCTGTCTTAGCGTAACGCGAGTCGAGGCGGACGTCGTCGCGGTAGCGATGACGGACGACGAGACGAGCACGTGACACCAGTGCCACCCTGGCTTAGCGTAACGCGAGTCGAGGCGGACGTGGTCGCGATAGCGACGACGGATGCCGAGACGAGCACGTGACACCATTGCCTCCCTGTCTTAGCGTAACGCGAGCCGAGGCGGACGTCGTCGCGGTAGCGACGACGGACGCCGAGACGAGCACGTGACACCATTGCCTCCCTGTCTTAGCGTAACGCGAGTCGAGGCGGACGTCCTCGCGGTAGCGACGACGGACGCCGAGACGAGCACGTGACACCAGTGCCACCCTGTCTTAGCGTAACGCGAGTCGAGGCGGACGTGGTCGCGATAGCGACGATGGATGCCGAGACGAGCACGTGACACCAGTGCCACCCTGTCTTAGCGTAACGCGAGTCGAGGCGGACGTCGTCGCGGTAGCGAAGACGGACGCCTAGACGAGCACGTGACACCAGTGCCACCCTGTCTTAGCGTAATGCGAGTCGAGGCGGACGTCATCGCGGTAGCGACGACGGACGCCGAGACGAGCACGTGACACCATTGCCTCCTTGTCTTAGCGTAACGCGAGTCGAGGCGGACGTCGTCGCGGTAGCGACGACGGACGCCGAGACGAGCATGTCACACCAGTGCCACCCTGTCTTAGCGTAACGCGAGTCGAGGCGGACGTGGTCGCGATAGCGACGACGGATGCCAAGACGAGCACGTGACACCATTGCCTCCCTGTCTTAGCGTAACGCGAGTCGAGGCGGACGTCGTCGCGGTAGCGACGACGGACGCCGAGACGAGCACGTGACACCAGTGCCACCCTGTCTTAGCGTAACGCTAGTCGAGGCGGACGTCGTCGCGGTAGCGACGACGGACGCCGAGACGAGCACGTGACACCATTGCCTCCCTGTCTTAGCGTAACGCGAGTCGAGGCAGACGTCGTCGCGGTAGCGACGACGGACGCCGAGACGAGCACGTGACACTAGTGCCACCCTGTCTTAGCGTAACGCGAGTCGAGGCGGACGTTGTCGCGGTAGCGACAACGGATGCCGAGACGAGCACATGACACCATTGCCTCCCTGTCTTAGCGTAACGCGAGTCGAGGCGGACGTCGTCGTGGTAGCGACCACGGACGCCGAGACGAGCACGTGACACAATTGCCTCCCTGTCTTACCGTAACGCAAGTCGAGGCGGACGTCGTCGCGGTAGCGATGACGGACGCCGAGATGAGCACGTGACACCAGTGCCACCCTGTCTTAGCGTAACGCGAGTCGAGGCGGACGTCGTCGCGGTAGCGACGACGGACGCCGAGACGAGCACGTCACACCAGTGCCACCCTGTCTTAGCGTAACGCGAGTCGAGGCGGACGTCGTCGTGGTAGCGACGACGGACGCCGAGACGAGCACGTAGCACCAGTGCCTCCCTGTGTTAGCGTAACACGAGTCGAGGCGTACGTCGTCGCGGTAGCGACGATGGACGCTGAGACGAGCACGTGACACCAGTGCCACCCTGTCTTAGCGTAACGCGAGTCGAGGCGGACGTCGTCGCGGTAGCGACGACGGACGCCGAGACGAGCACGTGACACCATTGCCTCCCTGTCTTAGCGTAACGGGAGTCGAGGCGGACGTCGTCGCGGTAGCGACGACGGACGCCGAGACGAGCACGTGACACCAGTGCCACCCTGTCTTAGCGTAAAGCGAGTCGAGGCGAACGTCGTCGCGGTAGCGACGATGGACGCCGAGACGAGCACGTCACACCAGTGCCACCCTGTCTTAGCGTAACGCGAGTCGAGGCGGACGTCGTCGCGGTAGCGACGACGGACGCCGAGACTAGCACGTAACACCAGTGCCTCCCTGTGTTAGCGTAACACGAGTCGAGGCAGACGTCGTCGCGGTAGCGACGACGGACGCCGAGACGAGCACGTGACACCATTGCCACCTTGTCTTAGCGTAACGCGAGTCGAGGCGGACGTTGTTGCGGTAGCTACGACGGACGCCGAGACGAGCACGTGACACCAGTGCCACCCTGTCTTATTGTAATGCGAGTTGAGGCGGACGTCGTCTCGGTAGCGACGGCGGACGCCGAGACGAGCATGTCACACCAGTGCCACCCTGTTTTAGCGTAACGCGAGTCGAGGCGGACGTCGTCGCGGTAGCGACGACGGATGCTGAGACGAGCACGTAACACCAGTGCCTCCCTGTGTTAGCGTAACACGAGTCGAGGCGGACGTCGTCGCGGTAGCGACGACGGATGCCGAGACGAGCACGTGACACCAGGGCCACCCTGTCTTAGCGTAACGCGAGTCGAGGCGGACGTCGTCGCGGTAGCGACCACGGACGCCGAGACGAGCATGTGACACAATTGACTCCCTGTCTTAGCGTAACGCGAGTCGAGGCGGACGTCGTCGCGGTAGCGACGACGGACGCCGAGACGAGCACGTGACACCAGTGCCACCCTGTCTTATTGTAAGGCGAGTCGAGGCCGACGTCGTCGCGGTAGCGACGACGGACGCCGAGACGAGCACGTGACACCAGGGCCACCCTGTCTTAGCGTAACGCGAGTCGAGGCGGACGTCGTCGCGGTAGCGACCACGGACGCCGAGACGAGCACGTGACACAATTGACTCCCTGTCTTAGCGTAACGCGAGTCGAGGCGGACGTCGTCGCGGTAGCGACGACGGACGCCGAGACGAGCACGTGACACCATTGCCTCCCTGTCTTAGCGTAACGCGAGTCGAGGCGGACGTCGTCGCGGTAGCGACGACGGACGCCGAGACGAGCACGTGACACCAGTGCCACCCTGTCTTAGCGTAAAGCGAGTCGAGGCGAACGTCGTCGCGGTAGCGACGATGGACGCCGAGACGAGCACGTCACACCAGTGCCACCCTGTCTTAGCGTAACGCGAGTCGAGGCGGACGTCGTCGCGGTAGCGACGACGGACGCCGAGACTAGCACGTAACACCAGTGCCTCCCTGTGTTAGCGTAACACGAGTCGAGGCAGACGTCGTCGCGGTAGCGACGACGGACGCCGAGACGAGCACGTGACACCATTGCCACCTTGTCTTAGCGTAACGCGAGTCGAGGCGGACGTTGTTGCGGTAGCTACGACGGACGCCGAGACGAGCACGTGACACAAGTGCCACCCTGTCTTATTGTAATGCGAGTTGAGGCGGACGTCGTCGCGGTAGCAACGACGGACGCCGAGACGAGCACGTCACACCAGTGCCACCCTGTTTTAGCGTAACGCGAGTCGAGGCGGACGTCGTCGCGGTAGCGACGACGGACGCTGAGACGAGCACGTAACACCAGTGCCTCCCTGTGTTAGCGTAACACGAGTCGAGGCGGACGTCGTCGCGGTAGCGACGACGGACGCCGAGACGAGCACGTGACACCAGGGCCACCCTGTCTTAGCGTAACGCGAGTCGAGGCGGACGTCGTCGCGGTAGCGACCACGGACGCCGAGACGAGCATGTGACACAATTGACTCCCTGTCTTAGCGTAACGCGAGTCGAGGCGGACGTCGTCGCGGTAGCGACGACGGACGCCGAGACGAGCACGTGACACGAGTGCCACCCTGTCTTAGCGTAACGCGAGTCGAGGCGGACGTCGTTGCGGTAGAGACGACGGACGCCGAGACGAGCACGTGACACCAGTGCCACCCTGTCTTATTGTAAGGCGAGTCGAGGCCGACGTCGTCGCGGTAGCGACGACGAACGCCGAGACGAGCACGTGACACCAGGGCCACCCTGTCTTAGCGTAACGCGAGTCGAGGCGGACGTCGTCGCGGTAGCGACCACGGACGCCGAGACGAGCACGTGACACAATTGACTCCCTGTCTTAGCGTAACGCGAGTCGAGGCGGACGTCGTCGCGGTAGCGACGACGGACGCCGAGACGAGCACGTGACACGAGTGCCACCCTGTCTTAGCGTAACGCGAGTCGAGGCGGACGTCGTCGCGGTAGAGACGACGGACGCCGAGACGAGCACGTGACACCATTGCCTCCCTGTCTTAGCGTAACGCGAGTCGAGGCGGACGTCGTCGCGGTAGCGACGACGGACGCCGAGACGAGCACGTGACACCAGTGCCATCCTGTCTTAGCGCAAAGCGAGTCGAGGCGGACGTCGTCGCGGTAGCGACGACGGACGCCGAGACGAGCACGTCACACCAGTGCCACCCTGTCTTAGCGTAACGCGAGTCGAGGCGGACGTCGTCGCGGTAGCGACGACGGACGCCGAGACGAGCACGTAACACCAGTGCCTCCCTGTGTTAGCGTAACACGAGTCGAGGCAGACGTCGTCGCGGTAGCGACGACGGACGCCGAGACGAGCACGTGACACCATTGCCAGCTTGTCTTAGCGTAACACGAGTCGAGGCGGACGTTGTTGCGGTAGCTACGACGGATGCCGAGACGAGCACGTGACACCAGTGCCACCCTGTCTTATTGTAATGCGAGTTGAGGCGGACGTCGTCGCGGTAGCGACGACGGACGCCGAGACGAGCACGTCACACCAGTGCCACCCTGTCTTAGCGTAACGCGAGTCGAGGCGGACGTCGTCGCGGTAGCGACGACGGACGCTGAGACGAGCATGTAACACCAGTGCCTCCCTGTGTTAGCGTAACACGAGTCGAGGCGGACGTCGTCGCGGTAGCGACGACGGACGCCGAGACGAGCACGTGACACCAGGGCCACCCTGTCTTAGCGTAACGCGAGTCGAGGCGGACGTCGTCGCTGTAGCGACGGCGGACGCCGAGACGAGCATGTGACACCAGTGCCACCCTGTCTTAGCGTAAAGCGAGTCGAGGCGGACGTCGTCGCGGTAGCGACGACGGACGCCGAGACGAGCACGTCACACCAGTGCCACCCTGTCTTAGCGTAACGCGAGTCGAGGCGGACGTCGTCGCGGTAGCGACGACGGACGCCGAGACGAGCACGTAACACCAGTGCCTCCCTGTGTTAGCGTAACACGAGTCGAGGCAGACGTCGTCGCGGTAGCGACGACGGACGCCGAGACGAGCACGTGACACCATTGCCACCTTGTCTTAGCGTAACAGGAGTCGAGGCGGACGTTGTTGCGGTAGCTACGACGGACGCCGAGACGAGCACGTGACACCAGTGCCACCCTGTCTTATTGTAATGCGAGTTGAGGCGGACGTCGTCGCGGTAGCGACGATGGACGCCGAGACGAGCACGTCACACCAGTGCCACCCTGTCTTAGCGTAACGCGAGTCGAGGCGGACGTCGTCGCGGTAGCGACGACGGACGCTGAGACGAGCATGTAACACCAGTGCCTCCCTGTGTTAGCGTAACACGAGTCGAGGCGGACGTTGTCGCGGTAGCGACCACGGACGCCGAGACGAGCATGTGACACAATTGACTCCCTGTCTTAGCGTAACGCGAGTCGAGGCGGACGTCGTCGCGGTAGCGACGACGGACGCCGAGACGAGCACGTGACACCAGTGCCACCCTGTCTTAGCGTAACGCGAGTCGAGGCGGACGTCGTCGCGGTAGCGACGACGGACGCCGAGACGAGCACGTGACACCAGTGCCACCCTGTCTTATTGTAAGGCGAGTCGAGGCCGACGTCGTCGCGGTAGTGACGACGGACGCCGAGACGATCAAGTGACACCAGTGCCACCCTGTCTTAGCGTAACGCGAGTCGAGGCGGACGTCGTCGCGGTAGCGACGACGGACGCCGAGACGAGCACGTGACACCATTGCCTCCCTGTCTTAGCGTAACGCGAGTCGAGGCGGACGTCGTCGCGGTAGCGACGACGGACGCCGAGACGAGCACGTGACACTAGTGCCACCCTGTCTTAGCGTAACGCGAGTCGAGGCGGACGTTGTCGCGGTAGCGACAACGGATGCCGAGACGAGCACATGACACCATTGCCTCCCTGTCTTAGCGTAACGCGAGTCGAGGCGGACGTCGTCGTGGTAGCGACCACGGACGCCGAGACGAGCACGTGACACAATTGCCTCCCTGTCTTACCGTAACGCGAGTCGAGGCGGACGTGGTCGCGATAGCGACGACGGATGCCGAGACGAGCACGTGACACCATTGCCTCCCTGTCTTAGCGTAACGCGAGTCGAGGCGGACATCGTCGCGGTAGCGACGACGGACGCCGAGACGAGCACGTGACACCAGTGCCACCCTGTCTTAGCGTAACGCGAGTCGAGGCGGACGTCGTCGCGGTAGCGACGACGGACGCCGAGACGAGCACGTGACACCAGTGCCACCCTGTCTTATTGTAAGGCGAGTCGAGGCCGACGTCGTCGCGGTAGCGACGACGGACGCCGAGACGAGCACATGACACCTGGGCCACCCTGTTTTAGCGTAACGCGAGTCGAGGCGGACGTCGTCGCGGTAGTGACCACGGACGCCGAGACGAGCACGTGACACAATTGACTCCCTGTCTTAGCGTAACGCGAGTCGAGGCGGACGTCGTCGCGGTAGCGACGACGGACGCCGAGACGAGCACGTGACACGAGTGCCACCCTGTCTTAGCGTAACGCGAGTCGAGGCGGACGTCGTCGCGGTAGCGACGACGGACGCCGAGACGAGCACGTGACACCAGTGCCACCCTGTCTTAGCGCAAAGCGAGTCGAGGCGGACGTCGTCGCGGTAGCGACGACGGACGCCGAGATGAGCACGTCACACCAGTGCCACCCTGTCTTAGCGTAACGCGAGTCGAGGCGGACGTCGTCGCGGTAGCGACGACGGACGCCGAGACGAGCACGTAACACCAGTGCCTCCCTGTGTTAGCGTAACACGAGTCGAGGCAGACGTCGTCGCGGTAGCGACGACGGACGCCGAGACGAGCACGTGACACCATTGCCAGCTTGTCTTAGCGTAACACGAGTCGAGGCGGACGTTGTTGCGGTAGCTACGACGGATGCCGAGACGAGCACGTGACACCAGTGCCACCCTGTCTTATTGTAATGCGAGTTGAGGCGGACGTCGTCGCGGTAGCGACGACGGACGCCGAGACGAGCACGTCACTCCAGTGCCACCCTGTCTTAGCGTAACGCGAGTCGAGGCGGACGTCGTCGCGGTAGCGACGACGGACGCTGAGACGAGCATGTAACACCAGTGCCTCCCTGTGTTAGCGTAACACGAGTCGAGGCGGACGTCGTCGCGGTAGCGACGACGGACGCCGAGACGAGCACGTGACACCAGGGCCACCCTGTCTTAGCGTAACGCGAGTCGAGGCGGACGTCGTCGCTGTAGCGACGGCGGACGCCGAGACGAGCATGTGACACCAGTGCCACCCTGTCTTAGCGTAAAGCGAGTCGAGGCGGACGTCGTCGCGGTAGCGACGACGGACGCCGAGACGAGCACGTCACACCAGTGCCACCCTGTCTTAGCGTAACGCGAGTCGAGGCGGACGTCGTCGCGGTAGCGACGACGGACGCCGAGACGAGCACGTAACACCAGTGCCTCCCTGTGTTAGCGTAACACGAGTCGAGGCAGACGTCGTCGCGGTAGCGACGACGGACGCCGAGACGAGCACGTGACACCATTGCCACCTTGTCTTAGCGTAACACGAGTCGAGGCGGACGTTGTTGCGGTAGCTACGACGGACGCCGAGACGAGCACGTGACACCAGTGCCACCCTGTCTTATTGTAATGCGAGTTGAGGCGGACGTCGTCGCGGTAGCGACGACGGACGCCGAGACGAGCACGTCACACCAGTGCCACCCTGTCTTAGCGTAACGCGAGTCGAGGCGGACGTCGTCGCGGTAGCGACGACGGACGCTGAGACGAGCATGTAACACCAGTGCCTCCCTGTGTTAGCGTAACACGAGTCGAGGCGGACGTCGTCGCGGTAGCGACGACGGACGCCGCGACGAGCACGTGACACCAGGGCCACCCTGTCTTAGCGTAACGCGAGTCGAGGCGGACGTTGTCGCGGTAGCGACCACGGACGCCGAGACGAGCATGTGACACAATTGACTCCCTGTCTTAGCGTAACGCGAGTCGAGGCGGACGTCGTCGCGGTAGCGACGACGGACGCCGAGACGAGCACGTGACACCAGTGCCACCCTGTCTTAGCGTAACGCGAGTCGAGGCGGACGTCGTCGCGGTAGCGACGACGGACGCCGAGACGAGCACGTGACACCAGTGCCACCCTGTCTTATTGTAAGGCGAGTCGAGGCCGACGTCGTCGCGGTAGTGACGACGGACGCCGAGACGAGCAAGTGACACCAGTGCCACCCTGTCTTAGCGTAACGCGAGTCGAGGCGGACGTCGTCGCGGTAGCGACGACGGACGCCGAGACGAGCACGTGACACCATTGCCTCCCTGTCTTAGCGTAACGCGAGTCGAGGCGGACGTCGTCGCGGTAGCGACGACGGACGCCGAGACGAGCACGTGACACTAGTGCCACCCTGTCTTAGCGTAACGCGAGTCGAGGCGGACGTTGTCGCGGTAGCGACAACGGATGCCGAGACGAGCACATGACACCATTGCCTCCCTGTCTTAGCGTAACGCGAGTCGAGGCGGACGTCGTCGTGGTAGCGACCACGGACGCCGAGACGAGCACGTGACACAATTGCCTCCCTGTCTTACCGTAACGCGAGTCGAGGCGGACGTGGTCGCGATAGCGACGACGGATGCCGAGACGAGCACGTGACACCATTGCCTCCCTGTCTTAGCGTAACGCGAGTCGAGGCGGACATCGTCGCGGTAGCGACGACGGACGCCGAGACGAGCACGTGACACCAGTGCCACCCTGTCTTAGCGTAACGCGAGTCGAGGCGGACGTCATCGCGGTAGCGACGACGGACGCCGAGACGAGCACGTCACACCAGTGCCACCCTGTCTTAGCGTAACGCGAGTCGAGGCGGACGTCGTCGTGGTAGCGACGACGGACGCCGAGACGAGCACGTAGCACCAGTGCCTCCCTGTGTTAGCGTAACACGAGTTGAGGCGTATGTCGTCGCGGTAGCGACGACGGACGCTGAGACGAGCACGTGACACCAGTGCCACCCTGTCTTAGCGTAATGCGAGTCGAGGCGGACATCGTCGCGGTAGCGACGACGGACGCCGAGACGAGCACGTGACACCATTGCCTCCCTGTCTTAGCGTAACGCGAGTCGAGGCGGACGTCGTCGCGGTAGCGACGACGGACGCCGAGACGAGCACGTGACACCAGTGCCACCCTGTCTTAGCGTAAAGCGAGTCGAGGCGGACGTCGTCGCGGTAGCGACGACGGACGCCGAGACGAGCACGTCACACCAGTGCCACCCTGTCTTAGCGTAACGCGAGTCGAGGCGGACGTCGTCGCGGTAGCGACGACGGACGCCGAGACGAGCACGTAACACCAGTGCCTCCCTGTGTTAGCGTAACACGAGTCGAGGCAGACGTCGTCGCGGTAGCGACGACGGACGCCGAGACGAGCACGTGACACCATTGCCACCTTGTCTTAGCGTAACGCGAGTCGAGGCGGACGTTGTTGCGGTAGCTACGAGGGACGCCGAGACGAGCACGTGACACTAGTGCCACCCTGTCTTATTGTAATGCGAGTTGAGGCGGACGTCGTCGCGGTAGCGACGACGGACGCCGAGACAAGCACGTCACACCAGTGCCACCCTGTTTTAGCGTAACGCGAGTCGAGGCGGACGTCGTCGCGGTAGCGACGACGGACGCTGAGACGAGCACGTAACACCAGTGCCTCCCTGTGTTAGCATAACACGAGTCGAGGCATACGTCGTCGCGGTAGCGACGACGGACGCCGAGACGAGCACGTGACACCAGGGCCACCCTGTCTTAGCGTAACGCGAGTCGAGGCGGACGTCGTCGCGGTAGCGACCACGGACGCCGAGACGAGCATGTGACACAACTGACTCCCGGTCTTAGCGTAACGCGAGTCGAGGCGGACGTCGTCGCGGTAGCGACGACGGACGCCGAGACGAGCACGTGACACCAGTGCCACCCTGTCTTAGCGTAACGCGAGTCGAGGCGGACATCGTCGCGGTAGCGACGACGGACGCCGAGACGAGCACGTGACACCAGTGCCACCCTGTCTTATTGTAAGGCGAGTCGAGGCCGACGTCGTCGCGGTAGCGACGACGGACGCCGAGACGAGCACGTCACACCAGTGCCACCCTGTCTTAGCGTAACGCGAGTCGAGGCGGACGTCGTCGCGGTAGCGACGACGGACGCCGAGACGAGCACGTAACACCAGTGCCTCCATGTGTTAGCGTAACACGAGTCGAGGTGGACGTCGTCGCGGTAGCGACGACGGACGCCGAGACGAGCACGTGACACCAGGGCCACCCTGTCTTACCGTAACGCGAGTCGAGGCGGACGTCGTCGCGGTAGCGACCACGGACGCCGAGACGAGCACGTGACACAATTGACTCCCTGTCTTAGCGTAACGCGAGTCGAGGCGGACGTCGTCGCGGTAGCGACGACGGACGCCGAGACGAGCACGTGACACCAGTGCCACCCTGTCTTAGCGTAACGCGAGTCGAGGCGGACGTCGTCGCGGTAGAGACGACGGACGCCGAGACGAGCACGTGACACCATTGCCTCCCTGTCTTAGCGTAACGCGAGTCGAGGCGGACGTCGTCGCGGTAGCGACGACGGACGCCGAGACGAACACGTAACACCAGTGCCTCCCTGTGTTAGCGTAACACGAGTCGAGGCAGACGTCGTCGCGGTAGCGACGACGGACGCCGAGACGAGCACGTGACACCATTGCCACCTTGTCTTAGCGTAACACGAGTCGAGGCGGACGTTGTTGCGGTAGCTACGACGGACGCCGAGACGAGCACGTGACACCAGTGCCACCCTGTCTCATTGTAATGCGAGTTGAGGGGGACGTCGTCGCGGTAGCGACGACGGACGCCGAGACGAGCACGTCACACCAGTGCCACCCTGTCTTAGCGTAACGCGAGTCGAGGCGGACGTCGTCGCGGTAGCGACGATGGACCCTGAGACAAGCATGTAACACCAGTGCCTCCCTATGTTAGCGTAACACGAGTCGAGGCGGACGTCGTCGCGGTAGCGACGACGGACGCCGAGACGAGCACGTGACACCAGGGCCACCCTGTCTTAGCGTAACGCGAGTCGAGGCGGACGTCGTCGCGGTAGCGACCACGGACGCCGAGACGAGCATGTGACACAACTGACTCCCGGTCTTAGCGTAACGCGAGTCGAGGCGGACGTCGTCGCGGTAGCGACGACGGACGCCGAGACGAGCACGTGACACCAGTGCCACCCTGTCTTAGCGTAACGCGAGTCGAGGCGGACATCGTCGCGGTAGCGACGACGGACGCCGAGACGAGCACGTGACACCAGTGCCACCCTGTCTTATTGTAAGGCGAGTCGAGGCCGACGTCGTCGCGGTAGCGACGACGGACGCCGAGACGAGCACGTCACACCAGTGCCACCCTGTCTTAGCGTAACGCGAGTCGAGGCGGACGTCGTCGCGGTAGCGACGACGGACGCCGAGACGAGCACGTAACACCAGTGCCTCCATGTGTTAGCGTAACACGAGTCGAGGCGGACGTCGTCGCGGTAGCGACGACGGACGCCGAGACGAGCACGTGACACCAGGGCCACCCTGTCTTAGCGTAACGCGAGTCGAGGCGGACGTCGTCGCGGTAGCGACCACGGACGCCGAGACGAGCACGTGACACAATTGACTCCCTGTCTTAGCGTAACGCGAGTCGAGGCGGACGTCGTCGCGGTAGCGACGACGGACGCCGAGACAAGCACGTGACACCAGTGCCACCCTGTCTTAGCGTAACGCGAGTCGAGGCGGACGTCGTCGCGGTAGAGACGACGGACGCCGAGACGAGCACGTGACACCATTGCCTCCCTGTCTTAGCGTAACGCGAGTCGAGGCGGACGTCGTCGCGGTAGCGACGACGGACGCCGAGACGAGCACGTAACACCAGTGCCTCCCTGTGTTAGCGTAACACGAGTCGTGGCAGACGTCGTCGCGGTAGCGACGACGGACGCCGAGACGAGCACGTGACACCATTGCCACCTTGTCTTAGCGTAACACGAGTCGAGGCGGACGTTGTTGCGGTAGCTACGACGGACGCCGAGACGAGCACGTCACACCAGTGCCACCCTGTCTTAGCGTAACGCGAGTCGAGGCGGACGTCGTCGCGGTAGCGACGACGGACGCCGAGACGAGCACGTAACACCAGTGCCTCCATGTGTTAGCGTAACACGAGTCGAGGCGGACGTCGTCGCGGTAGCGACGACGGACGCCGAGACGAGCACGTGACACCAGGGCCACCCTGTCTTAGCGTAACGCGAGTCGAGGCGGACGTCGTCGCGGTAGCGACCACGGACGCCGAGACGAGCACGTGACACAATTGACTCCCTGTCTTAGCGTAACGCGAGTCGAGGCGGACGTCGTCGCGGTAGCGACGACGGACGCCGAGACGAGCACGTGACACCAGTGCCACCCTGTCTTAGCGTAACGCGAGTCGAGGCGGACGTCGTCGCGGTAGAGACGACGGACGCCGAGACGAGCACGTGACACCATTGCCTCCCTGTCTTAGCGTAACGCGAGTCGAGGCGGACGTCGTCGCGGTAGCGACGACGGACGCCGAGACGAGCACGTAACACCAGTGCCTCCCTGTGTTAGCGTAACACGAGTCGTGGCAGACGTCGTCGCGGTAGCGACGACGGACGCCGAGACGAGCACGTGACACCATTGCCACCTTGTCTTAGCGTAACACGAGTCGAGGCGGACGTTGTTGCGGTAGCTACGACGGACGCCGAGACGAGCACGTGACACCAGTGCCACCCTGTCTCATTGTAATGGGAGTTGAGGGGGACGTCGTCGCGGTAGCGACGACGGACGCCGAGACGAGCACGTCACACCAGTGCCACCCTGTCTTAGCGTAACGCGAGTCGAGGCGGACGTCGTCGCGGTAGCGACGATGGACCCTGAGACAAGCATGTAACACCAGTGCCTCCCTATGTTAGCGTAACACGAGTCGAGGCGGACGTCGTCGCGGTAGCGACGACGGACGCCGAGACGAGCACGTGACACCAGGGCCACCCTGTCTTAGCGTAACGCGAGTCGAGGCGGACGTCGTCGCGGTAGCGACCACGGACGCCGAGACGAGCATGTGACACAATTGACTCCCTGTCTTAGCGTAACGCGAGTCGAGGCGGACGTCGTCGCGGTAGCGACGACGGACGCCGAGACGAGCACGTGACACCAGTGCCACCCTGTCTTAGCGTAACGCGAGTCGAGGCGGACATCGTCGCGGTAGCGACGACGGACGCCGAGACGAGCACGTGACACCAGTGCCACCCTGTCTTATTGTAAGGCGAGTCGAGGCCGACGTCGTCGCGGTAGCGACGACGGACGCCGAGACGAGCACGTCACACCAGTGCCACCCTGTCTTAGCGTAATGCGAGTCGAGGCGGACGTCGTCGCGGTAGCGACGACGGACGCCGAGACGAGCACGTAACACCAGTGCCTCCCTGTGTTAGCGTAACAGGAGTCGAGGCGGACGTCGTCGCGGTAGCGACGACGGACGCCGAGACGAGCACGTGACACCAGGGCCACCCTGTCTTAGCGTAACGCGAGTCGAGGCGGACGTCGTCGCGGTAGCAACCACGGACGCCGAGACGAGCACGTGACACAATTGACTCCCTGTCCTAGCGTAACGCGAGTCGAGGCGGACGTCGTCGCGGTAGCGACGACGGACGCCGAGACGAGCACGTGACACCAGTGCCACCCTGTCTTAGCGTAACGCGAGTCGAGGCGGACGTCGTCGCGGTAGCGACGACGGACGCCGAGACGAGCACGTCACACCAGTGCCACCCTGTCTTAGCGTAACGCGAGCTGAGGCGGACGTCGTCGCGGTAGCGACGACGGACGCCGAGACGAGCACGTAACACCAGTGCCTCCCTGTGTTAGCGTAACACGAGTCGAGGCGGACGTCGTCGCGGTAGCGACGACGGACGCCGAGACGAGCACGTGACACCATTGCCACCCTGTCTTAGCGTAACGCGAGTCGAGGCGGACGTCGTCGCGGTAGCGACGACGGACGCCGAGACGAGCACGTGACACCAGTGACTCCCTGTCTTAGCGTAACGCGAGTCGAGGCGGACGTCGTCGCGGTAGCGACGACGGACGCTGAGACGAGCACGTCACACCAGTGCCACCCTGTTTTAGCGTAACGCGAGTCGAGGCGGACGTCGTCGCGGTAGCGACGACGGACACTGAGACGAGCACGTAACACCAGTGCCTCCCTGTGTTAGCATAACACGAGTCGAGGCGTACGTCGTCGCGGTAGCGACGACGGACGCCGAGACGAGCACGTGACACCAGGGCCACCCTGTCTTAGCGTAACGCGAGTCGAGGCGGACGTCGTCGCGGTAGCGACCACGGACGCCGAGACGAGCATGTGACACAACTGACTCCCGGTCTTAGCGTAACGCGAGTCGAGGCGGACGTCGTCGCGGTAGCGACGACGGACGCCGAGACGAGCACGTGACACCAGTGCCACCCTGTCTTAGCGTAACGCGAGTCGAGGCGGACGTCGTCGCGGTAGCGACGACGGACGCCGAGACGAGCACGTGACACCAGTGCCACCCTGTCTTATTGTAAGGCGAGTCGAGGCCGACGTCGTCGCGGTAGCGACGACGGACGCCGAGACGAGCACGTCACACCAGTGCCACCCTGTCTTAGCGTAACGCGAGTCGAGGCGGACGTCGTCGCGGTAGCGACGACGGACGCTGAGACGAGCACGTAACACCAGTGCCTCCATGTGTTAGCGTAACACGAGTCGAGGCGGACGTCGTCGCGGTAGCGACGACGGACGCCGAGACGAGCACGTGACACCAGGGCCACCCTGTCTTAGCGTAACGCGAGTCGAGGCGGACGTCGTCGCGGTAGCGACCACGGACGCCGAGACGAGCACGTGACACAATTGACTCCCTGTCTTAGCGTAACGCGAGTCGAGGCGGACGTCGTCGCGGTAGCGACGACGGACGCCGAGACGAGCACGTGACACCAGTGCCACCCTGTCTTAGCGTAACGCGAGTCGAGGCGGACGTCGTCGCGGTAGAGACGACGGACGCCGAGACGAGCACGTGACACCATTGCCTCCCTGTCTTAGCGTAACGCGAGTCGAGGCGGACGTCGTCGCGGTAGCGACGACGGACGCCGAGACGAGCACGTAACACCAGTGCCTCCCTGTGTTAGCGTAACACGAGTCGAGGCAGACGTCGTCGCGGTAGCGACGACGGACGCCGAGACGAGCACGTGACACCATTGCCACCTTGTCTTAGCGTAACACGAGTCGAGGCGGACGTTGTTGCAGTAGCTACGACGGACGCCGAGACGAGCACGTGACACCAGTGCCACCCTGTCTTATTGTAATGCGAGTTGAGGGGGACGTCGTCGCGGTAGCGACGACGGACGCCGAGACGAGCACGTCACACCAGTGCCACCCTGTCTTAGCGTAACGCGAGTCGAGGCGGACGTCGTCGCGGTAGCGACGATGGACCCTGAGACAAGCATGTAACACCAGTGCCTCCCTATGTTAGCGTAACACGAGTCGAGGCGGACGTCGTCGCGGTAGCGACGACGGACGCCGAGACGAGCACGTGACACCAGGGCCACCCTGTCTTAGCGTAACGCGAGTCGAGGCGGACGTCGTCGCGGTAGCGACCACGGACGCCGAGACGAGCATGTGACACAATTGACTCCCTGTCTTAGCGTAACGCGAGTCGAGGCGGACGTCGTCGCGGTAGCGACGACGGACGCCGAGATGAGCACGTGACACCAGTGCCACCCTGTCTTAGCGTAACGCGAGTCGAGGCGGACATCGTCGCGGTAGCGACGACGGACGCCGAGACGAGCACGTGACACCAGTGCCACCCTGTCTTATTGTAAGGCGAGTCGAGGCCGACGTCGTCGCGGTAGCGACGACGGACGCCGAGACGAGCACGTCACACCAGTGCCACCCTGTCTTAGCGTAATGCGAGTCGAGGCGGACGTCGTCGCGGTAGCGACGACGGACGCCGAGACGAGCACGTAACACCAGTGCCTCCCTGTGTTAGCGTAACACGAGTCGAGGCGGACGTCGTCGCGGTAGCGACGACGGACGCCGAGACGAGCACGTGACACCAGGGCCACCCTGTCTTAGCGTAACGCGAGTCGAGGCGGACGTCGTCGCGGTAGCAACCACGGACGCCGAGACGAGCACGTGACACAATTGACTCCCTGTCCTAGCGTAACGCGAGTCGAGGCGGACGTCGTCGCGGTAGCGACGACGGACGCCGAGACGAGCACGTGACACCAGTGCCACCCTGTCTTAGCGTAACGCGAGTCGAGGCGGACGTCGTCGCGGTAGCGACGACGGACGCCGAGACGAGCACGTCACACCAGTGCCACCCTGTCTTAGCGTAACGCGAGCTGAGGCGGACGTCGTCGCGGTAGCGACGACGGACGCCGAGACGAGCACGTAACACCAGTGCCTCCCTGTGTTAGCGTAACACGAGTCGAGGCGGACGTCGTCGCGGTAGCGACGACGGACGCCGAGACGAGCACGTGACACCATTGCCACCCTGTCTTAGCGTAACGCGAGTCGAGGCGGACGTCGTCGCGGTAGCGACGACGGACGCCGAGACGAGCACGTGACACCAGTGACTCCCTGTCTTAGCGTAACGCGAGTCGAGGCGGACGTCGTCGCGGTAGCGACGACGGACGCCGAGACGAGCACGTGACACCAGTGCCACCCTGTCTTAGCGTAATGCGAGTCGAGGCGGACGTCATCGCGGTAGCGACGACGGACGCCGAGACGAGCACGTGACACCATTGCCTCCCTGTCTTAGCGTAACGCGAGTCGAGGCGGACGTCGTCGCGGTAGCGACGACGGACGCCGAGACGAGCACGTGACACCAGTGCCACCCTGTCTTAGCGTAACGCGAGTCGAGGCGGACGTGGTCGCGATAGCGACGACGGATGCCGAGACGAGCACGTGACACCATTGCCTCCCTATCTTAGCGTAACGCGAGTCGAGGCGGACGTCGTCGCGGTAGCGACGACGGACGCCGAGACGAGCACGTGACACCAGTGCCACCCTGTCTTAGCGTAACGCGAGTCGAGGCGGACGTCGTCGCGGTAGCGACGACGGACGCCGAGACGAGCACGTGACACCATTGCCTCCCTGTCTTAGCGTAACGCGAGTCGAGGCGGATTCGTCGCGGTAGCGACGACGGACGCCGAGACGAGCACGTGACACTAGTGCCACCCTGTCTTAGCGTAACGCGAGTCGAGGCGGACGTTGTCGCGGTAGCGACAACAGATGCCGAGACGAGCACGTGACACCATTGCCTCCCTGTCTTAGCGTAACGCGAGTCGAGGCGGACGTCGTCGTGGTAGCGACCACGGACGCCGAGACGAGCACATGACACAATTGCCACCCTGTCTTAGCGTAACGCGAGTCGAGGCGGACGTCGTCGCGGTAGCGACGACGGACGCCGAGACGAGCACGTGACACCAGTGCCACCCTGTCTTAGCGTAACGCGAGTCGAGGCGGACGTCGTCGCGGTAGAGACGACGGACGCCGAGACGAGCACGTGACACCATTGCCTCCCTGTCTTAGCGTAACGCGAGTCGAGGCGGACGTCGTCGCGGTAGCGACGACGGACGCCGAGACGAGCACGTAACACCAGTGCCTCCCTGTGTTAGCGTAACACGAGTCGAGGCAGACGTCGTCGCGGTAGCGACGACGGACGCCGAGACGAGCACGTGACACCATTGCCACCTTGTCTTAGCGTTACACGAGTCGAGGCGGACGTTGTTGCGGTAGCTACGACGGACGCCGAGACGAGCACGTGACACCAGTGCCACCCTGTCTTATTGTAATGCGAGTTGAGGGGGACGTCGTCGCGGTAGCGACGACGGACGCCGAGACGAGCACGTCACACCAGTGCCACCCTGTCTTAGCGTAACGCGAGTCGAGGCGGACGTCGTCGCGGTAGCGACGATGGACCCTGAGACAAGCATGTAACACCAGTGCCTCCCTGTCTTAGCGTAACACGAGTCGAGGCGGACGTTGTTGCGGTAGCTACGACGGACGCCGAGACGAGCACGTGACACCAGTGCCACCCTGTCTTATTGTAATGCGAGTTGAGGGGGACGTCGTCGCGGTAGCGACGACGGACGCCGAGACGAGCACGTCACACCAGGGCCACCCTGTCTTAGCGTAACGCGAGTCGAGGCGGACGTCGTCGCGGTAGCGACCACGGACGCCGAGACGAGCATGTGACACAATTGACTCCCGGTCTTAGCGTAACGCGAGTCGAGGCGGACGTCGTCGCGGTAGCGACGACGGACGCCGAGACGAGCACGTGACACCAGTGCCACCCTGTCTTAGCGTAACGCGAGTCGAGGCGGACATCGTCGCGGTAGCGACGACGGACGCCGAGACGAGCACGTGACACCAGTGCCACCCTGTCTTATTGTAAGGCGAGTCGAGGCCGACGTCGTCGCGGTAGCGACGACGGACGCCGAGACGAGCACGTCACACCAGTGCCACCCTGTCTTAGCGTAATGCGAGTCGAGGCGGACGTCGTCGCGGTAGCGACGACGGACGCCGAGACGAGCACGTAACACCAGTGCCTCCCTGTGTTAGCGTAACACGAGTCGAGGCGGACGTCGTCGCGGTAGCGACGACGGACGCCGAGACGAGCACGTGACACCAGGGCCACCCTGTCTTAGCGTAACGCGAGTCGAGGCGGACGTCGTCGCCGTAGCAACCACGGACGCCGAGACGAGCACGTGACACAATTGACTCCCTGTCCTAGCGTAACGCGAGTCGAGGCGGACGTCGTCGCGGTAGCGACGACGGACGCCGAGACGAGCACGTGACACCAGTGCCACCCTGTCTTAGCGTAACGCGAGTCGAGGCGGACGTCGTCGCGGTAGCGACGACGGACGCCGAGACGAGCACGTCACACCAGTGCCACCCTGTCTTAGCGTAACGCGAGCTGAGGCGGACGTCGTCGCGGTAGCGACGACGGACGCCGAGACGAGCACGTAACACCAGTGCCTCCTTGTGTTAGCGTAACACGAGTCGAGGCGGACGTCGTCGCGGTAGCGACGACGGACGCCGAGACGAGCACGTGACACCATTGCCACCCTGTCTTAGCGTAACGCGAGTCGAGGCGGACGTCGTCGCAGTAGCGACGACGGACGCCGAGACGAGCACGTGACACCAGTGACTCCCTGTCTTAGCGTAACGCGAGTCGAGGCGGACGTCGTCGCGGTAGCGACGACGGACGCCGAGACGAGCACGTCACACCAGTGCCACCCTGTTTTAGCGTAACGCGAGTCGAGGCGGACGTCGTCGCGGTAGCGACGACGGACGCTGAGACGAGCACGTAACACCAGTGCCTCCCTGTGTTAGCATAACACGAGTCGAGGCGTACGTCGTCGCGGTAGCGACGACGGACGCCGAGACGAGCACGTGACACCAGGGCCACCCTGTCTTAGCGTAACGCGAGTCGAGGCGGACATCGTCGCGGTAGCGACGACGGACGCCGAGACGAGCACGTGACACCAGTGCCACCCTGTCTTAGCGTAACGCGAGTCGAGGCGGACGTCGTCGCGGTAGCGACGACGGACGCCGAGACGAGCACGTGACACCAGTGCCACCCTGTCTTATTGTAAGGCGAGTCGAGGCCGACGTCGTCGCGGTAGCGACGACGGACGCCGAGACGAGCACGTCACACCAGTGCCACCCTGTCTTAGCGTAACGCGAGTCGAGGCGGACGTCGTCGCGGTAGCGACGACGGACGCCGAGACGAGCACGTAACACCAGTGCGTCCATGTGTTAGCGTAACACGAGTCGAGGCGGACGTCGTCGCGGTAGCGACGACGGACGCCGAGACGAGCACGTGACACCAGGGCCACCCTGTCTTAGCGTAACGCGAGTCGAGGCGGACGTCGTCGCGGTAGCGACCACGGACGCCGAGACGAGCACGTGACACAATTGACTCCCTGTCTTAGCGTAACGCGAGTCGAGGCGGACGTCGTCGCGGTAGCGACGACGGACGCCGAGACGAGCACGTGACACCAGTGCCACCCTGTCTTAGCGTAACGCGAGTCGAGGCGGACGTCGTCGCGGTAGAGACGACGGACGCCGAGACGAGCACGTGACACCATTGCCTCCCTGTCTTAGCGTAACGCGAGTCGAAGCGGACGTCGTCGCGGTAGCGACGACGGACGCCGAGACGAGCACGTAACACCAGTGCCTCCCTGTGTTAGCGTAACACGAGTCGAGGCAGACGTCGTCGCGGTAGCGACGACGGACGCCGAGACGAGCACGTGACACCATTGCCACCTTGTCTTAGCGTAACACGAGTCGAGGCGGACGTTGTTGCGGTAGCTACGACGGACGCCGAGACGAGCACGTGACACCAGTGCCACCCTGTCTTATTGTAATGCGAGTTGAGGGGGACGTCGTCGCGGTAGCGACGACGGACGCCGAGACGAGCACGTCACACCAGTGCCACCCTGTCTTAGCGTAACGCGAGTCGAGGCGGACGTCGTCGCGGTAGCGACGATGGACCCTGAGACAAGCATGTAACACCAGTGCCTCCCTATGTTAGCGTAACACGAGTCGAGGCGGACGTCGTCGCGGTAGCGACGACGGACGCCGAGACGAGCACGTGACACCAGGGCCACCCTGTCTTAGCGTAACGCGAGTCGAGGCGGACGTCGTCGCGGTAGCGACCACGGACGCCGAGACGAGCATGTGACACAATTGACTCCCTGTCTTAGCGTAACGCGAGTCGAGGCGGACGTCGTCGCGGTAGCGACGACGGACGCCGAGACGAGCACGTGACACCAGTGCCACCCTGTCTTAGCGTAACGCGAGTCGAGGCGGACATCGTCGCGGTAGCGACGACGGACGCCGAGACGAGCACGTGACACCAGTGCCACCCTGTCTTATTGTAAGGCGAGTCGAGGCCGACGTCGTCGCGGTAGCGACGACGGACGCCGAGACGAGCACGTCACACCAGTGCCACCCTGTCTTAGCGTAATGCGAGTCGAGGCGGACGTCGTCGCGGTAGCGACGACGGACGCCGAGACGAGCACGTAACACCAGTGCCTCCCTGTGTTAGCGTAACACGAGTCGAGGCGGACGTCGTCGCGGTAGCGACGACGGACGCCGAGACGAGCACGTGACACCAGGGCCACCCTGTCTTAGCGTAACGCGAGTCGAGGCGGACGTCGTCGCGGTAGCGACGACGGACGCCGAGACGAGCACGTGACACCAGTGCCACCCTGTCTTAGCGTAACGCGAGTCGAGGCGGACGTCGTCGCGGTAGCGACGACGGACGCCGAGACGAGCACGTCACACCAGTGCCACCCTGTCTTAGCGTAACGCGAGCTGAGGCGGACGTCGTCGCGGTAGCGACGACGGACGCCGAGACGAGCACGTAACACCAGTGCCTCCCTGTGTTAGCGTAACACGAGTCGAGGCGGACGTCGTCGCGGTAGCGACGACGGACGCCGAGACGAGCACGTGACACCATTGCCACCCTGTCTTAGCGTAACGCGAGTCGAGGCGGACGTCGTCGCGGTAGCGACGACGGACGCCGAGACGAGCACGTGACACCAGTGACTCCCTGTCTTAGCGTAACGCGAGTCGAGGCGGACGTCGTCGCGGTAGCGACGACGGACGCCGAGACGAGCACGTGACACCAGTGCCACCCTGTCTTAGCGTAATGCGAGTCGAGGCGGACGTCATCGCGGTAGCGACGACGGACGCCGAGACGAGCACGTGACACCATTGCCTCCCTGTCTTAGCGTAACGCGAGTCGAGGCGGACGTCGTCGCGGTAGCGACGACGGACGCCGAGACGAGCACGTGACACCAGTGCCACCCTGTCTTAGCGTAACGCGAGTCGAGGCGGACGTGGTCGCGATAGCGACGACGGATGCCGAGACGAGCACGTGACACCATTGCCTCCCTGTCTTAGCGTAACGCGAGTCGAGGCGGATGTCGTCGCGGTAGCGACGACGGACGCCGAGACGAGCACGTGACACCAGTGCCACCCTGTCTTCGCGTAACGCGAGTCGAGGCGGACGTCGTCGCGGTAGCGACGACGGACGCCGAGACGAGCACGTGACACCATTGCCTCCCTGTCTTAGCGTAACGCGAGTCGAGGCGGACGCGTCGCGGTAGCGACGACGGACGCCGAGACGAGCACGTGACACTAGTGCCACCCTGTCTTAGCGTAACGCGAGTCGAGGCGGACGTTGTCGCGGTAGCGACAACAGATGCCGAGACGAGCACGTGACACCATTGCCTCCCTGTCTTAGCGTAACGCGAGTCGAGGCGGACGTCGTCGTGGTAGCGACCACGGACGCCGAGACGAGCACATGACACAATTGCCTCCCTGTCTTAGCGTAACGCGAGTCGAGGCGGACGTCGTCGCGGTAGCGACGACGGACGCCAAGACGAGCACGTGACACCAGTGCCACCCTGTCTTAGCGTTACGCGAGTCGAGGCGGACGTCGTCGCGGTAGCGACGACGGACGCCAAGACGAGCACGTGACACCAGTGCCACCCTGTCTTAGCGTTACGCGAGTCAAGGCGGACGTCGTCGCGGTAGCGACGACGGACGCCGAGACGAGCACGTCACACCAGTGCCATCCTGTCTTAGCGTAACGCGAGTCGAGGCGGACGTCGTCGGGGTAGCGACGACGGACGCCGAGACGAGCACGTAACACCAGTGCCTCCCTGTGTTAGCGTAACACGAGTCGAGGCGTACGTCGTCGCGGTAGCGACGACGGACGCTGAGACGAGCACGTGACACCAGTGCCACCCTGTCTTAGCGTAACGCGAGTCGAGGCGGACGTCGTCGCGGTAGCGACGACGGACGCCGAGACGAGCACGTGACACCATTGCCTCCCTGTCTTAGCGTAACGCGAGTCGAGGCGGACGTCGTCGCGGTAGCGACGACGGACGCCGAGACGAGCACGTGACACCAGTGCCACCCTGTCTTAGCGTAAAGCGAGTCGAGGCGGACGTCGTCGCGGTAGCGACGACGGACGCCGAGACGAGCACGTCACACCAGTGCCACCCTGTCTTAGCGTAACGCGAGTCGAGGCGGACGTCGTCGCGGTAGCGACGACGGACGCCGAGACGAGCACGTAACACCAGTGCCTCCCTGTGTTAGCGTAACACGAGTCGAGGCAGACGTCGTCGCGGTAGCGACGACGGACGCCGAGACGAGCACGTGACACCATTGCCACCTTGTCTTAGCGTAACGCGAGTCGAGGCGGACGTTGTTGCGGTAGCTACGACGGACGCCGAGACGAGCACGTGACACGAGTGCCACCCTGTCTTATTGTAATGCGAGTCGAGGCAGACGTCGTCGCGGTAGCGACGACGGACGCCGAGACGAGCACGTCACACCAGTGCCACCCTGTCTTAGCGTAACGCGAGTCGAGGCGGACGTCGTCGTGGTAGCGACGACGGACGCCGAGACGAGCACGTGACACCAGTGCCACCCTGTCTTAGCGTAAAGCGAGTCGAGGCGGACGTCGTCGCGGTAGCGACGACGGACGCCGAGACGAGCACGTCACACCAGTGCCACCCTGTCTTAGCGTAACGCGAGTCGAGGCGGACGTCGTCGCGGTAGCGACGACGGACGCCGAGACGAGCACGTAACACCAGTGCCTCCCTGTGTTAGCGTAACACGAGTCGAGGCAGACGTCGTCGCGGTAGCGACGACGGACGCCGAGACGAGCACGTGACACCATTGCCACCTTGTCTTAGCGTAACGCGAGTCGAGGCGGACGTTGTTGCGGTAGCTACGACGGACGCCGAGACGAGCACGTGACACGAGTGCCACCCTGTCTTATTGTAATGCGAGTCGAGGCAGACGTCGTCGCGGTAGCGACGACGGACGCCGAGACGAGCACGTCACACCAGTGCCACCCTGTCTTAGCGTAACGCGAGTCGAGGCGGACGTCGTCGTGGTAGCGACGACGGACGCCGAGACGAGCACGTCACACCAGTGCCACCCTGTCTTAGCGTAACGCGAGTCGAGGCGGACGTCGTCGCGGTAGAGACGACGGACGCCGAGACGAGCACGTGACACCATTGCCTCCCTGTCTTAGCGTAACGCGAGTCGAAGCGGACGTCGTCGCGGTAGCGACGACGGACGCCGAGACGAGCACGTAACACCAGTGCCTCCCTGTGTTAGCGTAACACGAGTCGAGGCAGACGTCGTCGCGGTAGCGACGACGGACGCCGAGACGAGCACGTGACACCATTGCCACCTTGTCTTAGCGTAACACGAGTCGAGGCGGACGTTGTTGCGGTAGCTACGACGGACGCCGAGACGAGCACGTGACACCAGTGCCACCCTGTCTTATTGTAATGCGAGTTGAGGGGGACGTCGTCGCGGTAGCGACGACGGACGCCGAGACGAGCACGTCACACCAGTGCCACCCTGTCTTAGCGTAACGCGAGTCGAGGCGGACGTCGTCGCGGTAGCGACGATGGACCCTGAGACAAGCATGTAACACCAGTGCCTCCCTATGTTAGCGTAACACGAGTCGAGGCGGACGTCGTCGCGGTAGCGACGACGGACGCCGAGACGAGCACGTGACACCAGGGCCACCCTGTCTTAGCGTAACGCGAGTCGAGGCGGACGTCGTCGCGGTAGCGACCACGGACGCCGAGACGAGCATGTGACACAATTGACTCCCTGTCTTAGCGTAACGCGAGTCGAGGCGGACGTCGTCGCGGTAGCGACGACGGACGCCGAGACGAGCACGTGACACCAGTGCCACCCTGTCTTAGCGTAACGCGAGTCGAGGCGGACATCGTCGCGGTAGCGACGACGGACGCCGAGACGAGCACGTGACACCAGTGCCACCCTGTCTTATTGTAAGGCGAGTCGAGGCCGACGTCGTCGCGGTAGCGACGACGGACGCCGAGACGAGCACGTCACACCAGTGCCACCCTGTCTTAGCGTAATGCGAGTCGAGGCGGACGTCGTCGCGGTAGCGACGACGGACGCCGAGACGAGCACGTAACACCAGTGCCTCCCTGTGTTAGCGTAACACGAGTCGAGGCGGACGTCGTCGCGGTAGCGACGACGGACGCCGAGACGAGCACGTGACACCAGGGCCACCCTGTCTTAGCGTAACGCGAGTCGAGGCGGACGTCGTCGCGGTAGCGACGACGGACGCCGAGACGAGCACGTGACACCAGTGCCACCCTGTCTTAGCGTAACGCGAGTCGAGGCGGACGTCGTCGCGGTAGCGACGACGGACGCCGAGACGAGCACGTCACACTAGTGCCACCCTGTCTTAGCGTAACGCGAGCTGAGGCGGACGTCGTCGCGGTAGCGACGACGGACGCCGAGACGAGCACGTAACACCAGTGCCTCCCTGTGTTAGCGTAACACGAGTCGAGGCGGACGTCGTCGCGGTAGCGACGACGGACGCCGAGACGAGCACGTGACACCATTGCCACCCTGTCTTAGCGTAACGCGAGTCGAGGCGGACGTCGTCGCGGTAGCGACGACGGACGCCGAGACGAGCACGTGACACCAGTGACTCCCTGTCTTAGCGTAACGCGAGTCGAGGCGGACGTCGTCGCGGTAGCGACGACGGACGCCGAGACGAGCACGTGACACCAGTGCCACCCTGTCTTAGCGTAATGCGAGTCGAGGCGGACGTCATCGCGGTAGCGACGACGGACGCCGAGACGAGCACGTGACACCATTGCCTCCCTGTCTTAGCGTAACGCGAGTCGAGGCGGACGTCGTCGCGGTAGCGACGACGGACGCCGAGACGAGCACGTGACACCAGTGCCACCCTGTCTTAGCGTAACGCGAGTCGAGGCGGACGTGGTCGCGATAGCGACGACGGATGCCGAGACGAGCACGTGACACCATTGCCTCCCTGTCTTAGCGTAACGCGAGTCGAGGCGGATGTCGTCGCGGTAGCGACGACGGACGCCGAGACGAGCACGTGACACCAGTGCCACCCTGTCTTCGCGTAACGCGAGTCGAGGCGGACGTCGTCGCGGTAGCGACGACGGACGCCGAGACGAGCACGTGACACCATTGCCTCCCTGTCTTAGCGTAACGCGAGTCGAGGCGGACGCGTCGCGGTAGCGACGACGGACGCCGAGACGAGCACGTGACACTAGTGCCACCCTGTCTTAGCGTAACGCGAGTCGAGGCGGACGTTGTCGCGGTAGCGACAACAGATGCCGAGACGAGCACGTGACACCATTGCCTCCCTGTCTTAGCGTAACGCGAGTCGAGGCGGACGTCGTCGTGGTAGCGACCACGGACGCCGAGACGAGCACATGACACAATTGCCTCCCTGTCTTAGCGTAACGCGAGTCGAGGCGGACGTCGTCGCGGTAGCGACGACGGACGCCAAGACGAGCACGTGACACCAGTGCCACCCTGTCTTAGCGTTACGCGAGTCAAGGCGGACGTCGTCGCGGTAGCGACGACGGACGCCGAGACGAGCACGTCACACCAGTGCCATCCTGTCTTAGCGTAACGCGAGTCGAGGCGGACGTCGTCGGGGTAGCGACGACGGACGCCGAGACGAGCACGTAACACCAGTGCCTCCCTGTGTTAGCGTAACACGAGTCGAGGCGTACGTCGTCGCGGTAGCGACGACGGACGCTGAGACGAGCACGTGACACCAGTGCCACCCTGTCTTAGCGTAACGCGAGTCGAGGCGGACGTCGTCGCGGTAGCGACGACGGACGCCGAGACGAGCACGTGACACCATTGCCTCCCTGTCTTAGCGTAACGCGAGTCGAGGCGGACGTCGTCGCGGTAGCGACGACGGACGCCGAGACGAGCACGTGACACCAGTGCCACCCTGTCTTAGCGTAAAGCGAGTCGAGGCGGACGTCGTCGCGGTAGCGACGACGGACGCCGAGACGAGCACGTCACACCAGTGCCACCCTGTCTTAGCGTAACGCGAGTCGAGGCGGACGTCGTCGCGGTAGCGACGACGGACGCCGAGACGAGCACGTAACACCAGTGCCTCCCTGTGTTAGCGTAACACGAGTCGAGGCAGACGTCGTCGCGGTAGCGACGACGGACGCCGAGACGAGCACGTGACACCATTGCCACCTTGTCTTAGCGTAACGCGAGTCGAGGCGGACGTTGTTGCGGTAGCTACGACGGACGCCGAGACGAGCACGTGACACGAGTGCCACCCTGTCTTATTGTAATGCGAGTCGAGGCAGACGTCGTCGCGGTAGCGACGACGGACGCCGAGACGAGCACGTCACACCATTGCCACCCTGTCTTAGCGTAACGCGAGTCGAGGCGGACGTCGTCGTGGTAGCGACGACGGACGCCGAGACGAGCACGTAACACCAGTGCCTCCCTGTGTTAGCGTAACACGAGTCGAGGCGTACGTCGTCGCGGTAGCGACGACGGACGCTGAGACGAGCACGTGACACCAGTGCCACCCTGTCTTAGCGTAACGCGAGTCGAGGCAGACGTCGTCGCGGTAGCGACGATGGACGCCGAGACGAGCACGTGACACCATTGCCTCCCTGTCTTAGCGTAACGCGAGTCGAGGCGGACGTCGTCGCGGTAGCGACGACGGACGCCGAGACGAGCACGTGACACCAGTGACACCCTGTCTTAGCGTAAAGCGAGTCGAGGCGGACGTCGTCGCGGTAGCAACGACGGACGCCGAGACGAGCACGTGACACCATTGCCTCCCTGTCTTAGCGTAACGCGAGTCGAGGCGAACGTCGTCGCGGTAGCGACGACGGACGCCGAGACGAGCACGTGACACCAGTGCCACCCTGTCTTAGCGTAAAGCGAATCGAGGCGGACGTCGTCGCGGTAGCGACGACGGACGCCGAGACGAGCACGTCACACCAGTGCCACCCTGTCTTAGCGTAACGCGAGTCGAGGCGGACGTCGTCGCGGTAGCGACGACGAACGCCGAGACGAGCATGTAACACCAGTGCCTCCCTGTGTTAGCGTAACACGAGTCGAGGCAGACGTCGTCGCGGTAGCGACGACGGACGCCGAGACGAGCACGTGACACCAGTGCCACCCTGTCTTAGCGTAACGCGAGTCGAGGCGGACGTCGTCGTGGTAGCGACGACGGACGCCGAGACGAGCACGTGACACCATTGCCTCCCTGTCTTAGCGTAACGCGAGTCGAGGCGGACGTCGTCGCGGTAGCGACGACGGACGCCGAGACGAGCACGTGACACCAGTGCCACCCTGTCTTAGCGTAACGCGAGTCGAGGCGGACGTCGTCGCGGTAGCGACGACGGACGCCGAGACGAGCACGTGACACCATTGCCTCCCTGTCTTAGCGTAACGCGAGTCGAGGCGGACGTCGTCGCGGTAGCGACAACGGATGCCGAGACGAGCACATGACACCATTGCCTCCCTGTCTTAGCGTAACGCGAGTCGAGGTGGACGTCGTCGTGGTAGCGACCACGGACGCCGAGACGAGCACGTGACACAATTGCCTCCCTGTCTTACCGTAACGCAAGTCGAGGCGGACGTCGCCGAGACGGGCACGTGACACCAGTGCCACCCTGTCTTAGCGTAACGCGAGTCGAGGCGGACGTCGTCGCGGTAGCGACGACGGACGCCGAGACGAGCACGTCACACCAGTGCCACCCTGTCTTAGCGTAACGCGAGTCGAGGCGGACGTCGTCGTGGTAGCGACGACGGACGCCGAGACGAGCACGTAGCACCAGTGCCTCCCAGTGTTAGCGTAACACGAGTCGAGGCGTACGTCGTCGCGGTAGCGACGACGGACGCTGAGACGAGCACGTGACACCAGTGCCACCCTGTCTTAGCATAACGCGAGTCGAGGCGGATGTCGTCGCGGTAGCGACGACGGACGCCGAGACGAGCACGTGACACCATTGCCTCCCTGTCTTAGCGTAACGCGAGTCGAGGCGGACGTCGTCGCGATAGCGACGACGGACGCCGAGACGAGCACGTGACACCAGTGCCACCCTGTCTTAGCGTAAAGCGAGTCGAGGCGGACGTCGTCGCGGTAGCGACGACGGACGCCGAGACGAGCACGTCACACCAGTGCCACCCTGTCTTAGCGTAACGCGATTCGAGGCGGACGTCGTCGCGGTAGCGACGACGGACGCCGAGACGAGCACGTAACACCAGTGACTCCCTGTGTTAGCGTAACACGAGTCGAGGCAGACGTGTCGCGGTAGCGACGACGGACGCCGAGACGAGCACGTGACACCATTGCCACCTTGTCTTAGCGTAACGCGAGTCGAGGCGGACGTTGTTGCGGTAGCTACGATGGACACCGAGACGAGCACGTGACACCAGTGCCACCCTGTCTTATTGTAATGCGAGTTGAGGCGGACGTCGTCGCGGTAGCGACGACGGACGCCGAGACGAGCACGTCACACCAGTGCCACCCTGTTTTAGCGTAACGCGAGTCGAGGCGGACGTCGTCGCGGTAGCGACGACGGACGCTGAGACGAGCACGTAACACCAGTGCCTCCCTGTGTTAGCGTAACACGAGTCGAGGCGTACGTCGTCGCGGTAGCGACGACGGACGCCGAGACGAGCACGTGACACCAGGGCCACCCTGTCTTAGCGTAACGCGAATCGAGGCGGACGTCGTCGCGGTAGCGACCACGGACGCCGAGACGAGCATGTGACACAACTGACTCCCTGTCTTAGCGTAACGCGAGTCGAGGCGGACGTCGTCGCGGTAGCGACGACGGACGCCGAGACGAGCACGTGACACCAGTGCCACCCTGTCTTAGCGTAACGCGAGTCGAGGCGGACGTCGTCGCGGTAGCAACGACGGACGCCGAGACGAGCACGTGACACCAGTGCCACCCTGTCTTATTGTAAGGCGAGTCGAGGCCGACGTCGTCGCGGTAGCGACGACGGACGCCGAGACGAGCACGTCACACTAGTGCCACCCTGTCTTAGCGTAACGCGAGTCGAGGCGGACGTCGTCGCGGTAGCGACGACGGACGCCGAGACGAGCACGTAACACCAGTGCCTCCATGTGTTAGCGTAACACGAGTCGAGGCGGACGTCGTCGCGGTAGCGACGACGGACGCCGAGACGAGCACGTGACACCAGGGCCACCCTGTCTTAGCGTAACGCGAGTCGAGGCGGACGTCGTCGCGGTAGCGACCACGGACGCCGAGACGAGCACGTGACACAATTGACTCCCTGTCTTAGCGTAACGCGAGTCGAGGCGGACGTCGTCGCGGTAGCGACGACGGACGCCGAGACGAGCACGTGACACCAGTGCCACCCTGTCTTAGCGTAACGCGAGTCGAGGCGGACGTGGTCGCGATAGCGACGACGGATGCCGAGACGAGCACGTGACACCATTGCCTCCCTGTCTTAGCGTAACGCGAGTCGAGGCGGACGTCGTCGCGGTAGCGACGACGGACGCCGAGACGAGCACGTGACACCAGTGCCACCCTGTCTTCGCGTAACGCGAGTCGAGGCGGACGTGGTCGCGATAGTGACGACGGATGCCGAGACGAGCACGTGACACCATTGCCTCCCTGTCTTAGCGTAACGCGAGTCGAGGCGGACGTCGTCGCGGTAGCGACGACGGACGCCGAGACGAGCACGTGACACCAGTGCCACCCTGTCTTCGCGTAACGCGAGTCGAGGCGGACGTCGTCGCGGTAGCGACGACGGACGCCGAGACGAGCACGTGACACCATTGCCTCCCTGTCTTAGCGTAACGCGAGTCGAGGCGGACGCGTCGCGGTAGCGACGACGGACGCCGAGACGAGCACGTGACACTAGTGCCACCCTGTCTTAGCGTAACGCGAGTCGAGGCGGACGTTGTCGCGGTAGCGACAACAGATGCCGAGACGAGCACGTGACACCATTGCCTCCCTGTCTTAGCATAACGCGAGTCGAGGCGGACGTCGTCGTGGTAGCGACCACGGACGCCGAGACGAGCACATGACACAATTGCCTCCCTGTCTTAGCGTAACGCGAGTCGAGGCGGACGTCGTCGCGGTAGCGACGACGGACGCCAAGACGAGCACGTGACACCAGTGCCACCCTGTCTTAGCGTTACGCGAGTCAAGGCGGACGTCGTCGCGGTAGCGACGACGGACGCCGAGACGAGCACGTCACACCAGTGCCATCCTGTCTTAGCGTAACGCGAGTCGAGGCGGACGTCGTCGGGGTAGCGACGACGGACGCCGAGACGAGCACGTAACACCAGTGCCTCCCTGTGTTAGCGTAACACGAGTCGAGGCGTACGTCGTCGCGGTAGCGACGACGGACGCTGAGACGAGCACGTGACACCAGTGCCACCCTGTCTTAGCGTAACGCGAGTCGAGGCGGACGTCGTCGCGGTAGCGACGACGGACGCCGAGACGAGCACGTGACACCATTGCCTCCCTGTCTTAGCGTAACGCGAGTCGAGGCGGACGTCGTCGCGGTAGCGACGACGGACGCCGAGACGAGCACGTGACACCAGTGCCACCCTGTCTTAGCGTAAAGCGAGTCGAGGCGGACGTCGTCGCGGTAGCGACGACGGACGCCGAGACGAGCACGTCACACCAGTGCCACCCTGTCTTAGCGTAACGCGAGTCGAGGCGGACGTCGTCGCGGTAGCGACGACGGACGCCGAGACGAGCACGTAACACCAGTGCCTCCCTGTGTTAGCGTAACACGAGTCGAGGCAGACGTCGTCGCGGTAGCGACGACGGACGCCGAGACGAGCACGTGACACCATTGCCACCTTGTCTTAGCGTAACGCGAGTCGAGGCGGACGTTGTTGCGGTAGCTACGACGGACGCCGAGACGAGCACGTGACACGAGTGCCACCCTGTCTTATTGTAATGCGAGTCGAGGCAGACGTCGTCGCGGTAGCGACGACGGACGCCGAGACGAGCACGTCACACCAGTGCCACCCTGTCTTAGCGTAACGCGAGTCGAGGCGGACGTCGTCGTGGTAGCGACGACGGACGCCGAGACGAGCACGTAACACCAGTGCCTCCCTGTGTTAGCGTAACACGAGTCGAGGCGTACGTCGTCGCGGTAGCGACGACGGACGCTGAGACGAGCACGTGACACCAGTGCCACCCTGTCTTAGCGTAACGCGAGTCGAGGCAGACGTCGTCGCGGTAGCGACGATGGACGCCGAGACGAGCACGTGACACCATTGCCTCCCTGTCTTAGCGTAACGCGAGTCGAGGCGGACGTCGTCGCGGTAGCGACGACGGACGCCGAGACGAGCACGTGACACCAGTGACACCCTGTCTTAGCGTAAAGCGAGTCGAGGCGGACGTCGTCGCGGTAGCAACGACGGACGCCGAGACGAGCACGTGACACCATTGCCTCCCTGTCTTAGCGTAACGCGAGTCGAGGCGAACGTCGTCGCGGTAGCGACGACGGACGCCGAGACGAGCACGTGACACCAGTGCCACCCTGTCTTAGCGTAAAGCGAATCGAGGCGGACGTCGTCGCGGTAGCGACGACGGACGCCGAGACGAGCACGTCACACCAGTGCCACCCTGTCTTAGCGTAACGCGAGTCGAGGCGGACGTCGTCGCGGTAGCGACGACGAACGCCGAGACGAGCATGTAACACCAGTGCCTCCCTGTGTTAGCGTAACACGAGTCGAGGCAGACGTCGTCGCGGTAGCGACGACGGACGCCGAGACGAGCACGTGACACCAGTGCCACCCTGTCTTAGCGTAACGCGAGTCGAGGCGGACGTCGTCGTGGTAGCGACGACGGACGCCGAGACGAGCACGTGACACCATTGCCTCCCTGTCTTAGCGTAACACGAGTCGAGGCGGACGTCGTCGCGGTAGCGACGACGGACGCCGAGACGAGCACGTGACACCAGTGCCACCCTGTCTTAGCGTAACGCGAGTCGAGGCGGACGTCGTCGCGGTAGCGACGACGGACGCCGAGACGAGCACGTGACACCATTGCCTCCCTGTCTTAGCGTAACGCGAGTCGAGGCGGACGTCGTCGCGGTAGCGACGACGGACGCCGAGACTAGCACGTGACACTAGTGCCACCCTGTCTTAGCGTAACGCGAGTCGAGGCGGACGTTGTCGCGGTAGCGACAACGGATGCCGAGACGAGCACATGACACCATTGCCTCCCTGTCTTAGCGTAACGCGAGTCGAGGCGGACGTCGTCGTGGTAGCGACCACGGACGCCGAGACGAGCACGTGACACAATTGCCTCCCTGTCTTACCGTAATGCAAGTCGAGGCGGACGTCGCCGAGACGGGCACGTGACACCAGTGCCACCCTGTCTTAGCGTAACGCGAGTCGAGGCGGACGTCGTCGCGGTAGCGACGACGGACGCCGAGACGAGCACGTCACACCAGTGCCACCCTGTCTTAGCGTAACGCGAGTCGAGGCGGACGTCGTCGTGGTAGCGACGACGGACGCCGAGACGAGCACGTAGCACCAGTGCCTCCCAGTGTTAGCGTAACACGAGTCGAGGCGTACGTCGTCGCGGTAGCGACGACGGACGCTGAGACGAGCACGTGACACCAGTGCCACCCTGTCTTAGCATAACGCGAGTCGAGGCGGATGTCGTCGCGGTAGCGACGACGGACGCCGAGACGAGCACGTGACACCATTGCCTCCCTGTCTTAGCGTAACGCGAGTCGAGGCGGACGTCGTCGCGATAGCGACGACGGACGCCGAGACGAGCACGTGACACCAGTGCCACCCTGTCTTAGCGTAAAGCGAGTCGAGGCGGACGTCGTCGCGGTAGCGACGACGGACGCCGAGACGAGCACGTCACACCAGTGCCACCCTGTCTTAGCGTAACGCGATTCGAGGCGGACGTCGTCGCGGTAGCGACGACGGACGCCGAGACGAGCACGTAACACCAGTGACTCCCTGTGTTAGCGTAACACGAGTCGAGGCAGACGTGTCGCGGTAGCGACGACGGACGCCGAGACGAGCACGTGACACCATTGCCACCTTGTCTTAGCGTAACGCGAGTCGAGGCGGACGTTGTTGCGGTAGCTACGATGGACACCGAGACGAGCACGTGACACCAGTGCCACCCTGTCTTATTGTAATGCGAGTTGAGGCGGACGTCGTCGCGGTAGCGACGACGGACGCCGAGACGAGCACGTCACACCAGTGCCACCCTGTTTTAGCGTAACGCGAGTCGAGGCGGACGTCGTCGCGGTAGCGACGACGGACGCTGAGACGAGCACGTAACACCAGTGCCTCCCTGTGTTAGCGTAACACGAGTCGAGGCGTACGTCGTCGCGGTAGCGACGACGGACGCCGAGACGAGCACGTGACACCAGGGCCACCCTGTCTTAGCGTAACGCGAATCGAGGCGGACGTCGTCGCGGTAGCGACCACGGACGCCGAGACGAGCATGTGACACAACTGACTCCCTGTCTTAGCGTAACGCGAGTCGAGGCGGACGTCGTCGCGGTAGCGACGACGGACGCCGAGACGAGCACGTGACACCAGTGCCACCCTGTCTTAGCGTAACGCGAGTCGAGGCGGACGTCGTCGCGGTAGCAACGACGGACGCCGAGACGAGCACGTGACACCAGTGCCACCCTGTCTTATTGTAAGGCGAGTCGAGGCCGACGTCGTCGCGGTAGCGACGACGGACGCCGAGACGAGCACGTCACACCAGTGCCACCCTGTCTTAGCGTAACGCGAGTCGAGGCGGACGTCGTCGCGGTAGCGACGACGGACGCCGAGACGAGCACGTAACACCAGTGCCTCCATGTGTTAGCGTAACACGAGTCGAGGCGGACGTCGTCGCGGTAGCGACGACGGACGCCGAGACGAGCACGTGACACCAGGGCCACCCTGTCTTAGCGTAACGCGAGTCGAGGCGGACGTCGTCGCGGTAGCGACCACGGACACCGAGACGAGCACGTGACACAATTGACTCCCTGTCTTAGCGTAACGCGAGTCGAGGCGGACGTCGTCGCGGTAGCGACGACGGACGCCGAGACGAGCACGTGACACCAGTGCCACCCTGTCTTAGCGTAACGCGAGTCAAGGCGGACGTCGTCGCGGTAGAGACGACGGACGCCGAGACGAGCACGTGACACCATTGCCTCCCTGTCTTAGCGTAACGCGAGTCGAGGCGGACGTCGTCGCGGTAGCGACGACGGACGCCGAGACGAGCACGTGACACCAGTGCCACCCTGTCTTAGCGTAAAGCGAGTCGAGGCGGACGTCGTCGCGGTAGCGACGACGGACGCCGAGACGAGCACGTCACACCAGTGCCACCCTGTCTTAGCGTAACGCGAGTCGAGGTGGACGTCGTCGCGGTAGCGACGACGGACGCCGAGACGAGCACGTAACACCAGTGCCTCCCTGTGTTAGCGTAACACGAGTCGAGGCAGACGTCGTCGCGGTAGCGACGACGGACGCCGAGACGAGCACGTGACACCATTGCCACCTTGTCTTAGCGTAACGCGAGTCGAGGCGGACGTTGTTGCGGTAGCTACGACGGACGCCGAGACGAGCACGTGACACGAGTGCCACCCTGTCTTATTGTAATGCGAGTCGAGGCAGACGTCGTCGCGGTAGCGACGACGGACGCCGAGACGAGCACGTCACACCAGTGCCACCCTGTCTTAGCGTAACGCGAGTCGAGGCGGACGTCGTCGTGGTAGCGACGACGGACGCCGAGACGAGCACGTAACACCAGTGCCTCCCTGTGTTAGCGTAACACGAGTCGAGGCGTACGTCGTCGCGGTAGCGACGACGGACGCTGAGACGAGCACGTGACACCAGTGCCACCCTGTCTTAGCGTAACGCGAGTCGAGGCAGACGTCGTCGCGGTAGCGACGATGGACGCCGAGACGAGCACGTGACACCATTGCCTCCCTGTCTTAGCGTAACGCGAGTCGAGGCGGACGTCGTCGCGGTAGCGACGACGGACGCCGAGACGAGCACGTGACACCAGTGACACCCTGTCTTAGCGTAAAGCGAGTCGAGGCGGACGTCGTCGCGGTAGCGACGACGGACGCCGAGACGAGCACGTGACACCATTGCCTCCCTGTCTTAGCGTAACGCGAGTCGAGGCGAACGTCGTCGCGGTAGCGACGACGGACGCCGAGACGAGCACGTGACACCAGTGCCACCCTGTCTTAGCGTAAAGCGAGTCGAGGCGGACGTCGTCGCGGTAGCGACGACGGACGCCGAGACGAGCACGTCACACCAGTGCCACCCTGTCTTAGCGTAACGCGAGTCGAGGCGGACGTCGTCGCGGTAGCGACGACGGACGCCGAGACGAGCATGTAACACCAGTGCCTCCCTGTGTTAGCGTAACACGAGTCGAGGCAGACGTCGTCGCGGTAGCGACGACGGACGCCGAGACGAGCACGTGACACCAGTGCCACCCTGTCTTAGCGTAACGCGAGTCGAGGCGGACGTCGTCGCGGTAGCGACGACGGACGCCGAGACGAGCACGTGACACCATTGCCTCCCTGTCTTAGCGTAACGCGAGTCGAGGCGGACGTCGTCGCGGTAGCGACGACGGACGCCGAGACTAGCACGTGACACTAGTGCCACCCTGTCTTAGCGTAACGCGAGTCGAGGCGGACGTTGTCGCGGTAGCGACAACGGATGCCGAGACGAGCACATGACACCATTGCCTCCCTGTCTTAGCGTAACGCGAGTCGAGGCGGACGTCGTCGTGGTAGCGACCACGGACGCCGAGACGAGCACGTGACACAATTGCCTCCCTGTCTTACCGTAACGCGAGTCGAGGCGGACGTCGCCGAGACGGGCACGTGACACCAGTGCCACCCTGTCTTAGCGTAACGCGAGTCGAGGCGGACGTCGTCGCGGTAGCGACGACGGACGCCGAGACGAGCACGTCACACCAGTGCCACCCTGTCTTAGCGTAACGCGAGTCGAGGCGGACGTCGTCGTGGTAGCGACGACGGACGCCGAGACGAGCACGTAGCACCAGTGCCTCCCAGTGTTAGCGTAACACGAGTCGAGGCGTACGTCGTCGCGGTAGCGACGACGGACGCTGAGACGAGCACGTGACACCAGTGCCACCCTGTCTTAGCATAACGCGAGTCGAGGCGGATGTCGTCGCGGTAGCGACGACGGACGCCGAGACGAGCACGTGACACCATTGCCTCCCTGTCTTAGCGTAACGCGAGTCGAGGCGGACGTCGTCGCGATAGCGACGACGGACGCCGAGACGAGCACGTGACACCAGTGCCACCCTGTCTTAGCGTAAAGCGAGTCGAGGCGGACGTCGTCGCGGTAGCGACGACGGACGCCGAGACGAGCACGTCACACCAGTGCCACCCTGTCTTAGCGTAACGCGATTCGAGGCGGACGTCGTCGCGGTAGCGACGACGGACGCCGAGACGAGCACGTAACACCAGTGCCTCCCTGTGTTAGCGTAACACGAGTCGAGGCAGACGTCGTCGCGGTAGCGATGACGGACGCCGAGACGAGCACGTGACACCATTGCCACCTTGTCTTAGCGTAACGCGAGTCGAGGCGGACGTTGTTGCGGTAGCTACGATGGACGCCGAGACGAGCACGTGACACCAGTGCCACCCTGTCTTATTGTAATGCGAGTTGAGGCGGACGTCGTCGCGGTAGCGACGACGGACGCCGAGACGAGCACGTCACACCAGTGCCACCCTGTTTTAGCGTAACGCGAGTCGAGGCGGACGTCGTCGCGGTAGCGACGACGGACGCTGAGACGAGCACGTAACACCAGTGCCTCCCTGTGTTAGCGTAACACGAGTCGAGGCGTACGTCGTCGCGGTAGCGACGACGGACGCCGAGACGAGCACGTGACACCAGGGCCACCCTGTCTTAGCGTAACGCGAGTCGAGGCGGACGTCGTCGCGGTAGCGACCACGGACGCCGAGACGAGCATGTGACACAACTGACTCCCTGTCTTAGCGTAACGCGAGTCGAGGCGGACGTCGTCGCGGTAGCGACGACGGACGCCGAGACGAGCACGTGACACCAGTGCCACCCTGTCTTAGCGTAACGCGAGTCGAGGCGGACGTCGTCGCGGTAGCAACGACGGACGCCGAGACGAGCACGTGACACCAGTGCCACCCTGTCTTATTGTAAGGCGAGTCGAGGCCGACGTCGTCGCGGTAGCGACGACGGACGCCGAGACGAGCACGTCACACCAGTGCCACCCTGTCTTAGCGTAACGCGAGTCGAGGCGGACGTCGTCGCGGTAGCGACGACGGACGCCGAGACGAGCACGTAACACCAGTGCCTCCATGTGTTAGCGTAACACGAGTCGAGGCGGACGTCGTCGCGGTAGCGACGACGGACGCCGAGACGAGCACGTGACACCAGGGCCACCCTGTCTTAGCGTAACGCGAGTCGAGGCGGACGTCGTCGCGGTAGCGACCACGGACGCCGAGACGAGCACGTGACACAATTGACTCCCTGTCTTAGCGTAACGCGAGTCGAGGCGGACGTCGTCGCGGTAGCGACGACGGACGCCGAGACGAGCACGTGACACCAGTGCCACCCTGTCTTAGCGTAACGCGAGTCAAGGCGGACGTCGTCGCGGTAGAGACGACGGACGCCGAGACGAGCACGTGACACCATTGCCTCCCTGTCTTAGCGTAACGCGAGTCGAGGCGGACGTCGTCGCGGTAGCGACGACGGACGCCGAGACGAGCACGTGACACCAGTGCCACCCTGTCTTAGCGTAAAGCGAGTCGAGGCGGACGTCGTCGCGGTAGCGACGACGGACGCCGAGACGAGCACGTCACACCAGTGCCACCCTGTCTTAGCGTAACGCGAGTCGAGGTGGACGTCGTCGCGGTAGCGACGACGGACGCCGAGACGAGCACGTAACACCAGTGCCTCCCTGTGTTAGCGTAACACGAGTCGAGGCAGACGTCGTCGCGGTAGCGACGACGGACGCCGAGACGAGCACGTGACACCATTGCCACCTTGTCTTAGCGTAACGCGAGTCGAGGCGGACGTTGTTGCGGTAGCTACGACGGACGCCGAGACGAGCACGTGACACGAGTGCCACCCTGTCTTATTGTAATGCGAGTCGAGGCAGACGTCGTCGCGGTAGCGACGACGGACGCCGAGACGAGCACGTCACACCAGTGCCACCCTGTCTTAGCGTAACGCGAGTCGAGGCGGACGTCGTCGTGGTAGCGACGACGGACGCCGAGACGAGCACGTAACACCAGTGCCTCCCTGTGTTAGCGTAACACGAGTCGAGGCGTACGTCGTCGCGGTAGCGACGACGGACGCTGAGACGAGCACGTGACACCAGTGCCACCCTGTCTTAGCGTAACGCGAGTCGAGGCAGACGTCGTCGCGGTAGCGACGATGGACGCCGAGACGAGCACGTGACACCATTGCCTCCCTGTCTTAGCGTAACGCGAGTCGAGGCGGACGTCGTCGCGGTAGCGACGACGGACGCCGAGACGAGCACGTGACACCAGTGACACCCTGTCTTAGCGTAAAGCGAGTCGAGGCGGACGTCGTCGCGGTAGCAACGACGGACGCCGAGACGAGCACGTGACACCATTGCCTCCCTGTCTTAGCGTAACGCGAGTCGAGGCGAACGTCGTCGCGGTAGCGACGACGGACGCCGAGACGAGCACGTGACACCAGTGCCACCCTGTCTTAGCGTAAAGCGAGTCGAGGCGGACGTCGTCGCGGTAGCGACGACGGACGCCGAGACGAGCACGTCACACCAGTGCCACCCTGTCTTAGCGTAACGCGAGTCGAGGCGGACGTCGTCGCGGTAGCGACGACGGACGCCGAGACGAGCATGTAACACCAGTGCCTCCCTGTGTTAGCGTAACACGAGTCGAGGCAGACGTCGTCGCGGTAGCGACGACGGACGCCGAGACGAGCACGTGACACCAGTGCCACCCTGTCTTAGCGTAACGCGAGTCGAGGCGGACGTCGTCGCGGTAGCGACGACGGACGCCGAGACGAGCACGTGACACCATTGCCTCCCTGTCTTAGCGTAACGCGAGTCGAGACGGACGTCGTCGCGGTAGCGACGACGGACGCCGAGACGAGCACGTGACACTAGTGCCACCCTGTCTTAGCGTAACGCGAGTCGAGGCGGACGTTGTCGCGGTAGCGACAACGGATGCCGAGACGAGCACATGACACCATTGCCTCCCTGTCTTAGCGTAACGCGAGTCGAGGCGGACGTCGTCGTGGTAGCGACCACGGACGCCGAGACGAGCACGTGACACAATTGCCTCCCTGTCTTACCGTAACGCGAGTCGAGGCGGACGTCGCCAAGACGGGCACGTGACACCAGTGCCACCCTGTCTTAGCGTAACGCGAGTCGAGGCGGACGTCGTCGCGGTAGCGACGACGGACACCGAGACGAGCACGTCACACCAGTGCCACCCTGTCTTAGCGTAACGCGAGTCGAGGCGGACGTCGTCATGGTAGCGACGACGGACGCCGAGACGAGCACGTAGCACCAGTGCCTCCCTGTGTTAGCGTAACACGAGTCGAGGCGTACGTCGTCGCGGTAGCGACGACGGACGCTGAGACGAGCACGTGACACCAGTGCCACCCTGTCTTAGCATAACGCGAGTCGAGGCGGATGTCGTCGCGGTAGCGACGACGGACGCCGAGACGAGCACGTGACACCATTGCCTCCCTGTCTTAGCGTAGCGCGAGTCGAGGCGGACGTCGTCGCGATAGCGACGACGGACGCCGAGACGAGCACGTGACACCAGTGCCACCCTGTCTTAGCGTAAAGCGAGTCGAGGCGGACGTCGTCGCGGTAGCGACGACGGACGCCGAGACGAGCACGTCACACCAGTGCCACCCTGTCTTAGCGTAACGCGAGTCGAGGCGGACGTCGTCGCGGTAGCGACGACGGACGCCGAGACGAGCACGTAACACCAGTGCCTCCCTGTGTTAGCGTAACACGAGTCGAGGCAGACGTCGTCGCGGTAGCGATGACGGACGCCGAGACGAGCACGTGACACCATTGCCACCTTGTCTTAGCGTAACGCGAGTCGAGGCGGACGTTGTTGCGGTAGCTACGATGGACGCCGAGACGAGCACGTGACACCAGTGCCACCCTGTCTTATTGTATTGCGAGTTGAGGCGGACGTCGTCGCGGTAGCGACGACGGACGCCGAGACGAGCACGTCACACCAGTGCCACCCTGTTTTAGCGTAACGCGAGTCGAGGCGGACGTCGTCGCGGTAGCGACGACGGACGCTGAGACGAGCACGTAACACCAGTGCCTCCCTGTGTTAGCGTAACACGAGTCGAGGCGTACGTCGTCGCGGTAGCGACGACGGACGCCGAGACGAGCACGTGACACCAGGGCCACCCTGTCTTAGCGTAACGCGAGTCGAGGCGGACGTCGTCGCGGTAGCGACCACGGACGCCGAGACGAGCATGTGACACAACTGACTCCCTGTCTTAGCGTAACGCGAGTCGAGGCGGACGTCGTCGCGGTAGCGACGACGGACGCCGAGACGAGCACGTGACACCAGTGCCACCCTGTCTTAGCGTAACGCGAGTCGAGGCGGACGTCGTCGCGGTAGCGACGACGGACGCCGAGACGAGCACGTGACACCAGTGCCACCCTGTCTTATTGTAAGGCGAGTCGAGGCCGACGTCGTCGCGGTAGCGACGACGGACGCCGAGACGAGCACGTCACACCAGTGCCACCCTGTCTTAGCGTAACGCGAGTCGAGGCGGACGTTGTCGCGGTAGCGACGACGGACGCCGAGACGAGCACGTAACACCAGTGCCTCCATGTGTTAGCGTAACACGAGTCGAGGCGGACGTCGTCGCGGTAGCGACGACGGACGCCGAGACGAGCACGTGACACCAGGGCCACCCTGTCTCAGCGTAACGCGAGTCGAGGCGGACGTCGTCGCGGTAGCGACGACGGACGCCGAGACGAGCACGTGACACCAGGGCCACCCTGTCTTAGCGTAACGCGAGTCGAGGCGGACGTCGTCGCGGTAGCGACGACGTACGCCGAGACGAGCACGTGACACCAGTGCCACCCTGTCTTAGCGTAACGCGAGTCGAGGCGGACATCGTCGCGGTAGAGACGACGGACGCCGAGACGAGCACGTGACACCATTGCCTCCCTGTCTTAGCGTAACGCGAGTCGAGGCGGACGTCGTCGCGGTAGCGACGACGGACGCCGAGACGAACACGTGACACCAGTGCCACCCTGTCTTAGCGTAAAGCGAGTCGAGGCGGACGTCGTCGCGGTAGCGACGACGGACGCCGAGACGAGCACGTCACACCAGTGCCACCCTGTCTTAGCGTAACGCGAGTCGAGGCGGACGTCGTCGCGGTAGCGACGACGGACGGCGAGACGAGCACGTAACACCAGTGCCTCCCTGTGTTAGCGTAACACGAGTCGAGGCAGACGTCGTCGCGGTAGCGACGACGGACGCCGAGACGAGCACGTGACACCATTTCCACCTTGTCTTAGCGTAACACGAGTCGAGGCAGACGTTGTTGCGGTAGCTACGACGGACGCCGAGACGAGCACGTGACACCAGTGCCACCCTGTCTTATTGTAATGCGAGTTGAGGCGGACGTCGTCGCGGTAGCGACGACGGACGCCGAGACGAGCACGTCACACCAGTGCCACCCTGTCTTAGCGTAACGCGAGTCGAGGCGGACGTCGTCGCGGTAGCGACGACGGACGCTGAGACAAGCATGTAACACCAGTGCCTCCCTGTGTTAGCGTAACACGAGTCGAGGCGGACGTCGTCGCGGTAGCGACGACGGACGCCGAGACGAGCACGTGACACCAGGGCCACCCTGTCTTAGCGTAACGCGAGTCGAGGCGGACGTCGTCGCGGTAGCGACCACGGACGCCGTGACGAGCATGTGACACAATTGACTCCCTGTCTTAGCGTAACGCGAGTCGAGGCGGACGTCGTCGCGGTAGCGACGACGGACGCCGAGACGAGCACGTGACACCAGTGCCACCCTGTCTTAGCGTAACGCGAGTCGAGGCGGACGTCGTCGCGGTAGCGACGACGGACGCCGAGACGAGCACGTGACACCAGTGCCACCCTGTCTTATTGTAAGGCGAGTCGAGGCCGACGTCGTCGCGGTAGCGACGACGGACGCCGAGACGAGCACGTCACACCAGTGCCACCCTGTCTTAGCGTAACGCGAGTCGAGGCGGACGTCGTCGCGGTAGCGACGACGGACGCCGAGACGAGCACGTAACACCAGTGCCTCCCTGTGTGAGCGTAACACGAGTCGAGGCGGACGTCGTCGCGGTAGCGACGACGGACGCCGAGACGAGCACGTGACACCAGGGCCACCCTGTCTTAGCGTAACGCGAGTCGAGGCGGACGTCGTTGCGGTAGCGACCACGGACGCCGAGACGAGCACGTGACACAATTGACTCCCTGTCCTAGCGTAACGCGAGTCGAGGCGGACGTCGTCGCGGTAGCGACGACGGACGCCGAGACGAGCACGTGACACCAGTGCCACCCTGTCTTAGCGTAACGCGAGTCGAGGCGGACGTCGTCGCGGTAGCGACGACGGACGCCGAGACGAGCACGTCACACCAGTGCCACCCTGTCTTAGCGTAACGCGAGCTGAGGCGGACGTCGTCGCGGAAGCGACGACGGACCCCGAGACGAGCACGTAACACCAGTGCCTCCCGGTGTTAGCGTAACACGAGTCGAGGCGGACGTCGTCGCGGTAGCGACGACGGACGCCGAGACGAGCACGTGACACCATTGCCACCCTGTCTTAGCGTAACGCGAGTCGAGGCGGACGTCGTCGCGGTAGCGACGATGGACGCCGAGACGAGCACGTGACACCAGTGACTCCCTGTCTTAGCGTAACGCGAGTCGAGGCGGACGTCGTCGCGGTAGCGACGACGGACGCCGAGATGAGCACGTGACACCAGTGCCACCCTGTCTTAGCGTAATGCGAGTCGAGGCGGACGTCATCGCGGTAGCGACGACGGACGCCGAGACGAGCACGTGACACCATTGCCTCCCTGTCTTAGCGTAACGCGAGTCGAGGCGGACGTCGTCGCGGTAGCGACGACGGACGCCGAGACGAGCACGTGACACCAGTGCCACCCTGTCTTAGCGTAACGCGAGTCGAGGCGGACGTGGTCGCGATAGCGACGACGGATGCCGAGACGAGCACGTGACACCATTGCCTCCCTGTCTTAGCGTAACGCGAGTCGAGGCGGACGTCGTCGCGGTAGCGACGACGGACGCCGAGACGAGCACGTGACACCAGTGCCACCCTGTCTTAGCGTAACGCGAGTCGAGGCGGACGTCGTCGCGGTAGCGACGACGGACGCCGAGACGAGCACGTGACACCATTGCCTCCCTGTCTTAGCGTAACGCGATTCGAGGCGGACGCGTCGCGGTAGCGACGACGGACGCCGAGACGAGCACGTGACACTAGTGCCACCCTGTCTTAGCGTAACGCGAGTCGAGGCGGACGTTGTCGCGGTAGCGACAACAGATGCCGAGACGAGCACGTGACACCATTGCCTCCCTGTCTTAGCGTAACGCGAGTCGAGGCGGACGTCGTCGTGGTAGCGACCACGGACGCCGAGACGAGCACGTGACACAATTGCCTCCCTGTCTTAGCGTACCGCGAGTCGAGGCGGACGTCGTCGCGGTAGCGACGACGGACGCCGAGACGAGCACGTGACACCAGTGCCACCCTGTCTTAGCGTTACGCGAGTCAAGGCGGACGTCGTCGCGGTAGCGACGACGGACGCCGAGACGAGCACGTCACACCAGTGCCACCCTGTCTTAGCGTAACGCGAGTCGAGGCGGACGTCGTCGTGGTAGCGACGACGGACGCCGAGACGAGCACGTAACACCAGTGCCTCCCTGTGTTAGCGTAACACGAGTCGAGGCGTACGTCGTCGCGGTAGCGACGACGGACGCTGAGACGAGCACGTGACACCAGTGCCACCCTGTCTTAGCGTAACGCGAGTCGAGGCGGACGTCGTCGCGGTAGCGACGACGGACGCTGAGACGAGCACGTGACACCATTGCCTCCCTGTCTTAGCGTAACGCGAGTCGAGGCGGACGTCGTCGCGGTAGCGACGACGGACGCCGAGACGAGCACGTGACACCAGTGCCACCCTGTCTTAGCGTAAGGCGAGTCGAGGCGGACGTCGTCGCGGTAGCGACGACGGACGCCGAGACGAGCACGTCACACCAGTGCCACCCTGTCTTAGCGTAACGCGAGTCGAGGCGGACGTCGTCGTGGTAGCGACGACGGACGCCGAGACGAGCACGTAACACCAGTGCCTCCCTGTGTTAGCGTAACACGAGTCGAGGCGTACGTCGTCGCGGTAGCGACGACGGACGCTGAGACGAGCACGTGACACCAGTGCCACCCTGTCTTAGCATAACGCGAGTCGAGGCAGACGTCGTCGCGGTAGCGACGACGGACGCCGAGACGAGCACGTGACACCATTGCCTCCCTGTCTTAGCGTAACGCGAGTCGAGGCGGACGTCGTCGCGGTAGCGACGACGGACGCCGAGACGAGCACGTGACACCAGTGCCACCCTGTCTTAGCGTAAAGCGAGTCGAGGCGGACGTCGTCGCGGTAGCGACGACGGACGCCGAGACGAGCACGTGACACCATTGCCTCCCTGTCTTAGCGTAACGCGAGTCGAGGCGGACGTCGTCGCGGTAGCGACGACGGACGCCGAGACGAGCACGTGACACCAGTGCCACCCTGTCTTAGCGTAAAGCGAGTCGAGGCGGACGTCGTCGCGGTAGCGACGACGGACGCCGAGACGAGCACGTCACACCAGTGCCACCCTGTCTTAGCGTAACGCGAGTCGAGGCGGACGTCGTTGCGGTAGCGACGACTGACGCCGAGATGAGCACGTAACACCAGTGCCTCCCTGTGTTAGCGTAACACGAGTCGAGGCAGACGTCGTCGCGGTAGCGACGACGGACGCCGAGACGAGCACGTGACACCATTGCCACCTTGTCTTAGCGTAACGCGAGTCGAGGTGGACGTTGTTGCGGTAGCTACGACGGACGCCGAGACGAGCACGTGACACCAGTGCCACCCTGTCTTATTGTAATGCGAGTCGAGGCGGACGTCGTCGCGGTAGCGACGACGGACGCCGAGACGAGCACGTCACACCAGTGCCACCCTGTCTTAGCGTAACGCGAGTCGAGGCGGACGTCGTCGCGGTAGCGACGACAGACGCTGAGACGAGCACGTAACACCAGTGCCTCCCTGTGTTAGCGTAACACGAGTCGAGGCGGACGTCGTCGCGGTAGCGACGACGGACGCCGAGACGAGCACGTGACACCAGGGCCACCCTGTCTTAGCGTAACGCGAGTCGAGGCGGACGTCGTCGCGGTAGCGACCACGGACGCCGAGACGAGCATGTGACACAATTGACTCCCTGTCTTAGCGTAACGCGAGTCGAGGCGGACGTCGTCGCGGTAGTGACGACGGACGCCGAGACGAGCACGTGACACCAGTGCCACCCTGTCTTAGCGTAACGCGAGTCGAGGCGGACGTCGTCGCGGTAGCGATGACGGACGCCGAGACGAGCACGTGACACCAGTGCCACCCTGTCTTAGCGTAATGCAAGTCGAGGCGGACGTCATCGCGGTAGCGACGACGGACGCCGAGACGAGCACGTGACACCATTGCCTCCCTGTCTTAGCGTAACGCGAGTCGAGGCGGACGTCGTCGCGGTAGCGACGACAGACGCCGAGACGAGCACGTGACACCAGTGCCACCCTGTCTTAGCGTAACGCGAGTCGAGGCGGACGTGGTCGCGATAGCGACGACGGATGCCGAGACGAGCACATGACACCATTGCCTCCCTGTCTTAGCGTAACGCGAGTCGAGGCGGACGTCGTCGCGGTAGCGACGACGGACACCGAGACGAGCACGTGACACCAGTGCCACCCTGTCTTAGCGTAACGCGAGTCGAGGCGGACGTCGTCGCGGTAGCGACGACGGACGCCGAGACGAGCACGTGACACCATTGCCTCCCTGTCTTAGCGTAACGCGAGTCGAGGCGGACGTCGTCGCGGTAGCGACGACGGACGCCGAGACGAGCACGTGACACTAGTGCCACCCTGTCTTAGCGTAACGCGAGTCGAGGCGGACGTTGTCGCGGTAGCGACAACGGATGCTGAGACGAGCACGTGACACCATTGCCTCCCTGTCTTAGCGTAACGCGAGTCGAGGAGGACGTCGTCGTGGTAGCGACCACGGACGCCGAGACGAGCACGTGACACAATTGCCTCCCTGTCTTAGCGTAACGCGAGTCGAGGCGGACGTCATCGCGGTAGCGACGATGGACGCCGAGACGAGCACAAGACACCAGTGCCACCCTGTCTTAGCGTAACGCGAGTAGAGGCGGACGTCGTCGCGGTAGCGACGACGGACGCCGAGACGAGCACGTCACACCAGTGCCACCCTGTCTTAGCGTAACGCGAGTCGAGGCGGACGTCGTCGTGGTAGCGACGACGGACGCCGAGACGAGCACGTAACACCAGTGCCTCCCTGTGTTAGCGTAACACGAGTCGAGGCGTACGTCGTCGCGGTAGCGACGACGGATGCTGAGACGAGCACGTGACACCAGTGCCACCCTGTCTTAGCGTAACGCGAGTCGAGGCGGACGTCGTCGCGGTAGCGACGACGGACGCCGAGACGAGCACGTGACACCATTGCCTCCCTGTCTTAGCGTAACGCGAGTCGAGGCGGACGTCGTCGCGGTAGCGACGACGGACGCCGAGACGAGCACGTGACACCAGTGCCACCCTATCTTAGCGTAAAGCGAGTCGAGGCGGACGTCGTTGCGGTAGCGACGACGGACGCCGAGACGAGCACGTCACACCGGTGCCACCCTGTCTTAGCGTAACGCGAGTCGAGGCGGACGTCGTCGCGGTAGCGACGACGGACGCCGAGACGAGCACGTAACACCAGTGCCTCCCTGTGTTAGCGTAACACGAGTCGAGGCAGACGTCATCGCAGTAGCGACGACGGACGCCGAGACGAGCACGTGACACCAGTGCCACCCTGTCTTATTGTAATGCGAGTCGAGGCGGACGTCGTCGCGGTAGCGACGACGGACGCCGAGACGAGCACGTCACACCAGTGCCACCCTGTCTTAGCGTAACGCGAGTCGAGGCGGACGTCGTCGCGGTAGCGACGACGGACGCTGAGACGAGCACGTAACACCAGTGCCTGCCTGTGTTAGCGTAACACGAGTCGAGGCGGACGTCGTCGCGGTAGCGACGACGGACGCCGAGACGAGCACGTGACACCAGGGCCACCCTGTCTTAGCGTAACGCGAGTCGAGGCGGACGTCCTCGTGGTAGCGACCACGGACGCCGAGACGAGCATGTGACACAATTGACTCCCTGTCTTAGCGTAACGCGAGTCGAGGCGGACGTCGTCGCGGTAGCGACGACGGACGCTGAGACGAGCACGTGACACCAGTGCCACCCTGTCTTAGCGTAACGCGAGTCGAGGCGGACGTCGTCGCGGTAGCGACGACGGACGCCGAGACGAGCACGTCACACCAGTGCCACCCTGTCTTAGCGTAACGCGAGCTGAGGCGGACGTCGTCGCGGTAGCGACGACGGACGCCGAGACAAGCACGTAACACCAGTGCCACCCTGTCTTAGCGTAACGCGAGCTGAGGCGGACGTCGTCGCGGTAGCGACGACGGACGCTGAGACGAGCACGTGACACCAGTGCCACCCTGTCTTAGCGTAACGCGAGTCGAGGCAGACGTCGTCGCGGTAGCGACGACGGACGCCGAGACGAGCACGTGACACCATTGCCTCCCTGTCTTAGCGTAACGCGAGTCGAGGCGGACGTCGTCGCGGTAGCGACGACGGACGCCGAGACGAGCACGTGACACCAGTGCCACCCTGTCTTAGCGTAAAACGAGTCGAGGCGGACGTCGTCGCGGTAGCGACGACGGACGCCGAGACGAGCACGTGACACCATTGCCTCCCTGTCTTAGCGTAACGCGAGTCGAGGCGGACGTCGTCGCGGTAGCGACGACGGACGCCGAGACGAGCACGTGACACCAGTGCCACCCTGTCTTAGCGTAAAGCGAGTCGAGGCGGACGTCGTCGCGTTAGCGACGACGGACGCCGAGACGAGCACGTCACACCAGTGCCACCCTGTCTTAGCGTAACGCGAGTCGAGGCGGACGTCGTCGCGGTAGCGACGACGGACGCCGAGACGAGCACGTAACACCAGTGCCTCCCTGTGTTAGCGTAACACGAGTCGAGGCAGACGTCGTCGCGGTAGCGACGACGGACGCCGAGACGAGCACGTGACACCATTGCCACCTTGTCTTAGCGTAACGCGAGTCGAGGCGGACGTTGTTGCGGTAGCTACGACGGACGCCGAGACGAGCACGTGACACGAGTGCCACCCTGTCTTATTGTAATGCGAGTCGAGGCGGACGTCGTCGCGGTAGCGACGACGGACGCCGAGACGAGCACGTCACACCAGTGCCACCCTGTCTTAGCGTAACGCGAGTCGAGGCGGACGTCGTCGCGGTAGCGACGACGGACGCTGAGACGAGCACGTAACACCAGTGCCACCCTGTGTTAGCGTAACACGAGTCGAGGCGGACGTCGTCGCGGTAGCGACGACGGACGCCGAGACGAGCACGTGACACCAGGGCCACCCTTTCTTAGCGTAACGCGAGTCGAGGCGGACGTCGTCGCGGTAGCGACCACGGACGCCGAGACGAGCATGTGACACAATTGACTCCCTGTCTTAGCGTAACGCGAGTCGAGGCGGACGTCGTCGCGGTAGCGACGACGGACGCCGAGACGAGCACGTGACACCAGTGCCACCCTGTCTTAGCGTAACGCGAGTCGAGGCGGACGTCGTCGCGGTAGCGATGACGGACGCCGAGACGAGCACGTGACACCAGTGCCACCCTGTCTTAGCGTAATGCGAGTCGAGGCGGACGTCATCGTGGTAGCGACGACGGACGCCGAGACGAGCACGTGACACCATTGCCTCCCTGTCTTAGCGTAACGCGAGTCGAGGCGGACGTCGTCGCGGTAGCGACGACGGACGCCGAGACGAGCACATGACACCAGTGCCACCCTGTCTTAGCGTAACGCGAGTCGAGGCGGACGTCGTCGCGGTAGCGACGACGGGCGCCGAGACGAGCACGTAACACCAGTGCCTCCCTGTGTTAGCGTAACACGAGTCGAGGCAGACGTCATCGCAGTAGCGACGACGGACGCCGAGACGAGCACGTGACACCATTGCCACCTTGTCTTAGCGTAACGCGAGTCGAGGCGGACGTTGTTGCGGTAGCTACGACGAACGCCGAGACGAGCACGTGACACCAGTGCCACCCTGTCTTATTGTAATGCGAGTCGAGGCGGACGTCGTCGCGGTAGCGACGACGGACGCCGAGACGAGCACGTGACACCAGGGCCACCCTGTCTTAGCGTAACGCGAGTCGAGGCGGACGTCATCGCGGTAGCGATGACGGACGCCGAGACGAGCACGTGACACCAGTGCCACCCTGTCTTAGCGTAATGCGAGTCGAGGCGGACGTCATCGCGGTAGCGACGACGGACGCCGAGACGAGCACGTGACACCATTGCCTCCCTGTCTTAGCGTAACGCGAGTCGAGGCGGACGTCGTCGCGGTAGCGACGACGGACGCCGAGACGAGCACGTGACACCAGTGCCACCCTGTCTTAGCGTAACGCGAGTCGAGGCGGACATGGTCGCGATAGCGACGACGGATGCCGAGACGAGCACGTGACACCATTGCCTCCCTGTCTTAGCGTAACGCGAGTCGAGGCGGACGTCGTCGCGGTAGCGACGACGGACGCCGATACGAGCACGTGACACCAGTGCCACCCTGTCTTAGCGTAACGCGAGTCGAGGCGGACGTCGTCGCGGTAGCGACGACGGACGCCGAGACGAGCACGTGACACCAGTGCCACCCTGTCTTAGCGTAAAGCGAGTCGAGGCGGACGTCGTCGCGTTAGCGACGACGGACGCCGAGACGAGCACGTCACACCAGTGCCACCCTGTCTTAGCGTAACGCGAGTCGAGGCGGACGTCGTCGCGGTAGCGACGACGGACGCCGAGACGAGCACGTAACACCAGTGCCTCCCTGTGTTAGCGTAACACGAGTCGAGGCAGACGTCGTCGCGGTAGCGACGACGGACGCCGAGACGAGCACGTGACACCATTGCCACCTTGTCTTAGCGTAACGCGAGTCGAGGCGGACGTTGTTGCGGTAGCTACGACGGACGCCGAGACGAGCACGTGACACGAGTGCCACCCTGTCTTATTGTAATGCGAGTCGAGGCGGACGTCGTCGCGGTAGCGACGACGGACGCCGAGACGAGCACGTCACACCAGTGCCACCCTGTCTTAGCGTAACGCGAGTCGAGGCGGACGTCGTCGCGGTAGCGACGACGGACGCTGAGACGAGCACGTAACACCAGTGCCACCCTGTGTTAGCGTAACACGAGTCGAGGCGGACGTCGTCGCGGTAGCGACGACGGACGCCGAGACGAGCACGTGACACCAGGGCCACCCTTTCTTAGCGTAACGCGAGTCGAGGCGGACGTCGTCGCGGTAGCGACCACGGACGCCGAGACGAGCATGTGACACAATTGACTCCCTGTCTTAGCGTAACGCGAGTCGAGGCGGACGTCGTCGCGGTAGCGACGACGGACGCCGAGACGAGCACGTGACACCAGTGCCACCCTGTCTTAGCGTAACGCGAGTCGAGGCGGACGTCGTCGCGGTAGCGATGACGGACGCCGAGACGAGCACGTGACACCAGTGCCACCCTGTCTTAGCGTAATGCGAGTCGAGGCGGACGTCATCGTGGTAGCGACGACGGACGCCGAGACGAGCACGTGACACCATTGCCTCCCTGTCTTAGCGTAACGCGAGTCGAGGCGGACGTCGTCGCGGTAGCGACGACGGACGCCGAGACGAGCACATGACACCAGTGCCACCCTGTCTTAGCGTAACGCGAGTCGAGGCGGACGTCGTCGCGGTAGCGACGACGGGCGCCGAGACGAGCACGTAACACCAGTGCCTCCCTGTGTTAGCGTAACACGAGTCGAGGCAGACGTCATCGCAGTAGCGACGACGGACGCCGAGACGAGCACGTGACACCATTGCCACCTTGTCTTAGCGTAACGCGAGTCGAGGCGGACGTTGTTGCGGTAGCTACGACGAACGCCGAGACGAGCACGTGACACCAGTGCCACCCTGTCTTATTGTAATGCGAGTCGAGGCGGACGTCGTCGCGGTAGCGACGACGGACGCCGAGACGAGCACGTGACACCAGGGCCACCCTGTCTTAGCGTAACGCGAGTCGAGGCGGACGTCATCGCGGTAGCGATGACGGACGCCGAGACGAGCACGTGACACCAGTGCCACCCTGTCTTAGCGTAATGCGAGTCGAGGCGGACGTCATCGCGGTAGCGACGACGGACGCCGAGACGAGCACGTGACACCATTGCCTCCCTGTCTTAGCGTAACGCGAGTCGAGGCGGACGTCGTCGCGGTAGCGACGACGGACGCCGAGACGAGCACGTGACACCAGTGCCACCCTGTCTTAGCGTAACGCGAGTCGAGGCGGACATGGTCGCGATAGCGACGACGGATGCCGAGACGAGCACGTGACACCATTGCCTCCCTGTCTTAGCGTAACGCGAGTCGAGGCGGACGTCGTCGCGGTAGCGACGACGGACGCCGATACGAGCACGTGACACCAGTGCCACCCTGTCTTAGCGTAACGCGAGTCGAGGCGGACGTCGTCGCGGTAGCGACGACGGACGCCGAGACGAGCACGTGACACCATTGCCTCCCTGTCTTAGCGTAACGCGAGTCGAGGCGGACGTCGTCGCGGTAGCGACGACGGACGCCTAGACGAGCACGTGACACTAGTGCCACCCTGTCTTAGCGTAACGCGAGTCGAGGCGGACGTTGTCGCGGTAGCGACAACGGATGCTGAGACGAGCACGTGACACCATTGCCTCCCTGTCTTAGCGTAACGCGAGTCGAGGCGGACGTCGTCGTGGTAGCGACCACGGACGCCGAGACGAGCACGTGACACAATTGCCTCCCTGTCTTAGCGTAACGCGAGTCGAGGCGGACGTCGTCGCGGTAGCGACGACGGACGCCGAGACGAGCACATGACACCAGTGCCACCCTGTCTTAGCGTAACGCGAGTCGAGGCGGACGTCGTCGCGGTAGCGACGACGGACGCCAAGACGAGCACGTCACACCAGTGCCACCCTGTCTTAGCGTAACGCGAGTCTAGGCGGACGTCGTCGTGGTAGCGACGACGGACGCCGATACGAGCACGTAACACCAGTGCCTACCTGTGTTAGCGTAACACGAGTCGAGGCGTACGTCGTCGCGGTAGCGACGACGGACGCTGAGACGAGCACGTGACACCAGTGCCACCCTGTCTTAGCGTAACGCGAGTCGAGGCGGACGTCGTCGCGGTAGCGACGACGGACGCCGAGACGAGCACGTGACACCAGTGCCACCCTGTCTTAGCGTAAAGCGAGTCGAGGCGGACGTCGTTGCGGTAGCGACGACGGACGCCGAGACGAGCACGTCACACCGGTGCCACCCTGTCTTAGCGTAACGCGAGTCGAGGCAGACGTCGTCGCGGTAGCGACGACGGACGCCGAGACGAGCACGTAACACCAGTGCCTCCCTGTGTTAGCGTAACACGAGTCGAGGCAGACGTCATCGCAGTAGCGACGACGGACGCCGAGACGAGCACGTGACACCATTGCCACCTTGTCTTAGCGTAACGCGAGTCGAGGCGGACGTTGTTGCGATAGCTACGACGGACGCCTAGACGAGCACGTGACACCAGTGCCACCCTGTCTTATTGTAATGCGAGTCGAGGCGGACGTCGTCGCGGTAGCGACGACGGACGCCGAGACGAGCACGTGACACCAGGGCCACCCTGTCTTAGCGTAACACGAGTCGAGGCGGATGTCGTCGCGGTAGCGACCACGGACGCCGAGACGAGCATGTGACACAATTGACTCCCTGTCTTAGCGTAACGCGAGTCGAGGCGGACGTCGTCGCGGTAGCGACGACGGACGCCGAGACGAGCACGTGACACCAGTGCCACCCTGTCTTAGCGTAACGCGAGTCGAGGCGGACGTCGTCGCGGTAGCGACGACGGACGCCGAGACGAGCACGTCACACCAGTGCCACCCTGTCTTAGCGTAACGCGAGCTGAGGCGGACGTCGTCGCGGTAGCGACGACGGACGCCGAGACAAGCACGTAACACCAGTGCCCCCCTGTGTTAGCGTAACACGAGTCGAGGCGGACGTCGTCGCGGTAGCGACGACGGACGCCGAGACGAGCACGTGACACCATTGCCACCCTGTCTTAGCGTAACGCGAGTCGAGGCGGACGTCGTCGCGGTAGCGACGACGGACGCCGAGACGAGCACGTGACACCAGTGACTCCCTGTCATAGCGTAACGCGAGTCGAGGCGGACGTAGTCGCGGTAGCGACGACGGACGCCGAGACGAGCACGTGACACCAGTGCCACCCTGTCTTAGCGTAACGCGAGTCGAGGCGGACGTCATCGCGGTAGCGACGACGGACGCCGAGACGAGCATGTGACACCATTGCCTCCCTTTCTTAGCGTAACGCGAGTCGAGGCGGACGTCGTCGCGGTAGCGACGACGGACGCCGAGACGAGCACGTGACACCAGTGCCACCCTGTCTTAGCGTAACGCGAGTCGAGGCGGACATCGTCGCGGTAGCGACGACGGACGCCGAGACGAGCACGTGACACCATTGCCTCCCTGTCTTAGCGTAACGCGAGTCGAGGCGGACGTCGTCGCGGTAGCAACGACGGACGCCGAGACGAGCACGTGACACTAGTGCCACCCTGTCTTAGCGTAACGCGAGTCGAGGCGGACGTTGTCGAGGCGGACGTCGTCGTGGTAGCGACGACGGACGCCGAGACGAGCACGTGACACCAGTGCCACCCTGTCTTAGCGTAAAGCGAGTCGAGGCGGACGCCGTCGCGGTAGCGACGACGGACGCCGAGACGAGCACGTGACACCATTGCCTCCCAGTCTTAGCGTAACGCGAGTCGAGGCGGACGTCGTCGCGGTAGCGACGACGGACGCCGAGACGAGCACGTGACACCAGTGCCACCCTATCTTAGCGTAAAGCGAGTCGAGGCGGACGTCGTCGCGGTAGCGACGACGGACGCCGAGACGAGCACGTCACACCAGTGCCACCCTGTCTTAGCGTAACGCGAGTCGAGGCGGACGTCGTTGCGGTAGCGACGACGGACGCCGAGACGAGCACGTCACACCAGTGCCACCCTGTCTTAGCGTAACGCGAGTCGAGGCGGACGTCGTCGCGGTAGCGACGACGGACGCCGAGACGAGCATGTGACACCATTGCCTCCCTTTCTTAGCGTAACGCGAGTCGAGGCGGACGTCGTCGCGGTAGCGACGACGGACGCCGAGACGAGCACGTGACACCAGTGCCACCCTGTCTTAGCGTAACGCGAGTCGAGGCGGACATCGTCGCGGTAGCGACGACGGACGCCGAGACGAGCACGTGACACCATTGCCTCCCTGTCTTAGCGTAACGCGAGTCGAGGCGGACGTCGTCGCGGTAGCAACGACGGACGCCGAGACGAGCACGTGACACTAGTGCCACCCTGTCTTAGCGTAACGCGAGTCGAGGCGGACGTTGTCGAGGCGGACGTCGTCGTGGTAGCGACGACGGACGCCGAGACGAGCACGTGACACCAGTGCCACCCTGTCTTAGCGTAAAGCGAGTCGAGGCGGACGCCGTCGCGGTAGCGACGACGGACGCCGAGACGAGCACGTGACACCATTGCCTCCCAGTCTTAGCGTAACGCGAGTCGAGGCGGACGTCGTCGCGGTAGCGACGACGGACGCCGAGACGAGCACGTGACACCAGTGCCACCCTGTCTTAGCGTAAAGCGAGTCGAGGTGGACGTCGTCGCGGTAGCGACGACGGACGCCGAGACGAGCACGTCACACCAGTGCCACCCTGTCTTAGCGTAACGCGAGTCGAGGCGGACGTCGTTGCGGTAGCGACGACGGACGCCGAGACGAGCACGTCACACCAGTGCCACCCTGTCTTAGCGTAACGCGAGTCGAGGCGGACGTCGTCGCGGTAGCGACGACGGACGCTGAGACGAGCACGTAACACCAGTGCCTCCCTGTGCTAGCGTAACCCGAGTCGAGGCAGACATCGTCGCGGTAGCGACGACGGACGCCGAGACGAGCACGTGACACCAGTGCCACCCTGTCTTAGCGTAACGCGAGTCGAGGCGGACGTCGTCGCGGTAGCGACGACGGACGCCGAGACGAGCACGTGACACCAGTGACTCCCTGTCTTAGCGTAACGCGAGTCGAGGCGGACGTCGTCGCGGTAGCGACGACGGACGCCGAGACGAGCACGTGACACCAGTGCCACCCTGTCTTAGGGTAACGCGAGTCGAGGCGGACGTCGTCGCGGTAGCGACGACGGACGCCGAGACGAGCACGTGACACCATTGCCTCCCTGTCTTAGCGTAACGCGAGTCGAGGCGGACATCGTCGCGGTAGCGACGACGGACGCCGAGACGAGCACGTGACACTAGTGCCACCCTGTCTTAGCGTAACGCGAGTCGAGGCGGACGTGGTCGCGATAGCGACGATGGATGCCGAGACGAGCACGTGACACCATTGCCTCCCTGTCTTAGCGTAATGCGAGTCGAGGCGGACGTCGTCGCGGTAGCGACGACGGATGCCGAGACGAGCACGTGACACCAGTGCCACCCTGTCTTAGCGTAACGTGAGTCGAGGCGGACGTCGTCGCGGTAGCGATGACGGACGCCGAGACGAGCACGTGACACCAGTGACTCCCTGTCTTAGCGTAACGCGAGTCGAGGCGGACGTCGTCGCGGTAGCGACGACGGACGCCGAGACGAGCACGCGACACCAGTGACTCCCTGTCTTAGCGTAACGCGAGTCGAGGCGGACATCGTCGCGGTAGCGACAACGGACGCTGAGACGAGCACATGACACCATTGCCTCCCTGTCTTAGCGTAACGCGAGTCGAGGCGGACATCGTCGCGGTAGCGACGACGTACACCGAGACGAGCACGTGACACTAGTGCCACCCTGTCTTAGCGTAACGCGAGTCGAGGCGGACGTTGTTGCAGAAGCTACGACGGACGCCGAGGCGAGCACGTGACACCAGTGCCACCCTGTCTTAGCGTAATGCGAGTCGAGGCGGACGTCGTCGCGGTAGCGACGACGGACGCCGAGACGAGCACGTAACACAAGTGCCTCCCTGTGTTAGCGTAACACGAGTCGAGGCGGACGTCGTCGCGGTAGCGATGACGGACGCCGAGACAAGCACGTCACACCAGTGCCACCCTGTCTGAGCGTAACGCGAGTCGAGGCGGATGTCGTCGCGGTAGCGACGACGGACGCCGAGACGAGCACGTAACACAAGTGCCTCCCTGTGTTAGCGTAACACGAGTCGAGGCGGACGTCGTCGCGGTAGCGACGACGGACGCCGAGACAAGCACGTGACACCAGGGCCACCCTGTCTTAGCGTAACGCGAGTCGAGGCGGACGTCGTCGCGGTAGCGACCACGGACGCCGAGACGAGCACGTGACACAATTGACTCCCTGTCTTAGCGTAACGCAAGTCGAGGCGGACGTCGTCGCGGTAGCGACGACGGACGCCGAGACAAGCACGTGACACCAGTGCCACCCTGTCTTAGCGTAACGCGAATCGAGGCGGACGTCGTCGCGGTAGCGACGACGGACGCCGAGACGAGCACGTCACACCAGTGCCACCCTGTCTTAGCGTAACGCGAGTCGAGGCGGACATCGTCGCGGTAGCGACGACGGACGCCGAGACGAGCACGTGACACCATTGCCTCCCTGTCTTAGCGTAACGCGAGTCGAGGCGGACGTCGTCGCGGTAGCGACGACGGACGCCGAGAAGAGCACGTGACACTAGTGCCACCCTGTCTTAGCGTAACGCGAGTCGAGGCGGACGTTGTCGAGGCGGACGTCGTCGTGGTAGCGACGACGGACGCCGAGACGAGCACGTGACACCAGTGTCACCCTATCTTAGCGTAAAGCGAGTCGAGGCGGACGCCGTCACGGTAGCGACGACGGACGCCGAGACGAGCACGTGACACCATTGCCTCCCTGTCTTAGCGTAACGCGAGTCAAGGCGGACGTCGTCGCGGTAGCGACGACGGACGCCGAGATGAGCACGTGACACTAGTGCCACCCTGTCTTAGCGTAACGCGAGTCGAGGCGGACGTTGTCGAGGCGGACGTCGTCGTGGTAGCGACGACGGACGCCGAGACGAGCACGTGACACCAGTGCCACCCTGTCTTAGCGTAAAGCGAGTCGAGGCGGACGCCGTCGCGGTAGCGACGACGGACGCCGAGACGAGCACGTGACACCATTGCCTCCCTGTCTTAGCGTAACGCGAGTCGAGGCGGACGTCGTCGCGGTAGCGACGACGGACGCCGAGACGAGCACGTGACACCAGTGCCACCATGTCTTAGCGTAAAGCGAGTCGAGGCGGACGTCGTCGCGGTAGCGACGACGGACGCCGAGACGAGCACGTAACACCAGTGCCTCCCTGTGTTAGCGTAACCCGAGTCGAGGCAGACATCGTCGCGGTAGCGACGACGGACGCCGAGACGAGCACGTGACACCAGTGCCACCCTGTCTTAGCGTAACGTGAGTCGAGGCGGACGTCGTCGCGGTAGCGACGACGGACGCCGAGACGAGCACGTGACACCAGTGACTCCCTGTCTTAGCGTAACGCGAGTCGAGGCGGACGTCGTCGCGGTAGCGACGACGGACGCCGAGACGAGCACGTGACACCAGTGCCACCCTGTCTTAGCGTAACGCGAGTCGAGGCGGACGTCGTCGCGGTAGCGACGACGGACGCCGAGACGAGCACGTGACACCATTGCCTCCCTGTCTTAGCGTAACGCGAGTCGAGGCGGACGCCGTCGCGGTAGCGACGACGGACGCCGAGACGAGCACGTGACACTAGTGCCACCCTGTCTTAGCGTAACGCGAGTCGAGGCGGACGTGGTCGCGATAGCGACGACGGATGCCGAGACGAGCACGTGACACCATTGCCTCCCTGTCTTAGCGTAATGCGAGTCGAGGCGGACGTCGTCGCGGTAGCGACGACGGACGCCGAGACGAGCACGTGACACCAGTGCCACCCTGTCTTAGCGTAACGTGAGTCGAGGCGGACGTCGTCGCGGTAGCGACGACGGACGCCGAGACGAGCACGTGACACCAGTGACTCCCTGTCTTAGCGTAACGCGAGTCGAGGCGGACGTCGTCGCGGTAGCGACGACGGACGCCGAGACGAGCACGCGACACCAGTGACTCCCTGTCTTAGCGTAACGCGAGTCGTGGCGGACGTCGTCGCGGTAGCGACGACGGACGCCGAGACGAGCACGCGACACCAGTGCCACCCTGTCTTAGCGTAACGCGAGTCGAGGTGTACGTCGTCGCGGTAGCGACGACGGACGCCAAGACGAGCACGTGCCACCAGTGCCACCCTGTCTTAGCGTAACGCGAGTCGAGGCGGACGTCGTCGCGGTAGCGACAACGGACGCTGAGACGAGCACATGACACCATTGCCTCCCTGTCTTAGCGTAACGTGAGTCGAGGCGGACATAGTCGCGGTAGCGACGACGTACACCGAGACGAGCACGTGACACTAGTGCCACCCTGTCTTAGCGTAACGCGAGTCGAGGCGGACGTTGTTGCAGTAGCTACGACGGACGCCGAGGCGAGCACGTGACACCAGTGCCACCCTGTCTTAGCGTAATGCGAGTCGAGGCGGACGTCGTCGCGGTAGCGATGACGGACGCCGAGACAAGCACGTCACACCAGTGCCACCCTGTCTTAGCGTAACGCGAGTCGAGGCGGATGTCGTCGCGGTAGCGACGACGGACGCCGAGACGAGCACGTAACACCAGTGCCTCCCTGTGTTAGCGTAACACGAGTCGAGGCGGACGTCGTCGCGGTAGCGACGACGGACGCCGAGACAAGCACGTGACACCAGGGCCACCCTGTTTTAGCGTAACGCGAGTCGAGGCGGACGTCGTCGCGGTAGCGACCACGGACGCCGAGACGAGCACGTGACACAATTGACTCCCTGTCTTAGCGTAACGCGAGTCGAGGCGGACGTCGTCGCGGTAGCGACGACGGACGCCGAGACGAGCACGTGACACCAGTGCCACCCTGTCTTAGCGTAACGCGAATCGAGGCGGACGTCGTCGCGGTAGCGACGACGGAAACCGAGACGAGCACGTCACACCAGTGCCACCCTGTCTTAGCGTAACGCGAGCTGAGGCGGACGTCGTCGCGGTAGCGACGACGGACGCCGAGACGAGCACGTAACACCAGTGCCTCCCTGTGTTAGCGTAACACGAGTCGAGGCGGACGTCGTCGCGGTAGTGACGACGGACGCCGAGACGAGCACGTGACACCATTGCCACCCTGTCTTAGCGTAACGCGAGTCGAGGAAGACGTCGTCGCGGTAGCGACGACGGACGCCGAGACGAGCACGTGACACCAGTGACTCCCTGTCTTAGCGTAACGCGAGTCGAGGCGGACGTCGTCGCGGTAGCGATGACGGACGCCGAGACGAGCACGTGACATCAGTGCCACCCTGTCTTAGCATAACGCGAGTCGAGGCGGACGTCGTCACGGTAGCGACGACGGACGCCGAGACGAGCACGTGACATCAGTGCCAACCTGTCTTAGCATAACGCGAGTCGAGGCGGACGTGGTCGCGATAGCGACGACGGATGCCGAGACGAGCACGTGACACCATTGCCTCCCTATCTTAGCGTAACGCGAGTTGAGGCGGACGTCGTCGCGGTAGCGACGACGGACGCCGAGACGAGCACGTGACACCAGTGCCACCCTGTCTTAGCATAACGCGAGTCGAGGCGGACGTCGTCGCGGTAGCGACGACGGACACCGAGACGAGCACGTGACACCATTGCCTCCCTGTCTTATCGTAACGCGAGTCGAGGCGGACGTCGTCGCGGTAGCGACGACGGACGCCGAGACGAGCACGTGACACTAGTGCCACCCTGTCTTAGCGTAACGCGAGTCGAGGCGGACGTTGTCGCGGTAGCAACGACGGATGCCGAGACGAGCACGTGACACCATTGCCTCCCTATCTCAGCGTAACGCGAGTCGAAGCGGAGGTCGTCGGGGTAGCGACCACGGACGCCGAGACGAGCACGTGACACAATTGTCTCCCTGTCTTAGCGTAACGCGAGTCGAGGCGGACGTCGTCGCGGTAGCGACAACGGACGCCGAGACGAGCACGTGAATCCAGTGCCACCCTGTCTTAGCGTAACGCGAGTCGAGGCGGACGTCGTCGCGGTAGCGACGACGGACGCCGAGACGAGCACGTAACACCAGTGCCTCCCTGTCTTAGCGTAACACGAGTTGAGGCGGACGTCGTTGCGGTAGCGACGACGGACGCCGAGACGAGCACGTAACACCAGTGCCTCCCTGTGTTAGCGTAACACGAGTCGAGACGGACGTCGTTGCGGTAGCGACGACGGACGCCGAGACGAGCACGTGACACCAGTGCCACCCTGTCTTAGCGTAACGCGAGTCGAGGCGGACGTCGTCGCGGTAGCGACGACGGACGCCGAGACGAGCAGGTGACACCAGTGACTCCCTGTCTTAGCGTAACGCGAGTCGAGGCGGACGTCGTCGCGGTAGCGACGACGGACGCCGAGACGAGCACGTGACACCAGTGCCACCCTGTCTTAGCGTAACGCGAGTCGAGGCGGACGTCGTCGCGGTAGCGACGACGGACGCCGAGACGAGCACGTGACACCATTGCCTCCCTGTCTTAGCGTAACGCGAGTCGAGGCGGACGTCGCCGCGGTAGCGACGACGGACGCCGAGACGAGCACGTGACACCAGTGCCACCCTGTCTTAGCGTAACGCGAGTCGAGACGGACGTCGTCGCGGTAGCGACGACGGACGCCGAGACGAGCACGTGACACCATTGCCTCCCTGTCTTAGCGTAACGCGAGTCGAGGCGGACGTCGTCGCGGTAGCGACGACGGACGCCGAGACGAGCACGTGACACTAGTGCCACCCTATCTTAGCGTAACGCGAGTCGAGGCGGACGTTGTCGCGGTAGCGACGACGGATGCCGAGACGAGCACATGATACCATTGCCTCCCTGTCTTAGCGTAACGCGAGTCGAGGCGGACGTCGTCGTGGTAGCGACCACGGACGCCGAGACGAGCACGTGACACAATTGCCTCCCTGTCTTAGCGTAACGCGAGTCGAGGCGGACGTCGTCGCGGTAGCGACGACGGACGCCGAGAAGAGCACGTGACACCATTGCCTCCCTGTCTTAGCGTAACGCGAGTCGAGGCGGACGTCGTCGCGGTAGCGACGACGGACGCCGAGACGAGCACGTGACACTATTGCCACCCTGTCTTAGCGTAACGCGAGTCGAGGCGGACGTTGTCGCGGTAGCGACGACGGATGCCGAGACGAGCACATGATACCATTGCCTCCCTGTATTAGCGTAACGCGAGTTGAGGCGGACGTCGTCGTGGTAGCGACCACGGACGCCGAGACGAGCACGTGACACAATTGCCTCCCTGTCTTAGCGTAACGCGAGTCGAGGCGGACGTCGTCGCGGTAGCGACGACGGACGCCGAGACGAGCACGTGACACCAGTGCCACCCTGTCTTAGCGTAACGCGAGTCGAGGCGGACGTCGTCGCGGTAGCGACGACGGACGCCGAGACGAGCACGTCACACCAGTGCCACCCTGTCTTAGCGTAACGCGAGTTGAGGCGGACATCGTCGCGGTAGCGACGACGGACGCCGAGACGAGCACGTAACACTAGTGCCACCCTGTCTTAGCGTAACGCGAGTCGAGGCGGACGTTGTTGCAGTAGCTACGACGAACGCCGAGGCAAGCACGTGACACCAGTGCCACCCTGTCTTAGCGTAATGCGAGTCGAGGCGGACGTCGTCGTGGTAGCGACGACGGACGCCGAGACGAGCATGTCACACCAGTGCCACTCTGTCTTAGCGTAACGCGAGTCGAGGTGGATGTCGTCGCGGTAGCGACGACGGACGCCGAGACGAGCACGTAACACCAGTGCCTCCCTGTGTTAGCGTAACACGAGTCGAGGCGGACGTCGTCGCGGTAGCGACGACGGACGCCGAGACGAGCACGTGACACCAGTGCCACCCTGTCTTAGCGTAAAGCGAGTCGAGGCGGACGTCGTCGCGGTAGCGACGACGGACGCCGAGACGAGCACGTCACACCAGTGCCACCCTGTCTTAGCGTAACGCGAGTCGAGGCGGACGTCGTCGCGGTAGCGACGACGGACGCCGAGACGAGCACGTAACACCAGTGCCTCCCTGTGTTAGCGTAACACGAGTCGAGGCAGACGTCGTCGCGGTAGCGACGACGGACGCCGAGACGAGCACGTGACACCATTGCCACCTTGTCTTAGCGTAACACGAGTCGAGGCGGACGTTGTTGCGGTAGCTACGACGGACGCCGAGACGAGCACGTCACACCAGTGCCACCCTGTCTTAGCGTAACGCGAGTCGAGGCGGACGTCGTCGCGGTAGCGACGACGGACGCCGAGACGAGCACGTAACACCAGTGCCTCCCTGTGTTAGCGTAACACGAGTCGAGGCGGACGTCGTCGCGGTAGTGACGACGGACGCCGAGACGAGCACGTGACACCATTGCCACCCTGTCTTAGCGTAACGCGAGTCGAGGAAGACGTCGTCGCGGTAGCGACGACGGACGCCGAGACGAGCACGTGACACCAGTGACTCCCTGTCTTAGCGTAACGCGAGTCGAGGCGGACGTCGTCGTGGTAGCGATGACGGACGCCGAGACGAGCACGTGACATCAGTGCCACCCTGTCTTAGCATAACGCGAGTCGAGGCGGACGTCGTCACGGTAGCGACGACGGACGCCGAGACGAGCACGTGACATCAGTGCCACCCTGTCTTAGCATAACGCGAGTCGAGGCGGACGTGGTCGCGATAGCGACGACGGATGCCGAGACGAGCACGTGACACCATTGCCTCCCTATCTTAGCGTAACGCGAGTTGAGGCGGACGTCGTCGCGGTAGCGACGACGGACGCCGAGACGAGCACGTGACACCAGTGCCACCCTGTCTTAGCATAACGCGAGTCGAGGCGGACGTCGTCGCGGTAGCGACGACGGACACCGAGACGAGCACGTGACACCATTGCCTCCCTGTCTTAGCGTAACGCGAGTCGAGGCGGACGTCGTCGCGGTAGCGACGACGGACGCCGAGACGAGCACGTGACACTAGTGCCACCCTTTCTTAGCGTAACGCGAGTCGAGGCGGACGTTGTCGCGGTAGCAACGACGGATGCCGAGACGAGCACGTGACACCATTGCCTCCCTATCTCAGCGTAACGCGAGTCGAAGCGAAGGTCGTCGGGGTAGCGACCACGGACGCCGAGACGAGCACGTGACACAATTGTCTCCCTGTCTTAGCGTAACGCGAGTCGAGGCGGACGTCGTCGCGGTAGCGACAACGGACGCCGAGACGAGCACGTGAATCCAGTGCCACCCTGTCTTAGCGTAACGCGAGTCGAGGCGGACGTCGTCGCGGTAGCGACGACGGACGCCGAGACGAGCACGTAACACCAGTGCCTCCCTGTCTTAGCGTAACATGAGTCGAGGCGGACGTCGTTGCGGTAGCGACGACGGACGCCGAGACGAGCACGTAACACCAGTGCCTCCCTGTGTTAGCGTAACACGAGTCGAGACGGACGTCGTTGCGGTAGCGACGACGGACGTCGAGACGAGCACGTGACACCAGTGCCACCCTGTCTTAGCGTAACGCGAGTCGAGGCGGACGTCGTCGCGGTAGCGACGACGGACGCCGAGACGAGCAGGTGACACCAGTGACTCCCTGTCTTAGCGTAACGCGAGTCGAGGCGGACGTCGTCGCGGTAGCGACGACGGACGCCGAGACGAGCACGTGACACCAGTGCCACCCTTTCTTAGCGTAACGCGAGTCGAGGCGGACGTCGTCGCGGTAGCGACGACGGACGCCGAGACGAGCACGTGACACCATTGCCTCCCTGTCTTAGCGTAACGCGAGTCGAGGCGGACGTCGTCGCGGTAGCGACGACGGACGCCGAGACGAGCACGTGACACCAGTGCCACCCTGTCTTAGCGTAACGCGAGTCGAGACGGACGTCGTCGCGGTAGCGACGACGGACGCCGAGACGAGCACGTGACACCATTGCCTCCCTGTCTTAGCGTAACGCGAGTCGAGGCGGACGTCGTCGCGGTAGCGACGACGGACGCCGAGACGAGCACGTGACACTAGTGCCACCCTATCTTAGCGTAACGCGAGTCGAGGCGGACGTTGTCGCGGTAGCGACGACGGATGCCGAGACGAGCACATGATACCATTGCCTCCCTGTCTTAGCGTAACGCGAGTCGAGGCGGACGTCGTCGTGGTAGCGACCACGGACGCCGAGACGAGCACGTGACACAATTGCCTCCCTGTCTTAGCGTAACGCGAGTCGAGGCGGACGTCGTCGCGGTAGCGACGACGGACGCCGAGAAGAGCACGTGACACCATTGCCTCCCTGTCTTAGCGTAACGCGAGTCGAGGCGGACGTCGTCGCGGTAGCGACGACGGACGCCGAGACGAGCACGTGACACTAGTGCCACCCTGTCTTAGCGTAACGCGAGTCGAGGCGGACGTTGTCGCGGTAGCGACGACGGATGCCGAGACGAGCACATGATACCATTGCCTCCCTGTATTAGCGTAACGCGAGTTGAGGCGGACGTCGTCGTGGTAGCGACCACGGACGCCGAGACGAGCACGTGACACAATTGCCTCCCTGTCTTAGCGTAACGCGAGTCGAGGCGGACGTCGTCGCGGTAGCGACGACGGACGCCGAGACGAGCACGTGACACCAGTGCCACCCTGTCTTAGCGTAACGCGAGTCGAGGCGGACGTCGTCGCGGTAGCGACGACGGACGCCGAGACGAGCACGTCACACCAGTGCCACCCTGTCTTAGCGTAACGCGAGTTGAGGCGGACATCGTCGCGGTAGCGACGACGGACGCCGAGACGAGCACGTAACACTAGTGCCACCCTGTCTTAGCGTAACGCGAGTCGAGGCGGACGTTGTTGCAGTAGCTACGACGGACGCCGAGGCGAGCACGTGACACCAGTGCCACCCTGTCTTAGCGTAATGCGAGTCGAGGCGGACGTCGTCGTGGTAGCGACGACGGACGCCGAGACGAGCATGTCACACCAGTGCCACTCTGTCTTAGCGTAACGCGAGTCGAGGTGGATGTCGTCGCGGTAGCGACGACGGACGCCGAGACGAGCACGTAACACCAGTGCCTCCCTGTGTTAGCGTAACACGAGTCGAGGCAGACGTCGTCGCGGTAGCGACGACGGACGCCGAGACGAGCACGTGACACCAGTGCCACCCTGTCATAGCGTAAAGCGAGTCGAGGCGGACGTCGTCGCGGTAGCGACGACGGACGCCGAGAGGAGCACGTCACACCAGTGCCACCCTGTCTTAGCGTAACGCGAGTCGAGGCGGACGTCGTCGCTGTAGCGACGACGGACGCCGAGACGAGCACGTGACACCAGTGCCACCCTGTCTTAGCGTAAAGCGAGTCGAGGCGGACGTCGTCGCGGTAGCGACGACAGACACCGAGACGAGCACGTCACACCAGTGCCACCCTGTCTTAGCGTAACGCGAGTCGAGGCGGACGTCGTCGCGGTAGCGACGACGGACGCCGAGACGAGCACGTAACACCAGGGCCACCCTGTGTTAGCGTAACACGAGTCGAGGCAGACGTCGTCGCGGTAGCGACGACGGACGCCGAGACGAGCACGTGACACCATTGCCACCTTGTCTTAGCGTAACACGAGTTGAGGCGGACGTTGTTGCGGTAGCTACGACGGACGCCGAGACGAGCACGTGACACCAGTGCCACCCTGTCTTATTGTAATGCGAGTTGAGGCAGACGTCGTCGCGGTAGCGACGACGGACGCCGAGACGAGCACGTCACACCAGTGCCACCCTGTCTTAGCGTAACGCGAGTCGAGGCGGACGTCGTCGCGGTAGCGACGACGGACGCTGAGACGAGCATGTAACACCAGTGCCTCCCTGTGTTAGCGTAACACGAGTCGAGGCGGACGTCGTCGCGGTAGCGACGACGGACGCCGAGACGAGCACGTGACACCAGGGCCACCCTGTCTTAGCGTAACGCGAGTCGAGGCGGACGTCGTCGCGGTAGCGACCACGGACGCCGAGACGAGCATGTGACACAATTGACTCCCTGTCTTAGCGTAACGCGAGTCGAGGCGGACGTCGTCGCGGTAGCGACGACGGACGCCGAGACGAGCACGTGACACTAGTGCCACCCTGTCTTAGCGTAACGCGAGTCGAGGCGGACGTCGTCGCTGTAGCGACGACGGACGCCGAGACGAGCACGTGACACCAGTGCCACCCTGTCTTATTGTAAGGCGAGTCGAGGCCGACGTCGTCGCGGTAGCGACGACGGACGCCGAGACGAGCACGTGACACCAGTGCCACCCTGTCTTAGCGTAACGCGAGTCGAGGCGGACGTCGTCGCGGTAGCGACGACGGACGCCGAGACGAGCACGTGACACCATTGCCTCCCTGTCATAGCGTAACGCGAGTCAAGGCGGACGTCGTCGCGGTAGCGACGACGGACGCCGAGACGAGCACGTGACACTAGTGCCACCCTGTCTTAGCGTAACGCGAGTCGAGGCGGACGTTGTCGCGGTAGCGACAACGGATGCCGAGACGAGCACATGACACCATTGCCTCCCTGTCTTAGCGTAACGCGAGTCGAGGCGGACGTTGTCGTGGTAGCGACCACGGACGCCGAGACGAGCACGTGACACAATTGCCTCCCTGTCTTACCGTAACGCGAGTCGAGGCGGACGTCGTCGCGGTAGCGACGACGGACGCCGAGACGAGCACGTGACACCGGTGCCACCCTGTCTTAGCGTAACGCGAGTCGAGGCGGACGTCGTCGCGGTAGCGACGACGGACGCCGAGACGAGCACGTCACACCAGTGCCACCCTGTCTTAGCGTAACGCGAGTCGAGGAGGACGTCGTCGTGGTAGCGATGACGGACGCCGAGACGAGCACGTAGCACCAGTGCCTCCCTGTGTTAGCGTAACACGAGTCAAGGCGTACATCGTCGCGGTAGCGACGACGGACGCTGAGACGAGCATGTGACACAAGTGCCACCCTGTCTTAGCGTAACGCGAGTCGAGGCGGACGTCGTCGCGGTAGCGACGACGTACTCCGAGACGAGCACGTGACACCATTGCCTCCCTGTCTTAGCGTAACGCGAGTCGAGGCGGACGTCGTCGCGGTAGCGACGACGGACGCCGAGACGAGCACGTGACACCAGTGCCACCCTGTCTTAGCGTAAAGCGAGTCGAGGCGGACGTCGTCGCGGTAGCGACGACGGACGCCGAGACGAGCACGTCACACCAGTGCCACCCTGTCTTAGCGTAACGCGAGTCGGGGCGGACGTCGTCGCGGTAGCGACGACGGACGCCGAGACGAGCACGTAACACCAGTGCCTCCCTGTGTTAGCGTAACACGAGTCGAGTCAGACGTCGTCGCGGTAGCGACGACAGACGCCGAGACGAGCACGTGACACCATTGCCACCTTGTCTTAGCGTAACGCGAGTCGAGGCGGACGTTGTTGCGGTAGCTACGATGGACGCCGAGACGAGCACGTGACACCAGTGCCACCCTGTCTTATTGTAATGCGAGTTGAGGCGGACGTCGTCGCGGTAGCGACGACGGACGCCGAGACGAGCACGTCACACCAGTGCCACCCTGTATTAGCGTAACGCGAGTCGAGGCGGACGTCGTCGCGGTAGCGACGACGGACGCTGAGACGAGCACGTAACACCAGTGCCTCCCTGTGTTAGCGTAACACGAGTCGAGGCGTACGTCGTCGCGCTAGCGACGACGGACGCCGAGACGAGCACGTGACACCAGGGCCACCCTGTCTTAGCGTAACGCGAGTCGAGGCGGACGTCGTCGCGGTAGCGACCACGGACACCGAGACGAGCATGTGACACAATTGACTCCCTGTCTTAGCGTAACGCGAGTCGAGGCGGACGTCGTCGCGGTAGCGACGACGGACGCCGAGACGAGCACGTGACACCAGTGCCACCCTGTCTTAGCGTAACGCGAGTCGAGGCGGACGTCGTCGCGGTAGGGATGACGGACGCCGAGACGAGCACGTGACACCAGTGCCACCCTTTCTTATTGTAAGGCGAGTCGAGGCCGATGTCGTCGCGGTAGCGACAACGGACACCGAGACGAGCACGTCACACCAGTGCCACCCTGTCTTAGCGTAACACGAGTCGAGGCGGACGTCGTCGCAGTAGCGACGACGGACACCGAGACGAGCACGTGACACCAGGGCCACCCTGTCTTAGCGTAATGCGAGTCGAGGCGGACGTCGTCGCGGTAGCGACCACGGACGCCGAGACGAGCACGTGACACAATTGACTCCCTGTCTTAGCGTAACGCGAGTCGAGGCGGACGTCGTCGCGGTAGCGACGACGGACGCCGAGACGAGCACGTGACACCAGTGCCACCCTGTCTTAGCGTAACACGAGTCGAGGCGGACGTCGTCGCGGTAGAGACGACGGACGCCGAGACGAGGACGTGACACCATTGCCTCCCTGTCTTAGCGTAACGCGAGTCGAGGCGGACGTCGTCGCGGTAGCGACGACGGACGCCGAGACGAGCACGTGACAACAGTGCCACCCTGTCTTAGCGTAAAGCGAGTCGAGGCGGACGTCGTCGCGGTAGCGACGACGGACGCCGAGACGAGCACGTCACACCAGTGCCACCCTGTCTTAGCGTAACGCGAGTCGAGGCGGACGTCGTCGCGGTAGCGACGACGGACGCCGAGACGAGCACGTAACACCAGTGCCTCCCTGTGTTAGCGTAACACGAGTCGAGGCAGACGTCGTCGCGGTAGCGACGACGGACGCCGAGACGAGCACGTGACACCATTGCCACCTTGTCTTAGCGTAACACGAGTCGAGGCGGACGTTGTTGCGGTAGCTACGACGGACGCCGAGACGAGCACGTGACACCAGTGCCACCCTGTCTTATTGTAATGCGAGTTGAGGCGGACGTCGTCGCGGTAGCGACGACGGACGCCGAGACGAGCACGTCACACCAGTGCCACCCTGTCTTAGCGTAACGCGAGTCGAGGCGGACGTCGTCGCGGTAGCGACGACGGACGCTGAGACGAGCATGTAACACCAGTGCCTCCCTGTGTTAGCGTAACACGAGTCGAGGCGGACGTCGTCGCGGTAGCGACGACGGACGCCGAGATGAGCACGTGACACCAGGGCCACCCTGTCTTAGCGTAACGCGAGTCGAGGCGGACGTCGTCGCGGTAGTGACCACGGACGCCGAGACGAGCATGTGACACAATTGACTCCCTGTCTTAGCGTAACGCGAGTCGAGGCGGACGTCGTCGCGGTAGCGACGACGGACGCCGAGATGAGCACGTGACACCAGTGCCACCCTGTCTTAGCATAACGCGAGTCGAGGCGGACGTCGTCGCGGTAGCGACGACGGACGCCGAGACGAGCACGTGACACCAGTGCCACCCTGTCTTATTGTAAGGCGAGTCGAGGCCGACGTCGTTGCGGTAGCGACGACGGACGCCGAGACGAGCACGTCACACCAGTGCCACCCTGTCTTAGCGTAACGCGAGTCGAGGCGGACGTCGTCGCGGTAGCGACCACGGACGCCGAGACGAGCACGTGACACAATTGACTCCCTGTCTTAGCGTAACACGAGTCGAGGCGGACGTCGTCGCGGTAGCGACGACGGACGCCGAGACGAGCACGTCACACCAGTGCCACCCTGTCTTAGCGTAACGCGAGCTGAGGCGGACGTCGTCGCGGTAGCGACGACGGACGCCGAGACGAGCACGTAACAGCAGTGCCTCCCTGTGTTAGCGTAACACGAGTCAAGGCGGACGTCGTCGCGGTAGCGACGACGGACGCCGAGACGAGCACGTGACACCATTGCCATCCTGTCTTAGCGTAACGCGAGTCGAGGCGGACGTCGTCGCGGTAGCGACGACGGACGCCGAGACGAGCACGTGACACCAGTGACTCCCTGTCTTAGCGTAACGCGAGTCGAGGCGGACGTCGTCGCGGTAGCGACGACGGACGCCGAGACGAGCACGTGACACCAGTGCCACCCTGTCTTAGCGTAATGCGAGTCGAGGCGGACGTCATCGCGGTAGCGACGACGGACGCCGAGACGAGCACGTGACACCATTGCCTCCCTGTCTTAGCGTAACGCGAGTCGAGGCGGACGTCGTCGCGGTAGCGACGACGGACGCCGAGACGAGCACGTGACACCAGTGCCACCCTGTCTTAGCGTAACGCGAGTCGAGGCGGACTTTGTCGCGGTAGCGACCACAGATGCCGAGACGAGCACGTGACACCATTGCCTCCCTGTCTTAGCGTAACGCGAGTCGAGGTGGACGTCGTCGTGGTAGCGACCACGGACGCCGAGACGAGCACGTGACACAATTGCCACCCTGTCTTAGCGTAACGCGAGTCGAGGCGGACGTCGTCGCGGTAGCGACGACGGACGCCGAGACGAGCACGTGACACCAGTGCCACCCTGTCTTAGCGTAACGCGAGTCGAGGCGGACGTCGTCGCGGTAGAGACGACGGACGCCGAGACGAGCACGTGACACCATTGCCTCCCTGTCTTAGCGTAACGCGAGTCGAGGCGGACGTCGTCGCGGTAGCGACGACGGACGCCGAGACGAGCACGTGACAACAGTGCCACCCTGTCTTAGCGTAAAGCGAGTCGAGGCGGACGTCGTCGCGGTAGCGACGACGGACGCCGAGACGAGCACGTCACACCAGTGCCACCCTGTCTTAGCGTAACGCGAGTCGAGGCGGACGTCGTCGCGGTAGCGACGACGGACGCCGAGACGAGCACGTAACACCAGTGCCTCCCTGTGTTAGCGTAACACGAGTCGAGGCAGACGTCGTCGCGGTAGCGACGACGGACGCCGAGACGAGCACGTGACACCATTGCCACCTTGTCTTAGCGTAACACGAGTCGAGGCGGACGTTGTTGCGGTAGCTACGACGGACGCCGAGACGAGCACGTGACACCAGTGCCACCCTGTCTTATTGTAATGCGAGTTGAGGCGGACGTCGTCGCGGTAGCGACGACGGACGCCGAGACGAGCACGTCACACCAGTGCCACCCTGTCTTAGCGTAACGCGAGTCGAGGCGGACGTCGTCGCGGTAGCGACGACGGACGCTGAGACGAGCATGTAACACCAGTGCCTCCCTGTGTTAGCGTAACACGAGTCGAGGCGGACGTCGTCGCGGTAGCGACGACGGACGCCGAGATGAGCACGTGACACCAGGGCCACCCTGTCTTAGCGTAACGCGAGTCGAGGCGGACGTCGTCGCGGTAGTGACCACGGACGCCGAGACGAGCATGTGACACAATTGACTCCCTGTCTTAGCGTAACGCGAGTCGAGGCGGACGTCGTCGCGGTAGCGACGACGGACGCCGAGATGAGCACGTGACACCAGTGCCACCCTGTCTTAGCATAACGCGAGTCGAGGCGGACGTCGTCGCGGTAGCGACGACGGACGCCGAGACGAGCACGTGACACCAGTGCCACCCTGTCTTATTGTAAGGCGAGTCGAGGCCGACGTCGTTGCGGTAGCGACGACGGACGCCGAGACGAGCACGTCACACCAGTGCCACCCTGTCTTAGCGTAACGCGAGTCGAGGCGGACGTCGTCGCGGTAGCGACCACGGACGCCGAGACGAGCACGTGACACAATTGACTCCCTGTCTTAGCGTAACGCGAGTCGAGGCGGACGTCGTCGCGGTAGCGACGACGGACGCCGAGACGAGCACGTCACACCAGTGCCACCCTGTCTTAGCGTAACGCGAGCTGAGGCGGACGTCGTCGCGGTAGCGACGACGGACGCCGAGACGAGCACGTAACAGCAGTGCCTCCCTGTGTTAGCGTAACACGAGTCAAGGCGGACGTCGTCGCGGTAGCGACGACGGACGCCGAGACGAGCACGTGACACCATTGCCATCCTGTCTTAGCGTAACGCGAGTCGAGGCGGACGTCGTCGCGGTAGCGACGACGGACGCCGAGACGAGCACGTGACACCAGTGACTCCCTGTCTTAGCGTAACGCGAGTCGAGGCGGACGTCGTCGCGGTAGCGACGACGGACGCCGAGACGAGCACGTGACACCAGTGCCACCCTGTCTTAGCGTAATGCGAGTCGAGGCGGACGTCATCGCGGTAGCGACGACGGACGCCGAGACGAGCACGTGACACCATTGCCTCCCTGTCTTAGCGTAACGCGAGTCGAGGCGGACGTCGTCGCGGTAGCGACGACGGACGCCGAGACGAGCACGTGACACCAGTGCCACCCTGTCTTAGCGTAACGCGAGTCGAGGCGGACTTTGTCGCGGTAGCGACCACAGATGCCGAGACGAGCACGTGACACCATTGCCTCCCTGTCTTAGCGTAACGCGAGTCGAGGTGGACGTCGTCGTGGTAGCGACCACGGACGCCGAGACGAGCACGTGACACAATTGCCACCCTGTCTTAGCGTAACGCGAATCGAGGCGGACGTCGTCGCGGTAGCGACGACGGACGCCGAGACGAGCACGTGACACCAGTGACTCCCTGTCTTAGCGTAACGCGAGTCGAGGCGGACGTCGTCGCGGTAGCGACGACGGACGCCGAGACGAGCACGTGACACCATTGCCACCTTGTCTTAGCGTAACACGAGTCAAGGCGGACGTTGTTGCGGTAGCGACGACGGACGCCGAGACGAGCACGTCACACCAGTGCCACCCTGTCTTAGCGTAACGCGAGTCGAGGCGGACGTCGTCGCGGTAGCGACGACGGACGCTGAGACGAGCATGTAACACCAGTGCCTCCCTGTGTTAGCGTAACACGAGTCGAGGCGGACGTCGTCGCGGTAGCGACGACGGACGCCGAGACGAGCACGTGACACCAGGGCCACCCTGTCTTAGCGTAATGCGAGTCGAGGCGGACGTCGTCGCGGTAGCGATCACGGACGCCGAGACGAGCATGTGACACAATTGACTCCCTGTCTTAGCGTAACGCGAGTCGAGGCGGACGTCGTCGCGGTAGCGACGACGGACGCCGAGACGAGCACGTGACACCAGTGCCACCCTGTCTTAGCATAACGCGAGTCGAGGCGGACGTCGTCGCGGTAGCGACGACGGACGCCGAGACGAGCACGTGACACCAGTGCCACCCTGTCTTATTGTAAGGCGAGTCGAGGCCGACGTCGTTGCGGTAGCGACGACGGACGCCGAGACGAGCACGTCACACCAGTGCCACCCTGTCTTAGCGTAACGCGAGTCGAGGCGGACGTCCTCGCGGTAGCGACGACGGACGCCGAGACGAGCACGTAACACCAGTGCCTCCCTGTGTTAGCGTAACACGAGTCGAGGCGGACGTCGTCGCGGTAGCGACGACGGACGCCGAGACGAGCACGTGACACCAGGGCCACCCTGTCTTAGCGTAACGCGAGTCGAGGCGGACGTCGTCGCGGTAGCGACCACGGACGCCGAGACAAGCACGTGACACAATTGACTCCCTGTCTTAGCGTAACGCGAGTCGAGGCGGACGTCGTCGCGGTAGCGACGACGGACGCCGAGACGAGCACGTGACACCAGTGCCACCCTGTCTTAGCGTAACGTGAGTCGAGGCGGACGTCGTCGCGGTAGCGACGACGGACGCCGAGACGAGCACGTCACACCAGTGCCACCTTGTCTTAGCGTAACACGAGTCAAGGCGGACGTTGTTGCGGTAGCGACGACGGACGCCGAGACGAGCACGTCACACCAGTGCCACCCTGTCTTAGCGTAACGCGAGTCGAGGCGGACGTCGTCGCGGTAGCGACGACGGACGCTGAGACGAGCATGTAACACCAGTGCCTCCCTGTGTTAGCGTAACACGAGTCGAGGCGGACGTCGTCGCGGTAGCGACGACGGACGCCGAGACGAGCACGTGACACCAGGGCCACCCTGTCTTAGCGTAACGCGAGTCGAGGCGGACGTCGTCGCGGTAGCGACCACGGACGCCGAGACGAGCATGTGACACAATTGACTCCCTGTCTTAGCGTAACGCGAGTCGAGGCGGACGTCGTCGCGGTAGCGACGACGGACGCCGAGACGAGCACGTGACACTAGTGCCACCCTGTCTTAGCATAACGCGAGTCGAGGCGGACGTCGTCGCGGTAGCGACGACGGACGCCGAGACGAGCACGTGACACCAGTGCCACCCTGTCTTATTGTAAGGCGAGTCGAGGCCGACGTCGTTGCGGTAGCGACGACGGACGCCGAGACGAGCACGTCACACCAGTGCCACCCTGTCTTAGCGTAACGCGAGTCGAGGCGGACGTCCTCGCGGTAGCGACGACGGACGCCGAGACAAGCACGTAACACCAGTGCCTCCCTGTGTTAGCGTAACACGAGTCGAGGCGGACGTCGTCGCGGTAGCGACGACGGACGCCGAGACGAGCACGTGACACCAGGGCCACCCTGTCTTAGCGTAACGCGAGTCGAGGCGGACGTCGTCGCGGTAGCGACCACGGACGCCGAGACAAGCACGTGACACAATTGACTCCCTGTCTTAGCGTAACGCGAGTCGAGGCGGACGTCGTCGCGGTAGCGACGACGGACGCCGAGACGAGCACGTGACACCAGTGCCACCCTGTCTTAGCGTAACGTGAGTCGAGGCGGACGTCGTCGCGGTAGCGACGACGGACGCCGAGACGAGCACGTCACACCAGTGCCACCCTGTCTTAGCGTAACGCGAGCTGAGGCGGACGTCGTCGCGGTAGCGACGACGGACGCCGAGACGAGCACGTAACACCAGTGCCTCCCTGTGTTAGCGTAACACGAGTCGAGGCGGACGTCGTCGCGGTAGCGACGACGGACGCCGAGACGAGCACGTGACACCATTGCCACCCTGTCTTAGCGTAACGCGAGTCGAGGCGGACGTCGTCGCGGTAGCGACGACGGACGCCGAGACGAGCACGTGACACCAGTGACTCCCTGTCTTAGCGTAACGCGAGTCGAGGCGGACGTCGTCGCGGTAGCGACGACGGACGCCGAGACGAGCACGTGACACCAGTGCCACCCTGTCTTAGCGTAATGCGAGTCGAGGCGGACGTCATCGCGGTAGCGACGACGGACGCCGAGACGAGCACGTGACACCATTGCCTCCCTGTCTTAGCGTAACGCGAGTCGAGGCGGACGTCGTCGCGGTAGCGACGACGGACGCCGAGACGAGCACGTGACACCAGTGCCACCCTGTCTTAGCGTAACGCGAGTCGAGGCGGACGTGGTCGCGATAGCGACGACGGATGCCGAGACGAGCACGTGACACCATTGCCTCCCTGTCTTAGCGTAACGCGAGTCGAGGCGGACGTCGTCGCGGTAGCGACGACGGACGCCGAGACGAGCACGTGACACCAGTGCCACCCTGTGTTAGCGTAACGCGAGTCGAGGCGGACGTCGTCGCGGTAGCGACGACGGACGCCGAGACGAGCATGTGACACCAGTGCCACCCTGTCTTAGCATAACGCGAGTCGAGGCGGACGTCGTCGCGGTAGCGACGACGGACGCCGAGACGAGCACGTGACACCAGTGCCACCCTGTCTTATTGTAAGGCGAGTCGAGGCCGACGTCGTTGCGGTAGCGACGATGGACGCCGAGACGAGCACGTCACACCAGTGCCACCCTGTCTTAGCGTAACGCGAGTCGAGGCGGACGTCCTCGCGGTAGCGACGATGGACGCCGAGACGAGCACGTAACACCAGTGCCTCCCTGTGTTAGCGTAACACGAGTCGAGGCGGACGTCGTCGCGGTAGCGACGACGGACGCCGAGACGATCACGTGACACCAGGGCCACCCTGTCTTAGCGTAACGCGAGTCGAGGCGGACGTCGTCGCGGTAGCGACCACGGACGCCGAGACGAGCACGTGACACAATTGACTCCCTGTCTTAGCGTAACGCGAGTCGAGGCGGACATCGTCGCGGTAGCGACGACGGACGCCGAGACGAGCACGTGACACCAGTGCCACCCTGTCTTAGCGTAACGCGAGTCGAGGCGGACGTCGTCGCGGTAGCGACGACGGACGCCGAGACGAGCACGTCACACCAGTGCCACCCTGTCTTAGCGTAACGCGAGCTGAGGCGGACGTCGTCGCGGTAGCGACGACGGACGCCGAGACGAGCACGTAACACCAGTGCCTCCCATTGTTAGCGTAACACGAGTCGAGGCGGACGTCGTCGCGGTAGCGACGACGGACGCCGAGACGAGCACGTGACACCATTGCCACCCTGTCTTAGCGTAACGCGAGTCGAGGCGGACGTCGTCGCGGTAGCGACGACGGACGCCGAGACGAGCACGTGACACCAGTGACTCCCTGTCTTAGCGTAACGCGAGTCGAGGCGGACGTCGTCGCGGTAGCGACGACGGACGCCGAGACGAGCACGTGACACCAGTGCCACCCTGTCTTAGCGTAATGCGAGTCGAGGCGGACGTCATCGCGGTAGCGACGACGGACGCCGAGACGAGCACGTGACACCATTGCCTCCCTGTCTTAGCGTAACGCGAGTCGAGGCGGACGTCGTCGCGGTAGCGACGACGGACGCCGAGACGAGCACGTGACACCATTGCCACCTTGTCTTAGCGTAACACGAGTCAAGGCGGACGTTGTTGCGGTAGCTACGACGGACGCCGAGACGAGCACGTGACACCAGTGCCACCCTGTCTTATTGTAATGCGAGTTGAGGCGGACGTCGTCGCGGTAGCGACGACGGACGCCGAGACGAGCACGTCACACCAGTGCCACCCTGTCTTAGCGTAACGCGAGTCGAGGCGGACGTCGTCGCGGTAGCGACGACGGACGCTGAGACGAGCATGTAACACCAGTGCCTCCCTGTGTTAGCGTAACACGAGTCGAGGCGGACGTCGTCGCGGTAGCGACGACGGACGCCGAGACGAGCACGTGACACCAGGGCCACCCTGTCTTAGCGTAACGCGAGTCGAGGCGGACGTCGTCGCGGTAGCGACCACGGACGCCGAGACGAGCATGTGACACAATTGACTCCCTGTCTTAGCGTAACGCGAGTCGAGGCGGACGTCGTCGCGGTAGCGACGACGGACGCCGAGACGAGCACGTGACACCAGTGCCACCCTGTCTTAGCATAACGCGAGTCGAGGCGGACGTCGTCGCGGTAGCGACGACGGACGCCGAGACGAGCACGTGACACCAGTGCCACCCTGTCTTATTGTAAGGCGAGTCGAGGCCGACGTCGTTGCGGTAGCGACGACGGACGCCGAGACGAGCACGTCACACCAGTGCCACCCTGTCTTAGCGTAACGCGAGTCGAGGCGGACGTCCTCGCGGTAGCGACGACGGACGCCGAGACGAGCACGTAACACCAGTGCCTCCCTGTGTTAGCGTAACACGAGTCGAGGCGGACGTCGTCGCGGTAGCGACGACGGACGCCGAGACGAGCACGTGACACCAGGGCCACCCTGTCTTAGCGTAACGCGAGTCGAGGCGGACGTCGTCGCGGTAGCGACCACGGACGCCGAGACAAGCACGTGACACAATTGACTCCCTGTCTTAGCGTAACGCGAGTCGAGGCGGACGTCGTCGCGGTAGCGACGACGGACGCCGAGACGAGCACGTGACACCAGTGCCACCCTGTCTTAGCGTAACGTGAGTCGAGGCGGACGTCGTCGCGGTAGCGACGACGGACGCCGAGACGAGCACGTCACACCAGTGCCACCCTGTCTTAGCGTAACGCGAGCTGAGGCGGACGTCGTCGCGGTAGCGACGACGGACGCCGAGACGAGCACGTAACACCAGTGCCTCCCTGTGTTAGCGTAACACGAGTCGAGGCGGACGTCGTCGCGGTAGCGACGACGGACGCCGAGACGAGCACGTGACACCATTGCCACCCTGTCTTAGCGTAACGCGAGTCGAGGCAGACGTCGTCGCGGTAGCGACGACGGACGCCGAGACGAGCACGTGACACCAGTGACTCCCTGTCTTAGCGTAACGCGAGTCGAGGCGGACGTCGTCGCGGTAGCGACGACGGACGCCGAGACGAGCACGTGACACCAGTGCCACCCTGTCTTAGCGTAATGCGAGTCGAGGCGGACGTCATCGCGGTAGCGACGACGGACGCCGAGACGAGCACGTGACACCATTGCCTCCCTGTCTTAGCGTAACGCGAGTCGAGGCGGACGTCGTCGCGGTAGCGACGACGTACGCCGAGACGAGCACGTGACACCAGTGCCACCCTGTCTTAGCGTAACGCGAGTCGAGGCGGACGTGGTTGCGATAGCGACGACGGATGCCGAGACGAGCACGTGACACCATTGCCTCCCTGTCTTAGCGTAACGCGAGTCGAGGCGGACGTCGTCGCGGTAGCGACGACGGACGCCGAGACGAGCACGTGACACCAGTGCCACCCTGTGTTAGCGTAACGCGAGTCGAGGCGGACGTCGTCGCGGTAGCGACGACGGACGCCGAGACGAGCACGTGACACCAGTGCCACCCTGTCTTAGCATAACGCGAGTCGAGGCGGACGTCGTCGCGGTAGCGACGACGGACGCCGAGACGAGCACGTGACACCAGTGCCACCCTGTCTTATTGTAAGGCGAGTCGAGGCCGACGTCGTTGCGGTAGCGACGATGGACGCCGAGACGAGCACGTCACACCAGTGCCACCCTGTCTTAGCGTAACGCGAGTCGAGGCGGACGTCCTCGCGGTAGCGACGACGGACGCCGAGACGAGCACGTAACACCAGTGCCTCCCTGTGTTAGCGTAACACGAGTCGAGGCGGACGTCGTCGCGGTAGCGACGACGGACGCCGAGACGATCACGTGACACCAGGGCCACCCTGTCTTAGCGTAACGCGAGTCGAGGCGGACGTCGTCGCGGTAGCGACCACGGACGCCGAGACGAGCACGTGACACAATTGACTCCCTGTCTTAGCGTAACGCGAGTCGAGGCGGACATCGTCGCGGTAGCGACGACGGACGCCGAGACGAGCACGTGACACCAGTGCCACCCTGTCTTAGCGTAACGCGAGTCGAGGCGGACGTCGTCGCGGTAGCGACGACGGACGCCGAGACGAGCACGTCACACCAGTGCCACCCTGTCTTAGCGTAACGCGAGCTGAGGCGGACGTCGTCGCGGTAGCGACGACGGACGCCGAGACGAGCACGTAACACCAGTGCCTCCCATTGTTAGCGTAACACGAGTCGAGGCGGACGTCGTCGCGGTAGCGACGACGGACGCCGAGACGAGCACGTGACACCATTGCCACCCTGTCTTAGCGTAACGCGAGTCGAGGCGGACGTCGTCGCGGTAGCGACGACGGACGCCGAGACGAGCACGTGACACCAGTGACTCCCTGTCTTAGCGTAACGCGAGTCGAGGCGGACGTCGTCGCGGTAGCGACGACGGACGCCGAGACGAGCACGTGACACCAGTGCCACCCTGTCTTAGCGTAATGCGAGTCGAGGCGGACGTCATCGCGGTAGCGACGACGGACGCCGAGACGAGCACGTGACACCATTGCCTCCCTGTCTTAGCGTAACGCGAGTCGAGGCGGACGTCGTCGCGGTAGCGACGACGGACGCCGAGACGAGCACGTGACACCAGTGCCACCCTGTCTTAGCGTAACGCGAGTCGAGGCGGACTTTGTCGCGGTAGCGACCACAGATGCCGAGACGAGCACGTGACACCATTGCCTCCCTGTCTTAGCTTAACGCGAGTCGAGGTGGACGTCGTCGTGGTAGCGACCACGGATGCCGAGACGAGCACATGACACAATTGCCTCCCTGTCTTAGCGTAACGCGAGTCGAGGCGGACGTCGTCGCGGTAGCGACGACGGACGCCGAGACGAGCACGTGACACCAGTGCCACCCTGTCTTAGCGTAACGCGAGTCGAGGCGGACGTCGTCGCGGTAGCGACGACGGACGCCGAGACGAGCACGTCACACCAGTGCCACCCTGTCTTAGCGTAACGCGAGTCGAGGCGGACGTCGTCGTGGTAGCGACGACGGACGCCGAGACGAGCACGTGACACCAGTGCCACCCTGTCTTAGCGTAAGGCGAGTCGAGGCGGACGTCATCGCGGTAGCGACGACGGAGGCCGAGACGAGCACGTGACACCATTGCCTCCCTGTCTTAGCGTAACGCGAGTCGAGGCGGACGTCGTCGCGGTAGCGACGACGGACGCCGAGACGAGCACGTGACACCAGTGCCACCCTGTCTTAGCGTAACGCGAGTCGAGGCGGACGTGGTCGCGATAGCGACGACGGATGCCGAGACGAGCACGTGACACCATTGCCTCCCTGTCTTAGCGTAACGCGAGTCGAGGCGGACGTCGTCGCGGTAGCGACGACGGACGCCGAGACGAGCACGTGACACCAGTGCCACCCTGTGTTAGCGTAACGCGAGTCGAGGCGGACGTCGTCGCGGTAGCGACGACGGACGCCGAGACGAGCACGTGACACCATTGCCTCCCTGTCTTAGCGTAACGCGAGTCGAGGCGGACGTCGTCGCGGTAGCGACGACGGACGCCGAGACGAGCACGTGACACTAGTGCCACCCTGTCTTATTGTAAGGCGAGCTGAGGCGGACGTCGTCGCGGTAGCGACGACGGACGCCGAGACGAGCACGTAACACCAGTGCCTCCCTGTGTTAGCGTAACACGAGTCGAGGCGGACGTCGTCGCGGTAGCGACGACGGACGCCGAGACGAGCACGTGACACCATTGCCACCCTGTCTTAGCATAACGCGAGTCGAGGCGGACGTCGTCGCGGTAGCGACGACGGACGCCGAGACGAGCACGTGACACGAGTGACTCCCTGTCTTAGCGTAACGCGAGTCGAGGCGGACGTCGTCGCGGTAGCGACGACGGACGCCGAGACGAGCACGTGACACCAGTGCCACCCTGTCTTAGCGTAATGCTAGTCGAGGCGGACGTCATCGCGGTAGCGACGACAGACGCCGAGACGAGCACGTGACACCATTGCCTCCCTGTCTTAGCGTAACGCGAGTCGAGGCGGACGTCGTCGCGGTAGCGACGACGGACGCCGAGACGAGCACGTGACACCAGTGCCACCCTGTCTTAGCGTAACGCGAGTCGAGGCGGACGTGGTCGCGATAGCGACGACGGATGCCGAGACGAGCACGTGACACCATTGCCTCCCTGTCTTAGCGTAACGCGAGTCGAGGCGGACGTCGTCGCGGTAGCGACGACGGACGCCGAGACGAGCACGTGACACCAGTGCCACCCTGTGTTAGCGTAACGCGAGTCGAGGCGGACGTCGTCGCGGTAGCGACGACAGACGCCGAGACGAGCACGTGACACCAGTGCCACCCTGTCTTAGCATAACGCGAGTCGAGGCGGACGTCGTCGCGGTAGCGACGACGGACGCCGAGACGAGCACGTGACACCAGTGCCACCCTGTCTTATTGTAAGGCGAGTCGAGGCCGACGTCGTGGCGGTAGCGACGATGGACGCCGAGACGAGCACGTCACACCAGTGCCACCCTGTCTTAGCGTAACGCGAGTCGAGGAGGACGTCCTCGCGGTAGCGACGACGGACGCCGAGACGAGCACGTAACACCAGTGCCTCCCTGTGTTAGCGTAACACGAGTCGAGGCGGACGTCGTCGCGGTAGCGACGACGGACGCCGAGACGAGCACGTGACACCAGGGCCACCCTGTCTTAGCGTAACGCGAGTCGAGGCGGACGTCGTCGCGGTAGCGACCACGGACGCCGAGACGAGCACGTGACACCAGGGCCACCCTGTCTTAGCGTAACGCGAGTCGAGGCGGACGTCGTCGCGGTAGCGACGACGGACGCCGAGACGAGCACGTGACACCAGTGCCACCCTGTCTTAGCGTAACGCGAGTCGAGGTGGACGTCGTCGCGGTAGCGACGACGGACGCCGAGACGAGCACGTCACACCAGTGCCACCCTGTCTTAGCGTAACGCGAGCTGAGGCGGACGTCGTCGCGGTAGCGACGACGGACGCCGAGACGAGCACGTAACACCAGTGCCTCCCATTGTTAGCGTAACACGAGTCGAGGCGGACGTCGTCGCGGTAGCGACGACGGACGCCGAGACGAGCACGTGACACCATTGCCACCCTGTCTTAGCGTACCGCGAGTCGAGGCGGACGTCGTCGCGGTAGCGACGACGGACGCCGAGACGAGCACGTGACACCAGTGACTCCCTGTCTTAGCGTAACGCGAGTCGAGGCGGACGTCGTCGCGGTAGCGACGACGGACGCCGAGACGAGCACGTGACACCAGTGCCACCCTGTCTTAGCGTAATGCGAGTCGAGGCGGACGTCATCGCGGTAGCGACGACGGACGCCGAGACGAGCACGTGACACCATTGCCTCCCTGTCTTAGCGTAACGCGAGTCGAGGCGGACGTCGTCGCGGTAGCGACGACGGACGCCGAGACGAGCACGTGACACCAGTGCCACCCTGTCTTAGCGTAACGCGAGTCGAGGCGGACTTTGTCGCGGTAGCGACCACAGATGCCGAGACGAGCACGTGACACCATTGCCTCCCTGTCTTAGCGTAACGCGAGTCGAGGTGGACGTCGTCGTGGTAGCGACCACGGATGCCGAGACGAGCACGTGACACAATTGCCTCCCTGTCTTAGCGTAACGCGAGTCGAGGCGGACGTCGTCGCGGTAGCGACGACGGACGCCGAGACGAGCACGTGACACCAGTGCCACCCTGTCTTAGCGTAACGCGAGTCGAGGCGGACGTCGTCGCGGTAGCGACGACGGACGCCGAGACGAGCACGTCACACCAGTGCCACCCTGTCTTAGCGTAACGCGAGTTGAGGCGGACGTCGTCGTGGTAGCGACGACGGACGCCGAGACGAGCACGTGACACCAGTGCCACCCTGTCTTAGCGTAAGGCGAGTCGAGGCGGACGTCATCGCGGTAGCGACGACGGAGGCCGAGACGAGCACGTGACACCATTGCCTCCCTGTCTTAGCGTAACGCGAGTCGAGGCGGACGTCGTCGCGGTAGCGACGACGGACGCCGAGACGAGCACGTGACACCAGTGCCACCCTGTCTTAGCGTAACGCGAGTCGAGGCGGACGTGGTCGCGATAGCGACGACGGATGCCGAGACGAGCACGTGACACCATTGCCTCCCTGTCTTAGCGTAACGCGAGTCGAGGCGGACGTCGTCGCGGTAGCGACGACGGACGCCGAGACGAGCACGTGACACCAGTGCCACCCTGTGTTAGCGTAACGCGAGTCGAGGCGGACGTCGTCGCGGTAGCGACGACGGACGCCGAGACGAGCACGTGACACCATTGCCTCCCTGTCTTAGCGTAATGCGAGTCGAGGCGGACGTCGTCGCGGTAGCGACGACGGACGCCGAGACGAGCACGTGACACTAGTGCCACCCTGTCTTAGCGTAACGCGAGTCGAGGCGGACTTTGTCGCGGTAGCGACAACAGATGCCGAGACGAGCACGTGACACCATTGCCTCCCTGTCTTAGCGTAACGCGAGTCGAGGCGGACGTCGTCGCGGTAGCGACGACGGACGCCGAGACGAGCACGTGACACCAGTGACTCCCTGTCTTAGCGTAACGCGAGTCGAGGCGGACGTCGTCGCGGTAGCGACGACGGACGCCGAGACGAGCACGTGACACCAGTGCCACCCTGTCTTAGCGTAATGCGAGTCGAGGCGGACGTCATCGCGGTAGCGACGACGGACGCCGAGACGAGCACGTGACACCATTGCCTCCCTGTCTTAGCGTAACGCGAGTCGAGGCAGACGTCGTCGCGGTAGCGACGACGGACGCCGAGACGAGCACGTGACACCAGTGCCACCCTGTCTTAGCGTAACGCGAGTCGAGGCGGACGTGGTCGCGATAGCGACGACGGATGCCGAGACGAGCACGTGACACCATTGCCTCCCTGTCTTAGCGTAACGCGAGTCGAGGCGGACGTCGTCGCGGTAGCGACGACGGACGCCGAGACGAGCACGTGACACCAGTGCCACCCTGTCTTAGCGTAACGCGAGTCGAGGCGGACGTCGTCGCGGTAGCGACGACGGATGCCGAGACGAGCACGTGACACCAGTGCCACCCTGTCTTAGCATAACGCGAGTCGAGGCGGACGTCGTCGCGGTAGCGACGACGGACGCCGAGACGAGCACGTGACACCAGTGCCACCCTGTCTTATTGTAAGGCGAGTCGAGGCCGACGTCGTTGCGGTAGCGACGACGGACGCCGAGACGAGCACGTCACACCAGTGCCACCCTGTCTTAGCGTAACGCGAGTCGAGGCGGACGTCCTCGCGGTAGCGACGACGGACGCCGAGACGAGCACGTAACACCAGTGCCTCCCTGTGTTAGCGTAACACGAGTCGAGGCGGACGTCGTCGCGGTAGCGACGACGGACGCCGAGACGAGCACGTGACACCAGGGCCACCCTGTCTTAGCGTAACGCGAGTCGAGGCGGACATCGTCGCGGTAGCGACCACGGACGCCGAGACGAGCACGTGACACAATTGACTCCCTGTCTTAGCGTAACGCGAGTCGAGGCGGACGTCGTCGCGGTAGCGACGACGGACGCCGAGACGAGCACGTGACACCAGTGCCACCCTGTCTTAGCGTAACGCGAGTCGAGGCGGACGTCGTCGCGGTAGCGACGACGGACGCCGAGACGAGCACGTCACACCAGTGCCACCCTGTCTTAGCGTAACGCGAGCTGAGGCGGACGTCGTCGCGGTAGCGACGACGGACGCCGAGACGAGCACGTAACACCAGTGCCTCCCTGTGTTAGCGTAACACGAGTCGAGGCGGACGTCGTCGCGGTAGCGACGACGGACGCCGAGACGAGCACGTGACACCATTGCCACCCTGTCTTAGCGTAACGCGAGTCGAGGCGGACGTCATCGCGGTAGCGACGACGGACGCCGAGACGAGCACGTGACACCATTGCCTCCCTGTCTTAGCGTAACGCGAGTCGAGGCGGACGTCGTCGCGGTAGCGACGACGGACGCCGAGACGAGCACGTGACACCAGTGCCACCCTGTCTTAGCGTAACGCGAGTCGAGGCGGACTTTGTCGCGGTAGCGACCACAGATGCCGAGACGAGCACGTGACACCATTGCCTCCCTGTCTTAGCGTAACGCGAGTCGAGGTGGACGTCGTCGTGGTAGCGACCACGGACGCCGAGACGAGCACGTGACACAATTGCCTCCCTGTCTTAGCGTAACGCGAGTCGAGGCGGACGTCGTCGCGGTAGCGACGACGGACGCCGAGACGAGCACGTGACACCAGTGCCACCCTGTCTTAGCGTAACGCGAGTCGAGGCGGACGTCGTCGCGGTAGCGACGACGGACGCCGAGACGAGCACGTCACACCAGTGCCACCCTGTCTTAGCGTAACGCGAGTCGAGGCGGACGTCGTCGTGGTAGCGACGACGGACGCCGAGACGAGCACGTGACACCAGTGCCACCCTGTCTTAGCGTAATGCGAGTCGAGGCGGACGTCATCGCGGTAGCGACGACGGACGCCGAGACGAGCACGTGACACCATTGCCTCCCTGTCTTAGCGTAACGCGAGTCGAGGCGGACGTCGTCGCGGTAGCGACGACGGACGCCGAGACGAGCACGTGACACCAGTGCCACCCTGTCTTAGCGTAACGCGAGTCGAGGCGGACGTGGTCGCGATAGCGACGACGGATACCGAGACGAGCACGTGACACCATTGCCTCCCTGTCTTAGCGTAACGCGAGTCGAGGCGGACGTCGTCGCGGTAGCGACGACGGACGCCGAGACGAGCACGTGACACCAGTGCCACCCTGTGTTAGCGTAACGCGAGTCGAGGCGGATGTCGTCGCCGTAGCGACGACGGACGCCGAGACGAGCACGTGACACCATTGCCTCCCTGTCTTAGCGTAACGCGAGTCGAGGCGGACGTCGTCGCGGTAGCGACGACGGACGCCGAGACGAGCACGTGACACTAGTGCCACCCTGTCTTAGCGTAACGCGAGTCGAGGCGGACTTTGTCGCGGTAGCGACAACAGATGCCGAGGCGAGCACGTGACACCATTGCCTCCCTGTCTTAGCGTAACGCGAGTCGAGGTGGACGTCGTCGTGGTAGCGACCACGGACGCCACGACGAGCACGTGACACAATTGCCTCCCTGTCTTAGCGTAACGCGAGTCGAGGCGGACGTCGTCGCGGTAGCGACGACGGACGCCGAGACGAGCACGTGACACCATTGCCTCCCTGTCTTAGCGTAACGCGAGTCGAGGCGGACGTCGTCGCGGTAGCGACGACGGACGCCGAGACGAGCACGTGACACTAGTGCCACCCTGTCTTAGCGTAACGCGAGTCGAGGCGGACTTTGTCGCGGTAGCGACAACAGATGCCGAGACGAGCACGTGACACCATTGCCTCCCTGTCTTAGCGTAACGCGAGTCGAGGCGGACGTCGTCGCGGTAGCGACGACGGACGCCGAGACGAGCACGTGACACCAGTGACTCCCTGTCTTAGCGTAACGCGAGTCGAGGCGGACGTCGTCGCGGTAGCGACGACGGACGCCGAGACGAGCACGTGACACCAGTGCCACCCTGTCTTAGTGTAATGCGAGTCGAGGCGGACGTCGTCGCGGTAGCGACGACGGACGCCGAGACGAGCACGTGACACCATTGCCTCCCTGTCTTAGCGTAACGCGAGTCGAGGCGGACGTCGTCGCGGTAGCGACGACGGACGCCGAGACGAGCACGTGACACCAGTGCCACCCTGTCTTAGCGTAACGCGAGTCGAGGCGGACGTGGTCGCGATAGCGACGACGGATGCCGAGACGAGCACGTGACACCATTGCCTCCCTGTCTTAGCGTAACGCGAGTCGAGGCGGACGTCGTCGCGGTAGCGACGACGGACGCCGAGACGAGCACGTGACACCAGTGCCACCCTGTGTTAGCGTAACGCGAGTCGAGGCGGACGTCGTCGCGGTAGCGACGACGGATGCCGAGACGAGCACGTGACACCAGTGCCACCCTGTCTTAGCATAACGCGAGTCGAGGCGGACGTCGTCGCGGTAGCGACGACGGACGCCGAGACGAGCACGTGACACCAGTGCCACCCTGTCTTATTGTAAGGCGAGTCGAGGCCGACGTCGTTGCGGTAGCGACGACGGACGCCGAGACGAGCACGTCACACCAGTGCCACCCTGTCTTAGCGTAACGCGAGTCGAGGCGGACGTCCTCGCGGTAGCGACGACGGACGCCGAGACGAGCACGTAACACCAGTGCCTCCCTGTGTTAGCGTAACACGAGTCGAGGCGGACGTCGTCGCGGTAGCGACGACGGACGCCGAGACGAGCACGTGACACCAGGGCCACCCTGTCTTAGCGTAACGCGAGTCGAGGCGGACGTCGTCGCGGTAGCGACCACGGACGCCGAGACGAGCACGTGACACAATTGACTCCCTGTCTTAGCGTAACGCGAGTCGAGGCGGACGTCGTCGCGGTAGCGACGACGGACGCCGAGACGAGCACGTGACACCAGTGCCACCCTGTCTTAGCGTAACGCGAGTCGAGGCGGACGTCGTCGCGGTAGCGACGACGGACGCCGAGACGAGCACGTCACACCAGTGCCACCCTGTCTTAGCGTAACGCGAGCTGAGGCGGACGTCGTCGCGGTAGCGACGACGGACGCCGAGACGAGCACGTAACACCAGTGCCTCCCTGTGTTAGCGTAACACGAGTCGAGGCGGACGTCGTCGCGGTAGCGACGACGGACGCCGAGACGAGCACGTGACACCATTGCCACCCTGTCTTAGCGTAACGCGAGTCGAGGCGGACGTCGTCGCAGTAGCGACGACGGACGCCGAGACGAGCACGTGACACCAGTGACTCCCTGTCTTAGCGTAACGCGAGTCGAGGCGGACGTCGTCGCGGTAGCGACGACGGACGCCGAGACGAGCACGTGACACCAGTGCCACCCTGTCTTAGCGTAATGCGAGTCGAGGCGGACGTCATCGCGGTAGCGACGACGGACGCCGAGACGAGCACGTGACACCATTGCCTCCCTGTCTTAGCGTAACGCGAGTCGAGGCGGACGTCGTCGCGGTAGCGACGACGGACGCCGAGACGAGCACGTGACACCAGTGCCACCCTGTCTTAGCGTAACGCGAGTCGAGGCGGACTTTGTCGCGGTAGCGACCACAGATGCCGAGACGAGCACGTGACACCATTGCCTCCCTGTCTTAGCGTAACGCGAGTCGAGGTGGACGTCGTCGTGGTAGCGACCACGGACGCCGAGACGAGCACGTGACACAATTGCCTCCCTGTCTTAGCGTAACGCGAGTCGAGGCGGACGTCGTCGCGGTAGCGACGACGGACGCCGAGACAAGCACGTGACACCAGTGCCACCCTGTCTTAGCGTAACGCGAGTCGAGGCGGACGTCGTCGCGGTAGCGACGACGGACGCCGAGACGAGCACGTCACACCAGTGCCACCCTGTCTTAGCGTAACGCGAGTCGAGGCGGACGTCGTCGTGGTAGCGACAACGGACGCCGAGACGAGCACGTGACACCAGTGCCACCCTGTCTTAGCGTAATGCGAGTCGAGGCGGACGTCATCGCGGTAGCGACGACGGACGCCGAGACGAGCACGTGACACCATTGCCTCCCTGTCTTAGCGTAACGCGAGTCGAGGCGGACGTCGTCGCGGTAGCGACGACGGACGCCGAGACGAGCACGTGACACCAGTGCCACCCTGTCTTAGCGTAACGCGAGTCGAGGCGGACGTGGTCGCGATAGCGACGACGGATGCCGAGACGAGCACGTGACACCATTGCCTCCCTGTCTTAGCGTAACGCGAGTCGAGGCGGACGTCGTCGCGGTAGCGACGACGGACGCCGAGACGAGCACGTGACACCAGTGCCACCCTGTGTTAGCGTAACGCGAGTCGAGGCGGACGTCGTCGCCGTAGCGACGACGGACGCCGAGACGAGCACGTGACACCATTGCCTCCCTGTCTTAGCGTAACGCGAGTCGAGGCGGACGTCGTCGCGGTAGCGACGACGGACGCCGAGACGAGCACGTGACACTAGTGCCACCCTGTCTTAGCGTAACGCGAGTCGAGGCGGACTTTGTCGCGGTAGCGACAACAGATGCCGAGGCGAGCACGTGACACCATTGCCTCCCTGTCTTAGCGTAACGCGAGTCGAGGTGGACGTCGTCGTGGTAGCGACCACGGACGCCACGACGAGCACGTGACACAATTGCCTCCCTGTCTTAGCGTAACGCGAGTCGAGGCGGACGTCGTCGCGGTAGCGACGACGGACGCCGAGACGAGCACGTGACACCATTGCCTCCCTGTCTTAGCGTAACGCGAGTCGAGGCGGACTTTGTCGCGGTAGCGACAACAGATGCCGAGACGAGCACGTGACACCATTGCCTCCCTGTCTTAGCGTAACGCGAGTCGAGGCGGACGTCGTCGCGGTAGCGACGACGGACGCCGAGACGAGCACGTGACACCAGTGACTCCCTGTCTTAGCGTAACGCGAGTCGAGGCGGACGTCGTCGCGGTAGCGACGACGGACGCCGAGACGAGCACGTGACACCAGTGCCACCCTGTCTTAGCGTAATGCGAGTCGAGGCGGACGTCGTCGCGGTAGCGACGACGGACGCCGAGACGAGCACGTGACACCATTGCCTCCCTGTCTTAGCGTAACGCGAGTCGAGGCGGACGTCGTCGCGGTAGCGACGACGGACGCCGAGACGAGCACGTGACACCAGTGCCACCCTGTCTTAGCGTAACGCGAGTCGAGGCGGACGTGGTCGCGATAGCGACGACGGATGCCGAGACGAGCACGTGACACCATTGCCTCCCTGTCTTAGCGTAACGCGAGTCGAGGCGGACGTCGTCGCGGTAGCGACGACGGACGCCGAGACGAGCACGTGACACCAGTGCCACCCTGTGTTAGCGTAACGCGAGTCGAGGCGGACGTCGTCGCGGTAGCGACGACGGATGCCGAGACGAGCACGTGACACCAGTGCCACCCTGTCTTAGCATAACGCGAGTCGAGGCGGACGTCGTCGCGGTAGCGACGACGGACGCCGAGACGAGCACGTGACACCAGTGCCACCCTGTCTTATTGTAAGGCGAGTCGAGGCCGACGTCGTTGCGGTAGCGACGACGGACGCCGAGACGAGCACGTCACACCAGTGCCACCCTGTCTTAGCGTAACGCGAGTCGAGGCGGACGTCCTCGCGGTAGCGACGACGGACGCCGAGACGAGCACGTAACACCAGTGCCTCCCTGTGTTAGCGTAACACGAGTCGAGGCGGACGTCGTCGCGGTAGCGACGACGGACGCCGAGACGAGCACGTGACACCAGGGCCACCCTGTCTTAGCGTAACGCGAGTCGAGGCGGACGTCGTCGCGGTAGCGACCACGGACGCCGAGACGAGCACGTGACACAATTGACTCCCTGTCTTAGCGTAACGCGAGTCGAGGCGGACGTCGTCGCGGTAGCGACGACGGACGCCGAGACGAGCACGTGACACCAGTGCCACCCTGTCTTAGCGTAACGCGAGTCGAGGCGGACGTCGTCGCGGTAGCGACGACGGACGCCGAGACGAGCACGTCACACCAGTGCCACCCTGTCTTAGCGTAACGCGAGCTGAGGCGGACGTCGTCGCGGTAGCGACGACGGACGCCGAGACGAGCACGTAACACCAGTGCCTCCCTGTGTTAGCGTAACACGAGTCGAGGCGGACGTCGTCGCGGTAGCGACGACGGACGCCGAGACGAGCACGTGACACCATTGCCACCCTGTCTTAGCGTAACGCGAGTCGAGGCGGACGTCGTCGCGGTAGCGACGACGGACGCCGAGACGAGCACGTGACACCAGTGACTCCCTGTCTTAGCGTAACGCGAGTCGAGGCGGACGTCGTCGCGGTAGCGACGACGGACGCCGAGACGAGCACGTGACACCAGTGCCACCCTGTCTTAGCGTAATGCGAGTCGAGGCGGACGTCATCGCGGTAGCGACGACGGACGCCGAGACGAGCACGTGACACCATTGCCTCCCTGTCTTAGCGTAACGCGAGTCGAGGCGGACGTCGTCGCGGTAGCGACGACGGACGCCGAGACGAGCACGTGACACCAGTGCCACCCTGTCTTAGCGTAACGCGAGTCGAGGCGGACTTTGTCGCGGTAGCGACCACAGATGCCGAGACGAGCACGTGACACCATTGCCTCCCTGTCTTAGCGTAACGCGAGTCGAGGTGGACGTCGTCGTGGTAGCGACCACGGACGCCGAGACGAGCACGTGACACAATTGCCTCCCTGTCTTAGCGTAACGCGAGTCGAGGCGGACGTCGTCGCGGTAGCGACGACGGACGCCGAGACGAGCACGTGACACCAGTGCCACCCTGTCTTAGCGTAACGCGAGTCGAGGCGGACGTCATCGCGGTAGCGACGACGGACGCCGAGACGAGCACGTCACACCAGTGCCACCCTGTCTTAGTGTAACGCGAGTCGAGGCGGACGTCGTCGTGGTAGCGACGACGGACGCCGAGACGAGCACGTGACACCAGTGCCACCCTGTCTTAGCGTAATGCGAGTCGAGGCGGACGTCATCGCGGTAGCGACGACGGACGCCGAGACGAGCACGTGACACCATTGCCTCCCTGTCTTAGCGTAACGCGAGTCGAGGCGGACGTCGTCGCGGTAGCGACGACGGACGCCGAGACGAGCACGTGACACCAGTGCCACCCTGTCTTAGCGTAACGCGAGTCGAGGCGGACGTGGTCGCGATAGCGACGACGGATGCCGAGACGAGCACGTGACACCATTGCCTCCCTGTCTTAGCGTAACGCGAGTCGAGGCGGACGTCGTCGCGGTAGCGACGACGGACGCCGAGACGAGCACGTGACACCAGTGCCACCCTGTGTTAGCGTAACGCGAGTCGAGGCGGACGTCGTCGCCGTAGCGACGACGGACGCCGAGACGAGCACGTGACACCATTGCCTCCCTGTCTTAGCGTAACGCGAGTCGAGGCGGACGTCGTCGCGGTAGCGACGACGGACGCCGAGACGAGCACGTGACACTAGTGCCACCCTGTCTTAGCGTAACGCGAGTCGAGGCGGACTTTGTCGCGGTAGCGACAACAGATGCCGAGACGAGCACGTGACACCATTGCCTCCCTGTCTTAGCGTAACGCGAGTCGAGGTGGACGTCGTCGTGGTAGCGACCACGGACGCCGCGACGAGCACGTGACACAATTGCCTCCCTGTCTTAGCGTAACGCGAGTCGAGGCGGACGTCGTCGCGGTAGCGACGACGGACGCCGAGACGAGCACGTGACACCAGTGCCACCCTGTCTTAGCGTAACGCGAGTCGAGGCGGACGTCGTCGCGGTAGCGACGACGGACGCCGAGACGAGCACGTGACACCAGTGACTCCCTGTCTTAGCGTAACGCGAGTCGAGGCGGACGTCGTCGCGGTAGCGACGACGGACGCCGAGACGAGCACGTGACACCAGTGCCACCCTGTCTTAGCGTAATGCGAGTCGAGGCGGACGTCATCGCGGTAGCGACGACGGACGCCGAGACGAGCACGTGACACCATTGCCTCCCTGTCTTAGCGTAACGCGAGTCGAGGCGGACGTCGTCGTGGTAGCGACGACGGACGCCGAGACGAGCACGTGACACCAGTGCCACCCTGTCTTAGCGTAACGCGAGTCGAGGCGGACGTGGTCGCGATAGCGACGACGGATGCCGAGACGAGCACGTGACACCATTGCCTCCCTGTCTTAGCGTAACGCGAGTCGAGGCGGACGTCGTCGCGGTAGCGACGACGGACGCCGAGACGAGCACGTGACACCAGTGCCACCCTGTGTTAGCGTAACGCGAGTCGAGGCGGACGTCGTCGCGGTAGCGACGACGGACGCCGAGACGAGCACGTGACACCAGTGCCACCCTGTCTTAGCATAACGCGAGTCGAGGCGGACGTCGTCGCGGTAGCGACGACGGACGCCGAGACGAGCACGTGACACCAGTGCCACCCTGTCTTATTGTAAGGCGAGTCGAGGCCGACGTCGTTGCGGTAGCGACGACGGACGCCGAGACGAGCACGTCACACCAGTGCCACCCTGTCTTAGCGTAACGCGAGTCGAGGCGGACGTCCTCGCGGTAGCGACGACGGACGCCGAGACGAGCACGTAACACCAGTGCCTCCCTGTGTTAGTGTAACACGAGTCGAGGCGGACGTCGTCGCGGTAGCGACGACGGACGCCGAGACGAGCACGTGACACCAGGGCCACCCTGTCTTAGCGTAACGCGAGTCGAGGCGGACGTTGTCGCGGTAGCGACCACGGACGCCGAGACGAGCACGTGACACAATTGACTCCCTGTCTTAGCGTAACGCGAGTCGAGGCGGACGTCGTCGCGGTAGCGACGACGGACGCCGAGACGAGCACGTGACACCATTGCCTCCCTGTCTTAGCGTAACGCGAGTCGAGGCGGACGTCGTCGCGGTAGCGACAACAGATGCCGAGACGAGCACGTGACACCATTGCCTCCCTGTCTTAGCGTAACGCGAGTCGAGGCGGACGTGGTCGCGATAGCGACGACGGATGCCGAGACGAGCACGTGACACCATTGCCTCCCTGTCTTAGCGTAACGTGAGTCGAGGCGGACGTCGTCGCGGTAGCGACGACGGACGCCGAGACGAGCACGTGACACCAGTGCCACCCTGTGTTAGCGTAACGCGAGTCGAGGCGGACGTCGTCGCGGTAGCGACGACGGACGCCGAGACGAGCACGTGACACCATTGCCTCCCTGTCTTAGCGTAACGCGAGTCGAGGCGGACGTCGTCGCGGTAGCGACAACAGATGCCGAGACGAGCACGTGACACCATTGCCTCCCTGTCTTAGCGTAACGCGAGTCGAGGTGGACGTCGTCGTGGTAGCGACCACGGACGCCGAGACGAGCACGTGACACAATTGCCTCCCTGTCTTAGCGTAACGCGAGTCGAGGCGGACGTCGTCGCGGTAGCGACGACGGACGCCGAGACGAGCACGTGACACCAGTGCCACCCTGTCTTAGCGTAACGCGAGTCGAGGCGGACGTCGTCGCGGTAGCGACGACGGACGCCGAGACGAGCACGTCACACCAGTGCCACCCTGTCTTAGCGTAATGCGAGTCGAGGCGGACGTCGTCGCGGTAGCGACGACGGACGCCGAGACGAGCACGTGACACAATTGCCTCCCTGTCTTAGCGTAACGCGAGTCGAGGCGGACGTCGTCGCGGTAGTGACGACGGACGCCGAGACGAGCACGTGACACCAGTGCAACCCTGTCTTAGCGTAACGCGAGTCGAACCGGACGTCGTCGCGGTAGCGACAACGGACGCCGAGACGAGCACGTCACACCAGTGCCACCCTGTCTTAGCGTAACGCGAGTCGAGGCGGACGTCGTCGTGGTAGCGACGACGGACGCCGAGACGAGCACGTGACACCAGTGCCACCCTGTCTTAGCGTAATGCGAGTCGAGGCGGACGTCATCGCGGTAGCGACGACGGACGCCGAGACGAGCACGTGACACCATTGCCTCCCTGTCTTAGCGTAACGCGAGTCGAGGCGGACGTCGTCGCGGTAGCGACGACGGACGCCGAGACGAGCACGTGACACCAGTGCCACCCTGTCTTAGCGTAACGCGAGTCGAGGCGGACGTGGTCGCGATAGCGACGACGGATGCCGAGACGAGCACGTGACACCATTGCCTCCCTGTCTTAGCGTAACGTGAGTCGAGGCGGACGTCGTCGCGGTAGCGACGACGGACGCCGAGACGAGCACGTGACACCAGTGCCACCCAGTGTTAGCGTAACGCGAGTCGAGGCGGACGTCGTCGCGGTAGCGACGACGGACGCCGAGACGAGCACGTGACACCATTGCCTCCCTGTCTTAGCGTAACGCGAGTCGAGGCGGACGTCGTCGCGGTAGCGACAACAGATGCCGAGACGAGCACGTGACACCATTGCCTCCCTGTCTTAGCGTAACGCGAGTCGAGGTGGACGTCGTCGTGGTAGCGACCACGGACGCCGAGACGAGCACGTGACACAATTGCCTCCCTGTCTTAGCGTAACGCGAGTTGAGGCGGACGTCGTCGCGGTAGCGACGACGGACGCCGAGACGAGCACGTGACACCAGTGCCACCCTGTCTTAGCGTAACGCGAGTCGAGGCAGACGTCGTCGCGGTAGCGACGACGGACGCCGAGACGAGCACGTCACACCAGTGCCACCCTGTCTTAGCGTAATGCGAGTCGAGGCGGACGTCGTCGCGGTAGAGACGACGGACGCCGAGACGAGCACGTGACACCATTGCCTCCCTGTCTTAGCGTAACGCGAGTCGAGGCGGACGTCGTCGCGGTAGCGACGACGGACGCCGAGACGAGCACGTGACACCAGTGCCACCCTGTCTTAGCGTAAAGCGAGTCGAGGCGGACGTCGTCGCGGTAGCGACGACGGACGCCGAGACGAGCACGTCACACCAGTGCCACCCTGTCTTAGCGTAACGCGAGTCGAGGCGGACGTCGTCGCGGTAGCGACGACGGACGCCGAGACGAGCACGTAACACCAGTGCCTCCCTGTGTTAGCGTAACACGAGTGGAGGCAGACGTCGTCGCGGTAGCGACGACGGACGCCGAGACGAGCACGTGACACCATTGCCACCTTGTCTTAGCGTAACACGAGTCGAGGCGGACGTTGTTGCGGTAGCTACGACGGACGCCGAGACGAGCACGTGACACCAGTGCCACCCTGTCTTATCGTAACGCGAGTCGAGGCGGACGTCGTCACGGTAGCGACGACGGACACTGAGACGAGCATGTAGCACCAGTGCCTCCCTGTGTTAGCGTAACACGAGTCGAGGCGGACGTCGTCGCGGTAGCGACGACGGACGCCGAGACAAGCACGTGACACCAGGGCCACCCTGTCTTAGCGTAACGCGAGTCGAGGCGGACGTCGTCGCGGTAGCGACCACGGACGCCGAGACGAGCATGTGACACAATTGACTCCCTGTCTTAGCGTAACGCGAGTCGAGGCGGATGTCGTCGCGGTAGCGACGACGGACGCCGAGACGAGCACGTGACACCAGTGCCACCCTGTCTTAGCATAACGCGAGTCGAGGCGGACGTCGTCGCGGTAGCGACGATGGACGCCGAGACGAGCACGTGACACCAGTGCCACCCTGTCTTATTGTAAGGCGAGTCGAGGCCGACGTCGTTGCGGTAGCGACGACAGACGCCGAGACGAGCACGTCACACCAGTGCCACCCTGTCTTAGCGTAACGCGAGTCGAGGCGGACGTCCTCGCGGTAGCGACGACGGACGCCGAGACGAGCACGTAACACCAGTGCCTCCCTGTGTTAGCGTAACACGAGTCGAGGCGGACGTCGTCGCGGTAGCGACGACGGACGCCGAGACGAGCACGTGACACCAGGGCCACCCTGTCTTAGCGTAACGCGAGTCGAGGCGGACGTCGTCGTGGTAGCGACCCCGGACGCCGAGACGAGCACGTGACACAATTGACTCCCTGTCTTAGCGTAACGCGAGTCGAGGCGGACGTCGTCGCGGTAGCGACGACGGACGCCGAGACGAGCACGTGACACCATTGCCACCCTGTCTTAGCGTAACGCGAGTCGAGGCGGACGTCGTCGCGGTAGCGACGACGGACGCCGAGACGAGCACGTGACACCAGTGACTCCCTGTCTTAGCGTAACGCGAGTCGAGGCGGACGTCGTCGCGGTAGCGACGACGGACGCCGAGACGAGCACGTGACACCAGTGCCACCCTGTCTTAGCATAATGCGAGTCGAGGCGGACGTCATCGCGGTAGCGACGACGGACGCCGAGACGAGCACGTGACACCATTGCCTCCATGTCTTAGCGTAACGCGAGTCGAGGCGGACGTCGTCGCGGTAGCGACGACGGACGCCGAGACGAGCACGTGACACCAGTGCCACCCTGTCTTAGCGTAACGCGAGTCGAGGCGGACGTGGTCGCGATAGCGACGACGGATGCCGAGACGAGCACGTGACACCATTGCCTCCCTGTCTTAGCGTAACGCGAGTCGAGGCGGACGTCGTCGCGGTAGCGACGACGGACGCCGAGACGAGCACGTGACACCAGTGCCACCCTGTGTTAGCGTAACGCGAGTCGAGGCGGACGTCGTCGCGGTAGCGACGACGGACGCCGAGACGAGCACGTGACACCATTGCCTCCCTGTCTTAGCGTAACGCGAGTCGAGGCGGACGTCGTCGCGGTAGCGACGACGTACGCCGAGACGAGCACGTGACACTAGTGCCACCCTGTCTTAGCGTAACGCGAGTCGAGGCGGACTTTGTCGCGGTAGCGACAACAGATGCCGAGACGAGCACGTGACACCATTGCCTCCCTGTCTTAGCGTAACGCGAGTCGAGGTGGACGTCGTCGTGGTAGCGACCACGGACGCCGAGACGAGCACGTGACACAATTGCCTCCCTGTCTTAGCGTAACGCGAGTCGAGGTTGACGTCGTCGTGGTAGCGACCACGGACGCCGAGACGAGCACGTGACACCAGTGCCACCCTGTCTTAGCGTAATGCGAGACGAGGCGGACGTCATCGCGGTAGCGACGACGGACGCCGAGACGAGCACGTGACACCATTGCCTCCATGTCTTAGCGTAACGCGAGTCGAGGCGGACGTCGTCGCGGTAGCGACGACGGACGCCGAGACGAGCACGTGACACCAGTGCCACCCTGTCTTAGCGTAACGCGAGTCGAGGCGGACGTGGTCGCGATAGCGACGACGGATGCCGAGACGAGCACGTGACACCATTGCCTCCCTGTCTTAGCGTAACGCGAGTCGAGGCGGACGTCGTCGCGGTAGCGACGACGGACGCCGAGACGAGCACGTGACACCAGTGCCACCCTGTGTTAGCGTAACGCGAGTCGAGGCGGACGTCGTCGCGGTAGCGACGACGGACGCCGAGACGAGCACGTGACACCATTGCCTCCCTGTCTTAGCGTAACGCGAGTCGAGGCGGACGTCGTCGCGGTAGCGACGACGTACGCCGAGACGAGCACGTGACACTAGTGCCACCCTGTCTTAGCGTAACGCGAGTCGAGGCGGACTTTGTCGCGGTAGCGACAACAGATGCCGAGACGAGCACGTGACACCATTGCCTCCCTGTCTTAGCGTAACGCGAGTCGAGGTGGACGTCGTCGTGGTAGCGACCACGGACGCCGAGACGAGCACGTGACACAATTGCCTCCCTGTCTTAGCGTAACGCGAGTCGAGGCGGACGTCGTCGCGGTAGCGACGACGGACGCCGAGACGAGCACGTGACACCAGTGCCACCCTGTCTTAGCGTAACGCGAGTCAAGGCGGACGTCGTCGCGGTAGCGACGACGGACGCCGAGACGAGCACGTCACACCAGTGCCACCCTGTCTTAGCGTAACGCGAGTCGAGGCAGACGTCGTCGTGGTAGCGACGACGGACGCCGAGACGAGCACGTAACACCAGTGCCTCCCTGTGTTAGCGTAACACGAGTCGAGGCGTACGTCGTCGCGGTAGCGACGACGGACGCTGAGACGAGCACGTGACACCAGTGCCACCCTGTCTTAGCGTAACGCGAGTCGAGGCGGACGTCGTCGCGGTAGCGACGACGGACGCCGAGACGAGCACGTCACACCAGTGCCACCCTGTCTTAGCGTAACGCGAGTCGAGGCGGACGTCGTCGCGGTAGCGACGACGGACGCCGAGACGAGCACGTAACACCAGTGCCTCCCTGTGTTAGCGTAACCCGAGTCGAGGCAGACGTCGTCGCGGTAGCGACGACGGACGCCGAGACGAGCACGTGACACCATTGCCACCTTGTCTTAGCGTAACGCGAGTCGAGGCGGACGTTGTTGCGGTAGCTACGACGGACGCCGAGATGAGCACGTGACACGAGTGCCACCCTGTCTTATTGTAATGCGAGTCGAGGCGGACGTCGTCGCGGTAGCGACGACGGACGCCGAGACGAGCACGTCACACCAGTGCCACCCTGTCTTAGCGTAACGCGAGTCGAGGCGGACGTCGTCGTGGTAGCGACGACGGACGCCGAGACGAGCACGTAACACCAGTGCCTCCCTGTGTTAGCGTAACACGAGTCGAGGCGTACGTCATCGCGGTAGCGACGACGGACGCTGAGACGAGCACGTGACACCAGTGCCACCCTGTCTTAGCGTAACGCGAGTCGAGGCAGACGTCGTCGCGGTAGCGACGACGGACGCCGAGACGAGCACGTGACACCATTGCCTCCCTGTCTTAGCGTAACGCGAGTCGAGGCGGACGTCGTCGCGGTAGTGACGACGGACGCCGAGACGAGCACGTGACACCAGTGCCACCCTGTCTTAGCGTAAAGCGAGTCGAGGCGGACGTCGTCGCGGTAGCGACGACGGACGCCGAGACGAGCACGTGACACCATTGCCTCCCTGTCTTAGCGTAACGCGAGTCGAGGCGGACGTCGTCGCGGTAGCGACGACGGACGCCGAGACGAGCACGTGACACCAGTGCCACCCTGTCTTAGCGTAAAGCGAGTCGAGGCGGACGTCGTCGCGGTAGCGACGACGGACGCCGAGACGAGCACGTCACACCAGTGCCACCCTGTCTTAGCGTAACGCGAGTCGAGGCGGACGTCGTCGCGGTAGCGACGACGGACGCCGAGACGAGCACGTAACACCAGTGCCTCCCTGTGTTAGCGTAACACGAGTCGAGGCGGACGTCGTTGCGGTAGCGACGACGGACGCCGAGACGAGCACGTGACACCATTGCCACCCTGTCTTAGCGTAACGCGAGTCGAGGCGGACGTCGTCGCGGTAGCGACGACGGACGCCGAGACGAGCACGTGACACCAGTGACTCCCTGTCTTAGCGTAACGCGAGTCGAGGCGGACGTCGTCGCGGTAGCGACGACGGACGCCGAGACGAGCACGTGACATCGGTGCCACCCTGTCTTAGCATAACGCGAGTCGAGGCGGACGTCGTCACGGTAGCGACGACGGACGCCGAGACGAGCACGTGACATCAGTGCCACCCTGTCTTAGCATAACGCGAGTCGAGGCGGACGTCGTCGCGGTAGCAACGACGGACGCCGAGACGAGCACGTGACACCAGTGCCACCCTGTCTTAGCGTAACGCGAGTCGAGGCTGACGTGGTCGCGATAGCGACGACGGATGCCGAGACGAGCACGTGACACCATTGCCTCCCTGTCTTAGCGTAACGCGAGTTGAGGCGGACGTCGTCGCGGTAGCGACGACGGACGCCGAGACGAGCACGTGACACCAGTGCCACCCTGTCTTAGCGTAACGCGAGTCGAGGCGGACGTCACCGCGGTAGCGACGACGGACACCGAGACGAGCACGTGACACCATTGCCTCCCTGTCTTAGCGTAACGCGAGTCGAGGCGGACGTCGTCGCGGTAGCGACGACGGACGCCGAGACGAGCACGTGACACTAGTGCCACCCTGTCTTAGCGTAACGCGAGTCGAGGCGGACGTTGTCGCGGTAGCAACGACGGAAGCCGAGACGAGCACGTGACACCATTGCCTCCCTATCTTAGCGTAACGCGAGTCAAAGCGGACGTCGTCGGGGTAGCGACCACGGACGCCGAGACGAGCACGTGACACAATTGTCTCCCTGTCTTAGCGTAACGCGAGTCGAGGCGGACGTCGTCGCGGTAGCGACAACGGATGCCGAGACGAGCACGTGAATCCAGTGCCACCCTGTCTTAGCGTAACGCGAGTCGAGGCGGACGTCGTCGCGGTAGCGACGACGGACGCCGAGACGAGCACGTAACACCAGTGCCTCCCTGTCTTAGCGTAACACGAGTTGAGGCGGACGTCGTTGCGGTAGCGACGACGGACGCCGAGACGAGCACGTAACACCAGTGCCTCCCTGTGTTAGCGTAACACGAGTCGAGGCGGACGTCGTCGCGGTAGCGACGACGGACGCCGAGACGAGCACGTGACACCAGTGCCACCCTGTCTTAGCGTAACGCGAGTCGAGGCGGACGTCGTCGCGGTAGCGACGACGGACGCCGAGACGAGCACGTGACACCATTGCCTCCCTGTCTTAGCGTAACGCGAGTCGAGGCGGACGTGGTCGCGATAGCGACGACGGATGCCGAGACGAGCACGTGACACCATTGCCTCCCTGTCTTAGCGTAACGCGAGTCGAGGCGGACGTCATCGCGATAGCGACGACGGACGCCGAGACGAGCACGTGACACTAGTGCCACCCTGTCTTAGCGTAACGCTACTCGAGGCGGACGTTGTCGCGGTAGCGACGACGGATGTCGAGACGAGCACATGATACCATTGCCTCCCTGTCTTAGCGTAATGCGAGTCGAGGCGGACGTCGTCGTGGTAGCGACCACGGACGCCGAGACGAGCACGTGACACAATTGCCTCCCTGTCTTAGCGTAATGGGAGTCGAGGCGGACGTCGTCGCGGTAGCGACGACGGACGCCGAGAAGAGCACGTGACACCATTGCCTCCCTGTCTTAGCGTAACGCGAGTCGAGGCGGACGTCATCGCGGTAGCGACGACGGACGCCGAGACGAGCACGTGACACTAGTGCCACCCTGTCTTAGCGTAACGCGAGTCGAGGCGGACGTTGTCGCGGTAGCGACGACGGATGCCGAGACGAGCACATGATACCATTGCCTCCCTGTCTTAGCGTAATGCGAGTCGAGGCGGACGTCGTCGTGGTAGCGACCACGGACGCCGAGACGAGCAGGTGACACAATTGCCTCCCTGTCTTAGCGTAACGCGAGTCGAGGCGGACGTCGTCGCGGTAGCGACGACGGACGCCGAGACGAGCACGTGACACCAGTGCCACCCTGTCTTAACGTAACGCGAGTCGAGGCGGACGTCGTCGCGGTAGCGACGACGGACGCCGAGACGAGCACGTCACACCAGTGCCACCCTGTCTTAGCGTAACGCGAGTTGAGGCGGACATCATCGCGGTAGCGACGACGGACGCCGAGACGAGCACGTAACACTAGTGCCACCCTGTCTTAGCGTAACGCGAGTCGAGGCGGACGTTGTTGCAGTAGCTATGACGGACGCCGAGACGAGCACGTGACACCATTGCCTCCCTGTCTTAGTGTAACGCGAGTCGAGGCGGACGTCGTCGCGGTAGCGACGACGGACGCCGAGACGAGCACGTGACACTAGTGCCACCCTGTCTTAGCGTAAAGCGAGTCGAGGCGGACGTCGTTGCGGTAGCGACGACGGACGCCGAGACGAGCACGTCACACCGGTGCCACCCTGTCTTAGCGTAACGCGAGTCGAGCCGTACGTCGTCGCGGTAGCGACGACGGACGCCGAGACGAGCACGTAACACCAGTGCCTCCCTGTGTTAGCGTAACACGAGTCGAGGCAGACGTCATCGCAGTAGCGACGACGGACGCCGAGACGAGCACGTGACACCATTGCCACCTTGTCTTAGCGTAACGCGAGTCGAGGCGGACGTTGTTGCGGTAGCTACGACGGACGCCGAGACGAGCACGTGACACAAGTGCCACCCTGTCTTATTGTAATGCGAGTCGAGGCGGACGTCGTCGCGGTAGCGACGACGGACGCCGAGACGAGCACGTCACACCAGTGCCACCCTGTCTTAGCGTAACGCGAGTCGAGGCGGACGTCGTCGCGGTAGCGACGACGGACGCTGAGACGAGCACATAACACCAGTGCGTCCCTGTGTTAGCGTAACACGAGTCGAGGCGGACGTCGTCGCGGTAGCGACGACGGACACCGAGACGAGCACGTGACACCAGGGCCACCCTGTCTTAGTGTAACGCGAGTCGAGGCGGACGTCGTCGCGGTAGCGACCACGGACGCCGAGACGAGCATGTGACACAATTGAATCCCTGTCTTAGCGTAACGCGAGTCGAGGCGGACGTCGTCGCGGTAGCGACGACGGACGCCGAGACGAGCACGTGATACCAGTGCCACCCTGTCTTAGCGTAACGCGAGTCGAGGCGGACGTCGTCGCGGTAGCGACGACGGACGCCGAGACGAGCACGTCACACCAGTGCCACCCTGTCTTAGCGTAACGCGAGCTGAGGCGGACGTCGTCGCGGTAGCGACGACGGACGCCGAGACAAGCACGTAACACCAGTGCCCCCCTGTGTTAGCGTAACACGAGTCGAGGCGGACGTCATCGCGGTAGCGACGACGGACGCCGAGACGAGCACGTGACACCATTGCCACCCTGTCTTAGCGTAACGCGAGTCGAGGCGGACGTCGTCGCGGTAGCGACGACGGACGCCGAGACGAGCACGTGACACCAGTGACTCCCTGTCTTAGCGTAACGCGAGTCGAGGCGGACGTCATCGCGGTAGCGACGACGGATGCCGAGACGAGCACGTGACACCATTGCCTCCCTGTCTTAGCGTAACGCGAGTCGAGGCGGACGTCGTCGCGGTAGCGACGACGGACGCCGAGACGAGCACGTGACACCAGTGCCACCCTGTCTTAGCGTAACGCGAGTCGAGGCGGACATCGTCGCGGTAGCGACGACGGACGCCGAGATGAGCACGTGACACCATTGCCTCCCTGTCTTAGCGTAACGCTAGTCGAGGCGGACGTCGTCGCGGTAGCGACGACGGACGCCGAGACGAGCACGTGACACTAGTGCCACCCTGTCTTAGCGTAACGCGAGTCGAGGCGGACGTTGTCGACGCGGACGTCGTCGTGGTAGCGACGCCGGACGCCGAGACGAGCACGTGACACCAGTGCCACCCTGTCTTAGCGTAAAGCGAGTCGAGGCGGACGCCGTCGCGGTAGCGACGACGGACACCGAGACGAGCACGTGACACCATTGCCTCCCTGTCTTAGCGTAACGCGAGTCGAGGCGGACGTCGTCGCGGTAGCGACGACGGACGCCGAGACGAGCACGTGACACCAGTGCCACCCTGTCTTAGCGTAAAGCGAGTCGAGGCGGACGTCGTCGCGGTAGCGACGACGGACGCCGAGACGAGCACGTCACACCAGTGCCACCCTGTCTTAGCGTAACGCGAGTCGAGGCGGACGTCATCGCGGTAGCGACGACGGACGCCGAGACGAGCACGTCACACCAGTGCCACCCTATCTTAGCGTAACGCGAGTCGAGGCGGACGTCGTCGCGGTAGCGACGACGGACGCCGAGACGAGCACGTAACACCAGTGCCACCCTGTCTTAGCGTAACGCGAGTCGAGGCGGACGTGGTCGCGATAGCGACGACTGATGCCGAGACGAGCACGTGACACCATTGCCTCCCTGTCTTAGCGTAATGCGAGTCGAGGCGGACGTCGTCGCGGTAGCGACGACGGACGCCGAGACGAGCACGTGACACCAGTGCCACCCTGTCTTAGCGTAACGTGAGTCGAGGCGGACGTCGTCGCGGTAGCGACGACGGACGCCGAGAAGAGCACGCGACACCAGTGACTCCCTGTCTTAGCGTAACGCGAGTCGAGGCGGACGTCGTCGCGGTAGCGACGACGGACGCCGAGACGAGCACGCGACACCAGTGCCACCCTGTCTTAGCGTAACGCGAGTCGAGGCGTACGTCGTCGCGGTAGCGACGACGGACGCCGAGACGAGCACGTGCCACCAGTGCCGCCCTGTCTTAGCGTAACGCGAGTCGAGGCGGACGTCGTCGCGGTAGCGACAACGGACGCCGAGACGAGCACATGACACCATTGCCTCCCTGTCTTAGCGTAACGCGAGTCGAGGCGGACATCATCGCGGTAGCGACGACGTACACCGAGACGAGCACGTGACACTAGTGCCACCCTGTCTTAGCGTAACGCGAGTCGAGGCGGACGTTGTTGCAGTAGCTACGACGGACGCCGAGGCGAGCACGTGACACCAGTGCCACCCTGTCTTAGCGTAATGCGAGTCGAGGCGGACGTCGTCGCGGTAGCGATGACGGACGCCGAGACAAGCACGTCACACCAATGCCACCCTGTCTTAGCATAACGCGAGTCGAGGCGGATGTTGTCGCGGTAGCGACGACGGACGCCGAGACGAGCACGTGCCACCAGTGCCACCCTGTCTTAGCGTAACGCGAGTCGAGGCGGACGTCGTCGCGGTAGCGACAACGGACGCCGAGACGAGCACATGACACCATTGCCTCCCTGTCTTAGCGTAACGCGAGTCGAGGCAGACGTCGTCGCGGTAGCGACGACGGACGCCGAGACGAGCACGTGACACTAGTGCCACCCTGTCTTAGCGTAACGCGAGTCGAGGCGGACGTTGTCGCGGTAGCGACGACGGATGCCGAGACGAGCACATGATACCATTGCCTCCCTGTCTTAGCGTAATGCGAGTCGAGGCGGACGTCGTCGTGGTAGCGACCACGGACGCCGAGACGAGCACGTGACACAATTGCCTCCCTGTCTTAGCGTAACGCGACTCGAGGCGGACGTCGTCGCGGTAGCGACGACGGACGCCGAGACGAGCACGTGACACCAGTGCCACCCTGTCTTAGCGTAACGCGACTCGAGGCGGACGTCGTCGCGGTAGCGACGACGGACGCCGAGACGAGCACGTCACACCAGTGCCACCCTGTCTTAGCGTAACGCGAGTTGAGGCGGACATCATCGCGGTAGCGACGACGGACGCCGAGACGAGCACGTAACACTAGTGCCACCCTGTCTTAGCGTAACGCGAGTCGAGGCGGACGTTGTTGCAGTAGCTACGACGGACGCCGAGACGAGCACGTGACACCATTGCCTCCCTGTCTTAGCGTAACGCGAGTCGAGGCGGACGTCGTCGCGGTAGCGACGACGGACGCCGAGACGAGCACGTGACACCATTGCCTCCCTGTCTTAGCGTAACGCGAGTCGAGGCGGACGTCGTCGCGGTAGCGACGACGGACGCCGAGACGAGCACGTGACACCAGTGCCACCCTGTCTTAGCGTAAAGCGAGTCGAGGCGGACGTCGTCGCGGTAGCGACGACGGACGCCGAGACGAGCACGTCACACCAGTGCCACCCTGTCTTAGCGTAACGCGAGTCGAGGCGGACGTCATCGCGGTAGCGACGACGGACGCCGAGACGAGCACGTCACACCAGTGCCACCCTATCTTAGCGTAACGCGAGTCGAGGCGGACGTCGTCGCGGTAGCGACGACGGACGCCGAGACGAGCACGTAACACCAGTGCCACCCTGTCTTAGCGTAACGCGAGTCGAGGCGGACGTGGTCGCGATAGCGACGACTGATGCCGAGACGAGCACGTGACACCATTGCCTCCCTGTCTTAGCGTAATGCGAGTCGAGGCGGACGTCGTCGCGGTAGCGACGACGGACGCCGAGACGAGCACGTGACACCAGTGCCACCCTGTCTTAGCGTAACGCGAGTCGAGGCGGACGTCGTCGCGGTAGCGACGACGGACGCCGAGACGAGCACGCGACACCAGTGACTCCCTGTCTTAGCGTAACGCGAGTCGAGGCGGACGTCGTCGCGGTAGCGACGACGGACGCCGAGACGAGCACGCGACACCAGTGACTCCCTGTCTTAGCGTAACGCGAGTCGAGGCGGACGTCGTCGCGGTAGCGACGACGGACGCCGAGACGAGCACGCGACACCAGTGCCACCCTGTCTTAGCGTAACGCGAGTCGAGGCGTACGTCGTCGCGGTAGCGACGACGGACGCCGAGACGAGCACGTGCCACCAGTGCCGCCCTGTCTTAGCGTAACGCGAGTCGAGGTGGACGTCGTCGCGGTAGCGACAACGGACGCCGAGACGAGCACATGACACCATTGCCTCCCTGTCTTAGCGTAACGCGAGTCGAGGCGGACATCATCGCGGTAGCGACGACGTACACCGAGACGAGCACGTGACACTAGTGCCACCCTGTCTTAGCGTAACGCGAGTCGAGGCGGACGTTGTTGCAGTAGCTACGACGGACGCCGAGGCGAGCACGTGACACCAGTGCCACCCTGTCTTAGCGTAATGCGAGTCGAGGCGGACGTCGTCGCGGTAGCGATGACGGACGCCGAGACAAGCACGTCACACCAGTGCCACCCTGTCTTAGCATAACGCGAGTCGAGGCGGATGTTGTCGCGGTAGCGACGACGGACGCCGAGACGAGCACGTGCCACCAGTGCCACCCTGTCTTAGCGTAATGCGAGTCGAGGCGGACGTCGTCGCGGTAGCGACAACGGACGCCGAGACGAGCACATGACACCATTGCCTCCCTGTCTTAGCGTAACGCGATTCGAGGCAGACGTCGTCGCGGTAGCGACGACGGACGCCGAGACGAGCACGTGACACTAGTGCCACCCTGTCTTAGCGTAACGCGAGTCGAGGCGGACGTTGTCGCGGTAGCGACGACGGATGCCGAGACGAGCACATGATACCATTGCCTCCCTGTCTTAGCGTAATGCGAGTCGAGGCGGACGTCGTCGTGGTAGCGACCACGGACGCCGAGACGAGCACGTGACACAATTGCCTCCCTGTCTTAGCGTAACGCGACTCGAGGCGGACGTCGTCGCGGTAGCGACGACGGACGCCGAGACGAGCACGTGACACCAGTGCCACCCTGTCTTAGCGTAACGCGAGTCGAGGCGGACGTCGTCGCGGTAGCGACGACGGACGCCGAGACGAGCACGTCACACCAGTGCCACCCTGTCTTAGCGTAACGCGAGTTGAGGCGGACATCATCGCGGTAGCGACGACGGACGCCGAGACGAGCACGTAACACTAGTGCCACCCTGTCTTAGCGTAACGCGAGTCGAGGCGGACGTTGTTGCAGTAGCTACGACGGACGCCGAGACGAGCACGTGACACCATTGCCTCCCTGTCTTAGCGTAACGCGAGTCGAGGCGGACGTCGTCGCGGTAGCGACGACGGACGCCGAGACGAGCACGTGACACTAGTGCCACCCTGTCTTAGCGTAAAGCGAGTCGAGGCGGACGTCGTTGCGGTAGCGACGACGGACGCCGAGACGAGCACGTCACACCGGTGCCACCCTGTCTTAGCGTAACGCGAGTCGAGGCGGACGTCGTCGCGGTAGCGACGACGGACGCCGAGACGAGCACGTAACACCAGTGCCTCCCTGTGTTAGCGTAACACGAGTCGAGGCAGACGTCATCGCAGTAGCGACGACGGACGCCGAGACGAGCACGTGACACCATTGCCACCTTGTCTTAGCGTAACGCGAGTCGAGGCGGACGTTGTTGCGGTAGCTACGACGGACGCCGAGACGAGCACGTGACACCAGTGCCACCCTGTCTTATTGTAATGCGAGTCGAGGCGGACGTCGTCGTGGTAGCGACGACGGACGCCGAGACGAGCACGTCACACCAGTGCCACCCTGTCTTAGCGTAACGCGAGTCGAGGCGGACGTCGTCGCGGTAGCGACGACGGACGCTGAGACGAGCACGTAACACCAGTGCGTCCCTGTGTTAGCGTAACACGAGTCGAGGCGGACGTCGTCGCGGTAGCGACGACGGACGCCGAGACGAGCACGTGACACCAGGGCCACCCTGTCTTAGTGTAACGCGAGTCGAGGCGGACGTCGTCGCGGTAGCGACCACGGACACCGAGACGAGCATGTGACACAATTGAATCCCTGTCTTAGCGTAACGCGAGTCGAGGCGGACGTCGTCGCGGTAGCGACGACGGACGCCGAGACGAGCACGTGACACCAGTGCCACCCTGTCTTAGCGTAACGCGAGTCGAGGCGGACGTCGTCGCGGTAGCGACGACGGACGCCGAGACGAGCACGTCACACCAGTGCCACCCTGTCTTAGCGTAACGCGAGCTGAGGCGGACGTCGTCGCGGTAGCGACGACGGACGCCGAGACAAGCACGTAACACCAGTGCCCCCCTGTGTTAGCGTAACACGAGTCGAGGCGGACGTCATCGCGGTAGCGACGACGGACGCCGAGACGAGCACGTGACACCATTGCCACCCTGTCTTAGCGTAACGCGAGTCGAGGCGGACGTCGTCGCGGTAGCGACGACGGACGCCGAGACGAGCACGTGACACCAGTGACTCCCTGTCTTAGCGTAACGCGAGTCGAGGCGGACGTCATCGCGGTAGCGACGACGGATGCCGAGACGAGCACGTGACACCATTGCCTCCCTGTCTTAGCGTAACGCGAGTCGAGGCGGACGTCGTCGCGGTAGCGACGACGGACGCCGAGACGAGCACGTGACACCAGTGCCACCCTGTCTTAGCGTAACGTGAGTCGAGGCGGACATCGTCGCGGTAGCGACGACGGACGCCGAGACGAGCACGTGACACCATTGCCTCCCTGTCTTAGCGTAACGCTAGTCGAGGCGGACGTCGTCGCGGTAGCGACGACGGACGCCGAGACGAGCACGTGACACTAGTGCCACCCTGTCTTAGCGTAACGCGAGTCGAGGCGGACGTTGTCGAGGCGGACGTCGTCGTGGTAGCGACGACGGACGCCGAGACGAGCACGTGACACCAGTGCCACCCTGTCTTAGCGTAAAGCGAGTCGAGGCGGACGCCGTCGCGGTAGCGACGACGGACGCCGAGACGAGCACGTGACACCATTGCCTCCCTGTCTTAGCGTAACGCGAGTCGAGGCGGACGTCGTCGCGGTAGCGACGACGGACGCCGAGACGAGCACGTGACACCAGTGCCACCCTGTCTTAGCGTAAAGCGAGTCGAGGCGGACGTCGTCGCGGTAGCGACGATGGACGCCGAGACGAGCACGTCACACCAGTGCCACATTGTCTTAGCGTAACGCGAGTCGAGGCGGACGTCGTCGCGGTAGCGACGACGGACGCCGAGACGAGCACGTCACACCAGTGCCACCCTGTCTTAGCGTAACGCGAGTCGAGGCGGACGTCGTCGCGGTAGCGACGACGGACACCGAGACGAGCACGTAACACCAGTGCCACCCTGTCTTAGCGTAACGCGAGTCGAGGCGGACGTGGTCGCGATAGCGACGACTGATGCCGAGACGAGCACGTGACACCATTGCCTCCCTGTCTTAGCGTAATGCGAGTCGAGGCGGACGTCGTCGCGGTAGCGACGACGGACGCCGAGACGAGCACGTGACACCAGTGCCACCCTGTCTTAGCGTAACGCGAGTCGAGGCGGACGTCGTCGCGGTAGCGACGACGGACGCCGAGACGAGCACGCGACACCAGTGACTCCCTGTCTTAGCGTAACGCGAGTCGAGGCGGACGTCGTCGCGGTAGCGACGACGGACGCCGAGACGAGCACGCGACACCAGTGCCACCCTGTCTTAGCGTAACGCGAGTCGAGGCGGACGTCGTCGCGGTAGCGACGACGGACGCCGAGACGAGCACGCGACACCAGTGCCACCCTGTGTTAGCGTAACGCGAGTCGAGGCGTACGTCGTCGCGGTAGCGACGACGGACGCCGAGACGAGCACGTGCCACCAGTGCCACCCTGTCTTGGCGTAACGCGAGTCGAGGCGGACGTCGTCGCGGTAGCGACAACGGACGCCGAGACGAGCACATGACACCATTGCCTCCCTGTCTTTGCGTAACGCGAGTCGAGGCGGACATCATCGCGGTAGCGACGACGTACACCGAGACGAGCACGTGACACTAGTGCCACCCTGTCTTAGCGTAACGCGAGTCGAGGCGGACGTTGTTGCAGTAGCTACGACGGACGCCGAGGCGAGCACGTGACACCAGTGCCACCCTGTCTTAGCGTAATGCGAGTCGAGGCGGACGTCGTCGCGGTAGCGATGACGGACGCCGAGACAAGCACGTCACACCAGTGCCACCCTGTCTTAGCATAACGCGAGTCGAGGCGGATGTTGTCGCGGTAGCGACGACGGACGCCGAGACGAGCACGTAACACCAGTGCCTCCCTGTGTTAGCGTAACACGAGTCGAGGCGGACGTCGTCGCGGTAGCGACGACGGACGCCGAGACAAGCACGTGACACTAGGGCCACCCTGTCTTAGCGTAACGCGAGTCGAGGCGGACGTCGTCGCGGTAGTGACCACGGACGCCGAGACGAGCACGTGACACAATTGACTCCCTGTCTTAGCGTAACGCGAGTCGAGGCGGACGTCGTCGCGGTAGCGACGACGGACACCGAGACGAGCACGTGACACCAGTGCCACCCTGTCTTAGCGTAATGCGAATCGAGGCGGACTTCGTCGCGGTAGCGACGACGGACGCCGAGACGAGCACGTAACACCAGTGCCTCCCTGTGTTAGCGTAACACGAGTCGAGGCGGACGTCGTTGCGGTAGCGACGACGGACGCCGAGACGAGCACGTGACACCATTGCCACCCTGTCTTAGCGTAACGCGAGTCGAGGCGGACGTCGTCGCGGTAGCGACGACGGACGCCGAGACGAGCACGTGACACCAGTGACTCCCTGTCTTAGAGTAACGCGAGTCGAGGCGGACGTCGTCGCGGTAGCGACGACGGACGCCGAGACGAGCACGTGACATCAGTGCCGCCCTGTCTTAGCATAACGCGAGTCGAGGCGGACGTCGTCACGGTAGCGACGACGGACGCCGAGACGAGCACGTGACATCAGTGCCACCCTGTCTTAGCATAACGCGAGTCGAGGCGGACGTTGTCGCGGTAGCAACGACGGACGCCGAGACGAGCACGTGACACCAATGCCACCCTGTCTTAGCGTAACGCGAGTCGAGGCTGACGTGGTCGCGATAGCGACGACGGATGCCGAGACGAGCACGTGACACCATTGCCTCCCTGTCTTAGCGTAACGCGAGTTGAGGCGGACGTCGTCGCGGTAGCGACGACGGACGCCGAGACGAGCACGTGACACCAGTGCCACCCTGTCTTAGCGTAACGCGAGTCGAGGCGGACGTCATCGCGGTAGCGACGACGGACACCGAGACGAGCACGTGACACCATTGCCTCCCTGTCTTAGCGTAACGCGAGTCGAGGCGGACGTCGTCGCGGTAGCGACGACGGACGCCGAGACGAGCACGTGACACTAGTGCCACCCTGTCTTAGCGTAGCGCGAGTCGAGGCGGACGTTGTCGCGGCAGCAACGACGGATGCCGAGACGAGCACGTGACACCATTGCCTCCCTATCTTAGCGTAACGCGAGTCAAAGCGGACGTCGTCGGGGTAGCGACCACGGACGCCGAGACGAGCACGTGACACAATTGGCTCCCTGTCTTAGCGTAACGCGAGTCGAGGCGGACGTCGTCGCGGTAGCGACAACGGACGCCGAGACGAGCACGTGAATCCAGTGCCACCCTGTCTTAGCGTAACGCGAGTCGAGGCGGACGTCGTCGCGGTAGCGACGACGGACGCCGAGACGAGCACGTAACACCAGTGCCTCCCTGTCTTAGCGTAACACGAGTTGAGGCGGACGTCATTGCGGTAGCGACGACGGACGCCGAGACGAGCACGTAACACCAGTGCCTCCCTGTGTTAGCGTAACACGAGTCGAGGCGGACGTCGTCGCGGTAGCGACGACGGACGCCGAGACGAGCACGTGACACCAGTGCCACCCTGTCTTAGCGTAACGCGAGTCGAGGCGGACGTCGTCGCGGTAGCGACGACGGACGCCGAGAGGAGCAGGTGACACCAGTGACTCCCTGTCTTAGCGTAACGCGAGTCGAGGCGGACGTCGTCGCGGTAGCGACGACGGACGCCGAGACGAGCACGTGACACCAGTGCCACCCTGTCTTAGCGTAACGCGAGTCGAGGCGGACGTCGTCGCGGTAGCGACGACGGACGCCGAGACGAGCACGTGACACCATTTCCTCCCTGTCTTAGCGTAACGCGAGTCGAGGCGGACGTCGTCGCGGTAGCGACGACGGACGCCGAGACGAGCACGTGACACCATTGCCTCCCTGTCTTAGCGTAACGCGAGTTGAGGCGGACGTCGTCGCGGTAGCGACGACGGACGCCGAGACGAGCACGTGACACTAGTGCCACCCTGTCTTAGCGTAACGCGAGTCGAGGCGGACGTTGTCGCGGTAGCGACGACGGATGCCGAGACGAGCACATGATACCATTGCCTCCCTGTCTTAGCGTAACGTGAGTCGAGGCGGACGTCGTCGTGGTAGCGACCACGGACGCCGAGACGAGCACGTGACACAATTGCCTCCCTGTCTTAGCGTAACGCGAGTCGAGGCGGACGTCGTCGCGGTAGCGACGACGGACGCCGAGACGAGCACGTGACACCAGTGCCACCCTGTCTTAGCGTAACGCGAGTCGAGGCGGACGTCGTCGCGGTAGCGACGACGGACGCCGAGACGAGCACGTCACACCAGTGCCACCCTGTCTTAGCGTAACGCGAGCTGAGGCGGACGTCGTCGCGGTAGCGACGACGGACGCCGAGACAAGCACGTAACACCAGTGCCCCCCTGTGTTAGCGTAACACGAGTCGAGGCGGACGTCATCGCGGTAGCGACGACGGACGCCGAGACGAGCACGTGACACCATTGCCACCCTGTCTTAGCGTAACGCGAGTCGAGGCGGACGTCGTCGCGGTAGCGACGACGGACGCCGAGACGAGCACGTGACACCAGTGACTCCCTGTCTTAGCGTAACGCGAGTCGAGGCGGACGTCATCGCGGTAGCGACGACGGATGCCGAGACGAGCACGTGACACCATTGCCTCCCTGTCTTAGCGTAACGCGAGTCGAGGCGGACGTCGTCGCGGTAGCGACGACGGACGCCGAGACGAGCACGTGACACCAGTGCCACCCTGTCTTAGCGTAACGCGAGTCGAGGCGGACATCGTCGCGGTAGCGACGACGGACGCCGAGACGAGCACGTGACACCATTGCCTCCCTGTCTTAGCGTAACGCTAGTCGAGGCGGACGTCGTCGCGGTAGCGACGACGGACGCCGAGACGAGCACGTGACACTAGTGCCACCCTGTCTTAGCGTAACGCGAGTCGAGGCGGACGTTGTCGAGGCGGACGTCGTCGTGGTAGCGACGACGGACGCCGAGACGAGCACGTGACACCAGTGCCACCCTGTCTTAGCGTAAAGCGAGTCGAGGCGGACGCCGTCGCGGTAGCGACGACGGACGCCGAGACGAGCACGTGACACCATTGCCTCCCTGTCTTAGCGTAACGCGAGTCGAGGCGGACGTCGTCGCGGTAGCGACGACGGACGCCGAGACGAGCACGTGACACCAGTGCCACCCTGTCTTAGCGTAAAGCGAGTCGAGGCGGACGTCGTCGCGGTAGCGAGGACGGACGCCGAGACGAGCACGTCACACCAGTGCCACATTGTCTTAGCGTAACGCGAGTCGAGGCGGACGTCGTCGCGGTAGCGACGACGGACGCCGAGACGAGCACGTCACACCAGTGCCACCCTGTCTTAGCGTAACGCGAGTCGAGGCGGACGTCGTCGCGGTAGCGACGACGGACACCGAGACGAGCACGTAACACCAGTGCCACCCTGTCTTAGCGTAACGCGAGTCGAGGCGGACGTGGTCGCGATAGCGACGACTGATGCCGAGACGAGCACGTGACACCATTGCCTCCCTGTCTTAGCGTAATGCGAGTCGAGGCGGACGTCGTCGCGGTAGCGACGACGGACGCCGAGACGAGCACGTGACACCAGTGCCACCCTGTCTTAGCGTAACGCGAGTCGAGGCGGACGTCGTCGCGGTAGTGACGACGGACGCCGAGACGAGCACGCGACACCAGTGACTCCCTGTCTTAGCGTAACGCGAGTCGAGGCGGACGTCGTCACGGTAGCGACGACGGACGCCGAGACGAGCACGCGACACCAGTGACTCCCTGTCTTAGCGTAACGCGAGTCGAGGCGGACGTCGTCGCGGTAGCGACGACGGACGCCGAAACGAGCACGCGACACCAGTGCCACCCTGTCTTAGCGTAACGCGAGTCGAGGCGTACGTCGTCGCGGTAGCGACGACGGACGCCGAGACGAGCACGTGCCACCAGTGCCACCCTGTCTTGGCGTAACGCGAGTCGAGGCGGACGTCGTCGCGGTAGCGACAACGGACGCCGAGACGAGCACATGACACCATTGCCTCCCTGTCTTTGCGTAACGCGAGTCGAGGCGGACATCATCGCGGTAGCGACGACGTACACCGAGACGAGCACGTGACACTAGTGCCACCCTGTCTTAGCGTAACGCGAGTCGAGGCGGACGTTGTTGCAGTAGCTACGACGGACGCCGAGGCGAGCACGTGACACCAGTGCCACCCTGTCTTAGCGTAATGCGAGTCGAGGCGGACGTCGTCGCGGTAGCGATGACGGACGCCGAGACAAGCACGTCACACCAGTGCCACCCTGTCTTAGCATAACGCGAGTCGAGGCGGATGTTGTCGCGGTAGCGACGACGGACGCCGAGACGAGCACGTAACACCAGTGCCTCCCTGTGTTAGCGTAACACGAGTCGAGGCGGACGTCGTCGCGGTAGCGACGACGGACGCCGAGACAAGCACGTGACACTAGGGCCACCCTGTCTTAGCGTAACGCGAGTCGAGGCGGACGTCGTCGCGGTAGTGACCACGGACGCCGAGACGAGCACGTGACACAATTGACTCCCTGTCTTAGCGTAACGCGAGTCGAGGCGGACTTCGTCGCGGTAGCGACGACGGACGCCGAGACGAGCACGTAACACCAGTGCCTCCCTGTGTTAGCGTAACACGAGTCGAGGCGGACGTCGTTGCGGTAGCGACGACGGACGCCGAGACGAGCACGTGACACCATTGCCACCCTGTCTTAGCGTAACGCGAGTCGAGGCGGACGTCGTCGCGGTAGCGACGACGGACGCCGAGACGAGCACGTGACACCAGTGACTCCCTGTCTTAGCGTAACGCGAGTCGAGGCGGACGTCGTCGTGGTAGCGACGACGGACGCCGAGACGAGCACGTGACATCAGTGCCACCCTGTCTTAGCATAACGCGAGTCGAGGCGGACGTCGTCACGGTAGCGACGACGGACGCCGAGACGAGCACGTGACGTCAGTGCCACCCTGTCTTAGCATAACGCGAGTCGAGGCGGACGTGGTCGCGGTAGCAACGACGGACGCCAAGACGAGCACGTGACACCAATGCCACCCTGTCTTAGCGTAACGCGAGTCGAGGCTGACGTGGTCGCGATAGCGACGACGGATGCCGAGACGAGCACGTGACACCATTGCCTCCCTGTCTTAGCGTAACGCGAGTTGAGGCGGACGTCGTCGCGGTAGCGACGACGGACGCCGAGACGAGCACGTGACACCAGTGCCACCCTGTCTTAGCGTAACGCGAGTCGAGGCGGACGTCATCGCGGTAGCGACGACGGACACCGAGACGAGCACGTGACACCATTGCCTCCCTGTCTTAGCGTAACGCGAGTCGAGGCGGACGTCGTCGCGGTAGCGACGACGGACGCCGAGACGAGCACGTGACACTAGTGCCACCCTGTCTTAGCGTAACGCGAGTCGAGGCGGACGTTGTCGCGGCAGCAACGACGGATGCCGAGACGAGCACGTGACACCATTGCCTCCCTATCTTAGCGTAACGCGAGTCAAAGCGGACGTCGTCGGGGTAGCGACCACGGACGCCGAGACGAGCACGTGACACAATTGGCTCCCTGTCTTAGCGTAACGCGAGTCGAGGCGGACGTCGTCGCGGTAGCGACAACGGACGCCGAGACGAGCACGTGAATCCAGTGCCACCCTGTCTTAGCGTAACGCGAGTCGAGGCGGACGTCGTCGCGGTAGCGACGACGGACGCCGAGACGAGCACGTAACACCAGTGCCTCCCTGTCTTAGCGTAACACGAGTTGAGGCGGACGTCATTGCGGTAGCGACGACGGACGCCGAGACGAGCACGTAACACCAGTGCCTCCCTGTGTTAGCGTAACACGAGTCGAGGCGGACGTCGTCGCGGTAGCGACGACGGACGCCGAGACGAGCACGTGACACCAGTGCCACCCTGTCTTAGCGTAACGCGAGTCGAGGCGGACGTCGTCGCGGTAGCGACGACGGACGCCGAGATGAGCAGGTGACACCAGTGACTCCCTGTCTTAGCGTAACGCGAGTCGAGGCGGACGTCGTCGCGGTAGCGACGACGGACGCCGAGACGAGCACGTGACACTAGTGCCACCCTGTCTTAGCGTAACGCGAGTCGAGGCGGACGTCGTCGCGGTAGCGACGACGGACGCCGAGACGAGCACGTGACACCAGTGCCACCCTGTCTTAGCGTAACGCGAGTCGAGGCGGACGTCGTCGCGGTAGCGACGACGGACGCCGAGATGAGCAGGTGACACCAGTGACTCCCTGTCTTAGCGTAACGCGAGTCGAGGCGGACGTCGTCGCGGTAGCGACGACGGACGCCGAGACGAGCACGTGACACTAGTGCCACCCTGTCTTAGCGTAACGCGAGTCGAGGCGGACGTCGTCGCGGTAGCGACGACGGACGCCGAGACGAGCACGTGACACCATTTCCTCCCTGTCTTAGCGTAACGCGAGTCGAGGCGGACGTCGTCGCGGTAGCGACGACGGACGCCGAGACGAGCACGTGACACCATTGCCTCCCTGTCTTAGCGTAACGCGAGTTGAGGCGGACGTCGTCGCGGTAGCGACGACGGACGCCGAGACGAGCACGTGACACTAGTGCCACCCTGTCTTAGCGTAACGCGAGTCGAGGCGGACGTTGTCGCGGTAGCGACGACGGATGCCGAGACGAGCACATGATACCATTGCCTCCCTGTCTTAGCGTAACGTGAGTCGAGGCGGACGTCGTCGTGGTAGCGACCACGGACGCCGAGACGAGCACGTGACACAATTGCCTCCCTGTCTTAGCGTAATGGGAGTCGAGGCGGACGTCGTCGCGGTAGCGACGACGGACGCCGAGAAGAGCACGTGACACCATTGCCTCCCTGTCTTAGCGTAACGCGAGTCGAGGCGGACGTCGTCGCGGTAGCGACGACGGACGCCGAGACGAGCACGTGACACCAGTGCCACCCTGTCTTAGCGTAACGTGAGTCGAGGCGGACGTCGTCGCGGTAGCGACGACGGACGCCGAGACGAGCACGTCACACCAATGCCACCCTGTCTTAGCGTAATGCGAGTCGAGGCGGACGTCGTCGTGGTAGCGACCACGGACGCCGAGACGAGCACGTAACACTAGTGCCACCCTGTCTTAGCGTAACGCGAGTCGAGGCGGACGTTGTTGCAGTAGCTACGACGGACGCCGAGGCGAGCACGTGACACCAGTGCCACCCTGTCTTAGCGTAATGCGAGTCGAGGCGGACGTCGTCGCGGTAGCGACGACGGACGCCGAGAGGAGCATGTCACACCAGTGCCACTCTGTCTTAGCGTAACGCGAGTCGAGGTGGATGTCGTCGCGGTAGCGACGACGGACGCCGAGACGAGCACGTAACACCAGTGCCTCCCTGTGTTAGCGTAACACGAGTCGAGGCAGACGTCGTCGCGGTAGCGACGACGGACGCCGAGACAAGCACGTGACACCAGGGCCACCCTGTCTTAGCGTAACGCGAGTTGAGGCGGACGTCGTCGCGGTAGCGACCACGGACGCCGAGACGAGCACGTGACACAATTGACTCCCTGTCTTAGCGTAACGCGAGTCGAGGCGGACGTCGTCGCGGTAGCGACGACGGACGCCGAGACGAGCACGTGACACCAGTGCCACCTTGTCTTAGCGTAACGCGAATCGAGGCGGACGTCGTCGCGGTAGCGACGACGGACGCCGAGACGAGCACGTCACACCAGTGCCACCCTGCCTTAGCGTAACGCGAGCTGAGGCGGACGTCGTCGCGGTAGCGACGACGGACGCCGAGACGAGCACGTAACACCAGTGCCTCCCTGTGTTAGCGTAACACGAGTCGAGGCGGATGACGTTGCGGTAGCGACGACGGACGCCGAGACGAGCACGTGACACCATTGCCACCCTGTCTTAGCGTAACGCGAGTCGAGGCGGACGTCGTCGCGGTAGCGACGACGGACGCCGAGACGAGCACGTGACACCAGTGACTCCCTGTCTTAGCGTAACGCGAGTCGAGGCGGACGTCGTCGCGGTAGCGACGACGGACGCCGAGACGAGCACGTGACATCAGTGCCACCCTGTCTTAGCATAACGCGAGTCGAGGCGGACGTCGTCGCAGTAGCGACGACGGACGCCGAGAGGAGCACGTGACACCATTGCCTCCCTGTCTTAGCGTAACGCGAGTCGAGGCGAACGTCGTCGCGGTAGCAACGACGGACGCCGAGACAAGCACGTGACACCAGTGCCACCCTGTCTTAGCGTAACGCGAGTCGAGGCTGACGTGGTCGCGATAGCGACGACGGATGCCGAGACGAGCACGTGACACCATTACCTCCCTGTCTTAGCGTAACGCGAGTCGAGGCGGACGTCGTCGCGGTAGCGACGACGGACGCCGAGACGAGCACGTGACACCAGTGCCACCCTGTCTTAGCGTAACGCGAGTCGAGGCGGACGTCGTCGCGGTAGCGACGACGGACGCCGAGACGAGCACGTCACACCAGTGCCACCCTGTCTTAGCGTAACGCGAGTTGAGGCGGACATCATCGCGGTAGCGACGACGGACGCCGAGACGAGCACGTAACACTAGTGCCACCCTGTCTTAGCGCAACGCGAGTCGAGGCGGACGTTGTTGCAGTAGCTACGACGGACGCCGAGACGAGCACGTGACACCATTGCCTCCCTGTCTTAGCGTAACGCGAGTCGAGGCGGACGTCGTCGCGGTAGCGACGACGGACGCCGAGACGAGCACGTGACACTAGTGCCACCCTGTCTTAGCGTAAAGCGAGTCGAGGCGTACGTCGTCGCGGTAGCGACGACGGACGCCGAGACGAGCACGTGACACCAGTGCCACCCTGTCTTAGCGTAACGCGAGTCGAGGCGGACGTCGTCGCGGTAGCGATGACGGACGCCGAGACGAGCACGTCACACCAGTGCCACCCTGTCTTAGCGTAACGCGAGCTGAGGCGGACGTCGTCGCGGTAGCGACGACGGACGCCGAGACAAGCACGTAACACCAGTGCCCCCCTGTGTTAGCGTAACACGAGTCGAGGCGGACGTCATCGCGGTAGCGACGACGGACGCCGAGACGAGCACGTGACACCATTGCCACCCTGTCTTAGCGTAACGCGAGTCGAGGCGGACGTCGTCGCGGTAGCGACGACGGACACCGAGACGAGCACGTGACACCAGTGACTCCCTGTCTTAGCGTAACGCGAGTCGAGGCGGACGTCATCGCGGTAGCGACGACGGATGCCGAGACGAGCACGTGACACCATTGCCTCCCTGTCTTAGCGTAACGCGAGTCGAGGCGGACGTCGTCGCGGTAGCGACGACGGACGCCGAGACGAGCACGTGACACCAGTGCCACCCTGTCTTAGCGTAACGCGAGTCGAGGCGGACATCGTCGCGGTAGCGACGACAGACGCCGAGACGAGCACGTGACACCATTACCTCCCTGTCTTAGCGTAACGCTAGTCGAGGCGGACGTCGTCGCGGTAGTGACGACGGACGCCGAGACGAGCACGTGACACCATTGCCACCCTGTCTTAGCGTAACGCGAGTGGAGGCGGACGTCGTCGCGGTAGCGACCACGGACGCCGAGACGAGCACGTGACACAATTGACTCCCTGTCTTAGCGTAACGCGAGTCGAGGCGGACGTCGTCGCGGTAGCGACGACGGACGCCGAGTCGAGCACGTGACACCAGTGCCACCTTGTCTTAGCGTAACGCGAATCGAGGCGGATGTCGTCGCGGTAGCGACGACGGACGCCGAGACGAGCACGTGACACCATTGCCACCCTGTCTTAGCGTAACGCGAGTCGAGGCGGACGTCGTCACGGTAGCGACGACGGACGCCGAGACGAGCACGTGACACCAGTGACTCCCTGTCTTAGCGTAACGCGAGTCGAGGCGGACGTCGTCGCGGTAGCGACGACGGACGCCGAGACGAGCACGTGACATCAGTGCCACCCTGTCTTAGCATAACGCGAGTCGAGGCGGACGTCGTCGCAGTAGCGACGACGGACGCCGAGAGGAGCACGTGACACCATTGCCTCCCTGTCTTAGCGTAACGCGAGTCGAGGCGGACGTCGTCGCGGTAGCCACGACGGACGCCGAGACGAGCACGTGACACCAGTGCCACCCTGTCTTAGCGTAACGCGAGTCGAGGCTGACGTGGTCGCGATAGCGACGTCGGATGCCGAGACGAGCACGTGACACCATTACCTCCCTGTCTTAGCGTAACGCGAGTCGAGGCGGACGTCGTCGCGGTAGCGACGACGGACGCCGAGACGAGCACGTGACACCAGTGCCACCCTGTCTTAGCGTAACGCGAGTCGAGGCGGACGTCGTCGCGGTAGCGACGACGGATGCCGAGACGAGCACGTCACACCAGTGCCACCCTGTCTTAGCGTAACGCGAGTTGAGGCGGACATCATCGCGGTAGCGACGACGGACGCCGAGACGAGCACGTAACACTAGTGCCACCCTGTCTTAGCGTAACGCGAGTCGAGGCGGACGTTGTTGCAGTAGCTACGACGGACGCCGAGACGAGCACGTGACACCATTGCCTCCCTGTCTTAGCGTAACGCGAGTCGAGGCGGACGTCGTCGCGGTAGCGACGACGGACGCCGAGACGAGCACGTGACACTAGTGCCACCCTGTCTTAGCGTAAAGCGAGTCGAGGCGTACGTCGTCGCGGTAGCGACGACGGACGCCGAGACGAGCACGTGACACCAGTGCCACCCTGTCTTAGCGTAACGCGAGTCGAGGCGGACGTCGTCGCGGTAGCGATGACGGACGCCGAGACGAGCACGTCACACCAGTGCCACCCTGTCTTAGCGTAACGCGAGCTGAGGCGGACGTCGTCGCGGTAGCGACGACGGACGCCGAGACAAGCACGTAACACCAGTGCCCCCCTGTGTTAGCGTAACACGAGTCGAGGCGGACGTCATCGCGGTAGCGACGACGGACGCCGAGACGAGCACGTGACACCATTGCCACCCTGTCTTAGCGTAACGCGAGTCGAGGCGGACGTCGTCGCGGTAGCGACGACGGACACCGAGACGAGCACGTGACACCAGTGACTCCCTGTCTTAGCGTAACGCGAGTCGAGGCGGACGTCATCGCGGTAGCGACTACGGATGCCGAGACGAGCACGTGACACCATTGCCTCCCTGTCTTAGCGTAACGCGAGTCGAGGCGGACGTCGTCGCGGTAGCGACGACGGACGCCGAGACGAGCACGTGACACCAGTGCCACCCTGTCTTAGCGTAATGCGAGTCGAGGCGGACATCGTCGCGGTAGCGACGACAGACGCCGAGACGAGCACGTGACACCATTGCCTCCCTGTCTTAGCGTAACGCTAGTCGAGGCGGACGTCGTCGCGGTAGCGACGACGGACGCCGAGACGAGCACGTGACACTAGTGCCACCCTGTCTTAGCGTAACGCGTGTCGAGGCGGACGTTGTCGAGGCGGACGTCGTCGTGGTAGCGACGACGGACGCCGAGACGAGCACGTGACACCAGTGCCACCCTGTCTTAGCGTAAAGCGAGTCAAGGCGGACGCCGTCGCGGTAGCGACGACGGACGCCGAGACGAGCACGTGACACCATTGCCTCCCTGTCTTAGCGTAACGCGAGTCGAGGCGGACGTCGTCGCGGTAGCGACGACGGACGCCGAGACGAGCACGTGACACCAGTGCCACCCTGTCTTAGCGTAAAGCGAGTCGAGGTGACCGCGACGACGGACGCCGAGACGAGCACGTCACAGCAGTGCCACCCTGTCTTAGCGTAACGCGAGTCGAGGCGGACGTCGTCGCGGTAGCGACGACGGACGCCGAGACGAGCACGTCACACCAGTGCCACCCTGTCTTAGCGTAACGCGAGTCGAGGCGGACGTCGTCGCGGTAGCGACGACGGACGCCGAGACGAGCACGTAACACCAGTGCCTCCCTGTGTTAGCGTAACCCGAGTCGAGGCAGACATCGTCGCGGTAGCGACGACGGACGCCGAGACGAGCACGTGATACCAGTGCCACCCTGTCTTAGCGTAACGCGAGTCGAGGCGGACGTCGTCGCGGTAGCGACGACGGACGCCGAGACGAGCACGTGACACCAGTGACTCCCTGTCTTAGCGTAACGCGAGTCGAGGCGGACGTCGTCGCGGTAGCGACAACGGACGCCGAGACGAGCACGTGACACCAGTGCCACCCTGTCTTAGCGTAACGCGAGTCGAGGCGGACGTCGTCGCGGTAGCTACGACGGACGCCGAGACGAGCACGTGACACCATTGCCTCCCTGTCTTAGCGTAAGGCGAGTCGAGGCGGATGTTGTCGCGGTAGCGACGACGGACGCCGAGACGAGCACGTGACACCATTTCCTCCCTGTCTTAGCGTAACGCGAGTCGAGGCGGACGTCGTCGCGGTAGCGACGACGGACGCCGAGACGAGCACGTGACACCATTGCCTCCCTGTCTTAGCGTAACGCGAGTTGAGGCGGACGTCGTCGCGGTAGCGACGACGGACGCCGAGACGAGCACGTGACACTAGTGCCACCCTGTCTTAGCGTAACGCGAGTCGAGGCGGACGTTGTCGCGGTAGCGACGACGGATGCCGAGACGAGCACATGATACCATTGCCTCCCTGTCTTAGCGTAACGTGAGTCGAGGCGGACGTCGTCGTGGTAGCGACCACGGACGCCGAGACGAGCACGTGACACAATTGCCTCCCTGTCTTAGCGTAATGGGAGTCGAGGCGGACGTCGTCGCGGTAGCGACGACGGACGCCGAGAAGAGCACGTGACACCATTGCCTCCCTGTCTTAGCGTAACGCGAGTCGAGGCGGACGTCGTCGCGGTAGCGACGACGGACGCCGAGACGAGCACGTGACACTAGTGCCACCCTGTCTTAGCGTAACGCGAGTCGAGGCGGACGTTGTCGCGGTAGCGACGACGGATGCCGAGACGAGCACATGATACCATTGCCTCCCTGTCTTAGCGTAATGCGAGTCGAGGCGGACGTCGTCGTGGTAGCGACCACGGACGCCGAGACGAGCACGTGACACAATTGCCTCCCTGTCTTAGCGTAACGCGAGTCGAGGCGGACGTCGTCGCGGTAGCGACGACGGACGCCGAGACGAGCACGTGACACCAGTGCCACCCTGTCTTAGCGTAACGCGAGTCGAGGCGGACGTCGTCGCGGTAGCGACGACGGACGCCGAGACGAGCACGTCACACCAGTGCCACCCTGTCTTAGCATAACGCGAGTTGAGGCGGACATCATCGCGGTAGCGATGACGGACGAAGAGACGAGCACGTAACACTAGTGCCACCCTGTCTTAGCGTAACGCGAGTCGAGGCGGACGTTGTTGCAGTAGCTACGACGGACGCCGAGGCGAGCACGTGACACCAGTGCCACCCTGTCTTAGCGTAATGCGAGTCGAGGCGGACGTCGTCGCGGTAGCGACGACGGACGCCGAGAGGAGCATGTCACACCAGTGCCACTCTGTCTTAGCGTAACGCGAGTCGAGGTGGATGTCGTCGCGGTAGCGACGACGGACGCCGAGACGAGCACGTAACACCAGTGCCTCCCTGTGTTAGCGTAACACGAGTCGAGGCAGACGTCGTCGCGGTAGCGACGACGGACGCCGAGACAAGCACGTGACACCAGGGCCACCCTGTCTTAGCGTAACGCGAGTCGAGGCGGACGTCGTCGCGGTAGCGACGACGGACGCCGAGACAAGCACGTGACACCCGGGCCACCCTGTCTTAGCGTAACGCGAGTCGAGGCGGACGTCGTCGCGGTAGCGACCACGGACACCGAGACGAGCACGTGACACAATTGACTCCCTGTCTTAGCGTAACGCGAGTCGAGGCGGACGTCGTCGCGGTAGCGACGACGGACGCCGAGACGAGCACGTGACACCAGTGCCACCTTGTCTTAGCGTAACGCGAATCGAGGCCGACGTCGTCGCGGTAGCGACGACGGACGCCGAGACGAGCACGTCACACCAGTGCCACCCTGCCTTAGCGTAACGCGAGCTGAGGCGGACGTCGTCGCGGTAGCGACGACGGACGCCGAGACGAGCACGTAACACCAGTGCCTCCCTGTGTTAGCGTAACACGAGTCGAGGCGGATGTCGTTGCGGTAGCGACGACGGACGCCGAGACGAGCACGTGACACCATTGCCACCCTGTCTTAGCGTAACGCGAGTCGAGGCGGACGTCGTCGCGGTAGCGACGACGGACGCCGAGACGAGCACGTGACATCAGTGCCACCCTGTCTTAGCATAACGCGAGTCGAGGCGGACGTCGTCGCAGTAGCGACGACGGACGCCGAGAGGAGCACGTGACACCATTGCCTCCCTGTCTTAGCGTAACGCGAGTCGAGGCGGACGTCGTCGCGGTAGCAACGACGGACGCCGAGACGAGCACGTGACACCAGTGCCACCCTGTCTTAGCGTAACGCGAGTCGAGGCTGACGTGGTCGCGATAGCGACGACGGATGCCGAGACGAGCACGTGACACCATTACCTCCCTGTCTTAGCGTAACGCGAGTCGAGGCGGACGTCGTCGCGGTAGCGACGACGGACGCCGAGACGAGCACGTGACACCAGTGCCACCCTGTCTTAGCGTAACGCGAGTCGAGGCGGACGTCGTCGCGGTAGCGACGACGGACGACGAGACGAGCACGTCACACCAGTGCCACCCTGTCTTAGCGTAACGCGAGTTGAGGCGGACATCATCGCGGTAGCGACGACGGACGCCGAGACGAGCACGTAACACTAGTGCCACCCTGTCTTAGCGTAACGCGAGTCGAGGCGGACGTTGTTGCAGTAGCTACGACGGACGCCGAGACGAGCACGTGACACCATTGCCACCCTGTCTTAGCGTAACGCGAGTCGAGGCGGACGTCGTCGCGGTAGCGACGACGGACGCCGAGACGAGCACGTCACACCAGTGCCACCCTGTCTTAGCATAACGCGAGTTGAGGCGGACATCATCGCGGTAGCGACGACGGACGCCGAGACGAGCACGTAACACTAGTGCCACCCTGTCTTAGCGTAACGCGAGTCGAGGCGGACGTTGTTGCAGTAGCTACGACGGACGCCGAGACGAGCACGTGACACCATTGCCTCCCTGTCTTAGCGTAACGCGAGTCGAGGCGGACGTCGTCGCGGTAGCGACGACGGACGCCGAGACGAGCACGTGACACTAGTGCCACCCTGTCTTAGCGTAAAGCGAGTCGAGGCGGACGTCGTCGCGGTAGCGACGACGGACGCCGAGACGAGCACGTGACACCAGTGCCACCCTGTCTTAGCGTAACGCGAGTCGAGGCGGACGTCGTCGCGGTAGCGATGACGGACGCCGAGACGAGCACGTCACACCATTGCCTCCCTGTCTTAGCGTAACGCGAGTCGAGGCGGACGTCGTCGCGGTAGCGACGACGGACGCCGAGACGAGCACGTGACACTAGTGCCACCCTGTCTTAGCGTAACGCGAGTCGAGGCGGACGTTGTCGCGGTAGCGACGACGGATGCCGAGACGAGCACATGATACCATTGCCTCCCTGTCTTAGCGTAATGCGAGTCGAGGCGGACGTCGTCGTGGTAGCGACCACGGACGCCGAGACGAGCACGTGACACAATTGCCTCCCTGTCTTAGCGTAACGCGAGTCGAGGCGGACGTCGTCGCGGTAGCGACGACGGACGCCGAGACGAGCACGTGACACCAGTGCCACCCTGTCTTAGCGTAACGCGAGTCGAGGCGGACGTCGTCGCGGTAGCGACGACGGACGCCGAGACGAGCACGTCACACCAGTGCCACCCTGTCTTAGCGTAACGCGAGTTGAGGCGGACATCATCGCGGTAGTGATGACGGACGAAGAGACGAGCACGTAACACTAGTGCCACCCTGTCTTAGCGTAACGCGAGTCGAGGCGGACGTTGTTGCAGTAGCTACGACGGACGCCGAGGCGAGCACGTGACACCAGTGCCACCCTGTCTTAGCGTAATGCGAGTCGAGGCGGACGTCGTCGCGGTAGCGATGACGGACGCCGAGAGGAGCATGTCACACCAGTGCCACTCTGTCTTAGCGTAACGCGAGTCGAGGTGGATGTCGTCGCGGTAGCGACGACGGACGCCGAGACGAGCACGTAACACCAGTGCCTCCCTGTGTTAGCGTAACACGAGTCGAGGCAGACGTCGTCGCGGTAGCGACGACGGACGCCGAGACAAGCACGTGACACCAGGGCCACCCTGTCTTAGCGTAACGCGAGTCGAGGCGGACGTCGTCGCGGTAGCGACGACGGACGCCGAGACAAGCACGTGACACCCGGGCCACCCTGTCTTAGCGTAACGCGAGTCGAGGCGGACGTCGTCGCGGTAGCGACCACGGACACCGAGACGAGCACGTGACACAATTGACTCCCTGTCTTAGCGTAACGCGAGTCGAGGCGGACGTCGTCGCGGTAGCGACGACGGACGCCGAGACGAGCACGTGACACCAGTGCCACCTTGTCTTAGCGTAACACGAATCGAGGCCGACGTCGTCGCGGTAGCGACGACGGACGCCGAGACGAGCACGTCACACCAGTGCCACCCTGCCTTAGGGTAACGCGAGCTGAGGCGGACGTCGTCGCGGTAGCGACGACGGACGCCGAGATGAGCACGTAACACCAGTGCCTCCCTGTGTTAGCGTAACACGAGTCGAGGCGGATGTCGTTGCGGTAGCGACGACGGACGCCGAGACGAGCACGTGACACCATTGCCACCCTGTCTTAGCGTAACGCGAGTCGAGGCGGACGTCGTCGCGGTAGCGACGACGGACGCCGAGACGAGCACGTGACATCAGTGCCACCCTGTCTTAGCATAACGCGAGTCGAGGCGGACGTCGTCGCAGTAGCGACGACGGACGCCGAGAGGAGCACGTGACACCATTGCCTCCCTGTCTTGGCGTAACGCGAGTCGAGGCGGACGTCGTCGCGGTAGCAACGACGGACGCCGAGACGAGCACGTGACACCAGTGCCACCCTGTCTTAGCATAACGCGAGTCGAGGCTGACGTGGTCGCGATAGCGACGACGGATGCCGAGACGAGCACGTGACACCATTACCTCCCTGTCTTAGCGTAACGCGAGTCGAGGCGGACGTCGTCGCGGTAGCGACGACGGACGCCGAGACGAGCACGTGACACCAGTGCCACCCTGTCTTAGCGTAACGCGAGTCGAGGCGGACGTCGTCGCGGTAGCGACGACGGACGCCGAGACGAGCACGTCACACCAGTGCCACCCTGTCTTAGCGTAACGCGAGTTGAGGCGGACATCATCGCGGTAGCGACGACGGACGCCGAGACGAGCACGTAACACTAGTGCCACCCTGTCTTAGCGTAACGCGAGTCGAGGCGGACGTTGTTGCAGTAGCTACGACGGACGCCGAGACGAGCACGTGACACCATTGCCACCCTGTCTTAGCGTAACGCGAGTCGAGGCGGACGTCGTCGCGGTAGCGACGACGGACGCCGAGACGAGCACGTCACACCAGTGCCACCCTGTCTTAGCGTAACGCGAGTTGAGGCGGACATCATCGCGGTAGCGACGACGGACGCCGAGACGAGCACGTAACACTAGTGCCACCCTGTCTTAGTGTAACGCGAGTCGAGGCGGACGTTGTTGCAGTAGCTACGACGGACGCCGAGACGAGCACGTGACACCATTGCCTCCCTGTCTTAGCGTAACGCGAGTCGAGGCGGACGTCGTCGCGGTAGCGACGACGGACGCCGAGACGAGCACATGATACCATTGCCTCCCTGTCTTAGCGTAAAGCGAGTCGAGGCGGACGTCGTCGCGGTAGCGACGACGGACGCCGAGACGAGCACGTGACACCAGTGCCACCCTGTCTTAGCGTAACGCGAGTCGAGGCGGACGTTGTCGCGGTAGCGATGACGGACGCCGAGACGAGCACGTCACACCAGTGCCACCCTGTCTTAGCGTAACGCGAGCTGAGGCGGACGTCGTCGCGGTAGCGACGACGGACGCCGAGACAAGCACGTAACACCAGTGCCCCCCTGTGTTAGCGTAACGCGAGTCGAGGCGGACGTCATCGCGGTAGCGACGACGGACGCCGAGACGAGCACGTGACACCATTGCCACCCTGTCTTAGCGTAACGCGAGTCGAGGCGGACGTCGTCGCGGTAGCGACGACGGACACCGAGACGAGCACGTGACACCAGTGACTCCCTATCTTAGCGTAACGCGAGTCGAGGCGGACGTCATCGCGGTAGCGACGACGGATGCCGAGACGAGCACGTGACACCATTGCCTCCCTGTCTTAGCGTAACGCGAGTCGAGGCGGACGTCGTCGCGGTAGCGACGACGGACGCCGAGACGAGCACGTGACACCAGTGCCACCCTGTCTTAGCGTAACGCGAGTCGAGGCGGACATCGTCGCGGTAGCGACGACAGACGCCGAGACGAGCACGTGACACCATTGCCTCCCTGTCTTAGCGTAACGCTAGTCGAGGCGGACGTCGTCGCGGTAGCGACGACGGACGCCGAGACGAGCACGTGACACTAGTGCCACCCTGTCTTAGCGTAACGCGAGTCGAGGCAGACGTTGTCGAGGCGGACGTCGTCGTGGTACCGACGACGGACGCCGAGACGAGCACGTGACACCAGTGCCACCCTGTCTTAGCGTAAAGCGAGTCAAGGCGGACGCCGTCGCGGTAGCGACGACGGACGCCGAGACGAGCACGTGACACCATTGCCTCCCTGTCTTAGCGTAACGCGAGTCGAGGCGGACGTCGTCGCGGTAGCGACGACGGACGCCGAGACGAGCACGTGACACCAGTGCCACCCTGTCTTAGCGTAAAGCGAGTCGAGGCGACCGCGACGACGGACGCCGAGACGAGCACGTCACACCAGTGCCACCCTGTCTTAGCGTAACGCGAGTCGAGGCGGACGTCGTCGCGGTAGCGACGACGGACGCCGAGACGAGCACGTAACACCAGTGCCTCCCTGTGTTAGCGTAACCCGAGTCGAGGCAGACATCGTCGCGGTAGCGACGACGGACGCCGAGACGAGCACGTGATACCAGTGCCACCCTGTCTTAGCGTAACGCGAGTCGAGGCGGACGTCGTCGCGGTAGCGACGACGGACGCCGAGACGAGCACGTGACACTAGTGCCACCCTGTCTTAGCGTAACGCGAGTCGAGGCGGACGTTGTCGAGGCGGACGTCGTCGTGGTACCGACGACGGACGCCGAGACGAGCACGTGACACCAGTGCCACCCTGTCTTAGCGTAAAGCGAGTCAAGGCGGACGCCGTCGCGGTAGCGACGACGGACGCCGAGACGAGCACGTGACACCATTGCCTCCCTGTCTTAGCGTAACGCGAGTCGAGGCGGACGTCGTCGCGGTAGCGACGACGGACGCCGAGACGAGCACGTGACACCAGTGCCACCCTGTCTTAGCGTAAAGCGAGTCGAGGCGACCGCGACGACGGACGCCGAGACGAGCACGTCACACCAGTGCCACCCTGTCTTAGCGTAACGCGAGTCGAGGCGGACGTCGTCGCGGTAGCGACGACGGACGCCGAGACGAGCACGTCACACCAGTGCCACCCTGTCTTAGCGTAACGCGAGTCGAGGCGGACGTCGTCGCGGTAGCGACGACGGACGCCGAGACGAGCACGTAACACCAGTGCCTCCCTGTGCTAGCGTAACCCGAGTCGAGGCAGACATCGTCGCGGTAGCGACGACGGACGCCGAGACGAGCACGTGATACTAGTGCCACCCTGTCTTAGCGTAACGCGAGTCGAGGCGGACGTCGTCGCGGTAGCGACGACGGACGCCGAGACGAGCACGTGACACCAGTGACTCCCTGTCTTAGCGTAACGCGAGTCGAGGCGGACGTCGTCGCGGTAGCGACGACGGACGCCGAGACGAGCACGTGACACCAGTGCCACCCTGTCTTAGCGTAACGCGAGTCGAGGCGGACGTCGTCGCGGTAGCGACGACGGACGCCGAGACGAGCACGTGACACCATTGCCTCCTTGTCTTAGCGTAACGCGAGTCGAGGCGGACGTCGTCGCGGTAGCGACGACGGACGCCGAGACGAGCACGTGACACTAGTGCCACCCTGTCTTAGCGTAACGCGAGTCGAGGCGGACGTGGTCGCGATAGCGACGACTGATGCCGAGACGAGCACGTGACACCATTGCCTCCCTGTCTTAGCGTAATGCGAGTCGAGGCGGACGTCGTCGCGGTAGCGACGACGGACGCCGAGACGAGCACGTGACACCAGTGCCACCCTGTCTTAGCGTAACGCGAGTCGAGGCGGACGTCGTCGCGGTAGCGACGACGGACGCCGAGACGAGCACGCGACACCAGTGACTCCCTGTCTTAGCGTAACGCGAGTCGAGGCGGACGTCGTCGCGGTAGCGACGACGGACGCCGAGACGAGCACGCGACACCAGTGACTCCCTGTCTTAGCGTAACGCGAGTCGAGGCGGACGTCGTCGCGGTAGCGACGACGGACGCCGAGACGAGCACGCGACACCAGTGCCACCCTGTCTTAGCGTAACGCGAGTCGAGGCGTACATCGTCGCGGTAGCGACGACGGACGCCGAGACGAGCACGTGCCACCAGTGCCACCCTGTCTTAGCGTAACGCGAGTCGAGGCGGACGTCGTCGCGGTAGCGACAACGGACGCCGAGACGAGCACATGACACCATTGCCTCCCTGTCTTAGCGTAACGCGAGTCGAGGCGGACATCATCGCGGTAGCGACGACGTACACCGAGACGAGCACGTGACACTAGTGCCACCCTGTCTTAGCGTAACGCGAGTCGAGGCGGACGTTGTTGCAGTAGCTACGACGGACGCCGAGGCGAGCACGTGACACCAGTGCCACCCTGTCTTAGCGTAATGCGAGTCGAGGCGGACGTCGTCGCGGTAGCGATGACGGACGCCGAGACAAGCACGTCACACCAGTGCCACCCTGTCTTAGCGTAATGCGAGTCGAGGCGGACGTCGTCGCGGTAGCGACGACGGACGCCGAGACGAGCACGCGACACCAGTGACTCCCTGTCCTAGCGTAACGCGAGTCGAGGCGGACGTCGTCGCGGTAGCGACGACGGACGCCGAGAAGAGCACGCGACACCAGTGCCACCCTGTCTTAGCGTAACGCGAGTCGAGGCGTACATCGTCGCGGTAGCGACGACGGACGCCGAGACGAGCACGTGCCACCAGTGCCACCCTGTCTTAGCGTAACGCGAGTCGAGGCGGACGTCGTCGCGGTAGCGACAACGGACGCCGAGACGAGCACATGACACCATTGCCTCCCTGTCTTAGCGTAACGCGAGTCGAGGCGGACATCATCGCGGTAGCGACGACGTACACCGAGACGAGCACGTGACACTAGTGCCACCCTGTCTTAGCGTAACGCGAGTCGAGGCGGACGTTGTTGCAGTAGCTACGACGGACGCCGAGGCGAGCACGTGACACCAGTGCCACCCTGTCTTAGCGTAATGCGAGTCGAGGCGGACGTCGTCGCGGTAGCGATGACGGACGCCGAGACAAGCACGTCACACCAATGCCACCCTGTCTTAGCGTAACGCGAGTCGAGGCGGATGTTGTCGCGGTAGCGACGACGGACGCCGAGACGAGCACGTGACACCATTTCCTCCCTGTCTTAGCGTAACGCGAGTCGAGGCGGACGTCGTCGCGGTAGCGACGACGGACGCCGAGACGAGCACGTGACACCATTGCCTCCCTGTCTTAGCGTAACGCGAGTTGAGGCGGACGTCGTCGCGGTAGCGACGACGGACGCCGAGACGAGCACGTGACACTAGTGCCACCCTGTCTTAGCGTAACGCGAGTCGAGGCGGACGTTGTCGCGGTAGCGACGACGGATGCCGAGACGAGCACATGATACCATTGCCTCCCTGTCTTAGCGTAACGTGAGTCGAGGCGGACGTCGTCGTGGTAGCGACCACGGACGCCGAGACGAGCACGTGACACAATTGCCTCCCTGTCTTAGCGTAATGGGAGTCGAGGCGGACGTCATCGCGGTAGCGACGACGGACGCCGAGAAGAGCACGTGACACCATTGCCTCCCTGTCTTAGCGTAACGCGAGTCGAGGCGGACGTCGTCGCGGTAGCGACGACGGACGCCGAGACGAGCACGTGACACTAGTGCCACCCTGTCTTAGCGTAACGCGAGTCGAGGCGGACGTTGTCGCGGTAGCGACGACGGATGCCGAGACGAGCACATGATACCATTGCCTCCCTGTCTTAGCGTAATGCGAGTCGAGGCGGACGTCGTCGTGGTAGCGACCACGGACGCCGAGACGAGCGCGTGACACAATTGCCTCCCTGTCTTAGCGTAACGCGAGTCGAGGCGGACGTCGTCGCGGTAGCGACGACGGACGCCGAGACGAGCACGTGACACCAGTGCCACCCTGTCTTAGCGTAACGCGAGTCGAGGCGGACGTCGTCGCGGTAGCGACGACGGACGCCGAGACGAGCACGTCACACCAGTGCCACCCTGTCTTAGCGTAACGCGAGTTGAGGCGGACATCATCGCGGTAGCGATGACGGACGAAGAGACGAGCACGTAACACCAGTGCCACCCTGTCTTAGCGTAACGCGAGTCGAGGCGGACGTTGTTGCAGTAGCTACGACGGACGCCGAGGCGAGCACGTGACACCAGTGCCACCCTGTCTTAGCGTAATGCGAGTCGAGGCGGACGTCGTCGCGGTAGCGACGACGGACGCCGAGAGGAGCATGTCACACCAGTGCCACTCTGTCTTAGCGTAACGCGAGTCGAGGCGGACGTTGTCGCGGTAGCGACGACGGACGCCGAGACGAGCACGTAACACCAGTGCCTCCCTGTGTTAGCGTAACACGAGTCGAGGCAGACGTCGTCGCGGTAGCGACGACGGACGCCGAGACAAGCACGTGACACCAGGGCCACCCTGTCTTAGCGTAACGCGAGTCGAGGCGGACGTCGTCGCGGTAGCGACCACGGACGCCGAGACGAGCACGTGACACAATTGACTCCCTGTCTTAGCGTAACGCGAGTCGAGGCGGACGTCGTCGCGGTAGCGACGACGGACGCCGAGACGAGCACGTGACACCAGTGCCACCTTGTCTTAGCGTAACGCGACTCGAGGCGGACGTCGTCGCGGTAGCGACGACGGACGCCGAGACGAGCACGTCACACCAGTGCCACCCTGCCTTAGCGTAACGCGAGCTGAGGCGGACGTCGTCGCGGTAGCGACGACGGACGCCGAGACGAGCACGTAACACCAGTGCCTCCCTGTGTTAGCGTAACACGAGTCGAGGCGGATGACGTTGCGGTAGCGACGACGGACGCCGAGACGAGCACGTGACACCATTGCCACCCTGTCTTAGCGTAACGCGAGTCGAGGCGGACGTCGTCGCGGTAGCGACGACGGACGCCGAGACGAGCACGTGACATCAGTGCCACCCTGTCTTAGCATAACGCGAGTCGAGGCGGACGTCGTCGCAGTAGCGACGACGGACGCCGAGAGGAGCACGTGACACCATTGCCTCCCTGTCTTAGCGTAACGCGAGTCGAGGCGGACGTCGTCGCGGTAGCAATGACGGACGCCGAGACGAGCACGTGACACCAGTGCCACCCTGTCTTAGCGTAACGCGAGTCGAGGCTGACGTGGTCGCGATAGCGACGACGGACGCCGAGACAAGCACGTGACACCATTACCTCCCTGTCTTAGCGTAACGCGAGTCGAGGCGGACGTGGTCGCGGTAGCGACGACGGACGCCGAGACGAGCACGTGACACCAGTGCCACCCTGTCTTAGCGTAACGCGAGTCGAGGCGGACGTCGTCGCGGTAGCGACGACGGACGCCGAGACGAGCACGTCACACCAGTGCCACCCTGTCTTAGCGTAACGCGAGTTGAGGCGGACATCATCGCGGTAGCGACGACGGACGCCGAGACGAGCACGTAACACTAGTGCCACCCTGTCTTAGCGTAACGCGAGTCGAGGCGGACGTTGTTGCAGTAGCTACGACGGACGCCGAGACGAGCACGTGACACCATTGCCTCCCTGTCTTAGCGTAACGCGAGTCGAGGCGGACGTCGTCGCGGTAGCGACGACGGACGCCGAGACGAGCACGTGACACTAGTGCCACCCTGTCTTAGCGTAAAGCGAGTCGAGGCGGACGTCGTCGCGGTAGCGACGACGGACGCCGAGACGAGCACGTGACACCAGTGCCACCCTGTCTTAGCGTAACGCGAGTCGAGGCGGACGTCGTCGCGGTAGCGATGACGGACGCCGAGACGAGCACGTCACACCAGTGCCACCCTGTCTTAGCGTAACGCGAGCTGAGGCGGACGTCGTCGCGGTAGCGACGACGGACGCCGAGACAAGCACGTAACACCAGTGCCCCCCTGTGTTAGCGTAACACGAGTCGAGGCGGACGTCATCGCGGTAGCGACGACGGACGCCGAGACGAGCACGTGACACCATTGCCACCCTGTCTTAGCGTAATGCGAGTCGAGGCGGACGTCGTCGCGGTAGCGACGACGGACACCGAGACGAGCACGTGACACCATTTCCTCCCTGTCTTAGCGTAACGCGAGTCGAGGCGGACGTCGTCGCGGTAGCGACGACGGACGCCGAGACGAGCACGTGACACCATTGCCTCCCTGTCTTAGCGTAACGCGAGTTGAGGCGGACGTCGTCGCGGTAGCGACGACGGACGCCGAGACGAGCACGTGACACTAGTGCCACCCTGTCTTAGCGTAACGCGAGTCGAGGCGGACGTTGTCGCGGTAGCGACGACGGATGCCGAGACGAGCACATGATACCATTGCCTCCCTGTCTTAGCGTAACGTGAGTCGAGGCGGACGTCGTCGTGGTAGCGACCACGGACGCCGAGACGAGCACGTGACACAATTGCCTCCCTGTCTTAGCGTAATGGGAGTCGAGGCGGACGTCGTCGCGGTAGCGACGACGGACGCCGAGAAGAGCACGTGACACCATTGCCTCCCTGTCTTAGCGTAACGCGAGTCGAGGCGGACGTCGTCGCGGTAGCGACGACGGACGCCGAGACGAGCACGTGACACTAGTGCCACCCTGTCTTAGCGTAACGCGAGTCGAGGCGGACGTTGTCGCGGTAGCGACGACGGATGCCGAGACGAGCACATGATACCATTGCCTCCCTGTCTTAGCGTAATGCGAGTCGAGGCGGACGTCGTCGTGGTAGCGACCACGGACGCCGAGACGAGCACGTGACACAATTGCCTCCCTATCTTAGCGTAACGCGAGTCGAGGCGGACGTCGTCGCGGTAGCGACGACGGACGCCGAGACGAGCACGTGACACCAGTGCCACCCTGTCTTAGCGTAACGCGAGTCGAGGCGGACGTCGTCGCGGTAGCGACGACGGACGCCGAGACGAGCACGTCACACCAGTGCCACCCTGTCTTAGCGTAACGCGAGTTGAGGCGGACATCATCGCGGTAGCGATGACGGACGAAGAGACGAGCACGTAACACTAGTGCCACCCTGTCTTAGCGTAACGCGAGTCGAGGCGGACGTTGTTGCAGTAGCTACGACGGACGCCGAGGCGAGCACGTGACACCAGTGCCACCCTGTCTTAGCGTAATGCGAGTCGAGGCGGACGTCGTCGCGGTAGCGACGACGGACGCCGAGAGGAGCATGTCACACCAGTGCCACTCTGTCTTAGCGTAACGCGAGTCGAGGTGGATGTCGTCGCGGTAGCGACGACGGACGCCGAGACGAGCACGTAACACCAGTGCCTCCCTGTGTTAGCGTAACACGAGTCGAGGCAGACGTCGTCGCAGTAGCGACGACGGACGCCGAGAGGAGCACGTGACACCATTGCCTCCCTGTCTTAGCGTAACGCGAGTCGAGGCGGACGTCGTCGCGGTAGCGACCACGGACGCCGAGACGAGCACGTGACACAATTGACTCCCTGTCTTAGCGTAACGCGAGTCGAGGCGGACGTCGTCGCGGTAGCGACGACGGACGCCGAGACGAGCACGTGACACCAGTGCCACCTTGTCTTAGCGTAACGCGACTCGAGGCGGACGTCGTCGCGGTAGCGACGACGGACGCCGAGACGAGCACGTCACACCAGTGCCACCCTGCCTTAGCGTAACGCGAGCTGAGGCGGACGTCGTCGCGGTAGCGACGACGGACGCCGAGACAAGCACGTAACACCAGTGCCTCCCTGTGTTAGCGTAACACGAGTCGAGGCGGATGACGTTGCGGTAGCGACGACGGACGCCGAGACGAGCACGTGACACCATTGCCACCCTGTCTTAGCGTAACGCGAGTCGAGGCGGACGTCGTCGCGGTAGCGACGACGGACGCCGAGACGAGCACGTGACACCAGTGACTCCCTGTCTTAGCGTAACGCGAGTCGAGGCGGACGTTGTCGCGGTAGCGACGACGGACGCCGAGACGAGCACGTGACATCAGTGCCACCCTGTCTTAGCATAACGCGAGTCGAGGCGGACGTCGTCGCAGTAGCGACGACGGACGCCGAGAGGAGCACGTGACACCATTGCCTCCCTGTCTTAGCGTAACGCGAGTCGAGGCGGACGTCGTCGCGGTAGCAACGACGGACGCCGAGACGAGCACGTGACACCAGTGCCACCCTGTCTTAGCGTAACGCGAGTCGAGGCTGACGTGGTCGCGATAGCGACGACGGATGCCGAGACGAGCACGTGACACCATTACCTCCCTGTCTTAGCGTAACGCGAGTCGAGGCGGACGTCGTCGCAGTAGCGACGACGGACGCCGAGACGAGCACGTGACACCAGTGCCACCCTGTCTTAGCGTAACGCGAGTCGAGGCGGACGTTGTTGCAGTAGCTACGACGGACGCCGAGGCGAGCACGTGACACCAGTGCCACCCTGTCTTAGCGTAATGCGAGTCGAGGCGGACGTCGTCGCGGTAGCGACGACGGACGCCGAGAGGAGCATGTCACACCAGTGCCACTCTGTCTTAGCGTAACGCGAGTCGAGGCGGACGTTGTCGCGGTAGCGACGACGGACGCCGAGACGAGCACGTAACACCAGTGCCTCCCTGTGTTAGCGTAACACGAGTCGAGGCAGACGTCGTCGCGGTAGCGACGACGGACGCCGAGACAAGCACGTGACACCAGGGCCACCCTGTCTTAGCGTAACGCGAGTCGAGGCGGACGTCGTCGCGGTAGCGACCACGGACGCCGAGACGAGCACGTGACACAATTGACTCCCTGTCTTAGCGTAACGCGAGTCGAGGCGGACGTCGTCGCGGTAGCGACGACGGACGCCGAGACGAGCACGTGACACCAGTGCCACCTTGTCTTAGCGTAACGCGACTCGAGGCGGACGTCGTCGCGGTAGCGACGACGGACGCCGAGACGAGCACGTCACACCAGTGCCACCCTGCCTTAGCGTAACGCGAGCTGAGGCGGACGTCGTCGCGGTAGCGACGACGGACGCCGAGACGAGCACGTAACACCAGTGCCTCCCTGTGTTAGCGTAACACGAGTCGAGGCGGATGACGTTGCGGTAGCGACGACGGACGCCGAGACGAGCACGTGACACCATTGCCACCCTGTCTTAGCGTAACGCGAGTCGAGGCGGACGTCGTCGCGGTAGCGACGACGGACGCCGAGACGAGCACGTGACATCAGTGCCACCCTGTCTTAGCATAACGCGAGTCGAGGCGGACGTCGTCGCAGTAGCGACGACGGACGCCGAGAGGAGCACGTGACACCATTGCCTCCCTGTCTTAGCGTAACGCGAGTCGAGGCGGACGTCGTCGCGGTAGCAATGACGGACGCCGAGACGAGCACGTGACACCAGTGCCACCCTGTCTTAGCGTAACGCGAGTCGAGGCTGACGTGGTCGCGATAGCGACGACGGACGCCGAGACAAGCACGTGACACCATTACCTCCCTGTCTTAGCGTAACGCGAGTCGAGGCGGACGTGGTCGCGGTAGCGACGACGGACGCCGAGACGAGCACGTGACACCAGTGCCACCCTGTCTTAGCGTAACGCGAGTCGAGGCGGACGTCGTCGCGGTAGCGACGACGGACGCCGAGACGAGCACGTCACACCAGTGCCACCCTGTCTTAGCGTAACGCGAGTTGAGGCGGACATCATCGCGGTAGCGACGACGGACGCCGAGACGAGCACGTAACACTAGTGCCACCCTGTCTTAGCGTAACGCGAGTCGAGGCGGACGTTGTTGCAGTAGCTACGACGGACGCCGAGACGAGCACGTGACACCATTGCCTCCCTGTCTTAGCGTAACGCGAGTCGAGGCGGACGTCGTCGCGGTAGCGACGACGGACGCCGAGACGAGCACGTGACACTAGTGCCACCCTGTCTTAGCGTAAAGCGAGTCGAGGCGGACGTCGTCGCGGTAGCGACGACGGACGCCGAGACGAGCACGTGACACCAGTGCCACCCTGTCTTAGCGTAACGCGAGTCGAGGCGGACGTCGTCGCGGTAGCGATGACGGACGCCGAGACGAGCACGTCACACCAGTGCCACCCTGTCTTAGCGTAACGCGAGCTGAGGCGGACGTCGTCGCGGTAGCGACGACGGACGCCGAGACAAGCACGTAACACCAGTGCCCCCCTGTGTTAGCGTAACACGAGTCGAGGCGGACGTCATCGCGGTAGCGACGACGGACGCCGAGACGAGCACGTGACACCATTGCCACCCTGTCTTAGCGTAATGCGAGTCGAGGCGGACGTCGTCGCGGTAGCGACGACGGACACCGAGACGAGCACGTGACACCATTTCCTCCCTGTCTTAGCGTAACGCGAGTCGAGGCGGACGTCGTCGCGGTAGCGACGACGGACGCCGAGACGAGCACGTGACACCATTGCCTCCCTGTCTTAGCGTAACGCGAGTTGAGGCGGACGTCGTCGCGGTAGCGACGACGGACGCCGAGACGAGCACGTGACACTAGTGCCACCCTGTCTTAGCGTAACGCGAGTCGAGGCGGACGTTGTCGCGGTAGCGACGACGGATGCCGAGACGAGCACATGATACCATTGCCTCCCTGTCTTAGCGTAACGTGAGTCGAGGCGGACGTCGTCGTGGTAGCGACCACGGACGCCGAGACGAGCACGTGACACAATTGCCTCCCTGTCTTAGCGTAATGGGAGTCGAGGCGGACGTCGTCGCGGTAGCGACGACGGACGCCGAGAAGAGCACGTGACACCATTGCCTCCCTGTCTTAGCGTAACGCGAGTCGAGGCGGACGTCGTCGCGGTAGCGACGACGGACGCCGAGACGAGCACGTGACACTAGTGCCACCCTGTCTTAGCGTAACGCGAGTCGAGGCGGACGTTGTCGCGGTAGCGACGACGGATGCCGAGACGAGCACATGATACCATTGCCTCCCTGTCTTAGCGTAATGCGAGTCGAGGCGGACGTCGTCGTGGTAGCGACCACGGACGCCGAGACGAGCACGTGACACAATTGCCTCCCTGTCTTAGCGTAACGCGAGTCGAGGCGGACGTCGTCGCGGTAGCGACGACGGACGCCGAGACGAGCACGTGACACCAGTGCCACCCTGTCTTAGCGTAACGCGAGTCGAGGCGGACGTCGTCGCGGTAGCGACGACGGACGCCGAGACGAGCACGTCACACCAGTGCCACCCTGTCTTAGCGTAACGCGAGTTGAGGCGGACATCATCGCGGTAGCGATGACGGACGAAGAGACGAGCACGTAACACTAGTGCCACCCTGTCTTAGCGTAACGCGAGTCGAGGCGGACGTTGTTGCAGTAGCTACGACGGACGCCGAGGCGAGCACGTGACACCAGTGCCACCCTGTCTTAGCGTAATGCGAGTCGAGGCGGACGTCGTCGCGGTAGCGACGACGGACGCCGAGAGGAGCATGTCACACCAGTGCCACTCTGTCTTAGCGTAACGCGAGTCGAGGTGGATGTCGTCGCGGTAGCGACGACGGACGCCGAGACGAGCACGTAACACCAGTGCCTCCCTGTGTTAGCGTAACACGAGTCGAGGCAGACGTCGTCGCAGTAGCGACGACGGACGCCGAGAGGAGCACGTGACACCATTGCCTCCCTGTCTTAGCGTAACGCGAGTCGAGGCGGACGTCGTCGCGGTAGCGACCACGGACGCCGAGACGAGCACGTGACACAATTGACTCCCTGTCTTAGCGTAACGCGAGTCGAGGCGGACGTCGTCGCGGTAGCGACGACGGACGCCGAGACGAGCACGTGACACCAGTGCCACCTTGTCTTAGCGTAACGCGACTCGAGGCGGACGTCGTCGCGGTAGCGACGACGGACGCCGAGACGAGCACGTCACACCAGTGCCACCCTGCCTTAGCGTAACGCGAGCTGAGGCGGACGTCGTCGCGGTAGCGACGACGGACGCCGAGACAAGCACGTAACACCAGTGCCTCCCTGTGTTAGCGTAACACGAGTCGAGGCGGATGACGTTGCGGTAGCGACGACGGACGCCGAGACGAGCACGTGACACCATTGCCACCCTGTCTTAGCGTAACGCGAGTCGAGGCGGACGTCGTCGCGGTAGCGACGACGGACGCCGAGACGAGCACGTGACACCAGTGACTCCCTGTCTTAGCGTAACGCGAGTCGAGGCGGACGTTGTCGCGGTAGCGACGACGGACGCCGAGACGAGCACGTGACATCAGTGCCACCCTGTCTTAGCATAACGCGAGTCGAGGCGGACGTCGTCGCAGTAGCGACGACGGACGCCGAGAGGAGCACGTGACACCATTGCCTCCCTGTCTTAGCGTAACGCGAGTCGAGGCGGACGTCGTCGCGGTAGCAACGACGGACGCCGAGACGAGCACGTGACACCAGTGCCACCCTGTCTTAGCGTAACGCGAGTCGAGGCTGACGTGGTCGCGATAGCGACGACGGATGCCGAGACGAGCACGTGACACCATTACCTCCCTGTCTTAGCGTAACGCGAGTCGAGGCGGACGTCGTCGCAGTAGCGACGACGGACGCCGAGACGAGCACGTGACACCAGTGCCACCCTGTCTTAGCGTAACGCGAGTCGAGGCGGACGTCGTCGCGGTAGCGACGACGGACGCCGAGACGAGCACGTCACACCAGTGCCACCCTGTCTTAGCGTAACGCGAGTTGAGGCGGACATCATCGCGGTAGCGACGACGGACGCCGAGACGAGCACGTAACACTTGTGCCACCCTGTCTTAGCGTAACGCGAGTCGAGGCGGACGTTGTTGCAGTAGCTACGACGGACGCCGAGACGAGCACGTGACACCATTGCCTCCCTGTCTTAGCGTAACGCGAGTCGAGGCGGACGTCGTCGCGGTAGCGACGACGGACGCCGAGACGAGCACGTGACACTAGTGCCACCCTGTCTTAGCGTAAAGCGAGTCGAGGCGGACGTCGTCGCGGTAGCGACGACGGACGCCGAGACGAGCACGTGACACCAGTGCCACCCTGTCTTAGCGTAACGCGAGTCGAGGCGGACGTCGTCGCGGTAGCGATGACGGACGCCGAGACGAGCACGTCAGACCAGTGCCACCCTGTCTTAGCGTAACGCGAGCTGAGGCGGACGTCGTCGCGGTAGCGACGACGGACGCCGAGACAAGCACGTAACACCAGTGCCCCCCTGTGTTAGCGTAACACGAGTCGAGGCGGACGTCATCGCGGTAGCGACGACGGACGCCGAGACGAGCACGTGACACCATTGCCACCCTGTCTTAGCGTAACGCGAGTCGAGGCGGACGTCGTCGCGGTAGCGACGACGGACACCGAGACGAGCACGTGACACCAGTGACTCCCTGTCTTAGCGTAACGCGAGTCGAGGCGGACATCATCGCGGTAGCGACGATGGATGCCGAGACGAGCACGTGACACCATTGCCTCCCTGTCTTAGCGTAACGCGAGTCGAGGCGGACGTCGTCGCGGTAGCGACGACGGACGCCGAGACGAGCACGTGACACCAGTGCCACCCTGTCTTAGCGTAACGCGAGTCGAGGCGGACATCGTCGCGGTAGCGACGACAGACGCCGAGACGAGCACATGACACCATTGCCTCCCTGTCTTAGCGTAACGCGAGTCGAGGCGGACGTCGTCGCGGTAGCGACGTCGGACGCCGAGACGAGCACGTGACACCAGTGCCACCCTGTCTTAGCGTAAAGCGAGTCGAGGCGACCGCGACGACGGACGCCGAGACGAGCACGTGACACCAGTGCCACCCTGTCTTAGCGTAAAGCGAGTCGAGGCGACCGCGACGACGGACGCCGAGACGAGCACGTCACACCAGTGCCACCCTGTCTTAGCGTAACGCGAGTCGACGCGGACGTCGTCGCGGTAGCGACGACGGACGCCGAGACGAGCACGTAACACCAGTGCCTCCCTGTGTTAGCGTAACCCGAGTCGAGGCAGACATCGTCGCAGTAGCGACGACGGACGCCGAGACGAGCACGTGATACCAGTGCCACCCTGTCTTAGCGTAACGCGAGTCGAGGCGGACGTCGTCGCGGTAGCGACGACGGACGCCGAGACGAGCACGTGACACCAGTGACTCCCTGTCTTAGCGTAACGCGAGTCGAGGCGGACGCCGTCGCGGTAGCGACGACGGACGCCGAGACGAGCACGTGACACCAGTGCCACCCTGTCTTAGCGTAACGCGAGTCGAGGCGGACGTCGTCGCGGTAGCGACGACGGACGCCGAGACGAGCACGTGACACCATTGCCTCCCTGTCTTAGCGTAACGCGAGTCGAGGCGGACGTCGTCGCGGTAGCGACGACGGACGCCGAGACGAGCACGTGACACTAGTGCCACCCTGTCTTAGCGTAACGCGAGTCGAGGCGGACGTGGTCGCGATAGCGACGACTGATGCCGAGACGAGCACGTGACACCATTGCCTCCCTGTCTTAGCGTAATGCGAGTCGAGGCGGACGTCGTCGCGGTAGCGACGACGGACGCCGAGACGAGCACGTGACACCAGTGCCACCCTGTCTTAGCGTAACGCGAGTCGAGGCGGACGTCGTCGCGGTAGCGACGACGGACGCCGAGACGAGCACGCGACACCAGTGACTCCCTGTCTTAGCGTAACGCGAGTCGAGGCGGACGTCGTCGCGGTAGCGACGACGGACGCCGAGACGAGCACGCGACACCAGTGACTCCCTGTCTTAGCGTAACGCGAGTCGAGGCGGACGTCGTCGCGGTAGCGACGACGGACGCCGAGACGAGCACGTGACACCAGTGCCACCCTGTCTTAGCGTAACGCGAGTCGAGGCGGACGTCGTCGCGGTAGCGACGACGGACGCCGAGACGAGCACGTGACACCATTGCCTCCCTGTCTTAGCGTAACGCGAGTCGAGGCGGACGTCGTCGCGGTAGCGACGACGGACGCCGAGACGAGCACGTGACACTAGTGCCACCCTGTCTTAGCGTAACGCGAGTCGAGGCGGACGTGGTCGCGATAGCGACGACTGATGCCGAGACGAGCATGTGACACCATTGCCTCCCTGTCTTAACGTAATGCGAGTCGAGGCGGACGTCGTCGCGGTAGCGACGACGGACGCCGAGACGAGCACGTGACACCAGTGCCACCCTGTCTTAGCGTAACGCGAGTCGAGGCGGACGTCGTCGCGGTAGCGACGACGGACGCCGAGACGAGCACGCGACACCAGTGCCACCCTGTCTTAGCGTAACGCGAGTCGAGGCGTACGTCGTCGCGGTAGCGACGACGGACGCCGAGACGAGCACGTGCCACCAGTGCCACCCTGTCTTAGCGTAACGCGAGTCGAGGCGGACGTCGTCGCGGTAGCGACAACGGACGCCGAGACGAGCACATGACACCATTGCCTCCCTGTCTTAGCGTAACGCGAGTCGAGGCGGACATCATCGCGGTAGCGACGACGTACACCGAGACGAGCACGTGACACTAGTGCCACCCTGTCTTAGCGTAACGCGAGTCGAGGCGGACGTTGTTGCAGTAGCTACGACGGACGCCGAGGCGAGCACGTGACACCAGTGCCACCCTGTCTTAGCGTAATGCGAGTCGAGGCGGACGTCGTCGCGGTAGCGATGACGGACGCCGAGACAAGCACGTCACACCAGTGCCACCCTGTCTTAGCGTAACGCGAGTCGAGGCGGATGTTGTCGCGGTAGCGACGACGGACGCCGAGACGAGCACGTAACACCAGTGCCTCCCTATGTTAGCGTAACACGAGTCGAGGCGGACGTCGTCGCGGTAGCGACGACGGACGCCGAGACAAGCACGTGACACTAGGGCCACCCTGTCTTAGCGTAACGCGAGTCGAGGCGGACGTCGTCGCGGTAGTGACCACGGACGCCGAGACGAGCACGTGACACAATTGACTCCCTGTCTTAGCGTAACGCGAGTCGAGGCGGACGTCGTCGCGGTAGCGACGACGGACACCGAGACGAGCACGTGACACCAGTGCCACCCTGTCTTAGCGTAACGCGAATCGAGGCGGACGTCGTCGCGGTAGCGACGACGGACGCCGAGACGAGCACGTCACACCAGTGCCACCCTGTCTTAGCGTAACGCGAGCTGAGGCGGACGTCGTCGCGGTAGCGACGACGGACGCCGAGACGAGCACGTAACACCAGTGCCTCCCTGTGTTAGCGTAACACGAGTCGAGGCGGACGTCGTTGCGGTAGCGACGACGGACGCCGAGACGAGCACGTGACACCATTGCCACCCTGTCTTAGCGTAACGCGAGTCGAGGCGGACGTCGTCGCGGTAGCGACGACGGATGCCGAGACGAGCACGTGACACCAGTGACTCCCTGTCTTAGCGTAACGCGAGTCGAGGCGGACGTCGTCGCGGTAGCGACGACGGACGCCGAGACGAGCACGTGACATCAGTGCCACCCTGTCTTAGCATAACGCGAGTCGAGGCGGACGTCGTCATGGTAGCGACGACGGACGCCGAGACGAGCACGTGACATCAGTGCCACCCTGTCTTAGCATAACGCGAGTCGAGGCGGACGTCGTCGCGGTAGCAACGACGGACGCCGAGACGAGCACGTGACACCAGTGCCACCCTGTCTTAGCGTAACGCGAGTCGAGGCTGACGTGGTCGCGATAGCGACGACGGATGCTGAGACGAGCACGTGACACCATTGCCTCCCTGTCTTAGCGTAACGCGAGTTGAGGCGGACGTCGTCGCGGTAGCGACGACGGACGCCGAGACGAGCACGTGACACCAGTGCCACCCTGTCTTAGCGTAACGCGAGTCGAGGCGGACGTCATCGCGGTAGCGATGACGGACACCGAGACGACCACGTGACACCATTGCCTCCCTGTCTTAGCGTAACGCGAGTCGAGGCGGACGTCGTCGCGGTAGCGATGACGGACGCCGAGACGAGCACGTGACACTAGTGCCACCCTGTCTTAGCGTAACGCGAGTCGAGGCGGACGTTGTCGCGGTAGCAACGACGGATGCTGAGACGAGCACGTGACACCATTGCCTCCCTCTCTTAGCGTAACGCGAGTCAAAGCGGACGTCGTCGGGGTAGCGACCACGGACGCCGAGACGAGCACGTGACACAATTGTCTCCCTGTCTTAGCGTAACGCGAGTCGAGGCGGACGTCGTCGCGGTAGCGACAACGGACGCCGAGACGAGCACGTGAATCCAGTGCCACCCTGTCTTAGCGTAACGCGAGTCGAGGCGGACGTCGTCGCGGTTGCGACGACGGACGCCGAGACGAGCACGTAACACCAGTGCCTCCCTGTCTTAGCGTAACGCGAGTCGAGGCGGACGTCGTCGCGGTAGCGACGACGGACGCCGAGACGAGCACGTGACACTAGTGCCACCCTGTCTTAGCGTAAAGCGAGTCGAGGCGGACGTCGTCGCGGTAGCGACGACGGACGCCGAGACGAGCACGTGACACCAGTGCCACCCTGTCTTAGCGTAACGCGAGTCGAGGCGGACGTCGTCGCGGTAGCGATGACGGACGCCGAGACGAGCACGTCAGACCAGTGCCACCCTGTCTTAGCGTAACGCGAGCTGAGGCGGACGTCGTCGCGGTAGCGACGACGGACGCCGAGACAAGCACGTAACACCAGTGCCCCCCTGTGTTAGCGTAACACGAGTCGAGGCGGACGTCATCGCGGTAGCGACGACGGACGCCGAGACGAGCACGTGACACCATTGCCACCCTGTCTTAGCGTAACGCGAGTCGAGGCGGACGTCGTCGCGGTAGCGACGACGGACACCGAGACGAGCACGTGACACCAGTGACTCCCTGTCTTAGCGTAACGCGAGTCGAGGCGGACATCATCGCGGTAGCGACGATGGATGCCGAGACGAGCACGTGACACCATTGCCTCCCTGTCTTAGCGTAACGCGAGTCGAGGCGGACGTCGTCGCGGTAGCGACGACGGACGCCGAGACGAGCACGTGACACCAGTGCCACCCTGTCTTAGCGTAACGCGAGTCGAGGCGGACATCGTCGCGGTAGCGACGACAGACGCCGAGACGAGCACATGACACCATTGCCTCCCTGTCTTAGCGTAACGCGAGTCGAGGCGGACGTCGTCGCGGTAGCGACGACGGACGCCGAGACGAGCACGTGACACCAGTGCCACCCTGTCTTAGCGTAAAGCGAGTCGAGGCGACCGCGACGACGGACGCCGAGACGAGCACGTGACACCAGTGCCACCCTGTCTTAGCGTAAAGCGAGTCGAGGCGACCGCGACGACGGACGCCGAGACGAGCACGTCACACCAGTGCCACCCTGTCTTAGCGTAACGCGAGTCGACGCGGACGTCGTCGCGGTAGCGACGACGGACGCCGAGACGAGCACGTAACACCAGTGCCTCCCTGTGTTAGCGTAACCCGAGTCGAGGCAGACATCGTCGCAGTAGCGACGACGGACGCCGAGACGAGCACGTGATACCAGTGCCACCCTGTCTTAGCGTAACGCGAGTCGAGGCGGACGTCGTCGCGGTAGCGACGACGGACGCCGAGACGAGCACGTGACACCAGTGACTCCCTGTCTTAGCGTAACGCGAGTCGAGGCGGACGCCGTCGCGGTAGCGACGACGGACGCCGAGACGAGCACGTGACACCAGTGCCACCCTGTCTTAGCGTAACGCGAGTCGAGGCGGACGTCGTCGCGGTAGCGACGACGGACGCCGAGACGAGCACGTGACACCATTGCCTCCCTGTCTTAGCGTAACGCGAGTCGAGGCGGACGTCGTCGCGGTAGCGACGACGGACGCCGAGACGAGCACGTGACACTAGTGCCACCCTGTCTTAGCGTAACGCGAGTCGAGGCGGACGTGGTCGCGATAGCGACGACTGATGCCGAGACGAGCACGTGACACCATTGCCTCCCTGTCTTAGCGTAATGCGAGTCGAGGCGGACGTCGTCGCGGTAGCGACGACGGACGCCGAGACGAGCACGTGACACCAGTGCCACCCTGTCTTAGCGTAACGCGAGTCGAGGCGGACGTCGTCGCGGTAGCGACGACGGACGCCGAGACGAGCACGCGACACCAGTGACTCCCTGTCTTAGCGTAACGCGAGTCGAGGCGGACGTCGTCGCGGTAGCGACGACGGACGCCGAGACGAGCACGCGACACCAGTGACTCCCTGTCTTAGCGTAACGCGAGTCGAGGCGGACGTCGTCGCGGTAGCGACGACGGACGCCGAGACGAGCACGTGACACCAGTGCCACCCTGTCTTAGCGTAACGCGAGTCGAGGCGGACGTCGTCGCGGTAGCGACGACGGACGCCGAGACGAGCACGTGACACCATTGCCTCCCTGTCTTAGCGTAACGCGAGTCGAGGCGGACGTCGTCGCGGTAGCGACGACGGACGCCGAGACGAGCACGTGACACTAGTGCCACCCTGTCTTAGCGTAACGCGAGTCGAGGCGGACGTGGTCGCGATAGCGACGACTGATGCCGAGACGAGCATGTGACACCATTGCCTCCCTGTCTTAACGTAATGCGAGTCGAGGCGGACGTCGTCGCGGTAGCGACGACGGACGCCGAGACGAGCACGTGACACCAGTGCCACCCTGTCTTAGCGTAACGCGAGTCGAGGCGGACGTCGTCGCGGTAGCGACGACGGACGCCGAGACGAGCACGCGACACCAGTGCCACCCTGTCTTAGCGTAACGCGAGTCGAGGCGTACGTCGTCGCGGTAGCGACGACGGACGCCGAGACGAGCACGTGCCACCAGTGCCACCCTGTCTTAGCGTAACGCGAGTCGAGGCGGACGTCGTCGCGGTAGCGACAACGGACGCCGAGACGAGCACATGACACCATTGCCTCCCTGTCTTAGCGTAACGCGAGTCGAGGCGGACATCATCGCGGTAGCGACGACGTACACCGAGACGAGCACGTGACACTAGTGCCACCCTGTCTTAGCGTAACGCGAGTCGAGGCGGACGTTGTTGCAGTAGCTACGACGGACGCCGAGGCGAGCACGTGACACCAGTGCCACCCTGTCTTAGCGTAATGCGAGTCGAGGCGGACGTCGTCGCGGTAGCGATGACGGACGCCGAGACAAGCACGTCACACCAGTGCCACCCTGTCTTAGCGTAACGCGAGTCGAGGCGGATGTTGTCGCGGTAGCGACGACGGACGCCGAGACGAGCACGTAACACCAGTGCCTCCCTATGTTAGCGTAACACGAGTCGAGGCGGACGTCGTCGCGGTAGCGACGACGGACGCCGAGACAAGCACGTGACACTAGGGCCACCCTGTCTTAGCGTAACGCGAGTCGAGGCGGACGTCGTCGCGGTAGTGACCACGGACGCCGAGACGAGCACGTGACACAATTGACTCCCTGTCTTAGCGTAACGCGAGTCGAGGCGGACGTCGTCGCGGTAGCGACGACGGACACCGAGACGAGCACGTGACACCAGTGCCACCCTGTCTTAGCGTAACGCGAATCGAGGCGGACGTCGTCGCGGTAGCGACGACGGACGCCGAGACGAGCACGTCACACCAGTGCCACCCTGTCTTAGCGTAACGCGAGCTGAGGCGGACGTCGTCGCGGTAGCGACGACGGACGCCGAGACGAGCACGTAACACCAGTGCCTCCCTGTGTTAGCGTAACACGAGTCGAGGCGGACGTCGTTGCGGTAGCGACGACGGACGCCGAGACGAGCACGTGACACCATTGCCACCCTGTCTTAGCGTAACGCGAGTCGAGGCGGACGTCGTCGCGGTAGCGACGACGGATGCCGAGACGAGCACGTGACACCAGTGACTCCCTGTCTTAGCGTAACGCGAGTCGAGGCGGACGTCGTCGCGGTAGCGACGACGGACGCCGAGACGAGCACGTGACATCAGTGCCACCCTGTCTTAGCATAACGCGAGTCGAGGCGGACGTCGTCATGGTAGCGACGACGGACGCCGAGACGAGCACGTGACATCAGTGCCACCCTGTCTTAGCATAACGCGAGTCGAGGCGGACGTCGTCGCGGTAGCAACGACGGACGCCGAGACGAGCACGTGACACCAGTGCCACCCTGTCTTAGCGTAACGCGAGTCGAGGCTGACGTGGTCGCGATAGCGACGACGGATGCTGAGACGAGCACGTGACACCATTGCCTCCCTGTCTTAGCGTAACGCGAGTTGAGGCGGACGTCGTCGCGGTAGCGACGACGGACGCCGAGACGAGCACGTGACACCAGTGCCACCCTGTCTTAGCGTAACGCGAGTCGAGGCGGACGTCATCGCGGTAGCGATGACGGACACCGAGACGACCACGTGACACCATTGCCTCCCTGTCTTAGCGTAACGCGAGTCGAGGCGGACGTCGTCGCGGTAGCGATGACGGACGCCGAGACGAGCACGTGACACTAGTGCCACCCTGTCTTAGCGTAACGCGAGTCGAGGCGGACGTTGTCGCGGTAGCAACGACGGATGCTGAGACGAGCACGTGACACCATTGCCTCCCTCTCTTAGCGTAACGCGAGTCAAAGCGGACGTCGTCGGGGTAGCGACCACGGACGCCGAGACGAGCACGTGACACAATTGTCTCCCTGTCTTAGCGTAACGCGAGTCGAGGCGGACGTCGTCGCGGTAGCGACAACGGACGCCGAGACGAGCACGTGAATCCAGTGCCACCCTGTCTTAGCGTAACGCGAGTCGAGGCGGACGTCGTCGCGGTTGCGACGACGGACGCCGAGACGAGCACGTAACACCAGTGCCTCCCTGTCTTAGCGTAACACGAGTTGAGGCGGACGTCGTTGCGGTAGCGACGACGGACGCCGAGACGAGCACGTAACACCAGTGCCTCCCTGTGTTAGCGTAACACGAGTCGAGGCGGACGTCGTCGCGGTAGCGACGACGGACGCCGAGACGAGCACGTGACACCAGTGCCACCCTGTCTTAGCGTAACGCGAGTCGAGGCGGACGTCGTCGCGGTAGCGACAACGGACGCCGAGACGAGCAGGTGACACCAGTGACTCCCTGTCTTAGCGTAACGCGAGTCGAGGCGGACGTCGTCGCGGTAGCGACGACGGACGCCGAGACGAGCACGTGACACCAGTGCCACCCTGTCTTAGCATAACGCGAGTCGAGGCGGACGTCGTCGCAGTAGCGACGACGGACGCCGAGACGAGCACGTGACACCATTGCCTCCCTGTCTTAGCGTAACGCGAGTCGAGGCGGACGTCGTCGCGGTAGCGACGACGGACGCCGAGACGAGCACGTGACACCATTGCCTCCCTGTCTTAGCGTAACGCGAGTCGAGGCGGACGTCGTCGCGGTAGCGACGACGGACGCCGAGACGAGCACGTGACACTAGTGCCACCCTGTCTTAGCGTAACGCGAGTCGAGGCGGACGTTGTCGCGGTAGCGACGACGGATGCCGAGACGAGCACATGATACCATTGCCTCCCTGTCTTAGCGTAACGTGAGTCGAGGTGGACGTCGTCGTGGTAGCGACCACGGACGCCGAGACGAGCACGTGACACAATTGCCTCCCTGTCTTAGCGTAATGGGAGTCGAGGCGGACGTCGTCGCGGTAGCGACGACGGACGCCGAGAAGAGCACGTGACACCATTGCCTCCCTGTCTTAGCGTAACGCGAGTCGAGGCGGACGTCGTCGCGGTAGCGACGACGGACGCCGAGACGAGCACGTGACACTAGTGCCACCCTGTCTTAGCGTAACGCGAGTCGAGGCGGACGTTGTCGCGGTAGCGACGACGGATGCCGAGACGAGCACATGATACCATTGCCTCCCTGTCTTAGCGTAATGCGAGTCGAGGCGGACGTCGTCGTGGTAGCGACCACGGACGCCGAGACGAGCACGTGACACAATTGCCTCCCTGTCTTAGCGTAATGCGAGTCGAGGCGGACGTCGTCGCGGTAGCGACGACGGACGCCGAGACGAGCACGTGACACCAGTGCCACCCTGTCTTAGCGTAACGCGAGTCGAGGCGGACGTCGTCGCGGTAGCGACGACGGACGCCGAGACGAGCACGTCACACCAGTGCCACCCTGTCTTAGCGTAACGCGAGTTGAGGCGGACATCATCGCGGTAGCGACGACGGACGCCGAGACGAGCACGTAACACTAGTGCCACCCTGTCTTAGCGTAACGCGAGTCGAGGCGGACGTTGTTGCAGTAGCTACGACGGACGCCGAGGCGAGCACGTGACACCAGTGCCACCCTGTCTTAGCGTAATGCGAGTCGAGGCGGACGTCGTCGCGGTAGCGACGACGGACGCCGAGAGGAGCATGTCACACCAGTGCCACTCTGTCTTAGCGTAACGCGAGTCGAGGTGGATGTCGTCGCGGTAGCGACGACGGACGCCGAGACGAGCACGTAACACCAGTGCCTCCCTGTGTTAGCGTAACACGAGTCGAGGCGGACGTCGTCGCGGTAGCGACGACGGACGCCGAGACAAGCACGTGACACCCGGGCCACCCTGTCTTAGCGTAACGCGAGTCGAGGCGGACGTCGTCGCGGTAGCGACCACGGACACCGAGACGAGCACGTGACACAATTGACTCCCTGTCTTAGCGTAACGCGAGTCGAGGCGGACGTCGTCGCGGTAGCGACGACGGACGCCGAGACGAGCACGTGACACCAGTGCCACCTTGTCTTAGCGTAACGCGAATCGAGGCGGACGTCGTCGCGGTAGCGACGACGGACGCCGAGACGAGCACGTCACACCAGTGCCACCCTGCCTTAGCGTAACGCGAGCTGAGGCGGACGTCGTCGCGGTAGCGACGACGGACGCCGAGACGAGCACGTAACACCAGTGCCTCCCTGTGTTAGCGTAACACGAGTCGAGGCGGATGTCGTTGCGGTAGCGACGACGGACGCCGAGACGAGCACGTGACACCATTGCCACCCTGTCTTAGCGTAACGCGAGTCGAGGCGGACGTCGTCGCGGTAGCGACGACGGACGCCGAGACGAGCACGTGACACCAGTGACTCCCTGTCTTAGCGTAACGCGAGTCGAGGCGGACGTCGTCGCGGTAGCGACGACGGACGCCGAGACGAGCACGTGACATCAGTGCCACCCTGTCTTAGCATAACGCGAGTCGAGGCGGACGTCGTCGCAGTAGCGACGACGGACGCCGAGAGGAGCACGTGACACCATTGCCTCCCTGTCTTAGCGTAACGCGAGTCGAGGCGGACGTCGTCGCGGTAGCAACGACGGACGCCGAGACGAGCACATGACACCATTGCCTCCCTGTCTTAGCGTAACGCGAGTCGAGGCGGACATCATCGCGGTAGCGACGACGTACACCGAGACGAGCACGTGACACTAGTGCCACCCTGTCTTAGCGTAACGCGAGTCGAGGCGGACGTTGTTGCAGTAGCTACGACGGACGCCGAGGCGAGCACGTGACACCAGTGCCACCCTGTCTTAGCGTAATGCGAGTCGAGGCGGACGTCGTCGCGGTAGTGATGACGGACGCCGAGACAAGCACGTCACACCAGTGCCACCCTGTCTTAGCGTAACGCGAGTCGAGGCGGATGTTGTCGCGGTAGCGACGACGGACGCCGAGACGAGCACGTAACACCAGTGCCTCCCTGTGTTAGCGTAACACGAGTCGAGGCGGACGTCGTCGCGGTAGCGACGACGGACGCCGAGACAAGCACGTGACACTAGGGCCACCCTGTCTTAGCGTAACGCGAGTCGAGGCGGACGTCGTCGCGGTAGTGACCACGGACGCCGAGACGAGCACGTGACACAATTGACTCCCTGTCTTAGCGTAACGCGAGTCGAGGCGGACGTCGTCGCGGTAGCGACGACGGACACGGAGACGAGCACGTGACACCAGTGCCACCCTGTCTTAGCGTAACGCGAATCGAGGCAAACGTCGTCGCGGTAGCGACGACGGACGCCGAGACGAGCACGTCACACCAGTGCCACCCTGTCTTAGCGTAACGCGAGCTGAGGCGGACGTCGTCGCGGTAGCGACGACGGACGCCGAGACGAGCACGTAACACCAGTGCCTCCCTGTGTTAGCGTAACACGAGTCGAGGCGGACGTCGTTGCGGTAGCGACGACGGACGCCGAGACGAGCACGTGACACCATTGCCACCCTGTCTTAGCGTAACGCGAGTCGAGGCGGACGTCGTCGCGGTAGCGACGACGGACGCCGAGACGAGCACGTGACACCAGTGACTCCCTGTCTTAGCGTAACGCGAGTCGAGGCGGACGTCGTCGCGGTAGCGACGACGGACGCCGAGACGAGCACGTGACATCAGTGCCACCCTGTCTTAGCATAACGCGAGTCGAGGCGGACGTCGTCACGGTAGCGACGACGGACGCCGAGACGAGCAGGTGACATCAGTGCCACCCTGTCTTAGCATAACGCGAGTCGAGGCGGACGTCGTCGCGGTAGCAACGACGGACGCCGAGACGAGCACGTGACACCAGTGCCACCCTGTCTTAGCGTAACGCGAGTCGAGGCTGACGTGGTCGCGATAGCGACGACGGATGCCGAGACGAGCACGTGACACCATTGCCTCCCTGTCTTAGCGTAACGCGAGTTGAGGCGGACGTCGTCGCGGTAGCGACGACGGACGCCGAGACGAGCACGTGACACCAGTGCCACCCTGTCTTAGCGTAACGCGAGTCGAGGCGGACGTCATCGCGGTAGCGATGACGGACACCGAGACGAGCACGTGACACCATTGCCTCCCTGTCTTAGCGTAACGCGAGTCGAGGCGGACGTCGTCGCGGTAGCGACGACGGACGCCGAGACGAGCACGTGACACTAGTGCCACCCTGTCTTAGCGTAACGCGAGTCGAGGCGGACGTTGTCGCGGTAGCAACGACGGATGCCAAGACGAGCACGTGACACCATTGCCTCCCTATCTTAGCGTAACGCGAGTCAAAGCGGACGTCGTCGGGGTAGCGACCACGGACGCCGAGACGAGCACGTGACACAATTGTCTCCCTGTCTTAGCGTAACGCGAGTCGAGGCGGACGTCGTCGCGGTTGCGACGACGGACGCCGAGACGAGCACGTAACACCAGTGCCTCCCTGTCTTAGCGTAACACGAGTTGAGGCGGACGTCGTTGCGGTAGCGACGACGGACGCCGAGACGAGCACGTAACACCAGTGCCTCCCTGTGTTAGCGTAACACGAGTCGAGGCGGACGTCGTCGCGGTAGCGACGACGGACGCCGAGACGAGCACGTGACACCAGTGCCACCCTGTCTTAGCGTAACGCGAGTCGAGGCGGACGTCGTCGCGGTAGCGACAACGGACGCCGAGACGAGCAGGTGACACCAGTGACTCCCTGTCTTAGCGTAACGCGAGTCGAGGCGGACGTCGTCGCGGTAGCGACGACGGACGCCGAGACGAGCACGTGACACCAGTGCCACCCTGTCTTAGCATAACGCGAGTCGAGGCGGACGTCGTCGCAGTAGCGACGACGGACGCCGAGACGAGCACGTGACACCATTGCCTCCCTGTCTTAGCGTAACGCGAGTCGAGGCGGACGTCGTCGCGGTAGCGACGACGGACGCCGAGACGAGCACGTGACACCATTGCCTCCCTGTCTTAGCGTAACGCGAGTCGAGGCGGACGTCGTCGCGGTAGCGACGACGGACGCCGAGACGAGCACGTGACACTAGTGCCACCCTGTCTTAGCGTAACGCGAGTCGAGGCGGACGTTGTCGCGGTAGCGACGACGGATGCCGAGACGAGCACATGATACCATTGCCTCCCTGTCTTAGCGTAACGTGAGTCGAGGTGGACGTCGTCGTGGTAGCGACCACGGACGCCGAGACGAGCACGTGACACAATTGCCTCCCTGTCTTAGCGTAATGGGAGTCGAGGCGGACGTCGTCGCGGTAGCGACGACGGACGCCGAGAAGAGCACGTGACACCATTGCCTCCCTGTCTTAGCGTAACGCGAGTCGAGGCGGACGTCGTCGCGGTAGCGACGACGGACGCCGAGACGAGCACGTGACACTAGTGCCACCCTGTCTTAGCGTAACGCGAGTCGAGGCGGACGTTGTCGCGGTAGCGACGACGGATGCCGAGACGAGCACATGATACCATTGCCTCCCTGTCTTAGCGTAATGCGAGTCGAGGCGGACGTCGTCGTGGTAGCGACCACGGACGCCGAGACGAGCACGTGACACAATTGCCTCCCTGTCTTAGCGTAATGCGAGTCGAGGCGGACGTCGTCGCGGTAGCGACGACGGACGCCGAGACGAGCACGTGACACCAGTGCCACCCTGTCTTAGCGTAACGCGAGTCGAGGCGGACGTCGTCGCGGTAGCGACGACGGACGCCGAGACGAGCACGTCACACCAGTGCCACCCTGTCTTAGCGTAACGCGAGTTGAGGCGGACATCATCGCGGTAGCGACGACGGACGCCGAGACGAGCACGTAACACTAGTGCCACCCTGTCTTAGCGTAACGCGAGTCGAGGCGGACGTTGTTGCAGTAGCTACGACGGACGCCGAGGCGAGCACGTGACACCAGTGCCACCCTGTCTTAGCATAATGCGAGTCGAGGCGGACGTCGTCGCGGTAGCGACGACGGACGCCGAGAGGAGCATGTCACACCAGTGCCACTCTGTCTTAGCGTAACGCGAGTCGAGGTGGATGTCGTCGCGGTAGCGACGACGGACGCCGAGACGAGCACGTAACACCAGTGCCTCCCTGTGTTAGCGTAACACGAGTCGAGGCGGACGTCGTCGCGGTAGCGACGACGGACGCCGAGACAAGCACGTGACACCCGGGCCACCCTGTCTTAGCGTAACGCGAGTCGAGGCGGACGTCGTCGCGGTAGCGACCACGGACACCGAGACGAGCACGTGACACAATTGACTCCCTGTCTTAGCGTAACGCGAGTCGAGGCGGACGTCGTCGCGGTAGCGACGACGGACGCCGAGACGAGCACGTGACACCAGTGCCACCTTGTCTTAGCGTAACGCGAATCGAGGCGGACGTCGTCGCGGTAGCGACGACGGACGCCGAGACGAGCACGTCACACCAGTGCCACCCTGCCTTAGCGTAACGCGAGCTGAGGCGGACGTCGTCGCGGTAGCGACGACGGACGCCGAGACGAGCACGTAACACCAGTGCCTCCCTGTGTTAGCGTAACACGAGTCGAGGCGGATGTCGTTGCGGTAGCGACGACGGACGCCGAGACGAGCACGTGACACCATTGCCACCCTGTCTTAGCGTAACGCGAGTCGAGGCGGACGTCGTCGCGGTAGCGACGACGGACGCCGAGACGAGCACGTGACACCAGTGACTCCCTGTCTTAGCGTAACGCGAGTCGAGGCGGACGTCGTCGCGGTAGCGACGACGGACGCCGAGACGAGCACGTGACATCAGTGCCACCCTGTCTTAGCATAACGCGAGTCGAGGCGGACGTCGTCGCAGTAGCGACGACGGACGCCGAGAGGAGCACGTGACACCATTGCCTCCCTGTCTTAGCGTAACGCGAGTCGAGGCGGACGTCGTCGCGGTAGCAACGACGGACGCCGAGACGAGCACATGACACCATTGCCTCCCTGTCTTAGCGTAACGCGAGTCGAGGCGGACATCATCGCGGTAGCGACGACGTACACCGAGACGAGCACGTGACACTAGTGCCACCCTGTCTTAGCGTAACGCGAGTCGAGGCGGATGTTGTTGCAGTAGCTACGACGGACGCCGAGGCGAGCACGTGACACCAGTGCCACCCTGTCTTAGCGTAATGCGAGTCGAGGCGGACGTCGTCGCGGTAGCGATGACGGACGCCGAGACAAGCACGTCACACCAGTGCCACCCTGTCTTAGCGTAACGCGAGTCGAGGCGGATGTTGTCGCGGTAGCGACGACGGACGCCGAGACGAGCACGTAACACCAGTGCCTCCCTGTGTTAGCGTAACACGAGTCGAGGCGGACGTCGTCGCGGTAGCGACGACGGACGCCGAGACAAGCACGTGACACTAGGGCCACCCTGTCTTAGCGTAACGCGAGTCGAGGCGGACGTCGTCGCGGTAGTGACCACGGACGCCGAGACGAGCACGTGACACAATTGACTCCCTGTCTTAGCGTAACGCGAGTCGAGGCGGACGTCGTCGCGGTAGCGACGACGGACACGGAGACGAGCACGTGACACCAGTGCCACCCTGTCTTAGCGTAACGCGAATCGAGGCAAACGTCGTCGCGGTAGCGACGACGGACGCCGAGACGAGCACGTCACACCAGTGCCACCCTGTCTTAGCGTAACGCGAGCTGAGGCGGACGTCGTCGCGGTAGCGACGACGGACGCCGAGACGAGCACGTAACACCAGTGCCTCCCTGTGTTAGCGTAACACGAGTCGAGGCGGACGTCGTTGCGGTAGCGACGACGGACGCCGAGACGAGCACGTGACACCATTGCCACCCTGTCTTAGCGTAACGCGAGTCGAGGCGGACGTCGTCGCGGTAGCGACGACGGACGCCGAGACGAGCACGTGACACCAGTGACTCCCTGTCTTAGCGTAACGCGAGTCGAGGCGGACGTCGTCGCGGTAGCGACGACGGACGCCGAGACGAGCACGTGACATCAGTGCCACCCTGTCTTAGCATAACGCGAGTCGAGGCGGACGTCGTCACGGTAGCGACGACGGACGCCGAGACGAGCAGGTGACATCAGTGCCACCCTGTCTTAGCATAACGCGAGTCGAGGCGGACGTCGTCGCGGTAGCAACGACGGACGCCGAGACGAGCACGTGACACCAGTGCCACCCTGTCTTAGCGTAACACGAGTCGAGGCTGACGTGGTCGCGATAGCGACGACGGATGCCGAGACGAGCACGTGACACCATTGCCTCCCTGTCTTAGCGTAACGCGAGTTGAGGCGGACGTCGTCGCGGTAGCGACGACGGACGCCGAGACGAGCACGTGACACCAGTGCCACCCTGTCTTAGCGTAACGCGAGTCGAGGCGGACGTCATCGCGGTAGCGATGACGGACACCGAGACGAGCACGTGACACCATTGCCTCCCTGTCTTAGCGTAACGCGAGTCGAGGCGGACGTCGTCGCGGTAGCGACGACGGACGCCGAGACGAGCACGTGACACTAGTGCCACCCTGTCTTAGCGTAACGCGAGTCGAGGCGGACGTTGTCGCGGTAGCAACGACGGATGCCAAGACGAGCACGTGACACCATTGCCTCCCTATCTTAGCGTAACGCGAGTCAAAGCGGACGTCGTCGGGGTAGCGACCACGGACGCCGAGACGAGCACGTGACACAATTGTCTCCCTGTCTTAGCGTAACGCGAGTCGAGGCGGACGTCGTCGCGGTAGCGACAACGGACGCCGAGACGAGCACGTGAATCCAGTGCCACCCTGTCTTAGCGTAACGCGAGTCGAGGCGGACGTCGTCGCGGTAGCGACAACGGACGCCGAGACGAGCACGTGAATCCAGTGCCACCCTGTCTTAGCGTAACGCGAGTCGAGGCTGACGTGGTCGCGATAGCGACGACGGATGCCGAGACGAGCACGTGACACCATTGCCTCCCTGTCTTAGCGTAACGCGAGTTGAGGCGGACGTCGTCGCGGTAGCGACGACGGACGCCGAGACGAGCACGTGACACCAGTGCCACCCTGTCTTAGCGTAACGCGAGTCGAGGCGGACGTCATCGCGGTAGCGATGACGGACACCGAGACGAGCACGTGACACCATTGCCTCCCTGTCTTAGCGTAACGCGAGTCGAGGCGGACGTCGTCGCGGTAGCGACGACGGACGCCGAGACGAGCACGTGACACTAGTGCCACCCTGTCTTAGCGTAACGCGAGTCGAGGCGGACGTTGTCGCGGTAGCAACGACGGATGCCGAGACGAGCACGTGACACCATTGCCTCCCTATCTTAGCGTAACGCGAGTCAAAGCGGACGTCGTCGGGGTAGCGACCACGGACGCCGAGACGAGCGCGTGACACAATTGTCTCCCTGTCTTAGCGTAACGCGAGTCGAGGCGGACGTCGTCGCGGTAGCGACAACGGACGCCGAGACGAGCACGTGAATCCAGTGCCACCCTGTCTTAGCGTAACGCGAGTCGACGCGGACGTCGTCGCGGTAGCGACGACGGACGCCGAGACGAGCACGTGACACCAGTGCCACCCTGTCTTAGCGTAACGCGAGTCGAGGCGGACGTCGTCGCGGTAGCGACGACGGACGCCGAGACGAGCAGGTGACACCAGTGACTCCCTGTCTTAGCGTAACGCGAGTCGAGGCGGACGTCGTCGCGGTAGCGACGACGGACGCCGAGACGAGCACGTGACACCAGTGCCACCCTGTCTTAGCGTAACGCGAGTCGAGGCGGACGACGTCGCAGTAGCGACGACGGACGCCGAGACGAGCACGTGACACCATTGCCTCCCTGTCTTAGCGTAACGCGAGTCGAGGCGGACGTCGTCGCGGTAGCGACGACGGACGCCGAGACGAGCACGTGACACCATTGCCTCCCTGTCTTAGCGTAACGCGAGTCGAGGCGGACGTCGTCGCGGTAGCGACGACGGACGCCGAGACGAGCACGTGACACTAGTGCCACCCTGTCTTAGCGTAACGCGAGTCGAGGCGGACGTTGTCGCGGTAGCGACGACGGACGCCGAGAGGAGCATGTCACACCAGTGCCACTCTGTCTTAGCGTAACGCGAGTCGAGGTGGATGTTGTCGCGGTAGCGACGACGGACGCCGAGACGAGCACGTAACACCAGTGCCTCCCTGTGTTAGCGTAACACGAGTCGAGGCGGACGTCGTCGCGGTAGCGACGACGGACGCCGAGACAAGCACGTGACACCCGGGCCACCCTGTCTTAGCGTAACGCGAGTCGAGGCGGACGTCGTCGCGGTAGCGACCACGGACACCGAGACGAGCACGTGACACAATTGACTCCCTGTCTTAGCGTAACGCGAGTCGAGGCGGACGTCGTCGCGGTAGCGACGACGGACGCCGAGACGAGCACGTGACACCAGTGCCACCTTGTCTTAGCGTAACGCGAATCGAGGCCGACGTTGTCGCGGTAGCGACGACGGACGCCGAGACGAGCACGTCACACCAGTGCCACCCTGCCTTAGCGTAACGCGAGCTGAGGCGGACGTCGTCGCGGTAGCGACGACGGACGCCGAGACGAGCACGTAACACCAGTGCCTCCCTGTGTTAGCGTAACACGAGTCGAGGCGGATGTCGTTGCGGTAGCGACGACGGACGCCGAGACGAGCACGTGACACCATTGCCACCCTGTCTTAGCGTAACGCGAGTCGAGGCGGACGTCGTCGCGGTAGCGACGACGGACGCCGAGACGAGCACGTGACATCAGTGCCACCCTGTCTTAGCATAACGCGAGTCGAGGCGGACGTCGTCGCGGTAGCGACGACGGACGCCGAGAGGAGCACGTGACACCATTGCCTCCCTGTCTTAGCGTAACGCGAGTCGAGGCGGACGTCGTCGCGGTAGCAACGACGGACGCCGAGACGAGCACGTGACACCAGTGCCACCCTGTCTTAGCGTAACGCGAGTCGAGGCTGACGTGGTCGCGATAGCGACGACGGATGCCGAGACGAGCACGTGACACCATTACCTCCCTGTCTTAGCGTAACGCGAGTCGAGGCGGACGTCGTCGCGGTAGCGACGACGGACGCCGAGACGAGCACGTGACACCAGTGCCACCCTGTCTTAGCGTAACGCGAGTCGAGGCGGACGTCGTCGCGGTAGCGACGACGGACGCCGAGACGAGCACGTCACACCAGTGCCACCCTGTCTTAGCGTAACGCGAGTTGAGGCGGACATCATCGCGGTAGCGACGACGGACGCCGAGACGAGCACGTAACACTAGTGCCACCCTGTCTTAGCGTAACGCGAGTCGAGGCGGACGTTGTTGCAGTAGCTACGACGGACGCCGAGACGAGCACGTGACACCATTGCCACCCTGTCTTAGCGTAACGCGAGTCCAGGCGGACGTCGTCGCGGTAGCGACGACGGACGCTGAGACGAGCACGTCACACCAGTGCCACCCTGTCTTAGCGTAACGCGAGTTGAGGCGGACATCATCGCGGTAGCGACGACGGACGCCGAGACGAGCACGTAACACTAGTGCCACCCTGTCTTAGCGTAACGCGAGTCGAGGCGGACGTTGTTGCAGTAGCTACGACGGACGCCGAGACGAGCACGTGACACCATTGCCTCCCTGTCTTAGCGTAACGCGAGTCGAGGCGGACGTCGTCGCGGTAGCGACGACGGACGCCGAGACGAGCACGTGACACTAGTGCCACCCTGTCTTAGCGTAAAGCGAGTCGAGGCGGACGTCGTCGCGGTAGCGACGACGGACGCCGAGACGAGCACGTGACACCAGTGCCACCCTGTCTTAGCGTAACGCGAGTCGAGGCGGACGTCGTCGCGGTAGCGATGACGGACGCCGAGACGAGCACGTCACACCAGTGCCACCCTGTCTTAGCGTAACGCGAGCTGAGGCGGACGTCGTCGCGGTAGCGACGACGGACGCCGAGACAAGCACGTAACACCAGTGCCCCCCTGTGTTAGCGTAACACGAGTCGAGGCGGACGTCATCGCGGTAGCGACGACGGACGCCGAGACGAGCACGTGACACCATTGCCACCCTGTCTTAGCGTAACGCGAGTCGAGGCGGACGTCGTCGCGGTAGCGACGACGGACACCGAGACGAGCACGTGACACCAGTGACTCCCTGTCTTAGCGTAACGCGAGTCGAGGCGGACGTCATCGCGGTAGCGACGACGGATGCCGAGACGAGCACGTGACACCATTGCCTCCCTGTCTTAGCGTAACGCGAGTCGAGGCGGACGTCGTCGCGGTAGCGACGACGGACGCCGAGACGAGCACGTGACACCAGTGCCACCCTGTCTTAGCGTAATGCGAGTCGAGGCGGACATCGTCGCGGTAGCGACGACAGACGCCGAGACGAGCACGTGACACCATTGCCTCCCTGTCTTAGCGTAACGCTAGTCGAGGCGGACGTCGTCGCGGTAGCGACGACGGACGCCGAGACGAGCACGTGACACTAGTGCCACCCTGTCTTAGCGTAACGCGAGTCGAGGCGGACGTTGTCGAGGCGGACGTCGTCGTGGTAGCGACGACGGACGCCGAGACGAGCACGTGACACCAGTGCCACCCTGTCTTAGCGTAACGCGAGTCGAGGCGGACGTCGTCGCGGTAGCGACGACAGACGCCGAGACGAGCACGTGACACCATTGCCTCCCTGTCTTAGCGTAAAGCGAGTCAAGGCGGACGCCGTCGCGGTAGCGACGACGGACGCCGAGACGAGCACGTGACACCATTGCCTCCCTGTCTTAGCGTAACGCGAGTCGAGGCGGACGTCGTCGCGGTAGCGACGACGGACGCCGAGACGAGCACGTGACACCAGTGCCACCCTGTCTTAGCGTAAAGCGAGTCGAGGCGACCGCGACGACGGACGCCGAGACGAGCACGTCACACCAGTGCCACCCTGTCTTAGCGTAACGCGAGTCGAGGCGGACGTCGTCGCGGTAGCGACGACGGACGCCGAGACGAGCACGTCACACCAGTGCCACCCTGTCTTAGCGTAACGCGAGTCGAGGCGGACGTCGTCGCGGTAGCGACGACGAACGCCGAGACGAGCACGTAACACCAGTGCCTCCCTGTGTTAGCGTAACCCGAGTCGAGGCAGACATCGTCGCGGTAGCGACGACGGACGCCGAGACGAGCACGTGATACCAGTGCCACCCTGTCTTAGCGTAACGCGAGTCGAGGCGGACGTCGTCGCGGTAGCGACGACGGACGCCGAGACGAGCACGTGACACCATTGCCTCCCTGTCTTAGCGTAACGCGAGTCGAGGCGGACGTCGTCGCGGTAGCGACGACGGACGCCGAGACGAGCACGCGACACCAGTGACTCCCTGTCTTAGCGTAACGCGAGTCGAGGCGGACGTCGTCGCGGTAGCGACGACGGACGCCGAGACGAGCACGCGACACCAGTGCCACCCTGTCTTAGCGTAACGCGAGTCGAGGCGTACGTCGTCGCGGTAGCGACGACGGACGCCGAGACGAGCACGTGCCACCAGTGCCACCCTGTCTTAGCGTAACGCGAGTCGAGGCGGACGTCGTCGCGGTAGCGACAACGGACGCCGAGACGAGCACATGACACCATTGCCTCCCTGTCTTAGCGTAACGCGAGTCGAGGCGGACATCATCGCGGTAGCGACGACGTACACCGAGACGAGCACGTGACACTAGTGCCACCCTGTCTTAGCGTAACGCGAGTCGAGGCGGACGTTGTTGCAGTAGCTACGACGGACGCCGAGGCGAGCACGTGACACCAGTGCCACCCTGTCTTAGCGTAACGCGAGTCGAGGCGGACGTCGTCGCGGTAGCGATGACGGACGCCGAGACGAGCACGTCACACCAGTGCCACCCTGTCTTAGCGTAACGCGAGCTGAGGCGGATGTCGTCGCGGTAGCGACGACGGACGCCGAGACAAGCACGTAACACCAGTGCCCCCCTGTGTTAGCGTAACGCGAGTCGAGGCGGACGTCGTCGCGGTAGCGACGACGGACGCCGAGACGAGCACGTGACACCATTGCCTCCCTGTCTTAGCGTAACGCGAGTTGAGGCGGACGTCGTCGCGGTAGCGACGACGGACGCCGAGACGAGCACGTGACACTAGTGCCACCCTGTCTTAGCGTAACGCGAGTCGAGGCGGACGTTGTCGCGGTAGCGACGACGGATGCCGAGACGAGCACATGATACCATTGCCTCCCTGTCTTAGCGTAACGTGAGTCGAGGCGGACGTCGTCGTGGTAGCGACCACGGACGCCGAGACGAGCACGTGACACAATTGCCTCCCTGTCTTAGCGTAATGGGAGTCGAGGCGGACGTCGTCGCGGTAGCGACGACGGACGCCGAGAAGAGCACGTGACACCATTGCCTCCCTGTCTTAGCGTAACGCGAGTCGAGGCGGACGTTGTCGCGGTAGCGACGACGGATGCCGAGACGAGCACATGATACCATTGCCTCCCTGTCTTAGCGTAATGCGAGTCGAGGCGGACGTCGTCGTGGTAGCGACCACGGACGCCGAGACGAGCACGTGACACAATTGCCTCCCTGTCTTAGCGTAACGCGAGTCGAGGCGGACGTCGTCGCGGTAGCGACGACGGACGCCGAGACGAGCACGTGACACCAGTGCCACCCTGTCTTAGCGTAACGCGAGTCGAGGCGGACGTCGTCGCGGTAGCGACGACGGACGCCGAGACGAGCACGTCACACCAGTGCCACCCTGTCTTAGCGTAACGCGAGTTGAGGCGGACATCATCGCGGTAGCGATGACGGACGAAGAGACGAGCACGTAACACTAGTGCCACCCTGTCTTAGCGTAACGCGAGTCGAGGCGGACGTTGTTGCAGTAGCTACGACGGACGCCGAGGCGAGCACGTGACACCAGTGCCACCCTGTCTTAGCGTAATGCGAGTCGAGGCGGACGTCGTCGCGGTAGCGACGACGGACGCCGAGAGGAGCATGTCACACCAGTGCCACTCTGTCTTAGCGTAACGCGAGTCGAGGTGGATGTCGTCGCGGTAGCAACGACGGACGCCGAGACGAGCACGTAACACCAGTGCCTCCCTGTGTTAGCGTAACACGAGTCGAGGCAGACGTCGTCGCGGTAGCGACGACGGACGCCGAGACAAGCACGTGACACCAGGGCCACCCTGTCTTAGCGTAACGCGAGTCGAGGCGGACGTCGTCGCGGTAGCGACCACGGACGCCGAGACGAGCACGTGACACAATTGACTCCCTGTCTTAGCGTAACGCGAGTCGAGGCGGACGTCGTCGCGGTAGCGACGACGGACGCCGAGACGAGCACGTGACACCAGTGCCACCTTGTCTTAGCGTAACGCGACTCAAGGCGGACGTCGTCGCGGTAGCGACGACGGACGCCGAGACGAGCACGTCACACCAGTGCCACCCTGCCTTAGCGTAACGCGAGCTGAGGCGGACGTCGTCGCGGTAGCGACGACGGACGCCGAGACGAGCACGTAACACCAGTGCCTCCCTGTGTTAGCGTAACACGAGTCGAGGCGGATGACGTTGCGGTAGCGACGACGGACGCCGAGACGAGCACGTGACACCATTGCCACCCTGTCTTAGCGTAACGCGAGTCGAGGCGGACGTCGTCGCGGTAGCGACGACGGACGCCGAGACGAGCACGTGACACCAGTGACTCCCTGTCTTAGCGTAACGTGAGTCGAGGCGGACGTCGTCGCGGTAGCGACGACGGACGCCGAGACGAGCACGTGACATCAGTGCCACCCTGTCTTAGCATAACGCGAGTCGAGGCGGACGTCGTCGCAGTAGCGACGACGGACGCCGAGAGGAGCACGTGACACCATTGCCTCCCTGTCTTAGCGTAACGCGAGTCGAGGCGGACGTCGTCGCGGTAGCAACGACGGACGCCGAGACGAGCACGTGACACCAGTGCCACCCTGTCTTAGCGTAACGCGAGTCGAAGCTGACGTGGTCGCGATAGCGACGACGGATGCCGAGACGAGCACGTGACACCATTACCTCCCTGTCTTAGCGTAACGCGAGTCGAGGCGGACGTCGTCGCGGTAGCGACGACGGACGCCGAGACGAGCACGTGACACCAGTGCCACCCTGTCTTAGCGTAACGCGAGTCGAGGCGGACGTTGTCGCGGTAGCGATGACGGACGCCGAGACGAGCACGTCACACCAGTGCCACCCTGTCTTAGCGTAACGCGAGTTGAGGCGGACATCATCGCGGTAGCGACGACGGACGCCGAGACGAGCACGTAACACTTGTGCCACCCTGTCTTAGCGTAACGCGAGTCGAGGCGGACGTTGTTGCAGTAGCTACGACGGACGCCGAGACGAGCACGTGACACCATTGCCTCCCTGTCTTAGCGTAACGCGAGTCGAGGCGGACGTCGTCGCGGTAGCGACGACGGACGCCGAGACGAGCACGTGACACTAGTGCCACCCTGTCTTAGCGTAAAGCGAGTCGAGGCGGACGTCGTCGCGGTAGCGACGACGGACGCCGAGACGAGCACGTGACACCAGTGCCACCCTGTCTTAGCATAACGCGAGTCGAGGCGGACGTCGTCGCGATAGCGATGACGGACGCCGAGACGAGCACGTCACACCAGTGCCACCCTGTCTTAGCGTAACGCGAGCTGAGGCGGACGTCGTCGCGGTAGCGACGACGGACGCCGAGACAAGCACGTAACACCAGTGCCCCCCTGTGTTAGCGTAACACGAGTCGAGGCGGACGTCATCGCGGTAGCGACGACGGACGCCGAGACGAGCACGTGACACCAGTGACTCCCTGTCATAGCGTAACGCGAGTCGAGGCGGACGTCATCGCGGTAGCGACGACGGATGCCGAGACGAGCACGTGACACCATTGCCTCCCTGTCTTAGCGTAACGCGAGTCGAGGCGGACGTCGTCGCGGTAGCGACGACGGACGCCGAGACGAGCACGTGACACCAGTGCCACCCTGTCTTAGCGTAACGCGAGTCGAGGCGGACATCGTCGCGGTAGCGACGACAGACGCCGAGACGAGCACGTGACACCATTGCCTCCCTGTCTTAGCGTAACGCTAGTCGAGGCGGACGTCGTCGCGGTAGCGACGACGGACGCCGAGACGAGCACGTGACACTAGTGCCACCCTGTCTTAGCGTAACGCGAGTCGAGGCGGACGTTGTCGAGGCGGACGTCGTCGTGGTAGCGACGACGGACGCCGAGACGAGCACGTGACACCAGTGCCACCCTGTCTTAGCGTAAAGCGAGTCAAGGCGGACGCCGTCGCGGTAGCGACGACGGACGCCGAGACGAGCACGTGACACCATTGCCTCCCTGTCTTAGCGTAACGCGAGTCGAGGCGGACGTCGTCGCGGTAGCGACGACGGACGCCGAGACGAGCACGTGACACCAGTGCCACCCTGTCTTAGCGTAAAGCGAGTCGAGGCGACCGCGACGACGGACGCCGAGACGAGCACGTGACACCAGTGCCACCCTGTCTTAGCGTAAAGCGAGTCGAGGCGACCGCGACGACGGACGCCGAGACGAGCACGTCACACCAGTGCCACCCTGTCTTAGCGTAACGCGAGTCGAGGCGGACGTCGTCGCGGTAGCGACGACGGACGCCGAGACGAGCACGTAACACCAGTGCCTCCCTGTGTTAGCGTAACCCGAGTCGAGGCAGACATCGTCGCGGTAGCGACGACGGACGCCGAGACGAGCACGTGATACCAGTGCCACCCTGTCTTAGCGTAACGCGAGTCGAGGCGGACGTCGTCGCGGTAGCGACGACGGACGCCGAGACGAGCACGTGACACCAGTGACTCCCTGTCTTAGCGTAACGCGAGTCGAGGCGGACGTCGTCGCGGTAGCGACGACGGACGCCGAGACGAGCACGTGACACCAGTGCCACCCTGTCTTAGCGTAACGCGAGTCGAGGCGGACGTCGTCGCGGTAGCGACGACGGACGCCGAGACGAGCACGTGACACCATTGCCTCCCTGTCTTAGCGTAACGCGAGTCGAGGCGGACGTCGTCGCGGTAGCGACGACGGACGCCGAGACGAGCACGTGACACTAGTGCCACCCTGTCTTAGCGTAACGTGAGTCGAGGCGGACGTGGTCGCGATAGCGACGACTGATGCCGAGACGAGCACGTGACACCATTGCCTCCCTGTCTTAGCGTAATGCGAGTCGAGGCGGACGTCGTCGCGGTAGCGACGACGGACGCCGAGACGAGCACGTGACACCAGTGCCACCCTGTCTTAGCGTAACGCGAGTCGAGGCGGACGTCGTCGCGGTAGCGACGACGGACGCCGAGACGAGCACGCGACACCAGTGACTCCCTGTCTTAGCGTAACGCGAGTCGAGGCGGACGTCGTCGCGGTAGCGACGACGGACGCCGAGACGAGCACGCGACACCAGTGACTCTCTGTCTTAGCGTAACGCGAGTCGAGGCGGACGTCGTCGCGGTAGCGACGACGGACGCCGAGACGAGCACGCGACACCAGTGCCACCCTGTCTTAGCGTAACGCGAGTCGAGGCGTACGTCGTCGCGGTAGCGACGACGGACGCCGAGACGAGCACATGCCACCAGTGCCACCCTGTCTTAGCGTAACGCGAGTCGAGGCGGACGTCGTCGCGGTAGCGACAACGGACGCCGAGACGAGCACATGACACCATTGCCTCCCTGTCTTAGCGTAACGCGAGTCGAGGCGGACATCATCGCGGTAGCGACGACGTACACCGAGACGAGCACGTGACACTAGTGCCACCCTGTCTTAGCGTAACGCGAGTCGAGGCGGACGTTGTTGCAGTAGCTACGACGGACGCCGAGGCGAGCACGTGACACCAGTGCCACCCTGTCTTAGCGTAATGCGAGTCGAGGCGGACGTCGTCGCGGTAGCGATGACGGACGCCGAGACAAGCACGTCACACCAGTGCCACCCTGTCTTAGCGTAACGCGAGTCGAGGCGGATGTTGTCGCGGTAGCGACGACGGACGCCGAGACGAGCACGTAACACCAGTGCCTCCCTGTGTTAGCGTAACACGAGTCGAGGCGGACGTCGTCGCGGTAGCGACGACGGACGCCGAGACAAGCACGTGACACTAGGGCCACCCTGTCTTAGCGTAACGCGAGTCGAGGCGGACGTCGTCGCGGTAGTGACCACGGACGCCGAGACGAGCACGTGACACAATTGACTCCCTGTCTTAGCGTAACGCGAGTCGAGGCGGACGTCGTCGCGGTAGCGACGACGGACACCGAGACGAGCACGTGACACCAGTGCCACCCTGTCTTAGCGTAACGCGAATCGAGGCGGACGTCGTCGCGGTAGCGACGACGGACGCCGAGACGAGCACGTCACACCAGTGCCACCCTGTCTTAGCGTAACGCGAGATGAGGCGGACGTCGTCGCGGTAGCGACGACGGACGCCGAGACGAGCACATAACACCAGTGCCTCCCTGTGTTAGCGTAACACGAGTCGAGGCGGACGTCGTTGCGGTAGCGACGACGGACGCCGAGACGAGCACGTGACACCATTGCCACCCTGTCTTAGCGTAACGCGAGTCGAGGCGGACGTCGTCGCGGTAGCGACGACGGATGCCGAGACGAGCACGTGACACCAGTGACTCCCTGTCTTAGCGTAACGCGAGTCGAGGCGGACGTCGTCGCGGTAGCGACGACGGACGCCGAGACGAGCACGTGACATCAGTGCCACCCTGTCTTAGCATAACGCGAGTCGAGGCGGACGTCGTCACGGTAGCGACGACGGACGCCGAGACGAGCACGTGACATCAGTGCCACCCTGTCTTAGCATAACGCGAGTCGAGGCGGACGTCGTCGCGGTAGCAACGACGGACGCCGAGACGAGCACGTGACACCAGTGCCACCCTGTCTTAGCGTAACGCGAGTCGAGGCTGACGTGGTCGCGATAGCGACGACGGATGCCGAGACGAGCACGTGACACCATTGCCTCCCTGTCTTAGCGTAACGCGAGTTGAGGCGGACGTCGTCGCGGTAGCGACGACGGACGCCGAGACGAGCACGTGACACCAGTGCCACCCTGTCTTAGCGTAACGCGAGTCGAGGCGGACGTCATCGCGGTAGCGATGACGGACACCGAGACAAGCACGTGACACCATTGCCTCCCTGTCTTAGCGTAACGCGAGTCGAGGCGGACGTCGTCGCGGTAGCGATGACGGACGCCGAGACGAGCACGTGACACTAGTGCCACCCTGTCTTAGCGTAACGCGAGTCGAGGCGGACGTTGTCGCGGTAGCAACGACGGATGCCGAGACGAGCACGTGACACCATTGCCTCCCTTTCTTAGTGTAACGCGAGTCAAAGCGGACGTCGTCGGGGTAGCGACCACGGACGCCGAGACGAGCACGTGACACAATTGTCTCCCTGTCTTAGCGTAACGCGAGTCGAGGCGGACGTCGTCGCGGTAGCGACAACGGACGCCGAGACGAGCACGTGAATCCAGTGCCACCCTGTCTTAGCGTAACGCGAGTCGAGGCGGACGTCGTCGCGGTAGCGACGACGGACGCCGAGACGAGCACGTAACACCAGTGCCTCCCTGTCTTAGCGTAACACGAGTTGAGGCGGACGTCGTTGCGGTAGCGACGACGGACACCGAGACGAGCACGTAACACCAGTGCCTCCCTGTGTTAGCGTAACACGAGTCGAGGCGGACGTCGTCGCGGTAGCGACGACGGACGCCGAGACGAGCACGTGACACCAGTGCCACCCTGTCTTAGCGTAACGCGAGTCGAGGCGGACGTCGTCGCGGTAGCGACGACGGACGCCGAGACGAGCAGGTGACACCAGTGACTCCCTGTCTTAGCGTAACGCGAGTCGAGGCGGACGTCGTCGCGGTAGCGACGACGGACGCCGAGACGAGCACGTGACACCAGTGCCACCCTGTCTTAGCGTAACGCGAGTCGAGGCGGACGTCGTCGCAGTAGCGACGACGGACGCCGAGACGAGCACGTGACACCATTGCCTCCCTGTCTTAGCGTAACGCGAGTCGAGGCGGACGTCGTCGCGGTAGCGACGACGGACGCCGAGACGAGCACGTGACACCATTGCCTCCCTGTCTTAGCATAACGCGAGTCGAGGCGGACGTCGTCGCGGTAGCGACGACGGACGCCGAGACGAGCACGTGACACTAGTGCCACCCTGTCTTAGCGTAACGCGAGTCGAGGCGGACGTTGTCGCGGTAGCGACGACGGATGCCGAGACGAGCACATGATACCATTGCCTCCCTATCTTAGCGTAACGTGAGTCGAGGTGGACGTCGTCGTGGTAGCGACCACGGACGCCGAGACGAGCACGTGACACAATTGCCTCCCTGTCTTAGCGTAATGGGAGTCGAGGCGGACGTCGTCGCGGTAGCGACGACGGACGCCGAGAAGAGCACATGACACCATTGCCTCCCTGTCTTAGCGTAACGCGAGTCGAGGCGGACGTCGTCGCGGTAGCGACGATGGACGCCGAGACGAGCACGTGACACTAGTGCCACCCTGTCTTAGCGTAACGCGAGTCGAGGCGGACGTTGTCGCGGTAGCGACGACGGACGCCGAGACGAGCACGTGACACTAGTGCCACCCTGTCTTAGCGTAACGCGAGTCGAGGCGGACGTTGTCGCGGTAGCGACGACGGATGCCGAGACGAGCACATGATACCATTGCCTCCCTGTCTTAGCGTAACGTGAGTTGAGGCGGACGTCGTCGTGGTAGCGACCACGGACGCCGAGACGAGCACGTGACACAATTGCCTCCCTGTCTTAGCGTAATGGGAGTCGAGGCGGACGTCGTCGCGGTAGCGACGACGGACGCCGAGAAGAGCACGTGACACCATTGCCTCCCTGTCTTAGCGTAACGCGAGTCGAGGCGGACGTCGTCGCGGTAGCGACGACGGACGCCGAGACGAGCACGTGACACTAGTGCCACCCTGTCTTAGCGTAACGCGAGTCGAGGCGGACGTTGTCGCGGTAGCGACGACGGATGCCGAGACGAGCACATGATACCATTGCCTCCCTGTCTTAGCGTAATGCGAGTCGAGGCGGACGTCGTCGTGGTAGCGACCACGGACGCCGAGACGAGCACGTGACACAATTGCCTCCCTGTCTTAGCGTAACGCGAGTCGAGGCGGACGTCGTCGCGGTAGCGACGACGGACGCCGAGACGAGCACGTGACACCAGTGCCACCCTGTCTTAGCGTAACGCGAGTCGAGGCGGACGTCGTCGCGGTAGCGACGACGGACGCCGAGACGAGCACATCACACCAGTGCCACCCTGTCTTAGCGTAACGCGAGTTGAGGCGGACATCATCGCGGTAGCGACGACGGACGCCGAGACGAGCACGTAACACTAGTGCCACCCTGTCTTAGCGTAACGCGAGTCGAGGCGGACGTTGTTGCAGTAGCTACGACGGACGCCGAGGCGAGCACGTGACACCAGTGCCACCCTGTCTTAGCGTAATGCGAGTCGAGGCGGACGTCGTCGCGGTAGCGACGACGGACGCCGAGAGGAGCATGTCACACCAGTGCCACTCTGTCTTAGCGTAACGCGAGTCGAGGTGGATGTCGTCGCGGTAGCGACGACGGACGCCGAGACGAGCACGTAACACCAGTGCCTCCCTGTGTTAGCGTAACACGAGTCGAGGCGGACGTCGTCGCGGTAGCGACGACGGACGCCGAGACAAGCACGTGACACCCGGGGCACCCTGTCTTAGCGTAACGCGAGTCGAGGCGGACGTCGTCGCGGTAGCGACCACGGACACCGAGACGAGCACGTGACACAATTGACTCCCTGTCTTAGCGTAACGCGAGTCGAGGCGGACGTCGTCGCGGTAGCGACGACGGACGCCGAGACGAGCACGTGACACCAGTGCCACCTTGTCTTAGCGTAACGTGAATCGAGGCGGACGTCGTCGCGGTAGCGACGACGGACGCCGAGACGAGCACGTCACACCAGTGCCACCCTGCCTTAGCGTAACGCGAGCTGAGGCGGACGTCGTCGCGGTAGCGACGACGGACGCCGAGACGAGCACGTAACACCAGTGCCTCCCTGTGTTAGCGTAACACGAGTCGAGGCGGATGTCGTTGCGGTAGCGACGACGGACGCCGAGACGAGCACGTGACACCATTGCCACCCTGTCTTAGCGTAACGCGAGTCGAGGCGGACGTCGTCGCGGTAGCGACGACGGACGCCGAGACGAGCACGTGACACCAGTGACTCCCTGTCTTAGCGTAACGCGAGTCGAGGCGGACGTCGTCGCGGTAGCGACGACGGACGCCGAGACGAGCACGTGACATCAGTGCCACCCTGTCTTAGCATAACGCGAGTCGAGGCGGACGTCGTCGCAGTAGCGACGACGGACGCCGAGAGGAGCACGTGACACCATTGCCTCCCTGTCTTAGCGTAACGCGAGTCGAGGCGGACGTCGTCGCGGTAGCAACGACGGACGCCGAGACGAGCACGGGACACCAGTGCCACCCTGTCTTAGCGTAACGCGAGTCGAGGCTGACGTGGTCGCGATAGCGACGACGGATGCCGAGACGAGCACGTGACACCATTGCCTCCCTGTCTTAGCGTAACGCGAGTCGAGGCGGACGTCGTCGCGGTAGCGACAACGGACGCCGAGACGAGCACATGACACCATTGCCTCCCTGTCTTAGCGTAACGCGAGTCGAGGCGGACATCATCACGGTAGCGACGATGTACACCGAGACGAGCACGTGACACTAGTGCCACCCTGTCTTAGCGTAACGCGAGTCGAGGCGGACGTTGTTGCAGTAGCTACGACGGACGCCGAGGCGAGCACGTGACACCAGTGCCACCCTGTCTTAGCGTAATGCGAGTCGAGGCGGACGTCGTCGCGGTAGCGATGACGGACGCCGAGACAAGCACGTCACACCAGTGCCACCCTGTCTTAGCGTAACGCGAGTCGAGGCGGATGTTGTCGCGGTAGCGACGACGGACGCCGAGACGAGCACGTAACACCAGTGCCTCCCTGTGTTAGCGTAACACGAGTCGAGGCGGACGTCGTCGCGGTAGCGACGACGGACGCCGAGACAAGCACGTGACACTAGGGCCACCCTGTCTTAGCGTAACGCGAGTCGAGGCGGACATCGTCGCGGTAGTGACCACGGACGCCGAGACGAGCACGTGACACAATTGACTCCCTGTCTTAGCGTAACGCGAGTCGAGGCGGACGTCGTCGCGGTAGCGACGACGGACACCGAGACGAGCACGTGACACAAGTGCCACCCTGTCTTAGCGTAACGCGAATCGAGGCGAACATCGTCGCGGTAGCGACGACGGACGCCGAGACGAGCACGTCACACCAGTGCCACCCTGTCTTAGCGTAACGCGAGCTGAGGCGGACGTCGTCGCGGTAGCGACGACGGACGCCGAGACGAGCACGTAACACCAGTGCCTCCCTGTGTTAGCGTAACACGAGTCGAGGCGGACGTCGTTGCGGTAGCGACGACGGACGCCGAGACGAGCACGTGACACCATTGCCACCCTGTCTTAGCGTAACGTGAGTCGAGGCGGACGTCGTCGCGGTAGCGACGACGGACGCCGAGACGAGCACGTGACACCAGTGACTCCCTGTCTTAGCGTAACGCGAGTCGAGGCGGACGTCGTCGCGATAGCGACGACGGACGCCGAGACGAGCACGTGACATCAGTGCCACCCTGTCTTAGCATAACGCGAGTCGAGGCGGACGTCCTCACGGTAGCGACGACGGACGCCGAGACGAGCACGTAACACCAGTGCCTCCCTGTGTTAGCGTAACACGAGTCGAGGCGGATGTCGTTGCGGTAGCGACGACGGACGCCGAGACGAGCACGTGACACCATTGCCACCCTGTCTTAGCGTAACGCGAGTCGAGGCGGACGTCGTCGCGGTAGCGACGACGGACGCCGAGACGAGCACGTGACACCAGTGACTCCCTGTCTTAGCGTAACGCGAGTCGAGGCGGACGTCGTCGCGGTAGCGACGACGGACGCCGAGACGAGCACGTGACATCAGTGCCACCCTGTCTTAGCATAACGCGAGTCGAGGCGGACGTCGTCGCAGTAGCGACGACGGACGCCGAGAGGAGCACGTGACACCATTGCCTCCCTGTCTTAGCGTAACGCGAGTCGAGGCGGACGTCGTCGCGGTAGCAACGACGGACGCCGAGACGAGCACGGGACACCAGTGCCACCCTGTCTTAGCGTAACGCGAGTCGAGGCTGACGTGGTCGCGATAGCGACGACGGATGCCGAGACGAGCACGTGACACCATTGCCTCCCTGTCTTAGCGTAACGCGAGTCGAGGCGGACGTCGTCGCGGTAGCGACAACGGACGCCGAGACGAGCACATGACACCATTGCCTCCCTGTCTTAGCGTAACGCGAGTCGAGGCGGACATCATCACGGTAGCGACGATGTACACCGAGACGAGCACGTGACACTAGTGCCACCCTGTCTTAGCGTAACGCGAGTCGAGGCGGACGTTGTTGCAGTAGCTACGACGGACGCCGAGGCGAGCACGTGACACCAGTGCCACCCTGTCTTAGCGTAATGCGAGTCGAGGCGGACGTCGTCGCGGTAGCGATGACGGACGCCGAGACAAGCACGTCACACCAGTGCCACCCTGTCTTAGCGTAACGCGAGTCGAGGCGGATGTTGTCGCGGTAGCGACGACGGACGCCGAGACGAGCACGTAACACCAGTGCCTCCCTGTGTTAGCGTAACACGAGTCGAGGCGGACGTCGTCGCGGTAGCGACGACGGACGCCGAGACAAGCACGTGACACTAGGGCCACCCTGTCTTAGCGTAACGCGAGTCGAGGCGGACATCGTCGCGGTAGTGACCACGGACGCCGAGACGAGCACGTGACACAATTGACTCCCTGTCTTAGCGTAACGCGAGTCGAGGCGGACGTCGTCGCGGTAGCGACGACGGACACCGAGACGAGCACGTGACACAAGTGCCACCCTGTCTTAGCGTAACGTGAATCGAGGCGAACATCGTCGCGGTAGCGACGACGGACGCCGAGACGAGCACGTCACACCAGTGCCACCCTGTCTTAGCGTAACGCGAGCTGAGGCGGACGTCGTCGCGGTAGCGACGACGGACGCCGAGACGAGCACGTAACACCAGTGCCTCCCTGTGTTAGCGTAACACGAGTCGAGGCGGACGTCGTTGCGGTAGCGACGACGGACGCCGAGACGAGCACGTGACACCATTGCCACCCTGTCTTAGCGTAACGTGAGTCGAGGCGGACGTCGTCGCGGTAGCGACGACGGACGCCGAGACGAGCACGTGACACCAGTGACTCCCTGTCTTAGCGTAACGCGAGTCGAGGCGGACGTCGTCGCGATAGCGACGACGGACGCCGAGACGAGCACGTGACATCAGTGCCACCCTGTCTTAGCATAACGCGAGTCGAGGCGGACGTCCTCACGGTAGCGACGACGGACGCCGAGACGAGCACGTGACATCAGTGCCACCCTGTCTTAGCATAACGCGAGTCGAGGCGGACGTCGTCGCGGTAGCAACGACGGACGCCGAGACGAGCACGTGACACCAGTGCCACCCTGTCTTAGCGTAACGCGAGTCGAGGCTGACGTGGTCGCGATAGCGACGACGGATGCCGAGACGAGCACGTGACACCATTGCCTCCCTGTCTTAGCGTAACGCGAGTTGAGGCGGACGTCGTCGCGGTAGCGACGACGGACGCCGAGACGAGCACGTGACACCAGTGCCACCCTGTCTTAGCGTAACGCGAGTCGAGGCGGACGTCATCGCGGTAGCGATGACGGACACCGAGACGAGCACGTGACACCATTGCCTCCCTGTCTTAGCGTAAGGCGAGTCGAGGCGGACGTCGTCGCGGTAGCGACGACGGACGCCGAGACGAGCACGTGACACTAGTGCCACCCTGTCTTAGCGTAACGCGAGTCGAGGCGGACGTTGTCGCGGTAGCAACGACGGATGCCGAGACGAGCACGTGACACCATTGCCTCCCTATCTTAGCGTAACGCGAGTAAAAGCGGACGTCGTCGGGGTAGCGACCACGGACGCCGAGACGAGCACGTGACACAATTGTCTCCCTGTCTTAGCGTAACGCGAGTCGAGGCGGACGTCGTCGCGGTAGCGACAACGGACGCCGAGACGAGCACGTGAATCCAGTGCCACCCTGTCTTAGCGTAACGCGAGTCGAGGCGGACGTCGTCGCGGTAGCGACGACGGACGCCGAGACGAGCACGTAACACCAGTGCCTCCCTGTCTTAGCGTAACACGAGTTGAGGCGGACGTCGTTGCGGTAGCGACGACGGACGCCGAGACGAGCACGTAACACCAGTGCCTCCCTGTGTTAGCGTAACACGAGTCGAGGCGGACGTCGTCGCGGTAGCGACGACGGACGCCGAGACGAGCACGTGACACCAGTGCCACCCTGTCTTAGCGTAACGCGAGTCGAGGCGGACGTCGTCGCGGTAGCGACGACGGACGCCGAGACGAGCAGGTGACACCAGTGACTCCCTGTCTTAGCGTAACGCGAATCGAGGCGGACGTCGTCGCGGTAGCGACGACGGACGCCGAGACGAGCACGTCACACCAGTGCCACCCTGTCTTAGCGTAACGCGAGATGAGGCGGACGTCGTCGCGGTAGCGACGACGGACGCCGAGACGAGCACATAACACCAGTGCCTCCCTGTGTTAGCGTAACACGAGTCGAGGCGGACGTCGTTGCGGTAGCGACGACGGACGCCGAGACGAGCACGTGACACCATTGCCACCCTGTCTTAGCGTAACGCGAGTCGAGGCGGACGTCGTCGCGGTAGCGACGACGGATGCCGAGACGAGCACGTGACACCAGTGACTCCCTGTCTTAGCGTAACGCGAGTCGAGGCGGACGTCGTCGCGGTAGCGACGACGGACGCCGAGACGAGCACGTGACATCAGTGCCACCCTGTCTTAGCATAACGCGAGTCGAGGCGGACGTCGTCACGGTAGCGACGACGGACGCCGAGACGAGCACGTGACATCAGTGCCACCCTGTCTTAGCATAACACGAGTCGAGGCGGACGTCGTCGCGGTAGCAACGACGGACGCCGAGACGAGCACGTGACACCAGTGCCACCCTGTCTTAGCGTAACGCGAGTCGAGGCTGACGTGGTCGCGATAGCGACGACGGATGCCGAGACGAGCACGTGACACCATTGCCTCCCTGTCTTAGCGTAACGCGAGTTGAGGCGGACGTCGTCGCGGTAGCGACGACGGACGCCGAGACGAGCACGTGACACCAGTGCCACCCTGTCTTAGCGTAACGCGAGTCGAGGCGGACGTCATCGCGGTAGCGATGACGGACACCGAGACAAGCACGTGACACCATTGCCTCCCTGTCTTAGCGTAACGCGAGTCGAGGCGGACGTCGTCGCGGTAGCGATGACGGACGCCGAGACGAGCACGTGACACTAGTGCCACCCTGTCTTAGCGTAACGCGAGTCGAGGCGGACGTTGTCGCGGTAGCAACGACGGATGCCGAGACGAGCACGTGACACCATTGCCTCCCTTTCTTAGCGTAACGCGAGTCAAAGCGGACGTCGTCGGGGTAGCGACCACGGACGCCGAGACGAGCACGTGACACAATTGTCTCCCTGTCTTAGCGTAACGCGAGTCGAGGCGGACGTCGTCGCGGTAGCGACAACGGACGCCGAGACGAGCACGTGAATCCAGTGCCACCCTGTCTTAGCGTAACGCGAGTCGAGGCGGACGTCGTCGCGGTAGCGACGACGGACGCCGAGACGAGCACGTAACACCAGTGCCTCCCTGTCTTAGCGTAACACGAGTTGAGGCGGACGTCGTTGCGGTAGCGACGACGGACGCCGAGACGAGCACGTAACACCAGTGCCTCCCTGTGTTAGCGTAACACGAGTCGAGGCGGACGTCGTCGCGGTAGCGACGACGGACGCCGAGACGATCACGTGACACCAGTGCCAGCCTGTCTTAGCGTAACGCGAGTCGAGGCGGACGTCGTCGCGGTAGCGACGACGGACGCCGAGACGAGCAGGTGACACCAGTGACTCCCTGTCTTAGCGTAACGCGAGTCGAGGCGGACGTCGTCGCGGTAGCGACGACGGACGCCGAGACGAGCACGTGACACCAGTGCCACCCTGTCTTAGCGTAACGCGAGTCGAGGCGGACGTCGTCGCAGTAGCGACGACGGACGCCGAGACGAGCACGTGACACCATTGCCTCCCTGTCTTAGCGTAACGCGAGTCGAGGCGGACGTCGTCGCGGTAGCGACGACGGACGCCGAGACGAGCACGTGACACCATTGCCTCCCTGTCTTAGCATAACGCGAGTCGAGGCGGACGTCGTCGCGGTAGCGACGACGGACGCCGAGACGAGCACGTGACACTAGTGCCACCCTGTCTTAGCGTAACGCGAGTCGAGGCGGACGTTGTCGCGGTAGCGACGACGGATGCCGAGACGAGCACATGATACCATTGCCTCCCTATCTTAGCGTAACGTGAGTCGAGGTGGACGTCGTCGTGGTAGCGACCACGGACGCCGAGACGAGCACGTGACACAATTGCCTCCCTGTCTTAGCGTAATGGGAGTCGAGGCGGACGTCGTCGCGGTAGCGACGACGGACGCCGAGAAGAGCACATGACACCATTGCCTCCCTGTCTTAGCGTAACGCGAGTCGAGGCGGACGTCGTCGCGGTAGCGACGATGGACGCCGAGACGAGCACGTGACACTAGTGCCACCCTGTCTTAGCGTAACGCGAGTCGAGGCGGACGTTGTCGCGGTAGCGACGACGGACGCCGAGACGAGCACGTGACACTAGTGCCACCCTGTCTTAGCGTAACGCGAGTCGAGGCGGACATTGTCGCGGTAGCGACGACGGATGCCGAGACGAGCACATGATACCATTGCCTCCCTGTCTTAGCGTAACGTGAGTTGAGGCGGATGTCGTCGTGGTAGCGACCACGGACGCCGAGACGAGCACGTGACACAATTGCCTCCCTGTCTTAGCGTAATGGGAGTCGAGGCGGACGTCGTCGCGGTAGCGACGACGGACGCCGAGAAGAGCACGTGACACCATTGCCTCCCTGTCTTAGCGTAACGCGAGTCGAGGCGGACGTCGTCGCGGTAGCGACGACGGACGCCGAGACGAGCACGTGACACTAGTGCCACCCTGTCTTAGCGTAACGCGAGTCGAGGCGGACGTTGTCGCGGTAGCGACGACGGATGCCGAGACGAGCACATGATACCATTGCCTCCCTGTCTTAGCGTAATGCGAGTCGAGGCGGACGTCGTCGTGGTAGCGACCACGGACGCCGAGACGAGCACGTGACACAATTGCCTCCCTGTCTTAGCGTAACGCGAGTCGAGGCGGACGTCGTCGCGGTAGCGACGACGGACGCCGAGACGAGCACGTGACACCAGTGCCACCCTGTCTTAGCGTAACGCGAGTCGAGGCGGACGTCGTCGCGGTAGCGACGACGGACGCCGAGACGAGCACGTCACACCAGTGCCACCCTGTCTTAGCGTAACGCGAGTTGAGGCGGACATCATCGCGGTAGCGACGACGGACGCCGAGACGAGCACGTAACACTAGTGCCACCCTGTCTTAGCGTAACGCGAGTCGAGGCGGACGTTGTTGCAGTAGCTACGACGGACGCCGAGGCGAGCACGTGACACCAGTGCCACCCTGTCTTAGCGTAATGCGAGTCGAGGCGGACGTCGTCGCGGTAGCGACGACGGACGCCGAGAGGAGCATGTCACACCAGTGCCACTCTGTCTTAGCGTAACGCGAGTCGAGGTGGATGTCGTCGCGGTAGCGACGACGGACGCCGAGACGAGCACGTAACACCAGTGCCTCCCTGTGTTAGCGTAACACGAGTCGAGGCGGACGTCGTCGCGGTAGCGACGACGGACGCCGAGACAAGCACGTGACACCCGGGGCACCCTGTCTTAGCGTAACGCGAGTCGAGGCGGACGTCGTCGCGGTAGCGACCACGGACACCGAGACGAGCACGTGACACAATTGACTCCCTGTCTTAGCGTAACGCGAGTCGAGGCGGACGTCGTCGCGGTAGCGACGACGGACGCCGAGACGAGCACGTGACACCAGTGCCACCTTGTCTTAGCGTAACGCGAATCGAGGCGGACGTCGTCGCGGTAGCGACGACGGACGCCGAGACGAGCACGTCACACCAGTGCCACCCTGCCTTAGCGTAACGCGAGCTGAGGCGGACGTCGTCGCGGTAGCGACGACGGACGCCGAGACGAGCACGTAACACCAGTGCCTCCCTGTGTTAGCGTAACACGAGTCGAGGCGGATGTCGTTGCGGTAGCGACGACGGACGCCGAGACGAGCACGTGACACCATTGCCACCCTGTCTTAGCGTAACGCGAGTCGAGGCGGACGTCGTCGCGGTAGCGACGACGGACGCCGAGACGAGCACGTGACACCAGTGACTCCCTGTCTTAGCGTAACGCGAGTCGAGGCGGACGTCGTCGCGGTAGCGACGACGGACGCCGAGACGAGCACGTGACATCAGTGCCACCCTGTCTTAGCATAACGCGAGTCGAGGCGGACGTCGTCGCAGTAGCGACGACGGACGCCGAGAGGAGCACGTGACACCATTGCCTCCCTGTCTTAGCGTAACGCGAGTCGAGGCGGACGTCGTCGCGGTAGCAACGACGGACGCCGAGACGAGCACGGGACACCAGTGCCACCCTGTCTTAGCGTAACGCGAGTCGAGGCTGACGTGGTCGCGATAGCGACGACGGATGCCGAGACGAGCACGTGACACCATTGCCTCCCTGTCTTAGCGTAACGCGAGTCGAGGCGGACGTCGTCGCGGTAGCGACAACGGACGCCGAGACGAGCACATGACACCATTGCCTCCCTGTCTTAGCGTAACGCGAGTCGAGGCGGACATCATCACGGTAGCGACGATGTACACCGAGACGAGCACGTGACACTAGTGCCACCCTGTCTTAGCGTAACGCGAGTCGAGGCGGACGTTGTTGCAGTAGCTACGACGGACGCCGAGGCGAGCACGTGACACCAGTGCCACCCTGTCTTAGCGTAATGCGAGTCGAGGCGGACGTCGTCGCGGTAGCGATGACGGACGCCGAGACAAGCACGTCACACCAGTGCCACCCTGTCTTAGCGTAACGCGAGTCGAGGCGGATGTTGTCGCGGTAGCGACGACGGACGCCGAGACGAGCACGTAACACCAGTGCCTCCCTGTGTTAGCGTAACACGAGTCGAGGCGGACGTCGTCGCGGTAGCGACGACGGACGCCGAGACAAGCACGTGACACTAGGGCCACCCTGTCTTAGCGTAACGCGAGTCGACGCGGACATCGTCGCGGTAGTGACCACGGACGCCGAGACGAGCACGTGACACAATTGACTCCCTGTCTTAGCGTAACGCGAGTCGAGGCGGACGTCGTCGCGGTAGCGACGACGGACACCGAGACGAGCACGTGACACAAGTGCCACCCTGTCTTAGCGTAACGCGAATCGAGGCGAACATCGTCGCGGTAGCGACGACGGACGCCGAGACGAGCACGTCACACCAGTGCCACCCTGTCTTAGCGTAACGCGAGCTGAGGCGGACGTCGTCGCGGTAGCGACGACGGACGCCGAGACGAGCACGTAACACCAGTGCCTCCCTGTGTTAGCGTAACACGAGTCGAGGCGGACGTCGTTGCGGTAGCGACGACGGATGCCGAGACGAGCACGTGATACCATTGCCTCCCTGTCTTAGCGTAACGTGAGTTGAGGCGGATGTCGTCGTGGTAGCGACCACGGACGCCGAGACGAGCACGTGACACAATTGCCTCCCTGTCTTAGCGTAATGGGAGTCGAGGCGGACGTCGTCGCGGTAGCGACGACGGACGCCGAGAAGAGCACGTGACACCATTGCCTCCCTGTCTTAGCGTAACGCGAGTCGAGGCGGACGTCGTCGCGGTAGCGACGACGGACGCCGAGACGAGCACGTGACACTAGTGCCACCCTGTCTTAGCGTAACGCGAGTCGAGGCGGACGTTGTCGCGGTAGCGACGACGGATGCCGAGACGAGCACATGATACCATTGCCTCCCTGTCTTAGCGTAATGCGAGTCGAGGCGGACGTCGTCGTGGTAGCGACCACGGACGCCGAGACGAGCACGTGACACAATTGCCTCCCTGTCTTAGCGTAACGCGAGTCGAGGCGGACGTCGTCGCGGTAGCGACGACGGACGCCGAGACGAGCACGTGACACCAGTGCCACCCTGTCTTAGCGTAACGCGAGTCGAGGCGGACGTCGTCGCGGTAGCGACGACGGACGCCGAGACGAGCACGTCACACCAGTGCCACCCTGTCTTAGCGTAACGCGAGTTGAGGCGGACATCATCGCGGTAGCGACGACGGACGCCGAGACGAGCACGTAACACTAGTGCCACCCTGTCTTAGCGTAACGCGAGTCGAGGCGGACGTTGTTGCAGTAGCTACGACGGACGCCGAGGCGAGCACGTGACACCAGTGCCACCCTGTCTTAGCGTAATGCGAGTCGAGGCGGACGTCGTCGCGGTAGCGACGACGGACGCCGAGAGGAGCATGTCACACCAGTGCCACTCTGTCTTAGCGTAACGCGAGTCGAGGTGGATGTCGTCGCGGTAGCGACGACGGACGCCGAGACGAGCACGTAACACCAGTGCCTCCCTGTGTTAGCGTAACACGAGTCGAGGCGGACGTCGTCGCGGTAGCGACGACGGACGCCGAGACAAGCACGTGACACCCGGGGCACCCTGTCTTAGCGTAACGCGAGTCGAGGCGGACGTCGTCGCGGTAGCGACCACGGACACCGAGACGAGCACGTGACACAATTGACTCCCTGTCTTAGCGTAACGCGAGTCGAGGCGGACGTCGTCGCGGTAGCGACGACGGACGCCGAGACGAGCACGTGACACCAGTGCCACCTTGTCTTAGCGTAACGCGAATCGAGGCGGACGTCGTCGCGGTAGCGACGACGGACGCCGAGACGAGCACGTCACACCAGTGCCACCCTGCCTTAGCGTAACGCGAGCTGAGGCGGACGTCGTCGCGGTAGCGACGACGGACGCCGAGACGAGCACGTAACACCAGTGCCTCCCTGTGTTAGCGTAACACGAGTCGAGGCGGATGTCGTTGCGGTAGCGACGACGGACGCCGAGACGAGCACGTGACACCATTGCCACCCTGTCTTAGCGTAACGCGAGTCGAGGCGGACGTCGTCGCGGTAGCGACGACGGACGCCGAGACGAGCACGTGACACCAGTGACTCCCTGTCTTAGCGTAACGCGAGTCGAGGCGGACGTCGTCGCGGTAGCGACGACGGACGCCGAGACGAGCACGTGACATCAGTGCCACCCTGTCTTAGCATAACGCGAGTCGAGGCGGACGTCGTCGCAGTAGCGACGACGGACGCCGAGAGGAGCACGTGACACCATTGCCTCCCTGTCTTAGCGTAACGCGAGTCGAGGCGGACGTCGTCGCGGTAGCAACGACGGACGCCGAGACGAGCACGGGACACCAGTGCCACCCTGTCTTAGCGTAACGCGAGTCGAGGCTGACGTGGTCGCGATAGCGACGACGGATGCCGAGACGAGCACGTGACACCATTGCCTCCCTGTCTTAGCGTAACGCGAGTCGAGGCGGACGTCGTCGCGGTAGCGACAACGGACGCCGAGACGAGCACATGACACCATTGCCTCCCTGTCTTAGCGTAACGCGAGTCGAGGCGGACATCATCACGGTAGCGACGATGTACACCGAGACGAGCACGTGACACTAGTGCCACCCTGTCTTAGCGTAACGCGAGTCGAGGCGGACGTTGTTGCAGTAGCTACGACGGACGCCGAGGCGAGCACGTGACACCAGTGCCACCCTGTCTTAGCGTAATGCGAGTCGAGGCGGACGTCGTCGCGGTAGCGATGACGGACGCCGAGACAAGCACGTCACACCAGTGCCACCCTGTCTTAGCGTAACGCGAGTCGAGGCGGATGTTGTCGCGGTAGCGACGACGGACGCCGAGACGAGCACGTAACACCAGTGCCTCCCTGTGTTAGCGTAACACGAGTCGAGGCGGACGTCGTCGCGGTAGCGACGACGGACGCCGAGACAAGCACGTGACACTAGGGCCACCCTGTCTTAGCGTAACGCGAGTCGACGCGGACATCGTCGCGGTAGTGACCACGGACGCCGAGACGAGCACGTGACACAATTGACTCCCTGTCTTAGCGTAACGCGAGTCGAGGCGGACGTCGTCGCGGTAGCGACGACGGACACCGAGACGAGCACGTGACACAAGTGCCACCCTGTCTTAGCGTAACGCGAATCGAGGCGAACATCGTCGCGGTAGCGACGACGGACGCCGAGACGAGCACGTCACACCAGTGCCACCCTGTCTTAGCGTAACGCGAGCTGAGGCGGACGTCGTCGCGGTAGCGACGACGGACGCCGAGACGAGCACGTAACACCAGTGCCTCCCTGTGTTAGCGTAACACGAGTCGAGGCGGACGTCGTTGCGGTAGCGACGACGGACGCCGAGACGAGCACGTGACACCATTGCCACCCTGTCTTAGCGTAACGTGAGTCGAGGCGGACGTCGTCGCGGTAGCGACGACGGACGCCGAGACGAGCACGTGACACCAGTGACTCCCTGTCTTAGCGTAACGCGAGTCGAGGCGGACGTCGTCGCGATAGCGACGACGGACGCCGAGACGAGCACGTGACATCAGTGCCACCCTGTCTTAGCATAACGCGAGTCGAGGCGGACGTCCTCACGGTAGCGACGACGGACGCCGAGACGAGCACGTGACATCAGTGCCACCCTGTCTTAGCATAACGCGAGTCGAGGCGGACGTCGTCGCGGTAGCAACGACGGACGCCGAGACGAGCACGTGACACCAGTGCCACCCTGTCTTAGCGTAACGCGAGTCGAGGCTGACGTGGTCGCGATAGCGACGACGGATGCCGAGACGAGCACGTGACACCATTGCCTCCCTGTCTTAGCGTAACGCGAGTTGAGGCGGACGTCGTCGCGGTAGCGACGACGGACGCCGAGACGAGCACGTGACACCAGTGCCACCCTGTCTTAGCGTAACGCGAGTCGAGGCGGACGTCATCGCGGTAGCGATGACGGACACCGAGACGAGCACGTGACACCATTGCCTCCCTGTCTTAGCGTAAGGCGAGTCGAGGCGGACGTCGTCGCGGTAGCGACGACGGACGCCGAGACGAGCACGTGACACTAGTGCCACCCTGTCTTAGCGTAACGCGAGTCGAGGCGGACGTTGTCGCGGTAGCAACGACGGATGCCGAGACGAGCACGTGACACCATTGCCTCCCTATCTTAGCGTAACGCGAGTAAAAGCGGACGTCGTCGGGGTAGCGACCACGGACGCCGAGACGAGCACGTGACACAATTGTCTCCCTGTCTTAGCGTAACGCGAGTCGAGGCGGACGTCGTCGCGGTAGCGACAACGGACGCCGAGACGAGCACGTGAATCCAGTGCCACCCTGTCTTAGCGTAACGCGAGTCGAGGCGGACGTCGTCGCGGTAGCGACGACGGACGCCGAGACGAGCACGTAACACCAGTGCCTCCCTGTCTTAGCGTAACACGAGTTGAGGCGGACGTCGTTGCGGTAGCGACGACGGACGCCGAGACGAGCACGTGACACCAGTGCCACCCTGTCTTAGCGTAACGCGAGTCGAGGCGGACGTCGTCGCGGTAGCGACGACGGACGCCGAGACGAGCAGGTGACACCAGTGACTCCCTGTCTTAGCGTAACGCGAGTCGAGGCGGACGTCGTCGCGGTAGCGACGACGGACGCCGAGACGAGCACGTGACACCAGTGCCACCCTGTCTTAGCGTAACGCGAGTCGAGGCGGACGACGTCGCAGTAGCGACGACGGACGCCGAGACGAGCATGTGATACCATTGCCTCCCTGTCTTAGCGTAACGCGAGTCGAGGCGGACGTCGTCGCGGTAGCGACGACGGACGCCGAGACGAGCACGTGACACCATTGCCTCCCTGTCTTAGCGTAACGCGAGTCGAGGCGGACGTCGTCGCGGTAGCGACGACGGACGCCGAGACGAGCACGTGACACTAGTGCCACCCTGTCTTAGCGTAACGCGAGTCGAGGCGGACGTTGTCGCGGTAGCGACGACGGATGCCGAGACGAGCACATGATACCATTGCCTCCCTGTCTTAGCGTAACGTGAGTCGAGGCGGACGTCGTCGTGGTAGCGACCACGGACGCCGAGACGAGCACGTGACACAATTGCCTCCCTGTCTTAGCGTAATGGGAGTCGAGGCGGACGTCGTCGCGGTAGCGACGATGGACGCCGAGACGAGCACGTGACACCAGTGCCACCCTGTCTTAGCGTAACGCGAGTCGAGGCGGACGTCGTCGCGGTAGCGACGACGGACGCCGAGACGAGCACGTCACACCAGTGCCACCCTGTCTTAGCGTAACGCGAGTTGAGGCGGACATCATCGCGGTAGCGACGACGGACGCCGAGACGAGCACGTAACACTAGTGCCACCCTGTCTTAGCGTAACGCGAGTCGAGGCGGACGTTGTTGCAGTAGCTACGACGGACGCCGAGGCGAGCACGTGACACCAGTGCCACCCTGTCTTAGCGAAATGCGAGTCGAGGCGGATGTCGTCGCGGTAGCGACGACGGACGCCGAGACGAGCACGTAACACCAGTGCCTCCCTGTGTTAGCGTAACACGAGTCGAGGCGGACGTCGTCGCGGTAGCGACGACGGACGCCGAGACAAGCACGTGACACCCGGGCCACCCTGTCTTAGCGTAACGCGAGTCGAGGCGGACGTCGTCGCGGTAGCGACCACGGACACCGAGACGAGCACGTGACACAATTGACTCCCTGTCTTAGCGTAACGCGAGTCGAGGCGGACGTCGTCGCGGTAGCGACGACGGACGCCGAGACGAGCACGTGACACCAGTGCCACCTTGTCTTAGCGTAACGCGAATCGAGGCCGACGTCGTCGCGGTAGCGACGACGGACGCCGAGACGAGCACGTCACACCAGTGCCACCCTGCCTTAGCGTAACGCGAGCTGAGGCGGACGTCGTCGCGGTAGCGACGACGGACGCCGAGACGAGCACGTAACACCAGTGCCTCCCTGTGTTAGCGTAACACGAGTCGAGGCGGATGTCGTTGCGGTAGCGACGACGGACGCCGAGACGAGCACGTGACACCATTGCCACCCTGTCTTAGCGTAACGCGAGTCGAGGCGGACGTCGTCGCTGTAGCGACGACGGACGCCGAGACGAGCACGTGACACCAGTGACTCCCTGTCTTAGCGTAACGCGAGTCGAGGCGGACGTCGTCGCGGTAGCGACGACGGACGCCGAGACGAGCACGTGACATCAGTGCCACCCTGTCTTAGCATAACGCGAGTCGAGGCGGACGTCGTCGCAGTAGCGACGACGGACGCCGAGAGGAGCACGTGACACCATTGCCTCCCTGTCTTAGCGTAACGCGAGTCGAGGCGGACGTCGTCGCGGTAGCAACGACGGACGCCGAGACGAGCACGTGACACCAGTGCCACCCTGTCTTAGCGTAACGCGAGTCGAGGCTGACGTGGTCGCGATAGCGACGACGGATGCCGAGACGAGCACGTGACACCATTGCCTCCCTGTCTTAGCGTAACGCGAGTCGAGGCGGACGTCGTCGCGGTAGCGACGACGGAAGCCGAGACGAGCACGTGACACCAGTGCCACCCTGTCTTAGCGTAACGCGAGTCGAGGCGGACGTCGTCGCGGTAGCGACGACGGACACCGAGACGAGCACGTGACACCATTGCCTCCCTGTCTTAGCGTAACGCGAGTCGAGGCGGACGTCGTCGCGGTAGCGACGACGGACGCCGAGACGAGCACGTGACACTAGTGCCACCCTGTCTTAGCGTAACGCGAGTCGAGGCGGACGTTGTCGCGGTAGCCACGACGGATGCCGAGACGAGCACGTGACACCATTGCCTCCCTGTCTTAGCGTAACGCGAGTCGAAGCGGACGTCGTCGGGGTAGCGACCACGGACGCCGAGACGAGCACGTGACACAATTGCCTCCCTGTCTTAGCGTAACGCGAGTCGAGGCGGACGTCGTCGCGGTAGCGACGACGGACGCCGAGACTAGCACGTGAATCCAGTGCCACCCTGTCTTAGCGTAACGCGAGTCGAGGCGGACGTCGTCGCAGTAGCGACGACGGACGCCGAGACGAGCACGTAACACCAGTGCCTCCCTGTCTTAGCGTAACACGAGTCGAGGCGGACGTCGTCGCGGTAGCGACGACGGACGCCGAGACGAGCACGTAACACCAGTGCCTCCCTGTGTTAGCGTAACACGAGTCGAGGCGGACGTCGTCGCGGTAGCGACGACGGACGCCGAGACGAGCACGTGACACCAGTGCCACCTTGTCTTAGCGTAACGCGAGTCGAGGCGGACGTCGTCGCGGTAGCGACGACGGACGCCGAGACGAGCATGTGACACCAGTGACTCCCTGTCTTAGCGTAACGCGAGTCGAGGCGGACGTCGTCGCGGTAGCGACGACGGACGCCGAGACGAGCACGTGACACCAGTGACACCCTGTCTTAGCGTAACGCGAGTCGAGGAGGACGTCGTCGCGGTAGCGACGACGGACGCCGAGACGAGCACGTGACACCATTGCCTCCCTGTCTTAGCGTAACGCGAGTCGAGGCGGACGTCGTCGCGGTAGCGACGACGGACGCCGAGACGAGCACGTGACACCAGTGCCACCCTGTCTTAGCGTAACGCGAGTCGAGGCGGACGTCGTCGCGGTAGCGACGACGGACGCCGAGACGAGCACGTGACACTAGTGCCACCCTGTCTTAGCGTAACGCGAGTCGAGGCGGATGTTGTCGCGGTAGCGACGACGGATGCCGAGACGAGCACATGATACCATTGCCTCCCTGTCTTAGCGTAACGCAAGTCGAGGCGGACGTCGTCGCGGTAGCGACGACGGACACCGAGACGAGCACGTGACACCATTGCCTCCCTGTCTTAGCGTAACGCGAGTCGAGGCGGACGTCGTCGCGGTAGCGACGACGGACGCCGAGACGAGCACGTGACACTAGTGCCACCCTGTCTTAGCGTAACGCGAGTCGAGGCGGACGTTGTCGCGGTAGCAACGACGGATGCCGAGACGAGCACGTGACACCATTGCCTCCCTATCTTAGCGTAACGCGAGTCGAAGCGGACGTCGTCGGGGTAGCGACCACGGACGCCGAGACGAGCATGTGACACAATTGTCTCCCTGTCTTAGCGTAACGCGAGTCGAGGTGGACGTCGTCGCGGTAGCGACAACGGACGCCGAGACGAGCACGTGAATCCAGTGCCACCCTGTCTTAGCGTAACGTGAGTCGAGGCGGACATCGTCGCGGTAGCGACGACGGACGCCGAGACGAGCACGTAACACCAGTGCCTCCCTGTCTTAGCGTAACACGAGTTGAGGCGGACGTCGTTGCGGTAGCGACGACGGACGCCGAGACGAGCACGTAACACCAGTGCCTCCCTGTGTTAGCGTAACACAAGTCGAGGCGGACGTCGTCGCGGTAGCGACGACGGACGCCGAGACGAGCACGTGACACCAGTGCCACCCTGTCTTAGCGTAACGCGAGTCGGGGCGGACGTCGTCGCGGTAGCGACGACGGACGCCGAGACGAGCAGGTGACACCAGTGACTCCCTGTCTTAGCGTAACGCGAGTCGAGGCGGACGTCGTCGCGGTAGCGACGACGGACGCCGAGACGAGCACGTGACACCAGTGCCACCCTGTCTTAGCGTAACGCGAGTCGAGGCGGACGTCGTCGCGGTAGCGACGACGGACGCCGAGACGAGCACGTGACAACATTGCCTCCCTGTCTTAGCGTAACGCGAGTCGAGGCGGACGTCGTCGCGGTAGCGACGACGGACGCCGAGACGAGCACGTGACACCAGTGCGACCCTGTCTTAGCGTAACGCGAGTCGAGGCTGACGTGGTCGCGATAGCGACGACGGATGCCGAGACGAGCACGTGACACCATTGCCTCCCTATCTTAGCGTAACGCGAGTTGAGGCGGACGTCGTCGCGGTAGCGACGACGGACGCCGAGACGAGCACGTGACACCAGTGCCACCCTGTCTTAGCGTAACGCGAGTCGAGGCGGACATCATCGCGGTAGCGATGACGGACACTGAGACGAGCACGTGACACCATTGCCTCCCTGTCTTAGCGTAACGCGAGTCGAGGCGGACGTCGTCGCGGTAGCGATGACGGACGCCGAGACGAGCACGTGACACTAGTGCCACCCTGTCTTAGCGTAACGCGAGTCGAGGCGGACGTTGTCGCGGTAGCAACGACGGATGCCGAGACGAGCACGTGACACCATTGCCTCCCTATCTTAGCGTAACGCGAGTCAAAGCGGACGTCGTCGGGGTAGCGACCACGGACGCCGAGACGAGCACGTGACACAATTGTCTCCCTGTCTTAGCGTAACGCGAGTCGAGGCGGACGTCGTCGCGGTAGCGACAACGGACGCCGAGACGAGCACGTGAATCCAGTGCCACCCTGTCTTAGCGTAACGCGAGTCGAGGCGGACGTCGTCGCGGTAGCGACGACGGACGCCGAGACGAGCACGTAACACCAGTGCCTCCCTGTCTTAGCGTAACACGAGTTGAGGCGGACGTCGTTGCGGTAGCGACGACGGACGCCGAGACGAGCACGTAACACCAGTGCCTCCCTGTGTTAGCGTAACACGAGTCGAGGCGGACGTCGTCGCGGTAGCGACGACGGACGCCGAGATGAGCACGTGACACCAGTGCCACCCTGTCTTAGCGTAACGCGAGTCGAGGCGGACATCGTCGCGGTAGCGACGACGGACGCCGAGACGAGCAGGTGACACCAGTGACTCCCTGTCTTAGCGTAACGCGAGTCGAGGCGGACGTCGTCGCGGTAGCGACGACGGACGCCGAGACGAGCACGTGACACCAGTGCCACCCTGTCTTAGCGTAACGCGAGTCGAGGCGGACGTCGTCGCAGTAGCGACGACGGACGCCGAGACGAGCACGTGACACCATTGCCTCCCTGTCTTAGCGTAACGCGAGTCGAGGCGGACGTCGTCGCGGTAGCGACGACGGACGCCGAGACGAGCACGTGACACCATTGCCTCCCTGTCTTAGCATAACGCGAGTCGAGGCGGACGTCGTCGCGGTAGCGACGACGGACGCCGAGACGAGCACGTGACACTAGTGCCACCCTGTCTTAGCGTAACGCGAGTCGAGGCGGACGTTGTCGCGGTAGCGACGACGGATGCCGAGACGAGCACATGATACCATTGCCTCCCTATCTTAGCGTAACGTGAGTCGAGGTGGACGTCGTCGTGGTAGCGACCACGGACGCCGAGACGAGCACGTGACACAATTGCCTCCCTGTCTTAGCGAAATGGGAGTCGAGGCGGACGTCGTCGCGGTAGCGACGACGGACGCCGAGAAGAGCACGTGACACCATTGCCTCCCTGTCTTAGCGTAACGCGAGTCGAGGCGGACGTCGTCGCGGTAGCGACGACGGACGCCGAGACGAGCACGTGACACTAGTGCCACCCTGTCTTAGCGTAACGCGAGTCGAGGCGGACGTTGTCGCGGTAGCGACGACGGACGCCGAGACGAGCACGTGACACTAGTGCCACCCTGTCTTAGCGTAACGCGAGTCGAGGCGGACGTTGTCGCGGTAGCGACGACGGATGCCGAGACGAGCACATGATACCATTGCCTCCCTGTCTTAGCGTAACGTGAGTTGAGGCGGACGTCGTCGTGGTAGCGACCACGGACGCCGAGACGAGCACGTGACACAATTGCCTCCCTGTCTTAGCGTAATGGGAGTCGAGGCGGACGTCGTCGCGGTAGCGACGACGGACGCCGAGAAGAGCACGTGACACCATTGCCTCCCTGTCTTAGCGTAACGCGAGTCGAGGCGGACGTCGTCGCGGTAGCGACGACGGACGCCGAGACGAGCACGTGACACTAGTGCCACCCTGTCTTAGCGTAACGCGAGTCGAGGCGGACGTTGTCGCGGTAGCGACGACGGATGCCGAGACGAGCACATGATACCATTGCCTCCCTGTCTTAGCGTAATGCGAGTCGAGGCGGACGTCGTCGTGGTAGCGACCACGGACGCCGAGACGAGCACGTGACACAATTGCCTCCCTGTCTTAGCGTAACGCGAGTCGAGGCGGACGTCGTCGCGGTAGCGACGACGGACGCCGAGACGAGCACGTGACACCAGTGCCACCCTGTCTTAGCGTAACGCGAGTCGAGGCGGACGTCGTCGCGGTAGCGACGACGGACGCCGAGACGAGCACGTCACACCAGTGCCACCCTGTCTTAGCGTAACGCGAGTTGAGGCGGACATCATCGCGGTAGCGACGACGGACGCCGAGACGAGCACGTAACACTAGTGCCACCCTGTCTTAGCGTAACGCGAGTCGAGGCGGACGTTGTTGCAGTAGCTACGACGGACGCCGAGGCGAGCACGTGACACCAGTGCCACCCTGTCTTAGCGTAATGCGAGTCGAGGCGGACGTCGTCGCGGTAGCGACGACGGACGCCGAGAGGAGCATGTCACACCAGTGCCACTCTGTCTTAGCGTAACGCGAGTCGAGGTGGATGTCGTCGCGGTAGCGACGACGGACGCCGAGACGAGCACGTAACACCAGTGCCTCCCTGTGTTAGCGTAACACGAGTCGAGGCGGACGTCGTCGCGGTAGCGACGACGGACGCCGAGACAAGCACGTGACACCCGGGGCACCCTGTCTTAGCGTAACGCAAGTCGAGGCGGACGTCGTCGCGGTAGCGACCACGGACACCGAGACGAGCACGTGACACAATTGACTCCCTGTCTTAGCGTAACGCGAGTCGAGGCGGACGTCGTCGCGGTAGCGACGACGGACGCCGAGACGAGCACGTGACACCAGTGCCACCTTGTCTTAGCGTAACGCGAATCGAGGCGGACGTCGTCGCGGTAGCGACGACGGACGCCGAGACGAGCACGTCACACCAGTGCCACCCTGCCTTAGCGTAACGCGAGCTGAGGCGGACGTCGTCGCGGTAGCGACGACGGACGCCGAGACGAGCACGTAACACCAGTGCCTCCCTGTGTTAGCGTAACACGAGTCGAGGCGGATGTCGTTGCGGTAGCGACGACGGACGCCGAGACGAGCACGTGACACCATTGCCACCCTGTCTTAGCGTAACGCGAGTCGAGGCGGACGTCGTCGCGGTAGCGACGACGGACGCCGAGACGAGCACGTGACACCAGTGACTCCCTGTCTTAGCGTAACGCGAGTCGAGGCGGACGTCATCGCGGTAGCGACGACGGACGCCGAGACGAGCACGTGACATCAGTGCCACCCTGTCTTAGCATAACGCGAGTCGAGGCGGACGTCGTCGCAGTAGCGACGACGGACGCCGAGAGGAGCACGTGACACCATTGCCTCCCTGTCTTAGCGTAACGCGAGTCGAGGCGGACGTCGTCGCGGTAGCAACGACGGACGTCGAGACGAGCACGTGACACCAGTGCCACCCTGTCTTAGCGTAACGCGAGTCGAGGCTGACGTGGTCGCGATAGCGACGACGGATGCCGAGACGAGCACGTGACACCATTGCCTCCATGTCTTAGCGTAACGCGAGTCGAGGCGGACGTCGTAGCGGTAGCGACAACGGACGCCGAGACGAGCACATGACACCATTGCCTCCCTGTCTTAGCGTAACGCGAGTCGAGGCGGACATCATCACGGTAGCGACGATGTACACCGAGACGAGCACGTCACACCAGTGCCACCTTGTCTTAGCGTAACGCGAGTTGAGGCGGACATCATCGCGGTAGCGACGACGGACGCCGAGACGAGCACGTAACACTAGTGCCACCCTGTCTTAGCGTAACGCGAGTCGAGGCGGACGTTGTTGCAGTAGCTACGACGGACGCCGAGGCGAGCACGTGACACCAGTGCCACCCTGTCTTAGCGAAATGCGAGTCGAGGCGGATGTCGTCGCGGTAGCGACGACGGACGCCGAGACGAGCACGTAACACCAGTGCCTCCCTGTGTTAGCGTAACACGAGTCGAGGCGGACGTCGTCGCGGTAGCGACGACGGACGCCGAGACAAGCACGTGACACCCGGGCCACCCTGTCTTAGCGTAACGCGAGTCGAGGCGGACGTCGTCGCGGTAGCGACCACGGACACCGAGACGAGCACGTGACACAATTGACTCCCTGTCTTAGCGTAACGCGAGTCGAGGCGGACGTCGTCGCGGTAGCGACGACGGACGCCGAGACGAGCACGTGACACCAGTGCCACCTTGTCTTAGCGTAACGCGAATCGAGGCCGACGTCGTCGCGGTAGCGACGACGGACGCCGAGACGAGCACGTCACACCAGTGCCACCCTGCCTTAGCGTAACGCGAGCTGAGGCGGACGTCGTCGCGGTAGCGACGACGGACGCCGAGACGAGCACGTAACACCAGTGCCTCCCTGTGTTAGCGTAACACGAGTCGAGGCGGATGTCGTTGCGGTAGCGACGACGGACGCCGAGACGAGCACGTGACACCATTGCCACCCTGTCTTAGCGTAACGCGAGTCGAGGCGGACGTCGTCGCTGTAGCGACGACGGACGCCGAGACGAGCACGTGACACCAGTGACTCCCTGTCTTAGCGTAACGCGAGTCGAGGCGGACGTCGTCGCGGTAGCGACGACGGACGCCGAGACGAGCACGTGACATCAGTGCCACCCTGTCTTAGCATAACGCGAGTCGAGGCGGACGTCGTCGCAGTAGCGACGACGGACGCCGAGAGGAGCACGTGACACCATTGCCTCCCTGTCTTAGCGTAACGCGAGTCGAGGCGGACGTCGTCGCGGTAGCGACGACGGACGCCGAGACGAGCACGTGACACCAGTGCGACCCTGTCTTAGCGTAACGCGAGTCGAGGCTGACGTGGTCGCGATAGCGACGACGGATGCCGAGACGAGCACGTGACACCATTGCCTCCCTATCTTAGCGTAACGCGAGTTGAGGCGGACGTCATCGCGGTAGCGACGACGGACGCCGAGACGAGCACGTGACACCAGTGCCACCCTGTCTTAGCGTAACGCGAGTCGAGGCGGACATCATCGCGGTAGCGATGACGGACACTGAGACGAGCACGTGACACCATTGCCTCCCTGTCTTAGCGTAACGCGAGTCGAGGCGGACGTCGTCGCGGTAGCGATGACGGACGCCGAGACGAGCACGTGACACTAGTGCCACCCTGTCTTAGCGTAACGCGAGTCGAGGCGGACGTTGTCGCGGTAGCAACGACGGATGCCGAGACGAGCACGTGACACCATTGCCTCCCTATCTTAGCGTAACGCGAGTCAAAGCGGACGTCGTCGGGGTAGCGACCACGGACGCCGAGACGAGCACGTGACACAATTGTCTCCCTGTCTTAGCGTAACGCGAGTCGAGGCGGACGTCGTCGCGGTAGCGACAACGGACGCCGAGACGAGCACGTGAATCCAGTGCCACCCTGTCTTAGCGTAACGCGAGTCGAGGCGGACGTCGTCGCGGTAGCGACGACGGACGCCGAGACGAGCACGTAACACCAGTGCCTCCCTGTCTTAGCGTAACACGAGTTGAGGCGGACGTCGTTGCGGTAGCGACGACGGACGCCGAGACGAGCACGTAACACCAGTGCCTCCCTGTGTTAGCGTAACACGAGTCGAGGCGGACGTCGTCGCGGTAGCGACGACGGACGCCGAGACGAGCACGTGACACCAGTGCCACCCTGTCTTAGCGTAACGCGAGTCGAGGCGGACATCGTCGCGGTAGCGACGACGGACGCCGAGACGAGCAGGTGACACCAGTGACTCCCTGTCTTAGCGTAACGCGAGTCGAGGCGGACGTCGTCGCGGTAGCGACGACGGACGCCGAGACGAGCACGTGACACCAGTGCCACCCTGTCTTAGCGTAACGCGAGTCGAGGCGGACGTCGTCGCAGTAGCGACGACGGACGCCGAGACGAGCACGTGACACCATTGCCTCCCTGTCTTAGCGTAACGCGAGTCGAGGCGGACGTCGTCGCGGTAGCGACGACGGACGCCGAGACGAGCACGTGACACCATTGCCTCCCTGTCTTAGCATAACGCGAGTCGAGGCGGACGTCGTCGCGGTAGCGACGACGGACGCCGAGACGAGCACGTGACACTAGTGCCACCCTGTCTTAGCGTAACGCGAGTCGAGGCGGACGTTGTCGCGGTAGCGACGACGGATGCCGAGACGAGCACATGATACCATTGCCTCCCTATCTTAGCGTAACGTGAGTCGAGGTGGACGTCGTCGTGGTAGCGACCACGGACGCCGAGACGAGCACGTGACACAATTGCCTCCCTGTCTTAGCGAAATGGGAGTCGAGGCGGACGTCGTCGCGGTAGCGACGACGGACGCCGAGAAGAGCACGTGACACCATTGCCTCCCTGTCTTAGCGTAACGCGAGTCGAGGCGGACGTCGTCGCGGTAGCGACGACGGACGCCGAGACGAGCACGTGACACTAGTGCCACCCTGTCTTAGCGTAACGCGAGTCGAGGCGGACGTTGTCGCGGTAGCGACGACGGACGCCGAGACGAGCACGTGACACTAGTGCCACCCTGTCTTAGCGTAACGCGAGTCGAGGCGGACGTTGTCGCGGTAGCGACGACGGATGCCGAGACGAGCACATGATACCATTGCCTCCCTGTCTTAGCGTAACGTGAGTTGAGGCGGACGTCGTCGTGGTAGCGACCACGGACGCCGAGACGAGCACGTGACACAATTGCCTCCCTGTCTTAGCGTAATGGGAGTCGAGGCGGACGTCGTCGCGGTAGCGACGACGGACGCCGAGAAGAGCACGTGACACCATTGCCTCCCTGTCTTAGCGTAACGCGAGTCGAGGCGGACGTCGTCGCGGTAGCGACGACGGACGCCGAGACGAGCACGTGACACTAGTGCCACCCTGTCTTAGCGTAACGCGAGTCGAGGCGGACGTTGTCGCGGTAGCGACGACGGATGCCGAGACGAGCACATGATACCATTGCCTCCCTGTCTTAGCGTAATGCGAGTCGAGGCGGACGTCGTCGTGGTAGCGACCACGGACGCCGAGACGAGCACGTGACACAATTGCCTCCCTGTCTTAGCGTAACGCGAGTCGAGGCGGACGTCGTCGCGGTAGCGACGACGGACGCCGAGACGAGCACGTGACACCAGTGCCACCCTGTCTTAGCGTAACGCGAGTCGAGGCGGACGTCGTCGCGGTAGCGACGACGGACGCCGAGACGAGCACGTCACACCAGTGCCACCCTGTCTTAGCGTAACGCGAGTTGAGGCGGACATCATCGCGGTAGCGACGACGGACGCCGAGACGAGCACGTAACACTAGTGCCACCCTGTCTTAGCGTAACGCGAGTCGAGGCGGACGTTGTTGCAGTAGCTACGACGGACGCCGAGGCGAGCACGTGACACCAGTGCCACCCTGTCTTAGCGTAATGCGAGTCGAGGCGGACGTCGTCGCGGTAGCGACGACGGACGCCGAGAGGAGCATGTCACACCAGTGCCACTCTGTCTTAGCGTAACGCGAGTCGAGGTGGATGTCGTCGCGGTAGCGACGACGGACGCCGAGACGAGCACGTAACACCAGTGCCTCCCTGTGTTAGCGTAACACGAGTCGAGGCGGACGTCGTCGCGGTAGCGACGACGGACGCCGAGACAAGCACGTGACACCCGGGGCACCCTGTCTTAGCGTAACGCGAGTCGAGGCGGACGTCGTCGCGGTAGCGACCACGGACACCGAGACGAGCACGTGACACAATTGACTCCCTGTCTTAGCGTAACGCGAGTCGAGGCGGACGTCGTCGCGGTAGCGACGACGGACGCCGAGACGAGCACGTGACACCAGTGCCACCTTGTCTTAGCGTAACGCGAATCGAGGCGGACGTCGTCGCGGTAGCGACGACGGACGCCGAGACGAGCACGTCACACCAGTGCCACCCTGCCTTAGCGTAACGCGAGCTGAGGCGGACGTCGTCGCGGTAGCGACGACGGACGCCGAGACGAGCACGTAACACCAGTGCCTCCCTGTGTTAGCGTAACACGAGTCGAGGCGGATGTCGTTGCGGTAGCGACGACGGACGCCGAGACGAGCACGTGACACCATTGCCACCCTGTCTTAGCGTAACGCGAGTCGAGGCGGACGTCGTCGCGGTAGCGACGACGGACGCCGAGACGAGCACGTGACACCAGTGACTCCCTGTCTTAGCGTAACGCGAGTCGAGGCGGACGTCATCGCGGTAGCGACGACGGACGCCGAGACGAGCACGTGACATCAGTGCCACCCTGTCTTAGCATAACGCGAGTCGAGGCGGACGTCGTCGCAGTAGCGACGACGGACGCCGAGAGGAGCACGTGACACCATTGCCTCCCTGTCTTAGCGTAACGCGAGTCGAGGCGGACGTCGTCGCGGTAGCAACGACGGACGTCGAGACGAGCACGTGACACCAGTGCCACCCTGTCTTAGCGTAACGCGAGTCGAGGCTGACGTGGTCGCGATAGCGACGACGGATGCCGAGACGAGCACGTGACACCATTGCCTCCATGTCTTAGCGTAACGCGAGTCGAGGCGGACGTCGTAGCGGTAGCGACAACGGACGCCGAGACGAGCACATGACACCATTGCCTCCCTGTCTTAGCGTAACGCGAGTCGAGGCGGACATCATCACGGTAGCGACGATGTACACCGAGACGAGCACGTCACACCAGTGCCACCTTGTCTTAGCGTAACGCGAGTTGAGGCGGACATCATCGCGGTAGCGACGACGGACGCCGAGACGAGCACGTAACACTAGTGCCACCCTGTCTTAGCGTAACGCGAGTCGAGGCGGACGTTGTTGCAGTAGCTACGACGGACGCCGAGGCGAGCACGTGACACCAGTGCCACCCTGTCTTAGCGAAATGCGAGTCGAGGCGGATGTCGTCGCGGTAGCGACGACGGACGCCGAGACGAGCACGTAACACCAGTGCCTCCCTGTGTTAGCGTAACACGAGTCGAGGCGGACGTCGTCGCGGTAGCGACGACGGACGCCGAGACAAGCACGTGACACCCGGGCCACCCTGTCTTAGCGTAACGCGAGTCGAGGCGGACGTCGTCGCGGTAGCGACCACGGACACCGAGACGAGCACGTGACACAATTGACTCCCTGTCTTAGCGTAACGCGAGTCGAGGCGGACGTCGTCGCGGTAGCGACGACGGACGCCGAGACGAGCACGTGACACCAGTGCCACCTTGTCTTAGCGTAACGCGAATCGAGGCCGACGTCGTCGCGGTAGCGACGACGGACGCCGAGACGAGCACGTCACACCAGTGCCACCCTGCCTTAGCGTAACGCGAGCTGAGGCGGACGTCGTCGCGGTAGCGACGACGGACGCCGAGACGAGCACGTAACACCAGTGCCTCCCTGTGTTAGCGTAACACGAGTCGAGGCGGATGTCGTTGCGGTAGCGACGACGGACGCCGAGACGAGCACGTGACACCATTGCCACCCTGTCTTAGCGTAACGCGAGTCGAGGCGGACGTCGTCGCTGTAGCGACGACGGACGCCGAGACGAGCACGTGACACCAGTGACTCCCTGTCTTAGCGTAACGCGAGTCGAGGCGGACGTCGTCGCGGTAGCGACGACGGACGCCGAGACGAGCACGTGACATCAGTGCCACCCTGTCTTAGCATAACGCGAGTCGAGGCGGACGTCGTCGCAGTAGCGACGACGGACGCCGAGAGGAGCACGTGACACCATTGCCTCCCTGTCTTAGCGTAACGCGAGTCGAGGCGGACGTCGTCGCGGTAGCAACGACGGACGCCGAGACGAGCACGTGACACCAGTGCCACCCTGTCTTAGCGTAACGCGAGTCGAGGCTGACGTGGTCGCGATAGCGACGACGGATGCCGAGACGAGCACGTGACACCATTGCCTCCCTGTCTTAGCGTAACGCGAGTCGAGGCGGACGTCGTCGCGGTAGCGACGACGGACGCCGAGACGAGCACGTGACACCAGTGCCACCCTGTCTTAGCGTAACGCGAGTCGAGGCGGACGTCGTCGCGGTAGCGACGACGGACACCGAGACGAGCACGTGACACCATTGCCTCCCTGTCTTAGCGTAACGCGAGTCGAGGCGGACGTCGTCGCGGTAGCGACGACGGACGCCGAGACGAGCACGTGACACTAGTGCCACCCTGTCTTAGCGTAACGCGAGTCGAGGCGGACGTTGTCGCGGTAGCCACGACGGATGCCGAGACGAGCACGTGACACCATTGCCTCCCTGTCTTAGCGTAACGCGAGTCGAAGCGGACGTCGTCGGGGTAGCGACCACGGACGCCGAGACGAGCACGTGACACAATTGCCTCCCTGTCTTAGCGTAACGCGAGTCGAGGCGGACGTCGTCGCGGTAGCGACGACGGACGCCGAGACGAGCACGTGAATCCAGTGCCACCCTGTCTTAGCGTAACGCGAGTCGAGGCGGACGTCATCGCGGTAGCGACGACGGACGCCGAGACGAGCACGTAACACCAGTGCCTCCCTGTCTTAGCGTAACACGAGTCGAGGCGGACGTCGTCGCGGTAGCGACGACGGACGCCGAGACGAGCACGTAACACCAGTGCCTCCCTGTGTTAGCGTAACACGAGTCGAGGCGGACGTCGTCGCGGTAGCGACGACGGACGCCGAGACGAGCACGTGACACCAGTGCCACCCTGTCTTAGCGTAACGCGAGTCGAGGCGGACGTCGTCGCGGTAGCGACGACGGACGCCGAGACGAGCATGTGACACCAGTGACTCCCTGTCTTAGCGTAACGCGAGTCGAGGCGGACGTCGTCGCGGTAGCGACGACGGACGCCGAGACGAGCACGTGACACCATTGCCTCCCTGTCTTAGCGTAACGCGAGTCGAGGCGGACGTCGTCGCGGTAGCGACGACGGACGCCGAGACGAGCACGTGACACCAGTGCCACCCTGTCTTAGCGTAACGCGAGTCGAGGCGGACGTCGTCGCGGTAGCGACGACGGACGCCGAGACGAGCACGTGACACTAGTGCCACCCTGTCTTAGCGTAACGCGAGTCGAGGCGGATGTTGTCGCGGTAGCGACGACGGATGCCGAGACGAGCACATGATACCATTGCCTCCCTGTCTTAGCGTAACGCAAGTCGAGGCGGACGTCGTCGCGGTAGCGACGACGGACACCGAGACGAGCACGTGACACCATTGCCTCCCTGTCTTAGCGTAACGCGAGTCGAGGCGGACGTCGTCGCGGTAGCGACGACGGACGCCGAGACGAGCACGTGACACTAGTGCCACCCTGTCTTAGCGTAACGCGAGTCGAGGCGGACGTTGTCGCGGTAGCAACGACGGATGCCGAGACGAGCACGTGACACCATTGCCTCCCTATCTTAGCGTAACGCGAGTCGAAGCGGACGTCGTCGGGGTAGCGACCACGGACGCCGAGACGAGCATGTGACACAATTGTCTCCCTGTCTTAGCGTAACGCGAGTCGAGGTGGACGTCGTCGCGGTAGCGACAACGGACGCCGAGACGAGCACGTGAATCCAGTGCCACCCTGTCTTAGCGTAACGCGAGTCGAGGCGGACATCGTCGCGGTAGCGACGACGGACGCCGAGACGAGCACGTAACACCAGTGCCTCCCTGTCTTAGCGTAACACGAGTTGAGGCGGACGTCGTTGCGGTAGCGACGACGGACGCCGAGACGAGCACGTAACACCAGTGCCTCCCTGTGTTAGCGTAACACAAGTCGAGGCGGACGTCGTCGCGGTAGCGACGACGGACGCCGAGACGAGCACGTGACACCAGTGCCACCCTGTCTTAGCGTAACGCGAGTCGGGGCGGACGTCGTCGCGGTAGCGACGACGGACGCCGAGACGAGCAGGTGACACCAGTGACTCCCTGTCTTAGCGTAACGCGAGTCGAGGCGGACGTCGTCGCGGTAGCGACGACGGACGCCGAGACGAGCACGTGACACCAGTGCCACCCTGTCTTAGCGTAACGCGAGTCGAGGCGGACGTCGTCGCGGTAGCGACGACGGACGCCGAGACGAGCACGTGACACCATTGCCTCCCTGTCTTAGCGTAACGCGAGTCGAGGCGGACGTCGTCGCGGTAGCGACGACGGACGCCGAGACGAGCACGTGACACCAGTGCCACCCTGTCTTAGCGTAACGCGAGTCAAGGCGGACGTCGTCGCGGTAGCGACGACGGACGCCGAGACGAGCACGTGACACCATTGCCTCCCTGTCTTAGCGTAACGCGAGTCGAGGCGGACGTCGTCGCGGTAGCGACGACGGACGCCGAGACGAGCACGTGACACTAGTGCCACCCTGTCTTAGCGTAACGCGAGTCGAGGCGGACGTTGTCGCGGTAGCGACGACGGATGCCGAGACGAGCACATGATACCATTGCCTCCCTGTCTTAGCGTAACGCGAGTCGAGGCGGACGTCGTCGTGGTAGCGACCACGGACGCCGAGACGAGCACGTGACACAATTGCCTCCCTGTCTTAGCGTAACGCGAGTCGAGGCGGACGTCGTCGCGGTAGCGACGACGGACGCCGAGAAGAGCACGTGACACCATTGCCTCCCTGTCTTAGCGTAACGCGAGTCGAGGCGGACGTCGTCGCGGTAGCGACGACGGACGCCGAGACGAGCACGTGACACCAGTGCCTCCCTGTCTTAGCGTAACACGAGTCGAGGCGGACGTCGTCGCGGTAGCGACGACGGACGCCGAGACGAGCACGTAACACCAGTGCCTCCCTGTGTTAGCGTAACACGAGTCGAGGCGGACGTCGTCGCGGTAGCGACGACGGACGCCGAGACGAGCACGTGACACCAGTGCCACCCTGTCTTAGCGTAACGCGAGTCGAGGCGGACGTCGTCGCGGTAGCGACGACGGACGCCGAGACGAGCAGGTGACACCAGTGACTCCCTGTATTAGCGTAACGCGAGTCGAGGCGGACGTCGTCGCGGTAGCGACGACGGACACCGAGACGAGCACGTGACACCAGTGCCACCCTGTCTTAGCGTAACGCGAGTCGAGGCGGACGTCGTCGCGGTAGCGACGACGGACGCCGAGACGAGCACGTGACACCATTGCCTCCCTGTCTTAGCGTAACGCGAGTCGAGGCGGACGTCATCGCGGTAGCGACGACGGACGCCGAGACGAGCACGTGACACCAGTGCCACCCTGTCTTAGCGTAACGCGAGTCGAGGCGGACGTCGTCGCGTAGCGACGACGGACGCCGAGACGAGCACGTGACACCATTGCCTCCCTGTCTTAGCGTAACGCGAGTCGAGGCAGACGTCGTCACGGTAGCGACGACGGACGCCGAGACGAGCACGTGACACTAGTGCCACCCTGTCTTAGCGTAACGCGAGTCGAGGCGGACGTTGTCGCGGTAGCGACGACGGATGCCGAGACGAGCACATGATACCATTGCCTCCCTGTCTTAGCGTAACGCGAGTCGAGGCGGACGTCGTCGGGGTAGCGACCACGGACGCCGAGACGAGCACGTGACACAATTGCCTCCCTGTCTTAGCGTAACGCGAGTCGAGGCGGACGTCGTCGCGGTAGCGACGACGGACGCCGAGAAGAGCACGTGACACCATTGCCTCCCTGTCTTAGCGTAACGCGAGTCGAGGCGGACATCGTCGCGGTAGCGACGACGGACGCCGAGACGAGCACGTGACACTAGTGCCACCCTGTCTTAGCGTAACGCGAGTCGAGGCGGACGTTGTCGCGGTACCGACGACGGATGCCGAGACGAGCACATGATACCATTGCCTCCCTGTCTTAGCGTAACGCGAGTCGAGGCGGACGTCGTCGTGGTAGCGACCACGGACGCCGAGACGAGCACGTGACACAATTGCCTCCCTGTCTTAGCGTAACGCGAGTCGAGGCGGACGTCGTCACGGTAGCGACGACGGACGCCGAGACGAGCACGTGACACCAGTGCCACCCTGTCTTAGCGTAACGCGAGTCGAGGCGGACGTCGTCGCGGTAGCGACGACAGACGCCGAGACGAGCACGTCACACCAGTGCCACCCTGTCTTAGCGTAACGCGAGTCGAGGCGGACATCGTCGCGGTAGCGACGACGGACGCCGAGACGAGCACGTAACACTAGTGCCACCCTGTCTTAGCGTAACGCGAGTCGAGGCGGACGTTGTTGCAGTAGCTACGACGGACGCCGAGGCAAGCACGTGACACCAGTGCCACCCTGTCTTAGCGTAACGCGAGTCGAGGCGGACGTCGTCGCGGTAGCGACGACGGATGCCGAGACGAGCACATGATACCATTGCCTCCCTGTCTTAGCGTAACGCGAGTCGAGGCGGACGTCGTCGTGGTAGCGACCACGGACGCCGAGACGAGCACGTGACACAATTGCCTCCCTGTCTTAGCGTAACGCGAGTCGAGGCGGACGTCGTCGCGGTAGCGACGACGGACGCCGAGAAGAGCACGTGACACCATTGCCTCCCTGTCTTAGCGTAACGCGAGTCGAGGCGGACGTCGTCGCGGTAGCGACGACGGACGCCGAGACGAGCACGTGACACTAGTGCCACCCTGTCTTAGCGTAACGCGAGTCGAGGCGGACGTCGTCGCGGTAGCGACGACGGACGCCGAGACGAGCACGTAACACCAGTGCCTCCCTGTCTTAGCGTAACACGAGTTGAGGCGGACGTCGTTGCGGTAGCGACGACGGACGCCGAGACGAGCACGTAACACCAGTGCCTCCCTGTGTTAGCGTAACACGAGTCGAGGCGGACGTCGTCGCGGTAGCGACGACGGACGCCGAGACGAGCACGTGACACCAGTGCCACCCTGTCTTAGCGTAACGCGAGTCGAGGCGGACGTCGTCGCGGTAGCGACGACGGACGCCGAGACGAGCAGGTGACACCAGTGACTCCCTGTCTTAGCGTAACGCGAGTCGAGGCGGACGTCGTCACGGTAGCGACGACGGACGCCGAGACGAGCACGTGACACCAGTGCCACCCTGTCTTAGCGTAATGCGAGTCGAGGCGGACGTCGTCGCGGTAGCGACGACGGACGCCGAGACGAGCACGTGACACCATTGCCTCCCTGTCTTAGCGTAACGCGAGTCGAGGCGGACGTCATCGCGGTAGCGACGACGGACGCCGAGACGAGCACGTGACACCAGTGCCACCCTGTCTTAGCGTAACGCGAGTCGAGGCGGACGTCGTCGCGGTAGCGACGACGGACGCCGAGACGAGCACGTGACACCATTGCCTCCCTGTCTTAGCGTAACGCGAGTCGAGGCGGACGTCGTCGCGGTAGCGACGACGGACGCCGAGACGAGCACGTGACACTAGTGCCACCCTGTCTTAGCGTAACGCGAGTCGAGGCGGACGTTGTCGCGGTAGCGACGACGGATGCCGAGACGAGCACATGATACCATTGCCTCCCTGTCTTAGCGTAACGCGAGTTGAGGCGGACGTCGTCGTGGTAGCGACCACGGACGCCGAGACGAGCACGTGACACAATTGCCTCCCTGTCTTAGCGTAACGCGAGTCGAGGCGGACGTCATCGCGGTAGCGACGACGGACGCCGAGAAGAGCACGTGACACCAGTGCCTCCCTGTCTTAGCGTAACACGAGTCGAGGCGGACGTCGTCGCGGTAGCGACGACGGACGCCGAGACGAGCACGTAACACCAGTGCCTCCCTGTGTTAGCGTAACACGAGTCGAGGCGGACGTCGTCGCGGTAGCGACGACGGACGCCGAGACGAGCACGTGACACCAGTGCCACCCTGTCTTAGCGTAACGCGAGTCGAGGCGGACGTCGTCGCGGTAGCGACGACGGACGCCGAGACGAGCAGGTGACACCAGTGACTCCCTGTATTAGCGTAACGCGAGTCGAGGCGGACGTCGTCGCGGTAGCGACGACGGACACCGAGACGAGCACGTGACACCAGTGCCACCCTGTCTTAGCGTAACGCGAGTCGAGGCGGACGTCGTCGCGGTAGCGACGACGGACGCCGAGACGAGCACGTGACACCATTGCCTCCCTGTCTTAGCGTAACGCGAGTCGAGGCGGACGTCATCGCGGTAGCGACGACGGACGCCGAGACGAGCACGTGACACCAGTGCCACCCTGTCTTAGCGTAACGCGAGTCGAGGCGGACGTCGTCGCGTAGCGACGACGGACGCCGAGACGAGCACGTGACACCATTGCCTCCCTGTCTTAGCGTAACGCGAGTCGAGGCAGACGTCGTCGCGGTAGCGACGACGGACGCCGAGACGAGCACGTGACACTAGTGCCACCCTGTCTTAGCGTAACGCGAGTCGAGGCGGACGTTGTCGCGGTAGCGACGACGGATGCCGAGACGAGCACATGATACCATTGCCTCCCTGTCTTAGCGTAACGCGAGTCGAGGCGGACGTCGTCGGGGTAGCGACCACGGACGCCGAGACGAGCACGTGACACAATTGCCTCCCTGTCTTAGCGTAACGCGAGTCGAGGCGGACGTCGTCGCGGTAGCGACGACGGACGCCGAGAAGAGCACGTGACACCATTGCCTCCCTGTCTTAGCGTAACGCGAGTCGAGGCGGACATCGTCGCGGTAGCGACGACGGACGCCGAGACGAGCACGTGACACTAGTGCCACCCTGTCTTAGCGTAACGCGAGTCGAGGCGGACGTTGTCGCGGTACCGACGACGGATGCCGAGACGAGCACATGATACCATTGCCTCCCTGTCTTAGCGTAACGCGAGTCGAGGCGGACGTCGTCGTGGTAGCGACCACGGACGCCGAGACGAGCACGTGACACAATTGCCTCCCTGTCTTAGCGTAACGCGAGTCGAGGCGGACGTCGTCACGGTAGCGACGACGGACGCCGAGACGAGCACGTGACACCAGTGCCACCCTGTCTTAGCGTAACGCGAGTCGAGGCGGACGTCGTCGCGGTAGCGACGACAGACGCCGAGACGAGCACGTCACACCAGTGCCACCCTGTCTTAGCGTAACGCGAGTCGAGGCGGACATCGTCGCGGTAGCGACGACGGACGCCGAGACGAGCACGTAACACTAGTGCCACCCTGTCTTAGCGTAACGCGAGTCGAGGCGGACGTTGTTGCAGTAGCTACGACGGACGCCGAGGCAAGCACGTGACACCAGTGCCACCCTGTCTTAGCGTAACGCGAGTCGAGGCGGACGTCGTCGCGGTAGCGACGACGGATGCCGAGACGAGCACATGATACCATTGCCTCCCTGTCTTAGCGTAACGCGAGTCGAGGCGGACGTCGTCGTGGTAGCGACCACGGACGCCGAGACGAGCACGTGACACAATTGCCTCCCTGTCTTAGCGTAACGCGAGTCGAGGCGGACGTCGTCGCGGTAGCGACGACGGACGCCGAGAAGAGCACGTGACACCATTGCCTCCCTGTCTTAGCGTAACGCGAGTCGAGGCGGACGTCGTCGCGGTAGCGACGACGGACGCCGAGACGAGCACGTGACACTAGTGCCACCCTGTCTTAGCGTAACGCGAGTCGAGGCGGACGTCGTCGCGGTAGCGACGACGGACGCCGAGACGAGCACGTAACACCAGTGCCTCCCTGTCTTAGCGTAACACGAGTTGAGGCGGACGTCGTTGCGGTAGCGACGACGGACGCCGAGACGAGCACGTAACACCAGTGCCTCCCTGTGTTAGCGTAACACGAGTCGAGGCGGACGTCGTCGCGGTAGCGACGACGGACGCCGAGACGAGCACGTGACACCAGTGCCACCCTGTCTTAGCGTAACGCGAGTCGAGGCGGACGTCGTCGCGGTAGCGACGACGGACGCCGAGACGAGCAGGTGACACCAGTGACTCCCTGTCTTAGCGTAACGCGAGTCGAGGCGGACGTCGTCACGGTAGCGACGACGGACGCCGAGACGAGCACGTGACACCAGTGCCACCCTGTCTTAGCGTAATGCGAGTCGAGGCGGACGTCGTCGCGGTAGCGACGACGGACGCCGAGACGAGCACGTGACACCATTGCCTCCCTGTCTTAGCGTAACGCGAGTCGAGGCGGACGTCATCGCGGTAGCGACGACGGACGCCGAGACGAGCACGTGACACCAGTGCCACCCTGTCTTAGCGTAACGCGAGTCGAGGCGGACGTCGTCGCGGTAGCGACGACGGACGCCGAGACGAGCACGTGACACCATTGCCTCCCTGTCTTAGCGTAACGCGAGTCGAGGCGGACGTCGTCGCGGTAGCGACGACGGACGCCGAGACGAGCACGTGACACTAGTGCCACCCTGTCTTAGCGTAACGCGAGTCGAGGCGGACGTTGTCGCGGTACCGACGACGGATGCCGAGACGAGCACATGATACCATTGCCTCCCTGTCTTAGCGTAACGCGAGTCGAGGCGGACGTCGTCGTGGTAGCGACCACGGACGCCGAGACGAGCACGTGACACAATTGCCTCCCTGTCTTAGCGTAACGCGAGTCGAGGCGGACGTCGTCGCGGTAGCGACGACGGACGCCGAGACGAGCACGTGACACCAGTGCCACCCTGTCTTAGCGTAACGCGAGTCGAGGCGGACGTCGTCGCGGAAGCGACGACGGACGCCGAGACGAGCACGTCACACCAGTGCCACCCTATCTTAGCGTAACGCGAGTCGAGGCGGACATCGTCGCGGTAGCGACGACGGACGCCGAGACGAGCACGTAACACTAGTGCCACCCTGTCTTAGCGTAACACGAGTCGAGGCGGACGTTGTTGCAGTAGCTACGACGGACGCCGAGGCGAGCACGTGACACCAGTGCCACCCTGTCTTAGCGTAATGCGAGTCGAGAAGGACGTCGTCGCGGTAGCGACGACAGACGCCGAGACGAGCATGTCACACCAGTGCCACTCTGTCTTAGCGTAACGCGAGTCGAGGTGGATGTCGTCGCGGTAGCGACGACGGACGCCGAGACGAGCACGTAACACCAGTGCCTCCCTGTGTTAGCGTAACACGAGTCGAGGCGGACGTCGTCGCGGTAGCGACGACGGACGCCGAGACAAGCACGTGACACCAGGGCCACCCTGTCTTAGCGTAACGCGAGTCGAGGCGGACGTCGTCGCGGTAGCGACCACGGACGCCGAGACGAGCACGTGACACAATTGACTCCCTGTCTTAGCGTAACGCGAGTCGAGGCGGACGTCGTCGCGGTAGCGACGACGGACGCCGAGATGAGCACGTGACACCAGTGCCACCCTGTCTTAGCGTAACACGAGTCGAGGCGGACGTCGTCGCGGTACCGACGACGGACGCCGAGACGAGCACGTGACACCAGTGCCACCCTGTCTTAGCGTAACGCGAGTCGAGGCGGACGTCGTCGCGGTAGCGACGACAGACGCCGAGACGAGCACGTCACACCAGTGCCACCCTGTCTTAGCGTAACGCGAGTCGAGGCGGACATCGTCGCGGTAGCGACGACGGACGCCGAGACGAGCACGTAACACTAGTGCCACCCTGTCTTAGCGTAACGCGAGTCGAGGCGGACGTTGTTGCAGTAGCTACGACGGACGCCGAGGCAAGCACGTGACACCAGTGCCACCCTGTCTTAGCGTAACGCGAGTCGAGGCGGACGTCGTCGCGGTAGCGACGACGGATGCCGAGACGAGCACATGATACCATTGCCTCCCTGTCTTAGCGTAACGCGAGTCGAGGCGGACGTCGTCGTGGTAGCGACCACGGACGCCGAGACGAGCACGTGACACAATTGCCTCCCTGTCTTAGCGTAACGCGAGTCGAGGCGGACGTCGTCGCGGTAGCGACGACGGACGCCGAGAAGAGCACGTGACACCATTGCCTCCCTGTCTTAGCGTAACGCGAGTCGAGGCGGACGTCGTCGCGGTAGCGACGACGGACGCCGAGACGAGCACGTGACACTAGTGCCACCCTGTCTTAGCGTAACGCGAGTCGAGGCGGACGTCGTCGCGGTAGCGACGACGGACGCCGAGACGAGCACGTAACACCAGTGCCTCCCTGTCTTAGCGTAACACGAGTTGAGGCGGACGTCGTTGCGGTAGCGACGACGGACGCCGAGACGAGCACGTAACACCAGTGCCTCCCTGTGTTAGCGTAACACGAGTCGAGGCGGACGTCGTCGCGGTAGCGACGACGGACGCCGAGACGAGCACGTGACACCAGTGCCACCCTGTCTTAGCGTAACGCGAGTCGAGGCGGACGTCGTCGCGGTAGCGACGACGGACGCCGAGACGAGCAGGTGACACCAGTGACTCCCTGTCTTAGCGTAACGCGAGTCGAGGCGGACGTCGTCACGGTAGCGACGACGGACGCCGAGACGAGCACGTGACACCAGTGCCACCCTGTCTTAGCGTAATGCGAGTCGAGGCGGACGTCGTCGCGGTAGCGACGACGGACGCCGAGACGAGCACGTGACACCATTGCCTCCCTGTCTTAGCGTAACGCGAGTCGAGGCGGACGTCATCGCGGTAGCGACGACGGACGCCGAGACGAGCACGTGACACCAGTGCCACCCTGTCTTAGCGTAACGCGAGTCGAGGCGGACGTCGTCGCGGTAGCGACGACGGACGCCGAGACGAGCACGTGACACCATTGCCTCCCTGTCTTAGCGTAACGCGAGTCGAGGCGGACGTCGTCGCGGTAGCGACGACGGACGCCGAGACGAGCACGTGACACTAGTGCCACCCTGTCTTAGCGTAACGCGAGTCGAGGCGGACGTTGTCGCGGTACCGACGACGGATGCCGAGACGAGCACATGATACCATTGCCTCCCTGTCTTAGCGTAACGCGAGTCGAGGCGGACGTCGTCGTGGTAGCGACCACGGACGCCGAGACGAGCACGTGACACAATTGCCTCCCTATCTTAGCGTAACGCGAGTCGAGGCGGACGTCGTCGCGGTAGCGACGACGGACGCCGAGACGAGCACGTGACACCAGTGCCACCCTGTCTTAGCGTAACGCGAGTCGAGGCGGACGTCGTCGCGGAAGCGACGACGGACGCCGAGACGAGCACGTCACACCAGTGCCACCCTATCTTAGCGTAACGCGAGTCGAGGCGGACATCGTCGCGGTAGCGACGACGGACGCCGAGACGAGCACGTAACACTAGTGCCACCCTGTCTTAGCGTAACACGAGTCGAGGCGGACGTTGTTGCAGTAGCTACGACGGACGCCGAGGCGAGCACGTGACACCAGTGCCACCCTGTCTTAGCGTAATGCGAGTCGAGAAGGACGTCGTCGCGGTAGCGACGACAGACGCCGAGACGAGCATGTCACACCAGTGCCACTCTGTCTTAGCGTAACGCGAGTCGAGGTGGATGTCGTCGCGGTAGCGACGACGGACGCCGAGACGAGCACGTAACACCAGTGCCTCCCTGTGTTAGCGTAACACGAGTCGAGGCGGACGTCGTCGCGGTAGCGACGACGGACGCCGAGACAAGCACGTGACACCAGGGCCACCCTGTCTTAGCGTAACGCGAGTCGAGGCGGACGTCGTCGCGGTAGCGACCACGGACGCCGAGACGAGCACGTGACACAATTGACTCCCTGTCTTAGCGTAACGCGAGTCGAGGCGGACGTCGTCGCGGTAGCGACGACGGACGCCGAGATGAGCACGTGACACCAGTGCCACCCTGTCTTAGCGTAACACGAGTCGAGGCGGACGTCGTCGCGGTACCGACGACGGACGCCGAGACGAGCACGTGACACCAGTGCCACCCTGTCTTAGCGTAACGCGAGTCGAGGCGGACGTCGTCGCGGTAGCGACGACAGACGCCGAGACGAGCACGTCACACCAGTGCCACCCTGTCTTAGCGTAACGCGAGTCGAGGCGGACATCGTCGCGGTAGCGACGACGGACGCCGAGACGAGCACGTGACACCATTGCCTCCCTGTCTTAGCGTAACGCGAGTCGAGGCTGACGTCGTCGCGGTAGCGACGACGGACGCCGAGACGAGCACGTGACACCAGTGCCACCCTGTCTTAGCGTAACGCGAGTCGAGGCGGACGTCGTCGCGGTAGCGACGACGGATGCCGAGACGAGCACATGATACCATTGCCTCCCTGTCTTAGCGTAACGCGAGTCGAGGCGGACGTCGTCGTGGTAGCGACCACGGACGCCGAGACGAGCACGTGACACAATTGCCTCCCTGTCTTAGCGTAACGCGAGTCGAGGCGGACGTCGTCGCGGTAGCGACGACGGACGCCGAGAAGAGCACGTGACACCATTGCCTCCCTGTCTTAGCGTAACGCGAGTCGAGGCGGACGTCGTCGCGGTAGCGACGACGGACGCCGAGACGAGCACGTGACACTAGTGCCACCCTGTCTTAGCGTAACGCGAGTCGAGGCGGACGTCGTCGCGGTAGCGACGACGGACGCCGAGACGAGCACGTAACACCAGTGCCTCCCTGTCTTAGCGTAACACGAGTTGAGGCGGACGTCGTTGCGGTAGCGACGACGGACGCCGAGACGAGCACGTAACACCAGTGCCTCCCTGTGTTAGCGTAACACGAGTCGAGGCGGACGTCGTCGCGGTAGCGACGACGGACGCCGAGACGAGCACGTGACACCAGTGCCACCCTGTCTTAGCGTAACGCGAGTCGAGGCGGACGTCGTCGCGGTAGCGACGACGGACGCCGAGACGAGCAGGTGACACCAGTGACTCCCTGTCTTAGCGTAACGCGAGTCGAGGCGGACGTCGTCACGGTAGCGACGACGGACGCCGAGACGAGCACGTGACACCAGTGCCACCCTGTCTTAGCGTAATGCGAGTCGAGGCGGACGTCGTCGCGGTAGCGACGACGGACGCCGAGACGAGCACGTGACACCATTGCCTCCCTGTCTTAGCGTAACGCGAGTCGAGGCGGACGTCATCGCGGTAGCGACGACGGACGCCGAGACGAGCACGTGACACCAGTGCCACCCTGTCTTAGCGTAACGCGAGTCGAGGCGGACGTCGTCGCGGTAGCGACGACGGACGCCGAGACGAGCACGTGACACCATTGCCTCCCTGTCTTAGCGTAACGCGAGTCGAGGCGGACGTCGTCGCGGTAGCGACGACGGACGCCGAGACGAGCACGTGACACTAGTGCCACCCTGTCTTAGCGTAACGCGAGTCGAGGCGGACGTTGTCGCGGTACCGACGACGGATGCCGAGACGAGCACATGATACCATTGCCTCCCTGTCTTAGCGTAACGCGAGTCGAGGCGGACGTCGTCGTGGTAGCGACCACGGACGCCGAGACGAGCACGTGACACAATTGCCTCCCTGTCTTAGCGTAACGCGAGTCGAGGCGGACGTCGTCGCGGTAGCGACGACGGACGCCGAGACGAGCACGTGACACCAGTGCCACCCTGTCTTAGCGTAACGCGAGTCGAGGCGGACGTCGTCGCGGAAGCGACGACGGACGCCGAGACGAGCACGTCACACCAGTGCCACCCTATCTTAGCGTAACGCGAGTCGAGGCGGACATCGTCGCGGTAGCGACGACGGACGCCGAGACGAGCACGTAACACTAGTGCCACCCTGTCTTAGCGTAACACGAGTCGAGGCGGACGTTGTTGCAGTAGCTACGACGGACGCCGAGGCGAGCACGTGACACCAGTGCCACCCTGTCTTAGCGTAATGCGAGTCGAGAAGGACGTCGTCGCGGTAGCGACGACAGACGCCGAGACGAGCATGTCACACCAGTGCCACTCTGTCTTAGCGTAACGCGAGTCGAGGTGGATGTCGTCGCGGTAGCGACGACGGACGCCGAGACGAGCACGTAACACCAGTGCCTCCCTGTGTTAGCGTAACACGAGTCGAGGCGGACGTCGTCGCGGTAGCGACGACGGACGCCGAGACAAGCACGTGACACCAGGGCCACCCTGTCTTAGCGTAACGCGAGTCGAGGCGGACGTCGTCGCGGTAGCGACCACGGACGCCGAGACGAGCACGTGACACAATTGACTCCCTGTCTTAGCGTAACGCGAGTCGAGGCGGACGTCGTCGCGGTAGCGACGACGGACGCCGAGATGAGCACGTGACACCAGTGCCACCCTGTCTTAGCGTAACACGAGTCGAGGCGGACGTCGTCGCGGTACCGACGACGGACGCCGAGACGAGCACGTAACACCTGTGCCTCCCTGTGTTAGCGTAACACGAGTCGAGGCGTACGTCATTGCGGTAGTGACGACGGACGCTGAGACGAGCACGTGACACCAGTGCCACCCTGTCTTAGCGTAACGCGAGTCGAGGCGGACGTCGTCGCGGTAGCGACGACGGACGCCGAGACGAGCACGTGACACCATTGCCTCCCTGTCTTAGCGTAACGCGAGTCGAGGCTGACGTCGTCGCGGTAGCGACGACGGACGCCGAGACGAGCACGTGACACCAGTGCCACCCTGTCTTAGCGTAAAGCGAGTCGAGGCGGACGTCGTCGCGGCAGCGACGACGGACGCCGAGACGAGCACGTCACACCAGTGCCACCCTGTCTTAGCGTAACGCGAGTCGAGGCGGACGTCGTCGTGGTAGCGACGACGGACGCCGAGACGAGCACGTAACACCAGTGCCTCCCTGTGTTAGCGTAACACGAGTCGAGGCGGACGTCGTCGCGGTAGCGACGACGGACGCCGAGACGAGCACGTGACACCATTGCCTCCCTGTCTTAGCGTAACGCGAGTCGAGGCGGACGTCGTCGCGGTAGCGACGACGGACGCCGAGACGAGCACGTGACACCAGTGCCACCCTGTCTTAGCGTAAAGCGAGTCGAGGCGGACGTCGTCGCGGTAGCGACGACGGACGCCGAGACGAGCACGTCACACCAGTGCCACCCTGTCTTAGCGTAACGCGAGTCGAGGCAGACGTCGTCGCGGTAGCGACGACGGACGCCGAGACGAGCACGTAACACCAGTGCCTCCCTGTGTTAGCGTAACACGAGTCGAGGCAGACGTCGTCGCGGTAGCGACGACGGACGCCGAGACGAGCACGTGACACCATTGCCACCTTGTCTTAGCGTAACGCGAGTCGAGGCGGACGTTGTTGCGGTAGCTACGACGGACGCCGAGACGAGCACGTGACACCAGTGCCACCCTGTCTTATTGTAATGCGAGTCGAGGCGGACGTCGTCGCGGTAGCGACGACGGACGCCGAGACGAGCACGTCACACCAGTGCCACGCTGTCTTAGCGTAACGCGAGTCGAGGCGGACGTCGTCGCGGTAGCGACGATGGACGCTGAGATGAGCACGTAACACCAGTGCCTCCCTGTGTTAGCGTAACACGAGTTGAGGCGGACGTATTCGCGGTAGCGACGACGGACGCCGAGACGAGCATGTGACACCAGGGCCACCCTGTCTTAGCGTAACGCGAGTCGAGGCGGACGTCGTCGCGGTAGCGACCACGGACGCCGAGACGAGCATGTGACACAATTGACTCCCTGTCTTAGCGTAACGCGAGTCGAGGCGGACGTCGTCGCGGTAGCGACGACGGACGCCGAGACGAGCACGTGACACCAGTGCCACCCTGTCTTAGCGTAACGCGAGTCGAGGCGGACGTCGTCGCGGTAGCGACGACGGACGCCGAGACGAGCACGTGACACCAGTGCCACCCTGTCTTATTGTAATGCGAGTCGAGGCCGACGTCGTCGCGGTAGCGACGACGGACGCCGAGACGAGCACGTTACACCAGTGCCACCCTGTCTTAGCGTAACGCGAGTCGAGGCGGACGTCGTCGCGGTAGCGACGACGGACGCCGAGACGAGAAACGTAACACCAGTGCCTCCCTGTGTTAGCGTAACACGAGTCGAGGCGGACGTCGTCGCGGTAGCGACGACGGACGCCGAGACGAGCACGTGACACCAGGGCCACCCTGTCTTAGCGTAACGCGAGTCGAGGCGGACGTCGTCGCGGTAGCGACCACGGACGCCGAGACGAGCACGTGACACAATTGACTCCCTGTCTTAGCGTAACGCGAGTCGAGGCGGACGTCGTCGCGGTAGCGACGACGGACGCCGAGACGAGCACGTGACACCAGTGCCACCCTGTCTTAGCGTAACGCGAGTCGAGGCGGACATCGTCGCGGTAGCGACGACGGACGCCGAGACGAGCACGTCACACCAGTGCCACCCTGTCTTAGCGTAACGCGAGCTGAGGCGGACGTCGTCGCGGTAGCGACGATGGACGCCGAGACGAGCACGTAACACCAGTGCCTCCCTGTGTTAGCGTAACACGAGTCGAGGCGGACGTCGTCGCGGTAGCGACGACGGACGCCGAGACGAGCACGTGACACCATTGCCACCCTGTCTTAGCGTAACGCGAGTCGAGGCGGACGTCGTCGCGGTAGCGACGACGGACGCCGAGACGAGCACGTGACACCAGTGACTCCCTGTCTTAGCGTAACGCGAGTCGAGGCGGACGTCGTCGCGGTAGCGACGACGGACGCCGAGACGAGCACGTGACACCAGTGCCACCCGACGGACGCCGAGACGAGCACGTGACACCATTGCCTCCCTATCTTAACGTAACGCGAGTCGAGGCGGACGTCGTCGCGGTAGCGACGACGGACGACGAGACGAGCACCTGACACCAGTGCCACCCTGGCTTAGCGTAACGCGAGTCGAGGCGGACGTGGTCGCGATAGCGACGACGGATGCCGAGACGAGCACGTGACACCATTGCCTCCCTGTCTTAGCGTAACGCGAGTCGAGGCGGACGTCGTCGCGGTAGCGATGACGGACGCCGAGACGAGCACGTGACACCATTGCCTCCCTGTCTTAGCGTAACGTGAGTCGAGGCGGACGTCCTCGCGGTAGCGACGACGGACGCCGAGACGAGCACGTGACACCAGTGCCACCCTGTCTTAGCGTAACGCGAGTCGAGGCGGACGTGGTCGCGATAGCGACGACGGATGCCGAGACGAGCGCGTGACACCAGTGCCACCCTGTCTTAGCGTAACGCGAGTCTAGGCGGACGTCGTCGCGGTAGCGAAGACGGACGCCGAGACGAGCACGTGACACCAGTGCCACCCTGTCTTAGCGTAATGCGAGTCGAGGCGGACGTCATCGCGGTAGCGACGACGGACGCCGAGACGAGCACGTGACACCATTGCCTCCCTGTCTTAGCGTAACGCGAGTCGAGGCGGACGTCATCGCGGTAGCGACGACGGACGCCGAGACGAGCACGTCACACCAGTGCCACCCTGTCTCAGCGTAACGCGAGTCGAGGCGGACGTGGTCGCGATAGCGACGACGGATGCCGAGACGAGCACGTGACACCATTGCCTCCCTGTCTTAGCGTAACGTGAGTCGAGGCGGACGTCGTCGCGGTAGCGACGACGGACGCCGAGACGAGCACGTGACACCAGTGCCACCCTGTCTTAGCGTAACGCGAGTCGAGGCAGACGTCGTCGCGGTAGCGACGACGGATGCCGAGACGAGCACGTGACACCATTGCCTCCCTGTCTTAGCGTAACGCGAGTCGAGGCGGACGTCGTCGCGGTAGCGACGACGGACGCCGAGACGAGCACGTGACACTAGTGCCACCCTGTCTTAGCGTAACGCGAGTCGAGGCGGACGTTGTCGCGGTAGCGACCACGGATGCCGAGACGAGCACATGACACCATTGCCTCCCTGTCTTAGCGTAACGCGAGTCGAGGCGGACGTCGTCGTGGTAGCGACCACGGACGCCGAGACGAGCACGTGACACAATTGCCTCCCTGTCTTACCGTAACGCGAGTCGAGGCGGACGTCGTCGCGGTAGCGACGACGGACGCCGAGACGAGCACGTGACACCAGTGCCACCCTGTCTTAGCGTAAGGCGAGTCGAGGCGGACGTCGTCGCGGTAGCGACGACGGACGCCGAGACGAGCACGTCACACCAGTGCCACCCTGTCTTAGCGTAACGCGAGTCGAGGCGGACGTCGTCATGGTAGCGACGACGGACGCCGAGACGAGCACGTAGCACGAGTGCCTCCCTGTGTTAGCGTAACACGAGTCGAGGCGTACGTCGTCGCGGTAGCGACGACAGACGCTGAGACGAGCACGTGACACCAGTGCCACCCTGTCTTAGCGTAACGCGAGTCGAGGCGGACGTCGTCGCGGTAGCGACGACGGACGCCGAGACGAGCACGTGACACCATTGCCTCCCTGTCTTAGCGTAACGCGAGTCGAGGCGGACGTCGTCGCGGTAGCGACGACGGACGCCGAGACAAGCACGTAACACCAGTGCCTCCCTGTGTTAGCGTAAAGCGAGTCGAGGCGGACGTCGTCGCGGTAGCGACGACGGACGCCGAGACAAGCACGTAACACCAGTGCCACCCTGTCTTAGCGTAAAGCGAGTCGAGGCGGACGTCGTCGCGGTAGCGACGACGGACGCCGAGACGAGCACGTCACACCAGTGCCACCCTGTCTTAGCGTAACGCGAGTCGAGGCGGACGTCGTCGCGGTAGCGACGACGGACGCCGAGACGAGCACGTAACACCAGTGCCTCCCTGTGTTAGCGTAACACGAGTCGAGGCAGACGTCGTCGCGGTAGCGACGACGGACGCCGAGACGAGCACGTGACACCATTGCCACCTTGTCTTAGCGTAACGCGAGTCGAGGCGGACGTTGTTGCGGTAGCTACGACGGACGCCGAGGCAAGAACGTGACACCAGTGCCACCCTGTCTTAGCGTAATGCGAGGTGAGGCGGACGTCATCGCGGTAGCGACGACGGACGCCGAGACGAGCACGTGACACCATTGCCTCCCTGTCTTAACGTAACGCGAGTCGAGGCGGACGTCGTCGCGGTAGCGACGACGAACGACGAGACGAGCACGTGACACCAGTGCCACCCTGGCTTAGCGTAACGCGAGTCGAGGCGGACGTGGTCGCGATAGCGACGACGGATGCCGAGACGAGCACGTGACACCATTGCCTCCCTGTCTTAGCGTAACGCGAGTCGAGGCGGACGTCGTCGCGGTAGCGACGACGGACGCCGAGACGAGCACGTGACACCATTGCCTCCCTGTCTTAGCGTAACGTGAGTCGAGGCGGACGTCCTCGCGGTAGCGACGACGGACGCCGAGACGAGCACGTGACACCAGTGCCACCCTGTCTTAGCGTAACGCGAGTCGAGGCGGACGTGGTCGCGATAGCGACGACGGATGCCGAGACGAGCACGTGACACTAGTGCCACCCTGTCTTAGCGTAACGCGAGTCGAGGCGGACGTCGTCGCGGTAGCGAAGACGGACGCCGAGACGAGCACGTGACACCAGTGCCACCCTGTCTTAGCGTAATGCGAGTCGAGGCGGACGTCATCGCGGTAGCGACGACGGACGCCGAGACGAGCACGTGACACCATTGCCTCCCTGTCTTAGCGTAACGCGAGTCGAGGCGGACGTCATCGCGGTAGCGACGACGGACGCCGAGACGAGCACGTCACACCAGTGCCACCCTGTCTCAGCGTAACGCGAGTCGAGGCGGACATGGTCGCGATAGCGACGACGGATGCCGAGACGAGCACGTGACACCATTGCCTCCCTGTCTTAGCGTAACGCGAGTCGAGGCGGACGTCGTCGCGGTAGCGACGACGGACGCCGAGACAAGCACGTGACACCAGGGCCACCCTGTCTTAGCGTAACGCGAGTCGAGGCGGACGTCGTCGCGGTAGCGACCACGGACGCCGAGACGAGCACGTGACACAATTGACTCCCTGTCTTAGCGTAACGCGAGTCGAGGCGGACGTCGTCGCGGTAGCGACGACGGACGCCGAGATGAGCACGTGACACCAGTGCCACCCTGTCTTAGCGTAACACGAGTCGAGGCGGACGTCGTCGCGGTACCGACGACGGACGCCGAGACGAGCACGTAACACCTGTGCCTCCCTGTGTTAGCGTAACACGAGTCGAGGCGTACGTCATTGCGGTAGTGACGACGGACGCTGAGACGAGCACGTGACACCAGTGCCACCCTGTCTTAGCGTAACGCGAGTCGAGGCGGACGTCGTCGCGGTAGCGACGACGGACGCCGAGACGAGCACGTGACACCATTGCCTCCCTGTCTTAGCGTAACGCGAGTCGAGGCTGACGTCGTCGCGGTAGCGACGACGGACGCCGAGACGAGCACGTGACACCAGTGCCACCCTGTCTTAGCGTAAAGCGAGTCGAGGCGGACGTCGTCGCGGCAGCGACGACGGACGCCGAGACGAGCACGTCACACCAGTGCCACCCTGTCTTAGCGTAACGCGAGTCGAGGCGGACGTCGTCGTGGTAGCGACGACGGACGCCGAGACGAGCACGTAACACCAGTGCCTCCCTGTGTTAGCGTAACACGAGTCGAGGCGGACGTCGTCGCGGTAGCGACGACGGACGCCGAGACGAGCACGTGACACCATTGCCTCCCTGTCTTAGCGTAACGCGAGTCGAGGCGGACGTCGTCGCGGTAGCGACGACGGACGCCGAGACGAGCACGTGACACCAGTGCCACCCTGTCTTAGCGTAAAGCGAGTCGAGGCGGACGTCGTCGCGGTAGCGACGACGGACGCCGAGACGAGCACGTCACACCAGTGCCACCCTGTCTTAGCGTAACGCGAGTCGAGGCAGACGTCGTCGCGGTAGCGACGACGGACGCCGAGACGAGCACGTAACACCAGTGCCTCCCTGTGTTAGCGTAACACGAGTCGAGGCAGACGTCGTCGCGGTAGCGACGACGGACGCCGAGACGAGCACGTGACACCATTGCCACCTTGTCTTAGCGTAACGCGAGTCGAGGCGGACGTTGTTGCGGTAGCTACGACGGACGCCGAGACGAGCACGTGACACCAGTGCCACCCTGTCTTATTGTAATGCGAGTCGAGGCGGACGTCGTCGCGGTAGCGACGACGGACGCCGAGACGAGCACGTCACACCAGTGCCACGCTGTCTTAGCGTAACGCGAGTCGAGGCGGACGTCGTCGCGGTAGCGACGATGGACGCTGAGATGAGCACGTAACACCAGTGCCTCCCTGTGTTAGCGTAACACGAGTTGAGGCGGACGTATTCGCGGTAGCGACGACGGACGCCGAGACGAGCATGTGACACCAGGGCCACCCTGTCTTAGCGTAACGCGAGTCGAGGCGGACGTCGTCGCGGTAGCGACCACGGACGCCGAGACGAGCATGTGACACAATTGACTCCCTGTCTTAGCGTAACGCGAGTCGAGGCGGACGTCGTCGCGGTAGCGACGACGGACGCCGAGACGAGCACGTGACACCAGTGCCACCCTGTCTTAGCGTAACGCGAGTCGAGGCGGACGTCGTCGCGGTAGCGACGACGGACGCCGAGACGAGCACGTGACACCAGTGCCACCCTGTCTTATTGTAATGCGAGTCGAGGCCGACGTCGTCGCGGTAGCGACGACGGACGCCGAGACGAGCACGTTACACCAGTGCCACCCTGTCTTAGCGTAACGCGAGTCGAGGCGGACGTCGTCGCGGTAGCGACGACGGACGCCGAGACGAGAAACGTAACACCAGTGCCTCCCTGTGTTAGCGTAACACGAGTCGAGGCGGACGTCGTCGCGGTAGCGACGACGGACGCCGAGACGAGCACGTGACACCAGGGCCACCCTGTCTTAGCGTAACGCGAGTCGAGGCGGACGTCGTCGCGGTAGCGACCACGGACGCCGAGACGAGCACGTGACACAATTGACTCCCTGTCTTAGCGTAACGCGAGTCGAGGCGGACGTCGTCGCGGTAGCGACGACGGACGCCGAGACGAGCACGTGACACCAGTGCCACCCTGTCTTAGCGTAACGCGAGTCGAGGCGGACATCGTCGCGGTAGCGACGACGGACGCCGAGACGAGCACGTCACACCAGTGCCACCCTGTCTTAGCGTAACGCGAGCTGAGGCGGACGTCGTCGCGGTAGCGACGATGGACGCCGAGACGAGCACGTAACACCAGTGCCTCCCTGTGTTAGCGTAACACGAGTCGAGGCGGACGTCGTCGCGGTAGCGACGACGGACGCCGAGACGAGCACGTGACACCATTGCCACCCTGTCTTAGCGTAACGCGAGTCGAGGCGGACGTCGTCGCGGTAGCGACGACGGACGCCGAGACGAGCACGTGACACCAGTGACTCCCTGTCTTAGCGTAACGCGAGTCGAGGCGGACGTCGTCGCGGTAGCGACGACGGACGCCGAGACGAGCACGTGACACCAGTGCCACCCGACGGACGCCGAGACGAGCACGTGACACCATTGCCTCCCTATCTTAACGTAACGCGAGTCGAGGCGGACGTCGTCGCGGTAGCGACGACGGACGACGAGACGAGCACCTGACACCAGTGCCACCCTGGCTTAGCGTAACGCGAGTCGAGGCGGACGTGGTCGCGATAGCGACGACGGATGCCGAGACGAGCACGTGACACCATTGCCTCCCTGTCTTAGCGTAACGCGAGTCGAGGCGGACGTCGTCGCGGTAGCGATGACGGACGCCGAGACGAGCACGTGACACCATTGCCTCCCTGTCTTAGCGTAACGTGAGTCGAGGCGGACGTCCTCGCGGTAGCGACGACGGACGCCGAGACGAGCACGTGACACCAGTGCCACCCTGTCTTAGCGTAACGCGAGTCGAGGCGGACGTGGTCGCGATAGCGACGACGGATGCCGAGACGAGCGCGTGACACCAGTGCCACCCTGTCTTAGCGTAACGCGAGTCTAGGCGGACGTCGTCGCGGTAGCGAAGACGGACGCCGAGACGAGCACGTGACACCAGTGCCACCCTGTCTTAGCGTAATGCGAGTCGAGGCGGACGTCATCGCGGTAGCGACGACGGACGCCGAGACGAGCACGTGACACCATTGCCTCCCTGTCTTAGCGTAACGCGAGTCGAGGCGGACGTCATCGCGGTAGCGACGACGGACGCCGAGACGAGCACGTCACACCAGTGCCACCCTGTCTCAGCGTAACGCGAGTCGAGGCGGACGTGGTCGCGATAGCGACGACGGATGCCGAGACGAGCACGTGACACCATTGCCTCCCTGTCTTAGCGTAACGTGAGTCGAGGCGGACGTCGTCGCGGTAGCGACGACGGACGCCGAGACGAGCACGTGACACCAGTGCCACCCTGTCTTAGCGTAACGCGAGTCGAGGCAGACGTCGTCGCGGTAGCGACGACGGATGCCGAGACGAGCACGTGACACCATTGCCTCCCTGTCTTAGCGTAACGCGAGTCGAGGCGGACGTCGTCGCGGTAGCGACGACGGACGCCGAGACGAGCACGTGACACTAGTGCCACCCTGTCTTAGCGTAACGCGAGTCGAGGCGGACGTTGTCGCGGTAGCGACCACGGATGCCGAGACGAGCACATGACACCATTGCCTCCCTGTCTTAGCGTAACGCGAGTCGAGGCGGACGTCGTCGTGGTAGCGACCACGGACGCCGAGACGAGCACGTGACACAATTGCCTCCCTGTCTTACCGTAACGCGAGTCGAGGCGGACGTCGTCGCGGTAGCGACGACGGACGCCGAGACGAGCACGTGACACCAGTGCCACCCTGTCTTAGCGTAAGGCGAGTCGAGGCGGACGTCGTCGCGGTAGCGACGACGGACGCCGAGACGAGCACGTCACACCAGTGCCACCCTGTCTTAGCGTAACGCGAGTCGAGGCGGACGTCGTCATGGTAGCGACGACGGACGCCGAGACGAGCACGTAGCACGAGTGCCTCCCTGTGTTAGCGTAACACGAGTCGAGGCGTACGTCGTCGCGGTAGCGACGACAGACGCTGAGACGAGCACGTGACACCAGTGCCACCCTGTCTTAGCGTAACGCGAGTCGAGGCGGACGTCGTCGCGGTAGCGACGACGGACGCCGAGACGAGCACGTGACACCATTGCCTCCCTGTCTTAGCGTAACGCGAGTCGAGGCGGACGTCGTCGCGGTAGCGACGACGGACGCCGAGACAAGCACGTAACACCAGTGCCTCCCTGTGTTAGCGTAAAGCGAGTCGAGGCGGACGTCGTCGCGGTAGCGACGACGGACGCCGAGACAAGCACGTAACACCAGTGCCACCCTGTCTTAGCGTAAAGCGAGTCGAGGCGGACGTCGTCGCGGTAGCGACGACGGACGCCGAGACGAGCACGTCACACCAGTGCCACCCTGTCTTAGCGTAACGCGAGTCGAGGCGGACGTCGTCGCGGTAGCGACGACGGACGCCGAGACGAGCACGTAACACCAGTGCCTCCCTGTGTTAGCGTAACACGAGTCGAGGCAGACGTCGTCGCGGTAGCGACGACGGACGCCGAGACGAGCACGTGACACCATTGCCACCTTGTCTTAGCGTAACGCGAGTCGAGGCGGACGTTGTTGCGGTAGCTACGACGGACGCCGAGGCAAGAACGTGACACCAGTGCCACCCTGTCTTAGCGTAATGCGAGGTGAGGCGGACGTCATCGCGGTAGCGACGACGGACGCCGAGACGAGCACGTGACACCATTGCCTCCCTGTCTTAACGTAACGCGAGTCGAGGCGGACGTCGTCGCGGTAGCGACGACGAACGACGAGACGAGCACGTGACACCAGTGCCACCCTGGCTTAGCGTAACGCGAGTCGAGGCGGACGTGGTCGCGATAGCGACGACGGATGCCGAGACGAGCACGTGACACCATTGCCTCCCTGTCTTAGCGTAACGCGAGTCGAGGCGGACGTCGTCGCGGTAGCGACGACGGACGCCGAGACGAGCACGTGACACCATTGCCTCCCTGTCTTAGCGTAACGTGAGTCGAGGCGGACGTCCTCGCGGTAGCGACGACGGACGCCGAGACGAGCACGTGACACCAGTGCCACCCTGTCTTAGCGTAACGCGAGTCGAGGCGGACGTGGTCGCGATAGCGACGACGGATGCCGAGACGAGCACGTGACACTAGTGCCACCCTGTCTTAGCGTAACGCGAGTCGAGGCGGACGTCGTCGCGGTAGCGAAGACGGACGCCGAGACGAGCACGTGACACCAGTGCCACCCTGTCTTAGCGTAATGCGAGTCGAGGCGGACGTCATCGCGGTAGCGACGACGGACGCCGAGACGAGCACGTGACACCATTGCCTCCCTGTCTTAGCGTAACGCGAGTCGAGGCGGACGTCATCGCGGTAGCGACGACGGACGCCGAGACGAGCACGTCACACCAGTGCCACCCTGTCTCAGCGTAACGCGAGTCGAGGCGGACATGGTCGCGATAGCGACGACGGATGCCGAGACGAGCACGTGACACCATTGCCTCCCTGTCTTAGCGTAACGCGAGTCGAGGCGGACGTCGTCGCGGTAGCGACGACGGACGACGAGACGAGCACGTGACACCAGTGCCACCCTGGCTTAGCGTAACGCGAGTCGAGGCGGACGTGGTCGCGATAGCGACGACGGATGCCGAGACGAGCACGTGACACCATTGCCTCCCTGTCTTAGCGTAACGCGAGTCGAGGCGGACGTCGTCGCGGTAGCGACGACGGACGCCGAGACGAGCACGTGACACCATTGCCTCCCTGTCTTAGCGTAACGTGAGTCGAGGCGGACGTCCTCGCGGTAGCGACGACGGACGCCGAGACGAGCACGTGACACCAGTGCCACCCTGTCTTAGCGTAACGCGAGTCGAGGCGGACGTGGTCGCGATAGCGACGACGGATGCCGAGACGAGCACGTGACACCAGTGCCACCCTGTCTTAGCGTAACGCGAGTCGAGGCGGACGTCGTCGCGGTAGCGAAGACGGACGCCGAGACGAGCACGTGACACCAGTGCCACCCTGTCTTAGCGTAATGCGAGTCGAGGCGGACGTCATCGCGGTAGCGACGACGGACGCCGAGACGAGCACGTGACACCATTGCCTCCCTGTCTTAGCGTAACGCGAGTCGAGGCGGACGTCATCGCGGTAGCGACGATGGACGCCGAGACGAGCACGTCACACCAGTGCCACCCTGTCTCAGCGTAACGCGAGTCGAGGCGGGCGTGGTCGCGATAGCGACGACGGATGCCGAGACGAGCACGTGACACCATTGCCTCCCTGTCTTAGCGTAACGCGAGTCGAGGCGGACGTCGTCGCGGTAGCGACGACGGACGCCGAGACGAGCACGTGACACCAGTGCCACCCTGTCTTAGCGTAACGCGAGTCGAGGCAGACGTCGTCGCGGTAGCGACGACGGACGCCGAGACGAGCACGTGACACCATTGCCTCCCTGTCTTAGCGTAACGCGAGTCGAGGCGGACGTCGTCGCGGTAGCGACGACGGACGCCGAGACGAGCACGTGACACTAGTGCCACCCTGTCTTAGCGTAACGCGAGTCGAGGCGGACGTTGTCGCGGTAGCGACCACGGATACCGAGACGAGCACATGACACCATTGCCTCCCTGTCTTAGCGTAACGCGAGTCGAGGCGGACGTCGTCGTGGTAGCGACCACGGACGCCGAGACGAGCACGTGACACAATTGCCTCCCTGTCTTACCGTAACGCGAGTCGAGGCGGACGTCGTCGCGGTAGCGACGACGGACGCCGAGACGAGCACGTGACACCAGTGCCACCCTGTCTTAGCGTAAGGCGAGTCGAGGCGGACGTCGTCGCGGTAGCGACGACGGACGCCGAGACGAGCACGTCACACCAGTGCCACCCTGTCTTAGCGTAACGCGAGTCGAGGCGGACGTCGTCATGGTAGCGACGACGGACGCCGAGACGAGCACGTAGCACCAGTGTCTCCCTGTGTTAGCGTAACACGAGTCGAGGCGTACGTCGTCGCGGTAGCGACGACGGACGCTGAGACGAGCACGTGACACCAGTGCCACCCTGTCTTAGCGTAACGCGAGTCGAGGCGGACGTCGTCGCGGTAGCGACGACTGACGCCGAGACGAGCACGTGACACCATTGCCTCCCTGTCTTAGCGTAACGCGAGTCGAGGCGGACGTCGTCGCGGTAGCGACGACGGACGCCGAGACAAGCACGTAACACCAGTGCCTCCCTGTGTTAGCGTAAAGCGAGTCGAGGCGGACGTCGTCGCGGTAGCGACGACGGACGCCGAGACAAGCACGTAACACCAGTGCCACCCTGTCTTAGCGTAAAGCGAGTCGAGGCGGACGTCGTCGCGGTAGCGACGACGGACGCCGAGACGAGCACGTCACACCAGTGCCACCCTGTCTTAGCGTAACGCGAGTCGAGGCGGACGTCGTCGCGGTAGCGACGACGGACGCCGAGACGAGCACGTAACACCAGTGCCTCCCTGTGTTAGCGTAACACGAGTCGAGGCAGACGTCGTCGCGGTAGCGACGACGGACGCCGAGACGAGCACGTGACACCATTGCCACCTTGTCTTAGCGTAACGCGAGTCGAGGCGGACGTTGTTGCGGTAGCTACGACGGACGCCGAGACAAGAACGTGACACCAGTGCCACCCTGTCTTAGCGTAATGCGAGTCGAGGCGGACGTTGTTGCGGTAGCTACGACGGACGCCGAGACAAGAACGTGACACCAGTGCCACCCTGTCTTAGCGTAATGCGAGTCGAGGCGGACGTCATCGCGGTAGCGACGACGGACGCCGAGACGAGCACGTGACACCATTGCCTCCCTGTCTTAACGTAACGCGAGTCGAGGCGGACGTCGTCGCGGTAGCGACGACGGACGACGAGACGAGCACGTGACACCAGTGCCACCTTGGCTTAGCGTAACGCGAGTCGAGGCGGACGTGGTCGCGATAGCGACGACGGATGCCGAGACGAGCACGTGACACCATTGCCTCCCTGTCTTAGCGTAACGCGAGTCGAGGCGGACGTCGTCGCGGTAGCGACGACGGACGCCGAGACGAGCACGTGACACCATTGCCTCCCTGTCTTAGCGTAACGTGAGTCGAGGCGGACGTCCTCGCGGTAGCGACGACGGACGCCGAGACGAGCACGTGACACCAGTGCCACCCTGTCTTAGCGTAACACGAGTCGAGGCGGACGTGGTCGCGATAGCGACGACGGATGCCGAGACGAGCACGTGACACCAGTGCCACCCTGTCTTAGTGTAACGCGAGTCGAGGCGGACGTCGTCGCGGTAGCGAAGATGGACGCCGAGACGAGCACGTGACACCATTGCCTCCCTGTCTTAGCGTAATGCGAGTCGAGGCGGACGTCGTCGCGGTAGCGACGACGGACGCCGAGACGAGCACGTGACACCAGTGCCTCCCTGTGTTAGCGTAAAGCGAGTCGAGGCGGACGTCGTCGCGGTAGCGACGACGGACGCCGAGACAAGCACGTAACACCAGTGCCACCCTGTCTTAGCGTAAAGCGAGTCGAGGCGGACGTCGTCGCGGTAGCGACGACGGACGCCGAGACGAGCACGTCACACCAGTGCCACCCTGTCTTAGCGTAACGCGAGTCGAGGCGGACGTCGTCGCGGTAGCGACGACGGACGCCGAGACGAGCACGTAACACCAGTGCCTCCCTGTGTTAGCGTAACACGAGTCGAGGCAGACGTCGTCGCGGTGGCGACGACGGACGCCGAGACGAGCACGTGACACCATTGCCACCTTGTCTTAGCGTAACGCGAGTCGAGGCGGACGTTGTTGCGGTAGCTACGACGGACGCCGAGACAAGAACGTGACACCAGTGCCACCCTGTCTTAGCGTAATGCGAGTCGAGGCGGACGTCATCGCGGTAGCGACGACGGACGCCGAGACGAGCACGTGACACCATTGCCTCCCTGTCTTAACGTAACGCGAGTCGAGGCGGACGTCGTCGCGGTAGCGACGACGGACGACGAGACGAGCACGTGACACCAGTGCCACCCTGGCTTAGCGTAACGCGAGTCGAGGCGGACGTGGTCGCGATAGCGACGACGGATGCCGAGACGAGCACGTGACACCATTGCCTCCCTGTCTTAGCGTAACGCGAGTCGAGGCGGACGTCGTCGCGGTAGCGACGACAGACGCCGAGACGAGCACGTGACACCATTGCCTCCCTGTCTTAGCGTAACGTGAGTCGAGGCGGACGTCCTCGCGGTAGCGACGACGGACGTCGAGACGAGCACGTGACACCAGTGCCACCCTGTCTTAGCGTAACACGAGTCGAGGCGGACGTGGTCGCGATAGCGACGACGGATGCCGAGACGAGCACGTGACACCAGTGCCACCCTGTCTTAGCGTAACGCGAGTCGAGGCGGACGTCGTCGCGGTAGCGAAGATGGACGCCGAGACGAGCACGTGACACCAGTGCCACCCTGTCTTAGCGTAATGCGAGTCGAGGCGGACGTCATCGCGGTAGCGACGACGGACACCGAGACGAGCACGTGACACCATTGCCTCCCTATCTTAGCGTAACGCGAGTCGAGGCGGACGTCATCGCGGTAGCGACGACGGACGCCGAGACGAGCACGTCACACCAGTGCCACCCTGTCTCAGCGTAACGCGAGTCGAGGCGGGCGTGGTCGCGATAGCGACGACGGATGCCGAGACGAGCACGTGACACCATTGCCTCCCTGTCTTAGCGTAACGCGAGTCGAGGCGGACGTCGTCGCGGTAGCGACGACGGACGCCGAGACGAGCACGTGACACCAGTGCCACCCTGTCTTAGCGTAACGCGAGTCGAGGCAGACGTCGTCGCGGTAGCGACGACGGACGCCGAGACGAGCACGTGACACCATTGCCTCCCTGTCTTAGCGTAACGCGAGTCGAGGCGGACGTCGTCGCGGTAGCGACGACGGACGCCGAGACGAGCACGTGACACTAGTGCCACCCTGTCTTAGCGTAACGCGAGTCGAGGCGGACGTTGTCGCGGTAGCGACCACGGATACCGAGACGAGCACATGACACCATTGCCTCCCTGTCTTAGCGTAACGCGAGTCGAGGCGGACGTCGTCGTGGTAGCGACCACGGACGCCGAGACGAGCACGTGACACAATTGCCTCCCTGTCTTACCGTAACGCGAGTCGAGGCGGACGTCGTCGCGGTAGCGACGACGGACACCGAGACGAGCACGTGACACCAGTGCCACCCTGTCTTAGCGTAAGGCGAGTCGAGGCGGACGTCGTCGCGGTAGCGACGACGGACGCCGAGACGAGCACGTCACACCAGTGCCACCCTGTCTTAGCGTAACGCGAGTCGAGGCGGACGTCGTCATGGTAGCGACGACGGACGCCGAGACGAGCACGTAGCACCAGTGTCTCCCTGTGTTAGCGTAACACGAGTCGAGGCGTACGTCGTCGCGGTAGCGACGACGGACGCTGAGACGAGCACGTGACACCAGTGCCACCCTGTCTTAGCGTAACGCGAGTCGAGGCGGACGTCGTCGCGGTAGCGACGACTGACGCCGAGACGAGCACGTGACACCATTGCCTCCCTGTCTTAGCGTAACGCGAGTCGAGGCGGACGTCGTCGCGGTAGCGACGACGGACGCCGAGACAAGCACGTAACACCAGTGCCTCCCTGTGTTAGCGTAAAGCGAGTCGAGGCGGACGTCGTCGCGGTAGCGACGACGGACGCCGAGACAAGCACGTAACACCAGTGCCACCCTGTCTTAGCGTAAAGCGAGTCGAGGCGGACGTCGTCGCGGTAGCGACGACGGACGCCGAGACGAGCACGTCACACCAGTGCCACCCTGTCTTAGCGTAACGCGAGTCGAGGCGGACGTCGTCGCGGTAGCGACGACGGACGCCGAGACGAGCACGTAACACCAGTGCCTCCCTGTGTTAGCGTAACACGAGTCGAGGCAGACGTCGTCGCGGTAGCGACGACGGACGCCGAGACGAGCACGTGACACCATTGCCACCTTGTCTTAGCGTAACGCGAGTCGAGGCGGACGTTGTTGCGGTAGCTACGACGGACGCCGAGACAAGAACGTGACACCAGTGCCACCCTGTCTTAGCGTAATGCGAGTCGAGGCGGACGTTGTTGCGGTAGCTACGACGGACGCCGAGACAAGAACGTGACACCAGTGCCACCCTGTCTTAGCGTAATGCGAGTCGAGGCGGACGTCATCGCGGTAGCGACGACGGACGCCGAGACGAGCACGTGACACCATTGCCTCCCTGTCTTAACGTAACGCGAGTCGAGGCGGACGTCGTCGCGGTAGCGACGACGGACGACGAGACGAGCACGTGACACCAGTGCCACCCTGGCTTAGCGTAACGCGAGTCGAGGCGGACGTGGTCGCGATAGCGACGACGGATGCCGAGACGAGCACGTGACACCATTGCCTCCCTGTCTTAGCGTAACGCGAGTCGAGGCGGACGTCGTCGCGGTAGCGACGACGGACGCCGAGACGAGCACGTGACACCATTGCCTCCCTGTCTTAGCGTAACGTGAGTCGAGGCGGACGTCCTCGCGGTAGCGACGACGGACGCCGAGACGAGCACGTGACACCAGTGCCACCCTGTCTTAGCGTAACACGAGTCGAGGCGGACGTGGTCGCGATAGCGACGACGGATGCCGAGACGAGCACGTGACACCAGTGCCACCCTGTCTTAGTGTAACGCGAGTCGAGGCGGACGTCGTCGCGGTAGCGAAGATGGACGCTGAGACGAGCACGTGACACCATTGCCTCCCTGTCTTAGCGTAATGCGAGTCGAGGCGGACGTCGTCGCGGTAGCGACGACGGACGCCGAGACGAGCACGTGACACCAGTGCCTCCCTGTGTTAGCGTAAAGCGAGTCGAGGCGGACGTCGTCGCGGTAGCGACGACGGACGCCGAGACAAGCACGTAACACCAGTGCCACCCTGTCTTAGCGTAAAGCGAGTCGAGGCGGACGTCGTCGCGGTAGCGACGACGGACGCCGAGACGAGCACGTCACACCAGTGCCACCCTGTCTTAGCGTAACGCGAGTCGAGGCGGACGTCGTCGCGGTAGCGACGACGGACGCCGAGACGAGCACGTAACACCAGTGCCTCCCTGTGTTAGCGTAACACGAGTCGAGGCAGACGTCGTCGCGGTGGCGACGACGGACGCCGAGACGAGCACGTGACACCATTGCCACCTTGTCTTAGCGTAACGCGAGTCGAGGCGGACGTTGTTGCGGTAGCTACGACGGACGCCGAGACAAGAACGTGACACCAGTGCCACCCTGTCTTAGCGTAATGCGAGTCGAGGCGGACGTCATCGCGGTAGCGACGACGGACGCCGAGACGAGCACGTGACACCATTGCCTCCCTGTCTTAACGTAACGCGAGTCGAGGCGGACGTCGTCGCGGTAGCGACGACGGACGACGAGACGAGCACGTGACACCAGTGCCACCCTGGCTTAGCGTAACGCGAGTCGAGGCGGACGTGGTCGCGATAGCGACGACGGATGCCGAGACGAGCACGTGACACCATTGCCTCCCTGTCTTAGCGTAACGCGAGTCGAGGCGGACGTCGTTGCGGTAGCGACGACGGACGCCGAGACGAGCACGTGACACCATTGCCTCCCTGTCTTAGCGTAACGTGAGTCGAGGCGGACGTCCTCGCGGTAGCGACGACGGACGTCGAGACGAGCACGTGACACCAGTGCCACCCTGTCTTAGCGTAACACGAGTCGAGGCGGACGTGGTCGCGATAGCGACGACGGATGCCGAGACGAGCACGTGACACCAGTGCCACCCTGTCTTAGCGTAACGCGAGTCGAGGCGGACGTCGTCGCGGTAGCGAAGATGGACGCCGAGACGAGCACGTGACACCAGTGCCACCCTGTCTTAGCGTAATGCGAGTCGAGGCGGACGTCATCGCGGTAGCGACGACGGACACCGAGACGAGCACGTGACACCATTGCCTCCCTATCTTAGCGTAACGCGAGTCGAGGCGGACGTCATCGCGGTAGCGACGACGGACGCCGAGACGAGCACGTCACACCAGTGCCACCCTGTCTCAGCGTAACGCGAGTCGAGGCGGACGTGGTCGCGATAGCGACGACGGATGCCGAGACGAGCACGTGACACCATTGCCTCCCTGTCTTAGCGTAACGCGAGTCGAGGCGGACGTCGTCGCGGTAGCGACGACGGACGCCGAGACGAGCACGTGACACCAGTGCCACCCTGTCTTAGCGTAACGCGAGTTGAGGTAGACGTCGTCGCGGTAGCGACGACGGACGCCAAGACGAGCACGTGACACCATTGCCTCCCTGTCTTAGCGTAACGCGAGTCGAGGCGGACGTCGTCGCGGTAGCGACGACGGACGCCGAGACGAGCACGTGACACTAGTGCCACCCTGTCTTAGCGTAACGCGAGTCGAGGCGGACGTTGTCGCGGTAGCGACCACGGATGCCGAGACGAGCACATGACACCATTGCCTCCCTGTCTTAGCGTAACGCGAGTCGAGGCGGACGTCGTCGTGGTAGCGACCACGGACGCCGAGACGAGCACGTGACACAATTGCCTCCCTGTCTTACCGTAACGCGAGTCGAGGCGGACGTCGTCGCGGTAGCGACGACGGACACCGAGGCGAGCACGTGACACCAGTGCCACCCTGTCTTAGCGTAAGGCGAGTCGAGGCGGACGTCGTCGCGGTAGCGACGACGGACGCCGAGACGAGCACGTCACACCAGTGCCACCCTGTCTTAGCGTAACGCGAGTCGAGGCGAACGTCGTCATGGTAGCGACGACGGACGCCGAGACGAGCACGTAGCACCAGTGCCTCCCTGTGTTAGCGTAACACGAGTCGAGGCGTACGTCGTCGCGGTAGCGACGACGGACGCTGAGACGAGCACGTGACACCAGTGCCACCCTGTCTTAGCGTAACGTGAGTCGAGGCGGACGTCGTCGCGGTAGCGACGACGGACGCCGAGACGAGCACGTGACACCATTGCCTCCCTGTCTTAGCGTAACGCGAGTCGAGGCGGACGTCGTCGCGGTAGCGACGACGGACGCCGAGACGAGCACGTGACACCAGTGCCACCCTGTCTTAGCGTAATGCGAGTCGAGGCGGACGTTGTTGCGGTAGCTACGACGGACGCCGAGACAAGAACGTGACACCAGTGCCACCCTGTCTTAGCGTAATGCGAGTCGAGGCGGACGTCATCGCGGTAGCGACGACGGACGCCGAGACGAGCACGTGACACCATTGCCTCCCTGTCTTAACGTAACGCGAGTCGAGGCGGACGTCGTCGCGGTAGCGACGACGGACGACGAGACGAGCACGTGACACCAGTGCCACCCTGGCTTAGCGTAACGCGAGTCGAGGCGGACGTGGTCGCGATAGCGACGACGGATGCCGAGACGAGCACGTGACACCATTGCCTCCCTGTGTTAGCGTAAAGCGAGTCGAGGCGGACGTCGTCGCGGTAGCGACGACGGACGCCGAGACAAGCACGTAACACCAGTGCCACCCTGTCTTAGCGTAAAGCGAGTCGAGGCGGACGTCGTCGCGGTAGCGACGACGGACGCCGAGACGAGCACGTCACACCAGTGCCACCCTGTCTTAGCGTAACGCGAGTCGAGGCGGACGTCGTCGCGGTAGCGACGACGGACGCCGAGACGAGCACGTAACACCAGTGCCTCCCTGTGTTAGCGTAACACGAGTCGAGGCAGACGTCGTCGCGGTGGCGACGACGGACGCCGAGACGAGCACGTGACACCATTGCCACCTTGTCTTAGCGTAACGCGAGTCGAGGCGGACGTTGTTGCGGTAGCTACGACGGACGCCGAGACAAGAACGTGACACCAGTGCCACCCTGTCTTAGCGTAATGCGAGTCGAGGCGGACGTCATCGCGGTAGCGACGACGGACGCCGAGACGAGCACGTGACACCATTGCCTCCCTGTCTTAACGTAACGCGAGTCGAGGCGGACGTCGTCGCGGTAGCGACGACGGACGACGAGACGAGCACGTGACACCAGTGCCACCCTGGCTTAGCGTAACGCGAGTCGAGGCGGACGTGGTCGCGATAGCGACGACGGATGCCGAGACGAGCACGTGACACCATTGCCTCCCTGTCTTAGCGTAACGCGAGTCGAGGCGGACGTCGTCGCGGTAGCGACGACGGACGCCGAGACGAGCACGTGACACCATTGCCTCCCTGTCTTAGCGTAACACGAGTCGAGGCGGACGTGGTCGCGATAGCGACGACGGATGCCGAGACGAGCACGTGACACCAGTGCCACCCTGTCTTAGCGTAACGCGAGTCGAGGCGGACGTCGTCGCGGTAGCGAAGATGGACGCCGAGACGAGCACGTGACACCAGTGCCACCCTGTCTTAGCGTAATGCGAGTCGAGGCGGACGTCATCGCGGTAGCGACGACGGACACCGAGACGAGCACGTGACACCATTGCCTCCCTATCTTAGCGTAACGCGAGTCGAGGCGGACGTCATCGCGGTAGCGACGACGGACGCCGAGACGAGCACGTCACACCAGTGCCACCCTGTCTCAGCGTAACGCGAGTCGAGGCGGACGTGGTCGCGATAGCGACGACGGATGCCGAGACGAGCACGTGACACCATTGCCTCCCTGTCTTAGCGTAACGCGAGTCGAGGCGGACGTCGTCGCGGTAGCGACGACGGACGCCGAGACGAGCACGTGACACCAGTGCCACCCTGTCTTAGCGTAACGCGAGTTGAGGTAGACGTCGTCGCGGTAGCGACGACGGACGCCAAGACGAGCACGTGACACCATTGCCTCCCTGTCTTAGCGTAACGCGAGTCGAGGCGGACGTCGTCGCGGTAGCGACGACGGACGCCGAGACGAGCACGTGACACTAGTGCCACCCTGTCTTAGCGTAACGCGAGTCGAGGCGGACGTTGTCGCGGTAGCGACCACGGATGCCGAGACGAGCACATGACACCATTGCCTCCCTGTCTTAGCGTAACGCGAGTCGAGGCGGACGTCGTCGTGGTAGCGACCACGGACGCCGAGACGAGCACGTGACACAATTGCCTCCCTGTCTTACCGTAACGCGAGTCGAGGCGGACGTCGTCGCGGTAGCGACGACGGACACCGAGACGAGCACGTGACACCAGTGCCACCCTGTCTTAGCGTAAGGCGAGTCGAGGCGGACGTCGTCGCGGTAGCGACGACGGACGCCGAGACGAGCACGTCACACCAGTGCCACCCTGTCTTAGCGTAACGTGAGTCGAGGCGAACGTCGTCATGGTAGCGACGACGGACGCCGAGACGAGCACGTAGCACCAGTGCCTCCCTGTGTTAGCGTAACACGAGTCGAGGCGTACGTCGTCGCGGTAGCGACGACGGACGCTGAGACGAGCACGTGACACCAGTGCCACCCTGTCTTAGCGTAACGTGAGTCGAGGCGGACGTCGTCGCGGTAGCGACGACGGACGCCTAGACGAGCACGTGACACCATTGCCTCCCTGTCTTAGCGTAACGCGAGTCGAGGCGGACGTCGTCGCGGTAGCGACGACGGACGCCGAGACGAGCACGTGACACCAGTGCCACCCTGTCTTAGCGTAAAGCGAGTCGAGGCGGACGTCGTCGCGGTAGCGACGACGGACGCCGAGACGAGCACGTCACACCAGTGCCACCCTGTCTTAGCGTAACGCGAGTCGAGGCGGACGTCGTCGCGGTAGCGACGACGGACGCCGAGACGAGCACGTAACACCAGTGCCTCCCTGTGTTAGCGTAACACGAGTCGAGGCCGACGTCGTCGCGGTAGCGACGACGGACGCCGAGACGAGCACGTGACACCATTGCCACCTTGTCTTAGCGTAACGCGAGTCGAGGCGGACGTTGTTGCGGTAGCTACGACGGACGCCGAGACAAGAACGTGACACCAGTGCCACCCTGTCTTATTGTAATGCGAGTTGAGGCGGACGTCGTCGCGGTAGCGACGACGGACGCCGAGACGAGCACGTAACACCAGTGCCTCCCTGTGTTAGCGTAACACGAGTCGAGGCCGACGTCGTCGCGGTAGCGACGACGGACGCCGAGACGAGCACGTGACACCATTGCCACCTTGTCTTAGCGTAACGCGAGTCGAGGCGGACGTTGTTGCGGTAGCTACGACGGACGCCGAGACAAGAACGTGACACCAGTGCCACCCTGTCTTATTGTAATGCGAGTTGAGGCGGACGTCGTCGCGGTAGCGACGACGGACGCCGAGACGAGCACGTCACACCAGTGCCACCCTGTTTTAGCGTAACGCGAGTCGAGGCGGACGTCGTCGCGGTAGCGACGACAGACGCCGAGACGAGCACGTGACACCAGGGCCACCCTGTCTTAGCGTAACGCGAGTCGAGGCGGACGTCGTCGCGGTAGCGACCACGGACGCCGAGACGAGCATGTGACACAATTGACTTCCTGTCTTAGCGTAACGCGAGTCGAGGCGGACGTCGTCGCGGTAGCGACGACGGACGCCGAGACGAGCACGTCACACCAGTGCCACCCTGTCTTAGCGTAACGCGAGTCGAGGCGGACGTCGTCGCGGTAGCGACGACGGACGCCGAGACGAGCACGTGACACTAGTGCCACCCTGTCTTATTGTAAGGCGAGTCGAGGCCGACGTCGTCGCGGTAGCAACGACGGACGACCAGTGCCACCCTGTCTTAGCGTAACGCGAGTCAAGGCGGACGTCGTCGCGGTAGCGACGACGGACGCCGAGACGAGCACGTGACACCAGGGCCACCCTGTCTTAGCGTAACGCGAGTCGAGGCGGACGTCGTCGCGGTAGCGACCACGGACGCCGAGACGAGCACGTGACACAATTGACTCCCTGTCTTAGCGTAACGCGAGTCGAGGCGGACGTCGTCGCGGTAGCGACGACGGACGCCGAGACGAGCACGTGACACCAGTGCCACCCTGTCTTAGCGTAACGCGAGTCGAGGCGGACGTCGTCGCGGTAGCGACCACGGACGCCGAGACGAGCACGTGACACAATTGACTCCCTGTCTTAGCATAACGCGAGTCGAGGCGGACGTCGTCGCGGTAGCAACGACGGACGCCGAGACGAGCACGTGACACCAGTGCCACCCCGTCTTAGCGTAACGCGAGTCGAGGCGGACGTCGTCGCGGTAGAGACGACGGACGCCGAGACGAGCACATGACACCATTGCCTCCCTGTCTTAGCGTAACGCGAGTCGAGGCGGACGTCGTCGCGGTAGAGACGACGGACGCCGAGACGAGCACGTGACACCATTGCCTCCCTGTCTTAGCGTAACGCGAGTCGAGGCGGACGTCGTCGCGGTAGCGACGACGGACGCCGAGACGAGCACGTGACACCAGGGCCACCCTGTCTTTGCGTAACGCGAGTCGAGGCGGACGTCATCGCGGTAGCGACCACGGACGCCGAGACGAGCACGTGACACAATTGACTCCCTGTCTTAGCGTAACGCGAGTCGAGGCGGACGTCGTCGCGGTAGCGACGACGGACGCCGAGACGAGCACGTGACACCAGTGCCACCCTGTCTTAGCGTAACGCGAGTCGAGGCGGACGTCGGCGCGGTAGAGACGACGGACGCCGAGACGAGCACGTGACACCATTGCCTCCCTGTCTTAGCGTAACGCGAGTCGAGGCGGACGTCGTCGCGGTAGCGACGACGGACGCCGAGACGAGCACGTGACACCAGTGCCACCCTGTCTTTGCGTAAAGCGAGTCGAGGCGGACGTCGTCGCGGTAGCGACGACGGACGCCGAGACGAGCACGTCACACCAGTGCCACCCTGTCTTAGCGTAACGCGAGTCGAGGCGGACGTCGTCGCGGTAGCGACGACGGACGCCGAGACGAGCACGTAACACCAGTGCCTCCCTGTGTTAGCGTAACACGAGTCGAGGCAGACGTCGTCGCGGTAGCGACGACGGACGCCGAGACGAGCACGTGACACCATTGCCACCTTGTCTTAGCGTAACACGAGTCGAGGCGGACGTTGTTGCGGTAGCTACGACGGACGCCGAGACGAGCACGTGACACCAGTGCCACCCTGTCTTATTGTAATGCGAGTTGAGGCGGACGTCGTCGCGGTAGCGACGACGGACGCCGAGACGAGCACGTCACACCAGTGCCACCCTGTCTTAGCGTAACGCGAGTCGAGGCGGACGTCGTCGCGGTAGCGACGACGGACGCTGAGACGAGCATGTAACACTAGTGCCTCCCTGTGTTAGCGTAACACGAGTCGAGGCGGACGTCGTCGCGGTAGCGACGACGGACGCCGAGACGAGCACGTGACACCAGGGCCACCCTGTCTTAGCGTAACGCGAGTCGAGGCGGACGTCGTCGCGGTAGCAACCACGGACGCCGAGACGAGCATGTGACACAATTGACTCCCTGTCTTAGCGTAACGCGAGTCGAGGCGGACGTCGTCGCGGTAGCGACGACGGACGCCGAGACGAGCACGTGACACCAGTGCCACCCTGTCTTAGCGTAACGCGAGTCGAGGCGGACGTCGTCGCGGTAGCGACGACGGATGCCGAGATGAGCACGTGACACCAGTGCCACCCTGTCTTATTGTAAGGCGAGTCGAGGCCCAGTGCCACCCTGTCTTAGCGTAACACGAGTCGAGGCGGACGTCGTCGCGGTAGCGACGACGGAAGCCGAGACGAGCACGTGACACCATTGCCTCCCTGTCTTAGCGTAACGCGAGTCGAGGCGGATGTCGTCGCGGTAGCGACGACGGACGCCGAGACGAGCACGTGACACTAGTGCCACCCTGTCTTAGCGTAACGCGAGTCGAGGCGGATGTTGTCGCGGTAGCGACAACGGATGCCGAGACGAGCACATGACACCATTGCCTCCCTGTCTTAGCGTAACGCGAGTCGAGGCGGACGTCGTCGTGGTAGCGATCACGGATGCCGAGACGAGCACGTGACACAATTGCCTCCCTGTCTTATCGTAACGCGAGTCGAGGCGGACGTCGTCGCGGTAGCGACGACGGACGCCGAGACGAGCACGTGACACCAGTGCCACCCTGTCTTAGCGTAACGCGAGTCGAGGCGGACGTCGTCGCGGTAGCGACGACGGACGCCGAGACGAGCACGTCACACCAGTGCCACACTGTCTTAGCGTAACGCGAGTCGAGGCGGACGTCGTCGTGGTAGCGACGACGGACGCCGAGACGAGCACGTAGCACCAGTGCCTCCCTGTGTTAGCGTAACACGAGTCGAGGCGTACGTCGTCGCGGTAGCGACGACGGACGCTGAGACGAGCACGTGACACCAGTGCCACCCTGTCTTAGCGTAACGCGAGTCGAGGCGGACGTCGTCGCGGTAGCGACGACGGACGCCGAGACGAGCACGTGACACCATTGCCTCCCTGTCTTAGCGTAACGCGAGTCGAGGCGGACGTCGTCGCGGTAGCAACGACGGACGCCGAGACGAGCACGTGACACCAGTGCCACCCTGTCTTAGCGTAAAGCGAGTCGAGGCGGACGTCGTCGCGGTAGCGACGACGGACGCCGAGACGAGCACGTCACACCAGTGCCACCCTGTCTTAGCGTAACGCGAGTCGAGGCGGACGTCGTCGCGGTAGCGACGACGGACGCCGAGACGAGCACGTGACACAATTGCCTCCCTGTCTTATCGTAACGCGAGTCGAGGCGGACGTCGTCGCGGTAGCGACGACGGACGCCGAGACGAGCACGTGACACCAGTGCCACCCTGTCTTAGCGTAACGCGAGTCGAGGCGGACGTCGTCGCGGTAGCGACGACGGACGCCGAGACGAGCACGTCACACCAGTGCCACCCTGTCTTAGCGTAACGCGAGTCGAGGCGGACGTCGTCGCGGTAGCGACGACGGACGCCGAGACGAGCACGTAGCACCAGTGCCTCCCTGTGTTAGCGTAACACGAGTCGAGGCCGACGTCGTCGCGGTAGCGACGACGGACGCCGAGACGAGCACGTGACACCATTGCCACCTTGTCTTAGCGTAACGCGAGTCGAGGCGGACGTTGTTGCGGTAGCTACGACGGACGCCGAGACAAGAACGTGACACCAGTGCCACCCTGTCTTATTGTAATGCGAGTTGAGGCGGACGTCGTCGCGGTAGCGACGACGGACGCCGAGACGAGCACGTAACACCAGTGCCTCCCTGTGTTAGCGTAACACGAGTCGAGGCCGACGTCGTCGCGGTAGCGACGACGGACGCCGAGACGAGCACGTGACACCATTGCCACCTTGTCTTAGCGTAACGCGAGTCGAGGCGGACGTTGTTGCGGTAGCTACGACGGACGCCGAGACAAGAACGTGACACCAGTGCCACCCTGTCTTATTGTAATGCGAGTTGAGGCGGACGTCGTCGCGGTAGCGACGACGGACGCCGAGACGAGCACGTCACACCAGTGCCACCCTGTTTTAGCGTAACGCGAGTCGAGGCGGACGTCGTCGCGGTAGCGACGACGGACGCCGAGACGAGCACGTGACACCAGGGCCACCCTGTCTTAGCGTAACGCGAGTCGAGGCGGACGTCGTCGCGGTAGCGACCACGGACGCCGAGACGAGCATGTGACACAATTGACTTCCTGTCTTAGCGTAACGCGAGTCGAGGCGGACGTCGTCGCGGTAGCGACGACGGACGCCGAGACGAGCACGTCACACCAGTGCCACCCTGTCTTAGCGTAACGCGAGTCGAGGCGGACGTCGTCGCGGTAGCGACGACGGACGCCGAGACGAGCACGTGACACTAGTGCCACCCTGTCTTATTGTAAGGCGAGTCGAGGCCGACGTCGTCGCGGTAGCAACGACGGACGACCAGTGCCACCCTGTCTTAGCGTAACGCGAGTCAAGGCGGACGTCGTCGCGGTAGCGACGACGGACGCCGAGACGAGCACGTGACACCAGGGCCACCCTGTCTTAGCGTAACGCGAGTCGAGGCGGACGTCGTCGCGGTAGCGACCACGGACGCCGAGACGAGCACGTGACACAATTGACTCCCTGTCTTAGCGTAACGCGAGTCGAGGCGGACGTCGTCGCGGTAGCGACGACGGACGCCGAGACGAGCACGTGACACCAGTGCCACCCTGTCTTAGCGTAACGCGAGTCGAGGCGGACGTCGTCGCGGTAGCGACCACGGACGCCGAGACGAGCACGTGACACAATTGACTCCCTGTCTTAGCATAACGCGAGTCGAGGCGGACGTCGTCGCGGTAGCAACGACGGACGCCGAGACGAGCACGTGACACCAGTGCCACCCTGTCTTAGCGTAACGCGAGTCGAGGCGGACGTCGTCGCGGTAGAGACGACGGACGCCGAGACGAGCACATGACACCATTGCCTCCCTGTCTTAGCGTAACGCGAGTCGAGGCGGACGTCGTCGCGGTAGAGACGACGGACGCCGAGACGAGCACGTGACACCATTGCCTCCCTGTCTTAGCGTAACGCGAGTCGAGGCGGACGTCGTCGCGGTAGCGACGACGGACGCCGAGACGAGCACGTGACACCAGGGCCACCCTGTCTTTGCGTAACGCGAGTCGAGGCGGACGTCATCGCGGTAGCGACCACGGACGCCGAGACGAGCACGTGACACAATTGACTCCCTGTCTTAGCGTAACGCGAGTCGAGGCGGACGTCGTCGCGGTAGCGACGACGGACGCCGAGACGAGCACGTGACACCAGTGCCACCCTGTCTTAGCGTAACGCGTGTCGAGGCGGACGTCGGCGCGGTAGAGACGACGGACGCCGAGACGAGCACGTGACACCATTGCCTCCCTGTCTTAGCGTAACGCGAGTCGAGGCGGACGTCGTCGCGGTAGCGACGACGGACGCCGAGACGAGCACGTGACACCAGTGCCACCCTGTCTTTGCGTAAAGCGAGTCGAGGCGGACGTCGTCGCGGTAGCGACGACGGACGCCGAGACGAGCACGTCACACCAGTGCCACCCTGTCTTAGCGTAACGCGAGTCGAGGCGGACGTCGTCGCGGTAGCGACGACGGACGCCGAGACGAGCACGTAACACCAGTGCCTCCCTGTGTTAGCGTAACACGAGTCGAGGCAGACGTCGTCGCGGTAGCGACGACGGACGCCGAGACGAGCACGTGACACCATTGCCACCTTGTCTTAGCGTAACACGAGTCGAGGCGGACGTTGTTGCGGTAGCTACGACGGACGCCGAGACGAGCACGTGACACCAGTGCCACCCTGTCTTATTGTAATGCGAGTTGAGGCGGACGTCGTCGCGGTAGCGACGACGGACGCCGAGACGAGCACGTCACACCAGTGCCACCCTGTCTTAGCGTAACGCGAGTCGAGGCGGACGTCGTCGCGGTAGCGACGACGGACGCTGAGACGAGCATGTAACACTAGTGCCTCCCTGTGTTAGCGTAACACGAGTCGAGGCGGACGTCGTCGCGGTAGCGACGACGGACGCCGAGACGAGCACGTGACACCAGGGCCACCCTGTCTTAGCGTAACGCGAGTCGAGGCGGACGTCGTCGCGGTAGCAACCACGGACGCCGAGACGAGCATGTGACACAATTGACTCCCTGTCTTAGCGTAACGCGAGTCGAGGCGGACGTCGTCGCGGTAGCGACGACGGACGCCGAGACGAGCACGTGACACCAGTGCCACCCTGTCTTAGCGTAACGCGAGTCGAGGCGGACGTCGTCGCGGTAGCGACGACGGACGCCGAGATGAGCACGTGACACCAGTGCCACCCTGTCTTATTGTAAGGCGAGTCGAGGCCCAGTGCCACCCTGTCTTAGCGTAACACGAGTCGAGGCGGACGTCGTCGCGGTAGCGACGACGGAAGCCGAGACGAGCACGTGACACCATTGCCTCCCTGTCTTAGCGTAACGCGAGTCGAGGCGGATGTCGTCGCGGTAGCGACGACGGACGCCGAGACGAGCACGTGACACTAGTGCCACCCTGTCTTAGCGTAACGCGAGTCGAGGCGGATGTTGTCGCGGTAGCGACAACGGATGCCGAGACGAGCACATGACACCATTGCCTCCCTGTCTTAGCGTAACGCGAGTCGAGGCGGACGTCGTCGTGGTAGCGATCACGGATGCCGAGACGAGCATGTGACACAATTGCCTCCCTGTCTTATCGTAACGCGAGTCGAGGCGGACGTCGTCGCGGTAGCGACGACGGACGCCGAGACGAGCACGTGACACCAGTGCCACCCTGTCTTAGCGTAACGCGAGTCGAGGCGGACGTCGTCGCGGTAGCGACGACGGACGCCGAGACGAGCACGTCACACCAGTGCCACACTGTCTTAGCGTAACGCGAGTCGAGGCGGACGTCGTCGTGGTAGCGACGACGGACGCCGAGACGAGCACGTAGCACCAGTGCCTCCCTGTGTTAGCGTAACACGAGTCGAGGCGTACGTCGTCGCGGTAGCGACGACGGACGCTGAGACGAGCACGTGACACCAGTGCCACCCTGTCTTAGCGTAACGCGAGTCGAGGCGGACGTCGTCGCGGTAGCGACGACGGACGCCGAGACGAGCACGTGACACCATTGCCTCCCTGTCTTAGCGTAACGCGAGTCGAGGCGGACGTCGTCGCGGTAGCAACGACGGACGCCGAGACGAGCACGTGACACCAGTGCCACCCTGTCTTAGCGTAAAGCGAGTCGAGGCGGACGTCGTCGCGGTAGCGACGACGGACGCCGAGACGAGCACGTCACACCAGTGCCACCCTGTCTTAGCGTAACGCGAGTCGAGGCGGACGTCGTCGCGGTAGCGACGACGGACGCCGAGACGAGCACGTGACACAATTGCCTCCCTGTCTTATCGTAACGCGAGTCGAGGCGGACGTCGTCGCGGTAGCGACGACGGACGCCGAGACGAGCACGTGACACCAGTGCCACCCTGTCTTAGCGTAACGCGAGTCGAGGCGGACGTCGTCGCGGTAGCGACGACGGACGCCGAGACGAGCACGTCACACCAGTGCCACCCTGTCTTAGCGTAACGCGAGTCGAGGCGGACGTCGTCGTGGTAGCGACGACGGACGCCGAGACGAGCACGTAGCACCAGTGCCTCCCTGTGTTAGCGTAACACGAGTCGAGGCGTACGTCGTCGCGGTAGCGACGACGGACGCTGAGACGAGCACGTGACACCAGTGCCACCCTGTCTTAGCGTAACGCGAGTCGAGGCGGACGTCGTCGCGGTAGCGACGACGGACGCCGAGACGAGCACGTGACACCATTGCCTCCCTGTCTTAGCGTAACGCGAGTCGAGGCGGACGTCGTCGCGGTAGCGACGACGGACGCCGAGACGAGCACGTGACACCAGTGCCACCCTGTCTTATTGTAATGCGAGTTGAGGCGGACGTCGTCGCGGTAGCGACGACGGACGCCGAGACGAGCACGTCACACCAGTGCCACCCTGTCTTAGCGTAACGCGAGTCGAGGCGGACGTCGTCGCGGTAGCGACGACGGACGCTGAGACGAGCATGTAACACTAGTGCCTCCCTGTGTTAGCGTAACACGAGTCGAGGCGGACGTCGTCGCGGTAGCGACGACGGACGCCGAGACGAGCACGTGACACCAGGGCCACCCTGTCTTAGCGTAACGCGAGTCGAGGCGGACGTCCTCGCGGTAGCGACCACGGACGCCGAGATGAGCATGTGACACAATTGACTCCCTGTCTTAGCGTAACGCGAGTCGAGGCGGACGTCGTCGCGGTAGCGACGACGGACGCCGAGACGAGCACGTGACGCCAGTGCCACCCTGTCTTAGCGTAACGCGAGTCGAGGCGGACGTCGTCGCGGTAGCGACGACGGACGCCGAGACGAGCACGTGACACCAGTGCCACCCTGTCTTATTGTAAGGCGAGTCGAGGCCCAGTGCCACCCTGTCTTAGCGTAACACGAGTCGAGGCGGACGTCGTCGCGGTAACGACGACGGACGCCGAGACGAGCACGTGACACCATTGCCTCCCTGTCTTAGCGTAACGCGAGTCGAGGCGGATGTCGTCGCGGTAGCGACGACGGACGCCGAGACGAGCACGTGACACTAGTGCCACCCTGTCTTAGCGTAACGCGAGTCGAGGCGGATGTTGTCGCGGTAGCGACAACGGATGCCGAGACGAGCACATGACACCATTGCCTCCCTGTCTTAGCGTAACGCGAGTCGAGGCGGACGTCGTCGTGGTAGCGACCACGGATGCCGAGACGAGCACGTGACACAATTGCCTCCCTGTCTTATCGTAACGCGAGTCGAGGCGGACGTCGTCGCGGTAGCGACGACGGACGCCGAGACGAGCACGTGACACCAGTGCCACCCTGTCTTAGCGTAACGCGAGTCGAGGCGGACGTCGTCGCGGTAGCGACGACGGACGCCGAGACGAGCACGTCACACCAGTGCCACCCTGTCTTAGCGTAACGCGAGTCGAGGCGGACGTCGTCGTGGTAGCGACGACGGACGCCGAGACGAGCACGTAGCACCAGTGCCTCCCTGTGTTAGCGTAACACGAGTCGAGGCGTACGTCGTCGCGGTAGCGACGACGGACGCTGAGACGAGCACGTGACACCAGTGCCACCCTGTCTTAGCGTAACGCGAGTCGAGGCGGACGTCGTCGCGGTAGCGACGACGGACGCCGAGACGAGCACGTGACACCATTGCCTCCCTGTCTTAGCGTAACGCGAGTCGAGGCGGACGTCGTCGCGGTAGCGACGACGGACGCCGAGACGAGCACGTGACACCAGTGCCACCCTGTCTTAGCGTAAAGCGAGTCGAGGCGGACGTCGTCGCGGTAGCGACGACGGACGCCGAGACGAGCACGTCACACCAGTGCCACCCTGTCTTAGCGTAACGCGAGTCGAGGCGGACGTCGTCGCGGTAGCGACGACGGACGCCGAGACGAGCACGTAACACCAGTGCCTCCCTGTGTTAGCGTAACACGAGTCGAGGCAGACGTCGTCGCGGTAGCGACGACGGACGCCGAGACGAGCACGTGACACCATTGCCACCTTGTCTTAGCGTAACGCGAGTCGAGGCGGACGTTGTTGCGGTAGCTACGACGGACGCCGAGACGAGCACGTGACACCAGTGCCACCCTGTCTTATTGTAATGCGAATTGAGGCGGACGTCGTCGCGGTAGCGACGACGGACGCCGAGACGAGCACGTCACACCAGTGCCACCCTGTTTTAGCGTAACGCGAGTCGAGGCGGACGTCGTCGCGGTAACGACGACGGACGCTGAGACGAGCACGTAACACCAGTGCCTCCCTGTGTTAGCGTAACACGAGTCGAGGCGGACGTCGTCGCGGTAGCGACGACGGACGCCGAGACGAGCACGTGACACCAGGGCCACCCTGTCTTAGCGTAACGCGAGTCGAGCCGGACGTCGTCGCGGTAGCGACCACGGACGCCGAGACGAGCATGTGACACAATTGACTCCCTGTCTTAGCGTAACGCGAGTCGAGGCGGACGTTGTTGCGGTAGCTACGACGGACGCCGAGACGAGCACGTGACACCAGTGCCACCCTGTCTTATTGTAATGCGAGTTGAGGCGGACGTCGTCGCGGTAGCGACGACGGACGCCGAGACGAGCACGTCACACCAGTGCCACCCTGTCTTAGCGTAACGCGAGTCGAGGCGGACGTCGTCGCGGTAGCGACGACGGACGCTGAGACGAGCATGTAACACTAGTGCCTCCCTGTGTTAGCGTAACACGAGTCGAGGCGGACGTCGTCGCGGTAGCGACGACGGACGCCGAGACGAGCACGTGACACCAGGGCCACCCTGTCTTAGCGTAACGCGAGTCGAGGCGGACGTCCTCACGGTAGCGACCACGGACGCCGAGATGAGCATGTGACACAATTGACTCCCTGTCTTAGCGTAACGCGAGTCGAGGCGGACGTCGTCGCGGTAGCGACGACGGACGCCGAGACGAGCACGTGACGCCAGTGCCACCCTGTCTTAGCGTAACGCGAGTCGAGGCGGACGTCGTCGCGGTAGCGACGACGGACGCCGAGACGAGCACGTGACACCAGTGCCACCCTGTCTTATTGTAAGGCGAGTCGAGGCCCAGTGCCACCCTGTCTTAGCGTAACACGAGTCGAGGCGGACGTCGTCGCGGTAGCGACGACGGACGCCGAGACGAGCACGTGACACCATTGCCTCCCTGTCTTAGCGTAACGCGAGTCGAGGCGGACGTCGTCGCGGTAGCGACGACGGACGCCGAGACGAGCACGTGACACTAGTGCCACCCTGTCTTAGCGTAACGCGAGTCGAGGCGGACGTTGTCGCGGTAGCGACAACGGATGCCGAGACGAGCACATGACACCATTGCCTCCCTGTCTTAGCGTAACGCGAGTCGAGGCGGACGTCGTCGTGGTAGCGACCACGGACGCCGAGACGAGCACGTGACACAATTGCCTCCCTGTCTTATCGTAACGCGAGTCGAGGCGGACGTCGTCGCGGTAGCGACGACGGACGCCGAGACGAGCACGCGACACCAGTGCCACCCTGTCTTAGCGTAACGCGAGTCGAGGCGGACGTCGTCGCGGTAGCGACGATGGACGCCGAGACGAGCACGTCACACCAGTGCCACCCTGTCTTAGCGTAACGCGAGTCGAGGCGGACGTCGTCGTGGTAGCGACGACGGACGCCGAGACGAGCACGTAGCACCAGTGCCTCCCTGTGTTAGCGTAACACGAGTCGAGGCGTACGTCGTCGCGGTAGCGACGACGGACGCTGAGACGAGCACGTGACACCAGTGCCACCCTGTCTTAGCGTAACGCGAGTCGAGGCGGACGTCGTCGCGGTAGCGACGACGGACGCCGAGACGAGCACGTGACACCATTGCCTCCCTGTCTTAGCGTAACGCGAGTCGAGGCGGACGTCGTCGCGGTAGCGATGACGGACGCCGAGACGAGCACGTGACACCAGTGCCACCCTGTCTTAGCGTAAAGCGAGTCGAGGCGGACGTCGTCGCGGTAGCGACGACGGACGCCGAGACGAGCACGTCACACCAGTGCCACCCTGTCTTAGCGTAACGCGAGTCGAGGCGGACGTCGTCGCGGTAGCGACGACGGACGCCGAGACGAGCACGTAACACCAGTGCCTCCCTGTGTTAGCGTAACACGAGTCGAGGCAGACGTCGTCGCGGTAGCGACGACGGACGCCGAGACGAGCACGTGACACCATTGCCACCTTGTCTTAGCGTAACGCGAGTCGAGGCGGACGTTGTTGCGGTAGCTACGACGGACGCCGAGACGAGCACGTGACACCAGTGCCACCCTGTCTTATTGTAATGCGAATTGAGGCGGACGTCGTCGCGGTAGCGACGACGGACGCCGAGACGAGCACGTCACACCAGTGCCACCCTGTTTTAGCGTAACGCGAGTCGAGGCGGACGTCGTCGCGGTGACGACGACGGACGCTGAGACGAGCACGTAACACCAGTGCCTGCCTGTGTTAGCGTAACACGAGTCGAGGCGGACGTCGTCGCGGTAGCGACGACGGACGCCGAGACGAGCACGTGACACCAGGGCCACCCTGTCTTAGCGTAACGCGAGTCGAGCCGGACGTCGTCGCGGTAGCGACCACGGGCGCCGAGACGAGCATGTGACACAATTGACTCCCTGTCTTAGCGTAACGCGAGTCGAGGCGGACGTCGTCTTGGTAGCGACGACGGACGCCGAGACGAGCACGTGACACCAGTGCCACCCTGTCTTAGCGTAACGCGAGTCGAGGCGGACGTCGTCGCGGTAGCGACGACGGACGCCGAGACGAGCACGTGACACCAGTGCCACCCTGTCTTATTGTAAGGCGAGTCGAGGCCGACGTCGTCGCGGTAGCGACGACGGACGCCGAGACGAGCACGTCACACCAGTGCCACCCTGTCTTAGCGTAACGCGAGTCGAGGCGGACGTCGTCGCGGTAGCGACGACGGACGCCGAGACGAGCATGTAACACCAGTGCCTCCATGTGTTAGCGTAACACGAGTCGAGGCGGACGTCGTCGCGGTAGCGACGACGGACGCCGAGACGAGCACGTGACACCAGGGCCACCCTGTCTTAGCGTAACGCGAGTCGAGGCGGACGTCGTCGCGGTAGCGACCACGGACGCCGAGACGAGCACGTGACACAATTGACTCCCTGTCTTAGCGTAACGCGAGTCGAGGCGGACGTCGTCGCGGTAGCGACGACGGACGCCGAGACGAGCACGTGACACCAGTGCCACCCTGTCTTAGCGTAAAGCGAGTCGAGGCGGACGTCGTCGTGGTAGCGACGACGGACGCCGAGACGAGCACGTGACACCATTGCCTCCCTGTCTTAGCGTAAAGCGAGTCGAGGCGGACGTCGTCGCGGTAGCGACGACGGACGCCGAGACGAGCACGTAACACCAGTGCCTCCCTGTGTTAGCGTAACACGAGTCGAGGCAGACGTCGTCGCGGTAGCGACGACGGACGCCGAGACGAGCACGTGACACCATTGCCACCTTGTCTTAGCGTAACGCGAGTCGAGGCGGACGTTGTTGCGGTAGCTACGACGGACGCCGAGACGAGCACGTGACACCAGTGCCACCCTGTCTTATTGTAATGCGAGTCGAGGCGGACGTCGTCGCGGTAGCGACGACGGACGCCGAGAAGAGCACGTCACACCAGTGCCACGCTGTCTTAGCGTAACGCGAGTCGAGGCGGACGTCGTCGCGGTAGCGACGACGGACGCTGAGACGAGCACGTAACACCAGTGCCTCCCTGTGTTAGCGTAACACGAGTGGAGGCGGACGTATTCGAGGTAGCGACGACGGACGCCGAGACGAGCACGTGACACCAGGGCCACCCTGTCTTAGCGTAACGCGAGTCGAGGCGGACGTCGTCGCGGTAGCGACCACGGACGCCGAGACGAGCATGTGACACAATTGACTCCCTGTCTTAGCGTAACGCGAGTCGAGGCGGACGTCGTCGCGGTAGCCACGACGGACGCCGAGACGAGCACGTGACACCAGTGCCACCCTGTCTTAGCGTAACGCGAGTCGAGGCGGACGTCGTCGCGGTAGCGACGACGGATGCCGAGACGAGCACGTGACACCAGTGCCACCCTGTCTTATTGTAATGCGAGTCGAGGCCGACGTCGTCGCGGTAGCGACGACGGACGCCGAGACGAGCACGTCACACCAGTGCCACCCTGTCTTAGCGTAACGCGAGTCGAGGCGGACGTCGTCGCGGTAGCGACGACGGACGCCGAGACGAGCACGTAACACCAGTGCCTCCCTGTGTTAGCGTAACACGAGTCGAGGCGGACGTCGTCGCGGTAGCGACGACGGACGCCGAGACGAGCACGTGACACCAGGGCCACCCTGTCTTAGCGTAACGCGAGTCGAGGCGGACGTCGTCGCGGTAGCGACCACGGACGCCGAGACGAGCACGTGACACAATTGACTCCCTGTCTTAGCGTAACGCGAGTCGAGGCGGACGTCGTCGCGGTAGCGACGACGGACGCCGAGACGAGCACGTGACACCAGTGCCACCCTGTCTTAGCGTAACGCGAGTCGAGGCGGACGTCGTCGCGGTAGCGACGACGGACGCCGAGACGAGCACGTCACACCAGTGCCACCCTGTCTTAGCGTAACGCGAGCTGAGGCGGACGTCGTCGCGGTAGCGACGACGGACGCCGAGACGAGCACGTGACACCATTGCCACCCTGTCTTAGCGTAACGCGAGTCGAGGCGGACGTCGTCGCGGTAGCGACGACGGACACCGAGACGAGCACGTAACACCAGTGCCTCCCTGTGTTAGCGTAACACGAGTCGAGGCGGACGTCGTCGCGGTAGCGACGACGGACGCCGAGACGAGCACGTGACACCATTGACACCCTGTCTTAGCGTAACGTGAGTCGAGGCGGACGTCGTCGCGGTAGCGACGACGGACGCCGAGACGAGCACGTGACACCAGTGACTCCCTGTCTTAGCGTAACGCGAGTCGAGGCGGACGTCATCGCGGTAGCGACGACGGACGCCGAGACGAGCACGTGACACCAGTGCCACCCTGTCTTAGCGTAATGCGAGTCGAGGCGGACGTCATCGCGGTAGCGACGACGGACGCCGAGACGAGCACGTGACACCATTGCCTCCCTGTCTTAACGTAACGCGAGTCAAGGCGGACGTCGTCGCGTTAGCGACGACAGACGACGAGACGAGCACGTGACACCAGTGCCAACCTGGCTTAGCGTAACGCGAGTCGAGGTGGACGTGGTCGCGATAGCGACGACGGATGCCGAGACGAGCACGTGACACCATTGCCTCCCTGTCTTAGCGTAACGCGAGTCGAGGCGGACGTCGTCGCGGTAGCGACGACGGACGCCGAGACGAGCACGTGACACCATTGCCTCCCTGTCTTAGCGTAACGTGAGTCGAGGCGGACGTCCTCGCGGTAGCGACGACGGACGCCGAGACGAGCACGTGACACCAGTGCCACCCTGTCTTAGCGTAACGCGAGTTGAGGCGGACGTGGTCGCGATAGCGACGACGGATGCCGAGACGAGCACGTGACACCAGTGCCACCCTGTCTTAGCGTAACGCGAGTCGAGGCGGACGTCGTCGCGGTAGCGAAGACGGATGCCGAGACGAGCACGTGACACCAGTGCCACCCTGTCTTAGCGTAATGCGAGTCGAGGCGGACGTCATCGCGGTAGCGACGACGGACGCCGAGACGAGCACGTGACACCATTGCCTCCCTGTCTTAGCGTAACGCGAGTCGAGGCGGACGTCATCGCGGTAGCGACGACGGACGCCGAGACGAGCACGTCACACCAGTGCCACCCTGTCTCAGCGTAACGCGAGTCGAGGCGGACGTGGTCGCGATAGCGACGACGGATGCTGAGACGAGCACGTGACACCATTGCCTCCCTGTCTTAGCGTAACGCGAGTCGAGGCGGACGTCGTCGCGGTAGCGACGACGGACGCCGAGACGAGCACGTGACACTAGTGCCACCCTGTCTTAGCGTAACGCGAGTCGAGGCAGACGTCGTCGCGGTAGCGACGACTGACGCCGAGACGAGCACGTGACACCATGGCCTCCCTGTCTTAGCGTAACGCGAGTCGAGGCGGACGTCGTCGCGGTAGCGACGACGGACGCCGAGACGAGCACGTGACACTAGTGCCACCCTGTCTTAGCGTAACGCGAGTCGAGGCGGACGTTGTCGCGGTAGCGACCACGGACGCCGAGACGAGCATGTGACACAATTGACTCCCTGTCTTAGCGTAACGCGAGTCGAGGCGGACGTCGTCGCGGTAGCCACGACGGACGCCGAGACGAGCACGTGACACCAGTGCCACCCTGTCTTAGCGTAACGCGAGTCGAGGCGGACGTCGTCGCGGTAGCGACGACGGATGCCGAGACGAGCACGTGACACCAGTGCCACCCTGTCTTATTGTAATGCGAGTCGAGGCCGACGTCGTCGCGGTAGCGACGACGGACGCCGAGACGAGCACGTCACACCAGTGCCACCCTGTCTTAGCGTAACGCGAGTCGAGGCGGACGTCGTCGCGGTAGCGACGACGGACGCCGAGACGAGCACGTAACACCAGTGCCTCCCTGTGTTAGCGTAACACGAGTCGAGGCGGACGTCGTCGCGGTAGCGACGACGGACGCCGAGACGAGCACGTGACACCAGGGCCACCCTGTCTTAGCGTAACGCGAGTCGAGGCGGACGTCGTCGCGGTAGCGACCACGGACGCCGAGACGAGCACGTGACACAATTGACTCCCTGTCTTAGCGTAACGCGAGTCGAGGCGGACGTCGTCGCGGTAGCGACGACGGACGCCGAGACGAGCACGTGACACCAGTGCCACCCTGTCTTAGCGTAACGCGAGTCGAGGCGGACGTCGTCGCGGTAGCGACGACGGACGCCGAGACGAGCACGTCACACCAGTGCCACCCTGTCTTAGCGTAACGCGAGCTGAGGCGGACGTCGTCGCGGTAGCGACGACGGACGCCGAGACGAGCACGTGACACCATTGCCACCCTGTCTTAGCGTAACGCGAGTCGAGGCGGACGTCGTCGCGGTAGCGACGACGGACACCGAGACGAGCACGTAACACCAGTGCCTCCCTGTGTTAGCGTAACACGAGTCGAGGCGGACGTCGTCGCGGTAGCGACGACGGACGCCGAGACGAGCACGTGACACCATTGACACCCTGTCTTAGCGTAACGTGAGTCGAGGCGGACGTCGTCGCGGTAGCGACGACGGACGCCGAGACGAGCACGTGACACCAGTGACTCCCTGTCTTAGCGTAACGCGAGTCGAGGCGGACGTCATCGCGGTAGCGACGACGGACGCCGAGACGAGCACGTGACACCAGTGCCACCCTGTCTTAGCGTAATGCGAGTCGAGGCGGACGTCATCGCGGTAGCGACGACGGACGCCGAGACGAGCACGTGACACCATTGCCTCCCTGTCTTAACGTAACGCGAGTCAAGGCGGACGTCGTCGCGTTAGCGACGACAGACGACGAGACGAGCACGTGACACCAGTGCCAACCTGGCTTAGCGTAACGCGAGTCGAGGTGGACGTGGTCGCGATAGCGACGACGGATGCCGAGACGAGCACGTGACACCATTGCCTCCCTGTCTTAGCGTAACGCGAGTCGAGGCGGACGTCGTCGCGGTAGCGACGACGGACGCCGAGACGAGCACGTGACACCATTGCCTCCCTGTCTTAGCGTAACGTGAGTCGAGGCGGACGTCCTCGCGGTAGCGACGACGGACGCCGAGACGAGCACGTGACACCAGTGCCACCCTGTCTTAGCGTAACGCGAGTCGAGGCGGACGTGGTCGCGATAGCGACGACGGATGCCGAGACGAGCACGTGACACCAGTGCCACCCTGTCTTAGCGTAACGCGAGTCGAGGCGGACGTCGTCGCGGTAGCGAAGACGGATGCCGAGACGAGCACGTGACACCAGTGCCACCCTGTCTTAGCGTAATGCGAGTCGAGGCGGACGTCATCGCGGTAGCGACGACGGACGCCGAGACGAGCACGTGACACCATTGCCTCCCTGTCTTAGCGTAACGCGAGTCGAGGCGGACGTCATCGCGGTAGCGACGACGGACGCCGAGACGAGCACGTCACACCAGTGCCACCCTGTCTCAGCGTAACGCGAGTCGAGGCGGACGTGGTCGCGATAGCGACGACGGATGCTGAGACGAGCACGTGACACCATTGCCTCCCTGTCTTAGCGTAACGCGAGTCGAGGCGGACGTCGTCGCGGTAGCGACGACGGACGCCGAGACGAGCACGTGACACTAGTGCCACCCTGTCTTAGCGTAACGCGAGTCGAGGCAGACGTCGTCGCGGTAGCGACGACTGACGCCGAGACGAGCACGTGACACCATTGCCTCCCTGTCTTAGCGTAACGCGAGTCGAGGCGGACGTCGTCGCGGTAGCGACGACGGACGCCGAGACGAGCACGTGACACTAGTGCCACCCTGTCTTAGCGTAACGCGAGTCGAGGCGGACGTTGTCGCGGTAGCGACCACGGATGCCGAGACGAGCACATGACACCATTGCCTCCCTGTCTTAGCGTAACGCGAGTCGAGGCGGACGTCGTCGTGGTAGCGACCACGGACGCCGAGACGAGCACGTGACACAATTGCCTCCCTGTCTTACCGTAACGCGAGTCGAGGCGGACGTCGTCGCGGTAGCGACGACGGACGCCGAGACGAGCACGTGACACCAGTGCCACCCTGTCTTAGCGTAAGGCGAGTCGAGGCGGACGTCGTCGCGGTAGCGACGACGGACGCCGAGACGAGCACGTCACACCAGTGCCACCCTGTCTTAGCGTAACGCGAGTCGAGGCGGACGTCGTCGCGGTAGCGACGACGGACGCCGAGACGAGCACGTGACACCAGTGCCACCCTGTCTTAGCGTAACGCGAGTCGAGGCGGACGTCGTCGCGGTAGCGACGACGGACGCCGAGACGAGCACGTGACACCAGTGCCACCCTGTCTTATTGTAAGGCGAGTCGAGGCCGACGTCGTCGCGGTAGCGACGACGGACGCCGAGACGAGCACGTCACACCAGTGCCACCCTGTCTTAGCGTAACGCGAGTCGAGGCGGACGTCGTCGCGGTAGCGACGACGGACGCCGAGACGAGCACGTAACACCAGTGCCTCCATGTGTTAGCGTAACACGAGTCGAGGCGGACGTCGTCGCGGTAGCGACGACGGACGCCGAGACGAGCACGTGACACCATTGCCTCCCTGTCTTAGCGTAACGCGAGTCGAGGCGGACGTCGTCGCGGTAGCGACGACGGACGCCGAGACGAGCACGTGACACTAGTGCCACCCTGTCTTAGCGTAACGCGAGTCGAGGCAGACGTCGTCGCGGTAGCGACGACTGACGCCGAGACGAGCACGTGACACCATTGCCTCCCTGTCTTAGCGTAACGCGAGTCGAGGCGGACGTCGTCGCGGTAGCGACGACGGACGCCGAGACGAGCACGTGACACTAGTGCCACCCTGTCTTAGCGTAACGCGAGTCGAGGCGGACGTTGTCGCGGTAGCGACCACGGATGCCGAGACGAGCACGTGATACCATTGCCTCCCTGTCTTAGCGTAACGCGAGTCGAGGCGGACGTCGTCGTGGTAGCGACCACGGACGCCGAGACGAGCACGTGACACAATTGCCTCCCTGTCTTACCGTAACGCGAGTCGAGGCGGACGTCGTCGCGGTAGCGACGACGGACGCCGAGACGAGCACGTGACACCAGTGCCACCCTGTCTTAGCGTAAGGCGAGTCGAGGCGGACGTCGTCGCGGTAGCGACGACGGACGCCGAGACGAGCACGTCACACCAGTGCCACCCTGTCTTAGCGTAACGCGAGTCGAGGCGGACGTCGTCGCGGTAGCGACGACGGACGCCGAGACGAGCACGTGACACCAGTGCCACCCTGTCTTAGCGTAACGCGAGTCGAGGCGGACGTCGTCGCGGTAGCGACGACGGACGCCGAGACGAGCACGTGACACCAGTGCCACCCTGTCTTATTGTAAGGCGAGTCGAGGCCGACGTCGTCGCGGTAGCGACGACGGACGCCGAGACGAGCACGTCACACCAGTGCCACCCTGTCTTAGCGTAACGCGAGTCGAGGCGGACGTCGTCGCGGTAGCGACGACGGACGCCGAGACGAGCACGTAACACCAGTGCCTCCATGTGTTAGCGTAACACGAGTCGAGGCGGACGTCGTCGCGGTAGCGACGACGGACGCCGAGACGAGCACGTGACACCATTGCCTCCCTGTCTTAGCGTAACGCGAGTCGAGGCGGACGTCGTCGCGGTAGCGACGACGGACGCCGAGACGAGCACGTGACACTAGTGCCACCCTGTCTTAGCGTAACGCGAGTCGAGGCAGACGTCGTCGCGGTAGCGACGACTGACGCCGAGACGAGCACGTGACACCATTGCCTCCCTGTCTTAGCGTAACGCGAGTCGAGGCGGACGTCGTCGCGGTAGCGACGACGGACGCCGAGACGAGCACGTGACACTAGTGCCACCCTGTCTTAGCGTAACGCGAGTCGAGGCGGACGTTGTCGCGGTAGCGACCACGGATGCCGAGACGAGCACGTGACACCATTGCCTCCCTGTCTTAGCGTAACGCGAGTCGAGGCGGACGTCGTCGTGGTAGCGACCACGGACGCCGAGACGAGCACGTGACACAATTGCCTCCCTGTCTTACCGTAACGCGAGTCGAGGCGGACGTCGTCGCGGTAGCGACGACGGACGCCGAGACGAGCACGTGACACCAGTGCCACCCTGTCTTAGCGTAAGGCGAGTCGAGGCGGACGTCGTCGCGGTAGCGACGACGGACGCCGAGACGAGCACGTCACACCAGTGCCACCCTGTCTTAGCGTAACGCGAGTCGAGGCGGACGTCGTCGCGGTAGCGACGACGGACGCCGAGACGAGCACGTGACACCAGTGCCACCCTGTCTTAGCGTAACGCGAGTCGAGGCGGACGTCGTCGCGGTAGCGACGACGGACGCCGAGACGAGCACGTGACACCAGTGCCACCCTGTCTTATTGTAAGGCGAGTCGAGGCCGACGTCGTCGCGGTAGCGACGACGGACGCCGAGACGAGCACGTCACACCAGTGCCACCCTGTCTTAGCGTAACGCGAGTCGAGGCGGACGTCGTCGCGGTAGCGACGACGGACGCCGAGACGAGCACGTAACACCAGTGCCTCCATGTGTTAGCGTAACACGAGTCGAGGCGGACGTCGTCGCGGTAGCGACGACGGACGCCGAGACGAGCACGTGACACCAGGGCCACCCTGTCTTAGCGTAACGCGAGTCGAGGCGGACGTCGTCGCGGTAGCGACCACGGACGCCGAGACGAGCACGTGACACAATTGACTCCCTGTCTTAGCGTAACGCGAGTCGAGGCGGACGTCGTCGCGGTAGCGACGACGGACGCCGAGACGAGCACGTGACACCAGTGCCACCCTGTCTTAGCGTAAAGCGAGTTGAGGCGGACGTCGTCGCGGTAGCGACGACGGACGCCGAGACGAGCACGTGACACCATTGCCTCCCTGTCTTAGCGTAAAGCGAGTCGAGGCGGACGTCGTTGCGGTAGCGACGACGGACGCCGAGACGAGCACGTAACACCAGTGCCTCCCTGTGTTAGCGTAACACGAGTCGAGGCAGACGTCGTCGCGGTAGCGACGACGGACGCCGAGACGAGCACGTGACACCATTGCCACCTTGTCTTAGCGTAACGCGAGTCGAGGCGGACGTTGTTGCGGTAGCTACGACGGACGCCGAGACGAGCACGTGACACCAGTGCCACGCTGTCTTAGCGTAACGCGAGTCGAGGCGGACGTCGTCGCGGTAGCGACGACGGACGCTGAGACGAGCACGTAACACCAGTGCCTCCCTGTGTTAGCGTAACACGAGTCGAGGCGGACGTATTCGCGGTAGCGACGACGGACGCCGAGACGAGCACGTGACACCAGGGCCACCCTGTCTTAGCGTAACGCGAGTCGAGGCGGACGTCGTCGCGGTAGCGACCACGGACGCCGAGACGAGCATGTGACACAATTGACTCCCTGTCTTAGCGTAACGCGAGTCGAGGCGGACGTCGTCGCGGTAGCCACGACGGACGCCGAGACGAGCACGTGACACCAGTGCCACCCTGTCTTAGCGTAACGCGAGTCGAGGCGGACGTCGTCGCGGTAGCGACGACGGACGCCGAGACGAGCACGTGACACCAGTGCCACCCTGTCTTATTGTAATGCGAGTCGAGGCCGACGTCGTCGCGGTAGCGACGACGGACGCCGAGACGAGCACGTCACACCAGTGCCACCCTGTCTTAGCGTAACGCGAGTCGAGGCGGACGTCGTCGCGGTAGCGACGACGGACGCCGAGACGAGCACGTAACACCAGTGCCTCCCTGTGTTAGCGTAACACGAGTCGAGGCGGACGTCGTCGCGGTAGCGACGACGGACGCCGAGACGAGCACGTGACACCAGGGCCACCCTGTCTTAGCGTAACGCGAGTCGAGGCGGACGTCGTCGCGGTAGCGACCACGGACGCCGAGACGAGCACGTGACACAATTGACTCCCTGTCTTAGCGTAACGCGAGTCGAGGCGGACGTCGTCGCGGTAGCGACGACGGACGCCGAGACGAGCACGTGACACCAGTGCCACCCTGTCTTAGCGTAACGCGAGTCGAGGCGGACGTCGTCGCGGTAGCGACGACGGACGCCGAGACGAGCACGTCACACCAGTGCCACCCTGTCTTAGCGTAACCCGAGCTGAGGCGGACGTCGTCGCGGTAGCGACGACGGACGCCGAGACGAGCACGTGACACCATTGCCACCCTGTCTTAGCGTAACGCGAGTCGAGGCGGACGTCGTCGCGGTAGCGACGACGGACACCGAGACGAGCACGTAACACCAGTGCCTCCCTGTGTTAGCGTAACACGAGTCGAGGCGGACGTCGTCGCGGTAGCGACGACGGACGCCGAGACGAGCACGTGACACCATTGACACCCTGTCTTAGCGTAACGTGAGTCGAGGCGGACGTCGTCGCGGTAGCGACGACGGACGCCGAGACGAGCACGTGACACCAGTGACTCCCTGTCTTAGCGTAACGCGAGTCGAGGCGGACGTCGTCGCGGTAGCGACGACGGACGCCGAGACGAGCACGTGACACCAGTGCCACCCTGTCTTAGCGTAATGCGAGTCGAGGCGGACGTCATCGCGGTAGCGACGACGGACGCCGAGACGAGCACGTGACACCATTGCCTCCCTGTCTTAACGTAACGCGAGTCAAGGCGGACGTCGTCGCGGTAGCGACGACGGACGACGAGACGAGCACGTGACACCAGTGCCAACCTGGCTTAGCGTAACGCGAGTCGAGGCGGACGTGGTCGCGATAGCGACGACGGATGCCGAGACGAGCACGTGACACCATTGCCTCCCTGTCTTAGCGTAACGCGAGTCGAGGCGGACGTCGTCGCGGTAGCGACGACGGACGCCGAGACGAGCACGTGACACCATTGCCTCCCTGTCTTAGCGTAACGTGAGTCGAGGCGGACGTCCTCGCGGTAGCGACGACGGACGCCGAGACGAGCACGTGACACCAGTGCCACCCTGTCTTAGCGTAACGCGAGTCGAGGCGGACGTGGTCGCGATAGCGACGACGGATGCCGAGACGAGCACGTGACACCAGTGCCACCCTGTCTTAGCGTAACGCGAGTCGAGGCGGACGTCGTCGCGGTAGCGAAGACGGATGCCGAGACGAGCACGTGACACCAGTGCCACCCTGTCTTAGCATAATGCGAGTCGAGGCGGACGTCATCGCGGTAGCGACGACGGACGCCGAGACGAGCACGTGACACCATTGCCTCCCTGTCTTAGCGTAACGCGAGTCGAGGCGGACGTCATCGCGGTAGCGACGACGGACGCCGAGACGAGCACGTCACACCAGTGCCACCCTGTCTCAGCGTAACGCGAGTCGAGGCGGACGTGGTCGCGATAGCGACGACGGATGCTGAGACGAGCACGTGACACCATTGCCTCCCTGTCTTAGCGTAACGCGAGTCGAGGCGGACGTCGTCGCGGTAGCGACGACGGACGCCGAGACGAGCACGTGACACCAGTGCCACCCTGTCTTAGCGTAACGCGAGTCGAGGCGGACGTCGTCGCGGTAGCGACGACGGACGCCGAGACGAGCACGTCACACCAGTGCCACCCTGTCTTAGCGTAACCCGAGCTGAGGCGGACGTCGTCGCGGTAGCGACGACGGACGCCGAGACGAGCACGTGACACCATTGCCACCCTGTCTTAGCGTAACGCGAGTCGAGGCGGACGTCGTCGCGGTAGCGACGACGGACACCGAGACGAGCACGTAACACCAGTGCCTCCCTGTGTTAGCGTAACACGAGTCGAGGCGGACGTCGTCGCGGTAGCGACGACGGACGCCGAGACAAGCACGTGACACCATTGACACCCTGTCTTAGCGTAACGTGAGTCGAGGCGGACGTCGTCGCGGTAGCGACGACGGACGCCGAGACGAGCACGTGACACCAGTGACTCCCTGTCTTAGCGTAACGCGAGTCGAGGCGGACGTCGTCGCGGTAGCGACGACGGACGCCGAGACGAGCACGTGACACCAGTGCCACCCTGTCTTAGCGTAATGCGAGTCGAGGCGGACGTCCTCGCGGTAGCGACGACGGACGCCGAGACGAGCACGTGACACCATTGCCTCCCTGTCTTAACGTAACGCGAGTCAAGGCGGACGTCGTCGCGGTAGCGACGACGGACGACGAGACGAGCACGTGACACCAGTGCCAACCTGGCTTAGCGTAACGCGAGTCGAGGCGGACGTGGTCGCGATAGCGACGACGGATGCCGAGACGAGCACGTGACACCATTGCCTCCCTGTCTTAGCGTAACGCGAGTCGAGGCGGACGTCGTCGCGGTAGCGACGACGGACGCCGAGACGAGCACGTGACACCATTGCCTCCCTGTCTTAGCGTAACGTGAGTCGAGGCGGACGTCCTCGCGGTAGCGACGACGGACGCCGAGACGAGCACGTGACACCAGTGCCACCCTGTCTTAGCGTAACGCGAGTCGAGGCGGACGTGGTCGCGATAGCGACGACGGATGCCGAGACGAGCACGTGACACCAGTGCCACCCTGTCTTAGCGTAACGCGAGTCGAGGCGGACGTCGTCGCGGTAGCGAAGACGGATGCCGAGACGAGCACGTGACACCAGTGCCACCCTGTCTTAGCATAATGCGAGTCGAGGCGGACGTCATCGCGGTAGCGACGACGGACGCCGAGACGAGCACGTGACACCATTGCCTCCCTGTCTTAGCGTAACGCGAGTCGAGGCGGACGTCATCGCGGTAGCGACGACGGACGCCGAGACGAGCACGTCACACCAGTGCCACCCTGTCTCAGCGTAACGCGAGTCGAGGCGGACGTGGTCGCGATAGCGACGACGGATGCTGAGACGAGCACGTGACACCATTGCCTCCCTGTCTTAGCGTAACGCGAGTCGAGGCGGACGTCGTCGCGGTAGCGACGACGGACGCCGAGACGAGCACGTGACACTAGTGCCACCCTGTCTTAGCGTAACGCGAGTCGAGGCAGACGTCGTCGCGGTAGCGACGACTGACGCCGAGACGAGCACGTGACACCATTGCCTCCCTGTCTTAGCGTAACGCGAGTCGAGGCGGACGTCGTCGCGGTAGCGACGACGGACGCCGAGACGAGCACGTGACACTAGTGCCACCCTGTCTTAGCGTAACGCGAGTCGAGGCGGACGTTGTCGCGGTAGCGACCACGGATGCCGAGACGAGCACATGACACCATTGCCTCCCTGTCTTAGCGTAACGCGAGTCGAGGCGGACGTCCTCGTGGTAGCGACCACGGACGCCGAGACGAGCACGTGACACAATTGCCTCCCTGTCTTACCGTAACGCGAGTCGAGGCGGACGTCGTCGCGGTAGCGACGACGGACGCCGAGACGAGCACGTGACACCAGTGCCACCCTGTCTTAGCGTAAGGCGAGTCGAGGCGGACGTCGTCGCGGTAGCGACGACGGACGCCGAGACGAGCACGTCACACCAGTGCCACCCTGTCTTAGCGTAACGCGAGTCGAGGCGGACGTCGTCGCGGTAGCGACGACGGACGCCGAGACGAGCACGTGACACCAGTGCCACCCTGTCTTAGCGTAACGCGAGTCGAGGCGGACGTCGTCGCGGTAGCGACGACGGACGCCGAGACGAGCACGTGACACCAGTGCCACCCTGTCTTATTGTAAGGCGAGTCGAGGCCGACGTCGTCGCGGTAGCGACGACGGACGCCGAGACGAGCACGTCACACCAGTGCCACCCTGTCTTAGCGTAACGCGAGTCGAGGCGGACGTCGTCGCGGTAGCGACGACGGACGCCGAGACGAGCACGTGACACCAGTGCCACCCTGTCTTAGCGTAACGCGAGTCGAGGCGGACGTCGTCGCGGTAGCGACGACGGACGCCGAGACGAGCACGTGACACCAGTGCCACCCTGTCTTATTGTAAGGCGAGTCGAGGCCGACGTCGTCGCGGTAGCGACGACGGACGCCGAGACGAGCACGTCACACCAGTGCCACCCTGTCTTAGCGTAACGCGAGTCGAGGCGGACGTCGTCGCGGTAGCGACGACGGACGCCGAGACGAGCACGTAACACCAGTGCCTCCATGTGTTAGCGTAACACGAGTCGAGGCGGACGTCGTCGCGGTAGCGACGACTGACGCCGAGACGAGCACGTGACACCAGGGCCACCCTGTCTTAGCGTAACGCGAGTCGAGGCGGACGTCGTCGCGGTAGCGACCACGGACGCCGAGACGAGCACGTGACACAATTGACTCCCTGTCTTAGCGTAACGCGAGTCGAGGCGGACGTCGTCGCGGTAGCGACGACGGACGCCGAGACGAGCACGTGACACCAGTGCCACCCTGTCTTAGCGTAAAGCGAGTCGAGGCGGACGTCGTCGCGGTAGCGACGACGGACGCCGAGACGAGCACGTGACACCATTGCCTCCCTGTCTTAGCGTAAAGCGAGTCGAGGCGGACGTCGTTGCGGTAGCGACGACGGACGCCGAGACGAGCACGTAACACCAGTGCCTCCCTGTGTTAGCGTAACACGAGTCGAGGCAGACGTCGTCGCGGTAGCGACGACGGACGCCGAGACGAGCACGTGACACCATTGCCACCTTGTCTTAGCGTAACGCGAGTCGAGGCGGACGTTGTTGCGGTAGCTACGACGGACGCCGAGACGAGCACGTGACACCAGTGCCACCCTGTCTTATTGTAATGCGAGTCGAGGCGGACGTCGTCGCGGTAGCGACGACGGACGCCGAGACGAGCACGTCACACCAGTGCCACGCTGTCTTAGCGTAACGCGAGTCGAGGCGGACGTCGTCGCGGTAGCGACGACGGACGCTGAGACGAGCACGTAACACCAGTGCCTCCCTGTGTTAGCGTAACACGAGTCGAGGCGGACGTATTCGCGGTAGCGACGACGGACGCCGAGACGAGCACGTGACACCAGGGCCACCCTGTCTTAGCGTAACGCGAGTCGAGGCGGACGTCGTCGCGGTAGCGACCACGGACGCCGAGACGAGAATGTGACACAATTGACTCCCTGTCTTAGCGTAACGCGAGTCGAGGCGGACGTCGTCGCGGTAGCCACGACGGACGCCGAGACGAGCACGTGACACCAGTGCCACCCTGTCTTAGCGTAACGCGAGTCGAGGCGGACGTCGTCGCGGTAGCGACGACGGACGCCGAGACGAGCACGTGACACCAGTGCCACCCTGTCTTATTGTAATGCGAGTCGAGGCCGACGTCGTCGCGGTAGCGACGACGGACGCCGAGACGAGCACGTCACACCAGTGCCACCCTGTCTTAGCGTAACGCGAGTCGAGGCGGACGTCGTCGCGGTAGCGACGACGGACGCCGAGACGAGCACGTAACACCAGTGCCTCCCTGTGTTAGCGTAACACGAGTCGAGGCGGACGTCGTCGCGGTAGCGACGACGGACGCCGAGACGAGCACGTGACACCAGGGCCACCCTGTCTTAGCGTAACGCGAGTCGAGGCGGACGTCGTCGCGGTAGCGACCACGGACGCCGAGACGAGCACGTGACACAATTGACTCCCTGTCTTAGCGTAACGCGAGTCGAGGCGGACGTCGTCGCGGTAGCGACGACGGACGCCGAGACGAGCACGTGACACCAGTGCCACCCTGTCTTAGCGTAAAGCGAGTCGAGGCGGACGTCGTCGCGGTAGCGACGACGGACGCCGAGACGAGCACGTGACACCATTGCTTCCCTGTCTTAGCGTAAAGCGAGTCGAGGCGGACGTCATCGCGGTAGCGACGACGGACGCCGAGACGAGCACGTAACACCAGTGCCTCCCTGTGTTAGCGTAACACGAGTCGAGGCAGACGTCGTCGCGGTAGCGACGACGGACGCCGAGACGAGCACGTGACACCATTGCCACCTTGTCTTAGCGTAACGCGAGTCGAGGCGGACGTTGTTGCGGTAGCTACGACGGACGCCGAGACGAGCACGTGACACCAGTGCCACCCTGTCTTATTGTAATGCGAGTCGAGGCGGACGTCGTCGCGGTAGCGACGACGGACGCCGAGACGAGCACGTCACACCAGTGCCACGCTGTCTTAGCGTAACGCGAGTCGAGGCGGACGTCGTCGCGGTAGCGACGACGGACGCTGAGACGAGCACGTAACACCAGTGCCTCCCTGTGTTAGCGTAACACGAGTCGAGGCGGACGTATTCGCGGTAGCGACGACGGACGCCGAGACGAGCACGTGACACCAGGGCCACCCTGTCTTAGCGTAACGCGAGTCGAGGCGGACGTCGTCGCGGTAGCGACCACGGACGCCGAGACGAGCATGTGACACAATTGACTCCCTGTCTTAGCGTAACGCGAGTCGAGGCGGACGTCGTCGCGGTAGCCACGACGGACGCCGAGACGAGCACGTGACACCAGTGCCACCCTGTCTTAGCGTAACGCGAGTCGAGGCGGACGTCATCGCGGTAGCGACGACGGACGCCGAGACGAGCACGCGACACCAGTGCCACCCTGTCTTATTGTAATGCGAGTCGAGGCCGACGTCGTCGCGGTAGCGACGACGGACGCCGAGACGAGCACGTCACACCAGTGCCACCCTGTCTTAGCGTAACGCGAGTCGAGGCGGACGTCGTCGCGGTAGCGACGACGGACGCCGAGACGAGCACGTAACACCAGTGCCTCCCTGTGTTAGCGTAACACGAGTCGAGGCGGACGTCGTCGCGGTAGCGACGACGGACGCCGAGACGAGCACGTGACACCAGGGCCACCCTGTCTTAGCGTAACGCGAGTCGAGGCGGACGTCGTCGCGGTAGCGACCACGGACGCCGAGACGAGCACGTGACACAATTGACTCCCTGTCTTAGCGTAACGCGAGTCGAGGCGGACGTCGTCGCGGTAGCGACGACGGACGCCGAGACGAGCACGTGACACCAGTGCCACCCTGTCTTAGCGTAACGCGAGTCGAGGCGGACGTTGTCGCGGTAGCGACGACGGACGCCGAGACGAGCACGTCACACCAGTGCCACCCTGTCTTAGCATAACGCGAGCTGAGGCGGACGTCGTCGCGGTAGCGACGACGGACGCCGAGACGAGCACGTGACACCATTGCCACCCTGTCTTAGCGTAACGCGAGTCGAGGCGGACGTCGTCGCGGTAGCGACGACGGACACCGAGACGAGCACGTAACACCAGTGCCTCCCTGTGTTAGCGTAACACGAGTCGAGGCGGACGTCGTCGCGGTAGCGACGACGGACGCCGAGACGAGCACGTGACACCATTGCCACCCTGTCTTAGCGTAACGCGAGTCGAGGCGGACGTCGTCGCGGTAGCGACGACGGACGCCGAGACGAGCACGTGACACCAGTGACTCCCTGTCTTAGCGTAACGCGAGTCGAGGCGGACGTCGTCGCGGTAGCGACGACGGATGCCGAGACGAGCACGTGACACCAGTGCCACCCTGTCTTAGCGTAACGCGAGTCGAGGCGGACGTCGTCGCGGTAGCGACGACGGACGCCGAGACGAGCACGTGACACCAGTGCCACCCTGTCTTAGCGTAATGCGAGTCGAGGCGGACGTCATCGCGGTAGCGACGACGGACGCCGAGACGAGCACGTGACACCATTGCCTCCCTGTCTTAACGTAACGCGAGTCGAGGCGGACGTCGTCGCGGTAGCGACGACGGACGACGAGACGAGCACGTGACACCAGTGCCACCCTGGCTTAGCGTAACGCGAGTCGAGGCGGACGTGGTCGCGATAGCGACGACGGATGCCGAGACGAGCACGTGACACCATTGCCTCCCTGTCTTAGCGTAACGCGAGTCGAGGCGGACGTCGTCGCGGTAGCGACGACGGACGCCGAGACGAGCACGTGACACCATTGCCTCCCTGTCTTAGCGTAACGTGAGTCAGGCGGACGTCCTCGCGGTAGCGACGACGGACGCCGAGACGAGCACGTGACACCAGTGCCACCCTGTCTTAGCGTAACGCGAGTCGAGGCGGACGTGGTCGCGATAGCGACGACGGATGCCGAGACGAGCACGTGACACCAGTGCCACCCTGTCTTAGCGTAACGCGAGTCGAGGCGGACGTCGTCGCGGTAGCGAAGACGGACGCCGAGACGAGCACGTGACACCAGTGCCACCCTGTCTTAGCGTAATGCGAGTCGAGGCGGACGTCATCGCGGTAGCGACGACGGACGCCGAGACGAGCACGTGACACCATTGCCTCCCTGTCTTAGCGTAACGCAAGTCGAGGCGGACGTCATCGCGGTAGCGACGACGGACGCCGAGACGAGCACGTCACACCAGTGCCACCCTGTCTCAGCGTAACGCGAGTCGAGGCAGACGTGGTCGCGATAGCGACGACGGATGCTGAGACGAGCACGTGACACCATTGCCTCCCTGTCTTAGCGTAACGCGAGTCGAGGCGGACGTCGTCGCGGTAGCGACGACGGACGCCGAGACGAGCACGTGACACTAGTGCCACCCTGTCTTAGCGTAACGCGAGTCGAGGCAGACGTCGTCGCGGTAGCGACGACGGACGCCGAGACGAGCACGTGACACCATTGCCTCCCTGTCTTAGCGTAACGCGAGTCGAGGCGGACGTCGTCGCGGTAGCGACGACGGACGCCGAGACGAGCACGTGACACTTGTGCCACCCTGTCTTAGCGTAACGCGAGTCGAGGCGGACGTTGTCGCGGTAGCGACCACGGATGCCGAGACGAGCACATGACACCATTGCCTCCCTGTCTTAGCGTAACGCGAGTCGAGGCGGACGTCGTCGTGGTAGCGACCACGGACGCCGAGACGAGCACGTGACACAATTGCCTCCCTGTCTTACCGTAACGCGAGTCGAGGCGGACGTCGTCGCGGTAGCGACGACGGACGCCGAGACGAGCACGTGACACCAGTGCCACCCTGTCTTAGCGTAAGGCGAGTCGAGGCGGACGTCGTCGCGGTAGCGACGACGGACGCCGAGACGAGCACGTCACACCAGTGCCACCCTGTCTTAGCGTAACGCGAGTCGAGGCGGACGTCGTCATGGTAGCGACGACGGACGCCGAGACGAGCACGTAGCACCAGTGCCTCCCTGTGTTAGCGTAACACGAGTCGAGGCGTACGTCGTCGCGGTAGCGACGACGGACGCTGAGACGAGCACGTGACACAAGTGCCACCCTGTCTTAGCGTAACGCGAGTCGAGGCGGACGTCGTCGCGGTAGCGACGACGGACGCCGAGACGAGCACGTGACACCATTGCCTCCCTGTCTTAGCGTAACGCGAGTCGAGGCGGACGTCGTCGCGGTAGCGACGACGGACGCCGAGACGAGCACGTGACAGCAGTGCCACCCTGTCTTAGCGTAAAGCGAGTCGAGGCGGACGTCGTCGCGGTAGCGACGACGGACGCCGAGACGAGCACGTCACACCAGTGCCACCCTGTCTTAGCGTAACGCGAGTCGAGGCAGACGTCGTCGCGGTAGCGACGACGGACGCCGAGACGAGCACGTAACACCAGTGCCTCCCTGTGTTAGCGTAACACGAGTCGAGGCAGACGTCGTTGCGGTAGCGACGACGGACGCCGAGACGAGCACGTGACACCATTGCCACCTTGTCTTAGCGTAACGCGAGTCGAGGCGGACGTTGTTGCGGTAGCTACGACGGACGCCGAGACAAGCACGTGACACCAGTGCCACCCTGTCTTATTGTAATGCGAGTTGAGGCGGACGTCGTCGCGGTAGCGACGACGGACGCCGAGACGAGCACGTCACACCAGTGCCACCCTGTTTTAGCGTAACGCGAGTCGAGGCGGACGTCGTCGCGGTAGCGACGACGGACGCTGAGACGAGCACGTAACACCAGTGCCTCCCTGTGTTAGCGTAACACGAGTCGAGGCGGACGTCGTCGCGGTAGCGACGACGGACGCCGAGACGAGCACGTGACACCAGGGCCACCCTGTCTTAGCGTAACGCGAGTCGAGGCGAACGTCGTCGCGGTAGCGACCACGGACGCCGAGACGAGCATGTGACACAATTGACTCCCTGTCTTAGCGTAACGCGAGTCGAGGCAGACGTCGTCGCGGTAGCGACGACGGACGCCGAGACGAGCACGTGACACCAGTGCCACCCTGTCTTAGCGTAACGCGAGTCGAGGCGGACGTCGTCGCGGTAGCGACGACGGACGCCGAGACGAGCATGTGACACTAGTGCCACCCTGTCTTATTGTAAGGCGAGTCGAGGCCGACGTCGTCGCGGTAGCGACGACGGACGCCGAGACGAGCACGTCACACCAGTGGCACCCTGTCTTAGCATAACGCGAGTCAAGGCGGACGTCGTCGCGGTAGCGACGACGGACGCCGAGACGAGCACGTGACACCAGGGCCACCCTGTCTTAGCGTAACGCGAGTCGAGGCGGACGTCGTCGCGGTAGCGACCACGGACGCCGAGACGAGCACGTGACACAATTGACTCCCTGTCTTAGCGTAACGCGAGTCGAGGCGGACGTCGTCGCGGTAGCGACGATGGACGCCGAGACGAGCACGTGACACCAGTGCCACCCTGTCTTAGCGTAACGCGAGTCGAGGCGGACGTCGTCGCGGTAGCGACCACGGACGCCGAGACGAGCACGTGACACAATTGACTCCCTGTCTTAGCGTAACGCGAGTCGAGGCGGACGTCGTCGCGGTAGCGACGACGGACGCCGAGACGAGCACGTGACACCAGTGCCACCCTGTCTTAGCGTAACGCGAGTCGAGGCGGACGTCGTCGCGGTAGAGACGACGGACGCCGAGACGAGCACGTGACACCATTGCCTCCCTGTCTTAGCGTAACGCGAGTCGAGGCGGACGTCGTCGCGGTAGAGACGACGGACGCCGAGACGAGCACGTGACACCATTGCCTCCCTGTCTTAGCGTAACGCGAGTCGAGGCGGACGTCGTCGCGGTAGCGACGACGGACGCCGAGACGAGCACGTGACACCAGGGCCACCCTGTCTTAGCGTAACGCGAGTCGAGGCGGACGTCGTCGCGGTAGCGACCACGGACGCCGAGACGAGCACGTGACACAATTGACTCCCTGTCTTAGCGTAAGGCGAGTCGAGGCGGACGTCGTCGCGGTAGCGACGACGGACGCCGAGACGAGCACGTGACACCAGTGCCACCCTGTCTTAGCGTAACGCGAGTCGAGGCGGACGTCGTCGCGGTAGAGACGACGGACGCCGAGACGAGCACGTGACACCATTGCCTCCCTGTCTTAGCGTAACGCGAGTCGAGGCGGACGTCGTCGCGGTAGCGACGACGGACGCCGAGACGAGCACGTGACACCAGTGCCACCCTGTCTTTGCGTAAAGCGAGTCGAGGCGGATGTCGTCGTGGTAGCGACGACGGACGCCGAGACGAGCACGTCACACCAGTGCCACCCTGTCTTAGCATAACGCGAGTCGAGGCGGACGTCGTCGCGGTAGCGACGACGGACGCCGAGACGAGCACGTAACACCAGTGCCTCCCTGTGTTAGCGTAACACGAGTCGAGGCAGACGTCGTCGCGGTAGCGACGACGGACGCCGAGACGAGCACGTGACACCATTGCCACCTTGTCTTAGCGTAACACGAGTCGAGGCGGACGTTGTTGCGGTAGCTACGACGGACGCTGAGACGAGCACGTGACACCAGTGCCACCCTGTCTTATTGTAATGCGAGTTGAGGCGGACGTCGTTGCGGTAGCGACGACGGACGCCGAGACAAGCACGTCACACCAGTGCCACCCTGTCTTAGCGTAACGCGAGTCGAGGCGGACGTCGTCGCGGTAGCGACGACGGACGCTGAGACGAGCATGTAACACCAGTGCCTCCCTGTGTTAGCGTAACACGAGTCGAGGCGGACGTCGTCGCGGTAGCGACGACGGACGCCGAGACGAGCACGTGACACCAGGGCCACCCTGTCTTAGCGTAACGCGAGTCGAGGCGGACGTCGTCGCGGTAGCGACCACGGACGCCGAGACGAGCATGTGACACAATTGACTCCCTGTCTTAGCGTAACGCGAGTCGAGGCGGACGTCGTCGCGGTAGCGACGACGGACGCCGAGACGAGCACGTGACACCAGTGCCACCCTGTCTTAGCGTAACGCGAGTCGAAGCGGACGTCGTCGCGGTAGCGACGACGGACGCCGAGACGAGCACGTGATACCAGTGCCACCCTGTCTTATTGTAAGGCGAGTCGAGGCCCAGTGCCACCCTGTCTTAGCGTAACGCGAGTCGAGGCGGACGTCGTCGCGGTAGCGACGACGGACGCCGAGACGAGCACGTGACACCATTGCCTCCCTGTCTTAGCGTAACGCGAGTCGAGGCGGACGTCGTCGCGGTAGTGACGACGGACGCCGAGACGAGCACGTGACACTAGTGCCACCCTGTCTTAGCGTAACGCGAGTCGAGGCGGACGTTGTCGCGGTAGCGACAACGGATGCCGAGACGAGCACATGACACCATTGCCTCCCTGTCTTAGCGTAACGCGAGTCGAGGCGGACGTCGTCGTGGTAGCGACCACGGACGCCGAGACGAGCACGTGACACAATTGCCTCCCTGTCTTATCGTAACGCGAGTCGAGGCGGACGTCGTCGCGGTAGCGACGACGGACGCCGAGACGAGCACGTGACACCAGTGCCTCCCTGTCTTAGCGTAACGCGAGTTGAGGCGGACGTCGTCGCGGTAGTGACGACGGACGCCGAGACGAGCACGTCACACCAGTGCCACCCTGTCTTAGCGTAACGCGAGTCGAGGCGGACGTCGTCGCGGTAGCGAAGACGGACGCCAAGACGAGCACGTGACACCAGTGCCACCCTGTCTTAGCGTAATGCGAGTCGAGGCGGACGTCATCGCGGTAGCGACGACGGACGCCGAGACGAGCACGTGACACCATTGCCTCCCTGTCTTAGCGTAACGCAAGTCGAGGCGGACGTCATCGCGGTAGCGACGACGGACGCCGAGACGAGCACGTCACACCAGTGCCACCCTGTCTCAGCGTAACGCGAGTCGAGGCAGACGTGGTCGCGATATCGACGACGGATGCTGAGACGAGCACATGACACCATTGCCTCCCTGTCTTAGCGTAACGCGAGTCGAGGCGGACGTCGTCGCGGTAGCGACGACGGACGCCGAGACGAGCACGTGACACTAGTGCCACCCTGTCTTAGCGTAACGCGAGTCGAGGCAGACGTCGTCGCGGTAGCGACGACGGACGCCG